>OX104028.1:42512507-43915015 GCA_944470205.2 Schistosoma margrebowiei | reverse complement strand
ACTAAGAAGATCGAATTAAAGAGAAAAAACAGAAAGGGAAATAAAAAGGAATTGTGGATTTGTAAAAAATTAGACCGAATGTAAAAGACAATTGATGAAATATTTTCAAATGAAACATTCAATATATGGTTCTCATATATTTATAAAGATATTTTGTAATGTTGTGTGAAACAATAAAATGGTTGTTCCCATTTGAGTCTCCTTCAACACAAGTCTATTGAACACATTTTCATGTTATGGATACATGATAAAATGTAAAAATAATGTAATTAATGCTTAATTAGTAGTTGGATATACTTTGTGAAATACAAAGTAATTAATGGTAAGAATTTTATTCGGTAAACAATTCCAATCAATATTGTTAAGATAATCTGTTACATATAGAGTCTCTTGTACATATTAAAAGTTGATATTCATGAAGGAATTTCTATCTTCAACACAGTTGGATTCAAATTTACATTTTTATTAATCATTGTCTACATGCAGTGTTTTACTGATTTACCAAAGAATTCTATGAGAATTTTATTCACCATTGATTTGCAATAAACATTGAGAGGGTGTAATTAGATCACTTTTTGTCCCCATCATTTTTTTAATGTAAAATTAGCAGCACTACTGACAATTATTATAGCATAACTTATAAGTTTAACAACTGAGGATTGAGTTCATTTTTTGTTTAGTAAACCATAAGTACCTATGATTTATGTCATTAAATTCAGTTGCGCTAAATACATGTTTCATAACATCGATTTACGATCCTATTAAAGATTTGCTATAAGTAAATGATTTTACAGAAAAATGAAAACGCTTGTTAATTGTTACACGTTACTATGTAATAGGAATATATTTAGTGTTTTTCAGTGAACCCAATGAGATCTCAGTTTCTCAATTTATTCGTAAACATAAAATTACAAGAGTTTTATCTGGCTATCGTCTCTTTAATATATATTCGCAAAATAATATTTCAACCGTTCATTCGGTGAATCAAATAGTGAACATTTTAATAGGGTACTTTTATATAAGCTCAACCGCTTTTTTAAAAACCAACATCTTGATATTGACTATATCAAAATAATTTAGAAAATCTTTTTCAGTTGATAAGAAAGCCGAGTAGCTGAAACATTTCATTCAATTCTAAATTCCTCTGTCCTCAGTTAAGAGGAAAGTCTGATTGTTCACCCAACATGGACAGTTTATCCAAATAGTCATATTTAATTCTATTCATTTCGCATATTATGAATACACGTACACACAAATTTCATCTCCTCTCATTCACGTTACGAATTTGATATTTTCCACAATAGTTAGGATATGGATGAATGCACATGATTATGTTACATACAGAATCACCTTGACCGAAAACAATACTGTGATTTTCATTTTGACTGAACAAAATGTTTTGCATGTTCCGTAATACTATTTAGACTTGCATTATTTTAATTCATTGTACATAAAGTCACGCGACATCAGAAATTTCAGTTTCCGTTCATTAAGATGACATAAATACTTTTACTTTCTACCCCATCCTCAATTTATCTGAAGTTGTCGTCTAACCTTGTTAATGATACTTACTGTTTTTATTTTATCCATGTAGTTAAGTCATATTGTTAATCACGAAAATATAGATAAAGTGGAAAATAATATTAGCGTATTGATATAGATAGCAAGAAGTAAACAACAATAAACTAACTACTACTCAAATACAATCATATAAATAACAGTTAATTATTTTAACTCAGATTCTAAAATAGTTGTAGGGATTCAGAATAAACTCAACAAAAGATATTGATCTCTGGCTATTCTTCAATTGTTCTTAATAACAAAAATTCCTTTTTTATCAGAATGAATAACTCTGTTCAAAACTATCTAGGGAGATGAAATATGTATCGTAAGAGTAATAGATCATATTATGAAAAAAATGATTACTGAGATGGAAATAAATCCCAAAGTCTTGAATTTGTATGATTTCATAACTGATTTCATATGAGTATGCTGAATTCTGAAGTAGAAAATCTTCAAAAAAAGATAGGTTTTAATCGATTTTATTTTGATTGAATAATTATTTATTATTAAACGTTTGTTTGAATTAATTATGGCTTGATTAATGACTAGTCATGGAATTGACGATTCAATAATTGTTGACGTTCATATATTTAAAAAATAACATTTAATATTATTGATCGAAAATATTACCATAACTAGCTAAGCACTTGAAAAGTATCTATTATTCACTATTATTTCATGGTGAATGGAAGCTAGTTAAAGGACACTTGTAACCTTTCCATTTACTTATACTAATATATAAGGCCAATAAAAGTTGCAGTATATTCCTCTATAAAGTCTACATCAGTTTGTAACTAAAATATTATGAACAAATGCGATCCATATGCTAAGGAAGCTGTATAAAAAACAATTACACATTACTATTCGTAGTACTGGTTGTGTGCAGTTATACTATGAATTGGATTACACTTTAAGAACATTGATTCACAATGTTTAATAAACTTTCATACATTGAAACACCCAGAAAATACAACTAAATCTTTTGACACATGACATTTTACGATATATATATGCATCCAATTACAATGCATTATATTGTCACAACTGAAAAAATGGTCACAGTTTTCTGATTTAAGTTTTACATTCGTATATTATATACGCTCTCTTATCTATTTAGTTTCTAAGTTTTTACTAAAATACTACTTAAAACTATCACTATTCTAGCATTTGTTGAATAAAACCGAATCTATTTTGATCTGTCTCGATTTTTAAACTGTTTAAAACGTTACATTAAGGGACTTATAAAAAGAAATCCAAAACATGCTATTTTCTTATGAATTTGTATCAACATATTTAATGTTTTCTTCATAATCCACTCGAATGCCCAAATAACTCAAATTCACTATATCGTAGTGCGATATGTTTTTGAATTTATGTTGATACATATGATTAGTTTGATGAATGGTGAATCTGTCTTAATATTGAAATGTTCACACAATTTATCAGCTTTGGATCTAATAAAGAAAATTATGTTGATCATATAATGAATTAATTTCAAGGATAACATTATAAGAGTTTCCAGAAATTCTTTGTTGCTACTATTCGTGACATGATGAATAACTAGTAACTACACACAATGTTAATGAAAGATATCTTATTGTTATTAAATAATGTTTGTGAATCCAAAAAGAATACAGAAAAATCACAAAATTAGATTTCGCAAATATATAACCTTTTAAGTAATCATTTTTAGTGACCTTTATTCTGACCACGATTTAATCGTTTCAAATTGTTATTGAATGGTTGCTAGCAAAATATACACTCCGCCAATCGTCGCATGTTATTATCAACATAACTTGCGTTAATGAAAAGTGGTATTAAAAAAGTCAAATGTGAGAATGAAGTTTGAGTGAGTATATTTCATACATTCGTTGATCCAAACAAACAATCGATCGGAGAAAGGAAACGAAACGATACATGGTAAAGAAGGAATGTAAGTCAACTTGATTTAACCAAGGGTTAATTGATATTTACAGTCAAACCAACAATACGTTACAAACATGTGATGAACAGGGTGAGCAATACATGCACGTACGATCATATAAAACACAGTCAGGATTAATAAGCCAATAATTAACAAGGCCAAAATGTAACTCAAGAAGGATAAATAAACTGACCTATCTTGACGCTAGAATAAGCTATGCAGTCTTGACATAGCATACAACACTACAAGTACTTTAGCACCGGTCTGGCAAGATAAAGGTGCTGGGATCGTCCTTATCTGCTGGAAGGAATATAATAATAAGTTATTTAATAAAATAACAGATGTAAGCAGGTAAAACGATACAACCGATCGAACCGAACAATAGTTGATTTAAATCCTGGGAAAGATGAAAGGTCAAGTGATAATCAGCAATGATATTTTTAAATATCTGAGACTCACTGATTATAATACTCCACAACTACATTGACATTTCAAAGTACATACATATTCCTCACTACAATGATTATGAATAGATATCCATAGCATGCACCGGTTAAACAATTCATGGAAATCCCTCAACCGTTCAGAAGTCAGATCACTAGACACTAATTCCTATGCTTTCGTCGATCGAATAACTGATAAAATTGTATCTGAGAACCAAACGATATAAATAAATTTCATCTCATTTTTACAAATATATTTTTCAGTGATAGTTTGTTTCCTGTGTAAATATTTTAAAAGTAATAACACTAACATCGATACTTCAAAAAAACACCTAGAAGAACAATCTTGACATTACACTATGAATTCACAATCCAAATTTAAGGAACAATATTGCATACAATTCGCTAGCGTGGCAAAGCGCTTTATACTTCGTCATCTCTCGACAGATTGCTTCATAACTACTCTAGAAATTACTATATTTAGACAAACATATGATGATTTCCGTTGCTACAGGTGATAGATAAATGACATATTCATTAAATATAACAAGAGCAGATGTCTCAGTTAAATTTTAGTAACGTTTGTTAGTAATTTAACAAAATGCTACCATCCTGTGTAAAATAACTATTCATAAGATTGCACAACCTTAATAAATGACGTCGCCTAAAAAAATTATTTTTTCTGAACTGTCTTTAGTTTACTAAACAAATAGGTTTTTAAGAAATAACCGAACATCCGGGACGAAACGTTTAGAGATTGGATAAACCTATTTAAGCGTCAGCATGTTAGATTGACACAATAATCATTTTTCAACTAGTGCCTGATTTAGTCTACTGAAAAAGCTTAAATATTTAATCTTCAAAGCAAAATACCTCACTTATAAAAGCTTGATAGGCGATCTTTTATTTTACACTTGATCCGTTTATTAACATTCATATCTGACGATGAATCAAAATAATAAAACTGTCAGTTTTGAAAGGACTGAGCCAATAAATCATTTCCGCCGTATACATGAAACAACTTTTATTAGTTTGAAACGTAGATAGCATAAAATAAAGTTCTAACTGTTCAGAAATAACACAACTTAAGCATAATAAAAATGGTAGTTATAATAGTATTATACTTTAAACTTGAGGTTTCACCACCAATTATGTAAGCTGAAGTTTTTTTCCATAATTAATCATGAAACTGCAACTAAATATGACATTGTAAAATATTATTAGAATTAGTTGTGAATCTTGGTTCTTTATGTTTTTTATATACATAATCAAAACATTAGTACATTTATGAGAATCCATTATACTATACATATAGGTTATTTATTTACATAAGATATTTATTTAGGTATATTTGAGCAATAGAAATGTTGAATAGATAAGAAACTGATAACTGATTCAGTGAATTATGGTATAATTATTTGTCATACAACACATCTGTTGTTTGTTTATAACTATTTTCCACATTAAAATTAATAGAATTAATTTAATGTAACGCTATTTCTTAAAAGTATTATTTTTCAGTCAGTCAGACAGTCAGTTAGAAGGTAAGACCAGGCACATAAATGCAACGGTTCAAGTTGCCACACCTCATTAGCACAGCAAGACGAACACCGGATTCATAGAACCAGTTAAATCAATGGTGTAATGTATAAGGAAAAGATTTTTATGTAAGGACATAATACAGAAAGAAAGAATTAGTACGTAGAAAGAAAGATATGAAATAATTTTAATCTCATAGTTTAAAGGAAGATAAAGTGTGTAAACACCTATGCCATTGTGATCGATTCTGAGCCATGTTACACAGAGTCTCCAACCATCGGTTACAATAGTCACTTTTTGTCGAATGAAGTACAGTGAATCACATTTGAAAGCTTGTATAAGATGTATAACAAATTTTATAGGTTACAAGGATTAGATGGGACCATGAAAAAACCGACAGTTATGTCTATAGTACATTAGTTATTTACTTGATACAATTTTTATGACAAATCAAGTACATGACTGTTTTCAAAATTTTCAACTGTAATAAGACTGAAAGGATTCATAACCTGTTTTTCATAATATAACTAAGTGTTGATCCATCCTCTATGTTAATCTTTGATAACAAATATATTGTTTAGAACACATGATATCAGTTGTTGATTTGGAGATGAATCTAGGTATTTGAAGAATATAGAGAACATAAAAGAGACAAAGATTTCGATACAACCAACTATAAGTAACAGAAAAATTGCTATTATTAAGGCTTATGAGAAGATATAATCGATTCATAATACAAAAAATATCATATTGAAATCATTTGCACAACACCCTATGTCAATAATAATGATTTGTAATTAAATGAATGCCTGGAAACTATATAAAATATCGGACACTCAATGTTATATCTGATATAACGGTTTGTAATTATGTTCTTTAAAATAAAGAGATCTAATGATATTGGTATTAGAAATCAGCAAGGAAATCATAAAATGTTATATAACTATGCAGCAAAGGCGCTTTATGTAATTGAGTAACACATGGTGTTAAGAATGAAATGTGTTTTCCTAATGTCTTCGTGAGTCGTAGTGGGGATGGTTATAACAAACGTAGGTTAAAAGACTAAGTAAGACATGCGATCGCTAATGAAACATGGACTGATTTTTCACTCGCACTTAACTGCTTACATACTCTTGATATCCCTCTTTCAGTGTTAGCCGCTGAACACGTCTCTCAAACTATAAACGGTTACACAAAGATAAGGTTGGGACGAAAGACTACCTCTATACTGCATAGTATGAATTTTTTAGTTGTTAAGAAAATCTTTGAATAGGGTGCTGGACATAGATAAAATGTATTTGCTAGTATATGAATCCACAGCCAACTACAAATAAACAATGTTAATCACAGCTATATTTTTTAAATTGCTTATGATCACTCGGTATTTAATATGACTCCCACTTGTGCTGCATAAAATAATGTATAAGTTTGGCTGTCATGACGATTCGTCCCTCTTATTTCCTAACTCTTGAGTCTCATATGACATCTATCATCCCGAAAACTTTACGTTTTTGTAGCTATGCTATTTTCCTGAAGTATTTTATTCTTACAATACTGCTTATTAGAGTGAACTCTGTGTTTGTATGATTGATGATTATTGTGGTGTGTGCACTAAAATGCTGTTGTCTATGTTTATAGATTTTGCATTCCTCAGATTATTAAGATATTTGACGTAAAACTTCGAATAAATTAATTTCTGAATCATGTGCTGTCAAATAATGCAAAATAGTTTTGAATGAAAATTATGAACCGATCTAAGTTATACAACTATTGAAAGCCTAGAAGAGCTTGGAAGTAGTTTCGTGCTAGCATGGGACTCATTATCAGTACACATCCACGACCCGATATGTGGCAATGGAACGTAGGACCTTCGACTTCACATTGGATTGCTTTTCCAATTAACGTCGTCATATCCGTTGATTAGTATGAATTGTGTAATTATTTTCAAAATACATTGAATATTGTTATATGAATTATTAGTTTCATTATACAAACCCTTATATTCTTGGAATTGCTGTAACTTGTATTTCGATACATTCAGTAATGCGATTTGATCAGTTCAATTCTGTTTTTGTAAAATTCAATTTCATATTACATTTCATAATCTTGAAGATTCTTTGAAAAATATCAAAATTTGTCAACGTCCTACATCTAAAAAAAAAACAATTACTTGTGATTCATATCCATCCAGTTGTTTCGATCTTCCTATTTCTTCCCATCTTTACTCACAAAAATTGATAGTTTTAGAAAGCTTTTAACTAAAAAAACATCTTTGTAAAAAAGCCGTTAAAAAATACCTGTTTTCCCATGCTGTCAGTAAACTAGCAAAACAAGTACGAACATGTTAAAATGAAATTCGAGTAATTCTGATGCATATGTATATATATATATATATATATATATATATATATATATATATATATATATATATATATATATATATATATAGTAGGATCGTTGTTTTTGCCCCTTTATTCCGTTTAAATGGACACCCTAGAAACTGAAATGTGAAGAAAATTTGCAGTTAATTTAAATGTAGTTTCTATGAAAAATTGTTGAATAGAAATTACAATTGTTTTCATTTATGTTTATCGATAAGAATGAAAAAAATATCGAAATAGTTGAAACGATTTTCAGTATAATAAGAAATTTAATCATAAATCCATTTTTATTGCCTTTGTCAATATTACTAAAATAAAATATAATTCTGTATATCAGTTTCTGTTTTCATTATTAGAAAATATTTAATTGAGATCATAAACCGATTGATGTTAGACCACCATTGAAAACCTGGGAGCACTGGACGGTCTTTTCGCTTTATTGTGGGACTCCTCGGCAGTGCGCATCCACGATCTCGCTCGCGGGATTTGAACCTAGAGCCTTCAGTCTCGCATGCGAACGCTTAACACACTGGACATCTGAGGAGTCCCACTATAGGACAAAATGTGCGTTTAATGCTCCTAAGTATTCACTGGTGGCCTTACATCAGTCGCTTCATGATCTTAATCAAAAATTTAACAATCTCTACAACCCCTAAACTGAGAAAATATATAATTGAATAAATAATCAGTAAAAAAATCATAAATTATTACTTAGTGAATATTAATTTATAGAATCAATCATCTATATTTTTTTCTTTTTTTTAGAAAAAGAAAACCTAATTACACTTATTCATAGAAATTCCAGTACTTTGCGGTTACTAAGACGATTATATTGAACACGGGAAATAATTGTAACATATAATTATTTAAGAATAAATCTATTCTAAAGATAAACAAAGGAAATGACATATTTTGGTAGAAAATATTTTTTATGATAAAAATTTAAGGCATATAGTAGGATGGATGGATTTATATTTTTGGAAGATTAGTGGATTTCATCAAATAATCCATTATTTATTCGCATATTTTTTTTAAAAAACACATCACAAATACTATCATTCACATATTATTTCATTGAGCGAGACAATAATTTATGAACGAACCAATCAGGTATGAGATTACAGGTATCGGATTTTGGCACAATCTTCATTTATCCATTTGAATAAATAGAGTTTTAGCATTATAGCTGAAGTCAGTCGGTGATGAAAAACCCCAAATCTAATTCTTAACCCTAACCATCAACTGCAAATCATAATTCTATTTCCTTACACTAGTTTATAACCTTCATTCGGTCCTGGTTATTAGGCGGACATTCTCAAAGTCACTTAAGCGTTGCTCATAGGTTGTTCATAGATTAAAGTCTCACCTTTCATTATATGAATAAAAAGACATCGTTCCATTGAGAAATTTATGTATACAAGGTAGTATTACAGTTAAAACGGTCTGTTTCATGGACATCCGTGTAGTACCATTCATAAAAGTTGACCACACAATGAATGCCAGTATTTATACGAAAAAAAATATTAATTTAAAAGAAGAGTCAGATATAGAGGTATAGTTGTAAATACAAGGGGTATGTTACAATGTACAAGCATTTTGATGGTTTAGGAAATGCTATGGTAGATTCTGGAAGAGGGCATTAATTTTGTACACAATGAAAAGACATAAACCTTCTTAAGATCAAGGCCTCTACAAACCTAAGAAGCTAAGGTTTACGCGTTTTACGTAAAAATGTTAAATGTGATTTATTATCAACCGTACAACATATTTCATCCATATCTTTATACCGAGTGTCATACTTGACTACGCGCTCAATTTGTCCAAGTATATGAGACCAACTGATTCTGAAGTGATCTAGGGACAATTTTTACTGTAATTGATTACATAGCTCAACAAGTATATGCATGCGAATTGTTCCAAAAGTATTATACAGTTGCATCAATTTTTATAATTAATTGCATCTTATCATCACAATTTGGTAGGATAATACATTCACTTGTTGCCACAGAGTAAATATTTTATTAATAGTTCAAACTTATTGGTTTTAGAATAACGTGAATACCATTTAAAACATTTTATAGTTCAATTATGGTCTAGTTTGAATGGTTTAAGGCTTAAATGTCAAATTTTAAGCCATCAAAAAAAAACGATTTAGCAATGAAGGTAAGCCTATGTTTGATAGAGAATATTTGTGGCTCAGAATGATAATGTTGCATGCGTTGTATTCTCAGAGGTGGAAGATGTATTTATGCAATTCTCAGTATATTCATAAGGACGATGTAAACGTCACGAATAAACAATCAATCTCAGAAAGATTAGGACCAACAACCACACGATGTTTTTCCATTTCACACTTTCTCTTTTACAGTATCGTATGCAATTTTTTTCATCTATGGAATTAAATTATTTCAGCTATTTCAATAACCATATTCCAGTGTTGATATGTCCATAGGCTTTAAATAGTCGTAAATCTTCATTCACACTGAAAATTACATATGAAACATAACAGAACTTACTTTTAAACGATGTCAATAAATCATTATCTTCACAAATCTGAGTAATTTAGCTCATAATAAAGTACATTTTTTTAAAACTATGACCAGTTTTTACCCTTTACTAATGTACATTTCATTTCAGTAATATATTCTATTATTTTTAAAAGTTAGCGAAAACCAATGTAATGAATTTGGTTTATCTATTGATTTATTCATTACTTAATAGCGGTTGGAAATTAAAACAAACTTTAAGAAAAACTTCTTTATTAATAAGTACTACATTAACACTTATTTATCAAAAATGTATTTTGATTAATATCCCGTTGTAATATTTAAACTTGGAATAATTTTAATTTGGTTATTTATTCTCTGAAAAAAGGCTTACACGAAGTGATGAAACGTTAGAAAATCTAATTTTTTCTACTTATTGGGATATAACAAATATTATCAGAAGGGGTTTGTGGAGATTTTAGAAGTTTTCACTGATTGAAATCATGAGTCAATTGAAGCTAGATCACCATGGAAAACCTGAAAGCACTGGACGGCCGTTTCGTCCTAGTATGGAATTCTTCCCGCGCCCCGCGAAGTTCGAACCCAGGACCTATCAGTCTCGTGCGCGAGTGCTTAACCATTAGACCACTGAGCCGGCATCCAACGGTGTTAATGTCTAACTTCAACCAAGAAGTTGCGCCACTGTATATCATTGTCTTCAGTGGGTTCCTATCTCACAACAGACCCGGTTGAACTCCACTGGTAACGGCTTCTCACTACAACTCCAGGAGTATCTCTTGAAGTCAGCCACGAGTGAGCAGATGATTATTATCAGAAGGGGGTCGTGGAGATTGAAATCCATTCAGTGCTTCCAGGTTTTCCATGGTGATCTAGCTTCAATTGAACCATGATTTCAATCTGTGATATAACAAATATATATATTTATTTTAATTTTAATTTAATTCTAATCGAAATCCAATTTTGATAGATAATTAATTAAGTAGTATTGATTATAAAAGAAATAATTTCAGTTGGTAACAAACAAAATGTAGGTTTATTTAAAAGATGTCGATTTTAACACACACAAAAAAAATAAAAGTGAATGGTACAAATGGAAATAAGAATAGGTTGAATAGTAATTATCATGAAATAACTAAGGTTCTTCATAATAGATTGTTTTTGAATATGGACATAATCAATAAGTAATAATAATAACATATTGTGAATAAAGAATTTTTATATCTTAAACATTTTATGTAATACATTTTGTACTAGATAAACTAATTCTATAGTAGGTCATATTTAACCTTGAAAGCTAATTCAGTAAAAATCATTTACTTCATCAGAATAATATTTTAAAGTAATTGATTATGAGATTTATTTTAATGTATTCTAATAGTTTTTTTGGATCAACGCTATGACCAGATTTTGTCAGTGTGTTCATTCATAATGATGTGTACTCTAGCATACGTTGGCTATCAGTTGTTTCAGTAACTATGTTTCATTTTTTATAAGTAAAGATGGATAGTGGCTAGCAGCGGAATCCAGTACTCGCCTTCCGTCCACCCCATTTTTACAAGCAAATGGCTATCAGGACTCAGTAGCTGAGTGGATAACGCGATGGCGTTTGAAGTGAATAGTAAAGGATTCGTGTCTCAGATTGAACATCAACTCTAAGATGTAGTTACATCAGGCCGACGAGTACCAAATAGGATGAAACGCGCGACCTGGATTCCACTGTTAGCCACTATCCATCTTTGCTCATAAAATCTTGTGAATTAGGCCACATGTACCAATAACAGACTGATCAATTGCAGTCTTAAACCTCAATGAGAAGACACAAGTTAAACAATACTAACATGTTTCATTTTGTTATGGTTATTACACTTTACTATTTCTATGTTTTAACATGTATGTGAATGTGAAAATTTAGGAGAGAATTATTATGACAATCAATAATTGTCAATTCAACGTCCTCTATAAATTGTTACAAAAATAAATAAAACTATGAAACGTAATATAAAGTGATGAGAAACCATCTGCTATAATTTATCTCCATCTCTATACGAAATAATTATTCATTGGATTGATATCTAATCATTTAAACCGGCTTTGTATATTAAAAAAGAAAACAATTTGTATTCACATTGAACCTCTTCAGGTATAAATTATTATAAATATGAAATCTAAAAAAGTTCCTTGACTGAACCTTTCGTCTTAAATATCTTAAAACTCCATTGATAATATATAACAATAATTAGTGTAAGGCCTTCATTCAAACATTATGATTGAATGAGTGTAAAACGTACACTGAAAACAGGTTCATGGTGATTAAAGGATAATTACTAACTTCAACTCATAGTTTATTAGTAGGGTTAATATTGCAAATTAAAAAAGTTAACTAAAATTATATCATAAACTGATCCGCTTATAATCAGTGTCAAAAAGCTTTCTAAATATCATTGATAATAAAATGTTATTAAAAGGCTTTTGATCAACATTTTACAGTATCATTGAGTGTTTTATAAAAGAAAATATGTAAGTGAAAATTATCACAATTTATAGGCTTTCTTGTAACATTATTCTCTCTTTGATCCTCATAAAAAGAAGAAAAAAAGACAACCGTTTCAACCTGATAATTCATCCGATTTTATTACATATAATTTACTCAATGTAAGTAGCTTAATAGTTTCAATATAAAAGTAAAGAAAATGTTTATACTGTTTAATATTGTTATCATTTAACTTTCTTCATTGATAAGACAAAATGATTAAACATGTAGTTGAGTACTTCCTTAACATCGTATTACATTTTCAAAGTTTTCTTAATGTGTAATATGCATTTGAGTAATTCTGATGAAGACCTAGTTCATTATGAAAGTATTCACACAATTTGCCGCTCAAACGAATTGATTGAGTTCAGTAATTGAATTAATAAATTGACTTAAATATAAATTTCACAGGTTGAAATCATGAGTCAATTGAAGCTAGACCACCGTTGAAAACCTGGAAGCACTGGACGGCCGTTTCGTCCTGGTATGGGACTCCAGTGCTTCCAGGTTTTCAATGGTGGTCTAGCTTCAACTGACTCATGATTTCAACCTGTGAAATTTCTTAAACTCTCCACAATACCCATTCTCTGATAATAATCAACTGCTCACTAGTGACTGACTTCAGGAAAAACTCCTGGAGTTCTAGTGAGAAGCCGTTACCATTGGAGTTCAACCGGTCTGTTGTTAGATAACAACTCACTGAAGACAATGGTGTACGGTGGCGCATTTTCGTGGATTGGTTGAAGTTAGACATTAACACCGTTGGATGCCGGCTCAGTGGTCTAGTGGTTAAGTGCTCGCGCGCGAAGCCAGTAGGTCCTGGGTTCGAGCCCCGCGTGGTGCGGGATCGTGGATGCGCACTGCTGAGGAGTCCCATATTAAGATGAAACGGCCGTCCAGTGCTTCCAGGTTTTCCATGGTGGTCTAGCTTCAACTGACTCATGATTTCAACCTGTGAAATTTCTTAAACTCTCCACAAAACCCATTCTATGTTAAATATAAATATTAAGACTCCTAAATCTATAGACATAATTATTGATAAGTGCATAATTCATTTCTCGGAATGAATGTTTTAGTGTAAACATAAAAGTTGACCACTTGGAATACATTGACATTTAGTCAACTATAATGACTTAATTTATTGAGGGAGTTTTATGAATATTATTTTATTCGATCTATGAAACAGCAACGAACAGAACACTTTGAAAAAGAAATTGTATGAATCAAAATTATATGTCTAGTACTATTCACGAACAGAACGATCCTGCTATACTTGGGTCGTCCAGTTACGGTTTACTATTTCAATACTTTGGTAATATTTTGGTAATGACATTTTCTAACTATTTTACTGTTAGCACTATTCATCAGAGAATGTAATTTATTACGAGTTAAGTCTTCGGCTTAAAGTTTAATAAATATTATTATGACAGAAATTATGTGTTCTTAATAAACAGCAAAAAGTAAAGAATTAATTTATATTTATATATACGAAACACAGTAACACTTTCTTTATAAAAATTAATTATTATCATTATACCATACGTTCTAATGAAAATAAACCATTAGTGGATCATAAATTAAGGTTTCATATCATTTGAATTGATCAGCTATAGTAACAGCAATTCAGTGATAACATCTCAAAACATGTTTGAAATATAATCCGGATATGGACAATTATTTATTCAGGATATTATACATATCAATGACTATGTTGAATCATTGTTCAAATGATCTAAATCAACTTTCAAATCTTCATTCTCATAAACTAATAATCATTTAATAATAGTGACAATACTTCTCAGTTAAATTCTTGAGTCAATTGAAGCTAGACTATCATGAAAAAACTGGAAGCACTTGAGTGAGTTTCAACCGGATTATTTTGAGATAGTAACTTACTGAATCCAATTGGTTAAAGTAAGACATTAATACAATTGAACGACGACTCAGTGGTCTACAGGTAAAATTTCACAGGCGAGGATGAAACGGCCGTCCAGTGCTTTCAGTTTTTGATGGAATTTTGTTATGTGTGCTGGGTGGTTTAGTCGTGGAGCTTTCATCGTTCTTCTGAACAACATCATCAGCACAAACTTTAGATAGAAGTAAAGCGTTTGGATTTCTCCATATGTGGTTCACAGACTGTCCTGTACATCTCGATGTTTATTGGTTCTTGCTGATCTTAAACCTATCATTGTTTACCTCTTTGTTTTGGTCGTAACTTCCATTGGTTTGATATTTTTGCCTAATTTTCCTGATTGTTTGATAAATTGAATCGATTTCAATGTGATGATGTTGTTCAGAAGAACGATAAAAGCTCCATGACTAAACCATTCAACACAAAGAACAAAACTTTATCAAAATCATCCACCGGAGGTACAAATCTACCCCACCATCACAAAAGTACTTTCAGGTTTTTCATAATGGTCTACCTTCAATTAATTAACTACAATCTCCACAAAACCCCTCTCTCATGATAATAATAATAATAATAAGTTAAATGAAATTTTGGTTTTGCAAAGTGGTAAACTTTAAAAAAAAATTTACTTCGAAAATAAAAGAGAAAACACGTTAGTTTCTATGAATTTTATGATCAACAAGTGATAATTGTTTGTTTCTTCTTTAATCATAAAATGATCTGGGCTATTTCTTTATAAAATAAAAGTTTATCATTGAAAACAAAATAAAAATTATTGATTAGTTTGCTCCTCTTTCTTTTTTTATTGTTTTTGTTTTACTTGACATTTTATTTTGACAAGTCAAACTGAGATTATTTATTCACATTACTGTTTTGTTTATTGTAATTATCATTTGTTTATACATAATTGATTATTTTCATTAAAAATATATAAAAAAAATAATAAAGAAAAGTGACATTTGATTATTGCTGTAAATAATTGACTCCTTACTTCTATATATATATATAAGAAACATATATGGGAATATATATATATATATGACTTATCGGTATCTTTTAAATAACAAAATTACATTCTAAACAAATTAATTGAAAACTATATGACATTTGTTGTTGTTTATTTTGCTGTTGTTGTCTTTGTTCAGCTTTTTAGTATTTTGCCCAACATGAAAAGTTTATTTTGTGTATACATATTTTAAAGGTTTGTTTTACATAAAATTAAAGATGCGGTAATGATTTATTGGTTAATCTATCATAGTGACATAAATAGACTCTGTAAGATTGAATAGAAGCATTAAGAAAAGTATCCTACTACAATATATATTTACAAATTAAACGTAACTTTGAATATCTTATTGTGACAGAAATTAAAATAACGTCATTGATATGCAGTTAGATGGATGATTGCCGATCCAATTTTATAAGTCTTTGTTTATTTGGCCTTTATTTAAGTGCTTTGACAAATGGTTATGTGGTCAGATTATTCAAAATGTATATATCAAATGAAGCACATTTTTCAGATCAATTTCCCCTTCTCATTGTTTTTAAAAGATGGTAGAAAATAATGACCACTAGACTATTTATTATAAAAAATATAAATTAGGCATGAAAAGGTAACTTGAATGAACGATGAATGATATGACTGTAATAAATGATGATGAGAAGGTTGAAGAAATATTTTGAGTGTCGTTCGTGAGAAAAAGTCAAACTGAGAAATGACGGATACTTACCCAGAAGAGTATTAAAAACAGTTTTAAGCAGTCTATTTTTAATTGGTTGAAAGCAACTTAAAAACTAAAACGCTCAGCTAGACCACCATCCCGCGTGGTGCGTGATCGTGGATGCGCACTGCTGAGGAGTCCCATACTAGGACGAAACGGCCGTCCAGTGCTTCCGGGTTTTCAATGGTGGTCTAGCTTCAACTGACTCATGATTTCAATCTGTGATATATTAATTTTAATAATTTGTTTGACTTATTAAAAAAAGATAGCCAATGTCAATAACTTCACGAAATAATCATCCATAATTATTGTCATCCTGTGTTTATGTGGATAATCTGAATGTATGTCTTAGCAACTCAAGGCATAATTAACAGAACTAAAGAAGAAATCTCTGTTCTTTTTTATTATGAATTCGTTATCTTACGTGTATAGGATTTATGTAAACAAAGCAATAAGTATTTATTGATTTAATAGTAATAAAAAATTTAGTCAACTGATTTTTATCGTTTTAAATTACTATTTTTAGACCAAGATCATAATCATTTCACTATTCCTCAGTTTCTTTTTTATGGGCGTACCTATATACATAATTTATTTTGTAAACAAAACTGTCATAAACAAATAAGAGGCTTAATCATTTAAATGTCGATTAAATAGTTTGAGTATTTATAAAACTATTTGAATATGGTTTTTTATGTAGTTCAGACTATGAACTCTCTTTTTGATCAATTATTGAGTGTTCTAGTTTTTAAGTTGCCTTCAACCAATTAAGAATAGACTGTCTAAAATTGCTTTTAATACTCTTCTGGTTAACTATCCATCAAGATCTACAAATCATAGTCCGTTACTAGTCTTCATTAATTAATTAGTACCAATTCATAAATAGACATTAATCAATATACATAATTAACCGATGAAAATCTCGTACACAAATAATATTTTAATGAGGTTTTCATATTTACTTTGATGATAAATTCAATTACACAATGTAGATTCAAGGTTTCAGCCTTCCAACGTAACTGATCCACAGATTTATTTATATTACACACAGTGTGAAATAGTAATCTATCTATCAGTAGCTGTTATTTGTCAGAGGAAATAATATCTCAGTTAACAAATACGGTATTACTGTAATCAGTTTGACTAATAACGATAATAAATCATCAAGTTGAATTTAACTCATTAGATATGATTAACGTAGCTCATGAATCGGAAGAACATATAGCGATATTTGTGAGCAAATTTATAGATACGTTCTTAAGAATATAATAACAAACATCCTCCATACTGATAAGAAATGCTATATATATATATATATATATATATATATATATACTGTGTATACTTATCATTTAGTAGATCCAGTTACAATATTTGATGTTATGAAATGATATAGCATTAACAGAATTTTGTGCTAGACGAGAGTGGTAGTGATTTATGCGTATTCCCATCTAAAAATGTATCTTCTGGAACTTTCATATTTATCCGGAATATCCTTGACCATCCAGGATAAGTGTTTGAACATTTTTTTGTTTGCTTTTTTCCACGAACGACACTCAAAATATTTCTTCAACTTTCTCATCATCATTTAGTATAGTATTATCGGCTTCCAAACCTAAATGTGCTCATTGCATTCGATCTTTTGTCGTTTTATCACAAAACGTTTTTTGAAAAAATTAATTATTTAACGTTTTCTTTCTGCTCAGTTAAATTTTGTTTTTGAAAGTTATTTTGTAATGTCCGAAAGGAATATAAACCATTAAGTTATTCCTATGGAAACCGTTGATTGTATCAACGGTTTCAACAAAATGTAATATCTATCCAGTATACATGCACAATTATTTTCAATGTCATTGCAATATGGAATATTCAGCACAAAGTATTTTAACACGTTTCCGTTTTTTATTTCTTGATTGATCCTCATGATAAATACTGAATGATCGCCAAACAGATGTTAGTAGTTCAGAAATCGATATTTGAATCATGTACATTCTTTTCGATACATATTACCAACAACCACAATGTCTTTCATTGAACTATTTTGTAACCTGTACAGCGAAAGATCATAAAATTTTCATAAACATACCTGAATAGGTTAAACGATTATTAGACATAGCGATGTGTGAAAACAAACAAAAAAACAGATAAGTTGTTGAAATATCCAAAAGGCAAGGACAGATAGCTCAAATATTCAAGCAGACCTCCAAAGATGTACTTACTCTTGTTATTATCAAAATATGTTAGATTATAGATTAAAGCAGATGGCTCAACGTATTTTTTGTCATTAATGATCACTGGTGTTAAATCAAATATCCATAATTATTAAACAAAGATGTTAATAGGATAAAAGATATTGTCTTTGAATAACTGACAAGCTTTCTCATGAATTGTTTGGTTGTACTTTGTAAACCGTCTTAATGTTTTGACATAGTAGGAATGTTTAGTTATCTCTTATTAGACTCCACTTATTTTCCTCTCTCACTGCCTTCAGTTTTATAGTATATTTATATAATGACGGCAGATAACATGAAACGTTTTATTTTCGTTAATCATATTTAGTGTCAATAAAAGAAGATGGGTAAATAAATGTAAATAAAGAAAAACATGAATGATCTAATTGATCTCTGTAATCTTATTCATTTGTGTTATTTTAAATAATAGAACTAAGATAACATGTAATTAGTAATTTGATCTGGATCAAGTTTAATATGACGAAATAATCCCTTCTGACCTATATTTTCATAGTAAAATATTTTATTCATAAGCATTTTCTTTCTAAAAATATACTACCTAATTAAATTTCTTGTTTATAATGAATTGAGGTCGTATAGAAGAAGATTTATAGAAATCTTATTATAAATACACATTGATTACTTTACTTAACCAAGGATTATTTCTGCCCATATTGAACATTTGATATTATCCTTACGTAAAAGGAATTACTTTCTAAAATATAAAGTTCATTGTTTTATACTCTGATACATATTTTCGAAAGTTTAT
This sequence comes from Schistosoma margrebowiei, assembly GCA_944470205.2. Classification (NCBI taxonomy): domain Eukaryota; kingdom Metazoa; phylum Platyhelminthes; class Trematoda; order Strigeidida; family Schistosomatidae; genus Schistosoma; species Schistosoma margrebowiei. Next base: position 43,895,495 of record OX104028.1, on the reverse strand, counting down.
ATATTCCCTAGACAATACAATGTCTTAACTATTAATTGTGTTCTATAAAAGGATATATCAATAATGTTATGAAACAGTAACGTGATCATGAACGTTGTTCAAACTTTGTGCTAAAGTGAACTGATGAATAGAATAAGCTTTTCTTGAGAATTCTTACTTTACCTAATTATTAAGTCTTTTTTCACTTTCTAGAATCTAAGTCATTCTGGGTTGGTGGATCCAGCCGCAGATGCGACATACAATTTAAAGGCATAGAGAAATGACAATTCGAAGCAGTTGTGAATTCATTCAACAGCTTCATTGATCATCATGCATATAGCTTTGTGACAACTTTATTAATGAACTTTTGTCAGTTGAGCGATCACTAAATACACCAGACATGTGTGCATATTTGGCTAAAAATCAAACGCTCATTCATTTCAGGGCCACAAGGATTTTCTTGTTTATGAAACAAATACTTGTTTTAGTGTTTTACTTGGTCTAGAGGGAAAGATGTCTCCTATAGTTAACGTGCTCATCAAATTTACTTTGTCAGTATGCATACTCACAACGTTTTATGATAACTGATCTACCTATTGAAACAACTTAAATCGAGTATAAAATGTCACCAATTAACCATCTCGGAAAATCATCATTAACTGTTTTTAGCATCACCAGGAGCTAGGCTTACGCAAAATAATATATATTTTCTAAGTAAGTGTAATCGCCAGTATAACCTAACAAAAGACGTTGATAAGCCAATGACTATTCGTGGGAAAATTCTTGCACTTCAACTTTTCCTAAAGTATCTTCAAATGATGTTGATTTAGAAATCAAAAGATTATTACATTGATCAACTTGAGCCGCAATATTTTCATCTTGTTCATAATTTCATAGAAATTAGATAGGGCTTTAGTCTAGATACCCTTCTTTTTTAATTTCTGAAACTTAGGCAAATTTCATTTATTTTCCTATTTGCTCATATATATTTAAACAATTTTATTTACACTCCCCGTATTCTTGTTATCTGTCAAAATTGCTAATAGTATATTACACAATCATCATATTGTCTTTGATTCGACATTGAATATGGTTACGAATTATGTTGCTATAACTTCCATTCAATTTTATCGATATTTATCAAGCCAACTAATCTCACTTTTGTGTAGTCTGAATTTTATGAAAAATTCCAGTATGTGCTTATAACAATATTTTACTGAATTGTATCGATATAATGAAATTTCATCAAATTAGTTATAGTATGGTTGTCAGACAATACGGTTAAATTTGTCTTTCCTATGTCAGTCAGTCAATTAGGTACATATATGCATCGGCCCAAGTTGCCATACCTCAATAACATAGCAAGGTAGACACCGGATTCATATAAATTGTTAATTCAGAGGTGGTAATATATAACAGAAAGATTGCGATAAGGATACAGTACAAGACGAAAGAATTAGTTCGTAGAAAGAAAGATATGAAGCGATTTTAATCTCATAGTTTAAAAGAAGACAGAGAGTGTATATACCAACGCCATTGTGATCGATTCTGAACTGTGTCATCAAGAGTCTCCAACCATTGGTTACGAAAGTCACGCGGACCCCAACCAAGTAGTCTGTATCTACCAAAATGGCTCAGACTAGAGATTAACGACTTCAAGGACTGATACCACGTCTTGTTTTGGCCGCCCCTAACTTTCTTCCAACTATCCCCTACACTAGTCAGCATTGCGCGTCGTAGTAATCGGTGATTGGGCATACGCATCACGTGGCCCTACCATCTCAGTCGATGAAGATTTACAACCTTATCAACTGATTTACAATCATTCCTCAATACTCTGCGTCTAACCTCACTATTACTTATCCAGTGATCCCAGCAGACACCAGTAATATTTATAAGGCATCTGTGGTCAAATACTAGTAGATTACGTGTGTATTCTACTTTTAATGGCGATGTTTCGCTGCCGCAAATTAAAACAGAACAGACTACCGAGCAGTATACTCGTCCTTTTATCGATAGACGGATATCTCGCCTTCAACATAGTTGACGTAAGTTGGCAAAAGCCAGACGAGCATTTCGAATCCGTGCTGTCTTTCCTATGACCTAATCTTAATAATGTATTATTCGAAATTTTTAATACTAATGAATTACAAAGTTTTATATGTAACTAATTTTGCATAATTTATTGTAATTTTATTTAGGTCATTGTTTATCCAACAAAGAATACTGTTAAAAATACTGGTGCAAGTGTTATAATAATCGGTAGTTGGTTATTTTCATTAATAATGGCTAGTCCAATGTTTATTTTCACATCTGTTAGTGTGGATACTATCCGACCAAATGGACATATATGCAGTGCTAGTACTATACAAAGTGAATGGCTTCGTCAAAGTAAATACATTTATGGTATTATTACAATTGTTTTCCAGTATTGTTTACCATTAACAATGGTCAGTTATGCATATATACGTATTTGTTTAAGAATACGTCAACGACAGTTCAATGTAATACGTAAACCTATTCCAACAGCGTTAACTTCTGAATTAATATCAGGAAATCAATTAGATTTTGTTGAAATTGAGCCAGATTGTAATTGCAAAGATGATAAATTAAAACAAGACAGTCGATTAACACTAACTTTACCAATTAACAATATACCAGATTCTTCTACAGGTAGCTGTAAAAATCGTGGTCTTCATCCTGTGCGTTGTTATAAACTAGCTGTATCACCTACATCAACATCATCGTGTGAAAACAATTTTAAACAAAAAATAGAAAATTCCAGATTTAAGCTAATTCAACGACGCCAGACTCGAACAAATACATTACTTGCATCAATTACACTTTTATTTGTATTAGCTTGGTTGCCTTTACATATTTTTAATGCAGTTATGGATCAACGTGAATCAAGAATACTTAAAGAACCATTCGATCTCACCACATTGCCACAATCAGATATATTAAATAAAAATAATACAGAGAATTCTCTTTTTGATGAAACATATAAACTTTTAAATTCAAAAATGAATACATTCACATTATTACCAGAGCATAATCATACAGAAACTATTATAAAAGAATATGGTATTGGTAGGAAAATTACACTTATACATTCATTTTGTTTATTATGTGTTCTTGTATCAGCTTGTGCAAATCCTGTTCTCTATGGTTGGTTAAATGAAAATTTTCACAGAGAATTTATATTAATGTTTCCAATGTTATTTCGTTCAAAAAAACAAATTTCATCAGTTACAATAGGTGTTGATCATAATTATGTCAGTGTTATACAATGAACAATAGTAATTATTATAAGTATCATTTACATAAATATTTTCAAGTGTATATTCATTAATTAATGTATTATATTATCTTAAATGAGCTGTGAATGAAGTAAAAGGTATTTTATTAATTCATGTTTCTTCTTTTCATACTAGTAAATTTACCCTAATAGGGATTCACTGTTGACTGACATGAAGTGTACATAGTCTTTTTTTTCTTTTTTTGTTGTTGAATATGATGTACAATATTTTGACGATAATCGTTGAAGATCTTTAAAGAAATTTGATCATTATCAACAATTTTTTTTTCAAAATAAATCTATAATTTCCTGTGACTTATAAAGATTTGAATTTTGTTAACAAGAGAAGTAAATACCATCATTGTATATTATAATAGAAATATGTGTTATGACACTATAATAATATTCATATTTCTGGTTCCTTCTTATTTGTTTTTGTTTTTCCTATCGTCAACTAAATAAAAAGTAAGTTGGTCTAGATTAATCGATTGAGACAGTTATGTTTTCTATTGTGAGTCATTATCGAGTTCACAGTAATATAAATTTGATACGATAGTGAATTAAATATAATTCATTACTGCTATCAGTGTAAATAATCAAACTAACAGGTTTTTTTTGGGTTCAAGGAGTAGAATGTCGACGAAGTTTGATAGTTGTGCATTTACTAATTATTCTAATTTAGACAAGTGCTTGAAAAAATATTTCGTATTTGAACGTCAGGAAATTTGATAACTATGTCTCATACTCCATATAATAATGAATTTATCTGACTATTATTAGAAATGGAGATCTTTTAACAATTATCTTTATTCCGTCAACACAAGTGAAGATTAGAAATGACTACAACTCATAAGAGAAGCTGACAGCATAAAAATGTGAAATAGTTCAGGTCAGTGAATTGGTCGACGTCTAAAAATATGATGAGGGTGAATTTGAAGATTATTGGAATGTTTCTTATCTTTCTTATTTATTCATCTCATTTTAAATACTAAATGATATTATCTGAATAAAATATCAGTTAAGAGCAACCATTGAAATGACGTCTTAATATTAACTGAAATATCAAAAGTTTACACGGAAAAGCATTGGAACGACGATGGCCGTATTATATCTTCAAGTAAAAAATAGTTTCTCTTTATATTTGATCTTACTTAGTCTAATTACCATTTGTAGGAAGAGTCGGGTTCTCGGAAGCAGTTGCTGATTATTTATCTATTGATATGACTTTTCGTTTTACCGATGGTTCATTCACCATGAGGTAAGGACAGTAGATATGTTAATATCTACTGGTTTGAGGAAGAAGCTTTCAGGTATTTAAGATTCAAAACAATAAAAACAATTCCCCTCAAAGTATTTCTACAAGTAAAACCTACCTCAAATCCCCTCTAAAACAATAGATCAATTTCAGCTACTTCTCTTAGTATATTGAATTAGTGTACAGCGTACACCTTGATTGATCAGTCATGGTAATATGATTAAATCTATTCCCTGTTTGTTCAATATGTTGTTTTGTAATTCTACGTGTTCACAACCATAACACATAAATCCTAATCCTACATTCTGTTCTCAATTATTTGCATAAATTTATAAAACGTTTTTCATCATTCACTAGGCTTTAGACATAGTTCTTGATCACTAAAATGTAGCATTTAATCTTCATAAATATTCACCTCAAATATATACTTTCATTAAATACAAAGGTATATTGTAAACCTAAATAACTAAGGGATCGTTTAGCCAATTAATTTGAACTATTAAAAGCCTATTTATTCTGTTTGACTAAATAGATGTATATACTGGATCGAATTTTTATCTCTCTTCAACATACACTTTTTTTGCTTATCCTTTTTATAGTTTTACACATTTTTTTAGTCAGAATCCATTAGATAAACATCTTATTGATTCAGTCATTTCAATCATGTCTGGCTTTTTATCATATCATATACTGTAATAATCTTCTTATTTGTCGTAGAAATTATTTTGACAGATGATAACTGATATGAAATGTCTGATTTAGTCTTAATAATATCAAAGATCGACGAAGTAAATATTGTAAAATATGGTTTTTGAGTGAGTTTTGTTCTCTGAGCTGGATGCTTTGGTCGTGAAGCTTTCATCGCTCTTCTGAACCACATCATCAGCACAAACTTCAGACAGAATATACTTCTTGAGTTTCTTATACAAACGATGGTGCACTGTATATATATCGTGTTTTATTCTTTTTCAGTTAATTTTATTAGTGGTTAATATTGGACGATGCTCTAATAATAATTAGAAAAGTAGAAGCTTAAATATATGAATTATTGTAAGTCATCTTTATTAAGTACTGGCAATATCTGAGTTACTACTGAACTTTCAGGTTTGAAGTTGAACCGTTTTGATGTTGAACTCTTATTTGGAATTGTATCAAAACTGTATCACTTCCTCAACTGATTGAATTTAGGAAATATGGACCACTTGATCCTAAGTCATTTAATAATAAGCTTACCACAAATGCTTTTAGTTATAGGTTCAATTCAATATATGTTCATGAGTGCTCATGTTTGCGAAGTTTTATAATATAATTAACAGCTTTTTATTACATCTTGCTCGTTATTGATGTTCTAGGTGATATTTTCTGAGGTGAACATTACTTACTTACGCCTGTAATCCCCACTACGTGCAGGTAAATAGGCCGCCCACCAACATTCTCCATCCAACTCTGTCCTGGGCAAACTTTTCCAGTTCTTCCTAGTTTTTATTCATCCTTTTCATATCTGTTTCTATTTCCTGACATACTGTGTTCTTTCGCCCTCGTTTTTTCAACTTCCTACAGGAGTTCAAGTTAGGGCTTGCCTCGTGATGGAATTTGGTGATTTCCGTGATGTGTATGTAACCCACTTTCAACGTGAACATTACATTTAGTTATTCTTTTTAACCGTTTAAAAATTTATCAACACTTATGAATTTTAGTAGTTGAGAACATGAGTCAATTGGAGCTAAACCACCTGGACGGCCGTTTCGTCCTATTGTAGGACTCCTCATGAATTAATTTTATTGATGAATAAAAATGTTAACATCTAAAAGATGATAGTCAGCTGTAAGACTTATTGTTTCAATGGATAATTTTGATTAAACATATTGAGGATCAAACCATCCAACTTAGAGAACAAAATTCCATCAAGATATCACTAAGTTGTTAAAATTATGATATATTTCACATTAATTTCACTGAGTTTTCTTTCGGAATCTTCAGTTTATATAGACATATAACTATAGATTTATATTTATTAGTAGCACATTAATGTTATTTCTTTTCCGAATAGATGAAAAGTTCAGCCTTAATTTGAAACTATTATTATTACTTAGATAGACTGATAAACATTCTCTAGACACTGAAACTGTATATTTTTCAATGAATCCATACCAATATAAAGTTATAACTTCAAGTATTTCATTTAGTTAACGTTTTCTTGAAGATCTATAGACTAGTATCATGTATATTGCTATTAAGAATATCAGTAAAGTAATTGAGTTGATTGATCACTTTAAAATATCACAGTTCCTTCAGCTTAAATTAATATACACTATAATTCATTATTATTATTCTTGTATAACACATGCAATACACAAGGTTTATTCATGTACAACGAACAATGGTCAAAGAGATCACTTCACTATAAATTTTTAATGGAAACAGAAAAAGATACTATAAGTATGTTCCATATAAATTTCATAACATTCAAGTTTTAAAGTACAAAAGAAAAACGTTACATCAACTGTTATCTATAGAATTAAAGTACACACATTCAATTCATTCGATATAACTTTGTGATATATTCGCTGAACTTTCCTTTTATCAATGAACCACCAAAATATCTCCATGAAATGATTTCTTTTAGACTGTTAAAAATTTCATCAGTTGGTTGATTCTATAAATAAACATGAAATAAAGTAAAATGAATTTGTTTTAGTAGTATAGATGAAGAAATTATTCACTTAAAGGAAACTACATTACCAGATCTTACTGACTTTCCAAACATCCATTACCTGTTTCGAGGAATAACTCGTCATTAAATCTATATTGTCAGTTTAGGGGTTGTGGAGAATGTTAATTTTTTTTTATTGAGATCATGAACTGATTGATGTTTGACCACCATTGAAAACCTAGAAGCACTGAACGGCCGTTTTGTCCTCAGAAGTGCCGTCCAGTGCTTCCAATTTTTCAATGGTAGTCTAACATCAATCGGTTCATGATCTCAATCAAGATCTGTATTGGTTTGTCTGCAAATTTACAGTTACTTTAGTATTTGCCAAAGCGAACAGTTAAAGTGAAAATTACCAATAGTATTTTTCTAGTATTACAAACTTGATTTAATACTATCAAGTGAGATGATGCTATTTTAATTACATCCCTTAGTTATAAGATAGTTAACATCAATCTTAGTTTATAAAAAAACAGCCAAATGTTTTATTTCACTCACTATTTGTATAGATAAATTAGGATCCATAAATGTAAATTTTGTTGATTCATTTTTATCTTGATCAGGATTATGCACAATTTTACCAGTTCGAAGAATTTTATCAAATTTCTCTAACCATAAATTGAATTCATCCTAAATTAAGTCAAAAAAAGGTTGAATTATCAATTGGTAATACCATGTAAGAAACTACATCCATCTTCAAAAATATTAAGAAAATTTAACAAGCTTCTTACTGTCACAAACGGTTATGTCGAGCTTATAACAATTAAAACAATCCTTTCAAATTATATTAACAAGTATGTCAATGAAAATAGTATTTATTCAGTAATAAAATTTGATTTTGATAAATCCATTCTAACTGTATATAGATACCAAATAAGTAGTATGTAAGGAACAAAAACAGTTGAACGTTATGTTTCCATGTTATTGAAATGTATAAATGATAAATTGAGGCGAACAGATTTTTATTTAAAATGCTATCTCATTTAGATTGTGATTTCGGTAAATTGTTTTCGCTATCTAAATTTATTAATCAGTGGCTTCTTTGAATCAGCCACCCGTTTTATAATTGTGTTACCTGCGAGACTATAATTTATAGACAAACTAATCAAGTATAAGATTACAGGTTTCACATTTTGGCGCAAACTTCATTCATCCATTTGGATAAATAGAGTTTTTGCATTATAGGTGATGTCAGTTGGTGATGAAAACCCTAAATCTAATTCTTAACCCTAACCATCAATTGCAAATCATAATTCTATTTCCTCTTACTGGTTTATAAGCTTCATTCGGTCCTGGTTATTAGGTGGACATTCTCAAAGTCACTTTAGCGTCGCTCAGAGGTCGTCCATAAATTATAGTCTCACTGTATAACCTAACATTACTGCCAAACTTTAATCCTAATGATTTTTCTTACCCACAAAAGTACGTTAGAAAACCTCCGTCAATATTTACGTGCTTTATTCAATAACATGAATCGTATAGATGTTACATATATATGTAATGAAGTTGATAAAAGATAATACTTCGGTATTTAACAGAAGAATGATTAACTGAATTCAGTAAAAATCTAAGCAGTCTAGATTACATTTTTGTCCACAACATTTCATAAAATCACATTTATTTTAATGCTGAATTATGTAGCAAGCGAAAACTAAGTATTAAATGATAACTAATAAACCGATGTTAGTTATTTCTAATGATTAGAATGACATTTAAAAGAATATATTACAGTTAAAATTAAGAGATGATAAAGTCTTGAAATACTCTTCATATATTTTGATTTAATTTATTCACATGGTATGTATCAGCTATCAAAGAGCCATCCTATACAAATATGTATTGAATCCTTTATGAGAACTTACCTGAAATTCCAGATCGGAGTGATTGAAATTTTCAGAATCTAGTGATTTATCATTTGTTTTAACAGATGATGATTTCAATGCGGTACTTTTGATATTTATATTTGCTTTATCTCTTTCAGAGAAAATATTGGCTGCACTGTATTTTATCACCATTTTGTTGAATTGATCTATCATCTTGAAAAATTCATCACTATTATCGAATAAAACCAAGCGTTGTTGATAGAGATGTGCTTCACTAGAATTAAAATAAATATTAAAATGAATATATCAATCAGAATGCATAATTACACCATAACATTTTTTACATTATACTAAACTCATAATTCTATGGAAAGACTGTCGATAATCTATTATGAGAATTTAATTCAGGATCATTACTGTTGTACATCGAGTTGTTGAAAAAAGCTAATGATAATAATTGAATTCTTAGGAAACAAAAGCCAGTGTCACCAATTTTGTGTGTTCATTAGTTATATTTCAGCTTTCTCATCATTACTGTTCTATGAATGCTTTTTTAAAATATAAGTAAAAATATAAATGATAATTATATACCCATTAAAACTAGTAAAATACAGCAATATATAGATCATTACTCACAGTTTTGCCTTTGGTGTATAGCAACTTATTAGGATCGGTAGGCACTTATAAAAATCACTATCATTTTCAAAATTATTGATTGTTTGCATCAATAAATATTTTGATAAGTTACTTCCTCCACGTCTAGTCTCATTTTTTATTTTAATAGGTGATTTGAGCTCGAAATTCAAATTGTATGGTGACATGTATGATTGAATAAAGTTTTCATTTTCTGGAATATGATCATTAAACCAACTAAATGAAGTTTTAATGATATTAGATAAATTGCCGAACGTTTCTGTTTCTGTAGAAGCATTCAGTTCATATAGGTGAACTTGGAGTGATGTAAATCGTTGAAACCAGTATTCTGCATCTTGTGAATAGTAGGGAACTGCTGAAATAGGGATTATTACATTCTGCATCGAAACTTTGGTAATGCAATTTTCGTTTTGACTTTCTACAAGTGGTTTTCAATAAAATTAAATAAATAATAATATACTTGGTAAGATTTTTAACACTATTTTATAATGTTTCTAATTTCCTAAATGAAGTATTTTGGACATTGGATGTATACTCTGTTATCGAAATTCATGTTTACAAATTAATTTTATATAAATCTCTCATCAATTAAAACTTTGATAACCTACCATTAACTATACTGCATCAAACTCAGTTAATTATTCAACCAATGATAAACACATTTGTATAAATTTAGGAGAGGACATTTCTTCGTGTGTGACTACTTTATTGAGTCGAACTACCTTACAGATAAGTTACACAGATTAGTCAATTAACCAAAACATATATGAGGATTTAATGATGAATCCGTCATCGACTTGCATTTATTTTATCGACAATTTTCCTCAACATCAACTTACAGGGTATAGTTGAGTGTGAAGAAGAATCATAAAATAAAGTGGCAAATTTAACGCTTTAAATATTTGGTTTTATTAGCTAAAATCTGTACAAATATGATTCCAGACATAAAGTATTTAAATGCTCCCTTTATAAATTTAGATAGCTCGCGTTATAACCTGACTCTGATTGAATATCGCTAGTGAATAACGTCTTTCATGAAAAGCCTTGATTTCTCTTCACATGAGTCAATGTTAAATCCCCTTCATTATTATGAAATCTATAATTAGGTAGGTGTGATGTATACGTAACTTTCCTATCTGATCTCAATCTATGACCTAAATCATCTTCAGGTTATATAGATCCCGGAAAACTACCTAAGTAGACAAGTTTACATTATAGGTTCAACAGGTTTAAATGATGGATACATGTGTTACACGTGGAAAATCAATTTTTCCGCACTGTTTGTTTAATTGAAAATATACAAACATTAGCCAGTTAACCATTTGTGTAACAGCATAAATATTAAATGATTTAATTGAATTAAATTTAATTGAATCAAATGGGAACAAACCTGAAAACCTGAATATAAATAACCCGGTGATTTGTTTCCCAACATGTTCCGGTGAATTTTGTGGTTTCCTAAACAGTTATTATCACAGTGTATTTAGAACCACCACATACTATCCAACAGTAGCATGATTCATATTTTCGTAAATTATCGATAAACTGAGATCATAGTACGTATGGTCATGAATAACACATTACTTTGACACCTATGATGATAAATTAATTACAGGTTGCTGATCTAGTGATTTAAATCGGTCTGGGAAATCGATAATATCATGTTTTATTTCACATAACGGGTTTTTTCTGTGAGGACACTTAGTCAGCAAAGTCAGCAATATTATTTTTGTATGCATAAATTTGTAAGAATAGGATCGCATTAATATCTAAATTTCATTGGAATCATGAACCAATTTAGGTTAGACAAACTTTGAAAACCCAAGAGACGTTGGTGACCTTCTCTTACTAACATGAAAATTCTCAGAGGTGACCATCCAGCTTTCATTGCTTTCTGCAACAACCTTTCCACACTCGGTAGTGACTGGTCATCATTATCCAAATAAAGTCAGACTTGTGTACCATTATATGTTAGCTCAGTGGTTACGGGTTAAACGTTCACGCGAGATCAAGGGTATGGAGTCCGATTTCCGGGTACGGTGTCATTGTTTCGTGCCGCCAAGAAAACCTATATCAAAGTTAAACGGCCGTCAAGTGTTTACAGTTTCCTTACGATTGTCTAAATTTGATCAGTTTGTGATTTCAAAAAATAAGATTTCATTAGAAATAAGTAATCAGTAGGATGAAGTGAAAACAGTTAGTGTACAGATTTGTTATTCGGACGTAATACTGTTGAAATAAACGTAATAACCCTTGGCTATGAGTGTAATATAGAAGCAGAATAATGATGAAATTGACTTACTAACTAGATATCTGAAAGAAATTAAAGACAAAATGTCATAGAATATATTTATATACAAAGGGATTTATTGATTTGACCTGAAATATCCGATAAACTTAGATGTGTTCACATTAATTATAATAAATGATATTTGACTGATATATAAACAATTCAGTAAGTTATCAAACAAAATTATTACTAACTTATTTACTAAGTAAGTAAGCAGTACATAATTTCTTACCTTGACAATTGCTGACACTAGAACCTTTGATATTCTGTTCATTTCGTTCAAACAACTGTTTAATATTTAATACATTTTCATATAAAACTGATTCATACAATTTAAGTATATCCATATTTAGGTTAATTTTCTCCAGCTTCTTCCATTCATATTTCTGATTAATTAATAATTGATTTTCATCAGAAACCATCGAAGTAGAATTGAATACAACATTCCAATATTCATTGACAAGAGTTCGATTTTTCACATAATCGAATAATCCATCAAATTGATTTGATTGTTGAATTAAATTTATTAACTCATATTCATCATCACCTGAATAAATAAAAACAATAACCAACGTTTTACTGTAACTTTCATAATAATAATAATAAGCTTATACCCTTCTTTTGATCAAGTTATGGTAATAAAAACAGGACATAATTGTATATTTCATGATAAAGCTGCTGAATCATTCAAGATGAATGTATAATGATAAAGTTTGTTAGTTGTGAAATAATACGTCACACGTGAGTTCAGACGTAATTTTCTGTTTTGTTTCTTTATAAACTAGATGCATTTGTACATCGTCAAGTTTATCAGCGTAAACAGATAGTCAACTAAGTTATTCCTGTTAAGGAATGTTTTTAGGGGTCTAAAAGTATATTCCCTTTCATTTTCTAAAACGTTTATCAAGCTTTAATTGATTTAACATGTCTAATATATAACAGGAAACATGTTTGTCAGAAATACGTTGTAGTAAATAAAAAAAACATGGATAAACTCTACTGATATATTCAGCATAATTTCTTACACTTATCCTCTCAGATTTATCTCAGCAGTTGTTTCTAGAATATCCAACATATTTTGTGAGATGAACAAACTCAAATGGACAATCAAACTCACCAGATTTAACATTTTTCAATTACTAGTCATGATATAACTTACATTTGTCAAAAGTGATTTTTTCACAGATTTTAATACACCGATCGATCTTGGGTAGACAATCATTGTAAATTCGGAAGTTGTTCCCTCTTAACCAATCCTTCACCCAGGAATCAAACCCAGTACGCTATGTTTCGCGATTCAATGTCGAACCTACAAAGTACTGAGAGGGAATCCAAGGATGCTGTTGTCTAACTTTGATTGATCAACGATGGTGCAATACCATCTTGTTTACCTTCTGTAGAGAACTGTCTCACACTCTACAATAGCCTCATTTCCACAGTTATTTGGTTAGTAGCCCAAGTCTTTCACATTGTCTGGACATTACATCTACATATAATAATTGTTGCACTGGTTGTTAGAAGGCGCATCGACTTCGTCATTCCGGAGGAAGCTCGGTTTTCACCTTTGGGCGTGACAATTCTTCTAAATGAACATCTTTCAACCCCCCCCCAGGAGAGAATGCTTTTTTTACAGGATGACATCGATAACCCCATGCCCAATCCCCTTTCTTTTCTCGAGTTTGGTAATGACAATCGCCCCAGAAGAGCTACATACGGAGTTCCACAAAATCTTATACCGATATAATTGTATTTCCATAATATTACGACAAAATAAATCTGAAGAGTTCACACCTAAAATTCGATTTCTACTACTAATAAACATTTCCCAAATATTTTCATTGTTCCTTGAAGACACTAGTAATAAAGTAACATAAAGAGAATCATCTTATGTTAGGCCGAAAAACCACTGCAATCATTAGATCAAATATTCGTTTGTTTGTTTGTTTTGTAAAAAAAGAAAAAAACTTTTTTTTCTTGATCGTAACATCTTTATTGTTTGCTTTTAATATCATGTTAACCAATCAAAATATTTCCCGTTTTTTTTAATTTAAAAAATTTTTTTTAATTATATTTTTGATCATATTTTTTATTTATTTATTTATGAATTCAACAAATGAAATATTGAAAATCAGTTCTATCTTATTGTTTATTTTAATTAATTTAATCGACTGACCTCGTTTATTTGACTAACAAATTCCTTTCCATATATATATAATGCATCTATTTCCTAAGGACATTATACGTTAAAGCAGCTATAGTTAACCGGTTAAGGATAGTATAGAACATAAAATTATCCTAAATGTATAAGATATTGCTCGAATGGTTACTAAGTTTCTAATGAAGTCGATAATATTAAAAATAAGTGTGGTAGTATTTTGTACATTGTATAATATCTATGTAAAAATGTTGTACGGTACTGTCAACATCTGGCTCAGTGGTCTAGTGGTTAAGTGCTGGCGCGCAAAACCAGTAGGCCCTGAGTTCGAATCCCGCGTGGTGCAGGATGTACACTGCTGAAGAGTCCCATTTTAGGACGAAACGGCAGTTCGGTGCTTCCAGGTTTACCATGGTGGTTTCGCTTCATTTGACTCATGATTTAAACCTGTGAAATATCTAAAAATCTTCACAAAACCCATTTTGATAAACAAAAATTACAAAGTAAATGTGAGTATATTAAAATGAATGATTTGAAATAAAGATTGAAGGGAATAAAACATGATTATGTTCCAACACTTAAAGTCAAACAAAGAATATAATAACCGTTTTGTTTCATACTACATACTCACTTTCACAATCTAGGAGTTATTATATATCTTACTAGAGTCTGCTGAAAGTTATTTAATTACCTGGTGAAATTACCCGAATGGAATCCAAACACTTATTCGCTACCAAGTCAAATTGATGCATAACTGACGAATCATCTTGAAACGCTTTATCAAGTGCTGAATTTATACGTTTGGGTGATTCACTTTTAGATATCTTGGAAATTATTGATTTATTCCTATTGTTTAGTTCAGTTGAATGTAGAAAATCAGTACATTTAAGAGAAGTTGATGACGAACATTGTCTACGTTGAGATAAAAAATGATCAATCATTAGTAAAATATTCCAGATACAAAAACTAACAGACTGAGAAAATTTGCCAAACGAATCATCGATCCCCGCTATTTCATTTGATGATATCGCCTCAAGTTCTTTTTTCAATAGTGATGTTTTCGATTTCTACATGTTAAGTGGAAGAATTCAGATAATACATTGAATGATCTTAGAAATATTATATAGAAGGAATATGACATTGAAAATTAATTTCATGCAATTGGTTCCCTTTATGAATTTGAATAGAGCAAGAACAAACATTGATGCAGAATAGTATGAATTCATATTATTTCGAGGTTTCTCGTCAGCTGCTTGCAAACCAAAATTGTGATCTCCATGTAAAAATTCTATCACAATTTCGGTTTGTAAGCAGCTGACGAGAAACCTCGAAATAATATGAATTCATACTATTCTGCATCAATGTTTGTTCTTGCTCTATTCAAATTGAAAATTAATTCTGCGGCCTTTTTATCTGTTGTGTGATAATTTTCTTATAGCTCAATTAAGTAATAATAAGATGCCTTAACTATCATTTAACAGACATAGTGGCTCAGTAATATGCTTAACTAGCTGAACTCAATATTTTAAATCATAGGAAAATTATTTTGAAAGATCAAGATAGCCGTTAGCTTGAATTTTTCCCCGTAATAGGTGTCTTATGGATGGAAGATTTCGGCGAATACTAAACAGATTATTTTGAGTACTTTTATAAATTCCATATGCGTCTTGACATATGGAAAACTTTATATACATACATCGAAAGAGATCGAGAATGTTTGGGTTTTTAAAATTTTAGGAAAGAAAGAAGTTACTTACTTAGGGCTGTAACCCCTGAGGAGAAGAATACTCCGCTCACCAGTACTCTTTATAGAACTCTGTCATGAGCAGTCATTCCAAGTCCTTCCCAGCCGCTATGCATTCTTTTCATATCTACTTACATTTCCCGGTGCAATGTGTTCCCTGGTCTTCATCTTTTCCGTCTTCCTTAAGGATTCAAAGTTGTCGGACACCTCGTGATAAAGTATGGTGATTTCCGTAGTTTATACTCCATCGACTTCCAGTTTCTCTTCCCAGTTTTCTCTTCAGCTGGAATCTCGTTGGTCCTCTCCCACAGTAGTCTGTTGCAAAAGGGTAAGCGACCGAACTGAGTATCTTACGTAGACAATTGTTGTTAAAAATTTGTTCCTTCTTGATAATGGTTGTAGTAGTTCATGAAGTTTCAGCTCAGTACAGTAGAATTGTGTTGACGTTAGTGTTGAAGACTGTGACTTTGATATTGGTTAACAGTTGTTCTGGGTTTCGTATGTTCTTCGATTGAAGGAATGCTGTCCACCATTTGACAATCTTTGACTTCACATCCGCGTCTTATCTTCCTTGTTCATCGACGATAATGACCAGGTACGTAAAAGATTCCACCTTTTCTAGACCTTCTCCATAAAGTGTGATTGGATTGGTATTCGCTATACAGTATTTACGGATCTCACTTTTCCCTTGTGTGTGTTGAAGCTTAATGCTTTAGAGGCTATTGCTACACTGGTGGTCTTCACTTGCATTTGTTGGTGTGTATCGGATAGAAGGTCCAGGTCATCTGCCACGTCCGAATCGTCATGTTGCATCCAATTCGTCTAACGTATTCCCTACTTATCCTCAGATGTCTTTGTAATCCAATCTTCGTAAACCAGGAGAAACAGGAAGGGAGAGAGTAGGCAGCCTTGTCTGACTCCGTTCCTCACTTGCAATACGTTTGTCAGGTATCACACATGTATGACTTTGAAGTGTAGCCTATTGTATGAATTCCGGATGATGTTGACGATTTTTTCAGTTACACTATAGCGTCAAAGACATTTTCACAAGGTCCTTGTATCCATACTGCCATAGTTAAGGACGATGATGTATAGTGACGAGTTCAATTCAATTGATTGCTTAACAATAACAATAGTGTCGCGATTTCGTCTGTGCACAACCAATCCTTAAGGAATTTGACATGTTGATCTGAAAGTTGAACATCTACTGAATCTTTTATCCGGCTCAGCAACACTTTGTTAAAAACGTCTACCGATAGTGATGTGATGCCTCTGTAGCTTTCACATTTGCTCAGACCTCCTTTCTTTGGTATCTTGATGAGGTGTTCTTCTCTCTAATCTGTCTGCGGCACTTGTTTTTCCTCTCAAATCTTCGTGAATAGAACATGGAGCATTTTCGCAGTCATTTCTATATCTGACTTTGGTGCTTCAACTGGAATGTCGTCTGATGTCCATGCTGATTTATTCGATTGTTGGTGGAGTGACATCCGTAGGTAGGTCTATGTGTGCAGCCTCTAGGTCAGGTGTACCAAGTGGGCATGATCTACTCAAGAGTTCTTCTAAGTTTTCTACCTATCTGCTCCTCTGTTCTTGAAGTGCAGCGAATGGTTTGCCTTGCTTGTCTTTGACTGGTCTCTCTGTCTTATCATAGTTCCCTGCTTATTTCTTCCTTGTGTCATATAGTTGTCTAATATTTGCTTATCTTGTAGCTTTTTCTGCTGTCGCTGCTAGGTCTACCATGTATTTTTGCCTATCTGCCCTAATGCTCTACTTCACTTGCTTGTTTGTTTCTGCGTATTTGTTTTGTGCCTTGACTTTCTATGTTATTGTTCTACTGTTGTTATGTGATGCCTTCTTGCTCTACTTATTTCTAATTATTCGAATTGATTTAGTCGATGCAAAATTAAAGCATTACATAAGGGTGCTTTTCGACCAGAAATAATACACAGAAGCTGTGGGGTTGCTTGTTCGAGTGCTACTATCAAATGTATATTGATATTTTTCTAATGATAGTGGTAAACTAGTTTAAGCAGTTAATTGGATTATACTCAATTAAATCCACAAAGGTCTATTTTCGTAATCCGTGTCTAGTCTTAAGTATTAAAAGAAATAGAATCTAATTAATTTTTTTTCGTTTCTATAAAACTTTTATGTGTAAACATTATTGTTGCCAGGGGATGTTATTGTAGTAGTAATATCCTACACGACATGTATATTTATTATAAAATTAATTAACACATGGTTTAATTAAACATCTCTCCATATATGAACATTTCGCAATAAAACTGAAAGTTTAATTCTATATTTTATGTATGATCACAAGTTTTCTTTTCAATCAAATTCAAGTATACATTTTTTACATTTTAAAAAAAAGGGAATGAATACTGGTTTATATTAATTAGATATTTCAAAGAGGTATGCTTACATTATCCATGATGTTCTGTACATGAGTAGTTGCTAAATGTTGGCATTTTCGTTGAACATATACTAATTGCCAAAAATAAACTAACATTATTTCTGTTCTGTGTTGAAATCTATTCAAAGACAAAGAAAAAAAAGAAACAAAAAAGTTTTTCAGAGATACTTGGAGAAATAATCAATTGTTTTATGTTGTTTTTTTAAAATATAAATAAACCCATTAGAACAAATTGAATCATCTTTAAAGTGGAAAAATGAATTTGTAAAGTCTCAACGAATGAATTCAATGCAAAAAAAAGTATCTAAATAAAACATATCAATAGCATTTATAATGAAAATCAAGTAAATTAAGGAGTTAAAAATCTTCTGATTAACTTTTCTAGACTGTTTAGTTGAAAGAAAATATAATGATTGTTTAAAAATCAATATTCTCCGAAAGTCAACATATTCAAGGAAATTTCTAGATTTAGTATATCTACACTCAATCAAATTAATAGTGGCCAAAAATTTGATCACCAGATTTCAAAAACTTATTACTGAACTAAATGACATAGAAATGGAAATGATTTTAATTATATCTACTCTAATAATTAAAAATGAAGAACAAAATGTTATTATAAAAAAAAAGAGTTAAGCAAAAAGAATGGGTTAACACAGTGGTGATCCCATATTGTCGAGGCAATTTCAAAAGAGATCATAAGGACTTTGACTCATCAAAATATAAGAGTATTCTTTCGAACAAACAATACTCTAAAATCAAAACTAGTAAGAATCAAAGATCCAGTACACAAGCAGGAACAACAAAATTGTGTTTATGAAATTGAATGTATTGACTGTCATATACGTAGATGAAACATCACAACTGAATGTGAGGGTGAAGAAACATAAACTATACTGAAAGCACATTCCTAAATTCTCAGATGATGCAAAAAAACTCGGGAACAAATTAACAATAGCAATACACTTTATAGAATTGGGTCATACAGTTGATTTCAATGGCACAAGAATCCTTCGAAAAGGTTTAAATGGAAAACTAACAGGCAAATCCAAATAGTATTAATGGGAGAGATGGAATAGAATTAGTTGTCTCATGGTACCTAAAAATTAATAAGTAAGGTTGAACTCCTTATTCCATTTTATCTATCCCTTATTATCTGAATAACAGAGATTACATTCAACAGTTCTAATCAGTTGTCTTATCTGAATACGTTAAACAATTAACTGGAATATTAAAATAACACAAACATTCAGTTCCAAATACATTCTTCCTCTTTGAATTCATTATTTTATCTCGTTTATTTATCTTCATTTTATGCATGCTGTGACATTTTTGATTCATATCATATATGAAAATTATGTTACCTTAAAATTCACCGATCAGAGGCAATATATAGTGAATGGAATTTCTTCTCACTTACATATACACAAAATCTATTATCTTAACACTTTTCGTTTCACACCACATATATGTTACACACTAATGCAAATATCTACTTTAAACATTGTTAACGAATGATCGAATGACTTATACAGTATAGAGTGAACTGGAGAACCATGTACCTATTTATATTCGAACAAGCTTGAAGCAGAATGCCAGGTGAAAAATTGGTTCGACTCTAAGTTCATTCACTGAGTTTTTAAACATACATTCATCCTCTTTAATGCCTCACATCAACTCGACACACATATACTGTGGAACTATTCGATCATCTTTGTTGAAATACATAAAGAATAGCTATTTAATATTCGTGTGCATTTGAATTAACCAATAGTGCAAGAAGAATAAAATTTCAAAACTATCTAAATAAATAAACAGTGATTTTAAATGAATCATGTATTTGTAATATCCCAATGAGCGGAAAAATTAGATTTTCAGACGTTTCATGACTTAGTGTAAGTCAATTTTTCTCTGAAGAATCAAAAAAACCGATTTTGTTAAACATTTTTATACACAAAATTTTGTTGGTGCATTTAATTCTACAGAAAATAGCAGAGGATACTTTTGATTCAAATAAATCACTTATACACTTCTGTTATGAAGTTTGAAATGATACAAAGATAATCTAACATAAATTATATTGATAAATCGAAGCCAAAAGAAAAACGAAAAATCCTTATATTCAAAGTATAAATGGTTACAATCCATAAATTATTCAAAATACAAATGAAAAAAATCAAGAGTAATTGAAGTCGCCTAGTGTTGTGGAATCCCGGCTGGTAAGGCTGCAAAAATATCAACAATATAATCTTAATAAAACAGTTTTAGGAGTACAGGCCAGGAAAAATCTTGTATGTTGACCCTCATTTTATTTTTATGCAATCATCCATATTTTAGACATGATGTCGTTTCTTACTATAATGTTTATCTAGAAAATCAGTGTATGTTCTAATTGATGACATTTTTCAAGCAACGTTTAGTGCTAAAGCGTGGCTTAATAAATATCTTAATTAATTCTAATATATGTCAAGGTTTTTCAGATACGTCTATGTATGTAAATTTAGGTCTTCCATTTTATCAGAAGGGGGTTTTGTTGAGATTTCAGTAATTTAATAGTTGAGTTTACGAGTCAACTAAGGCTAGACCACCATGGAAAACCTGGAAGCACTGGACAGCTGTTTCGTCCTATTGTGGGACGCATCCACGATCCCGCTCACAGGACTTGAACCCAGGACGTTCATTCTCATGTGCGAACGCTTAATCTCTATACCAACAGTGTTAATGTCTAACTTCAACCAATCCACGGACTTGCTCCACCGTCCACCATTGTCTTCAGTGAGTTACTATCTCACAACAGATCCCGCTGAACTCTACTGGTCACGACTTCTTACTAGAACTCCAGGAAATACCTCTTAAAGCTTGCACATGATGATTTTACCAAACAAATATATCCAACGTTTTCTAAACTTTGAGTAAGTTTCTATATTTGAAGTTAACCTCTTTTCAGTTATAAACAAACAGACTTCTACCTACCTAACTCAAACTAGTACTTTTAACCATTTCATTGTTTAGTTCATATAGGGTTTTAAATTTATCATACTGTCCCTTTGTTCGAATTAATTTCCTTTTTTTTCTTCTCTTTTTGAATATTTACCGAAAGACAGATCCATTTGTACGAAATCCGATCATTTTTCTACTAAATGAGATTATTAAAAAGTCAGTTACGGTAGTTACTGTAAACCTGCGAATATGTTTCCATATATACAATAAATCTGTGACAAACAATAAATAAATATTAAAAACAAAGATATATATTTATTATCTCAACAGATATCTCCGTTTGTAATGTCAATCAACAGTTTAGCAGTGGACGGTCTCGAATATAAATAAGATAAACGAAATATGATATTTTACTATTTTAAAATTTACATCTAAAAAGGTCTTCACGTAAATTCATCTTCATGTGTTTATCATCTAAATAATACAATCAATTCCGAACTAATAATTTTATGATAAATGAAAAAAAAGGGAGTAAAACATTTTATAGTTTGACCTACAATTTATCACCCGTAACAAATGCAGAAATGCAAATTGAACGTAACCAACTTTGAGAAGGTGATTGCCAATCAACTTTATTTTCTAAAAACAATCTCAATTCTATATGACCTTTAATAATAAATTCAAGTGAATATTATCTAATTTAGAAATTAATAAAGAATAATTTTAAACAAACTCAAATTAACTTTAAAATAACTTACATAACCGAATTAAAATGAGAAAATTTATTTATTAGAATATATAAATACAAAGGGGCACCGAATACATATTCGTAGCACAAGTCACTTGATTTGTATGTGGGATGTGATACTGCCCGATTGCCCAGATCGAAGTAGATGATTTTATTAGGGAGCCACACTCGGATCCTTCGACCTAAAGGTCTGATCCATAAGGCAGTGGAGCAACGTTGGGAGATGCAGTCCTATGGTAGCCGATGAACAACGATTGGTTCATACGACAGTTCTTCATTCTGGATACTGGAGCCCATGTACACCGTTGGCTTGGACTCAGGGTTTTCCAACTCCCCTATGTGGACCCTCTGTATTCACCTACCCGGTTAAGGCGCCGGACATCCACTTTTCGTCCTCTCGATTTCGTAAACAATGCTCTGACGAGAGAAGGAAGTGTGTAGGACTTTCATTGGAGTGGCCGTATACGCGTGGCCATATGAGAGTATTTCAAAAAGAAGAGTTGACTCTCCCCACCCTCTGCCGTACCATGACATTTGGGGGCTATAATAACTCAGGTGCATAATTTGAGTAGAATTTCGTCCATAAATCATCGGCACAAACTTCATCTATGACAATGTCTAGTAAAGGAGAAATGTCTTGGCCTAGAAGAATATATACCTACTAATATGAACAATGAAATATCATGTTTACTCAATTGAATAGGCTTGGTATAAAACTTAAAACAAGTTAAATAGAAGAGAAAATCTTCATAATTAAGGAAAGTCTTTATATGATGTAAAGTTTAGAAATAAGTTACATTGTCTAGTAACAAATGGTGTATATAAGATATTAGAATCTGTCAAAAATGAATTATCATAATTTTTCATGAAAGTGTTCAAAAACAAATATAAAAATAATCATCCGGATTATTTTTTTTCATTTGCTGTCGCAAATTAAAGCCGATCATAACACACAAGCATTAAAATATTCAGCCATAGGTTCATGAGATAGCTGATGTTATCTCTTATTGATAGAAGTAACATATAAATATATAGTATGTAAATCTACAGACTGGTAACCATTGAAAATTAATACAAATTTTATTTACTTATAGTATAGTAACATCGTTTAAATGTATATGGTACTTTTATGATGGATAGATTCGATGATGAGCAAACAATGTTTTTAGTATAATTACCCCTGAAAATAACCTTAGAGCTCTTAAAACAACCAACATCGAGATCTACAGGACAAGCTGTGAACCACATGTGGAGAAATTCGAACGCTTCACTTCCATTTGAAGTTAGTGCTGATTATGTTGTCCAGAAGAACGATGAAAGCTCCACGACCAAACCATCCCGCTCAGAGAATAAAACTCCATCAAAAACTCTTAAAACATTTTATTATTTTCACTTTATCCTGAATGAATTATATATGTAATTCAATTGATTCATGATTTCAACCAGTGAAATTTCTAAAATCTCCACAAAAACCTCTTCTGACGCAATTATTTAGTCTAAAAAGCCATTGAAATTCAGGAAGGGTTAAAAAATGATCATTTCTTGCATGGAATTCTCACAGTTGCTCACCAAGGAAGCATTTAAAAATCGAAATCATGGCGTTTTGGTGTCGTGGTAACCATCTCACACTTTAACTAATGAGTCACCATTCAGGTGTTTATGTTTCTTAATTTAGTCAGCTCGATAAGGCTGAATTCCATAAGACACATTTTCTCACTAGATTACGGAATCACCCCAAGGCTACATATTAGTACGAATAGATGAAAATGACTTGCTCAGATTTATGTACATTTCAGTTTCATTTGAATTCACACTTCATCTAGAAACAACAATTAACTTTAAAACTCAGTAATATCATTCAACAGTATTGCGCTATATCGTTAGTTGATGGTTATTAGAAATGTATACCATAGAATACAAAATCAACAGCCTAAATTAAGCATGCACCTCTAAAGACTTGAACATTATGAGTCTGGCCATTGGGAAGGTAATGGAAACTCCTTGTTGAGGAGACACAGACTTGGATAAAATGAATGTCAATGCCTCTTCATTTTCAACAACTACGTAGTTGATCGCATTCTGTGATAAAATCTTACTTGAATCGAAATAGAAATTAATAAAAACATCTTATTTTAAAGGTGTGTGTTCATTTCTAATCAACCTTAGGCGATCTTTTTTTCTAAATGGTTCACTGTAGTTATGATATCACTCTGCATCATCTTTATCTATAATAACAAAAATCGGATGGAATCGTGATACTGAAACTATCAAATCTATTCCTATGGGCAGGTACAATTTATTGATATTAAGTAGTCTGAAAATTCCTATAGAATATTTAAAAATAAAGAATAAAAAGAATGAATGTTTGAAATAACTTCACAATCAGACATTACAATTATAGGTCCATAATTACCATGTTCATTTATCAAGGTTGAAATAAATCATCTTTTATAAATAATTGAATAATATAAAGAATTACTAGAAACATTTTCAAGATAATATTCATATCACATATATAATTAATGAAAATATCAGGAGGGGTTTTGTGGAGTAATATTCATTAGTTGAGATTATGGGCCAATTGAAGCTAGACCACAACGAAAAACATGGAAGCACTGGACGGCCGTTTCGTCCTGTTGTTGGACTCCTCAGCAGTGCACATCCTGGTTTTTTACATGGTGGTCTAGCTTCAATTGACTCATGATCTCAATTATTGAAATTATTGAATATGTTAAATTCTTCAAATTACCTTTGATGAATAATAATTCACTTTCTATACATGGACAATATGGTGGAAGATGTTTTAATATATTTTGAGAAAAAATTAAAACACCTAATGCTTCATTATAAATTTGACCAGAGCTCATATGTAACAGTGTTATTAATCTAAAATAAATATAATAAAGAATTATATAATAAATAAACATAAGGGTATTTCACATCATAAAATATTTATCTAGACAAATCAAAGAACTTAATTCATAGCATGTAATAAACTGGAGAACTACAACAACCACCATCAAGAAGGTACAAGTATTTATAAATAGTTGTCTACGCGAGATACTCAACATCCATTGGCCGGATACCATCAGCAATAGCCTTCTGTGGGAGAGAACAAACCAACTTCCAGCTGAAGAAGAAATTAGGAAAAGACGATGGAAATGGATAGGACATACATTACGCAAACCGTCAAACTGCATCACGAGGCAAGCCCTAACTTGGAATCCTGAAGGGAAGCGAAAAAGAGGAAAGCCAAAGAACACATTGCGTCGGATAATAGAAGCAGATATGAAAACGACGAATTACAACTGGACGGAGCTAGAAAGAATTGCCCAGGACAGGGTTGGATGGAGAATGCTGGTGAGCGGCCTATGCTCCTTCACGAGGAGTAACAGGCGTAAGTAAGTAAGTAAGTAATGTAATAAACTGAATTCTTCAGTGGTATTCAGCTTTTATCACTGTTTAGAATATTCACTAAGACATTGAATGGAACTGCCTTCAATGCTATTATTTAAATAACATTATAACAGGATATAATCAAAGAGGTTTCTTTTTTGGATATTATGGTGACTGTGGATGCGTACTGTTCAGGAGTTCCATACTAGAACAAAACGGTCATCCAGTGCTTCCAGGTTTTCCATGGTAGTATAACTTATTATTTATTATCATTACTTTTTCGAAATACTTTAATATGGAACGATAAGTTATGATATGAAGGTTTGATGTCAAAAATCATAAAATAAATTTGTTATACATTTACTTTGTTTTGTGAGAAAAGTAACTAAACTGTTTTGAAATGTTTATGATCTATTTATCATATATTCAAATGATAATGAGAATTCGTCAAACATCTACAGGAAATTTCTCACTTTGAATATAAAGTAATTTGCTGGATTTGATTGTTCTGTAATCTTGAACTAAAGTATGTTCAAATAGATATTACACTTATGTAATGTAAATGTCCTGAACTTAATAATTGATCGACTGTCATATAGATTTTAAAATATCATGAGAACATGTTTATTTGGTAACGTTTCTTACCGAAACTTTTATACACGTTCAGTCGTGGTCAAGTGTTTGATGAAAATGTTAACTTTTTGTAACTGTACATTCGAGAAGTTTTTTATGAAGTAATAATTGAAAAGTCGTTTTAATAGAGTTTTTTGATAGATAACTGTCAATAATAAGTAATATACAAAGTATTTAGTATATAATGGAACAAGTTTTCAAATGATAGAATCTTATCCCACATTAATGACAAATTTTAAGTACGTTTAGCATAATATTCACAATTTCGCGCAGTTAACGTATACTTGTCTCCACAGATATTCAGAGAGCCAGAGAGAGAGAGAGAAAACAATACGAGTTCAATGATAAACAACTCCGTAAATCAATATATCACAGTTTTAACGTACAAACAAGCACAATCAATGTATACTTACACTTGATATTAAAGTTATTTATTTTATAAAGTAGGTAGATGAATATTTACTTTATAAGAAAATCTGCTAAACATAAAACAGTATACTTCATATTTCCTATCATGTATTTTATCAATAACATTGACTTTAATACTAAAATGCTGATTGTATACTTTTTTATCCGTTGGCTGGACACTATTAGCAAAAACCAATTGTGGAAAAAAACAAACCAGATCCCAGCAGAGGAAAAAAATTAGGAAGAAGCGCTGGAAGTAGATAGGACACACATTAAGGGAAACATCCTAATGCGTCACATGAAAAGCCCTAACTTGGAATCCTCAAAGACAAAGGAAAAAAGGAAAACCAAAGAACACATTACGCCGGGAAAGGGAGATAGATATGAGAAAAATGAACAAGAATTGGATGGAATTACAAAGGAAGGCCCAGGATAGAGTGGGTTGGAGAATGCTGATTGACGGCCTATGCTCCGTTAAGAATAACAGGCATAAGTAAGTAAGTAAGCAATACTTTTTTTTACAAAACATTTAGTAAAAAGAAACTTTAAATATATTAGTCAACTAATATGTGCTGTATATGACAAGTAAGTACAAAGACTAACCTAAATATTTCAAAATTAAGAACAAAAAAAGTGATAAATGACCAAGTTCAAAGAAACATATGGTATGTAAAGAAAAATAAAAGTTAAACGAAATGAAGTCAAACACTGTTTAAACCTTGACCTAATTCAATACATTGGACATTTAATCCTTATACACCATTTTGGAAAACTAAAAATAATTTTTAAATAATATTGTTTCCTTTTATATTTGATCTAAAACTCTATTCATTTATTGGTGGTCAGATTTGAAGTGAGTTTATGCTTTGATGTGTTATTTGTCAAAATAACATCATATATACTTGTGGTGTGTAAGTCATTTTGATAAAAGTCATGAACTTCACTACAAATCTAGTAGACTCATAAAATGGATCACGGACAGGGAATGGTAGAAAAGTTCGTGTTCAATGAAATATCCAACTACAACATACCATTGTAAAAAAACAACTAGTAAATATATATTGGTTTTATGGAGTTGGACAAGAAGTGCTAGCCATCTTGATAATATGTTTAATATTCTTTTGGTATTAATCCGAAAAAATTATGAATCACGTGAAAGTATATTAATTCATTTTGTATTATTTGTTTGAATCTTCTCATTGATGTTTTAGACTACAATTGATCAGTCTCTCACCGGCATATGTGCATCCTGTGCGGATTGCCTCTATATTGCCCTAAGTCGCAAGCATTATAAGTAAAGAGTAAAAGTGACTTGTAATGGAATATCAGACGTGTGTTTCGTCTTATTTGGGACTCGTCAGCTGAATGTACGTGCATTCCAGATTTGATGTTCACTCCGCTACCCACTTCAAACAAACAATACAAAATGAATTAACACTTCACCCGATAGCATAGCCTAATGACAATCAGAACTCGGTAGCTAAGTAGATAACGTGATGGCGTTCGAAGTGAACGGTAATGAGTTCTAGTCCCGGGGTAAAATCAGCTCCTAGATTCAGGTATATCTAGCTGACGTGTCTCCAATTAAACAGAAGGCACTTCCTAGATTCCACTGTTAATCAACACCCATCTTTGAAGATATACTATATCCACTTAGACAAGTGTATCCTGTGAATTCATTTAAAAATAGGTGTAACAATGTTCAGACGTGAGATTATTTGGTGTAATTTCCGATAAAAATGACTTGTGAAGTTCATACAGAAATTGAGGCTTATCAAACCAAACTTAATGTGCTGTCTAAGTTTTTTTTAAGAAACATAACTATACTCATTTTTCAACTTTAGGCTCAAAAATGGTATCTCCACAATCAGTTCAGAAATGTAATCACCAGATTTCATCCCTCAGAAACAGAATTTTGAAACATTTAAAAGATTTAAAAGCATATAAAATATATTCGGATTTACCGAATAATCGATTTCCGTAATAACATTGGAAAAGATAATCATGGTCTCTAGATTAATTTATTAAACTTGCAGTGTGACAACACATTGAATAAACATTTCACGCAAGGAGCATTGGGTGTAATATGTTGATTATTGACAAAAGATAAATACTGCATGCAAAGTGATCCTCTTGATTTCTCAACTAACATTTATAAACAAGCGTATATGTGTATGAAATTCAGTGTGCTGAAGTCAAAATTTTAACTCACAGTCAATCATGACATCTTAAAGCAAGTCATATTCCTATTATTACATCACACTAGTGATGCATTGATCGCGGATACACAAGTAAAATTGATCAAGTGATATTATCAACCCCAGTTTCGTGCATAATTAATGAATATCACTAGCATAATTGTTTTTAAGAATTATAGTATTTAACATATACAATCTGTCTCTGTTCATGTGGTCGTTTGATAAAGATGTTTCTTAAACTCCTGTCAGAATTGTGAGAATCCATAATTCCAAGAATTAAAAACAAACACTTTATGAAAAAGGTGGCAGACTATCAAGTAAAATGATTAATAGTTCTTTCTGATTTGCTAAGTATACCTACCTACAAACACAATATGTTATTTTATCATTTATTAATATTATTCTAATAATTAAATCCCAGTACATATTAAAGTACCTTAACAAATATCACTGAATTAGTGTTTCATATTATGATTTTGTTCGTATTTAATGGATTGATTAGATGGAATGTAGATATCACAAAGTAAGAAATTGCACAGATATAATTTTCTATTTCACTTTCATTTAAATTTTTATTCCTTATCTAATCACTGTATAAAACTATGTATTAATCTATTCAACATGTGTTTTTGCAGGAATTTATCTTACTGGCGAATATCCGAATTACATACGTGCATATTATTTCATTTCAAAGCAAGAAAAGAAAAAGAAAATCTCTTACATTAGTCTTTTTCGTTAGAACGTGTACTGTAATCAATTAAAATATCTGTTAACACAAATTATTAGTTATATGAAGGTCATAATTTAACAGAAAACTAACCTGGTACAATCAGGATGATTATCTCTCATATAATTTGCTTGCAGAATTAAGGAATGTGTGGATTTGATATCACCAAGTGATAATAGAATGAGTGAGACTCTTAATCCAATTTGAATTAAATTTTTCCAATTTTTATGAAGAGGCAGTCTGATTTCTGATATTGTATTTTGGAATAATGAAGTGTTTCTGATACCCTCACCACAATTGTTCAGCTATAACAATGATAAGCCATCTTTATAAAAATTGCAATAATGTTTACACGTAAGAAAGTGTAATAATCAGTTTGAAGGTTACAAGGTTCACAAATTTTGTTATGAAAGCTCCCTTTTATTCTGTGTTTATTATATTGAAATTACGAATCCAGACAGCGTACTACTGTGTTAGGGCTATATGTAAAAGTATTGCACTTACTAGACTTAATATGTCAAGCGATTAATCACAAGAAACATAATTTGTTCAAATTGTGGATGTGTATTGCTGAGAAGTCCTATACTAGAACGAAAAAGCCGTCTAGTGCTCCTAGGTTTTCACTGGTTGTCTAGCTTAGATCGGCTCTAGAATTCAACTACCAAAAACACTACTATCTCCGCAAATCCCTAATCTGATAATCAATAACTGTTTTTCTTTCTTACTAAAGACTGTAAAAGAAAAATGAATAAATATGAATGAAACAGAACACTAGAAATATAGATGACGCTACTTTGTGTGTAAAAACGAAAAATAATTCGTTTATTGTTATGATAAGGTCATCAAATGATATCACGATTGTCGGTATAACGCAGCTTTAACTAGTCAAAAAAATTCAAGTTCATAGTTCGACTTCTAATGGGTTACATATATTTTTACTCTATTACACTTCATCTTTCAGAATTATTGATATCAAAATTCATGACATCAAAAACATTTTTCTTCGGATAGTAAATGCTCAGGTACGTAAAATTCTGGATGATAAATTGTTGACTTTACTAAAGCATATTTCTTAAATGACAATAATAGTTGGGACTCTAATTAAACAATATGAATAGAGTTATCTATACCACTTGGTATTCACAATAACAACAATGATAATTATTATAATAAAAAAATCTAGCTTAACATACCTCTTCTATTAGCATCTTCTGTACATTCAATAGTATCTTCAATCTATTTTCCAATTTAATTAACGAACTATCGTCGTTGACTGTTAATATATTCTGAAATGATTCTTGTACTACTGAATCACTTTCACGAAGAATGTCATAAACAAGTAATTGATTACATTTGTTTGTTAAACTAATTTCCTCTATCTTATGAAGTTGTTTAGTAAGAAACAAATATATCAAAGGGTTATAAACTGTCATAGTACCAAATATAAGATATGAAATACATAATTTGAAATTTAACGACTTTTAACAATGCAGTAAATAATCAGTCCTAACGTATTTTGTTGTTTTGTTTAGTGGAAGCGACTAACTGTATCACATGAAAAAGCCATCATATTAGAATACTAAGTGAACACAGAATGCTCATTTTTTAGTATTTTCACAATAGGGTAGTTTGCTTATTTACTTAAAAACTTTTGTTCATTTAAGCTTAGCTTGAACTGAACTACAGAAGAGATGTAACCGACTAAATGGTTTTCTAATTGGGAAACATTTAAAATAACCAGTGATATACGCAATTAAACTTTCCTTGAAATTCATACTCACTGTGCAATTGTCTATTGGACTCAGTAACTAGGTGGTTAACGTGATAACGTTTAAAG
Source organism: Schistosoma margrebowiei (assembly GCA_944470205.2). Classification (NCBI taxonomy): domain Eukaryota; kingdom Metazoa; phylum Platyhelminthes; class Trematoda; order Strigeidida; family Schistosomatidae; genus Schistosoma; species Schistosoma margrebowiei. Next base: position 43,864,284 of record OX104028.1, on the reverse strand, counting down.
CAGACTGTACAGCGTTTGTGGCCCGCAATGAAAATAAATTCATTATTTCAAGTACAGTCATCTAACGAGTTCTAAATAAAACGAAACGTGAGTCCTGGTTACCACTGCTAGCCACATTCCATCTACTGTATATCAGTTTTCGTAGAATGTTGAATGATATACAGTTGCCAAAACCATATGCTAATTTCAAGTGAAATACCATGCGAGTTATTTTATAAAATATTAGTGATCTATTGTTTTGCCGTTAAAATTATCATATATCATATGTAACTCTGAGTTACAATTTAGTTTTAGGGTTTCTAGCATCTTATAACCTATATCGTTAATCCAATACACGACAAACAATATGGACCATGCTACTTGTCGCATCAGTTTAAGAATGAAATGTAAATAAGTGACAAATATTCGTAAAATCCGACTTAGGTACTCAAATAATGAACATCTATAAGTAAATAAAAACTGATCACTAAAGATCATACATTATCTCAGGATAGTACAAATATACAACATCCTTATGTCAAAACAAGTATGATAATGATTCACTTAACAATGATATCGATGTTAGAGTGCTCAACTCACATGCCATTGCTTAACTCAACGAAATCAAGACCTGATTATCATATTTAACTCTTACCAGCCTATCACAATGTATGTTTCTTTAACAGATTATTTCGATAACGCTCACAAAAGAAAAAAGAAACATCTAAGTAAAATTGTAATATGAATATAATCAAAACAATTAGAAAACATTTTTACGGTAACTAAACTACAATTCAATTTAACATTCTCTGGTTGTATAAGATTAACATACATACATAATTGTTTTCATCTTTAAATACAAGATTTTATGCTTGACATAACACTATTCTTATCAACGTAATTATTGGTGTTGTTTTTAAAAATTAAAATCTTTTTAATACATTCATTCATCTATTAAGATGTCTATTTATATGTAATTTAATTCCAGAAGAATTTCCTGGAAAAATAATCCATTCAAGTGTGAATTCAATAAACATACAATGAAGAATGAAATCAGTTTCGTGTAAATTAATTGTTCTTGTTAATGCTTATTTTTTCGTTTGTTTGTTTGTTTGTTTCTATTTCAGGAAGTTTCATCATAGTTATGTAATTATACGGTTTATTATTATCATTGTTTTATTGACAAAAACAGAAGAAAAAAAGAACACAACTTAAGAATTTGCCTGCTTCTTTTTCGTCTTCTTCTTCTTCTTTTGTTATCTTCGTACATTTATTTATTTTTAAAACTTTATATGTTTATTCACTAGGATTATAACAAAGTTAATATTCATTGTACACCGTTTCCTTTATTTTATTTTAGTTTTTTCACATTCTTATTTTCGTAAATCATCTTTGTTCACATTAAATGATACAAATGTATATATTAGTTTAATTTATACTTATTAAGTAAGCAAACAACTCCGCTTGGAGCGCCTTTGAGGATACTTTAGTGTGGCTCTTTATTTTGTCTTCACTTAGATCGAATGGTGTTTGTTGACGCGCTCTTCACTTTAGTGTCCCGAGATCTGATTCCAATTTGATCGTATGAATGATTGTTATTGAATTGTATATGTCGTCTATCCTCCTATGTCTTTATCGACTTGATCCGCGTTTAGTCAATAACAGAATTAAATAAGTCAAATAACGAGAATGAACTTTTGAATACATATATTTTGTATATGAAGCGAATGGAATAAAGAGAAAAGAAACAATGCGCAGTAGAGATGGCGGGTAAGCCAACTCCTGTCTAACCAAGCGTTGATCGATATTATAGTTACATAAAAGTAAGTTACAGAAATGTGATGAGTAATGGGATAAGAAGTGTATACACACCTACACTCTCATATAAAAACAGTCAAGATTGATAAGCGAATAATTAACACAAACAAATGTGACTCAATTAGAATGAATAGATTGGGTTGTCCGAAAGCTAGAATAAAGTATATGAGATTAACATAATGACCGACACTAAATAACTGCCGGTCCCAAGCTGGCATAAAGAAGGAGGATCGGGCATAGGATTAGCGACCCTATCCCTTAAAAAAATAACTCACTAAAAAATGTTAGGTAAACAAACAAATAAATAAATAAGCAATAATAACAAAAAATCGTAATATTATTTACCATAATATTGGTAGTTTTTTCATATCCTAATCTATTTCTAATAAATAGAAGTTGATTGTTAAGCAGAGTAAATTCATTCCAATATTCTTTAAATTTTATTGTTTCTGTTTCTTCTAATGCAATTTTTAAATTGTCATTTTCTTTCGGTGTTTCATAATTTTCTGTTTCAGGAAGTTCTATTATTATTTATCAAACAAAATTAATTGAATTAAATTATTCATTAGATATTATTAACCTATTTTATTCAATAGGCTAACTAAGATTTCCCAAACATTCTATGAAATGAATAAGTTAACTGAAACCAAAATTGTTTCCATCATTCATTTTATGATCATGTTTATGTTACTATGGCTTCATACCATTTAAATGAGTTAACTGATTGATCACCATGTGTAAACCTTATCAATGTAAAACGTTTATATCGAAACTTTTAAGAATAAGCTGTTTCAATTTGTAATAATATTTTTCTACACAATCGTAGTAAGAATATACTAATACAGAAAAGTGAGCATCATGAATAATGCGTACGTTTGATTAACTTATCTCAACTTTATTCATTACAAGACGAACATATAATTTTTCACATGTCACTCTTGACATAAATGTTTTTTAACATAACATGTGAAGTTATAGTAGACATTTCAAGATGGTTTTGCACTAGGTTAAATGGTGAAAATCTGATCATCTTCATGTTCTTTTGATGGGGATGAAGAATAACCCCATAGTATATATATATATATATATATATATATATATATATTGACGCGGCTGAATCTAAGCTTCTCCCCCCTGGTTAGCAGAGTGGAGTGCAGTAACATAGTTTGGTTCGTCTTCTTGTTGTGCTGCTGACTTTCGTTCGGTTCGTCGGACCTTGGTGATATCATAATATCTTCAACGTATCATCTATCAAATAGTAACAGAAATGTCTAAATGAAAATGAACCATAACCAAGAGATACTTAGCTTGTTTTCTGAATGAATGTCACTGTATATTATACTTATTTCTACAATTCTAAGTATATCGATTGAAATCTGTGTATCAATAGTCAGGCATATACATTGTTCAAATAATGAACAAACTGTTAATGATTATCTTTTTTACCATATATACTGGATTTATTAATATGTAAGTTACGGTCTTTCTGAAATTATGCTGTTGTACTATAGTATTCATTTTTCAAGTTCAAATGTGAATCTACTGATCCAAACATATCACGTTATCTAACAATAGATGTTAGTATTACTTTGTAAATCCTTATCAACAATTAAGTTGGCTAAACAAAACTGCTTTTTTTATCAGACGTTTCTTTCCGAACTGTAACGCCTGACGTTTTCAGGAAATAAAAAAGTTCAAGCTAAAAGAACCAATATCTGTAGAAATTAGACCATAGTCAAATATATTAAAAGAAAGTATCTGATGCAAGAAGACTTTCATTCTTCATGATTGACGTTTGCTTATAAGATCTGGACATAAGATGCTCTGAAATAACATTTAGTAACAAATAACACCATATTACGTACTTTCAACAGTTTTGTTAAATATTTGTTGAAAAATTTTATCACACGGAGAGTTTATGACGGATTTAGTAATTTTTTCAATAAAGACCATTGTATTAACATTAAAATAAACTAAACTGAACCTCATCACTTATGGAGGTAAATAATTTGCACTACAGTACATGAAGTTTGTTTTGAAGTAACAAACATTTGTTATAGATTAAAATAGTAAACCTATTCTCAGTAGTTCACTGTAAGTATACAGATAGTAGCTTTACCTTATCTTATAAGTTTATTCATACCTTGAAGTATCCTTCCACCATCCACTTCATATATCTGACAACGAACCAATTCTGCTCGACATCGAAACCATAAACTTAGAACATCTTGTTGGGTTATTTGCTTTTGAGTCATATTTGCTGAATGATTTAACGTTTTGCAGTTTTTAAAGTTATCTAAAATTATTTCGTCAAACAGGACTATCAAAAGTAAGCAAGATCTTTGTGTTTATATCTTATTATAAAATGTTAAGTTATATATGTCTTACCTCATAAATTAAAATAATGAACCGCAACCCAACATATTATATTCGTGTAAACCAATCGTTATTGAAATGAAACGCACAAATTAAATATAAAGCAAGCCTTTTTCTCAATTCCACGTACACGGTAAACCGTGGTTAAACATCACGAAGTGCAGGAGCTATTAACCCGAGAAAAAATATATTGTCAATTCTTTGATTGTTGTTATTTCCAATTTTACAGACTCCCATCCCTATCCTTTCTATCCATTTCATAAAAATTTTGCCCTGATTAAGCTATTGCTATATTTATGCTCTTTCTAAAAACATTCCACTCTCAAAATTTGTCTCACCATGTAATGCGACTGATTCCTTCATAACTAGTACTCTGTCTTATTGACATGTTTTCCTATTAAACAAAACCCTCGCAATCAACCTATTAGTCTCGTAATTTTATTTGTCTTTTCTTCTCATCGCAATATCAAATAAATATCTGTACAATCAAAAAAAAACATCAATTAATTTTCAATACAGAAGTAGTACATAATTTCTATTGTACTACTCTGAAAGTAAATTCATTGAAATCTAGTCGCTTAGTAAATATTCATTATGTCACGCATCATAAAAGGTGTTTCGTTCATTTTTCAACTTGATTTTTACATTTGACAATATTACAACATCAATAAATGAAGTTTAAACTTTGACTGACGAATTACATTTTAATTTTTTTACAAAATGTTATTTACGGCAAATTATTATCCTTTTTTATTGTTCTAAAGTACATGACCAATGAAAATGGTATCTAGAAAGGATATAATGATGAACAAAAAAATATATTCCAAAATTATATATTCAAGTATATTCAGCATGGATTGAATGAATAAACATCTTTTGTCTATGATAATTCATCGATAAATTTGACTTTCAAATTTCTGCATATTCAAGGATTGATCAAAAATCTGTCAAATTCTTTCTTCAAATGCTTAAGTAAACTTCTTCTATTTGTTTCATAATCAAAATTAAAACATACTCTATTTAAATATTGTTCTATCGACAAACAAAAGTAACAACACTTCAATAACTGTGTTTAAGATACAATGAACATGGAATAGAAACAATAATAACATCGCTCATAGAAGACATTTTGATTTGTGTTTTAATCATGTACTTTATCAAGTAACTATGTTTATGTTTTGTTATTATTTTCATCAATAACAACGAAAAACAAACAAACATAGAAACCTGACTTGGATACTATGAATTCGACTCACAAAATTCATAATATTTAGCTAATTAATTAAATTAACTTTAGTTGTTTTTTCTTCTTTTTTACATCTTTACATAAAGACATTTTATATCAGATTAATTCTTATAATTTACACTAAGTAAACTAGTTATTTTTAGTGTTGTTTCCAATTTCAGGTCAAAAAGAAAAATGACAATGACCTAGAAACCTAAAACTTATTTCCAGGGAAATATATAACTTATCTTGAAAAAGAAAAAAAAAGAGTAAAACAACAACAACAACAAAGAAAAAGTATGATTATTTCTTAAATCATTTGAATGAATGAAAGATTATGTAAATGTACCTATACATCAACTAAGAGTTACTTTCAGTATAACAAAAATATAAGGAAAATACACACACACACATACAAACCAGATTAAGTTAATGTTAAGTTTTGAATAATATACGTATAAATAGAATATTTTTGTTTTGTTTCAATAGTTGATTAAATATATTCGTTTTATAATCCTTAAAAAAATTATTTTACAAGAATGTTTTTGGGTACCTTTTTGAGATAATTCTTCATTTATAAACACTAATTAGAAAGAGATATCAGAATATAAAGATGATGCTTTATCATTGATTGATATTTTGTTCATTAGTTGTCATGTAATAATAAAGTCACTAAAACTATTTAATCCATTACTAATCTACATAATTGGACAATAACTGTAGTGAATAAGAATATGAGTGTGGACAATCAAATGTATTTGAACACATCACACTAAAATCTAAGAACTATATAGTAAATAGTTAATTTGCAAAATATCAATCCATCGTATCAAACTTGACTGTTCATTTTGCAAATAACAGTCCATGGTCTCAGATTTCACTGTTCATGCATTTTCATACCAATTGCTCTTCGTCCTTATTCTTTCACTTTCAATCTTCCACTGAAATACATTCATTGTTTGACCTTTTTATATACTAATTATGTGGATATAAGTAGCTCACACCGCATAACTATTAAGTTCCTTTTCATAAATAACTTTAAATTTTAAATATTTTATCAAAAATCACCTTTGAGTTGTATCTGAATTGGTAAATCAATTGGTAATCCGTTGAAATATTCTGTCATAGATTAAAAGTTACATTTTCATTTCTTAAGTTAAAAAAAACCATGGTTATTAGCATTTTTTAAAATCACTACAATCATAATTAATAACCAATTAATAAATAATGTTCTTAAACCATATCACTAAATCAATATATTAATATATTGTTTATCTAAAATAAATGCTCACTCATTAGCATTAATGTATTTTGAATATATTTTAAAATATAAGCCATCAACATTGAGCCAGAACGTGCTTGATGTTGTGATGTTAATAATTTAGAAAGTAGAATAGCAGCTTCAACGACTACCATAAGTGCAGAATGATCTGAAGATGGATGATCTGAAATCGGAAAAACACAATCATTGAAATCATGTTTAATTTATAATGATAATTATTCAGTGTAAATAAATTTTTTTCATTAGAATCAACTACGCAGTACTGCCGCGAAATACATAAAAAATTGCACTATAGTCAATCAATATTTAGGTTATATGAGCCTACTTAATCTTTGACATACGCAATAAATGATTACCTTGAATCTTTTCATCGTTTTAGACTAAATATGCGCTATATACGATAGACAGATAGCCACCATGTAAATAAGTAGCATCTTCCATGAGTTATAATAAAAACAGTCATTAAAGATACCAAACTCTGATTCGTTCATGTACTTTTCAATACAGTTAGACGTACTTCTGTATATTTGATCAGAATTCAGTTGTGTCTATGACTAGCTATACTTATAACAATTATCTGTTGACACATGAATAAAATATTTTCAAGTCGCTGCGTTCACTTAATTACCATTTGCTAAAATGATGAAGTCTTTACATTGAAAACAGTAGCTGAAAATCAGTGCTATCCTCATGATTTTTTTATTACACCTTATATCAGAATAACTAACCTCGCATTACCTTCCAAGTATACATTACAAGAATAAGAGTAAAATTACTTTTCAAACAGTTGTCTGGAATTTCGAAAAAATATATAGTAGTACATAATTTATAATATTTGAAAAGAACAATATGAAATCAGTTAGTTGGAGAAAGATGACAAGATGCTAGAATAATTTCTAAGTCGTTCTAACCTCGTGGAAATAGATTCATCAATGACACCAAGCCCAATATTGCAGGTTAATTGACAAATAACAGAACTACACAATAGCTGGTATTAAACATAATAAAAATAAGACTACTACTTCATTATGACAACAGTTAGTAATGTAAACGTCTAATAAGAGCAGATTGAATGCAATCACTAAATTATGGCGTTAATCCATCTTGAATTTAAGTCTCACTTCAACAAGACAAAAGTTTATATATTGAAAAATGATTAATAAAAGCTGATGACAGAAATAAAAATGATAAATAAGCCAAATCATAATAAAATTTAAATGCTAAGCCATTTAACACACTGAAAATGTTTGTTCTTTTTAAATAAACAGAAAGCGTTTTTCATACTCTAATAATCACGTAGACATACAAACGACTAGACCTCACTATTATTTAACTGATTCTAAACACCATATAAAAGAATATAGTAAGTGTTATATATTAGTTTCTTCATTGTCGTTCAATAATATAGTCTAGCAATAGATACCAATACCAATGTTGAACTTGATAGTTTCAAATAAATTGAGGATTCAGTAGAGAGTTAATAATAAACAATTTTTAATAGTAGAAGTCATCAGTCAATCTAAGTTAGACCACCTTGGAAAATCTAGGAGCACTGGACGGCCGTTTTGTACTAGCATGAAACAGTGCGCAACCACGATCTCGCACTCAGGACTTGAACTCAGAACCTTCGATCTCACGCGCGTCCAGTTCTAGGTTTTTCTTAGTGGTCCAGCTTAGGTTGACTCGTGAATTCAAGTGTTATTGTATTACAATTTTCACAACTATACTTTTGTTATATTCCAATGAGTAGAGAACTTATACTTCTTTCCTTACATGACTTAATAAAAGCCACTTCTTTAGGGTAAATAAATAACTAATATTAAATTAATACAAGTTTAGATAGTACGAAGGAAACATTGCAAAATATTTTAAGTATAATCAAAATCATAATAAGTCTGAATATGTCAATTTCATTTTCTTCTTAGTCAATTTGTATGACCTGTTACTGTATTAATTTGTGTCAAAATGTGGTTATGAGAAATATACACATTTATAAAATGAAATAGTGAATTGAGATTGTGTGTATATATGTATATAAAGATAATAAAAATAAGATTAAATGTGGTACTTTGTGGTAATTAAGCAATACACTATTTTATAATTATCAATCAGTTGCTAACGTGACAGATAATCTCCATTATTCATAAAGATAAAATGTATTCAAAACCCAATTACTTTATGGTGAATAGAAACAATGACATTAAGATGTGTTAATTAAACTTTTTTATTTCAAGTAACATAAATTTAAAAAAAGAGGAGTTAATTCAATTCAAAGAAATTAAATCATACAATTTAAACCAAGAAACCTATGATAATAGCTTTATAGGTATTAACATATCAATTTACACCCTTGATACCATTGTAAATTATATTATCTATCATTAGCACTTAAATAATTTTGTTTAACAGATGATTAACGTTTATTCGAAAGTACTTTTCAAACCTTTGTAAGAACTCCGAATAACAACACAATATATGATTTATTATTATATAAAGATTGTTTGTATAGTTCATGTCACTTATGCTGTTGTAAAATGATATACTGTATTCTAAACAAATATTAAAAGAACTTTAATATTGAATAATTTTAAGATCATTGTTGTTTTCCCATTTTAAAGATAAACACTTGTGATTTAGATGGTAGTTGGAGGTAGTCAACAAGAAACCCTGGACCCGTGTTCCGTGCTATTTGGCACTCGTCAGCAAGGTGTACCACCATCTAAATCTCAATACATAGTGCCCGCAGTGTCGAGTCACCTAGACTGGTGGCCACATTGCAACATGATCGATAGCATTCGATCTGCACTAATAAGAACTAGACAAGCATGTCATTGATCACCACCCAGTGATCAATCAATTGTGATAAACACTTGTATTGTGGTGCGGGTTACTTGTATCCATATAAGTAGTATATAATAGTGGTCAGGCATAGAATGTATTTTAGTAGAACATAGATAAGAAAGAACTGGAACGGAACACAATTGGTATGAAAATGCATGAACAATGAAATCTGAGACCATGGACTGTTATTTGCAAAAAGAACAGTCAAGTTTGTTAAGATGGATTGATATTTTGCAAATTAACTAATTACTATATAATTCTCAGATTTTAGTGTGATGTGCTCGAATACATTTGGTTGTCCACACTGATGTTTTGTTCACTACAGTATTACTTCTAATACAATACTTTATTATTAAAGTATTTAACTAACTAATTAACTTGAACATGTTTCCTTGACAAATCGATTTAATCTGTATCCATCTTATTATTAATCCATTAACTTATTAAGCAATTTATCACCGCGTTCACAATTTTAATAACTGAATCAGTAGACGTGTATATCTAACTTTGTATTACAATATATATATATATATATATATATATATATATATATATATATATATATATATATATATATATATATATATACCAATTTTCATTATTATTTTGAATTTAATAAACAAACATTTACACAATGATAACGGTCAACCAACATTGTTTTACCTAGAAACGTCCATGTGACTTTATTACTTTCATGTTAAATACAAGGTGAATCTGAAGTTTTTATTTAATACTTAATCCCTATGCAATAGTGTGATAATTTCACATATTTGTAATACATTGATGTATGTTAAGCTCAAAGGAACAATGTACTATAAATACATTTTTAAATATATAATTATGCTATTCATTCTTATGTAATCTTATCATGCATGCAAACATTGGAAATCTTAACAGGAATATTATTTGTTCATTGTTGTAGAACTTCACTTCTGTTAAGTTTACAGTTTTATGTATTGCGATAAAAATTACCATTTCAAACAGATCTTAGCTCTAGAAGCAATTAAATCTATGTTTTATGACCAAGGTTTTCTAATCGTTCATAACACTAATACACTTCATTAATCATCATACTGTAAATTAAACTCATAATAATAAGTTCATAACCAAGTCAAGATTATTAAATATTTAGCAAAACAATTACTTATATGCAACTCGTAGAAAAATAACTTCATTCTAATTTATAGATAACTTGAACGATACAAACATCATCAACAAAATTAAACAGAATTATGTAAATAAACATTTGTAGACTAGTTAATCATTAAAAAAAGATGAATAATAGCTAGCAGTGGTATACAGGACGCGCCTTTTGTCCTATTTGGGTCTTGTCAGCTGAATGTGTCTGCATCACAGGTACGAAACGCGCATCATGGATTCCATTACTAGCCACTATCCATTTTTGCTTAAAAAGCTTGTGACTATATCGAGGCTATATCGAGGCAATCCGCACAGGATACACATATTCCAACATGAGATTGGTCAATTGCAGTCCTAAATAACAATGGAAAGATACAATTAAAACAACTCCAAGTGAATTTACTTAATCATTTCTTTTGGAATCTTTATTCTACTCAAAAATGAACAATAAAAGACCACTTCATCTAAATATAATAATCTCCTTTATTGATAAGTTTTCTCAAGTATTTAGAAGCACTCTTGATTTATATTTCCATGACTTATAAAATCCATTACTTAACTAATCAACAATATACAATGATTACTGAAAATAAATATGAATGACAATAACTGAAAATTTGATGTTAGTCATACGTACAACAATTACTAATAATTTCTAATCTACTTTGAGCAACTCTCTTCAAAGTGTTCTGCAGTTCAGAAGAATATTATTCTTCCCTATCTATAAACACTTGAATAAAACACCATACAATAATATTTTGTAAATTGAACTCGTTTTTCCACAAGAAAGCAGTTCATGAACATATTATCGAATATCTTGTATGTTATTTGAGTTTAATAGAATAGTTTCAAGTAAACCATTAAATCATACATTATTGTTTGTTTTTTTATTATTGTATAACACTTAACATTTTGTTGTTGATATTTTCAATAAAAAGAAACTATGATAGTAGTATATGCAAAGATGAATAATGGTAAGCACTGAAAACCAGGACGCGCTTTTCATCCTATTAAGGACTCGTCAACTAGATGTGCCTACATCTCATAGTTGATATTCACTCTGGGATTCAAACCCAGTACCATTTGTTTCAAACACCATCGCGCACAGTATTCAAATATACCAATAAAAGTCTAATTAATTGCAGTATTAAAAAATAAACTATAAAAATACACTTACTTTCATTACAAATATTATTTATCATTAGTTGACAAACATCAGATCCATAATTAAAAAGTAAATATTTGAGATAAGATTGAAAATTTGAATGATTCATTGAATTTTGATTTTCCATTTCATATAATAAACGAACAATATTTTTCTCTATTATAAAATAAACCAAATTCTAATCAATACTGACTAGACATTATTTAAATAAAATAATATTCTTCTGATTAGTTGTTAAGACAAGAAAAAACCAAAAAGTCATTTTACTCTTTCTACAAGAAGAAAGTATCTAGATCATAAAATAGGAGAACATTTTCATTTCGACATTTTAACATACAATTTAAAAGATAAAATATATTCACTAATAAGTAATTTTGAATTGAAGTTATCCATTCGAGATTATACATAGATTAACAGTAGATTAAAAAAATCAATGTTGAATAGATTTACTTTTTACTTTTTTTTTACTTATGCTTCTTACTTCTAATCGAGCATAGGCTGCCAAGCAGCACTCTCCAACCCACTCTCTACAGGGCTTTCTTTTCTAGTTCTATCCAATTGTTGTTCATTCTCTTCATGTCTTCCTCCTTTTGTCGGCGTAATGTGTTCATTGATCTTCCACTTCACCTTTGGTCTTGAGGATTCCGAGTGAGGTTGTTGCTGATAGTGTTTGACCAACGAATCCGGAGTATTTCATGTAGACAGCTGTAAATAAACATTTATATCTTCTGGATGATGGTTTTCTTAGTTCTTCAAGTTTCCACTCCATACATTAGAACTGTTTTGACATTTGTATTGAAAATTCTGACTTTGGTATTGGTCGACAGTTGGTTTGAGTTTCAGGTGTTCTTCAGTTGCGAATATGCTGCTCTTGCTTAGCCAATCCGCGCCTTCACATCTGCATCAGATTCAACATGTTCATCAATGATGCTGCCCAGATATTTAAAAGTTTTTACATCGCCCCTCTAAAGCTACTGCTGGTCTAAAGCCCGGAAAAAGGGGGAGAGTTGGGCATGGAGTTAGCGACCCCATCCCGTAGAAAACTAACTCGCTAATAAACGCTAACCAAAAAACTAACTAAATCAAATGTCAGATGAATTATTGTAAGTCAAATTAATAGAATAATCGTTTAATTGTTTAAGTCCATTGTGATCCGAAATGTTAGAGTTACATACATGTTAACTACTTATTGATACTATGGATAGCTGATCCATTTAGATGATACACATTTTCTTGTTTACAACAATAGTGTTAGACTATGTTAACAGGTTAACTTAATCAAAATATTATAAGCATAACTAATGAATATACAAACTAAAGATTATCTGATAGTTAGATGATTTATATTTACTTCTAAATTGTTTTGAAGAAAAAGTAGTTGTGAAAATTTGAGAATTTTCATTTCAAAGATTGTACACAAATAGTATTACTGTTACAATGGTAAACAATTCAAAATACAAAAATAGTTTACACCTAGAATAAATAGATCAAATCTCAAATTAAAATTAATTACACTAACTGAACAGTCAATTTAAAATTAAGGATTATAAAACTAATATGAAGTACATAAATTTTACATTTTCAAAATAGTCTTTCTCATAAAATTGAATCATTAATCAAAAAGGTTTATTGTTAATGATTCACTTCAATCGCATGTTTAGATTTCGATAAAGGAATTACAGAACTATTTTTTGAAGATACTATTGATCACTAAGTAACTTCCATTGTATGACCATTGGAAAGTTAATTGAACTAATTAGACTTTTTTGCCTAATTTGAAAGTTCACAGTAGTATGCACTCACTTCCATGATTGAGAACGAACTATTGAGACTATATGACACACATGAAATTGAAGAATCACCATGAACATTTTATGGTGAAGGTAAATTTTCATAGTTTTCATATATCATTTGTCATGTACGTTGTAAAAATGTATTTTAGAAATCGTCTGATTACCAAAATGTGTTTTTCACATCAATGTACATTCATCGTGTCAAAGCAGACATATTCAAAACCCAATTTTTTAAGCAACAGTCAGAAAGCTCAAAACCTCACAAAATGTTAACATATAGATTATTAATCTAGAACTTTAAAATTATAGAAAAGCAAAATCCATTTGAAGGGTTGAGATCACAAGTCAATTGAAGCTAGACCGCCATGAAAAACCTGGAATATATTTAAACGAACCCTTGAATAAATATTTCAGTCAATCAACAAAGAAACATGAATAAATTTCGATAGAACAATGAGAATACTTAGTTGATATGAAAAATTTGATATATTTGTGCTATATATTTCGAACAATCTGGTCACAAATATATTTTAAATAACAGAGATTAGTTCAGCAAAGAGTTCTCTTTTCGGCAAATTCATTTTCAAAGCTGCACAATCGAAAATATATATACTTATTTTTACAGGATGATAATAATACTGATAATAAAGTTCTTATACATGGTGACAGGGAGGTTAAATAAACAAAGGTATTAAAAAATGTTTTAGAACTAGGAAAGTTTAAAAATTGTTAATGGCTTAAGTATTCATCAAAATATAGATAGGGAGATGGTGGAGAAGATTTGTAGCTCAGATGGATGATTTTGGTGAAGATTTGTTCTCTGAGCTGGATGGTTTAATCGTGGAGCTTTCATTGTTCTTCTGAACAACATCATTAGCACAAACTTCAGACAGAAGTGAAGTGTTCGAATTTCTCCATATGTGTTTCACAGCTTGTTCTGTGCACCTCGATGTTGACTGGTTCCAAATGTATGGCTAGTGCTTCAACAATGTAAAGAAGTTGCAGTCTAATTGTCTTAGGAAGACTTCTACCTACCTTGTAGATGACTATGAACGTAGAGTCTGTCTTGATTGAATGACCTGAGTTCACAAAGTGTTCTATTATAGAACTTCTTATTGAGCCGTTGCCACCTACTTTATCCAAAAGAATTCAAGAACATTATCCGGCCTGGCTAAAAAGTGGAGGCAACGACTTGATAAGAAAAAATTCCAAGGACACATATACTTGTCAGAGCATTTCTATATGAAAACTAATAAAGGTCAATTAAATGAAAGTTCAAGTTAAAAAGCAACAAAGAAGAGAGAAACAATTTTTACATCGTATAGAAAGAATTAGAAATTGTCACATTATCCTAAGTCATTGAATAACTTATGGATTACCAAGGTAAAAACATGAATAAATTAAGTTTGATCTCATAGACGTGATTATAATTTTTGATAAAACAATCCCAGTTTGTTTTAGTTTCTTCCAAGTTCACAATATTAATCAATAAAAAAAATTGAAAAAAAACACAAAAAAAACAATATGTCAAGAAATAAATACAAACAAACATTATTATTCCTTTAAATCCATCACTAATGATATTTACTAATGAAATATTGTTTACCTTGATTTTTAACTTTACGGCCACTAGATTTTGTGACCTGATTTCTATTAGGATTTGTAGATGATATTTGGTTTCTATAATAATAATAAACAAGTTTACATTACTTACAAACGAAATAATTAATCAGGAAAAAAACACAACTTTCAACTGTAGTCAACTGAAACAATTTTATAATTAAAATCGTAATTTAAAATTCCATTCATAATTTTCATCTTGAAACAGATTATTTTAATAATATCAATGTAAACGAATGAATAAAGCCACAATTGATTGATCACTGGGTGATGATCAATGTCATGTGTGTGAAGTCTTTCTTAGTGCAGATCGAATGTCATCGACAAAGTTGGAATGTGGCCACTAGTCTAGGTGACTCGACATTGCATGCACTATGTTGAGATTAGATGGTGATGGAAGGTAATCAACAGGAAACCCTGAACCTAAGTTTCGTACTACTTGACACTATTCAGCAAGGTGTACCTGTTATCTCGAGGGAACTGATGCTCCCTGACGGATTCGATCCTGTGTCACATCTCAGTTCTACAGAGGGTTGGTCGAGGCCCGGATAACCCTTTGGTATCGTCTCTGACTGTGAAGCTGGGTGACACGAGGTTGAATCCGTCAGTGAGTATCAGTTCCCTCAAGATTACAGGCACACTCTGCAGAATGAATACAGCATTTTTTATTTAATTATTAAATATTTTTACTGAATATTTGATCAGGAAATCAATACAAATGAATTGGTTAATATGCCTTTTTCAAATATTTTAAAGTAATTTCACAGTACCGTTAGTTAGATCGTTGATATCAGTTTCAAACAAAATATATTATGAATAACTTAATACTACTTATATGTTATTTTCAACAACATGAAATGAATCAGAAAAAAGGTTCGGTATGTAATTGAACTTCTGAATTTTTCTCAGATTTCTTGTATATTCTCTCTCTAACATGAGTGTAAGTCCGTTTGTGAGAAAAACTGAAATAAAGCATTACATTGTATAGTTGAAACTGTCAAATATACAAAAAAGATTACTTAAGTAGTGTTATAGCTCGACCGATAAATTATGAACTTGATGTTTACAAAATCTTTAAATGTAATTTAGCATTATTTAGATTTCAATTGTTTATTACATTAATTCTGATTCATAACCGAGAAAAATGAACCAACTACCTAGTGTATTTCTATGTATAAAAGTTAACAAAGTTCACTATATAACCAATATTTCCCACGTTTGATTGACGCCTTTAATTTCTACAGTTAACTAACTACAGACAGGCTATTTCCTTTAATTTGCCTTATTCCGAACATTTTGTTTTAAAATCCAGTATTGATAGAGATAATTGTGCAATGATATATCTTACTCAATTATCATTTTCTTTGGTAAATAAGGTATAGATTTTGCGATTTCATAGCAAATTTCGGCGCGAACCAATTGTATTTCACAGAATAATATAGAACCCCATTTGTGAATTGTTTGTTTCGATAACTTGTTTGTTAGTAATATGTTCAAACACTGTAAAATAAATATTCAAATAAGCGAGAATAATAATGAAGTAAATGCTTTAGTGACTGTTCGTATAATTTTAAATCAACATAAGATGTTATAACCTTTCATTAAAAGTAAACAAATTGTTAATAAAGTAGAAAAAACGGGTGCGAAAAAGTACCATGATAATGTTCTTTTAAGTGTGTTACGTCTTCTGGGCCGTATGATATAAATGTAGGATCGTCAAAGTTATTTAAGTTTGCACGATTAGCGCCTACACCAGTTAGAAGTAATGTTTCCCATAATTAATATACAAGCATTGAGTCAGTGAATTCTTTATACGCTGATAGTCACTTGGTATCTTTATAGCATTCTTTCCATTATGTTTGCCTGTCTACTGTTCATTTCTCTTGATCATTGACCATGAAATTCATTAACTATCTAATATGGATTAATACATCCAACTAGTTTCATACTATTCTTGACATCTTATTAATTTCTTTAAGATTTTCTGAACATGAACAATCTATTTATCTTAACTAACCAATTATCTTTTACGTTAATTAAGATACAGAGATTAAATTAAGTCTCTTTTTTTTAAAAAGAATAATATTCTTGTCAACGATTAATCAAGTAAGCTTTAAGAACTACTTTTCTAAAGGTATAAATTACCAATTACTTATCATAGATCATTTACTAAACTTTATTTGATCATTTAAAACATATTACAAACAAAAGTATTTGAAGTTAATTATATTCATTGAATTACTCTTTATAGGCTTTAATTTATGATCCCAGCGGAGGAAGAAATCAGAAAGAAGCGCTGGAAGTGGATAGGACACACATTGAGGAAAGCACCCAACTGCGTTACAAGACAAGCCCTCACATGGAATCCTCAAGGCCAAAGGAAAAGAGGAAGACCAAAGAACACATTACGCCGAGAAATGGAAATAGACATGATAAAGATGAACAAGTATTGAATGAAATTAGAAAAGGAGGCCCAGGACAGAGTGGGTTGGAGAATGCTGGTAGGCGGCCTATGCTCCATTGGGAGTAAGAGGCGTAAGTAAGTAAGATTATAATAAAATGTTCTATGAATTGATACAGATGTAATATAATTTAGAGCTATATTAATAATGCTAGAATAACTAAACAATATGTAATAAGAAAAATGTTTAATTCGTTACCATAGCAACAGATCATTATTAAATAATATAACTTTATTGTTAACGGATTAAATAATTTAATTGAAATCTTTATGTATTTATAACTAATCTGATTGACAGTTTCATTTATTATTATTATTGAAAGAAACAATGAAGCATGAAAAAATTGATTGATTCATTTATTGTGCATTGTTCTTTTTTCCTTTCTTTTTGTTAAGAAGTTAATCAACTCTATTTCGTAATTACATGATTGTTATAGTCATTAGTTAACAATACAAATTACCAGTGTGCATCATTTTAACACTATTTTATAAAAAAACAAAACACAGTAATATAGGAGAAGAATCAATTCGTTGTACGAATAAACATCTATTATTCAATAAAAAGCAGGATTCTATTAATCCTTAACATCGTAGTCAATGAATGAATGCGATTTCTATACTGTTAGTATTCCGAATAATTATAGACGGTTATGATAAATTTTAAATATCAACTATAGTAATTTGTATTGAGATGAATATAGAAGATATTATATTATAAGTCGTTTACATGATTAAATATCGAAATAAAGTTATGCAGAATGTAGGTATGTGGAAGACAAACTTATTCTTTAAACAACAATAATGTGTATTGGCCATAATAATTGCATTTTCAGAATGGTTAATATAGACCGCATAAAGTGAGCTGATGAAAAATATATCATCAAAGACTATTCTTCTTGGATGTTCAAAGCATTATGTAGTTCAATCAATGGTTTATTCTTATAATATTTCATAAATTCTTGTTATATTTATTCATCAGAATCGTTCTTTTCAAAATCATCTACACATTCAAAAGAATTGGTTCAAAAGATGTGTAAATGAAAATGTTACGCATAGCAGCAGATCCAACAGTTCATCAAATAAACCCTTTTATAAATTTACAAAAACATAATGTTTGTTCTCTCATTTCACCATGATCTTAAACCTTTTCTACTTTCCTTTCTTAGAAATTTATCTTTTTCTTCCTTACACTGATTATTTTTTCAAAATTATTAAGTAGCTACATCTACAACATTTTATCACTTTACTCTTAAAATCCATCAAGTGGACAATTAACATTCATCTATAAACTATCTTTATTCATACGTTTTTGTAAGCCACTGGATCATTACATAATATTCTTTCGACATTTAATTTTCTAATGCTTCTAGATATTGTAAAAGAATATATTACACCTTAATTAGTTTAAATTAGTTTTTTTTTCGATTAACATTCCACTTACATATCAAATATTACAACATTTACGCAAATTTGTGAACCTTTGTGATTCAATGAGCTGTAAAAATAATAATAAAAATTTCATAACTCTGTTGATAAGTCCTCAAATCACTATGCTTTTTGACCAGCTACTTTTAAGCGATCTCAAGAATTGTAATTGGAAGGTCAACAGGAACTAAGACTTCCTCACAGAAACGACACGCTTTCTAATAACCGAGGCAACGATGAACATAGGGGTGTGGAGTGTAGAGACAATTTAGAAAACCTGAAGATTCATTCAAACGGCTGCAGAAAAGTGAGGATACTACCTGGTGGTGCTTGAAATAAGTTAGAGTATTGTACGTGAGCTGCAGAGAAAAGATAAACTTCAGATGGGCTGTTGTAATATTATAGTCATTAAAAATAGTTTCTCATATGCACACAAGAAGTTGTACCAATGTCGTTTAGTGCAACACAAAAACTCATAATTTCAGTACCATCAAGGCATAATTCATAACAAAGAATTATAAGGTGATGATTGCTCGGCCAGAAATGACAGTAGCGAATATATTTAAAAAAAAACAAGTTTATAAGAAGCTATATCTTATCCCGGAAAATTACACGGGTAAAGACCCGTGCATCCTGAATTTAAGACTTAAAAATCAAGGTTGGAATAGACGATATCGGATATGAACCCACCATAAGCCGATACGGACTAAGAGCATAGTGAGTGACTCACAGGTTTGTTTACTCTCAACAAAATGGTTGAGTGGCGGTACTTTCTCCTGGAATCCAAAAAGTTGCGCAGGTCTCACTGGATCATACTGTGACAAACCAGAATGATCACAGCTGACTTAATTAAAAAATTCAAAAGGTGAATAAAAGAAGCAAGAACAAATAAATGTTACCATCTTGTGGTGCCGAGGTAAAACATTAAGTTAAGGAACCACTGAACAATTGAACAAAATCAACCTTAGGAACAACTTTGGAGCATTATAAGATTTACCAAAAGAAGGGAAGACCAATACAGAGAGTAAATGAGAAAAGAATAAAGAATCAATAACGTCAACATACACAGATATACTGAACCCCACGGATCTCTACATACAGGCTTGTCAAGATTAGGAAAGGAAAAAACAACAAAGCAGAAGTCAATCATGGCCAATCAAGAGCATAGAAGTTGATGTATTAGCCGAATACACAGAAGCAAATAAATAATGTGGAAGACAGAGCTGACAAGCGAAAATATGTAGAAAACTACACCAGAAAAGGCTGCAAGAGAAAGAAACACGAAACACTACCTGGTGGAACCAAGAAATTAGCAGACCAGAGAGACTTATCAAAAACAAAGAAAACACATCAATCACGGGGTATTAGAATCAGTGGAACGGGTAGGTGGAGCACTGCTGAGCAAAGTGAACATCAAAGCATACTATAATAAATATCATTAAGTAGTTGGATAGTAAAGAGTATCCGCTAATGGATTCTGATCAAATAGAGAGACAAAGGCAAGGATGTTCATTATCCTTTTGAGAATGATTGAGTGAGCGGAACAATTACCAATGGACCGAAAAATATGGATATTTCATTAATATACAAAAATTTTCTTGGCAAGCTTGAATGCTACAGGCAAATCGCGGAGCTTTCAGTACCAGAAAACGTTTTCAACAATATCGCTGATCAAAATGAAAGATTCAGTAGACGTTCAAATTTGAGATCAAACTTTTGGCGTTTGTATGGGTCAACGTTATGCAAATCGAACCATAGCATAACGCATAATTGTTGAGCAATCAGTTGAATACAAATGACCTTTTTGAATATGAGAAAGCATTCGACAAAGTGGATGGCGATATCTTACAAAATCTTCGATATTATGTAACACCAGAACAGATATTTACAATCAGATGGAGCTTTTATGAGTGACTAGATTGGAAAATCATGCTCGAAGTCTCGCTAACAGATGCAGTCCAAGTGAAGTCCGATGTCATATGAAACTAAATACTCTTTTCCTTCCTCTTCCTGTTAGCTGTTGAACGGATCACAAAGACCTCTACAGTTCAGGTTAAGCCTAGAAAAAAATGAACGCTTTCGGTACGGCGGGATGACATGAAGTCTGCAGATTAATTACCTCTGTAAAACAAGAACAACATTCTCACGGTTGAAGAATGTCTTGAACTCCAAAGTACTGTCACTCATGAGCAAACCCAAAATTTTGAAATCTATGGTTAAAGAAATTCGACTTTATCCAACTAAAACAAAGATAACTATAATCATATTCACCAAAAAGGTACAGGTTTATGGACAATTACCAGTGGAAGATACTCTAAATCCACCAGCCACAGACTATCGGCAATAACCTATACTGTAAGTAAACGAACTAGATTCTGGCTGAGGATAAAATCATTAAATATTGCATCAAATGAATAAGATATATATTACGGAAACTATTAAACTGTATAACAAGGCTAACTGCAGCTTAAAATCCTTATGGCAAAGAGAAAAGTCAGAGGCTAAAGAAAACATGTGTCTGCAAAAATCAGTACCATAAATAACACATGACGATGACCGGATAGGAGAGAATGGGATATAATTGGTTGGAGATTCATGATTGGCGATTTATACCTCAAGAGTTGTCCCAGGTATAAATAAGTGAGTAGTGGCCTCATACAAAAATTCGTAGCCATTATTGAAGCATTTTTCCTAGGGAATTAATCAAACGGTTAGGACAGTCCATTCAAAAGTAATAAAACACTTTTAAAGTAATCACATAATATCAGTTTGAATTATATTATAATTTCCCTATACCTTGATCTTATTTCAAAAGATGAAATACTGATAAATTATATTGTGTTCTATCATTATTGTAATTTCTATCCACATGATGAATTGTATGATAAACTTTTTAAACTAATTCAAAACATATTTCTTTTAAATAAAAGATATACGTCACTTTTTGACATTTCTAGATCAAAAGTTCAAATATAAATACTGAGAGTTTACAAAAAAAAAGCATCATACTAAACCAAAATGGTAAATGAAAAATATTCAACTATAAACACTTGTAATGAGAAAATTAGTATTAATCAATGTTCTAATTATTGTGTACTTTCGTATATAAATCTTATTATACATGTATTACTTACGAAAAATAATCAGAAAAAAAAAGTGTCTTTGGCTTAGATTTTTGTATACTTTAGTAGTAATTTGATTATATGACTATATTGATCTTTAATAAAACTGTTACATAACTATATTTAAAGTTTTGGTTGAATAAAATTCAGTCTGAAATGAATTAGTACTTGGATAAAATTATTTGTAACGTACAATACTGAAGGTGATACTTCTCATAATTGCATAGATTCTAAACATCTAACCGTTGTTTCAATACGACTTTCATTGATACTTAAAGTTACGAGCTTTTTTTGTAACTTTACTATCAAGAATGCTATGATGATAGTTTAACTTGTAGATTAGTTCCGTTTGGCAATTGGAACATGATGACACAATCAGGTGCTTATCAATGAATTAAATGATGATATAGAACCCTATCTCTGCTATAAATGGCAGTCAAACATATGTCATTTATCAAAACATTCAATATACCTTGAGTTACATACATGCGTTAAGTACAACAATATGGTTAACAGTGGTGCAAAACAAAGATTGTATGACTAATTTTGTTCTGAGCGCTGAATAAAGTCTAGAGGTCTAGAGGTCAGTTACTTATATATATATATATATATATATATATATATATATATATATATATATATATATATATATATATATATATATATATATATATATATATATATATATAGTGGACATAACTGCAAACGGACAAATAAGGAAAATATACGTTTATTTTTCAGGTAATTTGAAGAGCTATATGTCAAGTTACCAACATTCCCATCGTTTCTGTCAGCAAAATAACAAATTGTACTAAAATGTAGTTAACTTTGTCCCAATTACTAATTAAAAAAACTTAATACTTATTTTGATATAAACCCGGAAATACATTTGTTACAACATATTTATCTGTAGGAAACGAAACAAACATTATGAAAGGAACATGTTAGAGAATACGGTCATCATAATGGAGTTTAGTAACCAGAATAATTAGAGGTAAATTTTTCTCGGTCATTAACTCTATTGATAGGTTCTGAAGAATGAAACGACTTAGAAAAGAAAGGCTGTGGTCAGCATATCACTATAATCATAGTCAATACATAATTAATTCATAGTAAATATCCATAATTCAGTAATTGTAACAGCTTTTCAGTGTATTTGATCATTCTTTCTTCATGTATAAAGTATTACAGTTTACTTAATAAAATTATACAAAATACTATAATAGTTCAAAAAATCAATTATTTTCTTTGGTTTCAGTTACTATGTCGTTGTATTAACATTTAACTTTTATGTTACCCGGTAAAAAAAAGAAAAAAAGTTTTGAAAAGCAAAACACATTATGAACATGTATTTTTTCGGTTCAAAATAGCCAACATTTTTTGAATGATTCGAATAAACTTTAATTATGGATACAAGTTAAGTTTTTTTTAATTGTTCATATTAACTGTCGAAATTAAGCCTTGAATATTTGCGATAATACTAAATAGTTTACTGTTACTCCCAAATATTAAACTGAATAAATTTCAATAAACAATAAAGTTGCACATGAACAAATCACACTAAACCTTTTTGTTTTAAAAATAGTTTTTATGTTAATCTTAATAACTCGAGTCTGTATAACTATGCAAACAAGCTTTTTAAACAAAGATGGATAGTGGCCAACAGTAGAATACAAGACGCGCATTTCGTCCTCTTTGGGACTCGTCAGCTAGATGTACTTGCATCTCAGAGTCGATGTTCACTCCGGGACTCGAACTCAGTACCGTCCGTTTCAAACACCATCACTTTATCCACTTAGCTACTGAGTCCTAAATATATATATGCCAACATGAAACTGACCAATTGCAGCCCTAAATAACAATGGGAAGATACACGTAAAACAACACTAAGTGAATTTACATAAACAAAGTTTTATTTTAATACACACTGCTGATTGGATTGAATCTAGATCACACAATATATATTTAATCTATGGGCGTCAGTGTTTATATTTACCGGAAAAATTTATTTACTTCTATTTATTCATTATTAGAAAAAGAAGCATATGTTAACTTATCCACTGATAATGGCTAATATCATTATTTACGTAAATAAAAACAAATTACATTATGAAATACCAAACTCATTTTTATTATATAATTTTATGATAAACTATGAAGAAGAATATAAAATACTTTGTGATAAACAAAACAAAAAAAATGTTAGAAATGGAATATTCGTTTAAAAGAATTATATCATACCTATATTCTAAGGAATGAATCATTAGTAATTATAATCATAACTCTTTAATATTAGTCTTGATTGTTATGATAATATCATGTATGGCTACAAATAAAAATATTAATTTCATGTTAAATTAACCAAATTCTATAAATCCCTAAACGACTAGTAATACATGATGGAGAAGATTTGTAGCTCAGAGAACCAAAACTCCATCAAGATTAATAATATAAGAATGAAATTTTTTTCTAAAACAAAATAATTCACTAAACCTCATTAAGTAAACAAATGTTTATGGTAATAAAAATAGAAAAATGAATATTTTGTAATTCTATTGAAAGTAAATATCTTGATTTACAATGCAGTTGGATTATTCAAATAAACTGAATACATTTTTACATTTGGTAAAAAGAACCAACCGAGCAAAGAATATACTTTCCAATTACTTTTCGATCACGGCTCTACATTTATATATATACATTTACAACAACGAAATACTACTCATCAAGTAGATGCGTTACATAATAAATATGTAATGATACATTAGTTATAAAATAATATTGAGTAATTGGAAGAAAGAGGATAATAATCATCAAAGTAATTTAATAGTTGAATTCATGAGTTAGTTAAAGTTATACAACCATGGAAAACTTGGAAGCATTGGACGGCCGTTACTTCCTAGCATAGGACTCTTCAGCAGTGCGCATCCATGATAACGCCTCACTGTTCAGTTCTTCCAGAATTTCCATGGTAGTCTAGCTTAAATTTATTCATAAATTCAACTATTAAATTACCATGATATCCACAAAAACCCTCCTTTGGTTATGATCATAATGTGCTCCAATAAGTATTTCCTGGAGTTTTAGTTTGAAATCGTGACCAGTGGAGTACAACTATGTATGTTATGATATGGAGACTCATTGATGTCAATGTTAGACGGAGGCGCAACTTCGTGGACTGATTGCAGTTAGATATAAACACCCTTGGATGCCGACTCAATGGTCTAGTGGTTAAGCGTCTGGCGCAAGACTGACAGGTCCTGAACTGGAATCTCGCGAGGCGGGATCATGAATGCGCACTGCTGAAGAGTCTCAAAATAGGACGAAGCAGACATTCAATATTTCTAGGTTTTCCATGATGGTCTAGCTTCAATTGACCCGTGAATTCAACTTTTAACTTAATATAATGTTTACAAAAACCTTTCTTTGATTGTAATCAAAGTAATTATTGGAAAATTCAAACATTTACTACGTTGCATAATATGCAAATGAAACGACAAAATACTTTTGTAGTTATATAAAAACCAAGGGACGAATTTTTAAAATTATGTAAAATAAAAAGTGGAAGATAGTAAAAATTGTTTAAATATTTTTGTAGGAAGGAGTTTGATCAGAATTCGGCTAAAACCTCACATCCATAACGAAGGTCAAGGTAGCGAGAGTGGTTGTACACACTTCTTTCAGATGCAAAGGTTAGGTTAGAAAACATTGATTCCAATAGCTTTAGAAATGTGCAAAAGACGAACTCATAAACCAAGAGGGATGGCGTTCTGTTATGTGATGACAGACTTGCCGAACAGTACGCGATATATAACCGGCTACATAAGAGCAGTTGAATTAGTAAATACGCATTTGTGTGACTAATTCAGTTAGTGTGTCCTTGTTGACGGTTTTTATTATAGGTAGGTTGTTTGAACCGGCATCCAGTTTGGCTGTAGTAAATGTTTTCTTTATCGCCTTTCTTAACCATTGAGTCGCAACTTCTTCGTAGCATCATTTAAGAATTTTAATTTTCAGAACATAAATTTCTTCCAAACAGTAGATAAAAATGATATTTTCTAAATCTCATTCATCTCGTTGTTAGTAAATTTAGTCGGGTATCCATTGATATTAAGCACGTTATGAATATTACTCAATCCATCTGCAATGGTGTCATGAGATTAAATCATTCTACCACGATGCGTCAGAATCTTTCCCAATTTTTTTCTTACATCTGATTGGTACAGAACTATGAAAATGAGTATATTGTCCAACTGTAGACTTTCTACTTATCCCTCTTTTTACTGTCCCATCTGTAATGATGGAACACCCAGCTGGAAAGAGCAATGTATTATTTAATGCATAATGGTTTAGTAAAATGTGAAAATCATACATCATTTGCACATCTTTGTACTGTCTCTTACAAGCTTCATTGTTCCTTCATTTCTGTCGTTATATTGATTGCTATCAGCTTCCTTTTCTTTTTTCTTTATTTCAATCTCTTCAACCTTCTGCTCACAGACATTCTACTTTCAAATGGTGTTGCATAATACCTAAATGCTCAAACATAAGTATACAACACCACACGTTTACTCTTTTTGTTAGTATGATATCTAGAAAAGATATGCTATCTTTTTCATGTTCTTTTTTCTAATACTATAAAAATATCATCTATATAGTTCTAGTAAGGTATTACATGACTGATCATTTCTTTACATTTACCTAAGTGATCTTGTTACTTTATTTTTTAGGTACCTTCAGCTTTTGCACACTATGAAATTAGTAAATAAATAGAATGTTAAAAAAGTCAAAGAAGTAGCAGTATAATTAAGTAGATGTCCCTGACTGAACAAAAAAAACAAAAATTAAATTCTGCACAAACTTGTTTACAAATAAGTTTTTCAAACAAAAATAACCTAGTCACTGTAGGATCCATAATTCCATATCCTGAGAGGATATACAAAAGAAGAGTTTATCACCTTAGATGATATATGATGATATACACCATTTAATTTCTAACAATTTTAATAAGTAACTATTTAACAAAACAAAACTCACTTCTTGCATTTTAATATCGTCGAAATTTATCAAGGAAATATGACAATCATGTGTATCAGTGATGCTGGATTGTTCTTGTAAAATAGCACACAATTCAAATAGGGATTGTTTTAATGCACCGATGCCAATTAGACATTTTATTTGGAATAATTTTGCTTTAAATTCAAGTTGTATATTCTTTAATAGATTTTTACCAATGTAGTAGAATAAGTAGACAACTGGAAATGCCTTTAAAATAAATTTATCATTTATTATTGTACTATGATTGAAAAACAATACACATTTTAATCATAAATTTAGAATCATTTCATTTGTTATCATGAAGTAGTAAAAGATCTGTAAACTAGTCATCTTTGCCGTTTGATAAACATATTACTTACTCATCATCTTAGGATTTATAGAAATCCAAAGAAAGAAATGAACACATGGAATTATTTGTTGTATATTAAGTTATGTTTTTTTTGCTGTACGTGGTTGTAAATCTTAGGTAATATGGAATGTTATCACAATTGATTGATCACTGGGTGGTGATCAATGTCATGCTTGTCTAGTCCTTATTAGTGTAGATCGACTGCTATCAATCATGTTCCAATGTGTCCACCAGTCTAGGTGACTCGACACTGCGGGCACTATGTAGCGAGATTTAGATGGTGGTTGGAGATAGTCAACGGGAAAACCTGGACCCGGGTTTCGTGCTAGTTGGACTAGACATGCATGACATTGATCACCACCCAGTGGTCAATCAATTGTGATTACATCTCAGTCCGACAGTAGGTTAGTCACGGCTTGGATAGCTCAGTGGTAACGTCTCTGACTGTGAAGCTGGGTCATACGGGATCGAATCCGCCAGGGAGCACCAGTTCCCTCAGTATTATAGGTACACCTTGCTGACGAGTGCCAAGTAGCACGAAACCCGGGTCCAGGGTTTCCTGTTGACTACCTTCAACCACCATCTAATTGAAATGTTATACATGCGAAATTTATTTTATTTGTGCTCAGCTTCTTTAATTACTCACATAATACAAGGTTAAATAGGGTTAAATTATTCATTGTAAATCTATTACTCTTAATTGGAGATCTACTTGTGCTTATTAGTGTAGACAATAAATTACTTATATTTACGCGAGCAGTTAAACATATTTTGATTTTCATTACATGCTCTAACACATTTTAAATGATACACATGTTGTTGATTGAGTAATAACCAACTGAAAACTGTTATTTTTATGATTAAATTCAATATATCTCTTGAGTAGTACTTTGTATTATCAATGCATTATAGTTAGTGACAAGAAATTAAATATTGTACATGCTGATTAACTGAAAATATCCATTATACATAATAAAAAAATACATTTTACTTAGAAACACCTCTGACCATGATTTCAGTTACTTTAAAATCTAATTGTGAATTGTAAGGATATGTCAAATGAATATTCTTGATAAAACCTCATATGTATCAACAAATAACGGTTGATTCATCTTACTTATTCCCTAATTTTCTTAAGATAAATTGAAGATACATCTTTACAATAGAGATATTATGAACTTAATGAATGAATGAAAGTAATCAGAATAATGTTTATCATTATCAGATGACAACGGTCATGATAAGATATTATCAATGAAATTAATTACATATAATTCACATGTTTAATATTTATTGATTAGTTTCAATAATAAGTTATAATATGATCCCAACAAGAAAATTACCCTTGGAATGTTATCGCATAATCGTTTACGTGCAGAAAATTGACATGAAATCTTTCTTCTTTAATTTAAAAATCATCAAAATTGTTTGTTGCTCTTTTTTAATTTATGGCTCGACTATAATTTATCAACGAACCAATCAGATACAAGATAACGAGTCACAAATTTGGGCTCAGAATTCATCCATACCTTTGGCTAAATAAAGTTTTGGCATCATAGCTGATGTCAGTTCGTGATGAAAACCCTAAATCTAATTTTTAATTCTAACCATCAACTGTAAATGGGAATTCTAACTGCTTTATAACCATCATTTAGTCCTAATTAGTTGTTCACTCTCAAGGTCATTTAAGCATCGCTGGAAGGTCGTCCATAAATTTTAGTCTCACCTAATTTATTTATAATGTATGAAGATTGAAATAAAAAAGACAGAAAACCAAATATTTATGTGAAAAACTAATCACTACCCAAGAGAAATAAACAGATTAAACTTTCGAAGTTTACTCATGAAAGAAGCAAAGTTTTAGAGTGACAACGTGGATTTAAAAAATAGGGCTTATTGTTTCTAAAATAAGTAATATATTGTCATTTCCGAATGGTCTTCCATAAATGATAGTAGGAATTAGCTAAATCGTCTGACTGATCATTTCACTGTAAAAGATTTACGTAATATTCAGAATTATAACAAACATGTGAATGCTTACAAATGACCACAAAGTTGTTCGTAGTAAATTTATGTGTTTAACTAATACTGAACTAAGAATAAAATTACTCATCGACCTCTACAAAATAAATGAAAGTAAATTTAGATGGCTAAAAGAAATGTGCTTCGAAATATCTCATCATTTTGTAAATGTAGCATTTATTCTCAAGTGATGGTGTTAACAGAAACTATAGCCAACTTCCTTTGATATTCTTGTACCTAACTGCATTTATTCTAATAAAAGCAAATAGATTCCGATAAAATAAAAGTCACTAATAAACATCAAAGCAAAACGTTCAAGCCTTATTAGATACTTTAAACGCAATGTTACAGACTATCGTCTCAAAGTTATGCACAACAATCATCACCTCATAAATAACTAGAAATAAGGTTTCAGTAGACTAATCATGACACAATCATTCAACTGTTTCAACTAGTCATTGAATTAAACAAAACCTTTTCCGCTTGAACATCAAACTAATTCAAAAAACCTTTGATTGTAAATACCAGACTGTCGATATACACCTATTTAACAAATGTCTACAATAGTCCATAAATATCATTGATCAGCATCTTACTTCAGTAAACCGTTCATGAGTTATTAGATAATTCAATGTATTGTTCAATACATCAACAATATTGTTCAGATCAAAACAAAAGTTGGTAAAAATCTCATCCAGTTTCAAAATTCTCAAGGATTCAGTTGAAATAGAATTGTCATAATAATCGATATCTTTTCTTGCACACGACAAACTACCATGTAGTATTGACTGTAAAGATAAAATAAAGAAATAAATGTATATTATTGCCAATTAGCTTAATATACTAGACCGTAGGTTTAGAAATCTCCTAAAACAGTGTTAATAGTTTAAATGATTTCATATTGAAGTTTCATTACTACAACTAAAATGTTTTGCCTTTTGATTTTTTCACTGAAAAATAAGTTTGTCACCATGGCAAATAACGAAGTGTTGTACGGATCAGATATTTCATTACGTATAATAATTTTACTATAGTCCTATTAGTTTTACCTATTAAAAAGAGTACTCTTTTCCACTCAAGTCATATAATAACATATTTTAACACATGTAGAGCGTGTATGTAATGAAAATATAACCTTATATCACATCATAAAGTAATTAAACATCAGGGAGCATTTGTTTAATTCTGGTTTGTGACTTCTCAGTAGTGGGCACTTGCAAGTTTGCAACGGATTGACCACAGAAATTAGCGTTTGCGACAAATTCTATTAAATTAGCAGATTATAATCTATATCTTCAGGTTCAATAACTCGTATATTTTGTTCTACTATAGAAAATCAATGAAAAATTATCACAATTCATTCATCTAGATCGGAAAATCTATAACTCACCTTGAATAACGTTGCACAAATCATTTGACTTCTGTATACTTGATCATTTGAAATAAGCGAATATCTAAGTAAAAGTACCAATTATTACATAAAATATTAACTAACTTGCACAATAAACCCATAACTAATGCACCAATCAAACAACCAGATATACCATATCTTTGAATAATTCTAAATGAATATCTCTTCATAACATTTCCCAAATCACAATTATTGATCATAAGATCAAAGTTGTCGTCAAGTGTATTTTTTTGTTCAAATAAAATATCCATGATTAATAAAGCTTGATGTTTAGCCCGTCTATTAAAAAGGTTAATTAAGTGATTTAAAAAGAACAAGATGTATTCAACTCTTACTTTATTTGATCAATTAATAAATAAAATCTTAATAATTCAAAGTGAATTATCATTTCTTGTAAAGTATTGTTGTATGGTATTAATAATTCTAAATTTAAAGAATAATTAATTGGGATATTTGAATTAATTTAATTTTAATTACCTAAAGCTTCATTATAGAATTTTATTGTATGATGAATTAGATTTTCGTAAGTTTTTCTTTCTAAACCTTCTTTTGAATTTATAACAAACAAAACTTTTCGTTCCCACTGAGATACATCGTTTTGTAAATCAACTAATTTCTGAATGTAATAAAAATAAAATATTTGCCTGGTTACAATTATACAATCTTTACAAAAAAACGAAAATGGGTATACACTAACTGTAAATATCAGGAAGAGTTTTGTGGATATTTTGGAAATTTCACTGATTTAAATCATGAGTCAATTAAAGCTAGACCACAATGGAAGACCTGGAAGCACTGTACGTCCGTTTCATCCTAGTATGGGACTCTTCAGCAGTGCGCCTCCACGATCCCGCACTCCGCGAGATTCGAACCCAGGACCTGTAAGTCTCGCACCAAGCGCTTGGCCAACTAGACCACTGAGTCGGCATCCAACGGCGAACTGCTGAGGAGTCCCATACTAGGATGAAACGGTCCTTCAGTGCTTCCAGGTTTTCCATGGTGGTCTAGCTTCAATTGGCTAATGATATCAATCAAATAACTGTAAATACTTTTCATCCAGTTTATTTTCATACTAAAAAAATTAGAAAACATGTTGATATAAATATTCTATATGAAGGTTACATTAAACTTTATTTTATTGAAATCTTTACAGAATAAAGAATTTAATGTAGAAAGTTGAAAGTATGTATAATTATGAAGGAAGATATATATGTGTGAAATCAAACATTCAATACAAAGTCTATTAGAATTCGACACATTTTTTTTCCATCCTTCTTTTACATATTTACTCAACAAACTGTGAAATACAGAATCCTGAACATTTTTTAAATGAATTCATGTAACACTGTCTATTGGGCATCCTTGTATGAATATAATCATAAACAAGTGTGAAATGTTTCCTGTACTATATATTTATCGTCGTAATGTGGGTAGATGTCATAAAATTAGATGACTAATGTTAATGAAAAGGACAAAACTCAGAAAGTTACCGAATCAGTATACAATAGAAAACGATTTTGATCACAAGACAAGAAATCCACTTTACAAATTTACATATTAATACATCTCAAATTCTGAAATTACTAATTCCAGTCACATTTTTGAACACTTTTTACTATTAAAAGACAATTTCTTATTCTGTTAAATTCCTATTAAACAAATTAGATTCATGTTCGAATGTTTTATTGAAAACAGATAAACAATGAATGTCTTGTCCCTCAAGTTTAACGAGTTTTATCAATTTCATAACCAGTTACAAGATAAATTTCAAGGTCATTCATGATCATAGCAAACAGTGTACGATAATTAGAATAGTCTAATACTGTATTATTTAACCATTAATTAAAACAACATAGATGACAGTAATGTCTATCCGTTTTTTTTTGTGAACTTAAGACTACGTCACTAAAATCATCTACGTAATTCACATTTATCAGTTAAACTTTTAGTGGATAAAAACGAATACAATTATTTGCATCCAGTTGTTGAATTAAAAATTTTATTCTTACCATAACATAGCTGCAATCATAATTGGTGTTTAATTGTGTTTCATTAATTTC
This sequence comes from Schistosoma margrebowiei, assembly GCA_944470205.2. Classification (NCBI taxonomy): domain Eukaryota; kingdom Metazoa; phylum Platyhelminthes; class Trematoda; order Strigeidida; family Schistosomatidae; genus Schistosoma; species Schistosoma margrebowiei. Next base: position 43,831,137 of record OX104028.1, on the reverse strand, counting down.
TTTCGTTGAAAGTGAATGTAGTAAATAAATGACAAGGGACTGGTACAATCTTGCTTGATCTATTTTATTCATAATTCCAGAATAATGTAAGCATTCTGCTTCTTTTAATTCATCTTCTATGGTTTTTGAGTTTAAAGGTAAGAATATATTACATAATGCAATTTCTTCTTCTGACATTGATTTTGTCTATGAAATATACAAAGAGAGATAAATATTTCAAGAAATTATTTTTAATTATTTCACATGTCCTAAAACAAGCAACTTTATCGACTACGAATTTACTGTAGGACAAACGTGGTAATAGAAAACTACTTCATTTGAAATTATTATTATAAACAAACAGTACTATAGTATCATATTTAAATATGATCGCCTGGATCAATACAATTTCGGTTCCCTGTAAATTGTAGCAGCATAACGGACATTGTAGTGAAACATTTATCATGATTTAATTAAAATAACTAGGAAGAAGTTATTCTTTCTTGCATGTTGTTTCATTCAGACGTGAGCTACATTATTTTGCATTTAGAATCACCTACTGTGTGAATATTTTAAAAAAATTCACCTTCTAAACGGTTACCAAAATTTACACTATCGAATGCCCTCATAAATATGATGCTCAATAAATACAATTTAGCTAATCGATTTTCCTATTGTGTAGACAAACATTCCATTATTAGTAAACACAAGCTAACGAAGTTAAAACACTTTAATGTAACAAAGAAATTAGTATATAAGCTATAATGATTAAAACACTAAAGTATTATCCATAGTCCACTGTTGAAAGGTCTACAGATAAACTTAAGTTCATTTAATATTATTCCCTCTTATTTTTAGTGGACAAGTAGACGAATACTTTTAAGTCCGAAATTCATTTTCATCAAATTAATCAAAATATTCTCTTTACTTCAATTGCAATTAACTAGTCTATCTTTTTGGTACCTTGACCATAAAACTGTCATTCAATTTAAATTATATGAGAAACTTAATTTTCTGTACAGAAATTGATCAAAGGTGTGAAATGAGAATAACATCAGCTTAACTCATTGTGGGAAAGTAACAAATCAAATGTTTGGATTTCAAGGTTATAACATTGTCAGATGGTCACTGATACATAGTTCCTCTCTAATTTTATCAGTCAGTCAGCTACAATATAGGATCAGGCACATATATGCATCGGTCAAAGCTGCCATATCGCATTAGCACAGCAAGATGAACACCGAATTCATAGAAGTAGTTAGTTCAGTGGTGGTAGTATGCAAAAGAAAGATTGCATATAAGGACATAGTACAGGAAAAAAGAATTAGTTCGTAGAAAGAAAGATATGAAGCGATATTAATCTCTTAGTTTAAGGGAAGACAGAGAGTGTATACACCGACGCCATTGTGATCGTTTCTGAGCCATGTCACCAAGAGTCTCCAACCATTCGTCACGATAGTCACACGGACCCCAACCAAGTAGCCTGCATCTACCAACATGGCTCAGACTAGAAGTTAGTGACTTCAAGCACTGATGCCACGCTTTGGTTTGGCCGCCCCTAACTTTCTTCCAACTATCCCCAACACTAGTCAGCATTGCACGTCGTACTAATCGGTGATTGGGCATATGGAACACGTGGCTGAACCATTTCAGTCGATGAAGACTCACAACCTTATCAACTGATTTACCATCATTCCCTAATACTCTGCTTCTAACCTCACTATTACTAACCCTGTGATCCCAGCTGATGCAAGCAATATTTCACGTTTCGCAACCATAAAGTAGAACAGAACGAACTACCGCGCAGTATACTCGTCCTTTTATTGAGAGACGAATATCTCGCCTTCTCCGTAGGTAACGTAAGTTGGAAAAAGACAAAAGAGCTTTTCAAACCCTAATTTTATATAGTTTATTGAACTGAATTTACTTTGTTATTCTAGATTGTAAAATACCTGTCGACTTAAATGATGTGATATAATAATCTTGTGATAAGCATTAAAAATTAATAAAATTACAGTATTCTATCATTTTAGTTAGTTTACTAATTTTATCGAAATAATATAAATGGGTAATAATGTCCTAGACATAAATTAAAATAATGACAAATTATGTTGAATTAAAAGTATGTTATTAATTTGTACACAATAGGAACAATTCAAACCTTTATTTGTTTTGATTTATCTGATAAAATAAAGGAAAGTAAGTAACAAATGAAAAGAAAACAAAAAAAATACAAAACAAAAATGTACTCGAACTTATCAATCTTATTATCAATATTTATTTATAGAATCTTTAAGAATCCTGTATTCCATTATTATTATTATTATTATTATTATTATTATTATTAATATCATTCTAATCAGTCATTTATTTTCATTTCAATATATTACCATAAACGTTTGTCAATAAAAACAAAAAAAAATCTGGTCACGAATGTCCACAAAGAAGGTTGCATACTCCACTTTTTGTGTTGTTTACTTTTATATTCAATAAACAATATTATTATCTATTGACTGATATTATAATAAACTGATGGATATTATTGATGTGGAATATAAGTATGATAAGCTATAGATGTATGATTATACATAAAACAGAGGGAATTTTACCAACAACACCTCAAACAGTCTATATATATATATATATATATCGCCAACGTGCATATTCTATTCACAAAGATTACAACAAAATCGAATAAACAAACAGATATACACTCTAAATGAATGAATGAATGAATATGATATATATAAGGTACTGCCTGAATTTATTTATACAGAATAACTGGCAAATATTTGGTTGTTATTATTATTATTATTATTGTTATCACTGTTGATATATTTAACGCCCATATGGACTGTTACAGTTAGTTTTGTTTACTAAACAAAGACAAAGTAAATATAAATATCTTTGTATGCTAAGCTGAAATAAACAATATTAAAAAACAAAAATTGAATAATAATAAACCAAACAATAGTACGTCAGTAAAAACAATAGCAAATGATTATTACAGATGTAAGTAAGGGAATAAAAGATAGTGAGAAGTTGATTGTTAAAACATTCTTAAAATGTCTTTTAATGATTAGATCACTTTGAAAAATTGAAAAAAATATTCGACATTGAATGATTGTCAAACTATATCATGAATCAATTGAAATTGGAAATATGTACAACTGGAAGTCAACGTAGTAGTCGAATGGCTCAACTGAAAGACTTTTTAGTTTCGCTTTTTGTCTTTGGTAATGTTAGATATTTGTACTTCTGAGGAGTCGCATGCTCTAATAAAACAATTCTCCAATCCTCCGTAGTTTTTAGAGATAACCCAAATGAAACCAGTCTGTGATCAATACAGCCTACAAATTAAACTGATTTAAATGATGTCTTTAAATCAAAGGTAATAACGATTTTGGTGACATTTCGGAAAATCATACAAGACATTTTAATGTTCAAATACATGAATATTGGTAAATTTCAAAGGTATGTACATGTCTAACTGCATAGAATTAACTGTATATTGAATGTTAGATTACTTTATTATTAAAGTAAATTGAGTCTTAATGACAATTTAAAAAAATGGTAGTTTTTACAGTAAACACTTAGGCTAATATAGCTAAAAATCTAATGATAATAATTAAGTTCCTTTATTTATCTGGAAACTCCCACTTTCAAATACGTTAACCGTCTACAGTTTTTTTTTATATTTTTAAATCGAAGAATCAACTTTAATGAATTATAGTTAATAGTTTGGCTACAAGCGTAACAATCATTGAAAAGAATCGAGAAACAGCTGAATATAAGAAACCATTCTATTGATGTTTATTTGCAGTATTTTATGATTTGAAATAATAATGTCACTAAAAATAATTTAGATCTAAAGTTACATATAACATTTTACTTATTCACTTCTTCAGCTGCAAACTTCAGAGTATATTTGGTTGAAAAATTATTAAAACTATAATAAAACGTTGAATACTCATGATTTTTCAGTTGACTTACGTTTGAAATAAATTGATCATCCTTTAAATGGCTTTGTGGTATAAGCCATCCGCTCATGCAAACTTTAGGCTGTACAGGTTTTACTTCTTCACTTTTCTGTTGTGAAAAATCAATCCAAATAATGTTGGGCTTTTGAATGGTATCAATTACAGTGTCTTTTGTCCACGGAAAAGTACCTTTTTTAAACGTTCTACACTGATTCATTAATTCCAAGAATTGATTAGATTTTAGTGAAATACCAAATGTATCTGATTTGCAATTATTGAAAAAGTCATCGTTTTCTAAAGTAAAAGCTTCTTCTGATTTTGGCTAAAAATAAATACGTAATAAGCGTATACATTACCTCTGAAGTTTCTCACATAGTATATCTTTTATTACGGTGAACTAAGAATCGGAAACAATGTAAAAACTATCCGGTTAATCGTTTAGACTTTCTCAAATTTTATTCTAATTATCTGATCATAAACGAATTTACCTTCATAATGATGGTCGCCATTATTTACTATAATTTTTATGAACAAATGAAAACTTTACTTATTATTATTCAGTTTAATATGATTCATTTACTTATTCGGAAACAGACTGAAACCAATTGACAAACTGACAAATTGCCAGGTATTTTGTTCGTAAGTGATAGTCCACAGATATTGTGATATTATAAAAAGATGTAAATAAATTATGCAACGTCATGTTATTTTATGAATAAAGGCAATAGATTTAACGCATTTCACAACAAATTGTGCACAAATATAGAACAATAAATCATTCAATCTAATCAAAATGTTTGACCCAACTAAACAAAAAATCTGAACATCATAACTTGATTGGTAGAATTCGATCAGGACTAAAAAGACTTGACGTCACATTAATCATTGCTCAGATATCCATCAGTCATAAGGATATTTGAAACCTCCAGAAAGTCAAATGCATTCCAAATATCTCTGTGGTAAAATCTGAAACCGTGAAGTTGAATGACACTAGATCGGATTAACTGTGGTAAGCGTGGCTGATATGTGTCAAATAGTACAAAACCTAGGCCCAGGATTTCTTGTTCATTACCTTTAATTACTTGACAATACAACATTTTAAACTATTATTTCTTAGTCGAAAGCCATTAAACATACTGGAATTCGTTTTATAACTGTTTTCAACAGAATGATCATTTTCATTGGGTTTCCATTTGTTCACCCAAAAATTAGCTGTTAAAAGTTCTAATGACTTATTTAAATAAACTAATTTCGAATTTAGTTGTCCAGACGTATTTAACCAAGTCTTCAGGCCACATAGAGCTTAGATACATAGAAATTAGCACTTTTTGAATAACTTTCACAACAAATGCATGAAAAAAATCATCTATATCCTAACAGCTTTTTTGTTGTTGTTGAGAACATTGTGTTTAAATGACGTATGAGTTCCGACATAACTAATTGTAAACGACAAGTCTATCTTACTGACAAAATATTACCATTGCTTACGTCAGCCTTATCATATCCACTAGTTAAAAAGAGCAAAAAATGATTTAAATTAATTTATTCATTATTAAATCCAAAATAAAATCAGCCTAAAAGTATCTAATCATTATTTTACTAAATTGAATTGTCATTTACACCACAAAACCACATCAGTAGTTTATTAACAAGTTAAACATATGAATTATTCGAGTAAAAAGTGCTTGCCGGTACTCATTCAATTATTCTTAATCAATTAGTCTATTAAAAATCGAATCCATCAAGAGAGGATGGAGTTTACAATGATATATTTTCAAGATGAAACTAAACTCACACTTCACAGTTTAATTTTGTTCAAACAAGCTAACATACATGACACTTAATTGTAACTAGATATTGTCACTTCACTTTAGTTTCATGCTCATTAAGTCGAGCGCATTTTTCTTAAACAGTTGGTTTAATGAAATTATAATACTGATGTCACCACCGCGAATCTTTAGTAATCAATATTTTCAGACGGATGTTTCAACATAGATTGACATTTCTTATCACGGTGAAATCAGGACGCTATACATAACCAAACCAAAGTTTTTCTAGATTCGTGGAAAGTACAAAACTATCAAAGATCTCAATAGAGATCGCATCATTCATTTTTCAAAGTTCAGTCAATTCGCGGTATGATACAAAGATTGTTTTATTTAATCAGCAAATTTCTAACTCAAAATTTAGTTGTTGTTACTAGTAATTAAGATTTATGTTGAATTTTTCCATAGTTTTAAACACATGACTATTGTTTACTTGAATGATACTTGGTAAAGTACTTACAACGAAAGCAGATTTAGTCATGAACTGATTAAGTTTGTTCTTTCCAATGTCGGAGTAACTGTATATAACCAACTGTCATTTAACTGGTCTGAATTAAACCATTAATTTCAATTATTAACTTTATTCATAAATTTCAATGAATGCATTTTGTTATAACTTGTATAAACAAATTGGAGAGAAATTTGATTTTTTTTTAATTACCTGTATAAAATTGTAGTGATACAAAGCTGAATATAATTGTATTTGTGAACGATTAACAAGTTTACTGAAATCTGCATTCAATTGTTCTATATTATTCAAATCATTATCAGTAGTATTCATAGATTTATGTTTCTTTAATCGTTTCATTATTTGATTTTGTCCAAATATAATAAAAGGTAAAATACCTGGTGCCCAATGTTTCCTAATTAAATTTTATAAAATAAATGTTTACGAAAATGTGTCTGATGTTATAAACTTAAAAATAATACAATCATTAAGTAAATTATTTATCAGAACTATGTGATGATATATTAGCTCAATACTTTTCGAACAATCTGATCACAGATATATTTCAATAATTGAAATCATGAGTCAATTGAAACTAGACCGCCATGGAAAACCTTGAAGAACTAGACGGCTGTGTCGTCCTAGTATAGGACTCCTCAGCAGGACAAAACGGCCGTCCAGTGTTTCCACGTTTTCCTTGGTGGTCTAGCTTCAATCGATTCACCATTTCAACTAATGAAATTTCTAAAATCTCCACAAAACCACTGAAAATGTTTCCTGTTACTCCATTTCCAGTTTAGTTGACTATTTATTTTTATGCAGAAATGTTCTTAACAAGTATATGTATGATCAGACTGTTCAAAATCTATTGCGCTAATATATCACATAGTTCTGTTCATTTTTTTTTCTTATTACACTATCAAAATTTATCAAGTGAACTAAATGCTTTAAAATATATTTATACTATTCACTTTAGTATAAAATATAAACCGGTTATCTTCGTAATTGAAGGTAGAAATCAATACTGTATTCCATTTATTGCTAAATAATATTTTTCTAATATCCTTATTTTATAACTAAGCCTATTTGTATATTTGATCAACTTAAGTTTGATATAATTGCTTTTCACTTTATGAAATAATATATAAAACAAAAAATCTTATAATATTCGAATATACTATAATATAATCTCTTAAATTAGTTTAAGTGTATTGTTTATAATGTTCTATATTTAGGTTATTAATCCTTAAGCTCTTAATGTTCATATTGTCTTATGTGTGTGTGTGTGTGTGTTTGCCTATTAGTAAATTGGATTTCGTTTTCGTTTTTGTTTTGTTTCTTTACTTTATAGAAAACAGGATACTTTATTATTCAACTTTATGTAATCAAATTTTTTACCAAATTTATATAAAGAAAAAAAAAGAAACAAAACAAAGAAAAATAAAGCGATTTTCTTAAAATTCATATAAACGAGTTATTTGAAAAACAATATAAATAACAACAATAATAAAGTTAAGAAAAGAAAGTGTTTTACTTTGATTAAAACCAATACTATAGTGTAAACAATTTTAGTTTGTTTTTTTATTTTAAGTTCTTTTTATTTTATCCTTCAATTATTTAAAAGCCACACACCATATTAAGACAATTCTCTCTTTTTTTTCTTTTTTTTTAAATTTTTTTTGTTTCTTATTCAAGTTGTTACTTTATTACAAAATAAGTTTTAATAAAATAAAAAGGAAGTGGTAAGTGAATTCAGTCATAGAGACCTATTTTATTACTTTTCACACAAACAAAAAACAAGATCGAATTGTTTATTATTTACTTTTGTGACATATTTTTTACAAAGCAAAAAAACAAACAACCCCCCGTAAGTGAATAATTGAAATACTCTCCACTTTCTAGTTAGAAATATTATTTCACTTTTACTTATTTTAATACATATTGATTATAAAATCTTATGCATAATAACATATCGAATTTAAGATTTTTATCAGTATTATGGTGGGTTTATTCATTGTAAATTGTCAAACTTTATTTTCGTTTAAAAGTGACAAAAAAGAAATAAAAATAAACACCATCTCATATTATTTCCTTGAAAAAGCTTAAACCAGATTATCGGGCGAAACGTTGGATTTACTTCAATTTTTTTTTCCTCACATTGTATACAACAACTTAGATTATTTTACAGATATGTTAATCTTACTAAATACTTTTCGCTATGGTTTAACATCCTATTCATAATATTCAATGAGAAGCAATGTATAATGATTAAATAATAATAATTTTGTAACCTTGGTGTACTTATTTGTGTAGTTTTATTTGACACACTAAACATAGTTTCCTACATGGAATTTATGAACTACATTAAAATAATCAGAGAGTCCGATTCATTCACCGTAAAGAATGTGAAAGATGATAATTATGCTTGCTGTTCACGATTTAAAACGTTTGATTTTTATTAAACATGTTAAAACAGAAACTATGTGCTTATATTTCTGTTGTCTATACAACGACTAGTACGTAGACAACATATCGCTTACTTGAACGAACGATAATCTATAATATCTACAGGATAATAATCATATATTCGCAACGAATAAATAATTTCCTAAGAGGTCCCTTTCCACGTAATTTACTTTGTGTATGCATAAAACGTTTGCTTAGATTAATTACAAGGCTTTATATAACTAATATATTTCACAGAAACTATTTAACAAATTGTTTAATTTTCAACATATGTAAGTATATTAAACATTCCCATAGTGAAAATTAGAACAATACCTAGGTGAGCAATATTGTTTTCAATTAAATCACTATCCGGCTTAACTCTAATACAAATGAATATGGATATGAGTATTTGAAAATATTTAAACCAGTTAAGGCAATTTATCTGTCAATAAAATGTATGAATGAATGCAAAACTATACATAATAGGTAAAACGTACGACTTGATAGTAAGAAGATAGGTGTACTAATACTGGTAAGAATAATTAAAATTAAAATTTCTAATCAATATTACAATAACAGGAAGTAGATCAAGCTTTGAAAATTTGAAATATTGAAGTTACGTACTAAGGTATGTGTAAATAATCAGATAGTGACGAACGTAAACGGAAAGCAGTGGAGAACAACAGACAATTACAGGATGTGAAAAAATTTACAAAATGATTTATCGAGTCATATCCCGGAATATAAGGCACAAAGGACTCATGAATTTCTTCTGGACACACAAAGTAGGGTTATAGGTTCGAATCCCCATAGCTTTCGCTATATGTAGGAGACAAGGTTGAATCACATTGGGAAACGGAAAATATATACGATAGATCACTCGATATGATTTGATTCAATTTATCATATGACTACTGTCGACCATTAGTAGAAAGGTAAAGCTGTGAACTGTCTTTGTTTGGCCCATTTCAAATCAATTAAGAAAATGTTCACTTATTCGTTAGTTAAGCTGCCCGGTATTGCCCCAATTACAGCTAAATCTTCAAGAACGAACAGCTGAATATGCAGACACAAACATGAGGCCAACTCAGATAAACTATCTTATGTTTTACTAAGCAATAGTGATCTTATAGAAAATGCCAATTCTCGATTTGTTGCGTAAAATTTTCTTTTAATTGACCTCGCTTATCTATTAGATTGCATTTTTTCAACAATTATGTATAGTTTTGCATTTATTCATACATTTTATTGACAGACAAATTGCCTTAACTAGTTTAAATATTTCCATATAATCATATTCATATTCATTTGTATTAGATGGCCATTTAATTGAAAACAATATTAATAAAAATAATATATTTGTAATATCCCAATGAGTAGAAAATTGGATTTTCTGACGTTTCGTGACTAGGTGTAAGTCACTGCTTCAGATATAATAAATGACCAAATTAAAATTAATCCAAGTTTAAATAGTACAACGGAACAATTTTAATTTGGTTATTTATTCTCTGAAGAAGTGACTTACACTAAGTCACAAAACGTCAGAAAATCCAATTTTCTACTCATTGAGATATTACAAATATATTATTTTTATTTATAACAATGAACCCAATGCTCAATTTATTCGAAATTATCAAATCAAACCTTTGTAATGACACCTAAAAACAATATTGTTCACTTATATGTATTGTTCTACTGATTTCAATACATCATTAATCTGACTGTCTGAATCAATCATGAATTTAAAGTCAACCTCGTTTAGTATCAATAATTTCTCACAAAAAGGCGTTTGATACGTACTGCATAATTATTTGATCAACATGAAATGTTACATTACTATAAATATAATAAAGTAATCATTTTAGTTATTATATATTTTCAGAATTCAGAGACAAATCGTCAGTACAATTACTAAGGGATCCCACGAGTACAATCGTCGATGGGCGTTGCCGAGGAGTCCCATTATAGGACGAAACACCCGTCAAGTGCTTCCAGGTTTTCAATAGTGATCTAACATCAATCGATTCATGATCTCAATCAAATTACTATAGTATTGAATAAGTTGACCACAAATAACGGAATTCATATTTGAACAAAAACATTCAAATGTTTTGTTTTATTTTCTTTATGTTAAAAATAAATACTACTTACCCCAATATACCTACTGCTTTTAACCCTAAATAAGTCAGATATTCCCATTTAGATGCACGACATATTATCTCTAATGTTTTCAATATAAAACAATGTAACCAATTCCAGTCTATATCAAATTGATTATTCATCATTATTTCTGATCGCCAAAACTTTCCCGATTGTTCATTTAACCAATCATTCTAAAAGAATTTTTTTTGAAAATCAATAACATAAAACAATTTTAACAAAATCTAAAGATATTTTTTCTTTTGCACAATTTTTTAAAGATAAAAATAAACCGGTCACGTTGAAATGGAGCAAATGTTAAATGTATTGAAATAACTTACATAGAAGAGAGAACAAAACTGCTTTTTAGGGTATCTTCACACCCCTCCCCATCATTAGTGTAACTTTCTTATTTTTAATAAATAAAAAAGAACAAATCAGTGAATTAATTTCACTTTTCCTAAAATCATTTCTTAAACCGTTTTTTTCTTCACTTTTACCCCCTCCCCCTCCTCAAACTAAATCTAATTGACAGTAGTTTAAAATAATTTATAAAAAAAAGAGGTAAGTAAATTGTAAACAAAGAAAATTTTTTTTATGTGATTTCAAATTAATTACTAAGAGCACGCATTAAAACCGTATAGTTTAAATTGTTCATACATATTATGTTACAAAAGGTTGATGATTCCAAATGAAATATGAGGTTTCATTGTAATATGATAATAAGTAAGACATTTGAATAATAATTTAGATAGATAAAGGTTTAGAATTAATAAAGTTACTGATAGTTGAAATTCTTTTTGTTTTTTTTATTTATGATTTAATATAACTATCAAGTTAAACAACAAAATGAATAACAAACAAACTGTAATTCTATAAATTAATCATATTTTTATACTTGGAAACTAAGTTCATTTGAACTTAATGTGATCACGAAGTAAAAATCAATGTCATATTTGTCTTCTTTATAATAATGTCTTGTGTGTCACAGGGAAAATAAGCGGTTTTCAGGATTACAGACATATCTTATGTGTTAATATGAAACCTAGTTTTATGGCTTTCTAATAATGCGTTTCAACCAATTAACATCAAATATGATACACGTTAATACAGTGTTTCATTAGCTGACGTTAGCATTGTGACGCAAATGATTATATTTGATCAATACTTAAGGCTAGAAAACTAGGCCTGGAGCCCCTCTGAGGCTACTGCCGGTCCCAAACCCGGAAAGAGGAGGGTAGGGCATGGGGTGAGCGACCGCATTTCGTAGAAAACTATTTCGCTAAAAAAAACTCTAAGAACGCTAAAGGCTAGAAAAGCATGGTTTTGTACCTAAATATGAAGCAAAATGCATCATTTTCTTTGTCATACAATATCTCTTCGAAGGTCCTTTTTAGTCTAAGTATTTATGTGGTAATATCTTCGGATGTAAAATGCAAGTATCATCTGGAATCTTATAAGGAAACCAGTTCCTTAGATATTGTGGATACGCCCAGATAATAAATAACGATCCAATAAAAGTTATAAAAGATATTATAAAATTCCTCCTTGATGAATGATTACTACTTATCTTCGGAAACTTATGCAGAAACATACATTGAAGTTACCTCTAGATTTCTGGTTTGTCAGCTAAAACTTCACCAAAATAGAAAATCACTATTTAATGAAGTACAAATTAAGACATATATTCAGTCATGAGTGTAGTTCGTAAAGGTTATTAAGGAAGTGTAAGTCATTCAAATGTTCCGTATATTAATGTTTTTACATCATTATCAATTCTGTATGTCTACCGTCTTCCATTAACATTCTCCCCGTATTTATCCAAACAAGTTTGACATTTTAACGATAATTCCATATTATCAAAAACAAAGTATTGTGTATGTATATAAATTTGGCACATCACTTATCATTTTAATGGATCAATAAAAACGAAACTCAGTTTTTAAAAATCAAGTGTATCACTTCTTGTGTAAAAGTCAGTATGCCATTTTATTCTCTATTATCATATTTGTTATTGTCTTCACTCTTACATTTCTAATGTATATAATGGGTCACAGTATTTAATAGAACACTTTGCGTTTGCGTGATACATCTAGTTTTAGTATGTTTTATGACAAGTTTAATCTTATAAAGAACCAAGAAGAAAATAAATAAACTAATGGCGTTAAAACTAAAATTTTACGTTTTCTTTTGTATATTTCTTGTATAAAATTCGATATCGGCAAATCAGACTATTCGTTATTAACTTTAAGACATGAAGAAATGGATTATCCTATTGCTTATCATAACGATTTTGAAGGGATTCATAAACGTTTACTACAAAAAGTTGGTTCTACTAAATTTGTAGTAAAAATTCTGATACTTGCACGTCTTTTGGTAACGTATATATATATATATATATATATATATATATATATATATATATATATATATATATATATATATATATATATATATATATATATATATATATATATATATATATATATATATATATAGCCTAGGATCTATGTAATCAGGTAATTTACCTTGACAGACACATGAATTGATTATACTACACAAAATAAGAAATAATGGACTTTTAACATGAAATATTATCACTTACATCATATCTGGACTTTGTTTCTGTGGTTTCATCTTGATTCAGTGAAGATTCAAATAAATCTAAGATATTATCAGCAGACATAAACCAACAAGACCATGCAATGTTGGCTAGTGCTCTACGATTTGTACACTGCTTTAAGTAATTCATAATTTCCGAAACTGAGCTATTACGTACTTGTGTTTGGGTTGAGTTTTTCTCTACGTCTGTATTTATTCCTTTACGTGAATTTTTGTTAGTTATTTTGATGTTTGCTTCTAACTTTACATCTGTTTCTCTGCGTATTTTTGCTTCATTGCACCATACTGATAGTTTACACAACAGTGAACTTAATAATAATGTTGCATTCCAACAGAATTTTGCAGCATTATACACTTTTGGCCAACATTTAGCTCGATATCCAAGATTTGTTGATCTTTTTATAAAACCAAAGATTTTTTCAATGTTGTCTGGTAACTTTAGAACAAACTGAGTGTCAATAAAATCTAAAAAAAATGATTACATGAACAATAATTCTATGTAGATGATATTTCATATAATTACTGTTTTTCTAAGGTATTTTATTTAAGCTAACAACTAAAAATCTGCAATTGCTTATTCATTGTCAATCTAATTGAGCATTCTAGTCATTTTTAGTACAATCAACTTTCTATTAATAATTAATAGCATCATCAAGTCTAAATTATTTAACAAATTAAATATACTTCTATATTTACATTTAGTTGTATTGGTAACAGTAAATAAATATTCATTTATTTTCTTTGTGTGACATAATGATATTATTAATAAATGGATAAAGTAGACAACGAAAACAAATTATTGGTCGTTAAGGGCCTATTAAATTCGTCTAATCACATAATCACCAGATTAAGTAATTTAAAATAGTTGTTCGGTTTCCTTGATGTTTGATGGTTAGAAGTAGTCAATAAAAAATTTTGAACCTAAATTTTCGTGCTGGCTAGTATCCATAAACTAGACATATCTAGATTATCCAGCATGAATATCAAGTTTGTCTTGTGAATTCTCTAACAACGTCGTATTCTACTGTGCTGTTTTAATTATGTTATGCTTGTGATTAATTGTTCAGGATAATCATTTCCGTTTTTGTAACTTTCTGCTTTAGTTTTTTATTGCATTATCCAACTTCTTTCCAAATCACAATTTTCGCCAACAAAATCTATTGCATAATTTTGAGTTTTACCCATATCAAGATAAAACTAAGAGTATATATGTCGCTAAACAAATTATAGAAGTCATTTAGAAAATAATCAGATAGATTTTCATTCTCTATTCTATCGACGTATTAAAAGGGATTCTCTACTTAACAGTTAGAAACATGTGTTGAATCTACTTAGTTTACATTATATTCTTGTGTTCGTTTAGATGATGAAAAGATTGTTCTGATGGACTAATTCTCCTACTTATTTTATTTTATTTGATTCAACATCTTCAAAACTTGATATAATTATTCTCAGAATTTATCTTTACTATTACATTGCATTGCAAAGCGTTTATTAATAGTAAGTTTCTAACATGTTAGGTTACAGCACATCTGCGGTTTAACGAAACTGATCACCAAGATCCACCAATCTTTAACTTGTTTTTCAATCCACATTTATTGGTCACCATGGATATGCACAAGTGTACAGTAATCGCAGTTATTGACTGAAAGGAAACCTTAGGCATAAGATCATATGACTGAAATAGAATTGATATTTTCAATCAACTAACTAGGGATTTTGCCAGCGAACAGGAAGCCAGTAACTTATCCACAAAATAGACTAAATTTAATATTTGACTTAAGTGAACATGCCTTTATCAGCATGAACCTCTCATAAAAAATGACTAAAATTAGATTAGTCAGATAAATCGTACCAGTTTCTATCAGTGTGAATAAAAGCAGTAAATCCCCTAGTTTTGGATCAGAATAAAACTATATGCTGTTAGGTTATTCGATTTGTTGATTACCTTCATTTATTTCGTGTTCATTTTCCATAAATGGACACTGATTTTTATCGTTTTTTTCATAATTATTGGTATCACACATATGTTCCTGAACAAATGAACCCAAGTAATTGAATATAGCTTGGGATGCTTTGTAAGCTGTTAAAAGTAGAAAAGAAATTGCATTTAATTATTCAACCAGTGATTACTACAAATTTTCTTATCTCCTAAGTAATCTTTTAGATAATGAGTTTATGTTAAGACAATTAACTGACATTTAAATAACTAAAACTCCGTCGATGAACTGCAGCTACTCAGTTTTTCTTCTACTTAGTCAAATATTTCAATACATATCGGAATCGAAATAAGTCAGTTCAGACAAACAAGTAGATCTCATTCCATAATCATCTACTCGAATGTAATTATTAATGACTATCATTAAACTGTTAGCATATATCAAATAGGTATTTGAATGAATAACAATAATCACTATTATTATTGTACAGTTTAAATGTATCACATTCCGAATTTTCATAATATTTTAAGCATCATATTAAACATTGATCAGTTTACGGCTAAAAGTTATTCCAAAAATCTAAATAACTTATTTCACTGTCACTTAGGAAAAGACCCAAACATGTGAATTTTTTTTACAAAACTTGTCAGATATTTCTGAAATATAAGAGACATAATCATTATATAACATTAGAAAATAAGTTGTTCGAGAATCGCAATCAGCGTTCACATTACTTGTTTTTATATTTAGCTGAAGAAATATATGTTTATTAAGAAATGTACTTTGACGAAGGAACATTTTATGTTCCGCTTACGTTCGTTCTTAATATGAGTTCTGATTTGTATTTCGTAAGTTACACCTTAAGATGAGGGTGAGTTGACATAAGCATTTTTAACTCTTGGATTTATAAGGTAAATGTATATTTCCTTTAAAGTGAGGCATTTTAGGCAAATTTTTTCTAAAGTTTAAGTTAATATGCAAATTGTATTTTCAATCATAATTAGAGAAGAACTCCTTTTCGTTCCAACCTTGTTTTAATAAATGGTTTCAGTCACTTGTACCAGGAAAAATGACAAATAATAAAAAACTTTAATGTTATAAAACGTTAGCAATATTTATTTATTCTAGATGTTCCAAGTCCTTTACTTGTGCAGTATAGAATGCTTTAAAAATACAATTATACTTTATGACTAAGAACATATCCCATCACACTTGATGTAATCCATCTGTTGATCAGTAACACAAATGAAGTAGTAAATCAAATGCGTATTTGTGTGGAATAACTGGCAGCGAAACAGTTCAATTTCAGAAGCATTTTCAATAAATTGTAATTGTCCTTTTCCACATACGTTTGAACATGCGAAGCAACAACTGATGAACTCATATTTTTTTTGCTCGAATGGGTTAAAAGATCATGCAGTCTTTCGCTTCATGGCTTCATTATATCCTTGAATTTCCGAATTCCTCTTAAACTTCGATTTCACTTATTTATAAACAGCTGATCAATAGTGCGATGATATTCAAGCATTGTAAACATTTCAATTAATACTCTGTGAGAGACAGATAGACCAAATAAGTCCACATCAATAATAAACACTCAGAATTCTCAAGTTTATAACTAAGCCAATCAAATAATGAAATGTTCCAAGAACGAATAACTCTTATTTATTAACCTCCTATGTAATAAGAAACAGTCGACACAAAAACTATCCATAGCACTTATCAAACAGCACATAATAATGGGCATATCATCATCGTTAGCCATGTGTTTGACGAACGTATCAAAATACGCATACCAACCACCGCAATCGATAATCATTAACGATCTTGTCTCCCCATTTGCCGTGTTTACTTGCTACCCTAGGTCTTACCACAACACTGGTCAACCAGTGAACCAAAAATACACGGACAACATTTAGAAGATAAATATATGCGGAGACTGATGATTTAAGAATGTCTTCAGATTTTAAAGATGATGTCTCAGAGGCATAGTGCATATATTAGTGGAAACCTACACAGTATACTTCCACAACAAAACAATTCAGAGTTACAGACGTTGCTCCAGATATCGCCATGCAGCAGCCCATCAAGACTAATGAGATATCCATGATAAGTGTAGTAGTTGATGAGCTAAACAATCAAACTGCTTATCAAACTGTTTTAACGTTAACGCAGAACAGTATTTGGGAAGTGTTTTGAATTTAGGTAACGAAAAATAAGTTACGAGAAATGCTTCTGTCTTTACCTAATGTGATCGGAAGACTTCATTTTGCCAGCGACTTTATCAAATAGCAGTGTGTCATTTAAATACGCCAAGTCAATAAGTGCATAGGGCCAGCAAATTGTACCAAAGTTTCAGCTAAATCATCCATCAAATTGCATCGTTTCTATGCTGAAAATCGGATCACCAAACGTTAAACAGTTTGCCGAAGATTTTTATGGTTGGGTGATACTAACGAATATTAACCATCTGAACCCCATGACATTACACATATAGTAGTGCACTTATGTAATCTGTCCATTTTGTTCAACTATGAAAATTTAATAAAATTCTAATTACTTGACTCAGTCATCAAAGAATCCGCTTAACCTGTTAGTAACATGATCATAAACCAGGTTAGGTATTAAATTTTAGCGAGAGGTGAGTAACACAGGATCTCAATCAAATGATCATTCAACTTGAATATGATCTACATTGGAAGACCAACAAATAAGTGTTAAATTTCAGTGAACGAATGAAGACTAATCCAGCCGACATTTAGAGGTTATAAGTCCATCATAGTTCAATGATACAGGTCTCCTCTAAAACTGCGATGAGATGAATTTTTTAACACTGGCATCGACGATAACGTTAGTGTATTAATTGGGCAGTAGCGCCCATAAACAATAGAAGTTTGGAACAAATATTTTCATACATACACGACGAAAGTGATCACAGCAATTTAAGATATTTGTCAGTATTTACTTTAACGTCCGTCTCATAACTTAGACATTTGATTGTTAATTTTGTTGTGACTGAGTAATACGTAAACTGATCTGAGAGGTGATGCGCCTTCTGTGGCTGGTCATCAAGAAAGTTGATGGTGGCTGCACTGGTAACTTGACTACTGATGTGGTGTGTGCTACTGATGTCGCCAGATATAAGTAGTATGTATCATCAATCAAAAGTGAAATGCCTGGCGGCAGAAGGTTAATAAGATCAAAGAAAAAAGAACGAGGACAAATAATGATTGATGTGGAAACGAAATAACAATGAAATCGGAGACGATTGACTGATATGTGCAAAAGGAATAGTCAAGTTTGAGACAATTGATTGACATTTTGCAAATTAATTATTTATTGTATGACTCTTAGATTTTACTATGTTGTTCTGCAATTCTGTATTCAAATACATTCGTTCAGTACACTGACATTGAAGTATGTACTAGTATAGAAAGTTCTAGAGGAGTTACAGTGACCTACTTCTATCACGAGAACGTGATTGGAGTAATAGAAACATTTATTATTATAACCAATTGTACCAGTGATTGTTTGACCGTACTTCTTTGTTTAACTGTACCAAAACACACGTTCTTCCGTTGGTTGTGACCTTGCACGAATTCGGTTACGCTCAGTAACCACACTTGTAGCCTGGCATGATTTCAGTATTCTTTCGATACAACAAGATCGCCAACGAATACATCTCTACTACAGCCATCAACTGCCTTCTGATATTTGGCTTGCAGGGGATTTTATCGGTTAGCTGGCACGTAGTCTTCCTGTAGTGGTGATCACGCCGCACTACAGAGTACTGAAGGAGTTCAACATCTGATTATGAAACACGGAAAAATAAAGCCAAAGAACAACACACGCCTGTCACAACAGCCCGTCTGATTATATAGTCTTTGGTAAAATCCCTTCCTGAGCCTCAGATGTAAGACTATACTTAACGCAAGCATAAAAGAAACAGCTTGACTTAGTGGAATATTATTGTAAGTTGATTGCTGGAGCTAGACAACCTTGACCAAAATTCAAATAAGTGCATTAATTGGAAAAGGTTGGAACATTTATTAGTACCATCTTACTAAATAACTGTTCCATAATTCAGTTCAAAAAGTTGGTAAAAATAGATAAGAGAACTGAATAAGTGACGAATCTCGACCATGTTTACTTTTGAAAGCAATTTTGGATTTGGAAGAACAATGAAATTTTCGCCCCTTCTTGTAGCTGCAACTGAAAAATGATGGGTTAGCAACTTCAGCGTTATTCTACAATTATCAGGATACAACTACCTAGAAGTGATAAGAATAGATACCGAAAGTGGGTTGGGATCCTTATTTGCATAACTAATAATATGAACATCAGTTCCTTTATTTGGAGATAACAATATACCAGAAGCATTGAGTCACTGGCTGTGAACTCACTCTCGAAGGAGTCATCTGCTAGGCTGATGGCTTCATTTTAGAGTACATTCACAATTTCACAAGAATAACTGGTGTCTGGTATCAGATGATCTTTATGTACCTGATATTAATCGGACAGAGATAAATGCCGTGTGATTTCTTTCGATAGTAAGCTCCCGATGATGATCATACTGCTTGTCTTGGTAAAGCATATATTTAAGCCCGCATGTTTAGATTCAGAAAAAGGACCTTCTTCGTTAGACTTAGCAATCATTCGTGAGACCGATAATATTGCCACTCAGCAAATAGACATCATTTTGTTTCATTATTGTATTTAGGACGTGTGACATAATGTATGATCGCATTGCGGCTATCCCAAATGTGTGGAAAGCAAACATAACATCCATACATGAGTGTGTTGCATCAGCCGGCTGGTCAGTATATATTAACTCATCAATTGAAGAAGAGTGGTCTACATTTAAAGGCACACTTACCTTAGTTTCGTCCCGCTTTATATACTAATCAGTGCGATGTAACCTAGTAAATCCTGTCGTATGTAACTGAACAGGTCAAAAAACTTCATGTACATAGGAAGTGTGCCTATGTCTGTAGGCTTTGGATAATACAAATCTATTCATTGAAAGTCTAGTTAATCTTGCAAAAAGTTGATAGGGCTGGACGTTCGTATAAACACGACAGCTTAGGATTTATGAAAACGGTCCTGAAGGGTTGTTCCTTCACATAAAGAGGTGGACTCATAGAAGCGATGGAATTACCCCGCTTCTTGAGACTGTCTAGATATGACGTTACTAGATCCGAATTTCTATCAGGACATTTTAATGAAGTGTGTTTATTGACAATGTTGAAATGATAACAATAAGACATATTAGTAGTGGCTTGTCTATGGATCCTCCGGTTATTGAAAAACGGGCTGTCATTTGATTACTTCAACATCTCAAACCGAATAAATCTAACGGTCCTAACGAAATTCATCCTAAGATTGTGAAAGCCCTGGAGGATGTTGTGCCAGTACCTTTTGCGATACTGTTTATTAAGTCTTTGAGACAGTCGAAACTCTAAAACTATTGGAAACACGCGGTAATCAGTCTAGTTTATTATCTGCGGAGAAAATTCTTAGTGACAATCGACCCGTTAGTTTCACCACTGTCGTCGTTGAACAAATGGAGGAAAACTATCCGTGTGAAAGCGAATAACCTTAAAACTAGGGAATAACATGGTTTTAGAAAAACACTATCATGCTTGGTGGGTCAAACAGCGAGGCTCTCTTTCAAGTAAAAAGCGGATGTGCTCGAACCAGTTCAATGACGATGGACCAAATTGATGTTTATTGATAAATCACCTGTAAAACGCAACTTTAACCACCAATGATTATTCGAATTTAATGAAACAACTTTCTGATTGATCTATTATTCAACTGATGCACATTGGATCATATATATATATATATATATATATATATATATATATATATATATATATAACAGATTTTGATCCTACAACACAGATGATAAGTAATGAACATTGATTTCCATGAGGTAAGACCGCTGCAAAATGGTAAACCTTAAAATTAAGGCATGCAGCGAAACATTTTAAATACACAATTAAAAACTTAAGTATGCTTTTGATGGTGATACACATTGGCTATTGTATGAAATTAAAGCGCGGTAAAACTGAAATGGATGGCTCTGGGATTTTAAATTGTGAGTTGATGAACCTTGTAAAGAAACGCGTAGCTTGCAGAGACAGAATTGTTGAGCTATATGATAAATATACCCAGGACAAACTTAACAAAATAGTAGGCAAATCTGATTGTTTGATAACTTCACGCTAGAAAAGTAATGAGAGTCTTATAACTGCAAATCACGAACAACGTGATACATCATGCCTCCCTTTGCTTGATACTTCACTGAGTGTTGTACGTTTAAAGGACATAATTGAGGTATGTTCGTTCACCGAATCAGCTATCGTCTAGGACGAGGAATCGCTCGTTCTTCAATTTAAAGCACTGAACGATTTTGAGTGTCATAACAATGGGTTGTCACTCTAATTAACGGTTTATCTAGTAAGTTCGTTTTCCTATTAATTTTTTTCACAGTGATTTGCTGGCCTATCGTGGTCTTCAAAATCTATTGGCAGACTTCTACCATTCGGTATGACCGACTAACGTATGCATAGTTGATGTGACACTACCCTATCCATCAACAGCTACCAAGATTACCGTATACTTGTATTTTCGTCTCAAAAATGATCGTGAAACTTATGAGACTGGTATATACATGTCGTCACTTTGTACTTGCAACTTCATTGGACCTAATAAAGTTATAAATATCGATCTCTTTTTCTGTATCCGTTCTAGTCTGCTTAACGTATGAGACACTGTGTTGCTTCGAATTAACTGGAGAGGCAACACAGAATCATAACTCAGCAAGTTTGTCCATGAGTATCAGCAGTATTTAAGATTTGAAGTCGGTATTTCACGTGATCACATTTCCGTCGCGCTTATCGTTTCTTTATAATCTTCCTTTCGTTTTCGTCTAATTGGACTAAAACGTTAGCGTTTTACGTGGTTAAGATATTCTGAATAGTATTTTTCACACTGGAAGTGCACAGTCATATGCTTTGAAATAAATTGGGTAATCAAGATCTCCGTAGGTGAGTAGTAGAGGGAAGTCTGCCATATAACAGTTTTAATCAAATAAATGATATGGACTTTGAAGTTCTAGTCGTTTCACCTACAGATTTTCTGGTTAAGTACGCAGAAATAACACTGGTTAACCAGTTGCACTCGAAACAGTGGTTTGGCGGTTTATTTCTGCTGAGTTAATTTTGCTTGCTTCATTACTATTGGAAATAACGTTTCAGCGTAATTAGGTCTGAAGTGGACGATTGACATAAATGACAATCATTCACATAAAACCACTACTTCAAATCTGGAGTTATTGAGGACATTGCATTAATGACTATTGTTTAAGAAACAAACCAAACAAGTGTTCGAACAGTCAATTTCTTGAGGTCCGAAGGTAGGACTTGTAATCTTGCTAAAACTCCCCACTTTATTTGTTGACTTCGAAACCGACACACACTATACGCTAAAAACGTAATGGTCGATTCTGTATTGCAAAATGCAGTGTTACTTTTTCAGAATGATCGATAATTTGCTGTACCCCCAAAGAAGTTCTGTAACTATGGGAAAATATGTGTTGGGTTATGTTCATACGAAATGACTTTAAGAAAAGTAAATTACTGCAATTATTTCAGACTGTTAATAATTTATTACATTAACCTACCTGCTCTGGTGCTTCCTTGTGGTATGCTGAAAACCAATCTGTCCAATTTTTTGTCTATATGGTTAATCGATTTTCTGAGATTCATTTTACTCTGTTTGTCTAGCAAACTTTCAGTTAGTGATTGATCATAATCGATGATAATATTGTCTTTATAGTATGTGAACCACTCCAATTGTTCCCTACACAAGTTCATGGACAACGAAAAAAGTTATCAATAAAATATGCACTTTGTAGTTACCAAAACATTACCTGAATCGAGTGATCTAGACACCAATAACCGGAAGATTGTACTGTAGTTGTTTTACGTTCAAGGTTAACTACCAGTCCATCGTATAATATAAGTGAGGTTTGGCTACATCTATATGACGTCACGAAGTTGGTTAGTAAAGTCACTCATGGAACGCCACACCAACAATTATTGGGCTTCAAGGTCCTTACTTTGAGACACGTCTCTGCCGACCATGGGTTTAATGATAAACATGGACCCCTACATTAAAAATTTCTCCGTTTTCTTAGGGACCGATAACGAATTGGAAACAGTTAATATTCCTAGTAATTGCCATTGCCTATTTCAACTCATCCGAGCGAGAAATCAAGTATTAGTGAAGCAATCTGTTGAACCGGCAGTTAGTAGCGTACGATGGTGTCTTCGACGATGAATATAGCTTCCTGACTAACAGTCAAACTGGTCTGTCACCCCAGCAACGTCGGCCACAATTTCCTGTACTCTTTAGACGGTGACCATCAATCTACTTAACGAGATAGATGTATGCACAGAACTTCAACTTCCGAAGCCTCACAAGTAAGGGGGCTTAGAAGACTTACCCATGGATCGTTTTGAAAATATTGTCGAACTCCTGATCAGAGAACTGGTTATTGTTTAGAAAAGTATATCCCAAGGTTTGGTATTATGTGCATTAGCATTTTCACGATAATTCATATGGTGTCATCAGTGAGACACCAGCTTCAGTGGTTTGCACTGATGTCTTAGCAGTTCTTCGTTGTGCATTAATTTCCGGCAACGGCACGGGCTGTAACAGGCTCGAGGAAGTGATCAATTTATGATATGCTACTGTGGCATGAAAGAAAATTACTTAGGACTGGCATCTGTCAGTTTATGGAGACTTTGGTTGAGGTCCTAGAGATCGCGAAATTCAGTGGCTTAAGGTGCTACCGGACACAGCTCATAAAGGATGCCATTGGAAAATCTACTGTATTTTTCCTTCATACATCAGAATCGCGAGATGAGTTTTCTCAACTGAGAGAGAAATCTTCCGTCGTTGTATTTCTAGTCTAACTGTATCTTATTTTATATTCCATTCTTATTTACTAACTGTATTTGATTGCACTCCCTTTCTCTTTGTTTTCTAATAACGATATCTCTTCACTTATATGGCGCATACTATTCTCTGTTACATGAATCAGATTTTTCTTGTGATACTCTTATACCTTCAAATTAAACTTCTGGGACCCTTCTGATCACTTAGTTCCCAATGACTAAATTGTTTTCAGAAAATAGGCCTCAGAGCTTTATTTTAATAAAAGATTGAGATTGAATTTCATTAATCGGTCTAATGGGCAAGAAGTAAAGTGTCACATGAGACCATTATTTGTCATGGAAGTTTGAGGCTACAATTGTATGTTCACAGTAATTATACAGGGTACATACTTTTGTTAGGCTTTGTTTATGAATCTACCCATTATTTAATGGTGCTGGATTTCTTTATTCAGTGTATGGTAAGTAGGGTTGAGTATATAAGGAGAATCTAAGTGTCATCGATGTTTAGATCACCTATCTTCTCAAAGACCCACTTCTTAACTGAGCAGTTTTCTTTCAATCTCAGATCACACAAAAGTTGGTCTTCTAATCACAACCGTCTTATAAAATCCA
Organism: Schistosoma margrebowiei; assembly: GCA_944470205.2. Taxonomy (NCBI): domain Eukaryota; kingdom Metazoa; phylum Platyhelminthes; class Trematoda; order Strigeidida; family Schistosomatidae; genus Schistosoma; species Schistosoma margrebowiei. The sequence goes on along the minus strand of OX104028.1, from coordinate 43,806,174 downwards.
ATTAGTAAAAATATAGTCGGGATAAACATGGTATATACAGGTTAAATGTGCTTACACTTATTCTATGAGGTCCTCCTACTATGAATTATTTCATATAGAAGTAATCACACATAATCATGTGGTGAAAAGGTTTTGTTTAGTTTCGTCAATAATCGTTAAAGTACCATGCTAATTTACGGCTGTGGTCAACTAATGAATAGTTGTAGTTAAAAAGTCCTCGAATTAGAATCGCATTTGGCAATCTAATTGGGAAAAGGAGTTTCTGTCTGGGGCATTCGTTGTCAGTCAGTCAGCTACAACGTAGGACCAGGCACATGTGTGCATTGGTCCAGGTTGCCATACCGCATCAGCACAACAAGATGAACACCGGATTCATAACAGTGGTTAGGTAAAAGGTGGTAATATATAAGAGAAGATTGCATATAGAGATATAATACAAGAAGAAAGAATTGGTTCGTAGAAAGAAAGATATGAAGCGATTTTAATCTCTTAGTTTAAGGGAAGACAGGGAGTGTTTACACCGACGCCATTGTGATCGATTCTGAGCCATGTCACCAAGAGTCTCCAACCATTGGTTACGATAGTCACGCGGACCCTAACCTAGTAGTCTGCATCTATCAACATGGCTCAGACTACAAGTTAGTAACTTCAAGCACTGATGCCACGTTTTGGTTTGGCCGCCCCTAACTTTCTTCCAACCATTTCCAATACCGGATAGCATTGCACGTCGTGGTAATCGGTGTTCAGGCATACGTAACACGTGGCCCAACCATTTCAGTCGATGAAGATTCATAACCTCATCAACTGATTTACCATCATTTCCTAATACCCTACGTCTAACCTCACTATTACTTACCCGGTTATCCCAGTGGACGCCAGCAATATTTCTAAGGCATCTGTGGTCAAATACTAATAGCTTACGAATGTCTTCTACTCTTAATGTCCATGTTTCGCTGCCGTAAATTAAAACAGAACGGACTGCCGCGCAGCATACTCGTCCTTTTATTGATAGACGGATATCTCGCCTTCGCCACAGGTGACGTAAGTTGGCAAAAGCCAAACAAGCTTTTCGAATCCGTGCTGAGATTTCGTCCGATACCAACCCATTAGGGCTGATCAGACTTCCAAGATAAGTGAAGTTGTCAACGCGTTCGACTACTTCACTCCCTATCCTTAGTTCAGGTGTTAACGCAGACCAGTCCTGAAGCAACAACTTGCATTTAGAGGGAGAGAAGCGCATTCCAAACATCCTGGCATTGTTGCTCAGTGCTACCAGAAGACTCTGCATTTTGTCAGCGTCTTTACCAAACAGGACTATGTCATCTGCGTATTCTAAGTCGATAAGTGGACCTCCTGGATGAAGATCAATACCCGAGAACTCAGTCGACGAGAAAGTTATTTCCATCAGTAGATCTATGAGGAAGTTAAACAAAAATGGGGAAAGTGGACATCCTTGACGGACACCACTTGAGGTTGCAAAACTAGATGACAGTTCGCCATAAGCTCTAACTCGACTAGTAGTGTTCGAGTAAAGAGCCTTTACAAGGTTTATGTACTTCTGGGGTACGCCTTTCAATGACAGACACTGCCACAGATTCTCGCGGTCTACCGAGGCATTCGCTGTATCTGCTTACGGAGAACCTTTTCTTAAACTAAGGTATCGGTAAATAAACAGACCGACTATCTAAAGTTAGATTTAAATGTTTTCTGAAAGAGAATAATAATGACCAGACTTGTAAATGTGTGTTCCTTTGTACGTACTTCACGTGGAGATCCACTTATCGAAAACTGAATTTTAGGTGATACTGATAGGTTTATACACTAAATTCACGTGGAATTATTGTTTATTTTAAGCAGTAAGTCATTTGGTTGTTATTTGTTAGTATACGGTACTCTGAAACTCGATAAATAGTAAAATTAATACTAAATGGGTGTATATGTATATTACATCTTCACCAATACTTCTGTTTGAACAATAATCGGTTGCCATTTCTCCAGTAATTCATTTTGTTCAATTTGTGCCTGCAATAGGTTGAACTGGAAGAAAATAAAACATAAACTGTTGTACTTTATGTTCTTATGAAGAAAGAATTAGTTTTAATAGCACAATTCTTGATAGTTTACCGAGCAACGGAAGCCAAACAATGAGATATGATGTGTCAATTAAACACACTTTGCTTCCATCAATAATTTACTAGTATTTTATTAAATTTATACGATATTGGTAATATTTCTCATGAATTCTGGTTTACTTAGTTAGATAAATAGCTTAGTATTATTATTCCCTTCATAGCTTCATGAGTTCGTAACCGAGATCTAAGGCACTTGCAATAGTATCCTATCGAATTACTTGCACTGTCGTTTAAAATCATAATTTGCTCCTAATGTGCTTCGATTTCACAAGTTATATTTTTCAACTTCTCCAATCAACTCGAACTGCAATTTGAAAATTTGACTTTTTAATTTGTTTCTGATTTTCTCTAATTACTATATTTGTATGTATTCGTGCATTGCATTGTAAAATCTATAGTTATCTATGTGGAGCATCCAAAAACTTGCCTGATGGGATAATTTTAAGGATTTAACATGATGAATATACGATAACTCAACGTCTTCAACTTTGAGGATATTTTTCTTCTATGATATAATATCATTCAGTTGAATAACGAAATTGTCTATTTATTTATTTTTTTAGGATCCGTTTAGTTGAGGTTAGAAAAGTTTCCATAGTTTCACTAAAAGTAAATGATCCTTTGTCTCACCTGCGAACGTTGTGTCCATTCATCTTGGCATACATTTCTCAGTTTCATACGTCTCACTTTGTGCGAGTAATAATCAGTTAGCAAACTGAACAGGTGATTCATTTCCTGAAAGAAAGACATAACCTTTTATCTAACTTTAAAAATATAAATTGAATTCTCGGTTAATTGTGGGTGAAGTGTAATTCTTACAACCTCATTTCAGCGTTTTGTGGTAAGATAGATACTAGGTAAGGTTAGTAGCGAATAAATTGTCCTTTAGGACATGAAAATTAGTATGAATATATCATGGTTATTTATTAAGTGTTATTTAATGCTTAAATTACGAGCTGATCATTTAGAGACTTGTGGAATTTTATTTTCACTATAATTTAATAGTACTCAAATGTTTAGTAAAATTCAATGCTGTTCATCTTTTCTAATTTTCACAAGTATATCTCGTTAAAATCTTTAATAAATTGAGCAAAGTGAATTCTTTCTCTCTAGTCAATGAACCAACGTATAAAGTAAAATATTTCTAAATTGATGTAAGATAATATTTGTAATATTTTCATTGAACCTCTTACATTTATATACATTGTTACTATAAATTTCAGGTAAAGTCATTATTTGCTCAAATGTTTACTTTTGCTCTCTTTAACATAATAAATGAGAACTTGCATTTAAAATGCATGTTCATATTGTTGTTTGAATTATCAAATTATTTGAGTTTCCTGAACAATTAATGATCTGACAGTATTCCAACGAAACAAGTGATACGGACTATTAACAAACAATATGATCAAACTATTGTTTAAATTCATCTAGCTTATAAAACTCTAATTGCGTGATAAGAATCGGTTATAAACAGACCATAAGTAGATCATTTTTTGTAATTGAAACACTTAACCTTCAACTTATAGATCAAAGATTTTGAATCCTGCTTCTTCTACGTTAGTTTAACAAGCTGGATAGTATCACTAACCTTAAAACAACACTATAGTTTAAACGTGTTGCATAATCCAGTACTCTTTTTCTATGAATACAACAAAAGTTTGGTTTCAAAATGATTGAAAGCTATCTTTTTGTTATACGGTCCTGCATCTAATTTGACAAGAATCAAATTGTAGTAAAAACAGTTGTCAGATATTTGTCGTATATAATTTTACCGCTTCAACAACTAGAAAACACCAATATTATATATATATATATATATATATATATATATATATATATATATATATATATATAGAGAGAGAGAGAGAGAGAGAGATTAGTATTCTATGTATATCACACGACTTACTTGCGAATAGCCCGCTGATTTTGTCTTATCTAGACTGGTTGCATTCATATTATCATTTAATTTCATTATATCTGTTGTTTCATAGGATTGACATGATTTAACAAGTAATTGATCACGATGATTCAACCATGTACGTATTTCATTTAAACATGGTTGAATCAAATTAATTTGACTAACATGAACTCTTTCTAAAATTATATTGACCAATTGTAGAAATATTGTTCGCCGATTGAATTTTATTACTATGAAAGTTAATAAAGAAAAATATTCAGTTTGATCGTCTTTGAAAAAAATACAGTCATCATTTATGAGAACTATTGATTCTTATCAGTTCGAGTGATGTTCTGTGAAGTTTGTTAAGGAACGTAGGAGATTTGAATTTCATCTTATTCGGGCGAATCCTGAATTCAAGTGAAACCGTTGCTATCAATGGTTATTTATTCTTGATTTATTTTATTATATATTTCGGTTATTCTTGTTTATAAAACTCCTAACACAAAGTAGACTATTAAATATTAGTGATTAACTTGGTAAAAGTTAACTTTTTCAGGTATTTCAATCATCAATGAACCAATTTAGTATGGTTACTTTAAAATTCCATTGTAACTGGAACGTAATATTCACTGAATGTCAAGTAAATAACTGTATGATAACTGAAATTCTCAGGCTTTTTCATAAGAAATAGTCATGAGTTTTACCTTATATGATGATAAAACAGCTATTCACTATCTACTATATAGTGGTTCTTTATATTAGACCAGTTTTTGATTTGAATAATTTTATGGCTAAAATATATTTTCTTGACGTTCCATATTTAATTATAATAAATCAACGGAAATCTTTGCCTAAAATTTATCAGTGAATAAATGTTGTAGCAGGCTTTTTAAAAGTCAAGTGGATTAACTACTAACCGATTGTTTCGTGGATACGTGACGCCAAACAGTTAACACTATCCGTTAATACTGCGCTGGTCTCTAATGGCATCTGGAGGTCATTAAAGAAATTGAAATAGACTATTATAGTATTATATTATTGTCACTGAGCTCACAATCGATGTAATTACGTCTACACTTTTTCTTCGATATATCCTATACCAACAATTAATATAGGTGACTGACTGTGCTAAACAAATAAGAAATAAGGAAACGTGCAGAGGTGATAAGTGGTTGTAAAATTTTCTCGTCACTTAATGTTGTACACTCATATCTATTTATTGACTGATGATATATCGAAAATCGAATTGTTTCGATGTCCAGCTGAAGAAGCCATAAGGTTCTGGTTATCATAAAACACTCTAGAACTAACATCAAAACAAGTATACAGAACCTGTTTTAATAGATGTCCATCAATTTTTTTCCAAAAATATTGACAATTTTATATACATATGTGTTTATCTTCAACATCTTTGCTTAACATTTATCTTAAAAGATGTTGCTGGAATTTCCAGTTTTGCAGAATTTTCGCACCCTGTAGAGCAGAATTTTTATCCTTGTTTTATCGTTTATCTATCTTTATAAGAGATAATATATAACACAGATAAATACATTATGATACTCATACTGGTGACTTAGCAAGGAACATTATATTTATTTGTAAGAAACTATTGATTCATTCAAAAAACTTATTTGTAATTGGAATCCATTGGTAACGCTAAATTTTTGCATGACAAATATTTGATTGATGTTCGTAATGTGACAGTTCCACCAAAAATTAAACTTTCTATTGAGTATGTTCTGTTCCTTGAAATTAATAAGTCTCCATTCTTCCAGTACATGACGCATTGGTTTATAAAATTGTACATTTGTTGAATGTAGCAACAAAATTATGAGAAAAATACATCAAAAATGGCGATCGAATGTAACATCTGTCCAAAGTAAGTTAGCCTAAGGCTTCACTAAATATAGATCCGAAAGCATCATAGTTGCTTTTTCTTTGTTCCCCTTAACTATTTCAACTAGAAAATTTCAATTAATCACACTTTAAATCCCTGTCTTTGCTTAAACACTGCGGATTCCCTTTGTCTAATACATAACAGGCATGTCTTTATTATTATTGTTACGTTTTGGTTATACCCATTGACTACATGAGACTCTGTTATTTGTGTTACACTATTGTACACAAGAGACAGTAATCTTTGACTGTTGAGAATAGTTTGTGATATGATAAATAACAAATTGGATTTAATTTTTATGTTTATTTGATATCAAACAAACATGTAGATCATTTTGCTATATCAAAAATCTGGTTAGGAATCTGAAAGCTTAGTCAAGCTGATTAAGTATATGTATATCTTTGATAACAGGCAAGTAGAAATACATAGATTTTGACAATAATCTTGTTTTTATCACTACTGGGTATATATAACACAATTTTGTTAGCTCCTGGCTTTTTAACATGATCTACAGATTCCTTGAACTCACCATCTTTTATTGCAGCTTTTATTGGTTTAGTTGCCATACATGCAATCGCTTGATATTCATCTTCGTAACCAAATAATTCTCCTCTTGGAGGATCTAAGTAACCGAAAGAGATAAAGCTTTTGCTTTGTAAATAAACATACAGTTAATAATCAACTCATAATTTTAGTAGTCATTTAAATGAATGCTATAGAATAATTTATTTATCTAAAATTACTAATTTGAAGTGTTGCGCTGCAAAGTGAATAGTTCACTACTCTCAGTACAGAAGGTCCGTATAGATTATAGAATTTCACAGTTTATATCTCTGACCTTAGGAAAGCGTCAAAAATTGCGAATCTCCTCAAGGGTCGTGAATATACACTTATGAGGAGTCTCAAGATAGAAAGAATTAGCTGTCCAGCGCTTCCTGATTTCCACCAGTTGTTCATTTAAGATCATTCCTTGAAGTAAACTATAAAATTTAATTTTCAATTAAACAATATCTGAAACCAAACGATTTTTAGGTTCTTAAGTTATTGTCAGAGAGGTATAATTACTTTTATCTTTCCAATAAATGTTTCCAACAGGAATTGTCCAGCATAAATTAAATTGAAGGAGTAATTGCTGACATCTGACAACTTATTTGTGAATCCCTTAAACAAATCCAGTCTCGTTGACAGACCGCTTGATCTCTAGTGTTTTGACTGGTATAGATTACATGATTCTCTTAAAAAAGCAACATATGTGTAGATATGTATCCTGCTGTATTTGCTCTTTTTCAAGAAAACTAAAAACCAAGGTTTATACTCACTTAACTTAGCTGTAACCAGATAACTGTAAGCATCTATTGTTTTAATGACTGAATTCAATTCATCCATTTGATCGGTATTCTGCCTTGATTTTCTTCGTCCAGTTAAATAAGTCGAACTTAGTTTACCCTGAGAAACCCGTTTTCTTGTTGACACGTTAATGCTTGGTTTGATATCTGTACGAATGAAAAATAAAGTTAGGCCGATATGTAAACTAGGTCAACAAAATTCCAGGAAAAAATACAATTTTTCGATATATGGTTATTGTTGCTGAGTTATCTGACATCACATGAACCGTTTAACAGAACTCCAGGTGGGATTGTAACCTACTGCGTTTATTTTCGTATTTCAAGTACAAAGTTACTATGATTACTGTTTGTTTCTGAGCGTTCTTTTTTTTTCTCTTATGTTACTATATATATACCTATGTAATTTATAGAAACCAAGAAGACCCACATATCAAGGATCTGCCAAACGCTATTAACCCTCAAGATTCATATGGATCCCCAAATAAGACTATGTTGAGTGTACTGCTCCAATTTAATGACATCATCTGAATGTAGTTCTATTTCAGAAATAAGTGACTATCCATCGATCTAGTTACGCTTCCGATGCAACACTTTTATGATTACAATTTCTTTCAGTAGTACGTGAAAATATCAGTTTATAATAAGAGCTAACTAACTTTGTTCTACACATTCTATAGATACCCGTGGTGTTGGACAAACAATTTCCCTTCATAATGCACAACATAGTCATTCTGATATTGAATTACAAATATTCTGTGATTTGCATTTTGTTAAACTGTTTACCTAAATAAAAATTACTTCAAGTGAATTAAGTTCACAAAAAAACTAAGGTATCTTCAGTTTCCTTGAAGAACAATATATTTATCCATTTGAACAACTGTATCAATCACTATTAAATATTCGTTACAATGGCGAATGTCTACTATCAACTAATCAGTTAAATTAAGTTCTTGTCCATCAATTAAGTAAAGTAATAAAAGTTTTCATTGAATGCTAATAAATTTATTTACGAATAGTCATTCAACAATTAAAAGTTTTTTTAAGGTGATTAACAAACAATCAAACTCCAAACTTTTGAAATTTGCCGAAGTGATAGCAATCAAATATCTAAAACCAGATTTATGTACCCAAAAAGAGGCAGTAATAAATCTTTCTCTGTCCTGGTAACATTGAACCCCCTTTTTTCTATTTATTACGTCATTCATTATTTCAACTCTTTCTGAAGTTTAAATTACATCATTGTCATTTTTCTTTAATTCGTATCTTTCTTTATTACCATTAACCTATTTTCAGTTGTTTCATTACACAATCATCTAATGTTTGTTGGCTTCCTGAGTTCTATTCACTATTTCAATGTTCTGAAACTTTCCTTCCCACACTTTATTTATCCGAAACAAAAACTTTATGACCTCATTAACCCTAGTGAAGTCTTTGCTATATCATGATATATCTTTAATCACCCTCTTATGTCAATATCTGTGATAACGTTGATTTTCAAATAATTTAAGTTGTAAGCAGCTGATAAGAACCTAATGAAATAAAAGGAATTCATATTATGTTGCACCAATCTTCGTTCTTACTCTCTTTAAAAGTTAACCATTCAATAGTAATTCTTCATATTACTTACCTTTCATTAATTGATTTAATGTAACTTTTACAATTTTCAATATTGTAACAATACCTTTAAGTTCATTTAACACTTCGAAAACTTTAATTAATTCAAATGTAAACTTGATCATTATTTGAGTAAGTTTTCTATTCAATGTTTCATCTAATAATATTAATTTTGTAGTACATTTTCTAACGCCAAGAATTATTGTTAATGATTTTATTAGAATCTAAAAACATAAAGATCATTCTATATTAAATTAATAAGCTACTAACAACGTATGTTTTACAATGAAGTATATGTATATATATATATACCACACATTGTTTTATGTTGACTTGTTGAAAACCATTTAAGTGATAATGGGAGCTGTTTTATTGCATTACATTTCATCCAAGTAATGTATCTAGACATTTTAAATCACTCGACAATATTATGCTGACTTATATATGAGATAGATTAACCAGTTTATGATATCTCACAAAATATCATCTGTACGAAAACAATTATACCCTATCACATGCTTTAATCATCGATGGCTTCAATATTTTGTAGTTTACATCTCAGATTGGCTGTAGCTATACTACCATTGAAAACTAGGTAACACTGGATAGCTGTTTTATTTTGACATAGTACGTCTTACCTACAGCTTCATCTGGGCTCGGATCTGTGAACTTCAGGCCTCGTAACAATCGCTTAACATTCAGGATTACTAGGTTTAAATCAAATAATTTGTATATCTAACTTCAATCACTTTCCTCTATTATACAACAATTATCCAGAGCCATTGGTAGGTAACTGGGTTACTTTTGAAGTAGGTGAACTAATGAGCAAACACTAACATAAACTAACTATAATAACGAAAACTGTTGACAGAATATTCTTCAGTAGAAAACAACTTTTTTATCATATTTTTTTCATTATTATTTACTAACCTTAGCATAATCATGCGTTACAGAACTCATTTCTATGTTAAAACTCAATGTTTCATAGATCAGATTAGCAAAATCTAGCAATAGTTGCACATCATTCAACTTAGCGCTTAACTCCAAACCAATTATCAACTTTTCAGACAAATGGATTTTCTGAATCTGTTAGAAAATAGAATAAAATTTAATTTCGGAGTATACAAATAAATAAATTTTTTTAATGGTATTAATTTAATAGAAGTAAAAGAAGAAAAATTTGATCCGATCAATTATATTCATTCAGCTAAAACAATCTGACTTTAAAGTATAATAGTTTCTTTCTATTTAATTCACTTATATATTTACTCACTAGATCATGATCTACCCTATTTCTTTACATTTATCAACTTTCTATCACTAAATGAGTTTAAAGAACAATTTACAACTATAATCAATCGAATAACAATGTTAAATGACTTCAGTCGAAAATATTTAGACGGAAACACACTACCTCATTTCAGGTTACATATATGTATAACTTTTTTTACGCCAGTATATATTCAATATAGATTCAGTATTCTCACCTAAACAAAACTAAAATAAATTTTTATAGCTAACCTCAAGTATAAATAAGAGCTTTAGAACGTTTTACATAACTGATAAATTCTTGACCTATGCAGTCATGAATGAGTGATTTATAGTGCTACGACTATGATTTAAGTAATAGAATTAGGGTTTTGCATTACAGTTTAGGATTAGAATTCAGGCTTGATAATCATAATGTAAAGTTTTAGGTTAGGGTTTCGGATTCGAACGGAGAAATTAAGATTAGTGATTAAAGCTAGAAATTAAGGGACATGTAAGACAAATATATATTCTGATTTTTACACTTGAAACGAAAGTTAATGCTCTCATCCCGCAATCCATGCCTTGATGAAAATTGTTAGTCTTAAAGTTTTTATTTCACATTATCATTTTCTAATAAAAATATTATAGTAATGTCAATTGAATTCTCTGTAGCCTTTGTCGAAAGCATCATCGTGCAAAATGATCAGGGATATATTCACTGTGAACGTCCCTTTGTCTATTGGCATTATGTACTAAATCCTTGATACATTGAATTACCCATCAAGTTTAGTTGATCACTAAATTATTCAAAAAAGAAATAAATAAAATGATCGACCTATTCTCACATCGAATGACCTAATTAAACGTGGATTTTTTTGCCAACGTTTTTTCAAGGCATAAAATCGTTAACAATAGTCTTACTTGTTTGTCCAACAAATAAGTGGAATTATCAAATTGACATGAACGTAGATTTTCAGACTTTTGAATAAATGAGCAGTGCCATAAAATGCACGTCGTTAGATGCTTCAGTAATATGCTTGAACATTGGACACTATTTAGTTCTTTCAATCTATATTAATTAAAAGGTATCATATAAATTAAATAGCGATTTTCAACATACTTTAAACCAGTTAAATGAGTTGAATTATCATCATCTACTGTATCATATTTCTCCGTTAAATATTCCCAGATTATGTTAACTGATTGAGCCATTAGACATTGGGATAGATTACGTCGAAACGCCGACTATATAAGAGAAAATGAATGATGAACTAACTTGGACGGTTCAGTAAAAAAGGAATTATTGCAGTAAAATAATTTTAAGTGTAGAAGTATATATATATATATATATATATATATATATATATATATATATATATATATATATATATATATATATATAATTGGTTGGTTACTACTTAGTGACCGACCACTTGTAACCAAAAGGTCAGTCGCGATTCGAAAAGCTCAGTGCCAATGTGTTAATTTGTGAAACCAGTTAACACAGGTTTGAATCCCTCATTGAAGATCATAAGTTCACCACTATGTCAGTGTGTAATCCATTCTAATATACACTTGAATATCTCTACTTGAGTTAGTATTTTCTCTTCTATTGATATATATCATTTAAAGATTCTATTACCAAATTTTTGTCGTGCTCATTTGAATTTGGACAGGTTAGTGGTTGAATTACTACGTTAATAATTATAAACAGGTGATGGTAATCGTTATTACTCTAAACCACATAGTACCTTAATAACCTCTGAATAAAGTAGACAGTAATGAAAATTGTTACTTTTTCATTAGAAATTCAGTAATCTGTTGATAAGTTATTTTATGTCTGTTTCCTAAACTGAGTGTCCGTACCTGCGAGCAAAAAGTTATGTATAGATATAGCTGTTTTTGTACACTATACTATTAAATTAAGACTTTCATTAGGAAAAATTCGTCACTCTTATATCTTTATAAAAATATAAGTATAATTGTATTTTAGGCATTAGTGCCTTTTACTTTGAATGTCTATACGTTGTTCACTGAGTGACTGGATCCAAATAGACAGTGGCCTGTGAACTCTTAAAACTCAATTATAAACTTATTGATGTTTATTATAATCAATCGAAAAACTGCCACCATCTAAATCACAATACATAGTGCCCGCAGTGTCGAATCACCTAGACTGCTGGACACATTGGAACATGATCGATAGTATTCGATCTGCACTAATAAGGACTAGACAAGCATGGCATTGATCACCACCCAGTGATCAATCAATTGTGAAAAACTGCTTGTATTTATTTTTCGTTTTAAAAAAAATAATTAACCTGTAGAAGATGACATAATCCCGTATAAATGCATAGCGAAGAATAAGCTAAAACTGGTTTTGTACTGTGACCTAAACCATGTTTATGAGATCCTATCGGGTGACCTTCTTTATTGTAAGCCGCTACAGCAAAGGCATATTCTTCATTTGGTGTTAGATCGGTCACTTTTAAAACACTGGAACTGTTATTACAGATGACCTAAAAAAAAGAAATAGAAAAGTATGCTAATCAGTGATTAGATGTTTATTTGCTAAACGGATTTATAAATAACATTAATTACCCCAGACTGGAAAAGTTTAGAACATACTTTAAAAATCTATTGTAAATCGTATTGATCTGAATGTGTTCACGTGCACATTCATATGAGTAGCATCATAGACAGTTTGGAATTGTGATAACATCTACAAACTATCTGACTGTGATCACTTTGAACCAATTAGATATTTTTGCAACACAAAAAAATACTTCTTATGTCATGAATGGAAAGCAAAACTTTAGTCTTAATAACAAATTTGTCACAAAACTTATCTTCTAAGGTTTTTTGCAGTTCGTTTAGTATAGAAAGAAAAACAATTGATTCATGAAAAAAAATATAAATGAAGGTTAACAACCATACTATTAAGTCAGCTGTTTTTGAAAACAAATCATATATTCAGTTGGAGGTATGTGCACAATGATGTTTGGAAACGTCCAGATTATTGATATAAAACTTAGTGTTCATCACTGAATAAAATGTAACAAGATTAGAGCATAAAACGTTTACAATTAATGAGTCATAGGTTTGCACTTTTCACTATTTACTTCAGTTCGGAAAGTTGGGTAACTCTTGCTCAAGTACATGAACCTGTACCTCATAAAATGTGTAACATTCATAAGAAAGGTCTCCCAAGTCATGTGAAGCAACATATTAGATCAGCACTTCCGAATATTTGTTCAAGATTTTAAATATTCACTAGTATATGAACATAGTATGCATCAGCAATTGTTTTTCGAGCCTTAAAGAGATGAAACAAAGCCAAATATACGAAGGTTTGACTTAATGTTGTACAATAGACTCAAAAATATTTTCAAAGAAAGCATGAATTCAAGAAATACTATAATAAAATGTATTAAGTTGATTACAATAAATAGATTGTTTTTATTCTCACCAAAATCCCGGTATTGGTTAACTTATTATCAGTGATGTGAACTTTCTGATTGGATACAAATGTCTGTTTTCCGTATAGTGCATAAAAATGGACCTAAAAATATAAAATGACCATAAGCATTCAGTGTTATTGAATGGAAAAGTTTGAAATAAAGTCTATGTTATACAGTTTGTAAAAGTTATTATTAAGAAACTTTATTTCATTGTTACCTACTTGCTTTATTGGTTAATATGGTTATTTTGTATATCAATTGCTAATTATTTAGTTTTTAAATATAAGACAATGAAGATGGTTTACATCACTGTTTAACTTTAGCTAAAATGCTGTTAAAAATACTGGGAAGCGGGACTAGATAGTTGTTTCATCCTAGATTAAGATCCCACAGCAATAAATAGCGAAGAACTCATATCAAATGATCTATTAACATTTCAAAGCTTTCGAAATATCTTCGTGTTCTAATATTTAAAGAAATGAAGAAAGCTTTGTGTTGGTGAGATATTAATAAACTGAGTATAAAAGTAATTAGCATTTAGTTGCTATCATTTTTTTTATAAAATATGATAAATGATCATAACTAAAAGCTAATTTGATATGATCTTATTGCACATCAAGATTTAGTGAAACAAGAGACTTTCCTCTATGAATTCGAGTTAAATTTTTTCATACCATTAAAATGTACTCTAATGAAAACCAATGAAATTACTCGATTTCTTGCACCAATTACCTGTTCTCCAGATGATGGATTCCACTTTTGTGTTTGGAATACCATTGAATTTTCACATTTAGCAATCACTATAGGTGGTGGCGGCCGATCAGACCGAAACCTTTCAGTAGCCAGTGTATTTTCATGTGGCTTACTCAAACCAGTTGATTGTTGACAATTGATAACTTCTTTACTAGCAATAGAATGGGATTCATTTGACCATTTATTGAATAGTAGTTTTTCGGCAATCTGTTGGATAATGATAATAATAATAATGAAATCATAATATGACAAATAAATAACATACAGGTTTCATTATACAATGAATGTATTCATACATGTGGTTGACAATTAGCTAGATATTTTTATTGACCCTTACTTTTCACGTGTTATTTAAGCAGAAACCGATTGGATTCATGTTCATCTCTATTACATAACTTCAAATGTTTGAGCAACAATAAATATCGTTACACTTCTCCGTGATTTTTCATAACCTTTGACTGATAAGTTTCTATAACTTTTCTATTTATTCTGTAACCAATTATATTTGCCCTTGCCAGTTACGCGTAGCCTTGAGAGTGTTTTGTACATGTGTGTATGACAGTACGTTTGCAACTACTCACTTTTCGTATTTTTCTAAACAACGTAAGAACTGAATCATATTATTCTGAGTCCCTTTATCATAGATCTTCAGGGCTTTATACAATCGTTATACCTTTTTTTACTTGTCCGCTTTTCAACAGTATTATGCCTGAAATATACATATGCCAAATGCAATTAGTATTCAACCTTTGATATACCACTATTCTAAAAGTTCCGCTCACATACATGAAGAGTGACTGAAAGACCTGTGTTTAAAGTAATATTTGACAGAAATTACCCTTTATCTTGTTTATCAATTTGTCTTTATATGGAACGTCAAATATGAATTTAGAAAGAACAAGGCAATTAACGTTTCCGTTCTTTCTTTTGCCTAATACTAATCACTAACTTATCCAACAGCCAAACATTTTGCAGTTAACTGAATAAGGACATGTTCATTGCTTTTACAATTTATGTTCATGGATCCACGTTAAAAAAGGGGTACTATTCAATTCATGAAATAAAGCAATACACCGTTATAAACATTTCTATCCACAAACAATAGTCTTCACCTTGTAATATTTTTTAGCTGTTTCATTGTTTACTTCAGTTTCTGCTTTAAGACAATAGTAAAATACTTTAGACATTTTATTTCGACCACATTGTTTAAGTGAATTTTCATCCATTTGTTCAATTTTCTTGTGCACTTTTTCTTTGGACATTTCATTCAAATCACACCACGTTAACCATTCTGAAATATTTTAGAAAAAACAAACGAAGGTGAATTTCATGTTTATCCAACACAATTTTTGTATTGTTGCCAAACTACCATTCAAGTGAATATAAGTGATAATCTTTCTCTGTGAACCTAAATAATAATGATATAAAGTTAGCTTTACTTCCTAGACTATATAAACATTCCTACTGCTAGTAATTTCAGCAAAAGCTCCTTCTCTTTGAAGATAGAAATCTACGCATTTGATTAGTCACTCGCCACTGAACACCTAAGCGTATATAATTTTACAAAGAAATAAGTCGATACAAAAAACTGCAACGTCACACACATGAAGAAAATTCGCGTTAGGTCTGTCATATATTAATTCTTATTATGAATAATTTCAAAAGCCTGTTAAAGTTGTATGTTGTATGAAATAATTGAAGAGAACTGGAAACACATGTATGTGTAAAACTAGACAGATTTCTTCTTATTTAAATAATAATTTTACATTCTTATGTATTTAATTTTCATTCTGTACTCAACACCGAACTGTTGAACAAAAACTTGTTTCAAGTGAACATTTGGTTCAGATTTTGAGGGAGATTTCTCTGTTGAAATGTAAATGCATTTCATTACGAAGATATTAAGTTAAGAGAAACAATTATCTTGGATCCCATGGTTAATCAATATGCAAAATAAGAAATATTAAACCACTTAAAGCGTTTCTATAATTCACCAAGCCCTGAATATTATTGTATATAAATAATTTATACAGACTTACCTAAATTTCGGAGCTTCCATCGGATTGTGTGCTCAAACCATAACAGTTCAACTTGTAGCTCTGAAAGACTATTAATTTCCAAATTCTTTGGCTTGATTTTTATATAATGAAAAACACAGTTCTTAGTGTTAAAATCATCATGATAATCTACTAGCTGACATATATTTTAGAGCTTTATCGGTGAGACTATAATTTATGAACGACCTTTGAGCAACGCTAGACTAACCTTATGAGTGTACACCTAATAACCAGGACCAAATGAGGATTCGAAACCTGTGTGAGGAATTACAATTATGATTTGCAGTTGATGATTAAGGTTAGAAACTAGGTTTAAGGTTTTCATCACAAAATGACGTCAGCTATAATCATGAAACTCTATTTATCCAAATGGATGAGTGAATTTCGCGTCAAAATTTTAGACCTGTTATCTTATACTTGATTGGTTCGTTCATAAATTAAAGTCCCTCCCCTTTATCTATTTTCTAAACACTTTGACTTCAAAACATCAATAAATTAACAAATCAATGTCATCTGATCAGATATAACAATAACTGAACGTTAATCGAATAGAATAAATTCATTGCTCAAAGGTAAGTCTATTAAAATGACAATCATTTTGTCATAAGTTAAACTTTGTCCATAGTAATAAATATGACTCACAGCAAATTGATAATAAGAAATTGAATGAAGAAATTCGTTTACTTATTTAAAAATCTATTTCAAAAATGTACTCAAGTTACCCGATAGATATAAAACTGGTATCATGATTATAATAATAAGTAGTACGTAACATTTTGACTAAACAAACGAATAATTGAATGTTATGAATCTAGTGTTAGATAATAAATAATTAAATATTGTCATCATTTCGTTCATATTTCAGTAGTAAACAATTTAGATTTAGAAATTTCACTGGTTGAAATCATGAGTCAATTGAAGCTAGACCACCATGGAAATCTCCACAAAACCCATTCCGATAATAATAATCACCTGCTCACTAGTGACTGACTTCAGAAGACACTCCTGGAGTTCTAGTGAGAAGTCGTTACCAGTAGGGTTCAACCAGGTCTGTTGTGAGATATCAGCTTACTGAAGACAATGGTGTACGGTGGCGCAACTTCGTGGATTGGTTGAAGTTAGACATTAACACCGTTGGATGACGGCTCAGTGGTCTAATGGTTAAGTGCTCGCGCGCGAAACCAGTAAGTCCTGGTTTCGAACCTTGCGAGGTCGTGGGTGCGCGCGGCTGAGGAGTCTCATACCAGGACGAAACGGCCGTCCAGTGCTTCCAGGTTTCTCATGGTGGTCTAGCTTCAATTGATTCATGATTTCAACTTGTAAAATTTCTAAAAAATCTCAAAAAACTCATTTTGATAATTTAGATTTAGTTCCTTTTTACAACCATTTGATAAAAAATGTATTATTGAAGAAGGACTTAAATCTGTCATCGTTTATAACTTTATGTTATTCATCAAAACCGACTATTTTATTCTTGATTTAATGTATAACTGAAACTATTGAATATGAGGATTATGTATTTATTTGGTTTTTCTATGGCAATGCGATTCTTTTTCAAGGGAGGATAATTTGATAGTCTACTCGTATTTTATCAATTTTTAAATTGATGAATGATTCAAACTTATACATCAACACTTATATATTTGTAAATGCATCTTTAACAACAACTCCTTATTCAAATCCATGTTGTATAAAATTATATTACACGTGATACTTACATGATTTATCTGAAGGAATATCATTCTTTTACTAATCATATTGCGTGACCAGTAAATTAAATCCATTACTTTATTCCATATACCAGTCCAAAGATCAACTAAACATATGGCTGACTTATCGTTTTCATTGAATTCTGTAGCACCTTAAGGAAATTACATAACAAAATCATTAGATTTTTAAGAAAAAAAGGTTGTTTGTTTCTAAAAACAAAAGTTGACAGATAAATAACTAACTAATGACTAATTAATGAAACGATTCATTTATAATATTCTTCAACAGGTTATTCAATAACAATAAGATAGATTACTGGTTACTCTTCTGCGTAATGTTTATTACTTTTAAGAAATCAGTAACTGGAAACTAATTAATTGAAAGGATAGTCTAATGACTTTTAATATCTAGAAATCAATTTTCTTCATCAGTTATAGAGAATAAAATGATCAAATGAAAAAGATTTTTCCAGAGAGAAAAATCATTGAAAACCAGGAAAATTTAACCTTTTTTAAAGTCACTAATTCGTACGAGGTATTAGTGTGATGTTGGTTACTTATATCTACATAAGTAGTGTATAACGGTGGTCAGGTATAGAATGTATTTCAGTAGAAGGTCGTTAAGGAAAAAACGGGAATGGAACACAATTGGTATGAAAATATATGTAAAGTGAAATCCGTGACAATGGACTGATATTTGCAAAAGGAACAGTCATGTTTGATAAGTTGGATAAATATTTTGCAGATTAAATATTTACTACATGGTTCTCAGATTTTAGTGAGATACTCTGCTTGATAAATTGTGTACTCAATGCATTAAGTAAGCATAAGAGAGGAACCGTTATTGATTAATTTATTTATAATTTGGAGTTATATTGATTTAACACTTTTTCTCTCGGCCAACAACTAGCTTACATACTATTAACTATACTATAATTTATCATTTTAGACTATTACTTTCCAATGTAAATTTGCTTGAAATATTCATGGTTTACATAAAATTCATTGAGATATCGTACACAATAATTTTTTTTCGTTTAAAAATGAACATTTCAGTCAATAGCAAAATTATAGGCAAAATGGATGGTGGCTATCAGTAGAATCCAGAACGCACGTTTTGTTCTATTTGGGACTCATCAACTGGATGTACCTGAACAGTGATGGGTTCGATTCCCAAAATGAACATCCACTCTGACTTTCAGGTACATACAGCTAACAAGTTCCAAATAGAACGAAACACAGTATCGAGGCTATCCGCACACGATGCGCATATTTCAATTACAAACTGATCAATTGTAGTCCTAAATATCAGTGAAAAGATACAAACAAACAATAAAAAATGAAATTGATATCAAAATTAGTAGCAAGTAAATGAAAGTTATTAGACTCTGAACCTACCACAAATATCATCTGGTTTCATTTGTAACGTTAATGCTTTTAATAATAATTTAATATTCATTGAATGTAATAGAAAATTATGACTTGATTCTTTCCTAGAATTATGATGAAATAATTTTTGCTCAAACATTTCCGTAATCCATATAACATAAAATATGAGATTACAAGACATTAAACCATCTGCTACATCAATGTTTAACGATTCAAGTAAGGTCTTCATAAGATTAAATAAGTAAAGCATCTGAATAAAATGAAAATTGAAATAATAAGTGATGTGTTTTATATGTTTATATTACAAATATGTCATTGAGTTGAACATGAAATAGATACATTTATACCTATACAAACTAATCCTATTTTTAATGTTTATTTTGGATAATTATTAAAAACTTAGCTAATTCAAGCTCGGGAATTGATAACAATATGAAGAGTTAAAGTAATTAGTAACTAATTTATAAAAAACAATCAATTGAATACTCAGATTGTTTATATTTAACTCTTAAACAGATAATTTTTAAGTTGGTTTGACCAGATTTAGCAGTTTTTCATTCATGCTATCTTGAAGAATTCATACGTTTTACAGTTCTTTTTTGAATGTCTTAGACTATTATAGGCTTCATTCATAGAAATATGTTACTACTTGATTCAATATGCCCTAAATTTAGACAACATAATGCAAATTTCTTCAATGAACACAACTGATGATAAGAACTTGAAAAAGAGGTTATGTTCGACAACTTTAACTAGCAACAATAGCATAAGTAAATTCCAACGAAAGCAATTTTATTTACTCCTTTGATCATAATTATTATTGTTTATTTACCATCTGAATCAAATTTGAATATATTCTCCTTGCATACAAGTTTTGTTTAAAGGATCTCCTATGAATCATTTATAATATGATGAAGTTTCTATATGAAGTCCAATAAATATTATGGAACTAATGTGCAGTATTATATAAAACTTAATGTTGCAAACATGAGGATAGTTATTATAGAAATCTTTAATTAAATCTTATTAGTTTTTCGCAGTAATGATCTCCATTTCAATAATAAAACGTAGAGGTTGTCAGTGTATGACATGGTGTCATAGTATGAAAGAAAGCTGGACAGGACCGGCTTCAGTTGGTCACTCACAACTCCCTGGTTGGGGCCTTAAAGATAGTACAACATAGTGGCTATATAAATTATCAAATACGGCTCAGAATAGAAGCCAGTGGCGATCCTACTGTAACTTTATTTTACTTTCTTCATAAAAAATGGACGTAACTTCTTAAACTGAAAGAATTCTTTCCGGTTGTATCTTTACTAACTGAACTGCTTCTCTCATTATCATTATTTCACTATCATACACTAATTTCTATCCGTTGTTGTTCCCCTTTTTCTTATACGCACTTTACATTCTCTATCTCTTCACACTTTCATTGTTATTGTGTGACACATATGTATTTGGTGCCTCTTTGTACCAATATTAATGTTTTCAAATAAATAAATAGGTTTTTCACAATTGTCACATTGTGTTCCTAACAAAAGAAGAATTTCAAAATAATTTGTCAGATTGAATGTCAATTGACGTAAAATATTTGTCTATGATCTGGTAGCCAACTTAAATAACCAATATTTTCATTTAAATCAAAATTTAAATCCCCATGATATGAGATATAGATTACTTGACTTATTACCTTCGTATAAATTGTTATATTATATCTCCTGTTTGAAAATTATATAACATGTCTATTTTTCATAAGCACATTTAAAAGTTCATTTAATCAGATAAAATGGTTAAACAATATAGGGGTTGTGGAGATTGTCAATTTTTTGATTGAGACCATGAACCGATTGATGATAGACCACCATTGAAAACCCGGAAGCACTGGATGACCATTTCGTCATATTGTGCGAATCCTCAGCAGTGCGCATCTACAATCACGCTCGCGGGATTCAAACCCCGGGCCTGCAGTCTCACGCACGAATGTTTAACCTACTAGACCACTGGGCCGGCATTCACTGGTGTTAATGTCTAGCCTCAACCAATCCACGAAGTTGCGCAACCATCTTCCATTGTACTGAAGTAGACACCTGTTTCTACCCGACACGGATTAGCTCCACTGGTTACGGCTTCTCACCAGAACCCCGAGAATTTTCTCACGAAGCTAGTCACTAATGAGCACATGGTAAATATCAGTATACGGGTTGTGGATATTGTTAAGTTTTGATTGAAATCATGAACCCATTGATTTAAACTTGTAATAATGAACATCCTATGCTATTAATCATTTTACCCCAAAT
Source organism: Schistosoma margrebowiei (assembly GCA_944470205.2). Lineage (NCBI taxonomy): Eukaryota > Metazoa > Platyhelminthes > Trematoda > Strigeidida > Schistosomatidae > Schistosoma > Schistosoma margrebowiei. The sequence continues at coordinate 43,784,365 of OX104028.1, read as the reverse complement.
ATTGAAGTATTATAAAAGACTCTATTACTAATAAAACATATCACCTTCCATGGGGATGAATTGATAGTAGTTAAGAAACAAATTTTAATGTCTACTTACTCCAATAAGTTTCATTTGAATTGTGTTGAAATATTCTATTTTCAATTTATTCTGAATGAACCATTTTTGACATAATATATGACAATAATCCCATAATACTATAATAATATCTATAAAAATTGCATTATCATACATAGAGATCTATTGTAATGTTTAATATAAAATCATATTCACATTTACCTGAAGTTCATCTATTTTCATAACGATATTATCCAATTTTTGTATTAATTTTAATATACCTTTTGGTAAAAAGTCTGATTATTAAAATATATATATAGGATACCATAATTTTATGTAACTTACTTAAAATTAATGTTCGATTATGTAATAATCTAGTTGAATTTACTTCTTTATCACTATCCAAGTAGTCGATTGTCTATACCAATTAAATAAACAATTTTAAGCAAAGTTTAATAATGACTAGTAGAAGAAACCAGAATAAGCGTTTCTCTCCATTTAAGACTAATCAGTTTGGTACATCTACACTCCAATCTTGATATCAAACTAGAATAAAGTAACTGGTATCTTTTTATTTGTGTGTTAGTTGGTGCTAAAGTTTGAAACGTTCGTAATTCTTTTTTTGATGTGTTTTGTTCTTGGGTATTTATGGTTTGCTTTGAGATCTAACAGCGAGATCCCAGAGTATTTTTAATATTACCAATTGTTGACACAAATTCGAAAAACATCTACTTCCTAACTATAACAAGATGAAATAAGATTAGTAAGATACAGTATTTTTCATTCTTGACAAACTACCCCTTAGGCATTCACTATTTTAATCTCACATACAAAGCGTAGATTTTTCTAAATACTTATCAGGCTTAATTTAAATGACTTACTACCATACGAGTTAATTCTATACATTTATTATTATATTAACTAATTACTTATGAATTATCCAATGATATGTATAAAATATTGATATGTCCATTAAATAAAGGACTATAATCATTATATTCTGACGAAATAAAAGTTACTCACTTATAAACAAGAGTGAACCTATAATATATCAGCACGAAAGTATTAAGACAAATCCCAGACTAGTAGATCTAGTAACAGTATTGATGGTAACATAAAGAAGATATCATTTCAGTAGAAAGAACGTATTCAATGAATATAAAGTATAAAAAATATCTTAGAGCTCAAGATCTAAGCAAAGATAAACTGTGATTAGATTTGAGCCATCAAGGACGACCCCAGCCATATCATCAAAAGTCTCTAACTATTAATTATGATAACCATAATCACTCAAACCAAGTAGTCTACACCCACCTACACTGCTCAGTTTAAAAATTGATGGCTGATGTCTATTCTTGGCTTTGCCCTCCCTAGTTTGTACCAGTTGTACTTCGAAAGGTATATAAATAGATCACATAATATATACTTGAAATGATGGATCTTTTACCAACAGCGTAATTAAGTACATGACAACTTATTAAACGATCAAAATACTGGTTGAATCCTCTTTTCATCAACATACTCTTAACGTTCTAATATAGATAGTCTGTAAGACTTTATCAATTCCAGTCTCCGACATGCCACATTACTCAATGAGTGTCATTCAATCATCATCTAGAGGTGAAATGGATCGTAATATATTCAAAGTTACATTTAACTTCGTTCACCCTATTTCATTTCACTAGTATTAAATTTGTGAAATTTAGATACCTATCAGTCTGACAGATAGCTTGTATTTGGTTTTACGAAACAGACAATTAGGTGAATTCACTTCATTAATTGTGACTATTAACATTTATGAATGACCACAGAACAGTAAACAGCTTCATGTTTCTGAAAATCTAGCAAAAATAAGATAACAGATTATTAATCTGACTTGGTTCATTTCGCCATGTGATTTATTACATTAAAATCCATGAAACTCAAACGCATAACATATACCTACTTTGCTTGACTATTTACACACGAACCATTATAGATGTGCCTGTTGACAAAGTTACACTAGACCATGATCACTGTATTAGTAAGCATGAAATTGTAAGTGTAGGTTTAACTTTCGTTCACTTTTATGAATACCTTCCATAGAACTCAATTTTACTGAAAGACTTAAATTCTCAAGTTACCATGTTAGTTGAAAATGCTACAGTTATTCATTGCTGATAAACATCAGCTATTTACGAAATCTACTTATGTACATCAGCTTTCTATTGACCAGTGAATATTGTTAAACTATTCACTCTTTTTTCATAGCCGAATTCTGATAATAAGATTTACCTACAACACCATATGTTCAGTGCATCCTTTTAAATTTCTTACTTTCATAAATTCAATTAACCATATTTTGACTGTGATATTCTTAAAATCTATTTATTTATAATACATCGTTTATAACGAACTAAATTCTGTTCGTCTCTAACAAGAGTTTGAGTTCGGTCTTAATTAACTGGACTGTATATTACTTAAGTTACAACAAGATAACACCTTCCTATGAACTTACCAAATTTGATGTATCCTGTTGTTTCATAGAACTTTTACTTAAATTAGCCGCTGGAGTTTCTTGTACAATAGGTTGTTGTAATACATCCTCTATTATCTCGTTTTTATTCAATACTTTTATTGACAATTGTGCAGAGTGTAACGCACGAAGTAATTCCAATGTATCAATTTGTGCTTGAATATACTGTATAAATTCTTTAGGTGCTTGTTCTTTAATTAGATCTGATAGTTTTTCCTGTTGGTAAAAAATAATTTAGCGATTTAAATCGGTTAAGTCATTCGGTTTGTATTGCTGCTTTATTAATGTCAATGAACAGAACAAATCTTATTTAAAATATCAATTAGAATTAAGAAAGAAAGCAATTTCATATATAATAGATTAAACAGATTTATTTAACAACAGAATTACAAAAACATTACTGCTATGATGTGTGCCATTTATGTTGACATAAGTAGTATATAACGCTAGTCTGACACACAGAGGGTTGAGAAGATCGAAAAGGAAAGAACGAGAACAGAAAGCAATTGGTATAAAAATGAAGGAACAATGAAGCCTGAGACAGTTAATGAACATTTTGCGAATGAAGTATTTTCTGTATGGTTCTCAGATTTTACTAAAAGGTTCTGTAATTTTGTGTTCACATACATTTAGTTGTCACCGCTTGTGTTCTCGTTCACTACACTATTATGACTTTTATGAATTTTAATAGAATTAAAAGATCTACGTGAACTATCTCGATAAAAAGGTGACAGAGAAATCAACATCAATCTTTGTAATAGATAAAACTAAATAATATGTCTGAAGAGTATAGTTGGAGAACTTTATACTTTGAATGTTAATCATTCATTTACTTATATTTGCAAAAATATGATACATGTCTAAAAATCAGTAAATTATATCAGATATGTTAATTGTTTATGTGATGACTTTTCCATTGTACTACCAGTTCTTCTTGTTTCAATGGCATTTAAGTTAAATAACTAGATAAATAAATCATTTTGAAAGTAATCATGGTAGTTCAAATTACTTTTCTTACTACTTTTGTCTAAATATATGGGCAAACACTAAATAAAAGTGATGCCTAATGGATTATAGACATCACGTTTCAGGTAGACAACGAAACGTAGTTTAAAATGGCATCAATTCGGCATCCAACAGAATAAAAAACATATGGTTAATCGTTTAGAAAAGCTTAAATGTAAGATAATGATTTAAATCATCAACTTGTTTTAGTTGCATGAACAATATTTCCCTATTTATTACTGAAACAAATACATTAAGAAACTGTTTGTTGAATAGATTGATACCATTCATCCTATTTTTCTTTGTTCTTACAGCTGTCTTTCAAGAAAACTAAGTTCAGTATTCCTAATTAAGAAGCTACGAATACTTTGATATAATATTTTAACTTTCCTACTATATCCCGTATAATGCAAAGAAAACAGATTTCAGTATGAGTTTCTTGCCACATAACTGTACATCACATGGATGACAATTAATTTGAGTTGTGAAACAAAAACGAACGGAATTCTGTCCATCTGCTTTTCATGAAATAAGCTTTGAATATAATGAATACTTTAAGTTTGGTTTTACTTCTATTTAGTGATTATTGCTATGAAATTCTATATTCGAAAATTTTTACAACGTAACATTAATCCTAAGTATAGATAATCAATTCGGTATTTAGAAAATACTTTTACTGTACTCTTAGCAATCAAGAAGACCTATGCTTCATACTAATTGGTTCGCAAAAGCTTAATTCATCCGTAATCGATAACATATTGATGATTCCTATAGGATTGTAACCTACATCACTCAGTGTTATAATCAGGAGTTTTACATTTTTAATGACAATTCTTTACCTCTTAAAGATAATATACGAATCAGTATCTGAATGAACAATATTTTTGCACTTCAATAAAATAAAATTACTGGCTTTTTATACTTTAATTGAAGGTAACTAAAATATTTTACTTACTTCGAAAACATGCAAAGTATCTCGTGATACCAAATCGAAAATATCATACTGAGCACATGCAAAATAGATTTGTATTAATTTCATCAAACTATCTATTGTACAACTAACGTTTGTATTTATATTTGATGAAGGTATTGCTTTTGATTCTGATAACAATTCTCCATTTTCATCAAATTCTTCGGCGAAATCATGGTAATTGTATTGATAATGAATTAAATCTAACTGTGTCCATTTCAAAAATTTTGTTTCATTCAATGCTATTGTATGATTTATTAAAGTTGTAGAAGTTTTCTCTCTATCTACTGGTATTTTACGAATGACGTGTATTCCAGATAGAAAATTAGGAATCAATTTTTTAGAAGAATTTGCTAAGTCAAAAAAAAAATTTTAATAAATGAAAATGATTTAACACTTTCTTTCTGTTTGGACCAATTATTGTTTTAAAGTAAATGAATTTAAATAACGAAAGTAATTCACATTCTCATTGAAGGAGACTTAATTACATAATACACTAATTTATAATAATGTTATATATCATGAAAGGTACTTTATTTAAAAAGACGTTCAAAAGTTGTTTCCACTGGATATTTGCTACAAAAATTTTAATGGTGCAAAAAGATATAATGCCTGTGAAATATAGCTACAACTGATAGTATTTTGTAATATAGTTTTGTTATCAATGTATACACATAGTCATCATTCTTGTAAGAATAGAGATTTCTTTAGTAAGAAGAATATAATTGCAAGAACAATACATGTACATTGATAAACTGGCATAGTCACAACGTTACAAGCCTTTGGAATAATAGATTTCATAAAAGATGCAGTAGTTAACAAACAGCCTTTCTTTAGGAGAGCGGATTGGGACGACGCGTACTGGAATTAACAGTACAGTGTAAAAAGATTCCAGTATTGTTACAGGGTACCCCTTGATTTTATTGATTCGGCTACATGCTTTGGTTACCTTTACACATTTCTTTTTAAGCATTTACTCAATAAATCAGATTACAACTGTTCTTTTTCCAATTTTGCTAGATTTAACGTTAACTCGTGTTAGGCTTTCTTTGTGATTCTGTTCAGTTCAAAACCCTGAATGAATAAAAATCTCATTATATGTCAGATAAACATTCCAGTTTAAGCGCATAGTTGTGATTTACATTCTGAAGTACCTTTTTACGATGAAACTGTAAATAGTGCTAGTTTTTTATATATGCTTTGATGATCAGATCTCATTTGTCCTTACCTTTGTAATTAATATTATACAACGTAGTTGTGGAACTATCATAAATAACACTAGACAAAAATATTGAAATAAATACGTTCATAAATATTTGAGATTTTATGACAACTGACAGATGAATTTTCCAGAAAATAATATGAATTGATCAAATATTTGGACCGTTGCTCGGATATTTGAATATTCAACATGACCGATTAATTAAAACTATTTGAATAGTTACAGTGTTTAAAAAGTTCTTCTATGCATCTTTCTCACATCACCTGCCTAGTTTTTAAGTTTATTTTAATTTTTAGCTCAATCAGTTGTTACTGAACAATGTAGAGTATTCAGTTTCATGACTATTATCACTTATATGAATGGTATTTGCTGTATTTATCCTATTCGGTTCTTGCTCTTTAGAACTAGATTAAGAAAAACTACAACCAATCTGATAAAAAAATTTACCCTGATATAATCATGAATATAAGGTGGTGTTACCGATTGTAGCTCACTTTCATGTCAACATTTCAACTCGCTATAAATGGAAATCTTTTTTTAATGTGATCTTGTTTTTTATATCAGTATTAGAATTGATACCAAAGAGCTTGTCATTGTTACTAACAGCTTTAAAGACATTATATCAATGAAAAAAACTTAATTTTTTCGACTAATGTAACCACTGAGATTAGAATAAACATTCATTTCGAATTTTATTTATGAACAAATGGTTTCGTTTATCTTACCAAACTACTTTGCGATTCTTGATAAATGAAGACTAAAAATCGAAAATCAATTGTAGTTTATCAAAGGTATCTATGAAAGAAAACAGTCCAATATTTCATATGCAATACTCAGTATTATAAATTCACACTATCCTGGATAATATTATAGTGATATTTTCAGAAAATGTTGTGTATTACCTTAAAAACCAATATTTCCGGCTGGTCAGCAACTTTTATCATGTTTGGAAAACTGGAATATCTTTGAACTTAGTTATGAAGTTTCCAATCCAATTTTTATCACTGAATAAGCTCATATTTTTTAGCAAACTTAAAATAATGTTTTGGTTAATTTGGAAATCTTAGGTATCAATGCTCATAATGCACCAAACTAGCACAGATATATTCAATCTTTATTTTGCTCAGGATTCTCAGTTCTTATTTTTTTCTTACACTATGTATGACTTCATTTTGTTCGCCTTTTCAAAATTTATCATTTATTCCGACTTCTCAGATATTCATCTGACTAATCTCAACTTACCACACTGATACAATGTCATAACTTTACCCAATGAACACTTATATCAGATCGTATGCCGATTATCATTGACTGATTGCGTTTACTTTACTTACTTACTAACTTGCGTACAACGTTTCGTTTTTAAATCACTGTTTCCAGATAAATTTTGGACAATTTTATATGACAAGCATACAAGCATAATTAATTGATGACGGCAAAATATCAGTAGTTTATCTAAAAGTGGAGAACTACAAAATCAATTTGTTTACAATTTGTATATAACGAATAATGATCCGAAATACGGGGAAAAGGGTAGATAAGTATTCAAAGAGTAGTATATTTACATGAAAACATGAGGATAACTAACTTGACAGCACTAAAAATTGCATATATATTGGTTTTTGTGTATGCTTTCTATCTTTAAGGTTGCTTACAAAATAACCTGATCTTAATTATTCATTATTATGATTATTACTTAAAATTCACAATCTTTTCTGGAGTAAATTACACAGTTAAATTCTCACTTACGATAAATTAACTCCATTGATGCAATAAAAAGTTCAGTATAAACGTCAGACATTTCCCAATCAGATGAATCTACTGGTGGTTTTGGTGTGATTAAACTTCTTCTTTTTCCAGGCTTTAAGCTTAACGCTTCTAAAATAGCTAATATTTGAGCAGAGGAATTCGGAATTAATTGATTTAGATAACGTTCAGTAATTGTTCGAGGCCATGAATGCTGTACACAATATGAAAATATTTTAAATACATTTAATGAATAACGGTCAACAATAAATAAATTCGAGCTATTAAGAAACCAGGCCACGGTTACAATATATAGGAATTATAATCCATGGACTGTTTTACCGGAGAATTGACTTAAAATGTTGTGGATAATTCACTAAAGTCAGGAATATCTTCCTCATTACATCAGTAGAAATAGTTGTAATTAAAAGTTACGAACTAAATAAGTTAAGTAAAAAAATTTAAGAACAACACAGAAATTAGGCACTTATTCGTTAAAAATATAATTTAGTTATAATTCATTAACTACTAAAAAGATGCACGATAACAGTCAACCTACTTGGACTTTAAGTCAGTCAATCAGCAACAATGTAGAACTTCGAACCTATGTACATTAGTTCAAGTTTTTATACCACATTGGCACAGAGATACAATTGTCTGTTCAAATCCCATACTAGTAGAGGTAGTAAAAGTATAGGGAGCGATTGGAAAGATTAGGATGTGGAGATGTTGTATTGAAGCTTCTAACCTCTTTGGTCTATGCTGCTAGATAGTAGCACTACCCTTTACAAATAAACTAATTTCAATCAAAGCAGAGTATTCAATTTCGATCAGTGAGTTGCACCATCTAACACATTGTTAATCAGTATCTATTTAGGAAACTAAATATAGTTGTAGTGAATTCATATTCACAGTGATAATCATGTGAGAATAACTATATTTCTTCTAGTATTCTATAAAAATAAAATATCCTATATTTTCGAGTAGTTTTCCGTTCATTAAGTGGGTTCATCGTGCATATAAATGTAATTTCAATTGGGATTTTCATTTTAATCGTACAAAGCTATCTGCATACGTCTTCTATAAACATGACACTACAGCGCATCCCAACTTCACGAGTGAAACAAGTAAATAAAGTAGAAGTGAGAACTTGAATTAGAATTCGTGGTGAAAATTGTGCACTTATGTACAGCACTCATTCACTAAATGAACGAAAAAAATGCTCGTAAACGCTAAACACTTCACAATTATACAAAACTGAAAAGCAGACCTGCTACAATTTCACAGATACGCATCTTATTCCTGACAACCTTGGTATTTACAAGCCACTGTTATTGAATTTACAAAATGGCATGTACATAAGCTATTTATTCATAAGATGATTCTGAAATGTACAAACATATACAAGAAGAATGAGAATTACGCTTTATCATGATAAACAAAACACATTGAACGTTTCATTCTTATCGGTTAACAATAAAGATGAATTCCCATAAATAGGAATAGTAAGAACCAATTGTGCCTTATCTTGAATCGTTTCTATTAATCTATCTGACCTTAGTTCATTAGGAAAAACAGGTTTTTGCAATGACATTTTTTTGTAAGAAAACAGTGGAATATCACTTTTAATAAAAATAAAACTGCCTTCTTAACATCACAGTTGCAGTTAAAAATGTGAAAATTCTTCACCAAAAATTTCTTTTGACGTATATAGGTTATTTTACCCCGTTATAATTGAGACAAGAAGACAATCACTATTATTTTCATTGTATTGGCCTAAGTATTTGTTTTCTTATAATCAGAAGTCTATCATTCCAACCATTTAACATTTTACGTATTCACCATGTGTTTCAAAAAAAGCTATGAAAGAATCAAAGATTGAATTACACAGAAAGCTCATCCTGTATAGCTCACGAAAAAGTTACGAATAGTTCCTATATTTAAATAATTACATTAAAACTAACCTACCTGTAATAGTGTAGCGAATTCAACTCTGACTTTTGGTCGAAGATAACCTTGAGGACGTTTACGTGATTCAAAGACAGATCGTTTAAACACCATGGAAGAAAGCTGTATTGATAAATTCATAAAATGTTATCTCTTTTTGAATGTGTTTTAAATAAGATAAGGATTATGATGAAATAAATATTATAAAACATAGTGTTGTACAAAGCATTTGCTAAATTGTAAAATTTATCATAAAATGGTTTATTATCATTATTATTATCGACGTTTATTTATTAGTTAATTATTCAATACAATGCATACTGTAACCTGGCTTATTATGCTATCGAATAAATCAGTCGGTTTAAACTAAATGGATACTGCAAGTTTAAATTGCTTAATTTCATTTCAGTAAAATAGTATGACGTTTACAAATACTTGAAGTGTCAATGAAAATGGCTTTATACACAGAACACATTTTGCTATTTTATTCTTTATTCATCTTTCTTAGTACTTAATTCTCCAGCGTTTAAAGATTCATGACTCACTATTAACTCTTCTAAATTACTCCATCAAAATCATGATAAATAATTTCTCACGTTCATATTCATCTTATCTTCATAATAGCTAATCACGGTTTATGCCCATGAAATAACTTTTCAGTTGTATTGAATTCGGTCAGTTATAATTATGATGAATTCAAGCCAAACTGTCACTAAATTTATTGGTTCGAATAAAATTCCAGTAACTAATCTACGAGTGATTTCTTTTACTTAGAAAATTTGATAAACTTGCCTATCTGCTAATATATTTTAACAACAGACTGTTTACATACGAATGATATAAACTATCAGCATTCAAGCAAACTGGCTGTTCCTATTTTATAAACATAAATATTCAAATAACTAGATTCTACCACACTAATATCTTGAAGCTCTAGTAAAACCAGAAAACTGTCATAAATATGAAAGCTTAAAAAGAGTTTGTGATATCTACATAATTATATCTTCACAATAAATTTAGCTCCCGAAGTTGCAAAATGTATTAATTTAAACATAGCATTGGAAGAAATTAAATTCTGCTGTGTTTACAAACCAGTCAGAATACATTCCATGTATGTTTTTAGGATGGTTTCAATAGTTCATGACACAATGGCTACTTTTAAACAAAACTCCTGTCAAAACTAACATGTCTAGCAATCTCAAAGATAGAACATTCTTCCAGGATTTTCGTGGTTTCGTTTGTTGGCTAACAGGTTGTTTGATCATTATCATCAGACTAAGTGAAACTAAGGTGTTTTTTACTTCAGGTCAGAAGAGGAAGCTAATATTTGGAAAATACAAAAAAAACACATTTCACCTAAATAAAAATCGTGACCGTGTAAACGAAGTATTTTGACACAATCTCATTGTCCATATGCAAACTGCTAATTTGTTTATGAGTAGGAATATGTGCCATTAATTCTGTGTAGATATTGAACTGCTTCTAAGGTCAGTTTTCTAACGGAGTAGTAAACTTAAAATAAATTAGCCGTATTTTTAAAGTTTTCAAACTTTAGAACTAAACCAAGTGTTTTTATCATACCTAAAACTCCATAGTTCGTAGATTGTGTTGTACTTTTGGAAATATTTTAAACGACTGGTGTAACAGCTTTGGTGAAAAATTTCAGAGTGAGTACCATCTTTTTCAATGATACCGACTGAATGGCAAAAATTGTACTAGGTGTTTAAAGAAATTAAATGTTTTGATATCATTTTTCTTTATGCAAACTTCTTAGAATATTCGGTAGCAGTAATGAGGGTGGAAAAAGGTTAACGGTAATTTATGTTTTTACATACTTCAATAGCAACCACGTGAAATAAATTACTGGAGGTGGTCAACATCAAACTTTTCTCCCGGTCCCGTAGTTGATGCATCTCAGCAAAATCAACCAGCGATTTTCTTGCCAGAGCCTATTTGGTCGAAAACAAAGATAAATGTGATTACCACTTGCTTGTAACTGTCTGGATATTTTGAAATGCGTATGTAGAGAGAATAAAAAATAACTTTAGTAAACATGCTACTTTCGAGAAATGAGATGTTAGTATTTATATGGTTCGCTCACTCACTTATTTTGTTTATCTTTTAATTTTCTGAAAAAGTATCTGTGGGTGTTCCAACCTAGTTTATTTTCGGCATCTTTGTTTATCTAAAGATAAGACCACATACTTATTACATCAATAATATATGTGGAGGTTTGAAGAACCCCTTAGCATTTTCCATATTTCAAATCTCCTTGAACGCTTAATTATTTGCGTACGACGTAAATTTGAATCTTATTGAATATTAAATAAGTCGAAAACTTGATTTGCCTCTCTGTTCAAACTGTATAAATACCCATATCATTTTCACTGATTTTGCAAATTCAGTGCGCTTTGCTAACTTAATTCAAAGTAACTTATATGTGCAATTATTCTGAGTTTTTACCATTTATTTTTAGTAATAACGTGTAGTACATAATTCAACTTTCTGGCTCAAAAGTATGTGGATAAATAACGGGCAAAGTACAGTGAAAAACTGTAGCTGTTTCAGTGGAAAATAATTATCCTGCCTTTACCCTAGTCATTAAGTTGTTCTCCCTGATAATCACATTGAACACAACAGTTTTATTTAGTTTACCCATAAAAATCACATAAAATAAGCCCAAAGCTTTGTCATGTTTAGGTTATAGTTCAATATATCATTGCGACTGTTTGCAATCACTGAAAACGCTTAGCATCTCAAGCATTTAAAAAATCTTTGGCAATTTAGTATAGAAATTTTGTTTCACTAAAACATCTTAGGATTCTCAAGTTAAAGTATCACGAATCCAGAGTTAACTGTTATCTCAATAATTGCATATTTTTGTTTAAATAGAATTTAATGACACATTTTCAAGCCACATAATAAGTTTTGTCTGGTCGTTTAGAATATATGATCATTAATTAGCCATCTTACAGGTGCTATAAGAATGAACAAGAATATCATGTCAACCGAATCAATATATTTTGCGAACAATAAAACATCTGTGCAGTGGCTCCGACGTAACGAATAAGTTTCATTTTAAGGACACAGATAACAGATATATATTCGGTTAATCACTTAAACAGTAATAATAATGACTTTTATACATATTTTAGTTATCATTACGGTTTCTTACAGAACCAAATTACTCAGTGAAACAGGTCATATATAGTATTCAAAATAAAAATTATATATTTATTTGTGAATTCAAACACCGGTATTATAGTTTATGAAAATTAACTTTAGTAATATAAATTAATTTACCCTTGAGGCTTCGTCAACGAAAAATTCTCAGCTCCAAATGTATATTATTGTTGTATGGCTTTTTCATGTATTGTAAATCAAGTGGTTTATCATTCAAACCATACTATACAGACTAACTCAATTCAGAACAGCTGCCTCCAAGCCTTTAAAGACAATTTTTTATTTGTTGGTAGAGGTAATGTTCATACTATTGTAATGACGAAAACCTTTGACTTTTTTCCAGCCTGCAAATAATGTGAATAATCCATGAGTTCACAACTACTACCGGTCTTCCGACGCTTGGCTACTAGGGTACTATTCAAATGTAACTTACTATCACTAGCTTGTTCTTTCTTCAAGTGCTACTGGAACGTTTTCTATTTTATCAGTGGAAATTGCGTTGTTCAAAACATCACAAACAACTATAGAATGATAAGTGATAACAAGCAAACCTTCTAGAAAAATCGCAAGTCGAGAATGAAAGAATTATCTAATATCTATGGTTGTTTAGTCAAAGAAAATGACTGGGAATCGTAATAAAAAATATCTTTTAAGGCCCATAGAGGAGGCAGTAAATACGAATTTAACTTTATTTTTACTATAAAACTGGTTTTTCTTTAAATCACTGGAACGTTGCATAGAAAGTCTATGACAAAGAGTCGTCAAATATTAGTAATTTGAACTGCAATGGATTTTCGAACTCATATAGCTAGATATCTTCAGTGTAACCGATCTGGTTACGAATTATGTGTATTTATTCAAAACAAAATTAAATTCTTCTGCTGTCTGGTTACAAATATATAAGAGTCGGAATAAATCAAAAATTACTACGTGACATATATTTAAAATATATGCTGAAAAACGTACTTCTGATGCATCACTGTAACCATTATAGTGAAGCACTTTACTAGCAGTAACGGAAATACGAAACTTCAGGTCAAGCAGATGCATTGGATTGTATGACAACCATCGCGATGTAAAGAAATTCATCCAAAGTAACTGCGCGGACAGGAAATCAGAATGGCTGTTTGGTGAAAAGTTGTCAAATAACTTTAAAAGGTTTATTGAGTCTAGAATAAACATTAGCAGGAAAGAGGACCCAGCTACCTATCTTTATTAGATTAGAACCAATTGAACTGTCAAACATGTTAAGAAGAAGCTCACGTTGCTTGCGAAAAAAACAAAGAATAAACTCCTTGAATTTCCCATCAAATCCGTACTCTGATAGAAAATGTTCCAGAGTTCTGAACAGAACTACATAATCAACATTCTGAAAAACTAGATCAGGTTTAATGAGCAATATACCTTTATGAATACCCTCAGATTATTCCTTTTTGCTTCATTGGAAAGAAGTGGATTATTTATGAATGAATCGTTTGTAACCGTTTTTAAGCGACACAGAAAGATCACCAAATCCGAAAAATGTATCTTGTAGACTTATTAAAACATAATATTCTTTATACCTCTCTACATTTAAAGATAAAAGCACAACTTTCATGTATCCAATTACGTAGTTCAACCGCGCTAAAAGACTGATAAATAGTTTTTAGACAGCAGTAGCTGTAGATAATGCATCCAACCTATTGTAACATACATTTCTTTATCAGAAAAGCCCAAGTAATCCTTATTTATTGGCTTCTTGCTTTCAAACATGTTATGAGTAAAATTGAGAACGTGTAAATGCTGTAACAAACAAAGCGGTCAAACGTTGTCATAATGATCGTTGATTCATGGTATCACTAAACGAAGAAAACCAAACTTTTAGGAGCTTAATGAAAATAGACAATTTGTGCATTAGAAGGAACAACATCTTAATCTTTTCTTGCTAATGAAAATTTAATACTGTAAGGTATGTGGCTTACGCTCTATTTAAAAATAACAGAGTTAATTATACTGTTTCGGCCGTTTATTATGCATCAGAACTACCGTTTTCACTTTAAATGAATTAATTTCAGTTAAAGTAACCTCATGAATACCTTTTTCCTGAAGGTAGTTTGTCGTCTGTATTTTTGTATCAATTTGCACTTTTGGATCTAACCTTTTACGGTTTATCACATATTTCTGGTTATCACTTTCTTGTCTCCACGTGTTTTCGTTTCAAGTTTTTTTGAAAATCTCTGATTGATGACTGAACAGTGCGAGAAAGGTAATTGTCGACGCCCAATCCTCTGATACCCAGTAGGATGTGGAATGCAGTGCGGTAAGTGCAAAGCACGGTATAAGTATGTTTGATCGAAACGCCTTGAAAACCTAGTAACAAGACTAGGTCTGTTTCCAGCAGGGATAACAACAACCTGACTACTCGAGTCATCGAAAGTCATCCAGGATCGTGAAATTAGTGTAACACGACTGTAATTATTACCCAAGGAATGCTGGCAAACGGGTACAAACTAAGAACAAGAGACGACCTAATTGTTGAGGGGAGGCCAATCCCTCAAACAATAGTTAAGAAATTGGATTGATCACAATAAAAAGTCAGTTGTCTATCAAATAGTCAAGGATAATGAGAGTTCAGGAACCAAAACTCGTTTTGACCATGACATTGAGTTGATGAAAGAGCTAATAAGCCATCAGATGTTTCAGGTCATCTTGCTAACAATTTGCAGACTAGTTAGCCGAACGAGCCCGAAACAGAATCGACACAGTATGCTAAAAGTGGCATTTAAATCTCCTGTTGACAAGGACCTATTGCTATAAGATGGACATAAACTAAAGGCCCCAGGAGTTTCTATACATAAACATTTGCCGCTCACGAACCGTACAAAAAGACAATAAACTGGAAATGAACTAAAACTAAGGTTAAATGCTGACTAAAAGAACTTTAGCATTGTAATTTTACGAATGGTGAGGCTTCGAAAGAGAGCCATACTTAAGCCGCTTGAGTTCAAGACGAAGGTATTCAAGTGGTCTTCAGATTCGTTACACTAATTCCCGGAGCTTAAACAACAAGCGATTGGAGTTAAGTGTACAGATAGACTCTGTCAGTTCGAAAGCAGTCGTAGTCAGACGCAGTCTGCAAGCATAAAAAAACTTGATTTCAGAAGCTTCACGTTAGTGTGAGCCGACAAAACCCAGAAGACTAATGGAGGAGAAGTATCTTTATTCACTAGAAATACTATCCCCTTTACAGATATCGATAACATAACCCGCGAAAGTGGAACGTGTGAATTGTTGAGTTGCCACCTGAAGCGTGAAGGACAAGAGCCGCTGATTGTTACTGTCTACTGAAGTCCAAACTATGAGGTGAACGATGTCTTGCCTGACAATCTCAACACTTGGTCATCGAGTGGTCAATGCCTGGTCTTAGCAAACTTTAGTGAACTTACGGTTGACTGGAAAAATCTAAGGATTGGATTGTCCGAAAATTCCCTCGAACAGGAACTAGTTGAAGTGGTTATCACATGTGCTTTAGTGCAGCGTGTGACAGATGCTACTAGGTACAACCCAAACCCCGAGTCATCCTCTCCAAATCTCATATTGACACAATGTGAAAACGACATCACAGATCGTGGTTCACTAAGGAGTTTCTCAACCTCCTCATAGGAGGAAAGAAATGTATGAGAAAGTTTGGGTACTGGGTAATGAAAAGATGAAACCATACAACCAGCAAGCTCGAAATACTTGTGCTTCGACGGTCGTGTAATTCTAGAAGATTGCGTGAAATGAAACCCGTTAGAAATTCCATGGTTCGCCCTAAAGTCTTATATTTGTACATATCCCAGCTTGATAGGGAGAGAGTAGTATTGCATCTAACTAAACACCAGTTGATTATATCCTCACAACACTGATTTATATCAAAATTATCATGCATAGCCTATCATCTAAAATACTTTGACCAGGTAAGAAACAATTGGGATGAAGGAAATCAAGTTGTCACTCTCTACTTTGACTTCATCAAAAAGTTTGATAAAGTACAACACTCTTCTCGCTTATATAAGTAAAATACTTTCATTTTAGCTGGTAAAACTTATGAGTGGATTTTATTCTTTCTAGGAGATCGAACTCAGGTAGTGAAAATAAGGAAACATTTCTATGACCCTCAATACATTATTAACGGTCTCCTCCAGGGGTTAGTCATTGGACCACTATTGTTTATCGTGTATGTTGGGCATATACCGTATGTAAAATTAGAAAGCCGGTAAAATACGAATAGAATAAGGAACTCGCAGTGGCATTGTTTTGGTGGTGTTTTGTGTCATCCTCACCAATAAATAGATCACTGGCTCCATGGATGCAAGATCACTTTTTGTAGGAGAGAGATCATGAGGTTCTCACTGAATTTGTCATCATACGACGAAAGGCAGATTGTGTTTATGTATATGTATCTGGAATGGTTTATCTTTCATATTTCTGCTCCGTTATATTCGAGGTGAGACATTGTTATGTTTGACATTGTTTCTCATGGACAATTCATTTAACATCATATCACCACTAGTTCTCAACTTAACAGGCCGTCAATTAGGTATTCTTTTTATCTCTTCTTATCTTTCTAAACATATTTAACTCCAGATTGTCCTTTGAAATCAATTTTGACTTTCATAGCATCAATCTTAATTATTATTGCACAAATATTTATACTAATATCTGGTTACATTCTGTATACTATTACATAAATCTAAATGTATTCATCCGAGTGTTTCAAAGGATTTTTATTTTTTCAATTGCTGGTTTCCTTCTGTGGTTGATATTCATTTCACAATTATTATTATTATCATGGATGAATCTTTTCACTAGGTGTTCACTTCTTTTCTCTCTCTTCTTCCCTTCTAAATAAATATTATTCTTAAGATTATGAAGTTTGTAAATAAGACAATAACTTGTGTTACACTTAAATTAACTTCTCAGAACCGTTTTATCTTCACTACGCATATACGACTCATACAGAGTGATATTTTATTATCCTTTTCACTTAAATGTGACTTTCATAGCATCACTCTAAACTATAACTGCACAAACATTTATTCTAGCATCATATCTTACTACAATGATAAATTATTTTTTCTTAATTATTTTTGTTACTAATTTAACGATACACACATAGTCGTTTATTCTTGTTCTGTGTTCATAAACACGCCTATTATACTGTTTGCGTATTTCACGTCTCATTTATTTCTATTCCCTTATTTTCTCCATTTCTTTCTTTAAACTCCATTCAATAATCTTCTCAATTACACAGACCCGATTTATTATTATTAATATTCTACTATTATTATTCTAAATTTTTTTTAATATGGCAAGTATAATGCTAACATTATTGAAAATTGTGTACTATTGCATTTTCTGAAGAAACCCGAAATGGTTTCTTCACAACACTTATGTACCCATAAGATGTTTGTGAATAATAATAATAATGCCTATCTTTGACTCCGCAACATGGTTATAAGTACCAGACTTCATCAAAAGGACACTGTAAAAACATCTTCTAGCGTCTTGTGGGTTAGCTATAATCACAAAATATAAGCTGTATCCTATAGCACAGGAATTGTCGTGAACTCTTCTACGCATACTGCACAGACGTCCTGAAGCCTGTTATATATAAATCATCACATCTGTACACAAACTGTTACTGCTAAGAAAAACAGAAATAAAACTATTTGAAGCAGACGAGAGAAGTAATGTTTGTTATGCTTCATTAGGGGTTGTGAGGCGAACAACAACCGAATTGTAATCTAGCTAAAAATAATCATAGAGTCACTTAACTGGACATCCATTAATATCTAAATATTTCAGTTTTATGTATAAACTTTCTTAATAAAGTATACAGGCTTCTCGAAAAATTGAAAACATTTATTTCACATGATCGTTCCGCTACAACAAAAATATCCAGCTAATTTAGGACATTTGTTGGCTAACTAAACTGAAAAATCCACTTTGGAGTCCGACAACAAGAGTTTGAAAGTTAACAGTTTTGGACAGATTCAGTTACAGACCTGATGGAGCATTGGATAGTATCCGAACCTCCATTAATGGCACAATCTGAAAGCCAATAACCCAGGAGTCATAAATGATGGGACTGAACAATATATGAAATAATAGACAGAGCCTTGTACTATATAATATCTTGGTTATTTATCAAAATAGGTGATTTGAATGGCCTATCGAAACACAATCTGGAGTGGGAGTTCGGAAACGTTCTGTGTATTGGTAGTGTGTACAATATAAGGCCATCTCACCTGCCGATAACGAACAAATTCATCTGTATTTGAAAACCGTAATCTAACTAATCTGTTTGTCTTCCATTACTGTAAGAACTTTTGCGAGAGTTTTGTTTAAATGTTTGTGAAAACCCCTCCTGATGCGAACTTTTGTGGTGCAACTGGTTTCTTTACTTTTAATTCTGAGTTTATTTCTTCTACAGCAGAATTATGTGGGTTTGGATCCTTCGGACTAGTACAATTATAGAAAGAAAGAGGTACCCTTGATTAAGAAGAATCAGGTGGCAGATTTTTAATCATTAGCCTTCAAGTTATGAAAAGTTAGTGAATCCCAGTGCCACAGTTTCAATGTGAGCTATATTTAAAGGTTTTTAGGTGCGCAAGTATAGATCATCTAAAGCGATTAATTGTTTGGTTCAACTAATTATCTTCACCCGGTTGAGTTAAACTAGATTATGTAACTTAAGTACCTCGAATCGAAAGATCGTCTAGCCCAACTCATCGTGACGCAATTCCTAGGCTTTCCTGCCCTCTTAATTCCTCAAGAAAACTGAGAAAATCTTACTTGTGAATTTCTTTTTAGAAAGGACAAACTGAGAAACGACAGAATACTACATGGTTCATTTCAGTGATGATCAATTTGCATCAGTCGTTATTGAATTCAACAAAGTTTTGTAAAGCAACTAAAGTGCAATGGTCAGTATTTTTAGTTATCAATATTCTTAGGTAGACAAATGACCTGACTAGAGTTTAGTGATACTATACTGGACTTGAACGTTCACCATTTTTTTCTACAGATTCGGCTAAACAATCCCGACAATGCATTTATCTCACTCCAGTTTTAGTGCACTCTTTGTGTACGACCCACTTTTAGCTTATCTGTCTCCGATGTAATTGTAAGGATATCACCTTTAAGATGTTGCGCATTGATTTTCTCTTTACGCACACAAATAAAAGTTGTTGCAGGGTGGTTAATAAGACATTTTAAATTATTATAAACATAGATTACACGAAATACGTGAAGGAACAACGTCGCTTGTTTATGTAGTTACTGGGGTGTTTAATCAAGCATGTTCCATCAAGAGCAGGTAGAATATAAAAAGTTTCCGATTTTAGTAATTTAAAAGTAAGATAACTAGCGCTATAATGTGCGGAGACGTGGTTCCAGTTAGCAAACTAATCATATTAGGCGAAATCACACACTGAGATTGTAAAATATAAAGACAATACATAAAATACACCATCTGCAAACCTTTTTTGAGCTGTCCTGCAGAAAATCAACCTTACTTTCATGCCCATTTATATGTCGATTGCTTTCCGTCTTATCTCCTCATTTTCTACTGTCTACTTCCGATACATGATATTTATATCTGCCCGTGTAAATAGCACACACTTGCTCGTGTGAAAGAAGGTTAACTGCAATGAATAGATCTTGAGGTTTACTGGTATGAGTTACGAAATGGAACAACACGCTCAGGATAACTAGGTTAAACTCAAAGATGTATTCCGATCAGGAACTGAAATCAAAATAAATAAGATCGCAAAACGAATTGTTCTTGATCATTTTAGTATATTGTAAGACTAAAGATATCGTAGATATATAGTGCTTGATAATGTTGAAGTTCGTAAAGACTATAAATCAGAAATAGGAAAGCCAGAAGATATATTTGGAAGATGGCCGATGCGCTATGAAGCACATGAACCAGACTGACTAGTTGTTTCAAGAAATGCCTGCACAACATTCCCGAACGTGTTTATGTACATATGCTTGACCGAGAGACTTCAGCTAGGGCGAGTTAAGTAGAACCAACAAGGTCAGTGTCGTTGTGAGACCTACAAAACTATTTACTTTGCAAACATATTTACTGTTGTACAAATAATAAGCTCCTGATCAAGCTATGAATTCCTTAGTCCTGTTTAGGTTTCTTATCAGAGCTTTAGCCACCTAAGAGATTTTGGACAGGTGCATGATTTGAAAGATTTTATATCATTTTCGGTCCATTCTTACAGTTTTATGAGACTGAAAAGAACTAGACTATTACATTAACCTAAAATGAAATTCGTACATCGTAAAAAAATCATTTAAGTATGCTTTTAAAGGGTGCTTACTAGCCAGTTTTTTCAATTCACGAACCTCGGAAAATAGATTTCAATGCACTCCAGGAACTGATCAACAGAGTTGGTTCTTTCAGACACTTTTCAAACAGGCAGCGCGGATCAATATTGGATATATATTCTCTGTTTTTAAGAAACATATTCCACATCAGGTGTTTTACATTTTCTTTTTGTAAGGTGAGTCATATCAAGTCTTTCACTGACCTTGTGGTTTGTTTTTTGGATTAAAAGTTCATTGTCGTCGTAGAGACCTTTAAACCAACTTTCAAAATTCAAGATGTCTAGGAGTTCTTCCGAAGAGAGAAATAAGGCACCAAAATGCCCTTTTGAAGTCTACAGATCGGAGGGCGACGCATTTTTAATGAAGAAAAAGTATCTTAAGGCAATTATGGCTTACGATCAGGTATATGAAACAAGCGTTGTTATTTTCAACATAGGCCTTGGATAGAAAAGAAAATGATAGGCATTGTCTTCTTAGAAGATCTTCATGTTACCTAGCACTTGGAAATCTGACCAAGGCTCTGATTGATGCGGATGCTGCACTTGTGGAGGATTCGAATTATTATAAGGTGCCTACTAGAAAATTTCGAGATTATAAATAGTTTAGGCCCTTTATTTGAAGGGACAGATTCTCTACAATAAAGGAGATTTTGAACATGCCCTTGTGTATTTTCACCGTGGACAACAACAAAGACCGGAATTACAAATGTTTCGACTTGGGATCCAGAAATCTGAAGAAGCTATAGAAAACTCTCTGACAGGTAAATTAGAAAGTTACCCTACAATTCCAGTTGTAATTATAAAAAAATTCGAAAATTTGCTATACAATTCTGGTTTGTTTGATCGGAGCATTCGCTTTGGCTGAGGAGTGGCATCCATAAGTATTTCAGTTTTTGTAAAATCACCAGACTAAAATCATTTTTATCATATGGGCTGAACTTTAATATTATCACGAATGTTTCGAAAGTATTTTAATCTATATCCATCGAATTTGTATGATGAAGACTTTTGCTAACTTAAGATACAAAATGAACTATGATTAGAAACCTTGAGAAAATACGAGTTCATCATTAGTTGTTCATTTGTATCTGTTTTCTAGAGTAAAAATGTTCTAAATTTTTGCCATTATGTTGTCAATAAAGTGTTTCACTCTCTTTAGGACATTATTTTTGTTTGAAAATAGTTCAAAGTTTTTGAAGGACACTGAAAAGAAAGATTATGTAAGTAGAATTTTGCTCTACCAGGTATAAGAGAAAATGTTAGATCCACATTTCAAATAATCTCGTTGACCGAGTATTTGGTTAGAAAATTGCACCTAGAATTTTTGGTATAGTTGGCCAGTAATTTCTGTCGAGCGTTTTTCAAACTTTGGCGAATGCTTTTATAATCATTTACAAATAATAACATACTGTTCAGTAAACTTCTTTACACAGTTGTTATTAGTGTTTTGACTAAATTGAAACAACGTAGAATATGGGACGTAGTTAGAGCTTTTTCTTCCTAAGAACATATTTAGTGTTAATGTGAAAGGTCTAACCGTTGGTTGATGTATCATTTAAATCACAAGTCTGGATGTTTTGCTTTATTGATGTCCACTGTTACCGTTTATAGAGTTATACTAAGAACATATTTGGTTGATATTTGATCAAATGAATAATAAATTGTACTTTTCGAAACTATCTGTTAACAAGTAAACGTGTAAGACAGAAAATCACATTTGAAATCACTTTGAATAAAAAAGAAGTCTTTAACCTCTGAGTTTTGTTTTTACATTCGATACACAATCAGTAAATCTATGATCACCCTCCTAGTAGTTTTAAACAACTATATAGTTTCTTGGATGGAAAGTAAGTAAGATAATACTTGTGTTTGCTTTTGGAAAATTAAAGTACAACGCTCTCTAAACATGTCGCCGAGGCTTCTCTTTTTCTTTATTGCAGGTCATAAGAAAATTAAAATTGGTAGTGCAGGTGCAAAAGGTTTTGTCAAGCAAATGGATGATGTAAGTTTTCGTACAAATTACTTTGCATTTCTTTATCATCTATTCAAATACTTGTGCACTGTGAATACAAGCAATAAATACAACTCCAAAGTATTCACCTGTTTTAAAACTGATCTAACAGTATATTAATTTGTAGATACTATCACTTAGTTCTAAACTTTTAACTCTGTCCAGCAAAGTGAACGTTAAACTATTTAAAACTTCAGTAATTATAATATAAAAAGCAAACATAGACTGAAAAATATGTGTCCAACAGTTTATTGCCTGAAGGTATGCAGTCAGCTATTTACTAAGTTTGCAATCTGGAAACATTATCAGCAGAGCCTGAGATTTTCACCCAATAAAAATAAAATGAAAATTCAGTAGAAACCAATATTTGAAACTCATTGAAGCATAACTAATTTGATCCATATCCAAGATTATCTTTGCCCTGCATTTTCCAGCGAGGAATATTATCGGCAGTGATCACTTCAGCGATTACTAAATCTACCTTAAAAAAGTATATATAAATTAAAACAAGAAAACGTTAAAAAATGTGGTAAGAAACATTAATATTAAACTGCAAGTTTGCTGCAAAATGACAATCTTTATGTTCACAATATTTAATTCTCAGTGCGTTAGGTAAACATGACAATCAAAACCAGAATTTTGTTTCGTTATAATGCAATCAAATAAATAAATAACTATGAAATAGTACTTTAATGATAATCTTTTCTAATCTTCACTATCCGTTAGACTATACATATCTTTATTCTTTATTATAGGAAGAAAAAGCACAAGTAAAATAGATTGGAATTTAGATTTTTTTGTAGATTGTCATTTGATCTTTAATCTTTTTTGTGTTGTTGCATGGTAGTTTACTCTGTCTGTAACTAACTCGTACTTATTTTGTTTGCACTACTGTAAATATTTGGTTAGTATTCTCAGTTGCATGGTAATCATTCAACTCTATTGACATAGTAAGTATAAATGCTCAACCAATTTGTAAATGTTATTTAAAAATGCTCTTTCTTTATTTCGGTATCTTCAGTGTAACACGATTTTCAATGAGTCTTTGAGCTATTCATCAGTTTTCTCTTGATACATCCTTTTCCATCCATGCATATTTTCCTCGCTAAGATAAGCGGTTTGAAACTTTCAGCTGTTGTTCCAACTGTGGTTAAATTTGGCTTTACTATTAAGCGTCTTAACTTTTATTCACTAAATCATAATTCCAAGATTTCCTCTGACAACTTCACTTTAGAAAGTTTGGTAATAACACTACCCCTTATGCTCAATAGAAATGTAGCTTGAATCCTATCCTATGAACGTCTGCTTCGTAAATTAGCTAAATTATGCTTTACTATTATTAGTTGCACCTATATTGTATACCCTAAGGATCAATGTCTAGATGCATTACTCTGTTGTACATCCATGAGCTGTAGAATAAATCACTTAAGTCGGAGTCTGGTTTACTTTGTAAATCGTGTCTCCCGGAAAACTTTGTGTGTTTTTCTAGTGTTGTCTGACTTTGACCAATAAGAAATCACTAGTAAAATCGTAGTTGATTTTTAACATGAATCTGCTACAGTATATCTATTTGGTTCCTTAGCTATTAATCTTGTTAATTCCACTGGAATTCACTCATGCGGTATTACAATTTGTTGTGATATATTGGCATAAATAACTCTCATTACTGAACTATCGGTCTCTTATTATTATTTTCATTTGTATAATTTTCGTTTTGTAATTTTCGTTTTACAGCATTTCTGTCACTTATTCAGTATTATTAGACTATGCTACTTGTAAGTAGTTCTTATTTTATTGCATAGTTTTGGTATTCCACATTTCAGTAATTAGGGATCCTCTTATTGCATTCATTCAACCATTTGGAACTATAACTTCTTTTCTTTGTTTGTACTCTAAATCACATTTGAATATGTCTCTGGTCCCACTAATTTAGATATAAACTAGTGGCTTATCAAAAATGGAACCATACACATACAACTTACTGCTAAGAGAACCCAAGACAATCATATAAAATCAGGTTTACTTTGGTTAACTTAGAGGCTAATTACAAAACGTTTTTGAAACAGTTCTACAAACCTTTATTAAAAGAAAGGAAAGATTATTTCCGTTACTGACATTGGAGAAGACTGTTTAATCTGTTTAATGGTATACATCAAACATCTTATTCACAAAGATACCATTTACTTTTCTTGTTTCGCTTCATGGAGGAAGTAACCGGTAACTCAAATGTCTTTTGTTTAAAAATTTGTAGAAAGCTAAGTCACGTCAAATAACTCAAAAGTCCAAAAAAGCAACTGGTGACCCTTCCAATGGAGACGGTGATCAAGATAATCAGAATATTCCTATCAATTTGATTCCGAAAAATATGTCTAAAATCATGTTTGGTCCATTATATACAGATCACGAATACCTGGAAGAGTTGTTAAAGCAAGAGTGTAAGCAAATTTATTCATTTCGTTGTATAGCATGTACATAATGTGTAAATTTTTAACACATCATTATTCCTAAGCTGATGCTTAATTTCATGCTTGTTGGGACATATAATTCGCAAACATAACCCTTTCTTATCTTTATTCGTAATTCCGACTGGAAATCAAGGAAAATGACAGAAGATTAGATCAAATAGCTTAAAAAAATGCATCAACTCATAGAGTTACCATCCTTTGGGTAGTTGTAGATTTTCGACTCGGTACTCGCTGGATTATCGTGAGCTGTGGTTGAAGATGCTAAGCAACATGTCCATGATTCAGTCACAATGTCTCACATGCATCATTACATCTATTTGTAAATACTGGGTTGGGTATCATATTTTACGTTCAACGATTTTATCCGTTTTGAACTGTACTTATGTCAATTTTTTATTTTGACCAATATTCACTTCGCTTATATTTACATAATAATGTACTTTCCTGTTGTGATGGTGCCAACTGAGGTAAATTGAACCACTAGCCATCGTCGTCACGTTTTATATTATCTATGACTGATTGACCCATTGTTGAACAGAAAGGTTATTATTTACATTCGAATCCATTTCAAACCACCAGATATTGAATTACCTAAGCTTTCCATCACTTTAAAACTATTTAACTTGATGCCTTCTATTATTATATTATGAAATTATTAAATAGTGTAGTTTCCGTAGACAGTGTACTATTCATTTATTCTCATTTTCTATATGGTCTAATAAATTTCTAACATGTTTAATGACATTTAACCACCAGTTCATTTTTATCTACTTCGTTAAATCGAATAAAACAAGTATTTTACAACAAATATTACATTGTTTAGCTACACAAAAATGGAAGACTACATATTCTGAAGAAGTACGTAATCTAGCACGTAACGGTATTACTTATTTGGATGAACGATCTAAATTTTGGCATCAAGAAAAACCTGTTTATGCTCGACTGAAAGCTGGAAGATTGAAACCCTTGACAAAACCTCAGCTTACTAAAAAACAACGCTGCCCTGAAATTAATAAAGTATTGAATAGACTACATCATATTGATAAGTGTAAGTTGTAATAATTTCTTAAAACTAAAATATGTCCCTGTAAAAAATAGTTATTTTAAAACAAAGGTTGCTAGTAGAATGCTATTAGCGATGTTTCAAGCTCAAATGATATTCTAAAATATGAGATGAATTTTTAGGTAAGTAAAACAAAAGTGTACATTCATCAACTTCAGTTTTACAGAGCAAGTATAACGTTTGATATTTGTAATTCCTATCTTATAGTGAAACTAGTTGACAGAGACTTTTAAATACGTAAGAATTCATAAATAATATGAATCTATATGTCCTAATTCTGTTATATATTTAATATTCATGAACTGAAACAGTTTGGGATGCTTATGAACATACTGTTTTGAGTAACAATTGAAAATCTTTCACAACAATTTGAAACAATCCACAATAAATGCTTTGTATGGATATTGATATCTCGTCAGTCGTTTGTAAACTGAAGTAATGAAACTAATGAAACATTTAGTGCACTTCCAATACTCTAAAGCAATAAGTTTCAAAAAGTATTAACCAATTAAAAACTATTATTCATGGATAAATTCTGTATATTCAGCTATTCTGAGTAACAATTCGGACATTAAAGCAACCAGAGAAATTGATTTAAATTTGTTCTGTAAAACATTTGGAATCCTCACTTTCTGTCATGAAGTTTTATGTTTTCACGTGAGTTTTGGATTGCTTAATATAATTTAAGCATCCATAAAGACTGACAGATTTTGAGAAAGTCCCAGTGCCATCTAGCATCATCATATGATAAAAAATCAACCGACTTCAATTAATACGCGATACAAGGCTATCATCACTCAATGTCTTTTAGAGGTTCTTATCTTTAATTGTGAAGTATTCAGCTACTTATGTATTTTTTTTAAAACCGAAGGCCATGAAAATGTGAAACAGTTGCTAACCCTATTATGAGCTATCACAAATTTCCCGCCTTGCAGAGAGCAACTTTTAATAAAAATTTCCGATACTTAAAACGTTACTGGTTAAGCGTAACAAAATAAAAATCAAACCAAGTGGGACTCACTCACGGGAGGTAACTCAGTCAGTGTATAGGTTCTAGCCGATTATTTATCACCATATATAACAAACCTAACTAACTTTTTAAACAACCCTATGGATTCTTTTACACGGAAATTATCAACATTTTGTATACGAAAGATGCAACCAGTATAGCGACAACATAAATGTATCAAGAAAATATTCATCATGAAACTGATTTATTATGAAAGTGTTAAAACCAGGGTCATTGGTTATTGCACTGATCGTTGCCCTACACAGTCAATATTTAAATGTAATTGCTTCAAGAGTGAAATTCTCAGTAACGAAACTCTTCTCTGAGTTGTTTTTGTTTGTGCAACACGTGGCAAATAAATGAAGAAACGATTCCAAATAATTTCCAAATGAAAGGTATTATAGTTGTGAAACGTATTGTAAAAATATAAGTTCCATTGATTATGTTATACGTTACTCTGTTTTCAATAAACTTAATATCCAGTGCAACGGGCGCATCAACATGAATTAGCAGTGAAACATGCCGAGAATTTACTTCATGAGGTTAAAACATGGGATTCATCACAGGTTTCAAATTATTATGAAATTTTGGCAAATATTTATTCAATGCTTGGGTTGTCCAATTTAGAATTAGGAAATTATACCGAATCATTAGAAGCTCATCAAGCTGCATATGACCTCGGACAAGAAAATAATTTATCAGAGGTTATTTCTCATTCAATGGATAATATGGGACGTGTATATGCGAAAAAAGGAGATTACGATTCAGCTATTAAAATGTATGTTGAATATAAAAAGATAATTTCTGTTTGTTTACTTATGATTAACGTAAACGTGTTAATTCATAATAAAAACCAATTTAAACAAACATCTTTTTCAAAAGAATTTAAATCCTTAAAGTGTGAAATCTCCTGTAAAAGACACATTTTGAGAATCTATGTATGAGTAAAAATTAATCGATAAGAAAGTAACGTTGAACTAACACTTTTAGATAATCAAATGAATGTTGACTAAGAGCGATTTTGAAAGTTCAAGGCATAAATTTTCTCGAATATACTGTTTGTTGTTGCCAGATGTCAGTCTGCTTTTTATTTAATAGTACCTAGTTCCACTTACGTAATGATAAATGAGTGCAAAAATTTGAAATTATTGAGGTTAAAAATTTTTATGCTTCAGATGATATAATAAGGAATATACTGAAGCATATGTAACATATTTGAATTGGACACGCACAAAAGACTAAACAGACACCAATTACTACGTAATTATCAGTCAGTGGGAATATCTCAATCCTACTGGAAAGTATTTATGACTTAAATCGCAACACAGATACCACTATTTTCCTCAAAATTCTGACCAACATGAAATCACATTGAAGCTGAACTCCCCATCAGTTTCGTACAACCCGTTTGCATCCAAATATATAGCACGCTGTCTTGTTATTTAGACCAGTGGTCATTTGACAACGTGACCGATAACATTCGTTCATCACCACAAAATATCTAACAAACACGAGATTTTTTTACTACTCAGTGGTAAATGTGAATACTGGAAACAACTCTGAAGTATAATTCTATAATAATGGTGTACCACAAAGTGATGGGAAATGTTCGTGCCGCAAAATAGTTTTCATCATTAGCAAATGACCAGGTAAATTGTCTGATATTTAGTCATTCTACTAAACCAGTCTAGTTTCATCTAATTGACACTGGGCTAAAGTCATGAGTGAACATACCTATTTGTGGAATGCATAAAATCAATTAAATGTATTATTTGTAAAAGCACACCGCTATAACTTCCTTGGTAATTGAGGTAAATATAACTGAATATGTTCTTACGAACTAAACCAATCAAGTTTAAAGTAACTGATCAAATGATCTTACTGATATTGGAACTCAATTCGTCATTTTTTTAAAATCCATTACCTTGTTATATTTGGTCAACCAAACAAACATTACAAATAAAAATGTTACATTAAAATAGTCCAAATTTTTGGTGAAAGTTGCTGTTTGCTTTTTTAAGCGTTGAAGCTTTTCCTCACATACATACGTGACGTAACAAATTGAAACTCCTACTTGGATTCTTAACATTATTATTTTTATTAACAGATGGGAAGAAAAACTTGAAAAATGTACAGATGAATTAGATATAATATGGCTTTGTTATGAATTAGGTCGATGTTATTTAGAATTACAAAAACCAAATAAATCATTCGAATATGGTGAAAAAGGATTAGATATAGCATGTTCAATGAATGATAAACTATGGCAATTAAATATCAATGTTTTGATTGGACAATCAAATTTACAATTGAAAAAACGTCTTGATGCTCAAACAGCTTTTACTACAGCTTATGAATTAGCCAAGGTTGGTAAATATATAAATATATGCATAAATCCAATATATTTCAATATTAAAATGCATATCATTTTATGTAATGAAATCTATATGTCCAATCATTGAATAGTAATAAAGATTATAGTTGTGTGTAACAGTAGCCTAATGACCATTTAATATGCCTACTTAATAATGAACATTATGTTGTATGTTAAAACTTCACTACAACAGTCTACAAGTCAGTCAATCATTCATTACTATTGTCCCTTACCTAAACTTATTCTACTTGAATGAGTTCCATAAAATTAATCAGAAGAATTCAAATCAGTTTCATTGTTTTCAAGGTCTTTATTTTTTGTTGGACAAATCAATTTGGAAAATCATTGCTCACTTATGGAATAACTAATTTAAAAACTAAATGGGTTAAGGAGTAGATCTAATCTTACAAATCTAATGTAAACTCTTTGAAAAGATATCTGTATTTAATTGAACAAAATGAATTTCTAACGTTGTTCATTTTTAATGAAAAAAGATTACAGATTTTCTATCCTGTTCTGTTTACATCACCATTAAAAGATGTTATTATCAGTTACCTATAATGTTCTTCACATTAATACTCACAGTTTGTCTGTAGTATTTACAAAACTTACTGTCTTACGTTCCGAACAGTTTAGAAAATTAATTAGTCATGCCCAAATTTCACTGAACTATAAACCAACCTGTTTTTGTCTATTTATTATTATTTATTAAAGCTTTCAGTAAATTTGAAATGTTAAGTATTAATAACAGTTCAAGAATGACATCCATGATCATCTTTCTAAATTATTGGTATATGCTATCTACTTTCGTAGAATAGTTTATATCTAGTTTGCATAATTTAAAATTAGTGTATGTGATCAGAATACTGAATGGAGATAACGACTGTATTTAACAGAGATTATATCTAGTTTTAAAAAATTGTTTAATTTTCGCTGATTTACGATATCAAATAAAAAACTCAGATTTAGGGATTTTGATTCATTACTCAAATTAGTATCAGTAGTTAAAAAGTTTTAATAATAAAACCTTGAACCTAAGATGCTACTTGCTTTTACCTAAATGTATTTCAGCTCGTAACCTTTTTCACTAAATTATACATGAATTGTAAAGGTAGTTATCATGAATAAACTATGTGTTGTATTTCTCGGTTCTGAATCAGGTGTATATGTGGTTCATCTTTCTTAAAGGGCGTCGTAGAAATTGTTGGATTTCAAATTTCATATGACTAAATTCGATTAAACAACTATTCAGAATCTGGAAGCACTGTATATCTTTTCCTTTCCAATATGGAACACTACGGAAGTGCACGTTCACAACCCCATTAAGGATCGAATTCATAACTTTAAGGTCTCTCTGATAGCTCTCGGAATTTAAACCACTGAGCTGTCATACAATGGTTTAGATTTCTGACTTCAGTTGGTTAGTGATTTTCTGTGACCACCATTCATTTTCATTGGTATATATATATATATATATATATATATATTCATAGTTGAATCGTCTGATTGGTGGTTATTTGACCTCAGCTGTGCGAAAATAAACTGTAGTCGTTAATATGTATTGTGTTCTGAAATGTGTACACCATTGGGGAATCGGCCTAATATCAATTATAAGAACAACTGAAAAACAAAGTATAGGAAATGTCTCAAAGATGTCCCACTACACTAGAATATTTGTTTAAAAGATAAATCCAGTCACAATCAACGAATAGGAGTTTAAATCTTTTCTTTCATTTATCATGTCATTTAAAAGGAACTTGAAGCTCATGATGCTGAGAAAGCAATATTAGAAGTAATCGATGAATTACAAAGTACCGATCGAGAAATGGATACATACGCATTAACGGATACAGAGGATAATGTTCGATCAGAAGGTGAGAGTATTATCTCACTTATTTTTAATGATTTTGAACATATACGCAATATATTTTCATGACTAAATTTTCCATGAATATCTTGTCCTACTATTCTTATTCATGTATATATTAAGATTTCAAAACAGCTACTTTTTTTCTACAATGTTAAAGTAAATTAACGATAAGTAAAATTAACCCTGATTTATCAAGGATTAGTTAGAAAACTACTTCGTTTTCTAATAAATAGGTAATTTGTACCCAATAGTTTAACTTATTCTTCAAATTTTAGTAAATTACCCTCCAATGAATCTTAACCAGATATGTGTCATGATAATTCAATCAAATTAATACAATACTAAATACTGCTGAATTAGTCAAAACGATACTTCTACTTATGAAACTAGTTCACGAATCTCAACCAAATGGGCTTTAAAATTTAGGACAACTCGTTAATCTACTAAGTTTATGAACATATATAAAATAGAATTTAAGTTTTTACTTATGTAAAGTAAATACATATTCGTGCTTCTTTGATAAACATTCAAGGATGACAAAATAATTATTATGTTTACCTTTTTATAACAGTGTATCAATCACATTCCATAAAGAATGATTTCAATACATAATTAGGAGGAGTATAAAATGTTGTGATTACTTCTTCAAAATAGTAAATAAATGATAATATTTCTAGTCCTACATCTTTTAATCTGTTGGTTAGTCATTCTTGGTATTGAAAAAAATGAAAAAATTACATCTGTGCAGTGAAATTACAGACTTAACTTAGATTATTCATGAATAAAACTTCATACTAACTGAAAAATATGTCTGATAAGAAAAATATCGTAAATTTACAAAGTGACACTTTTCTTGACAGTTTTTTTTAAACGGTTGAGATCATGAGTCAATTGAATCTAGACCACCATGGAAAACCTGGAAGCACTGGACGGCCGTTTCGTTCTATTGTGGGACTCAGCAGTGCTCATCCACAATCTCGCCTCGCGAGATTCGAACCAAGGTTTTCCATGGTGGTCAAGCTTCAACTGACTCATGATCTCAACCATTAAAATTACTATAATACCCACAAAAGCTCTTCTGATAGGATCTTTTTTGTTTTACAATTACAATATGAAACGATCAAATGAAGATTAACTGTATCAAGTTATATTTTGAAACTTTTCTGTCTGATATTATTTAACAATCAGTGTTGACAGAGATTACTGTTATAAATCATATGAAAACTAAGATCATTCAGGGTATCAATTCAATGTTGTATGAAGATGTATTACAATCAAACATCGGTAAATAGAGTGTCAAAGATGGAAGCTGAATATAACAGCATTTGAAAAGTTCGCTGACTTAACACATTTTAAAATATCAGTTCAATAATTTTGTTGTTTAGAAGTAATAAATTATTCGTCAACTGATTGTATTATATTGGAAAATCAAGAAAAAAATGTGTAGTTAAGTTAGCCTCATTTTGTTTTACTTCTAAGTACAATACTGTACAGTATGAAGTATTAACTCACGTTCATTTAATGGTAAAAAGTTTTATATACGAAAATTTATTCCATAGAATTTTTTTAGAAGACTAATTACTTATTCCTTCTATTGTCTGTTCAATTACACAACGATTATCTTGCAAATATAAGGTTTCCAATAAATCCCATTATTTTCAAATAGAATAATTTGTATATTCACGTTTCTCTAAGTTGTATAATAATGAAGAGTGAACATGAAAGTGAGCATGAAGATGAACATGCTCTGCTTAATTTGCTAAGAAAATATCTAGCTGATAAATTCATCAGTGTTTGTTTATTATTTCCTTATAGACAAATGTAGAATGGTAAGCATTGTAATACTTTATTTTCTACATTTCGAAATCTCATCATATCACATACCCGCTTGTAGTTGGTAGAATTTCTGACACCCATTACGTGTTACTAATTTGATGCGTATTTCTCATGCTTTCTTACCATGAAAATACTGTTGTTACAAAAATAATCAACAATTATAGACAGAGATGGATAACGGCTGACAGTGGGATCCAGGACGCACGTTTCGTCTTATCTGGGACTCATCAGCTGGATGTACCTGTATCTCACAGTTGACGTCCACTATGGGACTCGAACCCAGTACCGTTCGCTTCAAACGCCATCACTTTATCCACTTAGCTACTGAATCCCGATAGCCAATTGCTTGTGCGATTGAGTGAAGTTTAAAATTTCTGTTCTAAACATCAATAGGAAGATTCAAGTAAACAACACCAAGTAAATTTATTCAACAATTAGTTAACTCAAAATAACTATAATATCTAGAATATTTATACTTATTTGCAAAACTCAGGTAATATAGACTGAAGTGTGATCTTTTCAACATTCCTTTCAGTTTTATCATCTCAAGTTAAATAAATTATTAATCAATAAACCCATGGTTTTGTCACTTGACCTCATAAATATTTTTACTGTCTCCAAATTGTAAAACTCTATAATTTTGATTGCATATTTTGCTTACTTACAAGTAACTAAATGATGTTACAAAAAAAACTAAAGTTGTGATGACGCTGGTTATCAGTCTTCCGAAAATTGTCATAATCTGTCATAATAATAATATTTTCAGTTGAGATAAACAGTAGGAAATATTCAAGCTTTATATAAAATCATGAGACAAATAAATTTCTATGTTTTCACGTAGGTAACTATCATATTGAAATATTAAGTTATATAATAACTTAAGCAGAATACGTATTTTCTTTTGCATACTGTCAGATGACTAATGTTTTCACATTTACTCAGTTTTACAGTTCTATAATATGATTCATGTGTTTTGTTTACCAACAATACATGCAACAATTATTATTAAGTGTTAAGATGAGGAAACAATTTCATAATTATTTCCGGTATTGTTGTTGATTTGATTTAAAAATTAATTTTTTTCAAATTTTCAATGAAACATAGAGATTGGATATTGGCGAATTTGGTTAATACAGATTGAAACTAATACCGATGGTTTCAATGAAATATTTTGTCATCTTTTTTTAATGTTTTAACTCCGATTACTCGTGACTAATTTCGTCAAAGTTTCATTTTCCAACTTTTGATTTCCTCACATTGTTTAGCTATAGTAAATGAATATAATAGTTTATTATTGGATTATGTATCATCTTACGCAAAAATGATCATCAGGTGACTGAGATTAATTTATTTTCCTACAGAAATCTGACAAAATATTGTGTCATTTCGAAGTAGTTTATTCTATGTCACTGCTTTGCTATCTATCCTTTACGATTTT
Organism: Schistosoma margrebowiei; assembly: GCA_944470205.2. Classification (NCBI taxonomy): domain Eukaryota; kingdom Metazoa; phylum Platyhelminthes; class Trematoda; order Strigeidida; family Schistosomatidae; genus Schistosoma; species Schistosoma margrebowiei. The sequence continues at coordinate 43,749,285 of OX104028.1, read as the reverse complement.
GAAAGTTATTCTGAATGGCTAATTGACTTGATCTAATTCCAAGTCCAAATCATTAAAATATAACTAACATTTAACATAAAAAGTGTCAATAATGTTTTAGAAAACAATAATCTGTGTCGTAGATATATAATTAGCTAAAATTTGAAACAATCGATGGAATGTTACACGATTAGATCCAGTCAATAAAATTGTCTAGTTGTCGGTTCTGTACTGGTTGACACTTATTACCAGCGTATATCCATCGTCTGAAGACGATAATTTTGCGTAGAATTAAGACCCATTTTTTCCAGTAACACATTCTGAAATGTTATATTGGTTACTACTCAAAGTTAATCAATGTGGCTGGTAAAAGACTCGTTATGACTCTGCTAGACAATTAAAAAGTCATATTTTGTTTGTTTTCAAAGAAAAATATCAAATTTTAGGTTTCTGGTCGTAAAACTTAGGTAATTTTCATAGACTGTTTCAAAAATTATTCTCACACCTAGTTAGATTGAATTAAAAATATTTTCATCATGAGCTCTTGAATAAGTATTTCAAATTCAAGTGTATTCTAGGTAATGAATTTATTCTCAACTCTTAGTGACATCTCTATCTAACATTCTGGCTTTTTTTCCTGTAAATTATGAAATCTATCGTTGTTTTGAAAAAGATAAGAAACAGATAGTCACTCACAGTTCACTCGTTGTATTAAGTGTTTACATAGCTAACTAAACTAAATAACAGCGTATTGCTATCGCCTAGTTTATGTATAAAAATGCCATGGGTTTTATATAGGAACAATTTATAAATAATTTGAAATAGGATATCTGATCATTTGAACCAAAAACATCATTGGTTTATGTAAACAGAATGTCTAGTTTGATACTTTTTTACGTTATCAGTGATTGTTTTTTGTGTAGTCTACCATTGGTTTTACTTAATCTTATTTTCGCCTCTCTTCATATCTCTGTACTAAAATGAAGTATAACAACTTGAAGCAAAATAAATTTGTGTCAGAATCTGAATTGAATAAAACGTTCTAACTGATTGTATACTAAACGTAATGTAATTAATAGCTCTATGAACAATTTGCATTTTATTTTTGTGATTAATTCAATCAATTTGTGATTAGTATATATGGTGAGTTTCTTTCAAAACAGTTAGTGTAATTTAGTGATTTATATTAATTTTACGTCAATTTTATACGAACATTACTTATTAGAAACTATAGAACTTTGGATATACTTATTAGACGTATATACAAATAACCAAAATAATAGTTCCCAATATATTGGCTTTCAATACTTACAGCATGTAAATTCAGCGAGACTATAATTTATAGACGAGCCAGTCAGAAACGTTTTAGCGATTTGCAGCGAATTTAAGAGAAGACATGATCATTGAGCGGCTACAACAAATGGGACTACCAATAATTTTCATTTCTTTGTGACAGCGGTAATCAAATGACTTCTGTACCGTGTGCAGACTACCATGACAAAGTTGTCTTTTGATGTTAGTTATGTTGGAAGAAGTCTTCTAGGACAGGAAATTTTTTCGCTCGATCCAGATTGAGACTAAGGCAAATCATGATAGTTGTTACAAATTGGATAGTAAAAGCACCAATCACACTAACTGCAACTTTTGCAGATGTTACCGAATCTTCGGCAGTACGATTATTGTTGAGATATATATGCAATAAAAATGACAGGCTTACACCAGCCGTTTGGAGGAGTCGGTAGATTCGTTGAAATAGACGAAAAAATAATTAGAAAACGGAAATTCATCAAAGAATGCAATATTAAAAAAGACTGAGTAAGTAGCATTTCCATGAATATACCTCACAGATCCTTGGAATATACGACAGGTCATCCCAAATGAGATACCTCCAACGGGTTACAAACGACAGGCAACGACGATAATACCAATTATACGGGAATATGTTTAGCCAGTCTTTACAATATATACAGATGACTGGACAGCATACAGATGCCTACTTCATGTTGTTATCCACAAGCGCCATTTCGTTGACCCTACAACCGAAATTCACACTAACAATATTGAAGCTATTTGTTCAAGGTCCAAGGTCACTTAAGATTCGTTCAAATGTCTTCCATAGATATATAATCCGACCATAAATTCATAGATAATGAAAACTGTCATAGAATCTAAGATAATCTAATAATTTTGTACAATATTTAATTAAATATCAAAATACAATTTTTTTCTCTTTTTTAACAAATAGATTCATTAATTTCACGAAGTAAAAATCAATCACCTTATCAAACGAATATTCAATCTACTGAAGAATAAACATTATACCTACTGTTATGTAAGAACAATATATTTTCATCATAAAATGAATTCAAAAGTCTAGGTCTTCTTATTACCCATTTTATATTTTTCCTTGTAATCATGATATAAAGGTTATATTTTGATTATGCTTACAAATCTTTACCGTTTCTCTTTTTTGTTGTTGTTGTTTTGTTTCTGTTTTCAAGAAATGTACGAAGAAATCGATTTAATTAATTAAACAACGATTTAATACAATTTGTAGTTTATACATTCTGTCTCTTATTTTATTATGTGTGCAATAGATAGATTTTTATTCTTTTCTTGTTGTTGTTGTTGTTCATTTTTCTCTGGTTTATGATGATTAATGTTAACATAGACTGATAAGACATTAGTTAGTAGTCATGATATACTCAATAGAAATATCGTATTTAAAATTTCTAGTTCATTTCAATTAAAACACATATATCATTTAGAAAAAAAATACTGAAAGTAGGAAAGAATGTAGCGTTTTGTTTGGTGATCATATCAGTAATCAAAATAAAATTAAGGATCCCAGGTTTTATGGGTAAAAATGTTGTTTGATAAACACATGACACAATTTACATGAATGATGCGATTTGAAATGATTATATATATGTTCAGTACATCTTGATACTTAATGTCATTTATGTTGATGCATACGTAAAGGGCAATTGATCATTGAAATGTAAGACGAAACTTATTAGCAATCAATCCCTTTGATAAATTTGGATAATGCAATGGGAAAATGAAGGTTATCAGAATTATGTGATATATTTGCACGATATATTTACAAAAATCTTATGACACATATACTTGTTTAGACATATATAAAAAGTAGAAATGTTGGCTGTATTATCCTATCATTTAGAGGTGAATCGAATAGTCTCATGTTAACACAAATACTTAAATTAGTTATCAATAGAACATTTTATGCCGTATAACTCGTCATTATCGAAAAGTCAAGGTCTACGTTTTACCAACTACCCAGACAGCTTGTTAGCAGCTGTGTCGCAACCCACTGCGTCTATCAGTTTACATACGTGTTCAGAAACACGTACATAAGGAGGAGCAATCATGAGGTGCAAGTAACTGTGACTGGACGCATACCTACAAAAATGAAATTATGGAGATCAAATAAAATTATAAGATAGACGAATATCTTCCTTTATTGATAAACATTTGGTTGAGACCGGTTAGTATTAAGTCAGGCTTTTGTAGTTTTGTACAAAATTGTCAAGGACGTTTATGCAAATAATGGAACTCAATTTATGTGTCCATTGACAATTTGCTTTTTCCTCGAACAAACCCTGGAAATACTGATTTAATATCCAGCTTGGTTTCCGCATTGTTTACTTTATTATTGGACAAAAATAAAGAGAATTCAATGAAGGAACTTTTCTTTTCGAAGAAATTGTTTACTTAAGCTGTACATTGGTATTCATAGTTGTATGTTGAATATATATCTACAGAAGGGAATTAGGGTCAAGGAAGAATAAAAGGTTTGACATATCGTTTTAGCACGCAAAGTTTGGGCTCGAATTGATGGATCGTCAACGTATCAGCAGTAGACATGTTTTGATTATATTATTAGCCACATTCCATCTATTCAATATAAGCTTGTGAAGCGATGGCTAAATCGAAGCCATTCCCACGGGATGTACTTCTATCAAGTAAGACTGATCAAAATTCGACCAAAATATCAACGGTGTGATTTATTCTTAGTGTTTTTGAATTTTTATCAAAATTCAACTGAAGTATTTGATACAGATTTGATAAATCGAGAGAAAGTGATATATTTTAAGTACTATTAATTATTTGGAAACAGCTCAAAATCGACTACTGAACAAAACGTGGAACAAGTTTTCAGAAGTAAACATCTGTGACCTAATAAATAACCCGGTCCATGACCAACAAGACCAGTTAATATGATTTATTCAGGCCAACAAGTTGCTGACAAGTGGTTTACATTTTCAACTGGTGAAATATATCATTATTATCATCATTAGTAAATAAATGGAATCATTTTTGCATAGTTTTTACCAAAGATTACAACTTCCCCATCACTAATCGCAAACATAATATTCCTTTGTTTTTAAAATGTTAAAGACACTTTTCATTAGTATAGGGATTTGTGGAGGAGTTCCATATTAGAACGAAACAGCCGTCCAGTTTTTCCAGATCTTCAATGATAGTCTAGCTTAAATAGGCTATTGAATTTAACTGTTAAAACAATTTTCATTATTTATCAGTTATTTGTACATGAAAGTGGAAATACTTAAACATTTTGCACACTTCTTTAAAACATGATTTACATTCTAAGTAGTTTACTTTGAATGCAAGTATCTAACCGAATAAACAAAATTACTCAAAGAAATGCATTAGAATTATAAACAAGTTCAATATGTTCTAATGAATTAGACATTACTTCAGAAAAAAAAGACTAACGAGGGTCATAAGTCATCTGAACAAATACCCAACAATCCAAAATGTGCTTTAAATTTCAATAAATACACTTTATTTCTTAACTCAATCGGATTTCACATAACTTATTACACTATTTACTTTCTAATCTTATCTGTTCAAGATATGACTATATGACTCAGTAAGTAGTAAAATAATTTGTTCATTTCATTTTGTTTACACTAATTCATATCATTTACACAACTTTATTTTAATCAAAGAAACATTAAATTATCAATATTTAACATACTAAACACATTAAATATTAAATGATTTCAAAAACTACAAAGAAGTTATTGTTCGTTGGTACTATCGGTAAATTCAAACTTGATAAAAGTTAACTGTTTGCTCAGTTTTCATTTCGTTGTTGTTGTTGTTGTTGTTTAGAATAGATATAAATAAGTATTGTCTGGTGTAGGAGACGGTTTTAATGACCAATTCTTTTCAATGAACATAATGCATATTGATAAATGATTCAAAATGTATATCACATTAACTTAATGTGGTTATTTTTATATTCACTCGTTATCAACTACAGTCATTTCACCAAAATTATTTTTTTTATAATAATGGTAAATATTTTCTGTTTAAGTAAGAATATTTACGTATTTATTATCAAGTGAAAGATTTTAATAATTTACCTATAAATAATTATTAGTTTCAATAAACTACATTGAATGAATAATCTGACCGACTGAAGTGGTTAACGTTCAGATCCATTAACATAAATTAAAATAATTTCATCAGAAGGGGTTTTGTGGAGATTTTAGAAATTTCACTGATTGAAATCATGAGTCAATTGCAACTAGACCACCATGGAAAACCTGGAAGCACAGGTTGGTTGTGAGATATCGACTCACTGAAGATAGTGGTGTACGGTGGCGCAACTTCGTGAATTGGTTAAAGTTAGACATTAACACCGTTGGATGCTTGCTTAGTGGTCTAGTTGGTTAAGCGCCTAGCGCGAAACCGGTAGGTCCTGGGTTCGAATCTCACGGGATGCGCACTGCTGAGAAGTCCCATAATAGGATGAAACGGCCGTTCAGTGCTTCCAGGTCTAGCTTCAATTGATTCATGATTTCAATCAGCAAAATAATTTTATCATATAGGTTTAGATAATCTAGACACAGGTATTGTATCACTTTACCATTTTAAACATAAAGAAACGTAAATGATATTAAGTAATTGAAAATAAAGAGGAAATATCTTTATTGTATTCACATAAAAATTAATGATAACTTTATAATGAGAAACTTTTTAAAACTTTGTATGATCCTCCAGATCTTGCATTTCAATATTCAACAGTTTGAAAATTCCCATGGACTACTCAAAAACAATGGATATTTGAGTGAACCATTAGTTTCAACAACTTCACTATTAGACTCTACAGTTATAGGTTCATAATTATCGTGATATTTTACAAAGGCCAAAACAAAGAATGTACTAATGAATTTGACAATGTTATATGTTAAAAATGGTGAACGTTTACATCTGTTACGACGTAAATACTTCAATATTGTGTCATTTGTAAATTGGAGAGGTTAGTTAATTAAGGTTGGAGTAAAGTATCCAGTCACAATCCGTAAAACAGTAATATAGCAAAATGAAAATGCAAAAATGTCATGTGAATAAAATGCATCGTAGGAGAATTTAATCTTGTCAATTGAAATAATAATGATAATAATCATATTGTTGCGTGAGTATAATATGTAATAAGAGGGGTGTTATCAAAGTAATTACGATAGACAAAAAAGGGAATCATGTGAACTAGGAAAGATGGATGTGAAGATTAAGATAGATGTAATCGAAAAACAGAAAGGGGTAAGATGTTTATAATATTCAGTTTAGGTATCCGGTGATCCAGTCGTAAGTCAACGTAAAGATAGTATCTGAATATACCCTTTTTGAATACATAAGTTTGATTTTGTGGAGTTGATCCAGATGACATCGTCTATGTAGAGTAACCGTAATCTAGCTCCTTGAGGTATATTTTTTGGAACTTGATATAAGACAGATATGATGTTCACTATCTACCAAGTAAAAAGGATAGTGCTGTTGATCGATTTAGTGACTCCTTTTTCCAACCCTGCTGGTAGATGTTCACAAACACGCAATATTCCTTCATACTTGCGTTTATTTCATTGACTTCTTCAAATGTATTATTAATGTCCAGTTTTTCTCATTATTATTGCTACAAGAGAATTTTGATTTGTTTTAATATTCATCTCATTGTTTTTATTTTGTTGGAAACTTTAGCCAATGTACATCTGTGCCAGGCTGTAAGCAGAGGATGATCAGCTGACAGATTAAATAAATATATTCAAATTAACAACAAAGTATTACTAACAATTGATTTAATAAACTAATAATCTTCACGGATCTGATAATTTTCAAATAAGAAAATTAGTGTTATAACGGTTGGTTTTCTCACGTTTACAAGTATGGGACGTCAATTTACGTTAGACGAATATCTGCGCTAGATTCCTTCCCAGTGTCTATTCTATGGAGCTTCAACTTAACTCAGATCAAGAACACGTGATTAGCCTGACTAGAGCGGAAATATATTTCCACACTGAAACTCGACACAATCCAACAACAATGAACAATCAATAATAATAATAATAATAATAACAATAAGGATAGGGGAATATATAACTCATCTGACATCTGTCAGAGTATTTTCATGTCTGACTAAGACAACCAATCATTTTCTTTCTCGCCCACATATCAATTAGCATTTATTTTATAATAAAGATACTATTATTTATCAGAAGTCACATTATCGACTTAATTTAAAAAATGATCGTTATAATATTAGCTCCTAAGGCAACTATATCTGAAAATCATGAGAATGTGTATGATAAAACGATCATAGGCAGACGAGGCCTTAGACTTTATTAAAAAATAAGTCGATTAATGAAAAGACACTAGCGTCAATGAAAATGATTGTTTAACGTCTTCATCTAGAAAATTTATTCTTTTACAATTCAAATTATATATAATGAGTCATATGTAATGACTTTTGTTTCTTGATTCGTGATTTTACAGGCTGATCAACTGAGTTATATCTTTTTTCTAGACTTTTATCTAATTTTATTTTAAAAAATATAAATAATTTCTTTAAATATACACTTAATAATTGTTGTTTGAATAAAGAATATTTTTCACTAGTGAATATTTGAGTGTTGAATATTCATATATAAAGTTATCCGAGTTTGTTTTGTTACTGTAACAAAACACTTTGGAATCAACTTAAGAACCATGTCATTATAAACCAAAAAAATTATTTCATCAAAGTTAAACATTAACACCGTTGGATGCTGGCTCATTGGTCAAGTTGGTTAAGCGTCAGGTGCGAGACTGATATGTCCTGGGTTAGAATATCATGAGGTGGGATCGTGGATGCGCATTGCTGAGATGTCCCATACTAGGGCGAAACGGCCATCCAGTGCTTCCAGGTTTTTCATGGTGGTCTATCTTCAATTGACTAGTGATTTCAACCAGTGATATTTCATTAAAATATACCGAGATCAAATTGTTACAAAATATATCTAATTTCCATATTCCCTACATTCAACATAGTCATGATACATCAAAACATTCAATTTCCTTAATCGCTTAATTACATTATGTCACTGGTTATCGTTTATCAAGTATTTTTCATAAGTAAAGCTCTAAATGTTTTTAGCAATAATATTTTGTCTAGCAGACTTTAATCTTTGCATTTTTTTTGCCTAATTTATTTCAATTAATCATTTTCAAAGCGTTAGGATTTGGCTAATAATAAAATGAAATCAGCTTGGTTTTATGGATAAGATTTATGTTGAGATCAATAATTGTGTAGGCATTTAAAAGTTTATGAATCGGATTATTTCTAATGAAGGTTGAAATTTTGGAAAGGAAAGTTCAAGATTCTACTTGTAAGCCTGCTAACCTATACAATAGATGTTATCTGCTTGAATGATTTATCAACCTGTTTCATATAAATCGGCTATAACTAGTAGTTTGACTCTGTACATAGTAAAGTGTAAATTTGTTTTACTGTAGTTTTTAAAATATCAATACTACAAGTGAACATTTAAAAGCTTTGTATTCTTCTTGAAATAAATAAGTGAAACTCATAATTCAGTATAGCAATTAAGGTGAGAAAAACTGCCTAAAACTTCCGGCTCTGCATCACATTGTAATTAAGTTTTATATAAAGAAAAAACAAGCTACTTTCCACTGTTTACTAACAACTTAATTGATGTTACTTTGCAGTATCTATGGCAAAGTATGTTCTGAAGCAAGAATCTATCTTTGAAAATTTTAAATATTTGTAATTAGACTGTGTTTAAACTTCTTCAAGTAGATACATTCAAAGTTTTCTGTCGCTCACACGTTACAATACATCTATTCTATTAAACGTTAGAAGACTAAAAATCATTGTATAGAGTAGGAAAAACTAACAGTTCAATCTTCCATAACTCAAATATTCATCAGATGATGTGTGGACGAGAATAATTGGTTGTTTGCTTAGTCAGACTTGTAAATAGTTTGACTTATATATTCTCCTATTCTTATTATTATTGTGATTGTGTTACCTTGTTTTCGGTATTTGTGTGGAAATATATTTCGTCCTAGTCAGGCTAATCACGTGTTCTTGATCTGAGTTAAGTTGAAGTCCTGTAGAATAGACACTGGGAAGGAATCTAGTAAAGATATTGGTCTAAGACAAATTAACTTCGCATTCGTAAAAATGAAGAAAATTCGAGAGTTATAACACAGTTCACGCTGTGTTGAAAATAACTAATAATTTCAATATTTCTATCATCATCAAAATATTGAAGAACACCATATTCTTAAATGAGCTAAAACATGTAAGTAGTTGTAGATAAGTAAAATACAACCATACGTTTTCCAACTTTGAGGAAAAATATTTCATTTTTTGAATTATTCTGTATCTTAAGTCACTTATGAACTTACAGTTTACCAAAACAACTGATAAGTTGAACTTCTTTTTTTACTCAACATAAGTTCTATCTGGTTGGCGACTTTTTTAGCAAGACCGAAGAACACACTACCTCACGAAATGAAAGCAGATATGAAAAGGATAATTAACAACTGGAAAGAACTGGAAATGACTGCCCAGGATTAAGTTAAATGAAGAGTGCTGATAGGCTGCCTATGCTCCTTCATGAGGAATAACAGGCTCAAGTAGTAGTATATGTTCTACCATTTCTCATATTCTTCCTGTGTCTTTCAAATGTCTTAATATATTTACTGAAATAATAGTGTTTTATTTTACATTCTCATCTTAAAATTTGAAGTAAAGGATTAATAAATTGAACATATCTGTTATTTAGTTACATTTATATGAATATAATTGTTTAAAACTAGTCCATTTACATTGAATTTCTTAAAATTAGATTATTAGAAAATAAATGTATCTGAAGTTTATTTAACGACATTGTACAATTTTTTTAAATAAAAGTAATGGTATGAAGACATTTTGATTGTCTAATTGTATAATTTCCAGATAGTTTAATGTTACTTTTAGGCATAAACACAAACGAATACACAGAGACATACATATGTATACATACATATATCCACAATAAGTATATTCTTGCATTCACAAACCTTTACCAGTATAAATATTGAGCCTTGATCATTACATTGTTGACAACATATGGGTATAATTGAGTAAATATACCAAACAAATAATTTTTTTATTTTTTATACCTTAAATTTTCGGTCAATTGTACTTACATTTGAATTCCTGTCTACGACGTTGATCCCTATATATACACACACACTCAGTGAAATGCATATATACAAAAGCGTGTATGGTTGAATGTATACGGAAAAATGTACACGGAAAAAAAATATATATATATATAGGTAAACATGAAGAATGACCAGGAAAATTTGAAGTTTAATTTCATTTAAAAAGCTTTGTTACACAAACATTTTTGACAGTGAAATCAGTTACAGAGTTGGCATATGCACAATAATAGTTAAATTCATGAGTCAATTGAAGTTAGATCACCATAGAAAACCTGGAAACACTAGAGAGCCGTCTCGTTCTGGTATGGGACTCATCACCAGTGCGCATCCACGACCCGCCTCATGATATTCGAACCCAAGACCTAACACTCTCGCACGCGAACGCTTAAACTCCATATCACTAAGGATTCTCACAATAGGACGAAACGACCGTACAGTGCTTTCAGGTTTTCCATAGTGGTCTAGCTTTAATCGACTCATGAGCTCAACTATTAAATGTACTGTAATATCCACTAAACATCTTCTGACATGTACATTAATAAAAAACCAAATCATATTCACATGACAAAATGTTAATTTAAGTATTTATGTATTGAATGAAGTGAACAAGTATTAAATGTCAGTCAGTAACAACGTAGAACTTCGTACGTACGTACATCAGTTTGAGTTGCCACACCACATTAGCACAGAGAGGCATTGGTCGATTCAATTTCCGTAGTAGTAGAGGTAATAAGAGTATAAGCAGTAATCGGAAAGATTAGTGTTTGGAGATGTTACTTAAAGAGTATAATACAGTGAAACAAATTTGGGAAGAGAAAAAAGAAAAAAAGACAAGGAGGAATAAGGAGATCGAAATTTGGGAGAACACAAAGAGTGTATGCACTTGCGCCATTGCAAACGACTTCGAGCCATGTCGTTCAGGGTCTCTAACCATCGGTTGCTATCAGCTCGCGGTCCCCAACCAGGTAGTCTACACCTACCGACATGACTCAGTCCACTTGTTAGTGATTTCACGGACTTGTGCCATGTTTTGGTCTGGCTGCCCCTAGCTTTTTTCCATCCTACTACCATACCACTGAACATCGCACGTCGAGGCAATCGGTCGTTCGGCATACGTAACACGTTTCCCAGCCATCTCAACTGATGAAGCTCCACTACGTCATCAATTGATTTGCCATCCTTACCTAGTACCCGTTTCCTAACAACTGCATTACTTACTCGATGGACCCAGGATATACGAGCAATATTTCGAAGATACCTATGGTCAAATACTAGTAGCCTACGAATATCCTCTACTCTTAACGGCCATGTTTCACTGCCATAAAGTAAGAAGTATTAAATGACTGTAATGTTGAAAGGGGTTTTTAGAAAAAATTAGCAATTGTGTGATTCTTAGATTTTAGTCATTCTTTTTATACCCATTCCTGGTTTCCCATGACAGTTAATTTTATCTTTTGAATAATGATAACGCGTACATGTAAATTTTGAATGTACAAATAAAAAATGTTCCCATCTATTAATTTTCTCATTAAATCAATTTTAACTTTATTACTTTTCTGTATCGATACGTTGTCTTCAGACAAAACACTAACAGCAATGAAAGTATACCCACAAGGACCCAAATCCTTAATTTTCATGTCTCACAGTGGTTGTTCACATTTACAACTCTAGTACAACGCTATCTAACCTTGTCAGTTACATCAATCTCAATTTTTGACATTTTGCTAACAATAATTAAGATTTACGGTTTTCTAACTTTTGGGATTGAATGTGTTAGGTGACTTACTTCTCCGCAACAGTTGAAGAACATTAAAACTATGAATACGAATTTCTTTGAATTATTGTTGACGACTCAGTACTTATACGCGATAGAATTGTTTTATTCTCATCAAGTAGTTTTTACTTTCTTATGTTGTATTCTGTTCTCTTTTTGTAATAATTTCTCATAATAATGTACGTATTTTTGTAATGACTATCTGCGTTTTTCCAATGTTCACTTCCTGTCACTATGAGACGGTGTTTATTTTCCCATTTTGTCTTATCGGCTTTGGTATTTTACCTTATTTTTAAGTTTATTCGTTCGTAATAACATCATGTTATCTTCGTATTTTGTATAATACTGTCTGAATTTTTGTATTGTCACAACGCGAATATGAAATAATTAGGAGCTTTCAAGCTAGTTTTTAGACATTGGGAGGTATACTTCTTTACGTGTGATTACTAACACTTAATTCATCTGATTGCCCCCTAGCTCCATGCTTCTATTTAACTTCACAGCTGATATCATGTCACTCGTTGTTGTGAATTAATCATTAGCGTATCTTTTTAAATTTTATTTTCTATATGCCTTATTTTAGCAGACATTGTAGTTCTTTTACAATGATTCGCTGTTGCCCTGTTACTCATGTATTGATATCATGTGGATTTTTCATTCGAGGAAATAGTTTTTACGACTATATTATCCTCATTTTCTCGTTAAATCTTGAGAAAGAAAACTCTGTTCAAATAATCGTCATTTGAAAATCAGGTCATTTAGTCAAACCATGAATATAGCTGTCAGAAAAGTGTAAACAAATCTTAACAGATTACAAAATCAAATCAAATGGCGAGAAAAATTCATCTTTAACGTCAATTCAGTTTCTCAGAACGAATTATCATGACAATTGTCGGTAAAAAAGTATCAGACTTCCAGTTCATTTTTTGACTTGTCAAATTATGTAACCTTATTCAAAGTCATGTCATTGTATATATATTTACTTAAGCTTGAACAATCACCTTTGTAAAAGCTAATATGTCTACATTAGTGTAATACATTTTGTCTTAAAATGTCTAAGATTTCTACCATACATAATCTTTAATATCTTTCTTCAGTATTCTATAAGTCAATTAGTTGCTAGATGAATATAAAATAAAAATGAAATGACCAATATTGTATTATGAGTTAAATCCATATTCAAAGGTCAATAATTATAGTCTTCTGTATACGTGTGACTATTAACCATAACAACAATGATAACAGTGAAAGTAACAAAGGAACACTATAGAAATTTATTTCTTTTAATGACATAATATAATACTATGAATATGTGCATTAGACAAATTATCATGGATTTATATTGAATCACGTCATTTTATATTATGACAAAATTAAAAGAAAAAATAATTTAGACCATTAGTCAGAATGACTCATACACTGAATTTCTAATCTTCAATAGATTAATTACCCGTATATTTGTTTGTTGTATCAATGTAATTTATTTATTCATTTATTATAAATTATTCTTAATGCATATGTTATGGTGTAGTGTGTACTACTGATGTCGATAGATATAAGTAATATGTATCAACCATGGAAAGTGAAATACCTGGCGGCAGAAGGTTAAGAAGATCGAAGAAAAAAGAACTAGAACAGAAAATGATTGGTGTGAAAACGAAGGAACAATAAAGTTTGAAACGATTGATTGTTTTACTTTTTTATTTTATTTGAACACATAAATACTGGTACAAGAGGGCACCAGATATATATGCGCTACACAAATTTCATTTGATATGTGTGAGAGCTATGATACGGCCTGTGACCAATAATTGGTTCATATACCATGTGCACATGTGCATCAGGGTTTCACAACTCCCCTAGGTGAACACGGAGGGTCCACCAACCTGGTTAAAGCGCCGGATACTCACTTTTCGTCCTCTCAATTTCGTAAACAACACCCCCGCCACGAAGAAGGCAGTGAGTAGAACTTCCCTGTCAGAGGCTATATACGCATGACCATGTGAGAGCATTTCGAGAGGGAGAGCAGACTCTCTCCACTCTCGGCCTTACCAGGTCATTTGGGGGCAACTGACACTTTGCAAATGAAATATGATACTATATGGTTCTCAGATTTTACTAAGAAATTTTGTAATTTTGTGTTCAAATACATTCGATTGGCCGCACTTGTGTTCCCGTTTACTACGATCTAATATTCAATTTTTTCCTTATGAATCAGTAGCAATGACTTTTGATTGTAATGTGAAGTATAAATATATCTAATAGATGGATGAGAATTACTAACTTATTGATATATGCATTTTAGGGGGGTATTGAACAACCGTGTGTTATCTAAAATGTGACAATTTAAACACTAGTTGTCATAATCCTATAACCTTTTTCCATTGATAGCTTTTCGATGAGGTTTTCAAAAGTTAAATATAGTTAGCTAAGTGACTGATTGTACAAGTTCTATCTTAAACATTTGGATATATTTCGAAAGGTAAATGTAACACTTTCTTATAATAACTGACGAAAATAGTAACAAAAATGTAAAGATTTAGCAATGACTTAGATGAACTGTTACGAGGGAAAGAGTATGTCGCACTGAATAAAACTATAAATACAATGAATAATAACTCCACTCACTGTTCGTAATACTTTGAACTGTAATAATATCAAAAGACAATACACAAGCGCGATGTAAATCTAACTGAAAACAATATAATTCATTTATATATGAGATTTGAACATTCAGAAATAGTCTCACAATAATTATATAATTATTTATATCCACATCGAAATTGTAAACTGGTTTACATTTTTTAGTCTAACGACCGAATATATTATCCATTCTAATAACACGTTTCATGAAGCACTACTAAGAGAAACTTGAAGTAAATAAAGAATTACCTTTGTGTTTAACATTTATTTCCATTTCTCTAATAACTCAAACTGTGTCGTATATTAGTACAGATATCTAGAAAGTTTCATTTAATAATCTAACAATCTGTTTATTAATTAATCGGCTATACAAATAGACAAGTGTATTACATTTAAAGAAGAAATTGAAAAAAAATCAAAGATTATAAGCAAAAACGGATAGTGGCTATCAGCGGAATCCAGGATGCCAGTTTCGTCCTATTTAGGACTCGTCAGATGAATGTACTGCATCTCAAAGTTGATGTTCACTCTGGGACTCCAACCCAATGATGAGACAATATGCACATATACCAATAAGAGACTGATCAATTGCAGTCCTAAATATCAATGGGAAGACTCAAATAAACAATACCAAGTGAATTTAAAATCAGAGATTGTTCGGGAGTTTTGGAATCAGAACAAAGATCATAAATAGTCTTAATAACTATTTTTTCATAAAAAATTAAAACAGAACAGGACAGTATTTCTGATAATAGTAATAATAATATAAAATCTTAATGAGGTTTTGCAAATGTATAGGCTTGCGAATACTCTGAAGGTATTTTTTCGATTTTTGCAGTGGATAATATTGCATATGTTTTAGTATCACTTTGACTTTTAAAAATCATTTTAATATCAGAAGAGGTTTTGTGGAGATTGTAGTAATTTCAATAGTTGAGATCATGTGTCAATTCAAGCTAGACCACCATGGGAAACCTAAAAGCATTGTACGGTCGTTTCGTCCTATTGTGGGACTCCTTAGTGATCTAGAGTTAAAACGTTCGTGCGCGAGAGTGGTATGTCCTAGTTTTGAATATCATGAGGCGGGTCGTGGATGCGCACTGGTGATCAGTCCCATACTAAAATGAGACGATCGTCCAGTGTTTGCAGGTTTACTCTGGTGATCTAGCTTCAACTGACTCATGATCTCAACTACTAAAATCATTTTAAATGTTCCATTTTAGCCATGACAAAAAATAGGTTAACGGAGTAAAAGTAATCTTTTCCATAATCAATAATAGTAACACTTAAATATGAACCTAATTATACATCCAGGTTTAAACTAACCTTAAATTTGACAGAACTTGCAAAAGAATCTGGGTTATTAATTCATGTTCACTGCAAATAAACCAATAAGAAAAAGAAGTTGATCTGAAAAATGCAATGCATTTGTGTTGTGTATTTCGAACAATCTAAGCAAACGCATACTTGTAAAGGCATTTTAAATCAAAATTAATAAAGATTAATTAAATGAGATTTCAGGTAATTGTGAATAAAAGTGAGAAAATTAATGTAGTAAAGAAAGAATAGGAAGTATTTGCATTTCTCCAAGCTATAAACTGACTTAAAGATTACCAGAGCAAACGCAAGGTAACAACAAATTGTTTTTGTACATGCAAGGAGTGTTTGATTTTGCGAATAGCCAACCATGTTCAGCGATAACAAATCACAAGATTGAAATGGAACATAGACTTGACATTAACACAGATTTCAAACGTTGCATACAAAACGTCGAGGATGAATTCTTTGGAATATAGAGGCATTGGCTATTCACTAATTTGAACCCCCGTTATATATTTTTATCACTAGGTGAAACAGTTATCATCAATAATATTGTATGGCAGTCATATCATATTTTAATTGAATTATTGATGAGAATATGAATTAATGAGTTCAATTTCAATAGTCTAAAGATAATCCACACCTCACAAAACGTGCATTCGGTCGATCATACAGTCATGAATAATCATCCATAAGAATTTTCTAAACTAATACAAAACAATTGTCTTGTGATCTATATTTTTCCGTTGTTGTCTTTTTGAGCCAACATCAGTTAATGATAACAAACCTTTATACATTTTACACTTACACCATTATCTGAATTAACATGAATATATCAATCGTAAATACAACAATACATGATATTCAGTAGAAAAAACAGACAGTTTCACAACTAAGTTTTAAAAAGAAATAAACAACTACTTGGAAAATAACATCAAATGGATATGATATAAACAAAAGATTTGTATAATGGTACCTATCAAAAATGTGTATAGAAAATTATAAATATTACAAATACTATTAAAAAGGGTTTGTACAATGTTCATAAACTGTACTTTAATCGTTTAGATGAATTAAACTATGTTTTTTTTCAATTATTAGTCATCAACTTGTAAGACAAGTTGTCTATTATGACCATCAATGAATGGATCAACAATATTTTGTAGTATGATGAATTAATTTACAAAATAATAATAAAACGTAAGCAACAATATGGATTATACACTGGAAACGCTTATTACTGAAATTATATTTGAGAAATAATAACAATTTCGATGGAATTTACTTACATGTATATATGGATTTACTCGTAGAACGTTTAGGCTTATTGTTCACACTGAACTCCGGGAAAAACTCGATCAGTGATCATCAATATAGAACTTTACGAAAAACAAGTATCGATTTAAATCGACATAATTTATGTCACATTAATGTAAGAAAAACGCACAATGAAGGATTTTTAAATCTCTGAAATTTTTTAATCAAATTGATGGTTAATAAATATAAATGAAAATTAATAAGGTATTCAAAAAATTATAGAAATGTAAAATGTCGTCGATTTGGAAGATGTAAAAACCTTTACATATCTGGGCAGCATCATTGATGAACACAGCGTATCTGATGCAGATGTGAAAGCGCGGATCGGTAAAGCAAGAGCAGTATATTTACAATGAAGAAAATCTGGAGATCAAAACAATTGTCAACCAACACCAAGGTCAGGATTTTCAATACAAATGTCAAGACAGTCCTACTGTATGGGGCGGAAACCTGGAGAACTACGAAAGCTATCATCCAGAAGATACAGGTGTTTATTAACAGTTGTCTACGCAAAATACTTCGGATCCGTTGGCCAGACACTATCAGCAACAGCCTACTATCGGAGAGAACAAACCAGATCCCAGCGGGGGAAGAAATGAGGAAGAAACGCTGGAAGTGGATAGGACACATATTGAGGAAAGCACCCAACTGCGTCACTAGACAAGCCCTCACATGGAATCCTCAAAGCCAAAGTAAAAGAGGAAGACCAAAGAACACATTACGCCGGGAAATGGAAATAGACATGAGAAAAATGAACAAGAATTAGGTGGAACTAGAAAAAAGGCCCAGGACAGAGTGGGTTGGAGAGTGCTGGTCGGCTGCCTATGCTCCATTAGGAGTAGCAGGTGTAAGCAAGTAAAATGTCGTTCTATAAGCATCGTTACGTTCAGTTCGTGTCCAAATCACACAGATATTTATACCATTGAATCTACTTTGTTTGAGAGCACTAACTTCGAAATAATCAAAACTGCATAATAAAAACAGTAATCTCCACTAGTCCGCGTAACTCGATATTGTATCCACCATACTGCGGTGTTAGGTGACTGGTATTCGTCGGTAGAAAACCTTAGAACATAGTTACGTGATATCTGATACTGGTCGCCAAGGTGTTTCTGCAATCTTGTGGGGGTAATAACTCTCCTTTGGGATCCAAATTCACGTCAATCAGCTTCATAGTCTGAGACGTCACAAGTGAGCATTCCACTAACATAACCTAGATCCGGGGTTTGATGCTATATTTTGTGTTTATTGAATTCACTTTAAATTGGATGAAACCGTATTTCGTTTTTGTTTTATCATAATTATCTTCAAAATTGTAATCAATTCTACTGACGACCTTATTCTATATCTAGCTTCATAAACGCTTAATGATTTGTTTAATATCTTATCCCAATTCTTCTGTATATATGGAAAGACAACAAGCTGAACTATTTAAAAGTTTACAAAGTTAAAAGTGTGATTTAATTTCCTCAAGTTCACTTTAAGTATAAAACTTATAAAATATGGAAGAGTATTTAACAGGATTTTTTTTATAAGGATAATGGTGATGGAATAATCAATCACTTTTAAGATTACTTATCAACTTACTAGATCACTGTGTATAAATCTCTTTAAGACGTAAATATCACTAAGAATAAACATTATATACTATAAATATTTTTTTTTCTTGTCTAACATTCAATAATTATTAATGTTGTACTAAAAATAGATAATCAATAAATTGTACTTTATTATTCCAAGGGTATGAGATATTTTCAAAATAAAAATCTATTCATTTGATAAAGTGATCAAACTAAACATAAATTTTATTACATTGAATGTGTATGCGAGAAAAAAAAAGAGAAAATTTAGAAATAGTAAGTATGGCATAGTTTACATTTGAAACACTCTTCATGATTATATTTCATGTACTTTATAAAAATAGTCGGTAATTAATTATCAGATGGGTTGTTTTTTGTGTGGAGATTGTAGTAATTTCAATGGTTAAGATCATGAGTCAGTTGAAGTTAGACCACCATGGATAATCTGGAATTATCGATAAGTCATGGAGATTATTTGAAATGCTTTGAACTCCCTCGTAATTGAAATTCAGTATTGAAATTATGTCTAAATGCATACCAAAATATTTCATAGAATGACTAGTGATGAACTCTAAGACTTATGTTTTATTTTATTTTGAAATTCATCGTCTGAATGTATCCGAATTTCAGTGTCAATGTTCACGTCTTGACTTCGGCACTTGTACTTATCACCCCAAACAATAGAGTACCATACATTAGACTCCTGATTCAGTATTAGCTAATCTCTGAAATAGGACATGAATATAGTGTATAAAAACGTAGCAAAACAATCTTTATATTCAGTCTAGACTAACTCAATACTTTTAGGAAAAGAATAAAAGTTTTATATAATGATTTTACATAGTATAACATAATAAGTTAATTTTTCTTGGTATTTCCCAGGGACTTGGTAAACATTTCTAATTCAACCATTTTTCATATATATCTTATAATAAATCAATAAAAACTTCATTATAACCTTGAAAAAGCTTTTGATTATTAAACTTAGTGAATAGTTTGATCAATCTTGTCTATTCTCAGGCTCAAATACATTGTATGTGAATAGTTTGTATAATTTTACATAGGACTTTAAACTTTACTGAATTAACAGCTCAGATTTTAACCTTTATTAACTAATACTCCCGTTTATCAAAGCGATTTGTGTTTGATTAAGAAGTGTTTTTTACTTTATACCCATCAAACATAATCTCCAAAAACTAGTTTTTTTTCAATGAGTAGTCATAGATATTAATGTCTCGTTGGACAGGGAGCGATAAGATAAAGTAACCACTTGTGTAAATATTAAGATATAGCATTCGTTAATTTCATAGTTACTATCACAAACTGGTCACAGTTAGATAACCAGGAAACACTGAAAAGTTGTTTCGTCCTGATATGAAGTTCCGCTGAAGTGCGCATCTCAAGACCTCATCAAGCATAGGACTCAAGATTTTCAAGTATCGCGGTAAGTATTTAAAATTTAAACTACAGATACGGAATCCAGTAATTTACATATCTATCTTCTTTAATTTACCAACCACTTAGGCTCATAAAAAGTTTAAATATTTGACTTCCAGCAATCGAATTACATTTAGCATACAAAAAAAGCATGCAATTAGTAAAAACCAAGGTAATTATTTTCAGAAAGGCTTACTATTACTAGTGAATGATGTAAAATATTGTCAACATTTATAAATAAATATGTTTGAATATTAGTGATAATTGATTCTTGAAAAATTCGAATAAATTATTTCAATATGTTCAGCGGATGTACAAGGTAATATGAACGTTTGTTTCACCAATTTTTTGTGAATTTACTAAAACCTATCAGGTAAAAGTCTATATAGCATTGGTTAAATGGTTTGAGTATTTGGTTGTCAGCTAGTATGACCGGCCGAATAGTGTTGCTAACATTCAAAATGTTATGTAGGTCAAAATGAGGTACCGATTCGTGTAATCAGTTACTGAATTATACTATAATTAAACAATTTCAATTTCTGTTGGAATGCATCTTACAGGAGAATGAAGACTTGATGTATGAAGTGGAGAAGATCATTGTGATCTATAATTGGATATTTTGGGTAATATACTTCGAAAATGGTTACATTTCTACTCAGTCAGTACTTATCGTCCTTCTTTTACTCTTTTATCATAAACCTTATCCTTAGATTTTACTATTTTCTCCTAAACCATATTTTTTATGTTTAGTATTTTCTCAGAATCTGTATTACTATTTTGACTATTATAATTTCTGTTTTGTTGATTATTTCGTACCACACGACTAGATGCGTAACAATTTAATCCCAAAACATGTTAATATCATATTCCAATTTAAGAAATATATTATTGATCAACGTAAATCCCATAAGAAAGAAACTCATTTTAATCGAATGACTTTGGCTAAAACATACCAAGTAAACAGAGTTTATTAATTCTCCTACAATTCAAACACCGTTTTCATTACAACTCTTCATTTTAGATATAAACCGATCGTGGATACGAGGAAAAATGCATGATTTTAAGTATATATCTGGGAAGAAAATAATAAAATGCAGTTAATTTAAAATAACCTGCCAAATGCCGCTTTTTTGTTCTCTTTCAAAATGTGGAATAAACTAAACTTATCGTTTATCCGAAAGTAGTTTCTATCAAACTTTAGCATCATCATAAAAATTACAGTTAAACTAAATATATTTACTTGAGTCTTATGGCCCTCTTACTGCTCTTAAAATGATGATCAAAAATCACCAGTGACTTGGCTTCATACAAATGATTTTGATAAGAAGCGAAAATTTGAAAAGTGAGTTGTGAGATACACCTCTTTCCATCTTCTGAATAACTTAATTTTGTGTGTGCATACATTTTCTACTTAATCGATATCCTCCATCCCTATTGTAATTAATGTGTCTCGTTTTTTCCAATGTATTTTATCCCACTCTATGATTGGTTACCTTGGTCTATTTACATATGACACACACAATCATAAATCATTAACCATTGTTTTTTGACTGTTTTTTCCATACTACGATCAAGTGTCACTTCAGATGTAAGATTTGTTTTGGCACTTCATTGATTATTACTATTTCTTTTGAATTGTCTACGATCATCATGTTCTGCAGCAGTAGCTCGCCATGACAAATGATTCTCAATTTATTCTAAATGTATATTCATTTAAAATACTATTGTTGTTGTAATCTTTAGAGCGTTATTGTTATTTCTTGAATTTATTCGGAATAAATATTACGTCGGTTTATTTGAGTAATAAGATTTACATACGTTTCTTCAATTAGCCTGGATAATGCTGAACATATATGGAATCGATATTTGTTTACCTGGTAACGAAAGACGATTTGAGAATTTGTAACTTACCATAGTTTTGTGCAAATATTAGATAATCATTATCTACACACTATATTCACATTTTATTTCTTACAGATAGGGTTTACTTAATTTGATAGTAAAAAGCAGAAAAACAACTAAGTAGGTAAAACATTCACATACCAGATATTTAGTAAATGAATTCAGTTAAGGTGAAAAGTATGATATGCAATTTTTTTAACATATTATAATTACGAAATCACTGGACAAATTTGTTGTGATATTTTGACTTTTTTCATCGGTAAGTGCATGCGAAAAAACCAAGTGACAAGCAAGATACACAAAGAGTGGTGAGTCAGAGTCCACTGGCGAATACTTCAAACTTCAGTCAGTTCATGGTATAACCCGATCACCGCCCAACAATACTGGTAATAACAGTTCCAGTCCATATGTAGCTGAGCTCATAAATCAACGCTTCTTTCTAGAACTTTAGAGGGCTCCTGTAAAATGTGATCGATAGACGAACTCACCAATAATAAAGGGAAACGCCCACCACCACATTAACTCCCTTTGACCTTGTACTACTGTATCTCTTTATTAACCAATCACAATTTGATGTTCATTGTTAAGCAATATTTGCTTGTTGACTCATTTTTCCTATTTTCTGGCTACTGTTCGGTATGTTATTTGTCTGTTTTTTCCCTATAGTTTGTTTGTACACTAACGATGTTAATTTATGTTTTAGAAACAGATAAAGTTTTTGGTGGAGTTTTGTTCTCTGAGCTGGATGGTTTAGTCGTGTGCCTAAGCCTATGCTCAGAGAACAAAACTCCACCAACATCATCCACCTGAGCCATAAATCTTCTCCACCATCTCAACAGATAAAGTTTATCTAGCCAAATAGCTTGCTTGTTCTGACTTTGGCCAAACCAAGACTCTGTATTCGACGGTCTAGAGAATAGCTCAGAATTAAACCTGTAGGAAAGTTTCGAACAGTATCCCATCAAAGTTTCGTACATTGTGTACCTTTAGATGTCTATGGAAAGTCATAAAACTGATCATATTCCTGAATTGTCTCCTCATTATTCAGAAACCCATAGTGATGACCAGCTCGGAGGAAATACCTACCGAATGGATCCCTTGTTAGAGTTAGAATTAGCTAAAGTATGTTTAGCTCAGACAGAAAAAGAAATCGAGCTAGAACGGTTACGCCAAAAAGGAAGAGAACATTATAATCAAGTTATGGTTGACAAGACGACGACGTATGAGTCTACATCTATCTCACATGTCGTTGATGTTCCTCACAGAAAAGACTGGGAAACAAAGATGTCTGGAGCTTTAGATCTACCAAAGAAAGAGATTATAAGGTTTGATGGTAACCCTATGAACTATTGGAGCTTCATGTGGAATTTTGAGGACTGTTTTGACGAGAGCATTAGGTTCCGATCTAGGTTAAACTATTTGATCCAGTACTGTGATGGTGAAGCTAAAAACACTATTGTTCATTGCGCATTGCTCGAGCCAGAAGAAGGCTATCGTAAAGCATTAGAACTTCTCGAGGAAGCATTTGGTCAGAAGCATATAGTAGCCCATGCATTTATTGATAAGATGCTGAACATCCCTGCCATTGAGGGGACCGATCCATGTAATTTAAGAAGGTTGTGTCGTGAGATGCATATTTGTGAGCTAACACTCACGCAGATGAACTATGTATCTGATCTTAATTCTACAAAGACTATCAAATGCATGTTTGTAAAACTCCTGTTACACCTGCAAAGAGAATGGGTTAAAGTTGCATGTAGAATTCTTAAGACAGGTATAGAACCTTCATTCAAGGACCTTTGCAAATTTGTGAAAGAGCAGTCAGACATTGCCAGTACTAGATACGGGTTACTTGTCACCGGCGATCCTTCTAATCGCAACCAAAAGCAATCTGTTGCTAATACTAAAGGATATCTTGATTCATCATATAAAGCGAGAGTGTCATTCGCTAACACGAATGAGTTTGATGTTACACCACCTGTAAGACGAAGGACTCTTGAATTGTCATGTTTATTATGTACGGGAAACCACCCATTAGATCAATGTGAAGGGTTTAGAGACAAGAGTGTTAATGAAAGGATATAACTTGTATCAAAGAAAAAAATTGTGTAATGTCCGTCTAAAGGCGAACCATATCGCAAGAAACTGTCGAGCGCCGAGATCATGTGGCGTCGAAGGGTGTGGTTGGAGACACCATACGTTGTTACATAAGAAGTGGGAAGAGCAAAGAGAAAATAATAATAGTGTGCACATTAATACCCAACTATGTACGGAGAAAAGCGTTGAGTATGTACAGAAGCAAGTAGCATTTGCAATAGTGCCTGTATTAATAAAAAATGGAGAAAAGTCAGTACAGACTTGTGCCTTCTTAGATAGTGGGTCGGATGCTTCACTTATTACAGAAGATCTAGCCAGAAGATTGGGTTTAGAAGGAGAGTCTAAGACGATTTTATTGAAAACACTGGATAACCAGTCCATATTTCAATGTAAAGGGGTTCAAGTAGAAATTTCTCCCCTAGATTCGTCGTAATCACTTAGAATCCCAAATGTATGAACAGTAGAGAGATTACCTATGTTGCGTAGGACAGTACCAACGGCATCTCATTTGGCATCCTGGACTCATTTAAAGGACATAAACTTTCCGAGACTAGAAGATGAGAACGTCAGCCTGTTGATCGGGTGCAACACACCGAGTGTACACGAGACGAAAGAGATAAGAACTGGAAAGTCGGATGAACCATCCGCTGTGAGGACCCTGTTACGTTGGACGATATTCGGTTCCTATGGGGAACCCTGTAAAAACAATCGTGTGATCAATCACCTCTCAGCTAAAGAGGAATTAGAGGATAAGTTTGAACAGTTGTACTCAACTGAATTCAAAGATCCGTTTAGTCGTACGATATCGATGTTTGTAGAAGATCGTGTAGCATTCAGTGTTATATCAGGTTCAGCGCAAATGTTGAACGGGCATTATCAAATAGCTTTGCCTTGGAGACACAAACACAAGTTACCTAATAACGGGAAATTAGCAGAACGTAGACTTAGCTGCTTAAAAGGTCGACTTATTCGGGATAAGAAATTGTGCCTAGACTATGTGGACTCCATGACTCGGTACATAGAACGAGTAGTGTTTGATTGCGCAGCTCAGTATTCTGGAACGTCTTTAAACAAGAACCTTTATTCTGGGAATGATTTAGTCAACAACCTAGTAGATGTTTTCACCAGGTTCCGGCAACGACCAGTAGGTCTTACGGCGGACATTGAAGCCATGATCCATCAAGTAATCGTTCCGCCGCATGATCGAGATGTTCTTAGATATTTGTGGTGGCCAGGTGGAGACTTAGAAAAGGAACCCGAGATCTTTAGAATGAAAGTTCATCTGTTCGGGGCAACTTCAACGCCATGTTGTGCCGTGTTTGCCTTGCAGAAAACGATTTCGGATAATCAAGATAAATTTCCCAAAGCAGTCACGCGAGCAGCTAAAGAGCGATTCTATGTGGACGATTTATTGATAAGTGTGGATACTATAGAAGAAGCCAAACTGACATATTCACACTTTAAAAGACTCCTAAATTTGGGAGGATTTAACTTAACTAAATGGACTGGTAATAGCGCTGAAGTGCTGGAGTTCATTCCAGAAGAAGACCGTGTTGAAGGAAACATTATTGTTTGCGAATCCAATGAGACAAGTAAACGAACTCTGGGAATAGAGTGGAACGTCCGAACAGACGAGTTATGTTTCAAAGTTCATGAATTTCACGGAAACCCAACCAGAAGAAATATTTTATCGTACGTAGCATCTATCTTTGATCCAATCGGGTTTGTAGCCCCAATAATATTACCAGCTAAAGTGGTCTTACAAGATACTTGTCGTCAGAAATTAGACTGGGATGCCGAGTTACTCATAGATTGTCAAGCAAAGTGGAATATTTGGTGTAGACATATAAAAGAGTTAAACCACTTAAGAACACCAAGGTGTTTGAAACGAGGGTTTGAACCATCATCAGCGCAAATTCATTGTTTTGCCGACGCCTCCGAGCTTGCGTATATTCGTTATGCAGGTGTTTCTGGTCAGATCCATTGTTCGTTCCTGCTAGCTAAGTCTAAGGTTGCTCCTCTAAAACTTGCTACCATACCCAGAATGGAATTAACGACCTGCGTTCTGTGTGCCAAGATTGGAAGACACGTAAGGGAACAGTTGAGCATCCCTATTTCGTCAGTCATTTATTGGACCGATTCGACAGTTGTGCTTCACTGTATAAAAAATGCGACTAAAAGGTTTGAAAGGTTTGTGAGTAACAGTTTAGAAACTATACAGGATCTGTCTACGCCGAACCAGTGGAGATATGTGAAAAGCAAATTGAATCCTGCGGATCACGCGTCACGTGGATTATCACTAAATGATAAGGCTAAGCTAAGGGAGTGGTTACAAGGGCCAGGATTCTTGTGGGAGGAAGAAAGTAAATGGCCTAGCCCAGAAAAGGTTGAGAACACTGTATCCCATGTACTGACAGAAGATTTCGAAACCCCAAGATGCGATGATGAGTTTCTAGATCGATTTCGTACGTGTAAGTCGTGGTTTAGGCTTCTAAGGGTATTTTCATACTGCAGATGGTTTGTCAATAATATGTTAAGCAAGAAGAATGAAGGTCATCTAACCTTAGGTGCACTAGGTGCTGAAGATATCAAAAATTCGAAGAGCGACATAATTATACTAGTCCAAAGTATCGCGTTCCCGGACGAGAAAAGAATTCTAAGTAGTTCACCGTTAATGTTAGGAGATAACGCTTCGAGAAAGTCAGGAAACAATGAAAGTAATGGTCAGGAGAAAAATTTTTATCCGCCAAAGTTCTATAAGAAACCTCAACCCCTTTGTGTTAGAAGGCGAAATCCACGTGGGAGGACGTTTGCAGTTAGCATGTTTACCCTTTGAAACTAAATATCCGATTATTCTCCCTAATATACACTTTGTTACAGATATGATTATAATGCATCATTCGATTAACGCACACGTCGGAGTTACTCAAACTCTGAATAGTATTCGTGAAGAGTATTGGATTGTTAGAGGATATTCTACTGTTCAGAAGGTTCCAAAACGATGCTACTTATGTAGAAGACTTTACTCTATGCCATGCTCCCAAATAATGGCACCGTTACCGAAATACCAAGTCGAGTCTCACTCACCACCCTTTAGTCAAGTAGGTGTAGATTACTTCGGACCGTTCTATGCCAAACAAGGTAGAGTTGTCGAGGAACGTTATGGCTGTTTATTCACCTGCTTATCTATTAGAGCTGTTCACATCGAAATGGCCTACTCTTTAGATACGGATTCATTTCTATGTGCATTATCAAGATTTATTGCCAGAAGAAGATGCCCGAAGCGTATTTTTAGTGGTAACGGCACAAACTTCCGAGGTGCAGACGCTAGTTTGAGACAGATTATACGTTCCTGGAATACAAATAAAATAGAAAACCACCTTAAAGAACGAGAATGTGAGTGGCATTTCAACCCACCTAGGGCAAGTCATCGAGGTGGTGTGTGGGAACGCATCATAAGATCTATTAGACGAATCTTAAGAGTGCTTTTATTCCAGAATGTGTTGACCGATGAAACTCTGCAAACCTTAACTGAGTCGGAATGGATACTGAATGACAGATGACCCTGGTACCCTAGAAATTCTTACTCCTAACAAGTTGTTACTGATTTATAAAAAATTATCATTCGATGATGCTTCGGTGGATAAGACGTTAATGTACAACAAAAGATGGAAAGAAGCTCAAAAATTAACCACTGCATTCTGGAATAGTCGGATAAAAGAATATTTACTGACTCTCCAAACAAGAGACAGATGGTTGGACGTACACAGGATCTTACAACCAGGTGACTTATTCCTTGTTAGTAACGTCGAAATGAATAGAGGTCTATGGCCTAAAGCTATTGTCGAGCAAGTAAGCGATGGCCCGGACGGACGAGTTCGCACGGCAAAGTTGAGAACTTCAAAGGAAGAAATCTTCCGAGATGTGGGAAGCCTATGCCTACTAGAAGAAGCTGGTTATCTGACGGCGACGACGACCCTGGACAATGGACGTGGTGCGCGTTTCGGGTGGAGTGTAAAATGTGATCGATAGACGAACTCACCAATAATAAAGGGAAACGCCCACCACCACATTAACTCCCTTTGATCTTGTACTACTGTATCTCTTTATTAACCAATCACAATTTGATGTTCATTGTTAAGCAATATTTGCTTGTTGACTCATTTTTCCTATTTTCTGGCTACTGTTCGGTATGTTATTTGTCTGTTTTTTCCCTATAGTTTGTTTGTACACTAACGATGTTAATTTATGTTTTAGAAACAGATAAAGTTTTTGGTGGAGTTTTGTTCTCTGAGCTGGATGGTTTAGTCGTGTGCCTAAGCCTATGCTCAGAGAACAAAACTCCACCAACATCATCCACCTGAGCCATAAATCTTCTCCACCATCTCAACAGATAAAGTTTATCTAGCCAAATAGCTTGCTTGTTCTGACTTTGGCCAAACCAAGACTCTGTATTCGACGGTCTAGAGAATAGCTCAGAATTAAACCTGTAGGAAATTGCTCCCCACACTCCTTTATGGCGGTAGTTACTAGTCATAAGGCAACTTTCTTCAAATCTATTGTGTGTAGAGATTTTGAACGTTTGGAGAGTGCTATCTTGCTCTACATGAAATATAAAGACCATGTGTTCAACCTTGTTTGACTTTACTGACGTATATTGATAAAGAATTACATGTCATACAGAATAACCGCCATCTGACTGTGATGTACCAAAGCTTTTATTGTGATATCAACTCATCTATAGTTGCAATCGATGTCTTCTTTTAACTAAACAATTATTTAGGTAGTGTTTTTCTTATCGTCCTGTTGAACTAAAAATAATAATTAATGTAGAATAAGTTTTTGAATATCGCACAAACATTTTTCATTATTTTTCCACCATAAATTTTAAGTAATTTTTTTAAAAGTTTGCATCTTTGGATCAAGAACATTTTTAAATGACCTAATTTTGAAATATTGTGTTTAGTACATTCCACTTCATACAAAGACTAGGTGAGAAAAGTACTTTTTTAATTTCAATATGTAGCTCAAACGTTTGTCGCGTGCGATATCTTTCATGCTCTAGGTCTCTGATAAGACAATCTATTCAATAATAGTGCATATTTGGACTACCAAAGATAAATATATTTTCAATACATTGTAATATTATTTCTTACCAGTATGTGTAATTTTTCGGTGTTCTCATTTCACACAAATTATTGGCTAACGTGACCTCATCTAACAGATCAATATTAAATTAAAGAACAATATTATTCAAACAAATGAGTAGAAATTTAATAAAAAATTAAGTTACAAGGTTTAAATAAGATGAAATACTTCATGATAATTAATTAATATAGGAGAATTTGTAGAGGTAGTAAAATTTTTACTGTTCAAATTGATCTTATGTTAACCAGACTATCAGTGAAAATGTAGAA
Source organism: Schistosoma margrebowiei (assembly GCA_944470205.2). Taxonomy (NCBI): domain Eukaryota; kingdom Metazoa; phylum Platyhelminthes; class Trematoda; order Strigeidida; family Schistosomatidae; genus Schistosoma; species Schistosoma margrebowiei. Next base: position 43,719,274 of record OX104028.1, on the reverse strand, counting down.
TCATTGTAAGACTATTTCACCATAGTACGGAATTCCTAAGTAATTAACACCCGCAACTTTCAACCAAGAATCGAATCTAGGATCTTTGTTCTCGCAAGTGGACACTAAACCGAAATATAGTATTATACTTATCTAACTTAAATCGATTCACGACATTGCTTAATTTGAAACTCAATAAATTTGCTGTTAAAAACAACCATCATATGAAATGAGAAAATATCTTTTATTTAACTAGATTAAGTGGTTCGTACAAATTATTAGTCCCATAACTATAATCTAATATAGACTTGAGAAGTTTCATATTCCATACATAGATTATAGTTATGTTTTGTTTTCAAAAAAAAACGTATAAAAAGACTAATCAATGTGATAGCGACATCGGAACTGTATTTATTATTCCTTTATCAAAAAAAACTTGAAATTTGTACCTTTAACATACAACTACTCTTGTTACTTTTGTCATCAATAAATTATGATATAGTTATAGTGATATAGTTTTCAGCTATACTTATTCTTTAGAACTGTTGTTCTGTAAATTACTGAGGTTAGCTAAAATCTAAAGAACTGCTATACATTAATGGTAAAATTGTCAATCTTCGTAGGCATCGGGGAAAGTTTCCAAACTAGTTGTATGTATAACAATTGATACTGTTTAGTAATTTTATATTTTGTCAAACTATATTTTTATTCATGGGAAATGGAGTCATTAGATATCAACATTTTTAAGATGCGTTAAAGATGAGATGGGGATAAAGTTTACTCTACATACGCTTTGAAATTTTAACCTACTGAATGATTCTATTAATCTGTCAAACTAATCCATTTCTCACTCTATTTAAATATAATTTAAAGGCAATTTAAATGTTCATATTTCGTTAAATATATTTCATATCCACATATCCATTTTTTATTGTCTATGGTGAATAACTAACTCCGCTTGTAGCTCTTCTAGAGTTACTGCCGGTCCCAAGCCCGGGTAAAGGAGGAGGGTTAGGCATAGGGTTAGTGACCCCATCCCGTAGAAAACTAACTCACTAAAAAACGCTAACCAAAAAAAATAATTCAAACCATTTTAACTCTGCCCTGGGAGTTAGAAGGTCTTCATTTAGAAGAACTAAAACGCCGCATGGTAAAAGCCGAGTTCCTTCGGAAGCCATGAGGCCGATGCCCCTTCTAACAACCAGATAAACAATTTTTATAGGTTCATGGAACGTCTGAACAATGTGGGAGACCGGGAAGACCAGTCAAATAGCAACGGAAATGAGGAGATACAATTTGGCAGTACTGGGAATCAGCAAAACCCATTGGACCCAAAGTGGACAGAAAAGGATAGATACGGGAGAGATGCTGCTATACTCCGGTCACGAAGAGGAAAATGCTCCACATTCTCAGGGAGTCGCACTAATGCTGTTCAAAGTAGCACGAAATGCACTTGTAGGATGCGAATCTCACGGATCCAAAATCATCAAAGCATCATTCAAAACAATGAAGGAGGGAATCACAATGAATATTATCCAATGTTGTGCACCCACCAGTGATACCAACGACAACATTAAAGATCAGTTCTATGAGCGGCTGCAATCAGTCATAGAAAAGTGCCAAAAAACGACCTCACCATTCTGGTAGGAGATCTAAACGCCAAAGTCGGTATAGACAACACCCAATATTAAGATATCATGGGACGACATGAACTGAGAGAGAGAAACGAAAATAGGGTGAGATTTGCAAATATGTGTGCATTCAACAAATTGGTCATAGGAGGCACAATATTTCCACACAAGCGTATACACAAGGATACATGGATCTCACCGGACCACACTACAGAGAACCAAATAGATCATATTTGCATCAACAAAAAATTCCGAAAGACAGTGGAAGATGTGAGAACCAGGAGAGGTGCTGACGTAGTTTCAGATCACCACCTAGTTGTGGCCCATTTAAAACTGAAGCCAAAGAAAATCTGGACAACTGAACAAACAGCACTACAAAGGTTCAATACAGCCTTCCTTCGAGACACTGACAAACTCAATGAATTCAAGATAACTCTCAACAACAGGTTCCAAGCCTTAAAAGATCTACTAAAGGAAGAAGAAATTACTATGGAGGCCAACTGAAAAGCTATCAAAGAAGCGTTAACTTCAACGTGTCAAAAGGTTCTGGGCCTCAAGAACCATCATCATAAGGAATAGATCTCTATAGAAACACTGGACAGGATCAAAAAAAGGAAGAACAAGAAGACAGCAATTAACAGCAGATGAACACGAACAGAGAAAGTCCAAGCACAAGCTGAGTACACAGAAGCAAACATTCAGGTGAGGAAGATCATTAAAGCCGACAAGCAGAAATACGTGGAAGAACTAGCAACGGTGGTGGAAAAAGCTGCAAGAGAAGGAAATATGAAACAACTTTACGACACGACGAAGAAACTATCAGGGAAATATAGTAATCCAGAGAGACCGATCAAGGACAAAGAAGGCAGACCAATCACTGAAATTTAACAACAGCAGAACAGATGGGTAGATTACTTCGAGGAACTCCTAAATAGGCCGGCTCCAATGAATCCACCGGACATCGAAGCAGCATACACAGATCTTCCTATAGATGTCAATCCACCAACGACGGAAGAAATCAGAATGGACATCAGATAAATCAACAGCGGGAAAGCAGCAGGACAGAGAGCAAACCAGCTTCCAGCTGAAGAAGAAATTAGGAAAAGACGTTGAAAGTTGATAGGACATACATTAGGAAAATCACTGAACTGCATCACGAGGCAAGCCCTAACATGGAATCCTGAAGGGAAGGGGGGAAAAGGAAGGCCAAAGAGCACATTACGTCGAGAAATAGAAGCAGATATGAAAAAGATGAATAGGAAGTGGAAGGAGCTTGGAAGGATTGCCTAGGACAGGGTTGGATAGAGAATGCTGGTGAGCGACCTATGCTCCTTCGCGATGAGTAACAGGCGTAATGTAATGTAATGTAAAGTGGTGAAAAACTATCTCACAATTGGCCTCCTTGAAGTCCACTAGTTAGAGATCCTCACTAGGACCCTTTTAATTAAATCTCGAAACTAGTCACTAGTGAGCACGTGATTATTTTTAGTAAATAGAGGTTTGTCGATGATTAAACTAAGTTGTTGTGAGTGGTTTGTGCAAAAACAAACTGCTATGAATGCCGTGGAACTATTTCCTGAACACATTGAACAAGCAAACATCTGGACTTCAGTTTTATGTTGCAACAAATAATCCTTTAGACAAAAATTTTAAACTAGTCGGGTTCGGAGATGAAAAAAACAAAGATAATAAGTAAAACAGTAGGAATCATGCCTCTTTAGTTGATAAATCAACATGACTGAAGTTCATCCAAACTGCGAACAAACTGTTTTGAACACATAAAAAATGGATTTAGATTTTGATCTAACTAAGGATTCGGTAGGCTTTTAGTCCATGCCCCTGGAAAATTTTATACAACACTGCAAACGCCGATTTGATATCGATCTTACGTTACATCTCAAATAACTGTTTATCAGTAGATGAAGTTTCTCGTTTATCATGCACTCCTACTTGACCATTAGGATTTACTTATTTCTGTACACATTTAGGTATGTACTCATTCATCCCTAAATAGAAATCACGATCGCTCTTTATTATGCATATATGCCCACATCTATGTAAATTGATGAACATACTTAAATGTAACACCCTTATTCATTTGCTATTTTCGCTTTTTGTGAAACATAAAACTCGATTTATTAATTATGACGAGATGAGCTGTGTAAAAGTCCTACTGATAGCTAAATCAATTCATTGTTTCAATACAAGACTACTCGAGTCACCTCTGAATGTTAATGTGATGTAGGCACATTTTAAAGAGCTGAAAAACTACTAAGTTTCATTAAATCGAGACCTTCCCTTCAGTTTATGAATTTTAGCGAATATCTGTTCTCCCCCCAATCTTTCTGTTAAAGACTATACTTCATTAACAGTACTGCGTATAAAAGTGTAACTAATCCTGATGAATAAGCTCCCATCAATCACTGTTTTTACTGAACTGGACAGAAACTATGAAAACTGCAGTATTTCCTTATCCAATAAGGCTTTCTTTATGCAGAAGGTTTAATGGAACCATAATCTGTTCTACTATAATGTAAGTTTGTATTATAATTAAGATGATATTGGAAATCTAATGATGTGATTAATTGTGATATGTGTAAAATACGTTATAATTGGAAAAGTCTTAAATACCATCAGTGAGTATAAAAATTCAGTTTCTTAAAGATCTTATTGATTTCGAAACATATGGCAATAACATTTTACTGCTAAATGTCTGAGCATATTGTAGCTTGTGATGTTAATTGGATTGTGTATAGAGTGTAATGAAAATCTTACGATGCGATACTATTTCAAAGGTTCAAACATTCAGATTTCCTCCATAAGGTCATAATATTTTAGTGTATTTTACTTAGCAAGATTTATCTAGCTAAGAGTTATAGATATCTTCTAAAAATAGTTCATAGACAGTAAGTGAATGTGAGTAGAATTTTTATATACTTTATCACCTAGGTGGGGCAAGTGGATCGTATCAAGACTTGACATCAATATATTATTTTCAAAATAGAAAACTATAAATGCCCTGTAGATGATCTGGTTGAAATGAGTGATTGAAAACTATGAGCTTGAAATAAATCGCAGTGTGTAAAGTGTATCCACTCTTATTGTTTCATTCTTTCATTTTCTCTATATACCTTCTTTTATTTTGTCAGGACTTTATAATACACTGAATGTGTGAAAAGTAAGACGTTATGACTATGCGGAACTATTCTAATTCACTATTCTATTTTTATCTCTATCGATTTTCTAACTATTGAACTTCACATTAAAAGGTAGGTATTATCTGATAATTAATATACTCATGTTCGACGTCTACACCTAATAATTTTATATGATGTTTAATGAGAACGAAGTCTAATTTTATTCAAGAAGTTGTGTTTAAAATCAGTTATTCAGTAAAATGATTATGAACTTCAACAGCACGTCTTTATTTACATTCTAGTGCCAATAACTCTGTATCCAAGTTTTTTCAACTTGTATTTAAGATGTGGTGCACTTCTTTCTGTTCAGATTTATTCCGAAAAACATAAAAACTACTGGAGTTTGCTTCTTTAATCGATTAAACTGAGTGTGACAATTTTTTGCGAAATGTACTATTGCTGTGTTATGTTAGCTATTTGGTTTTACTAAAACTCAGTTCTCGTCCGTTCCTCAAGTTTATGTTGGAACATTACTGTAACTTGGGCTAATTTCTTAGCTAAAATCACCAATATCAAAATCATAGAATTATAAATCTACTTAGATTAGTCTTTATAACATCACAAGTTTTCAGTTTAAGTCTCTTAAGTCACACATGTATATGTTTGGGGAATGTCAAATTTGAATGGAGTGACGTGTCTTTTTCATTTTATTTAGAACCATTCTACCAATGTGATATGATTATGTAACTTATTTCCTGTTAATATATAGTTATATCTTAATTCAGCGAAACAATATAGGTGGATATAAATAAATTAATATATTTGTAATATCTGAATGAGTAGAAAAATTAAATTTTCTGACGTTTCGTGACTCGGTGTAAGCCACTTCTTCAGAGAACAAATAACCAAATTAAAATTTGGTTATACTTTAGTAATGATGCCTACAAATATGGATGGATATTTGCTTTTTTTAATTGCACTTTATCAGTATATTCATTTCCATCTAATTTATAATTTCAAATTATATATGAAGATTTAACTAACAGGTAATATTTCTGGACAATCTTCGTCATGAAACGATATGGATGTTCAACATGTGTTAACATGGATTTAAAACTGTACAGTAATTAAAATGTACAGTTTCAACCAGGATATCCATGTCTTTCAGCAAGCACTACATATAGTGAGACCATAATTTATGGACGACCTTTGAGAGATGCTAAAGTGACTTTGAGCATGTCCACCAATTTACTAGAGCTAAACGAGGATTATAAACCTGTGTGAAGAACAAAGATTATGATTAACAGTTGATGGTTAAGGTTACAAATAAGATTTATAGTGTTCATCATGAACTGACATAATTTAAAATTCCAAAACTCTATTTGGCCAAATGGACGAATGAATCTCGCACCAAAATCGAAAACTTGTTATCCTAAATCTCATTAGTTCGTCCATAAATTATAGTTTCACCCAATCGGTCAAACAATAAATATAGATTCCTAAAACATGTAAACTGGGAAATCTTACCTTCCAAATGCTTCGTTTATTATCCACTTGCAAATAATTGAGCATTATTTATGTAATGCATGTTATTAATATTTATTGGGAATTATTGACATCTAAACAAAGTATTTTGCCCATTGACTAAAATTGAAAAAGACGAGAAAAATCAGGACTTAAGGAAGCATCCTAGAATGTGTTCAATGTTACAACAATGGATTACAAGAAATAAAAAGATTTTTATGTTTTCTTATTTTACAATATAGGTAGTTACAAGGTGAACAATGGCATATTATATTTGTCTGCACATATTCATTGCTTTTCTAGTTTCTAACACGTGATTTGAAGAAAATAAGATTGATCAATGATTTGAAGATGAACAATAAATTATGAATATTGTAATCTAAATAATAATACACAAAAAACCACATAAATATAAGTGAATACCCCCATGTGTATTTTATAATTATGATAAGGAGTTTAGATTTTATTCCACTTAAGTTGTAAACTTGTAGTAATCATATAATGAGTTGTGAGTATGAATAAGCATACCGAATGAATCATTATTTAATAAGAAATTTACCTTATATGGAACTTATAATACACAGATTTATTCATAAGAATTCTTAAGCCAACTTGTTAATAAAGACTTTACAGTTAATCATAAATTCTCTACAAATTTATTTATAAATATGGAAAGAATTTTAAAAGAAATATTCAGTGTCAGCAAATTCATACTCAAATCAATCTGGTTATGTAAAGAGATCACAACAGTATTAAGATCGACAAACTTATAATTCACTTTACAAAACCAATAACCTTTCTAATACCACGATATATAAGAGATTTTAATGGTACTGTTGTGAAACAATGTTCATTTATGCAAACTGTTTGGTCATTAACTGAGAAATGGATTCAGAATCATGGAATCATATGTGAATTGATCAATTTCGTCACTGAACTACACTTTCATCAAGGATACTATACGAAAACACATTTTACATATCACATCAAGATCCAAGTAAGCAAACGGTTATATATATATATATATATATATATATATATATATATATATATATATATATATATATATGACAATTTACGGTGAAGTCATAGTTGTGTTCATAATTTACAATATATACACTTTGGTAATGATCACTTTGATTGGTGAACGCATATTTTAACAACTTACATATTCTATATAGTATACACCCCTTTTTATCGATTATTTATCGACTACAAAAATCACAGATATTACCTTTAAACGAATGGATTTCTTTTACTCAAATACCATAATTATTTCATTATTATTCCAAATTGACCTAGTAGCTGTCATTAATCAATTAAATCAATAACTAAATGATCTCAATTATTTTAATACAATTCAGTTAAACTTAATTATTATCAATAGTAATTTGAATAGGATAGAGAGATCTCACTAAGCATACTAATCTAAAGTATGTAAAATTGATGACAAAAATTCATCTGACAGGAATAAGAAAAATGTTAGACGATAAAAATGTAATAAGAAAAAAAAATCAAATACCATACTATGTTACTTGACTTGTTACAGCTAACTATTCACAATAATATGCATATCATTTATAACTTGCCTAGTAAATAAACAAATTTAAAAGTTTACAATAGTATAGTCTCGGATACATATTTTCTTTTTTTAAATAAATTTCTCATTATTGATGAATCATCAATACACGCATTTATTTACGTAATAAAGTATCATTAACCTAAATAACAGATAGATACATGTTGTGATTATTATTATTATTGTTGATGTAGGTTGATGTGTAAATCTATGGTATGCAGTTATTTGAATGTCATGAAATGAGAAAAATAATGTTATGAACTTGAATAGAAGAAATCTTAAATAGGATGAATGTTTAGGAGAATCAACTAAAGTATATATTTTGTAGATATCATTTTAGATTCTAATTACCAGGCTAATTGATTTTTATTGCGTGAATATATATATATATATATATATATATATATATATATATATATATATATATATATACTCATCTTTTGAATGTACAAATCAAAACAATTTATTCAACTCTATGTGAATTTAACAACAAATTGATAGAATGTCAATTACTTAAATAACTTAAATATTGACGTTTAATAGTTGAAAGTAGTCGGCAAAAAGGTCTGAACCTCAGCCTGGTTTTTGAAGCTCATTAATAGTGTAAACCCGAGGTCTATTAGTGACTAAGATATAGAAGAATAGGATTGTGCTGCTATCAGAAGGTGAACAAAGAAGAAAATAAGGCTTGAGAAGGCAATCAGTTTCAACTGATATAAAGATATATAGTCATAAGATCATTAAGCTAACCATTTGGATTAGCCTATAGAGTGGTATGACATGATTCTGCCACGACATTCGACTGGGAATCTTGAGCTGGTAGTGTTCGTTTATCAGTTTGTATTGGACTATTTTTAATTGCCTTGAATTTGTTTGCATTTAGAGAACTCTCTTAATCAACTTACCATTCCTAAAGTTGGTCAGTACACTAATCGAAATATATTTGTACGTGTTAACAATACCATATTCCTAGAATCCTGTAAAACACTTTTTTTACCGATTGAATTCTAATTAAAATGAATATTTGATAGAATCAGTGTACTTGAATTAGTGGTTTGCAAACTTCATCACTTAGTCTAGCTAACACTGAATGCATTCCCATATAAATTGGAGGGGATATTTATGCTTCTATATGACTGTTATTAGTTTGAAGGAATATTCATAATACAGATAATTCATGAGCGAAAAGTTTTTTTTTTATTTACACAAAGAGTAAAAAATCATATGTGAAGGATCATGGTAGTCACAAGCAACCCTTTGAAAGGCTCTGTTGTATACACTATTTACTTACTAAGGAGTAGCTTCTTTTGATAACATATTATCCATGAAGATACAAATATAGCATCAAACTCAATTACACATTGTGTCAATAGCATACCTCATTAGTGAAAACAAAATAGACATACAACTGATAACCATCCCGAACCTACATTCTTGATAGAATAAGACCTTATATTAAACTGAACAATGAGATAAGATAGTCTGACAATAAATATGAATAATTATTTTAATCTAAATATCTTATGTCATCCAAACTAAATTAGATCAAAAGCGGAGAGTATAACCCCACTATGTTGATCACTGCACGAGTTTTGAAAGACATGAAAATATTGACACTACTAAACAGACCAATGTAAAGAGTATTTCTTTATATTAAGGTCGTACACTTCCAGTGATAAAAATGATTGTTTTAATGTAAGGCAGGTTGATACAATGACCAGGAATTCTTGAACGTAGATGTTATGCGAATTCTCACTGATCGGTAATGCGTACTGTCACCGATGAGGGAACTGATAATCCAACCACAGTTCAAAACCTTACCATCCAATGTCACAATCAGTGATGTTACAGATTATTTGCAAAGTTTATGCTGATGATAATGCTATCGAAAAAGATAATGAAAACATTAATAATAAACTGGTGATATCAGAGAATGCAGTCTATCATCTTCTTAGGAAATGTCCCGTTAAACTAGTCCTCCTGCTACTGATCACCCATAAAAATCAGTAATTTTACAATGACTGATTACTTTAGCATTGCTCCAGTCTTTAGCGCTGATCGAATTCTATTGATTAACAATAGTACACTGACAAACTGTTCATCATTATTCCTTCTTGGTATTTACCTGTAATAGGTTTTCAAAATCTATTCAAGAAATCAAAAATCACCAGTTAACATGGAACTGCGTCTCCTGACGTTGCTCCGCTGTCTTGTGGATCAGACCCTCAGGTCGAAGGCTCCAGGTGTGGTCCCGAAAGAAAACCACCTGTTTCGGTTTGGTCACCCGGGCAGTACCACAGCCCACATGCAAACCAAATGATTTTTGTGGAGTATATGTAATCGTTTCCCTTTTGTACCAAAATTTATGTGTTCAGATAAATAAATAAAATAATACCGAAATTCAGCAATATCTAGAGTACAAAGAGGTACACTTAACACTAAACAGAATTCAGTATTCTATTCTATTCATTAATATCGGTTAACAAACATTTATTATTACATCTATTATCTATGTAATACTGTTTCATCAAGGGAAACTAAAGACAGTCATTTTGAAATGACATTTTACAATAAATAATCTTCACAACAAACACTTTTTTTTATCAATTTCCGTATGTATATGAGCTAGTATTACACGTATACACATATATAGTTGACGGATAGACAGACAGACAGAAATGAGCACACTCTTATACACATCTTTAAAAATACATTTGTTTATAAGCTAGAATATAGATGTCATTTAAAAAAGAAAACTAACTTTTATATTGACAGACTACACAGAGTATGTCTTCATTTATAAGTAAATGATTGAATAATAATTTTTACCCAATAGTATGTTAATACATTTCAATTATAGTACTAATCATAATAATAAGGCTGATAATCATTGCAACACAAACAATATTGATGAGAATTAAGAAACACCATAGTTGGTGCAAATAAATTTTTAAAAAATAAACAAGTAGATTTTATCATAGACCAACTTAAAGAACCATAATTTAACACATTCATATTGTCGACCTTGTTTAGTATTGGGGTATTTAGGTGGACACGTGTATATTAAAAGATGAGTACACATCAAACATAAACACAAGTGTATGTACACCTATATATATATATATATATATATATATATATATATATATATATATATATATATATATATATATATATATGGCGGTATACATAGGAGTACACATGTGTATAAATGCTGAATACAAACTTCTCCTGTCTGTAAATAGTACAGGATATTATTCATAATCATTTGGGTTATTTGTAAAGCTATTTGATTTGTTACCTTTTCTTCGAATTAAAACAAAAAAAAAGAAAAATACTACCTTCTCTGATAGACGACAGATTTTCGAAGCAGTTTAATTTCACATCTAGGAGGATTTTTCTACAATGTGCTTTTTTACATTATTATCAGTAAGTGAATTCATATAATTTAATTCTATATAGAATATGTAATTTAATGTTTAAGTTCAGTAATTAAATAAATAATTGAATGAAATTTAATAATCACATTGAATTGTATGTACTAATCTATCGATTACAATTATTTGATAAAAGTGACTATACATTTATATTAAATTTAAAATATAATAAATAATGTAATTTTAGTCAATTCTTACTATAAAATGATTTAATTTAATTGATAAGACTCATTTGATCTTCTAGTTGCCACTTATCAACATAGTACAATTGTAATTTTCATGAAATGAATTCTTCTTCAATTTAAAAATTTTAAACTTGAGGAAGTGTACATGGTCACAATTATAGAAATCACTTAAGACCAAAACAAATTTTTTTATAGAAATAAAAAGGTTACATTTTTCAGTTGACATTTAAATATCAACAATATATATCCGATAACATGTTATGAATCCAAGGGATTATTCAATCAGCTATAAACTATATTTTTCATAGAGCAGTTTAGATTATTACAGTTTATTTAATATAATAAAAGTAATTATGTAACATTATGCTGTTCAATTTATACTAATATCATCAATATCTAAACTAAACTCGGTCGAAAACCAACAAATTTCACAATCACATATTAATAAACCATATAGGAAGATTCTGAATCAAATAATAATGGAAGCTTAAAATGTTTTAGGCGACTATTTTAAATTAAAACTATAAGTGGATCGGTAAACTGTGTGAGTTATTTATTTTGATTATTTAAATATGTGACAATACTATATATATATGTTTGTAACCTGATCAATAATGTATAAATGATCATCGTAACTAGTGGTTAGAGACGTTGGGTGACATGACTCAAAATCATTTGCAGTGATAAAAGTTCATTCACTCCCTGTTTCCCCTAAAATCCTAAATTTCTAAATTCCCCATAAATTCTCTTATTTCCCTAGTTTATATTTCCCTGAATTGTATCTTTGATGCTTAATCTTTTATTATTATTGCTAATGATGCTACTGCTTATATTACTCTGGAATTTCTTTTGACAATTTCATAAAGCTGTGCTAATAGGATATGAAAACTTGAACTGGTGTACATACGTACAAAGTTCCACGTTGCTACTGACAGGCTGAAATGCATACATTACAAATACTGATTTTCATAAAAAATATTAACAACTAGTTATTTTCTTTGGTTTAAACAAATTGACTAATAAAGTATCAGCTTCTTTCTCAGCAAAATTCTTGATTAACTAAGAATTGACTCAAGAGACCTCTGTATTCAAATTACAGTAGATGATTATGACTTTTTGAAATAGATAGACAATAACCTTTGAGTAGTCTATAGTGGCAAAAAGTACCACGAATAAAAAAGATAGAAACCGGTCATTTTATTACAAAGTTGCAGTCCTAAATTTAAGTACAGGATAAGGTTTAATATAACACTGATAAGAAAGATATGAATGAAATTTAAATGATAAGCAAAATACAAGTATCAAAATCAGTTCGTAATTTTTCAGGTTGTGACCAACCTATCAAATAAGGATCTCATAATCCTTCACTTTTTAAATGGATTTAATCATATTTATTTTGGATATAATTATGCAACTATATTATGTGACAACCTATTGTGATTTTGAACATCTATTCACTGGGAATTTATGAATCAGTCAATCCAGATTTAAGAATGGTTAACACTCAGCTACACTGTTGAAATGAACGAAAGAGGTATATCCCATATCTCATATTTGGAAATCAGAAGAAACTATGAATTATTTTATTGATTTTTATTACCGAGAATAAATATTGAATGTGCAATGGTGACATATGGCAGGTTTAACCAAACTACTTCATATCATGTTGTCCAACAGTTTAAAGCAGGGAAGACTATAAGTGACAAATTATAAAATTTAAAATCGATTATAAAAAATCTCATCAAATGTTTGGAAAATTCGAACAAATCATAGATAATTAAATTCTCAGAACACAAAATAGTGTTAGTCATTACCTTGAGTTACATTTGCAGATGTTGCAAAAATCGAGTAGTAAGTGAAAATGTAAGGTCATTGAAGTGGTTGAAAAAAAGTAGAATATGAGGATAATTTAATTATATTAGTTCGTCAATTCAAAAATATGATTAAAACAAGTATTTTTAATAGTCGAATTCATGAGTCAATTAAAGCTAAAACACTATTGAAGACCTGGAAGCCCCGAATTGCGGTTTCGCCCCAATATGGGACTCTTCAGCACTGCAAGTCCTTGTCCCGCATCAGATCGAAGGTCGTGAGTTCAAATCCCTCGTGGATGCGCACCGCCGAGGAGCCCCGTACTGGGACGAAACAGCTTTTCAGTGTATCCAGGTCTTCAATGGTGATCTAGATTACATCGACTCATGAATTCAACTATTAAAGATTATTACAGTCCCCAAAAACCCCATTCTGATCATAAAACATAAATAGTTAAATAGTGAAATGAAATCAGAAGAATAATAAAACTTTCATACCTCAATCTTACCGTCTGTATTAACCAAGCTAGAAGCTTTTAATTATTGGCTAGTCTACAAAATGGAACTAATCATATATTCTTCTTTTGTTAGTTTTTCATGTGTTAAAAAAATTTTACCTAATATTTTTTTATCTGTCAAATGACTAGTTACTGTAGTGTCATAAACCTCACTTCTATTCACAATACATTGTCCAGTATATCTTCTGGAGTATTAGTAGACGACATTTGACTATTCCTTCTGAAACATTCACCTTTGTAAGTCTACATGAAATGATATATGCAAAAGAAAACCGTATGGCTTGACTTAATCATTAAACATGTAATGTCACATACTGAAACCACCCTTACCATAAAAAATTGCTTGTTTTTTTCAAAGAGCTTAAGCTAGATCATACAATGGATGAAAGTTTTAGCCTAAGGTATGTAACTTTCTCATTTACTGCAACGAAAAACAGGTCTTCGATATTCACAATTAAAATTCAATAATTAAAACTGATTTTATCTGACATAGTAAATGAGCAAACATTTAAATTGCCACCTTTAAACTGTACAGATTGGTCAGATCAAAGTATGTGGAGAACGTTTGAATCTGAAGTTCAATATTTGGATGTTGACTGAGTAAAAAATACACGTTAAGAGCATATCGGTCAGAATCGACAGAACCGTTACCAAGTTTTACAGTAAAAATTAAAACATGGATGATTTTTATCTTTGATTACATAATAAGTGACAGAAATATTTTTGTACAAAACTTAGGTTGCTCAAAACTCTAAGTCATCGTACAGTGAAAATGTCAATATTAAACTAATCACGGACTCACTTTTAAACATGGAATTTGAATAACATGTGACTAAATTACTTTGTATGAAAGACCCACAAAGAAATCATTTTACTAGTGATTCAGTGAATAACAGGCGAGTTAGTGAAGTAGAAATGCTAAACCGAGTAACAAATATGATCAAAGACTTCCCTATATTGTCTTATAGTTTTGTCGTCCCAATTCTTTTAGCGAATTTGTTCGAGAAAAGATTTAACAGATAATCACAAATTCTCTACAAATTTATTTATAAATATGGAAAGAATTTTAAAAGAAATATTCAGTGTCAGCAAATTCATACTCAAATCAATCTGCTTATGTAAAGAGATCACAACAGTATTAAGATCGACAAACTTATAATTCACTTTACAAAACCAATAACCTTTCTAATACCACTATATATAAGAGATTTTAATGGTACTGTTGTGAAATAATGTTCATTTATGCAAACTGTTTGATCATTAACTGAGAAATGAATTCAAGTTCACATGGTCATTTGTGAATAGATCAATCTAGTCCCTACATTACACTTTTGGAACTGAATGCTTTAACCAATGAGCCATCTTTGTCTTATTGTTGCTAGTGAATAAAATTAGCTACAACTTTTTCAACGGCTTTCTGCTGAATATGTTTAATTCGAAGGTAGTTTTCATTAAAAATTGACACATATATAGATGTCACTCATAATAGGATTACGAGTTCTCAGAGCTGCCTAATGCTATTCGGTTTCAATCGTTTTCCAAATGCCATCAATATATGCTTAAAAGTATAGTTAGATTGCTTTTTATCACTGATGCATTTATTGATTTTCATTAAATTACGTGAATTGATTAAATGTTTTGCTATTAATTAAGTTGTTTATGTAATCAATCATATAGGATGTTTAACCAATTTTGTTTACATGATCACATCTAAATTATGTTTTTAGATGCTTCAAAAAGAAAAGATTTTTCTACTGAAGAGTATGAAACAATCACTTACATTTTATTGATTAAAATGCAATAATTTTAGCATTTGTTTAGAGGAGTATTAGTCTTTCATGAAAACTATTGTTGACATATATAAATTACAAAGAATGTCAAATTGAATTTTTGCGTGAAATATTCCCACTTTTGTTAAATTGGATGTGAAGTTAGTAAAACTTCCTTGTTAGTTTGCTTGAAATAAAAATAAATGCTGCACCTTTTCAAAATCAATATTTTGTTGTTGGCGTCTGAATATTGTAAGACGAATCTATTAAGGTCTCTCGTCACCTTGTATTATCATTGTTTAATTGATTTACATTGTTTAGGATTGTTGCTACACTTTCTTCCATGACTTCTGTTACCATTTTCCCTATATACTTTAATTTCTAGCTAAGTCAATTGACTAAATAACCGGATCCACTAATATCTCATGAAAGACTGCTTAAGCATAGAAAATAACATTCAACCTAACAAAAGCATTTCATACTTTTAATTACTTTACTAATGACTGTGGTGATACTCATTAAATATTGATCTGAAAAATAGAATAAACTTAAAGTTTGAATTTCGTCAGTAACTCACAGATGGCATCGGTTGAGGTCTTTGTCACGTTGTAAATAGATTTGCTGGCCTAAAAAGATCGAATGCTATTGCTACTGTATGCTATTTTGTGTAAGTATTTGTAAGAAGTTACAAACTACTAAGAAAGCGTAATTCAAACCTTCTTGGTTTTCAAGAGTTTTTTTACTGCTAAAAATATTTCCTGCCACAAAACTATTTTGAAACTATAGAAATCCTATATTAAATTAGACGTACTTCTTAAAAAATAACTAACCATTCATCCCATCCATTCGAATGAATTCACTGATAATGTGGTAATTATCTTACATCTTTTATGCCATTATACTTTTCGTTCTTTATGTTATGCGGAAACGAAGACACTCAAAGAACGGCTTTATTTTTCCATTAGTTGTCATTTTATTTTCGACCGTAAAGGCGGAAATTGATTTTACAACTCTTAACTGCTATCAAAACTACCATAATTCAGGGTGGATAAGTTGCTTAATAAAAGTGAATAAAGTTATTTAATGTTTCAGTTTCAGCGATTAAAGATAGATCAATGATGAACAAGTCGATTTCCCTAAATTTCATTCGCCAGATATTTTTCTCGATAAGGACAAGCAAGTTGCTTGTTGATTCAATAAACCAAAAATGATAATTACCAGATTAAACGTAACACATTATTCAAATTTCACTAATTGTAGTAAACCAGCGTCAAGAGTTCTTTGTTCTAGGCCCTGTTTTAGCATCATTAAAGACAAATGTTAAGTAACCTTTAAGTGTCATGAATATTTGGTATACAAACATAATTTCAAGAGTTTCTGAATATCTTACACAGATTGTACTTCATAGACGATAGACTGATCATAGACAACTATAAAGACTTGATTGATAAAGTTATTTACACAATACAGTTATTAAAAGTTTTGATGGAGGTCAATGACTTTGATTTATTTGCATGTAAACATAAAAGTATATGGTGTAGAAAGATACAATCTTGAAATCTCATTGTAACATCAGATGTTTAAAGTTTACACTGGAAAGGTTAGTGCTCTAGCTTCTAACCCGTTTTGAAAATCTGAAAATTAACTTTCAAGCATTGTGAATTGGAACAACAAGAATGTTATCACTTTTCCCTGGTAGCTAAAGGAAATGTTTACTAAATGGTACTGACAAATATGAAAACACAATTCAAAGAGATTCACTCAATAACTTTAACTGTCTACGCAACAAAATATTTCAAAATAAAACTATTTTGTTTATATAAATCTTCATCGTTTTCCGTAGACATTAAGTTAATTTTTGTTACTAATTATAAAAATGTAAAATGTGATTTACTATTCTTTTCCATCACTCTTTTCATCATATGACACTGAAGTAAAATTCACAGGTACAAAATTAATCAGGTAAATCTTACTTGTCGACTTAGCTGCATCTGACAATAAACTGATCATACTCACGGCAGTCTTATGATTGACTTAAAAGCAAATTAATTAATTTGATAGACTTAAACAAATAAACATACTTATTGATTCTATTGTTGACTGAGTAACACATGTTTACCAGTATTTTCATAAATATCTAAATCTTAGTAATTGTTTGATAAATTATTATTCAATGCTTTTTCTAAATAGCAACATAAATTGGTTATTTACAGCTAATAATTTCATCTTTTCACTTCCTTGAACGAAATGAATTAATTTAGTGTTTGTTGTTGCAGTGTATATGTCGTAATACAGCTGGACGACTAATGAAACGTAAAAAGAATCCATCAGATCGCAGTGTTGGTCGGGTGATAGTGGATCAAATGGCATTGTTTCGACGTGCTCCCGGTCCATCTTACGTTCCACGGAGTTAAGAATATGTGCTGAACAGGTAATCACAATAAATAAAAATGAAATCTAAGGAGAACTTCTGAATTAAATTTATCCTGGTTCCATTCGCTACAGTATTCCGATAAATACCTTTGTGGCTACACCCTGTATCTTGAATAAACTTTAGGGACCTGCATTTATGATGCTTATTTGTCTTTTTTATGTTTCCTTTCATTTCGGTGTTACAACGATGTGTGTCTGTCCGTTCTATGTACACAAAAAAATTTTTCTAGTTCATTTTTCCATTTATGTATATTACAATATTATGTGAAATCCTCGTTGAATCCTACAATTTTTGCAAATCTTTTATACTACTATTAAAATATTCAGTAGTTAGCTCTTATTTTCATTTTGTATTTTCTGGATTTTTTCACCCATTGTAATTTCACGTTCTACTATTTCTACAAACCATTACGATTGTGTATACTCATATGAAAATGCATATTGATGCGTTTAGATATGTATAATTCTGTATTTTTTAACGGTGTGGAAAAACCAGTGCATTTTCTAAAGTATTAAATTGTTTGCCTATTTGGATATGTATTTTGCCGTGACTTTATTGCTTATTCACACGATAGTCAGTTAAACATTGTCGATTTTAGAAGTATTAGACCTTGTTACGGGCTATTTAGTATGAAGTTTTACTATGGAAGTCTATAATACAACTTATTTGATGTTTATATCGAAACATTACCTTATTTATTTGAATACACTTTGTAATTTTCAAGTTTTATATATTTTTTATGAATAATGTAAGTTAGTTTTAACCTTTTTTAAATGTAGGGAATTCATCTGTTCTCTCAAAACCGCAGAATATTTAAAATGCTCGTTTCAGGAGTTGAAATAACTTGAAGACTGTTTCAGATGAGTAATATCTTAATACTTCAACAGAAAATCGGTTAATCAAATGACACAAATATAAACATGAAGACGGTAGATTAGGATTTGTCTGACGTCAGTAATAAATCAAGATGAAGTATGAATGCGGAGATTTTCATACAATTTATTTATATTGAGATTAGTATAAAGTGAACTGAGTAGCATTTAACATGAACGAACTAATAACTTATTATGTAAACAAATATTTACAATCTGATAAGATTAAACGACTATGACCGACAGATATAATTAAGCCATGTGGTTACTCCATTTTGAGAAGTGACTACATGTTACAGACGATCAGTTTCGTATGTTACTCCCACTCCAACCAGTTTACTTCTTGCTAACCATTTCGGAAATAACCCATAATAATAATAATAATAATAATAATAATAATAATAATAATAATAATAATAATAATAATATATCACACTTGATACTAAAGTTCATTTATAGATATTTCAGTTTATTACGTTGTTTTATTATTAAAACACTAACAGTTTCTTCTATAATAAAGCTTCAAATCTCGATAATCGTATCTAGTTTACTCCTGTTTAGTGTTTCAATAGAAATGTATGGACTATAACTTATTACTAAAATAATCTCTCATGTGATGAAAGTAATCCCTGGAGGTACTTCCACAATAATTCACATACATTTTAGGATTCACAGAATTATGAACAGTTAACGAAAGGTTTGTTGTAGATTACTTAAAGAAAAGAAAATTACTGATAACAATATGAAGTGAACTTTTTCCGTTTGTTTTGCCGTTTTTATTATTGTACCTTTAATGGAAGACAAGATAAAGAGAAAAACTATGGTCAGTTAATAAAACTAAGTAAAATGGACACATTTTGTTTAGCGGTACGTAGAACCATTTAGAACAGAATGAACCCATAAAAAAACTGATAAACTCATGTACCATGCGAAATTTCCATATAAAACTTAATATTTAGTTTATTTCTTCGAACAAGCTAGTTAGCTTCATTTAAAAATACTTAGTCACTGAGCAAAGCTTTAATCTCACTCATAGTGTCATACTTTGCCTTCATGCATAATAATAGTGTTCTTATTAGTTTGTCGATATCCTATAATTATCTACATTTAACCAAATGTAGTAAATTAGCTTAACATAAAAAATAAACGGATAAAAATCAGTTGGTATAGCAGTAGATTGTATCATATGACTTGAATATATAACAGTTATTCAAAATGTATTAGAGTTGGCATAATTACTAGAAAAACATGGAATCCCCACCACTTTGCTTTAATCACTATCATTTAAACAGAGTCATCTGAATAATCAGCTGATCAGTGTCCATAGCTAAAGTGTATCTACAGAAATGAGGAAAGTCATAAGAGAAATGCTAGTAATTTAGAAAAATGTGATTTGACTTAAAGCCACAGTATGTAAATGAACCAAGTGATAATGTATAATTATTGACTTATATGATTTAATATTAACTTTTTTCCACTTAAAAATGTTTTGAACTAAACAAAATAAAGTAATAATTATCTTTGGAGCTGGTGATGATTGTTTAACTTCACGAACTGATCTCTCATAGACTTAATAAAGATCAGACCATGATCTTAACTTTAAGAAGCAATAGTTATCGGATCTCTCGCTCGGTATTAACTTGATCAATGATTCTGAAAGCATCCTCACTGTAAACTGTAAATTTATATCATATCACTAGTGTATTTCGTTAAGCTATTTATTGCTTTTTAAAGCATTTAGTTAACGATAACACTTGAATGAAGTGTTCTCAGATATATTTAACGATACATCTTACCTTGATATGATGTTTGTATTGTCTTTTGTGACGACCTATTTGTGCTTAATTGTCTGGGACACTCATCATTAAGGTTCTACAAAACTAACCATATCCATGGGGGAGCAACAGAATGAAAATTATCAAACAATCGAACTCGAAGGGAAAGCTATAATGTAGGCTCTATGGGATTTTGATGTCAAAATGGGTTTCCCATGAATAATCAATGCCCGCAGTAATCACAGATTTCTGTAGAAGGAAGAAGTGGTTCCAAACTTCCGGAACTCAAAATACCACATTTTTTATTCCTCTATGGAATTTCGGTATCAGCATTAAAACTCTAAAAGTACGAGGCTAGTACAATCAACGACAATCACGCACAAATGTCGCTTATATATATATGCCTAAACCACAACTAAAATGGTAACTAGCATTGAGAAAAAATATCAGACGAGAAATAAGTAAGTGAGACAATACATCAATAGTGTTAAGGTTTTATTTAAATTGTTCTCAATGAAAAAAATACACTGAATTTAACCAAAATAACATTCCATCTTATTTATATAAAAACGTTTTCCAACTACTTACTTTACTTTTTTCTTAATTTATCACTAAAGAAAAGATAAATAAATAAATAAATAAAACCTACACTGTTGTTATACAATAAATTCATAATGTGTGAATGTGTACACAAAATGTCAAAAATCAATATACAATGAATAATGGTATAATTAATAATGATACATATGATGTTATTACATACCCATAACCTAAAATATAAATGTTAAATTAAATCAATAAATGTGATTTCAATGAATACTTTTTCAAAGGTAATTTTTTTCTGTATGATTTCTGATTTTATATAGTTAGGTATATTGAAAATTCCATGAGATCTTCGTTTTATTGTTTTTTTTACTTTGGATCATATATAATAGAACTGCATGAATAGTTATTAGTAGATTAGTTACAATGCT
The DNA here is from genome assembly GCA_944470205.2 of Schistosoma margrebowiei. Lineage (NCBI taxonomy): Eukaryota > Metazoa > Platyhelminthes > Trematoda > Strigeidida > Schistosomatidae > Schistosoma > Schistosoma margrebowiei. The sequence continues at coordinate 43,697,649 of OX104028.1, read as the reverse complement.
CTATCATAAGAATTCATTCATTTGATATTTAATAACTGGAAGTATTGGACGATCATTTTATACTAGTGTAGAATTCCTCAACAGTGCATATTCACGATCCCACCCCGTAAGATTTGAACCCAGGACCTATCGATCTCGCTTGCAAACGCTTAATCTTTAGATCACTTGATATTTATAAAATAATAATAAAACAATATTTCTTGTCAGACTCTTATTCTAACTTATGATCTTTATTTTTTTAGAAAACAGTGTTCTGAATTCTAGTGAGAACGCTGGTCAACTGGTATTGACTTTAAATCATTTGTTCATTTTCTGAATTCATAATTCATGAATACATTGTAGGCTAATTAGTGATATAATGTTCACTAATCTAGACGGTTTGTGTTCCTCAATGGTAGGAATGCTATCCTCGTTTTGCCAATCATTACCTTTATGCCTGCATCAGCTCCTCCACGTTCATCGATGATCCTGTCCAACTACGTGAAAGTTTCCACTTTTTTCAGAGTCCCTCCATCAAGTGTGACTAAGTTGATGTTCTCCGTGTTGTATTTGAGGATCTTGTTTTTTCTCCTGTGTATGTTGAGGCCTACTGATTCAGAGACTGATGCTACACTAATTGTCTTCATCTGCATTTGTTCGTGTGTATGGGATAGAAGGGCTAGTTCATCTTTAAAGTCCAAATCGTTTAGTTGAATCCAAGCTGTTCATTATATTCCGTGCTTCCCCTCAGATGTTGAAGTCTTCATAATCTAGTCGACCACCCAAAGAAAGAGAAAAAGGGAAAGTAAGTAGTGTATTCTGTAACCGCTTCTCACTTGAAATGCATCCGTCAGCTGTGCTCCATGAACAACTTTGCAATATAATTGATCGTAAGAATTCCGTATGATGTTGACGGTCTTCTCAGGTGCACTATAGTATCGAAGAAGGTTACATTATGTTCTTCCTTTCACTATGTCAAATGCTTTCTCACAGTCAAGGAAGATGATATTTGGTAGTCAGTTCCGTTCAAGGCCGACCAGTAATTTCGCTGTACGGTCTGTTCACGACCGATTTTTACAAAATCCTACCTGTTTGTCTCGAAGTTGGGCGTCTACTGGATCTTTCATGCCGTTCAACTTCACTCTGTTGGGAACTTTTCCCAGTACCGACAGTGGTGTGATGTCTCTATAGTTCTCACACTTACTAAAATCTTGCTTTGATATCTTGTTGAGTTATCCCACTTTTTAATCTGCTGGCACTTTTTGTTCCTCAAAAATCTTTCTGTAGAGAATGTGGGTCATCTTTGCAGTAACTTCTATACCTAATTTGTCTAGTTTTACTGCTATCCCACTCTTTAATTGATGTATTCAATTGTCATAACTCTTGGAAACTTTTGAATTTTATATTGTACCACGACAAGTATAAGCTTATAAAAACTTAAAACCTGTCTCAACAAATAGTTAAATTAATATTTAGTTACTAAAAATGTCATGATCGTCAACAAATCTAATTCTCTTATTTTACTCTCACCTAAGGGTGATGAATGCATGCTGATGAATAATCATGAACTATGATAAAACAGATGCTCAAAACACAGTGGTATCAAGCGATTTTCCAGGTGGAATCGACATATGATGAAAATTATCTTCAAATGAAAGTTGAAGGAACACACAGGATTATGACTGTGGAATAAATCAGCTAAACTGATGAGTTTGGCAGTCAAGTTTTAATGTAGAAGATATTTTATACGTTAATAGATTTTTGTAAATTTTAATGAATAAATTATCATCAGAAGGGGTTTTGTGGAGATTTTAGAAATTTTCACAGATTTAAATCATGAGTCAGTTGAAGCTAGACCACCATTGAAAACCTGGAAGCATTGGACGGCCGTTTCGTTGGATGCCGGCTCAGTGGTCTAATGGTTAAGTGCTCGCGCGCGAAGCCAGTAGGTCCCGGGTTCGAGCCCCGTGTGGTGCGGGATCGTGGATGCGCACTGCTGAGGAGTCCCATACTAGGACGAAACGGCCGTCCAGTGCTTCCAGGTTTTCAATGGTGGTCTAGCTTCAACTGACTCATGATTTAAATCTGTGAATAAATTATCATTGAATAATATGAAATAATTTTTCTACAAATTATTGAAAAATTTAATCTGAATAACTCATGAGTTACATACATTCTATTTATTCAGTCAATATTTAAAATGTCTAGTCTAATGAGTACATAACTAATAACTACCAATTGCAGATATTCTATATTCGATACTGGTTCCTGCTAGGAAGCCAATTAAAAATCACAAGTTAACAAATATCTGTTCTTTTCTTGTTTGAGTATCCACAACTCAAAACCTCTTCAAGTGCTTAACATTTAGACTACTGGACAATAGTTCATTGAGTTTTGTTGAGCGACTTCAATCTATTCCTAATATTATATGACTGTTATTTAATAAATTTAAACTACCAAGTTAAACATTGATCACTGGGTGGTGATCAATGTCTTGCATGTCTAGTCCTTATTAGTGCAGATCGAATGCTATCGATCATGTTGCAATGTGGCCACCAGTCTAGGTGACTCGACACTGCTGGCACTAGGTATTGAGATTTAGATGGTGGTCGGAGGTAGTCAACAGAAAACCCTGGATCCAAGTTTCGTGCTACTTGACACTTGTCAGAAAGGTATTCCTGTAATCTTGAGGGAACTGGTGCTCCCTGGCGGATTCGATCTCATGTCACCCAGCTTCACAGTCAGAGACGTAACCACTGAGCTATCCGAGCCGCGACCGACCTCCTGTAGGACTGAGATATAATCACAATTGATTGATCATTGGGTAGGGATCAATGTCATGTGTGTCTAGTCCTTATTAGTGCAGATCGAATGGGTAGACAGATTATTATTATTATTATTATTATTATTATTATTATTATTATTATTATTATTATTATTATTAATGATAGATAAAATCGCACTAAATTTAAACTGATTACGTTAACTAAGTCAAATATACAGATTAACATGAAGAAATACTAATTTTTTCTCATTTCAGTGTATCTATCACATTGAATTGTTTAGTTCCCTTGTAAGATAATATTTCATATCATTAATAGTTTTTTTCAAATAAAAAAACAAATCATGTTTTTCAAGTGAAAATAATATTATCAGAAGGGGTTTGTGGAGATTTTAGAAATTTCACAGATTGAAATCATGAGTCAATTGAAGCTAGACCACCATGGAAAACCTCGAAGCATGGTGGTCTAGCTTCAACTGATTCATGATTTCAATCTGTGAAATTTCTAAAACCTCCACAAAACTCATTCTGATAATATTCGTCTGCTCACTAGTGACTAACTTCAAGAGATACTCTAGAGTTCTAATGAGAAGCCGTTACCATTAGAGTTCAACCAGGTCTGTTGCGAGATATCAGCTCACTGAAGACAATGGTATACGGTAGCACAACTTCGTTGATTGGTTGAAGTTAGACATTAACACCATTGGATGCCGGCTCAGTGTTCTAGTTGGTTAAGCGCTTATCGCAAGAGTGATAAATCCTGGGTTCGAATCTCGCGGGGTACGGGATCATGGACGCGCACTGCTAAGGAGTCCCATACCATAACGAAACGGCCGTCCAGTGCTTCCAAGTTTTCTATGGTGGTCTAGCTTCAATTGCTTATGGTTTTAATCTGTGAAAATAATATTAAACAGAGAAAAAAACCATAAAATAGTTATTATGAAACATTTGAAATTATTATTATTATTATTACTTCAAAAATAAAAAAAGAAACCAGTTCACCATAATGCACATTCCTTTTACACAATTCATTATTTAAAAAAAAAGGTGAAAGATACAAAATTATTTTTTTCAGGTTACATAATTTAAAAAGAAAAAAAAGGTATGAATCTCAAATGATCTTTTATAAAATAAAACTCCTTATAGACGATGTTTACTCTTCATTTTTTTTTCTCTCTAAAGTTTACTTCAATCCACCTAAATCTTTATTTTTTTGAAATAAAGAATGTATGATGATGAATTTTGTTTTTGTTGTTTGTTTGTTTGTTTTTAAAAAGAAAATTATTATTATTATTGATTTTTCAGATATTTTTGTTGATATTTTGATTCCTAATTTGCTGAGTTTTTTTATAAGAGAAAAAACAAAACAAGATAATTTAGTTTATTAATTAGTTGTTGAAAATAAAATGTTTGAAAGAAACGTTTTTTTTCATTTTTGTTGTTGTAGTCATAGTAACACAATGATTTATTTCAATTATGTATTAATGTATTTAGTTCATTTTATCATTGTGTTTTTATTTATTTATCGATAGTAACAGTAAGTTTGATCACTTACAATGTAGATTTAGTTAAAAATGTATATTTGAATTAAATTATCATACCATATTAAAATAATGAAATGAAATGAATAAGACGAATAATAAATAAATCAAAATCATGTAGTAACAATAATAATGAAAAAAAGAAAATTTGATTTGAAATGATAGAATCAAAAGTTTCGCATGATAGAAAAACTAGTCTAGAAGAGAATTTTTCTTTGAAAAATGGATGTATCTATGCAACTGCAATTAATTCTGAGTTATTTCATTCAATAATATTAAATCAATGATAGTTTTTATCATGAGAACGACAACCAAGTATTTTGCATCTGTTAATATAATATCAGAAACTGAAGTCACGTTCTGTTTAAGCTGCCTCTAGACTTTTTCAAAACTAGTTTTACATTAGCTAATATAAACTGTCGAGGTAGACAATAGTCGAGGATATGTTGCACTTGTTTCAATCACATCAGTCAATGAAATCTCACAACCTCACAAACCAATTTTCTATCTTTATCCAGTATTCTATTTCTAACTTTAACATTGCTCACTTGATATTCACAACACACAAGACACCTATGAGTAAGTAATAGAAACCTACGAAAATCTAATATTAAAGGTCACATTTCGTAGACAGAAATTAAAACAGAACGAACTGTAACGTAGTATACTTGACCTTTAGTTACCAGATAGATATCTTATGCCGCGAGTGAATAACTTAACTATGGTAAATTAAGCTCTCTGAATCCGTTTAGAGATCTTATCGAGCATCGATCAATCAGGGTTTTGACCTCTAAATAAGTGAATTGGTTGATGCATTCAACTACTTCACTATGTTACCAGTTGAGGCATTGATATAAATTAGTCCTGGAGTAATATTTCCCATCTGAAGAAAGAAAATCTCATCCCACAGATGCTTGCGTTTTTATTTAAGGAGATCAGAAGAATCTACGTTTTCTCAGTGTCTTTACTAAATAAGACTATTCTAAGCAGATAATCGAACCTCCACATAGGGAGTCGACTCATAGAAATTTAAGTGATTTATAGAAGTACACCTACGGGGCAACTTAGTAAAAAGGGGACAGTAGATAACCCCGACAAACGTACTTAAGGTTGACAGTCATTGTAGCAATTAACCACAAGCTTTTAATGAACGAGGAGTGTTTGAACAGAGACCCTTCACAAAGTTTAAGTATTTCTTTTCTACGCCTCATAATTTCAAACACTGCTACAGGACCTAATTTGATTAAAATTTCATTCTAAACGTAATTCGGTTAGAAAACCAAGAAGGACCTGCACTCCGAAATTTATGCAATGTCATGGGATTTTTTACATATCCCAACAAATAAAATGCTGCCCCCAAATGCCCTAGTACGGCCGAGAGTGGGGAGAGTCCGCTCTCCCTCTCGAAATACTCTCACACGGCCACGCGTATATAGCCCCTGCTAGGGAAGTCCTACTCATTGCCTTCTCGTGGCGGGGGTGTTGTTTACGAAAATGAGAGGACGAAAAGCGAATGTCCGGCGCTTTAACCGGATTCCAAACCAATGGTGCACATGGGCTCCAGTATCCTGCGGGAACAAATGGCGAATGAACCAATTGTTGGTCACCGGCTTTCATGGGACTGCATCTCCTTACGATGCTGCACTGCCTTGTGGATCAGACCTTCAGGTCGAAGGCTCGGGGTGTGGCCCCCTAAGAATACCACCTGCTTCGGTTTGGGCACCCGGGCAGTATCACAGCCCTCACACATATCGAATGAGATTTGTGTGGCGCATATGTATTTGGTGCCTCTTTGTACCATTATCTATGTGTTGAAATAAATAAATAAATAGATAAATAAACAAAATGCTGCCTATTTGAAGTCCGGTAGTACACTTTTAAGTCATAATATAGTCAACGGATTACTGTCTGATTCCTGACTTCAAGTTTACTTTTTCTTATTGAACAGCAGTCAAATAATAGTAAAGTCATCTGTATTCTAATCGGATATACAGAACATTCTTATTAACAGGATGTAGTCATTGATCATACCATGTATTTAATCATAAGCATTCATTCAAATTACATGACATATTCATCTGAATACACTTTGGTAAAAATGGGCACTAAAACAAACATGTGATCCTCTCGGGGGCGAACTAAGTACTGAATCGCCCAATGACATTCCGAATGAAGTGTTGAAAAAATTGAGTTCACATTCATGAGAGGGTATTATTCAGTTATTAGCGCGATCACCTTCCAATTGGACCACCAAGGGGTATCGAATTAATAACACTTACAGCAACTTGATTATAGTGTGTATATAGTTCGGTCATTAACAAACAACTAAGGAATAGGCTAACAAAGCAATGTGAAACTTCTGCATATTTCTTTTTTCATATATGTTTAGACTGTTCGACATATCCACGTGATATAAACTTTTTGATATTAGGCCCACTTATTCCATTTAAGATGGATTTCTTAGGCATTGCTATATTACGTGAAGGGGAGTTAATTATATAATTAGTTCAACAAAACAAACTTCACGATGAAAATAAGGAAAAAAACTGATCTGTGGAATTTGTTATTTCATTCGTTTCAATTATCCTTGATATTTTACGATATTACTAATCCACTACTCATAAGTACTCAGAATTATGCAGTAAATATTTGGCTATAGTAATTTATTGGTGTGATTATTCGGAAACCACCATCCATTGCCTTTTGAAAATCGATCCCTACTAATTTCTTTTTGCTTCACGAACTCTATGAACATTATAAAAATGAAGGTATCGAACCAGTTGTTTGAAACTATCATGAAAAGTACATGTACATGTTTAAATAATTGAATGTTTTAGTTATTTCTGTAGAATTTAATAATTGTAGTTGAGATTGAAGTGAAAACTGCCATCGGGAGGACTTTGCTTCATTGTTGAAAGTAGTTAACCTGTCAGCTTTCCTCAAATTGGTTAATTAATTAGAAGTAATCAATGTAATCTTACTTATTCCTTACAGTAGACTGAATTATATCAACGTTAGGCAAAACGACTTGAAAGTAAGCTGGTTATCATGAAGCTAATAATGGTTCCGTATTTGATTTTGCGACGCCACTTCTAAATGACAGAGTTCATTTTTGAAGGGACATGAACCAATCACTTGGTCATTATCAACACAGAGCCTAGTACAAGTGTGCATAGGCCCAAGTTGTATCATGAAAATACACAAATAAGATTAAGAAAACAAATAACAAAAGCTTCAGATATAGTTAAAAAGACTAAACATTCGGGGAATACAAAGCGGAAGGAATGAATTCAAGGAATAGCAGTTATGAAATAATGTTGGGACTCAGGGAGAGAGATTCCTAAGCTTTTAGCGATTAATTATGATTCGACATTAATTGGTTAGTTCGCATAATTATAGTGCTAAGTTTTACATATGAATGTTCATATTTACACAAACTATAAATTTCATACTATTAGTTCATTCTGTAAGAATGTAGTGAAGACTTATGAAACACAAACTGCCGTTTATAAAACTTAATGGGACGAAACAGTCCATATTTTGATACCTTATTGCATCAATGAAACCTTGTCACTATTCCCACTTCTTTATAGCTATGTAACACTAACTGTTATTTACATAAATAAACTCTATTCAAAAACTACTCGACAGTTAATCAGGACTTGGTAGAACTGGAACAACCAAAAATTAAGATAAAATAACACAAAGTAAATTACCAACTGAACAAAGTGTTTCAGTTGCATCAATTAAATTATATACAGTTTGTGAATAGCAGAAATATATCGATGACAAGCAAAGGAGCAACTTAAGAACTTATTAACACAAAATTATTCGAAAAATAAAGTGAGGCACCTTCTAAAATATTACATTAGCGTTTTCAATCTAATAGATGGCTAAATAAATAGGGATGTAGATATCCAGCTTCACCAAACTGACAAAAATATGGTATAATGATGCACCACAAATTCTGGCAGAACCTCAAGGTGCATAATGAACAATTTTATCGCAGTAAGCTTTGGAAAGAATGAAGATCAAAAATCAACACAAGTGTTTTAACGTAAACGAAAGTTTATAATTACAAGGTACAGTGATGCTGAGGAAGCAACTTTTGGGACAGATTTTTAGTACAAATAAACCTAAGTCAGCAGTGGAAGTACAGTGTATTGGGTGCTTGAGCAGTCTATTCGCTAAAGTCAAGATCAAGTGAACAAGAGAAAGACAGTCGTCTATACATCACAAATAATAATGGCATTGAATTCACTGAAAACTGGAAGGAACACCTAGCTGCTGAATCAACCGTTCAATGTACTTTTGAGAAAAACTATCTAGTAACTGTCATTTAAATTAGCAGGGTTATCATGGATTCTGTCTGGTTTGTTATTCGACATTTCGGAAGGCGATTCTTCGTCAATTTTCTGAAAAGATTCACACTCATTGAAGTTTGAAGGAGTTGATTCTGGTGAAGAGCGACTGGCAGTAAAATGAGGTTTTTGTTTATTACGCATACTTTCAAGGTATTCACGTCTGGACTGTTCCATAACCATAGCAACCAAATCATCTTCCTCCATTCCTGTGAAAACATAAGCAAAAATATTCTCAAGAAATATAAAGATATATAACATTTTCCTACAAAATACTTAAATTATGCTGTCTACGGGAATATAAATTCCCAAAATTGCGCGAAAATATTTAGAAACATAAGTACTAGAATTTCATCCTCATAATTACAAAATATTAATAGAACATGGCTAAGGTTTTATTGTTCCAAAGTACAAAACTTGATGCAATTAAGTGGTAAGAAAGCCTCTACAAAGCAAAATGGCAGAACAATTGACACTGAAGAGTACTGATATATCTGAGGTGGTTGGACTGACAATTTGATCACGAAACCAAGTAGAATTCAGAAGACAGAAACACTTGTTGGCTGAGTATGTAGAAATATATTAGGGAGCTATATACATTCAGCTAAAATACTATAACTAGTGATTACTCGATAGTCATTTAATAAATAATCAAGGACAAAAGTCATTAACAAATCAACATAAAAATTGAGATAAATACTGGTCAGATTAAGTCACCATGTCAAATCACCTTTATAACATTTAGCAAGAAGCGGTCAAATAGTCGATCCACCATGTCTCTAATACAATCTGCACATTATAACGATAGATATTACTTTAAAAGTCGTTGGTAGCAAAATTACGAACGAATCTGTACAACAATGGTCTTACTTTAGAATAACAGAACTACATCACTAGCCCATGAAATCCTGGACTGGTCTGCTGCGCAGGAAAAGGCAAGTTTTCTGACGAGAGATTAATTGAGGATCTTAACTGACAGGTCGAAATTGATATGGGTGCATATATCCACTACTCAAAACTTGAAGCTTAATGTCACTTCATGTTACTCGCTTTTCAATTTTATTGGTTGCGTGTAAACTATAGTTCTTGTTTGGTTACCCAGCACTCCTGACATCACTACTGATCCTTTTTGTGTCGTGACTTCCCTTTACGATGCCGGGACAATTTTCACCGATATATTTGGGATACTTTTATCCAACCTAGTAATAGTTCTTGCACTGGGATGAGATATTTTTTGAGGGAGCTAAAAACACTAACTGACTGCCTAGACCGAAGTACGTAGGAATAAAATCGAGTCCGTGACACAACAGTTCATTAAAGTATATTGTTCCTATATATCTGTCCAGTTAACAGAACACCAAGTTTCGCATATTCTTAAATAAGCAGGTCAGTTATTTGATCAGGAAGTCACTTCTAACCTTGTCCTTCGAGGACTATGAAATTCCTCTAGTAAGGAAGTTACGCCAATGTATTCATGGCCCGTGGAAATATCAGTACGTTAGAATACTGTGAGGATCTAACCCAGTATAAATAAGTTCATCTCGAAGCCGCAACTTTATATGGTATTCATACTTTTAAGTAAACCCGATGTCTGTTTACATTTAGTGTGGAGATGGGTTTACCTTAAAACAAGTCTGGCATAAACTGAGGGATAATATGGATCCAAGTTCACACTTCAAGAAGAAGCGGACATTCCGTACACACCACGCAGTGTAAAAATGAGTTGAAAGCTAGACGCAATCAAACCAAGACACGACACCAGCCCATAAAGCCATCGTGGTCTGAAATATATTAATGGATGGGTGCAGTTTACCTGATTGGGGTCCACGCAACAACCGCGACCATTGGTTGAAAACTTTAGATGGCATGGAGCAGAAACATTTAGTCGTGCAGGTTCATCCACCATTTATCTCCCTCTCAACATCGAATGCTAGTATCCTTCTATATATACCTTTCCACTCTGCCTTTCCGAACCATACTTCGAACGTTTAACCTTTCGCGTTGTCATCGCTACTATATTATTTAGGTCTTTTTGCAGCTCAAGAACAGATAGCATTGTTTCAGTACGCCAACCAAATACTACCAATAAATCCACTACTGGAATTAGTGTCGACTTGACTGTAAATGCAGTTGGTTAATGGATGAAGTTAGTTAATTTTCAGTCTATCGTGTCCTGTAGATTTACTGTCCTGGTGGGAATGCAAATTGTTAGTGGGTACGTATGTCAAAATACTAAGCTCAGCCCAAAATTTTGTTACCTGCCAGTTTTTCACGATCGACTAGTTCGAAAAAAATGTAGTAAAATTGTTTAGAAGATTCTTTAACACTCCGATTTGAACTAGATCATATTTCTTTTACCCATTTGATGACCAGAACTGATGCAAAGTAACCGACAACACAGTTCAAGAGCATCATGAGACCACGAAGCATTGACTACAAGCTGAATTAGTGCGTATTACGAAACTTCATACTTGTTAATCATATAAACGACCGGAAACTTACCTAGCATATTGGGCGGGATATGACGCGAACCCAAATCAGTTTGAGAATGAGATGAACTAGGTAGCGGTTCATTTGCTGGATTTCTGTACTGTTTTGAATCGGGAACTGCGGCTTTTGATGAAGATGCCACGTCGAAACTTCTTGCCAAACCTGTAGGGAATCCGGAGGTTAATGTTACTTCCCGCTGATCACCATGTAGGTCCAGATGGCCGGGTGTGGAAAGAGAGTTAGCTGAATCCCTTACCTTCTGCAAGATCAGAAATTTATCAGCATCCAAGACCGGAAACAAAGAAAAGGGTCCATAAATCAATTGTTTTTCACAAGTGTCTATACACGATATGAATAAGTAGTTTGTGCAGAAAAACAATACAATTATGCAAAGACGCATATTTGCGTTTCACTATAGGTCACATACCCAATGTGGATTTCCTGCATGAACGCCCCTTATCTTAGAAATAAATCATAAATAACCAGTAGTTCCGAGTCCTTGGATTATCCCACCTATATGGCACCCAATAATTCAAAACATCCAGTATGGCAGAGAACAACAATCCATGATTCGCCAGAATAAGCGGACGGCGCCAACGGGCACTTAAGTATCTAAAGCCGGTGAATGGTCAAGTTTATGTCAACGCATTACTCATCGCGCTTCATGTTCACAATCAACTGCCTTAGTTTTATAAAGTAATCCACTTAGTTTCACTAGAGTCCAGTACATGGATTATCAATTCCTCAACTCCAGAATCAGTAGCTACTATGATAGCTTCAAGGGTTACATTTGTCGTTGAAATGGATCCTCTAAAATTCGAAATTCTTAGGGTTTTTATCTATCTTAATACGATATTTACATAACAACTGGTAATTTTGTCGCTACCTTAATTGTGATGCACACTTCGTATTCAACTGGATGTCGGCAACACTAAGTTAGAGTGGAGTTTATTACTATAAACAAAACGTGACATAGCTGTTTTGTCTGCATAGTTCCAGCACGTACCGTCGCTGTCCTGTGTGCATTTAGAAATTGTATGGTTAATATGCTGGTTTACAGCAATACAACTAAACATCTGAGACAGATTCGCTATCCACTTATTTACGAAAAGGATGATAGGCAACTACTTAGAAATAACATACACTGAGAATATGTCTACCAAGTGTCAATTATAGCATTAAAACTTACCGGTACTGAGATCTGATTGAAATAATCGAAATAAGATTCCCTGACAGCTTGGTCTTCAATACACCGATTAATTGCATCCTGTTCTGTTTCCGCTAATTTATCACGTAGCATAGCCTCTTCAAGGTGGGTACTTTCAGACTCTCTGATTGCACGAGCAATAAGGTCTGGTTCAGCCAACTGAAAAAGGATTAATGGTATTATGGAAACATACACTGGGTTGGTAGTTAGGCATCCCTAGACCGTGGCCAAATGAAGGGTTGAAGGGATCTACTATGGAATTATAGTGGACACGTCCATGGTAGCTTAGTCTGATAGGAAACTCTTTAGAATAGTCAGCATGAAAAACATTGATGGGTTCCACCGAACCATGGTATATTTCGACAGGTCTGTTGTATAGTTCTGCGATAGCCTGGATCTCCACATGATTTCCGTAACAAGAAGCATCTCTCTTGCGTGATATATAATGATCGAAGTCCTCTGTCAAATACTGTGAAAAGTGCTCCTTGTTTTTCACCTTAAAAAAATTTCAAGGGAAAAGGAGTCGATAAGTTACCATGTAATCTATAACCTGCGAACGAACTAGATCGTGCTTCTCTTCATCACCGAATATTTGATGAGCTGTAAAATCTAAATTAAAGAATAATAACCTACAAACACTACGAAACAAACAAGCACCATCAGATCCCACCTTGATTAACTTCCACCCTTTCTTTTCTGCTAGCAACCGTTCAAGACAATCATCTGCAGGCTTAATCCCTTAGAGTACGGTGGATAATAGCCTTACCTGGGTGGGTGAACCCCTTCGGCCTTGCTTCCCGAAATAATATTCATCCTCACTGTTGTTGCCAGAGGCGTCATCTACCACATTGGGTTGAGGTATTACCTGGTTCGACTTATTTTCTCGTACATGTGGTCTGCATTCGCCAGCGTTAAGGGACTCATGCTGCTGAGATACTAAACGTTGGGGATGGGTGAAGGCCCCATGAGAAGGGAAAATGGATGCATCAATAGGGAATGGGTAGGTCAAGGGTGAGTGGGGAGCTTCAATATCTTGATTAATGTTGGGTTCGTGGTGAGAACAGCGGTGTCTATTACGATGAGAGAGAATATCTTTACGTTCTTCGCTATAAGGATACGGCTTATAGCCGAAACTATGTCGACTATTCGTAGAAGTCCCTGGCGGGTCTCTTTCAGACTTAAGTCTATCTTTTCGATTTTTTATGGTCATCCCAGACTGTTTGCAGGTTGTATATAGTGAGAGTTTACCAATTATATCGTCAACAAGATTATCCAAACGAGAATCCGGAATATCGGAGTCGTCAGATGATTCTAGACTAGATCCGCCACCAGATGATAAACCGCCTTCAGACACCATTACATAGTAGCGCCATTTCTCACTCGTCTGTAAGATGGTCAGTCCTGTTTCGAACTGCCGTAAACAAATTTCATAAAACCACAGAAGAACTTTTCCATACTCGCAATCGGAGTAGAGAAACGGAGAAGTTATGATGTTCAATGTACAACAACCCTAATGCTACCAATTGGACTCCATATTACAACGTTATGGATGATTTAACAGACATTCCTGCATCTTAAAAGCAATTGTATGAATCAAAGGATATTTTTGGCGAATATAAGCCACTTCGTAAGATACCCATATCTTAACATCACTGCTAAGCTACCTTTCCACATCTTGCCCCATCTAAAAGCTGCAGTCTTTTGTATAAAAAAAGAACCTTTTAGGAAACAACAGTAAAAAAAATTGTTTCAACACACCAAGTTTCGGTAATACACTAGATTAGCTTGTTTTTGCATCGCTGACCACGCTAAACAGGGAGAACCACTATTACGGAGAAAGAAATTGAACTCAGCAAATGGCTCAGAAAGGGTTCTTTCAGTGCCGCATAGGTTTACTGCAAGCCACTATCAAGCCTAGCCCGATGAACATAGTTTCTTTAACGTAAAGCTGACCTGGAACAGCAAAATGCCAATCAATTGTCTCAGACTTGATTGTTCCTTCGTTCTCATATCAGTCATTCTCTGTTTTCGTCCTCTTCTCTGTAGGTCTTCAATATTTAGTGCTTACTGCATTAGTTTTGTTGGGATCACCTAGCTGAAGACTCACTCACCCATTTTGATTTAAATGTGTTGTCATACTTCGATTATTAAATGTCACTGGTTAGGGTGTCGTCAAATTCCAGATACTTGTTAAAATTTTAGTGGTGGGCACGACGTGATCTAGTACACCAATTCGTAAACTATGGGTCTATCCCTTGTTGGAACATTATTTATCATTTTTTAACTTTCGTTTATTCATATTTCGATATTTTCTATATTTTCAAACATGTTTTCTCGTTCATTAGAATATTTTGTATTCATCATGATCGAACGGACTCCTAAATTATTTGAGATCAAGATTCTTTCGCCTCGCTAATTTTTACTGATGCCATTTCGGCCCAACAATATATGGGCTTGATTCTGCGGAAGCTGGCTTCCAGGAGCACAGCGTGTCAGAAATACATGCGCAATTCCTCAGAGTAATGAAGTCACTATCACGTGATTTCAACACGTGTGTCACACCTAGTTTGTTTACTATTGATGTCTATGAACATTATGAAACTTTAAAAAAGGCTAATCTTAAACGTGGAGATCTTACCAACCGACAACGGTCAGACAAACTTCCTAATAACATCTATCTACAACATAGTTCAGCAATAGGCGCATCCGACTAGGAAATCTCTGGAATCTTGCAATTATGGATAAATAACACCTGGTGACCGTTGGCATTATTTTCCAGATGATTGCAAGACACTGAAACAATGTATAGCAGTTTTGGCAGGGAACTAGAGCCATGAATTTTACTAAATGGCACTTTCAGCACTCCGTGTAAGGAAAAATTAACTATATGACTCATCTACAGGTAAAGGTTGTTTAATCGTGCCGGAACATTATCGACGCAGTCTTCAATACGTTGCTCAAACTTTCTCATCCAGGTGTTTGTGCAACCACCAAGCTCATAGCAAAACGGTTTGGCTGGCCTGGTATGAATAAATATATGAGGGAGTGTGCACGATCCTGTGTACGCTGCCAAAAATTCAAGGTGGCTTGAAACAATAAATGTCCTTCAGGCTCTTTAAAAACTCCCGATGCCCACCTCGACCCTGTTCGTCGGGGTTTGGTAGAACCCTAACCGGATTCAAATGACACTCATCTCTTGACTTCGTAAACTGTTTCACTAGATGGCCAGAAGCAGTGCTCATCAAGGACCTTACTGCTGAAACGGTGGCCCGTGCCTTCGTCAAACGGTGGATAGCAAACTTCGGCTGCCTTCAGCTATCACTACAGACTGTGGACACCAGTTCGAATCTGGATTTTTCCGTTGTCTGACTACACCACTGTAAATCACATGATTCTGAACGATCGCCCACCACCCACAAGCAAACACGTTAGTAGAACGATTTCACCGTCAGCTTAAAGCTTCACTCTTAGATACAAACGGTTCAGGGTGGACCGACGCTCTTCCACTCGTCTTACTCAGTATTCACAATGCAGTGAAAGCTAACTCTGGATACACTGCATCTCAACCCGTTTATGGGACAGCACTCTGACTTCTAGGAAACTTCCTGATCCTCCATCTTTTTCGGGGAATACAGACCTAAACTCCTACACAATCAGGCTTAAAAACACAATGATTTCAGTTAAACCTGATTCCGACTGACCACAATCAACTGATTTTTTCGTTTAGCCTGTCGTACGACATCGTATACACGTATTTGTATGTCGTGACTCCCTTTGACGACCCCTCGAAGTTGCATACGAAGGAGCCTTGACAGTCTTCCAGAGTAAACCTAAGTACTATACAATCGACAAGAACGGAATTAACGACAGCTTCAGCATCGATCACATCAAAGCTCCATATTTAAAAAGAAACCCTATTCACGTCGATTTTCCTTCGGTACAATAGAAAGACACGAGTCCTACATTTGCGATACCTCATTTGATAATCAACAATCACGATTATTAATATTATTATTTACAAACATCTATTGGGAACATAAGTGTTGTGAAGAAACAATTTCGGGTTTCTTCAAAAATGCAATAATAAGCAAGTTTCGATAATGTTAGCACTATATTTGCCATATTTGAAAAAGAGAATAATAATAATAAATCAGGTTCTGCGTGATTGGAAAGAATATTGAATTGAGAATAAAGAAGGAAAGGAAAAAAATAAGGGAATAGAAATAAGGGAGACGTGAAATGTGCAAACAGTTAAATGTGTGTATTTATGAACACAGAATAAGAATAAACGACTATATATGTATTATCAAATCAATAACAAAAATAAAATAGAAAATAATTACGAAAAAATAACTTATTATTGCAGTAAGATGTGACGCTAGAATAAATGTTTGTGCAGTCATCGTTTGGAGTAATGCTATGAAAGTCTCAATTAAGTGAAAAGGATAATAGAATATCAATATGTATGAGTCATATATGCATGGTGAAGATAAAACAAGTCTGAAAAGTTAATTTAAGTGTAAGACAAATTGTTGTCTTAATTACAAACTTCGTAAACTTAAGAATAATATCTATTTAAATGGAAAAAAGAGAAAAAGAAATGAACACCTAGTGATAGGGTTCAACTATGAAAATAATAATTGTGCAATGAATATCGACCTCCAAAGTAATCCTGCAATTAAAAAAAATAAGATGCGCTCGGATAAGTACATGTAGATTTATGTAATAGTATACAGAGTGAAACCGGATATTGATACAAACATTTGTGCAATAATAATTAAGAATGATGTTATGAAAGTCACAATAAATCGCAAAGGATAATCAAATATAAATTTCTATGTGTTGTATATATGGATGTTTAGGAATGATATATATTTAGAAGTATAAGAAGAGATGAAAAGAATATCTTATGTGTCAAGGGACCAGCAATGGTGATAATAACAGTAATTATTGATACGTACATAATCAGACCATATATTAGGATGAATAGAAATAAAATAAAATAAACGTGAAAAGTTTCAAAGGTTACATTTCGCTTTTCAGTCAATAAGATAGGTGACGGACCTTTCGGAAAGAAAATCATCAAGGAGACTTCTGTTATTCCGCCGGCTTTCCTGCCGGCAACGGTAAACATATTTCACATGATGACAAAGTGGTTGAATCTATTTCCCCTCGCAACACGACTCTTACCTTAGCTAATCCTATGAGTATTCATGGAACTACCAATTGCGATTTATACTCTAACCTGCTTCACTATGATGACTCTGAGTTTCTTATTCTTTCGTTCAATGCCCGCTCTCTGTCTAATAAAATTATTCATCTTAAAACTCTTTTATTCCTTGTAAATCCAACCATTGTACTTATTACGGAAACGTGGTATAATTCATTTATATCCGATCATTCCTTGAATGTAGATAACTACGTTTTCTTTAGAAGCGATAGATGTTATGGAATAGGAGGCGGTACAATTATCTATGTCCGTTCAGACATACAAGCGTGCAAATTTGAGGATAAATCCATTGATGCTATAGAAGACTCCACTTGGGTTACTGTAAACTGTGGATCCCAAAATTATTTACTGGTGGGATGCATATATAGACCACCTCATGCGGATACTAAGTTTGACAGATTACTAACAAACATATTTTCCATTGCTTCGCATCAACCGCATACTTTTAAAATCATCGGAGGTGATTTTAATCTGCCAAAAATTACATGGGGCTTGACTCCGGTACCAGGTCGATATAACAAACTAGTTGAAACATTAGAAATTTGTGGATGGGTTCAACAGGTCCGAAAACCAACTAGGGGGAATAATACACGTGATTTAATGTTCACAATCATCGTAGACTCTATCTCAGTGCATACCAGTCATGAGTTTTTTATGAGTGACCATAGAGTTGTATTGAGTATTATTCACTCTTTAAACGCCATACAATTGAACTCTAAAGCTTCAATGACGTACCAGAGCAGATATTTTGATCAACAAACATGGAAACGGACTGAAACTCTCATTCAATGTTTACCATGAGAAACTTAGTTTACCACAAATAATGTTGACATTGCGCTTTCCAATCTATATCACAACCTGATATATTGTCTTGACTGCACTGCTCCAGTTATTGGCCGTGTGGCTTATAATGCTAATAGGGGCCAAAATACTTTTAAAAGAAAGCTGAAGAAATTAAAATACCGCTACTATGAGCAGGATGATGTGTATGCACTTCAGAGTATACTTAAATTATTCGACAGAAATGCTTCATCTAAACGTAAGTATTTCATGAATATAGAAAATAAAGCTCTACGTAGTAAAAGCCCAGAATTATCAATACTTCGACATTTTAAATCCCGTGTAAAGTCAAATTCCCTTGGCACGACCAAATTCTTCATAGTTAACGGAAGCATTGTTAACGACCCGAATAATATATGCGAACAATACAGCAAGCACTTCTCACAGTGCTACAAAACTGGAACTGAAAGCTCCATCATTTCCAATGCTAACATCCAGACATCTGTCGAAAATTGATTTCACACCCTCCGCCATCAAGCAGGCCAAAACTGCCTTGAAAAAGTCATATGATGGTGGACCTGACGGGATACCTACATCATTTGTGAAATATGGAAGTAGAGAATTTCCACTATTTTGTTTGAAACTTTTCAATCTATCTATGGAATATGGGACCTATCCATCTGTATGGAAAACATCCCTTATCACCCCTAGATTCCAAACAGGACCACGTAGTGATATTATTAACTAAAGGCCAATTAATTTGACATCCGTGCTCTCAAGAACCATGGAAAAAATCATCCACAAACAGCTACTATCATTTTTACTTTCAGCTAGTCTGATCAGCCCATCCCAACATGGGTTCATGACTAAACGCTCAAGTTTCACATCGCATCTGGAGTTTTTTGATCAAATTACCCAGAGAAAAAATGTTGGTCAGTCAGTGATAACTCTTTACTTCGATTTTAGTAAGGCTTTCGACAGTGTCTCACACAAACTTCTAAAATTCTCTTCATTTGGCATACAGAATCCCCTTTTATCTTGACTCAAATCTTTTTTAGAAGAACGTAGCCAAATCGTTCGCTTTGGATCTTGCTACTCTCAACCTGTAAATGTAACCAGTGGGGTTATACAAGGAAGTGTGGTTGGTCCATTACTCTTTCTCCTTTTTATCAATGACGTGTGTTCCCTCTTTCAGTATAGTAAGCCTTTCCTTTTTGCAGATGACCTGAAAGTAGTTTATTCATTCTCTTCTCCCACGAAAGAAAACTATATTTCAGCGGTAATCCAAGAGGAAATAAACAAGTTGTACGAATGGACTATTTCGTGGAATATGCCACTTAATGTTGACAAAAGTGGATTTATTCACATTGGTCGCTGTCTTAACTTAAATATAATAATAATAATATATATTTCTGCATGTGCAGGTACACACCGTTTTTACAGGCATGATCTATAAATTACAACATTTGTTGGTTCACAGAATGTTTCCCAACTTATTAAGTTTATAGTTGTTATAAAGTGAAATCGTAGAGCGCTTGCTGTAAACTATGACCTTGAGAGGACGCGTACATCAAGTTTGTTCCAAACGTCAGAGGTTTCATAGCCGTGCTCTCAGAGCAAGATTCTGAAGAAAAAAGAGAAACAGAAGAGCAGCAAGGCACTTGGATATGAACGCAAAACGTTGCTTAACATAGTGTAGTAGAACGGACAGAGGTATAATAAATTAGAATAAATTCATATTATATCTTGTTAGTGAAATGAAGTCAGAGGCTCCATATTATAGAATGTACTAATAAAGAACAATGAGTTGTGATGTTTAACAAGTTGGAGTAAGCTCACATGAAGGAAAGGAAGTCAAGGCTGTTACTAGGAAAGCGGTTTATAAGAAGGGTGTGTATATAGAGGGTGAAGTGTTAAGAATATTAATGATTACATCTTTTATTGTTTAACTTTTTTTTTTTTTCATTTTTTCGTTTTTCCGATGCCAGCCACATAATCCTAGTGTAAAAATCCGAGTTAGCATTTTATGGGTTGTCTTAGTAGAATAGCTAATCCAGCATAATATTGGAAACATGAGTTTGAGTGGTGAGCGTAGGAAAACAATCTATATCACAGATTGATTGAATTATTCTCAGTCATGAGGAGCCTGATACATACAAAATGTTCTGTCCCCACAAGCATGGGTGGATTGAAGTTATCGCCCTCACCATCAATGCTTGCTGGTCAGTAACTCCACCCTCCCTCCTTTTGTGATGTTAGGCTCATTTAGCATTATTTTTGTATATACGTCATTCCTCGCACAATCCTCTGTTTCAAAAACTGTTGGAAAGCACTATTTCTATAAGTACCATTTTACAAGCTTATCAGACAGTTACAAGTTATGGACTGTGGGTAAAGCATCGATGCAGTGCCTCTGTTGACTATAGTATAAAGTATAGTTTGCCAATCAGAGTATAAGCGTTAAGAAGGGTATATTGTAGGATAGTTGTTTATTTAAGCAGGCGGAAAAAGTATAGAAGTATATGAGTTGTGGATATGAGAACGAGTGGAGAAATAATACTAATTGCTAGTCAACATAGTGTACTGAAGAGTAAAAAGTTAATACAGGATAAACAGGAAGGGACTCACAGTGACTTAGTGCTGATGTTATTTTCTGTTGTCCTAACCAGTTGATTGGTAACAGGCTCCATAGATGCAAGACCACTGGAAGTAGGCAGCCGATTGTGCGGTCCTCTTGACGTTTTAGGGTGGTAGTGAGTGTCCCTTATCGACCGAGTTTATTTTAACAGTAATGATAGGTCCATTGAGTTACCTGTCTACTTCAAGTGAAGAAATGGGGTGGAAAAAGTAATTAATACAACTGCAAAGTAGGAAAAATAAGGCAAACTGAACTTGAAGAATTTTTTCCTTATTCGCTACTCAACCATATGGAACAGACTGCCAGTGAACCTCCGTTGCAGTGAAACTACAACCCGGTTCAAAAGTCTCCTTGACGATTTTCTTTCCGAAAGTGGATTATGTCACCTATTGAATATCAATGTATTCAATAGTGATTTATACAAACAAGGTCCGTCATCTATTTAATTGCTTGAAAAGCAAAATAAAAACTTTAAATCTTTTCACGTCTATTTTGTTTTATTTTTCTTTATCTTAATATATGAAGTCTGCTTATGTTCGTGTTTATCATTATTACCGTTATTAATATCATTATTAGTTCCCCGAGACATGAGGTATTCTTTTTATCTTTTCTTATCCTTCTAAACATATTTAACTCCAGATTGTCCTTTGAAATCAATTTTGACTTTCATAGCATAAATCTTAATTATTATTGCACAAATATTTATACTAATATCCGGTTTCATTCTGTATACTATTACATAAATCTAAATGTATTCATCCGAGTGCTTTAAAGAATTTTTTTCAATTGCTGGTTTCCTTCTCAGGTTGATATTCATTACACAATTATTATTCTTATCATGGATGAACCTTTTCACTAGGTGTTCACTTCTTTTCTCTCTCTTCTTCCCTTCTAAATAAATATTATTCTTAAGATTATGAAGTTTGTAAATAAGACAATAACTTGTGTTACACTTTAATTAACTTCTCAGACCCGTTTTATCTTCACTACGCATATATGACTCATACATAGTGATATTTTATTATCCTTTTCACTTAATTGTGACTTTCATAGCATCACTCTAAACTATAACTGCACAAACATTTATTCTAGCATCATATCTTACTACAATGATAAATTATTTTTTGTTACCAATTTAACGATACACACATAGTCGTTTATTCTTGTTCTGTGTTCATAAACACGCCTATCACACTGTTAGCGTATTTCACGTCTCCTTTAATTCTATTCCCTTATTTTCTCCATTTCTTTCTTTAAACTCAATTCAATAATCTTCTCAATTACACAGACCCGATTTATTATTATTAATATTCTACTATTATTATTCTAATTTTTTTTTAAAATATGGCAAGTATAATGCTAACATTATTGAAAATTGTGTACTATTGCATTTTCTGAAGAAACCCGAAATGGTTTATTTGCAACACTTATTTACTCATAAGATGTTTGTGAATAATAATAATAACGTGGTTGTAGTTCCATTTCAATAGAGGTTAACTGGCATTCCGTTCCACATGGTTGAGTAGCGAATAGCAAAGTAATTCTGGCACAGGGTTGCGTGGGTTCCTTATCGCATAGATTGTGGGATGATATCATAGAGGGTGAATAGGTGGATACCGAGTGGGAAGTACAGTTAATAAGCCTGTACATAAAAACAAGGTTTAGTTTGATACGTCTGATCCAGAGACTTTCTAATTTGAATTGTTGACATCTTTGGTGATGGTCTTTGCTGTTGGAATACTTTAAAACAGCTTTGGTGAACCTTCTTTGGACACCTTCAATCCTAATCAGGTCATTATGCCTGCAATTACTGTAAACTAAATTACCACATTCAAGAATGGGTAAGATGCATTTTCTGTAAAATAGCAATAATCTCGATTCGATATTATTGAAGTTTATCATTATGAATCTGATGAGCTTTCTAGCTTAGGATACTTGAGATGCAATGTGCTCAGAAAAGTTCAGACTGTTTCTAGATCTTAAACCCAGGTCACGAACAGTGTTGAGAGGTTTCAGTGTGTGTTTGTGTATAGCCAGATTTAGGTTAAGGCGGCGGTCAATATGAATAAATCTACTTTTGTCAACATGAAGTGGCGAATTCCACGAAACAGTCTATTCGTACAACTTGTTTATTTCTTATTGGATTACCGCTGAAATATGGCTTTCTTTCATGGGAGAAGAGAATGAATAAACTACTTTCAGGTCATCAGCAAAAAGGAAAGGTTTGCCATACTGAAAGGGAGAACACACGTCATTGATAAAAAGCAGAAAGAGAAATGGATCAATCACATTTACCTGTATAACCCCACTGGTTACATTTACAGGTTGAGAGTAGCAAGATCCAAAGCGAACGATTTGGCCAAGATAAAAGGGGATTCTGTATGCCAAATGAAGAGAATTTTAGAAGTTTGTGTGAGACACTGTCGAAAGCCTTACTAAAATCGAAGTAAAGAGTTATTACTGACTGACCAACATTTTTTCTCTGGGTAATTTGATCAAAAAACTCCAGATGCGATGTGAATCATGAACGTTTAGTCATAAACCCTAGTTGGGATGGGCTGTTACGGTAAATAAATCCTCAAAATAAATAACTCTGTAAGTTTTCAACATTGAATGCTGACCATATGTTTTAATGAACTCTTTAAGCTGAAGGCGCTCACTCATGCATCCGCACCAGATCACGTGTGGTAACGCTGTGCTCAACATCTACCGCAATCGCTGGCCAAATTAGATCAGAGAATTCCGATATATTGGTAATCGCCAAATACACTCTTTCGATCTCCTCGACTCTGTCTTTTGATTTCTCTTGGTGGGTACGAATTATATTAGATGGTGTTGATGGTAAAAGCGTTGTCAAACACTGAATACCTGTGCCATCTTCAGGGCTAATCAAACTAACCGAAAGTAAAAGTGTTAATAGTTGTTTGTGGATGACGTTCTCCACGGTTCAAGATAGTAGGGATGTGAAATTAATTGGCCTATAGTTAATAATATCATTAACTGATCCTGTTTCAAACCATAACATCTATCGGTTCTACAGAAAACTTAGTTATCTGCACTCAAGGAGTGATCGTACATAGATTAATTGCACCACGTTTCCGTAATAAGTACAACGGTTGGATTTACAAGGAATAAAAAGGTTCTATGATGAGCAATTTTATTGGACAAAGAGCGGGCATTGAATGAAAGAATAAGAAACTCAGAGTTATCATGGTGAAGCAGGTTAGAGTATAAATCGCAACTGGTCGTTCCATGAATACTCGTAGGATTGGCTAAAGTAAGAGTTGTGTTGCGAGGGGAAATAGGTTCAACAATTTTGTCATCATTTGAAATATGTTTACCAAAATTACAAAAATAGTCTTCTCATTGCTATTGGATATAACATCTGATAATGGCATAGTGTAAATATTGAGAGCCGGACCAAGAAGGCTATCAGGTCTATGTGTGCGACCAAATGGCCATTTACAATTCAGATTACTATTTATACATGACGTAACATATTCCAAGGTTTGTGGTTAGTTTTGGCTCCTTCGTAATTTGGAGAGAATCGTGTGCTGTTAAGCATATTTGCAATGGTTAACAAAGTCTGAATATAACAAAGTTAAGTGTGTGATCGGTTATATAAATGCTATGATCAGTTTCTCCCTTATCCGTTGCAGTTACTGTAACTGGGTGTTGCACTAACAGGGATTTGAACTGTGTTATCCCGTTCGTCATCAGCAAAACTACTTCAGGTTGAATCTAAATTAACATACTTAAGAGGATGGACACCGCGTACATTGGGATTACTTTCTTCTGGGCTTTGAGCTTCAGGCGATTCAAGAGAGTTTTACGGTGGTGGTATACTTGTAAAGTTGGACATTTTCTTAGAATCGGACTTAACTTTACGACTATTGTAGTTATGATGCGACTGGAATTTTGACGCTGGTGGTCTGTAGCTATCTCTTCCAGCTTTTCGCTGGTATGGTGTTATATCTGAAAGAATCTTAATATCCTCGAAAATCTGTTTTTGTCTCAATGAATTGAAGAAAGTTAAAACTCACTGGTGTCTACAGACTAGTTTAATTTGAACAAGATCAATGAGTTCGTACCAGGGTGACTTCTTTTTAATCTTGTGCATATACATGGTACGTGTGTCATATTGCTGGCTCCAAGCAGACTAGATTTGATGTTTTTAAGGGCATATGTGTCCGGTATATTAAACACGTATGCATTGCTAGATCGCCTCATTCTTTCAAGTACTTCTGATGCAACATAATCTAGGAAATTATTTGTCATTCATTTGATCCAGAATCTCTGTGAGGTTGGGGTTGATGAGATACTAAAGCGGATTAAGAATGTTCATGTCAATTTGCAATCCTTTTATATCATCTATATGGTCTCAATAACGATTATCATCACTGCTTACAGACAGAGTCTTCAACATGTCTGGAATGTAGACAACTGGCAAAAGCTTGTCTGCTTCCAGATGAACGGAGTAGCTCGTTTCGTTGAAGCTGTCGGAAATCTTATCAGTATTAATTTTGGATTATGTCGTTTTCCTACGTTTGGCTGGACGCTTAAAAGCAGGGGCATTCATTTTCTTTTGTGACATGATATAAAGTGACGTATAGAAGGTAAATTGAAAAAAATGTTGGAAATAGAAATGTGTTAAAAAACCAATGCTGAGGGCTCAAGATAGTCTAGAGTGAACGTATCGTGAGGATTACTAAAGGTGTCAAAAACAAAAGATGTGAATGACAGGAAGATAGTAGTGTAAATATAGTATGTATATCAGAACCTGTGTGAAGGTAAAATACAGCATAAAGCAGCTCGCTGTGTAAATTTTAACATATGTATTACACGGAAAGATAGCCTTATATAATAAAGTAATTTAGGAATGTCGATAATTAGTACCAAACAATCAAAGTGAGTACTGTATGTGGCACATATATAAACTGAAAGACCGCGTTAGTAAAATGTGGGAGGAGCAGAGACAAGTAGTTTAAAAGATTGTTACCGTCTAAGAATATTATGTTGCTCTATGAACAAATATATGAAACAGCTTTTTGAACGAAAATACTGTCAAGAAAACTATGACTGGCTCACCGAATCGGACAGGTAATTTCGGAAATTAAATGAGTTTAAGTATCCATATACAATTTAAATGATAGTACATGAAATAGTGAGTACAATGTTTTATCATACACGATTACATATATTTCTTGATATTAGGTAGTGTGAGTAGATTCTGTAAATACATAAAGTACGTGGGTTATAGACTTTAAACACGATATAGTTATGTATTCTTTAAGGAATAGGATACAGATATGAAATGCAATTCTTCGTCAATGTGATTGTTCATGGTTTTAAAAAAGGCAATGCATGATTTGATCGTATAGCCAAAATGAATAAATGTAATTATATGACTATGAATTATTGTATAAATATGATCATAAATACCATGAATAAATTAAACTCAGGTCTTGTCATATAGCATGAAATTTACATTTTATATGTTAATAGTTCAGAATTGAGTTATCTTTCATCATTCCAAGAAATAATAATCCATCCAGCTCTGTGAGAATCCTAGAAAAAGAAAACTGAAGGTCTCCGCCTGAAATTAACGTTGTCTGAAAACAGACTGAAAACAACAACTTCTCAAGAAAAGTAGGTTTCCCAGAACACTCAAAGAATCAGTGCACGCAAAACAGTACATAATATTTGGTTTTACCTCGATTTTTATGTATTATTGTGTCGAAAAACTTTATTTTTGTTGCCAATATGCTTATATGCATATTTTTTTTCTGAAAAAGTTCATTCTACGTAAATCATTCCTGCTCAATTATGCAATGACAAAACTAAGATGATTAAGACCATTTGAATCATAGTGCAAACTAGAAATCCAAGGAATAGAATAATTTGATCAAGAAGATCTATATGAGCACAATCGGGATGCCGAAATCATACAGTCATGAAGTACAAAGAAATCATTAGTTCGTGCAAACACAGCTTAAATTGGAGTCTAGGCTTCTGTATTCAGTTGTACGTCTTCTCCTTAAGTTCATCCTGTGTCTGTCCAACACTGTATTGGATGTAGACTCTGTATTATATAGAATGTACTCATTATTATTAGAATTAATAACCGAAATTGGAACAGACTCACTTGTTTCCTGGAATTGTATTTGATCAACAAGTCGTTTTGTATGCCTAAGTCATTGATATCTAGAATTTGCAACACAGATTTCCCGCCATTCTTCACCACAATCCCCGCGACTAGTAAAAGATCATTTCTATGATAATATGTAACTTCTGCAGACTCCAAACGCCGCATATTCGAAAGCATAATTCTTCCGCGTAATAGCTCTGATGGAATCTCTTTCGTTGTAGAATGTTTAGCATTTTTATATTGCAGAAGAAACATATCTACTCCACTGTCCTGTTTATTAAATGTTGAAGTAGCAACAGAACCAGTAGCAGTTTTTAATGTCCTGATAAAATTTCCTGCCTGACCATTAGAACAAGGATGTCTGGGAACAGTAAACAGAATTTCGCATCATGTACCATTCAAGAGCAGTCACGTACCATTAGAGTCGACATCATTTGTCAGTCCAAACAAAAGCATCACATGTTGTGAGCAGTATTTAGATGATGCGACTGACCCCAAACGCCCAACAATTTTGCGATCGGGCATCTTGAGTAGTGACCCATGGAGTACATGTAAGCCCAACTACAATAACCAGCCCGATGGAGTAGATCTTGACTACTCACTCAGACATATACTCTATCCACCGACTAAGTATGCACATTGTGACCACCCGGTAAACACTTGCAACAGGTCTGTATGTAGCCATATCGACTTTAAAAACTTTGGTATAAATTCCAGTAATCTCTTTACTGGTAGATCTGAACGCAGCCAAACAGAACTTAGCCTCACCCAAACTATCCAAGATTTATTGCCGTACAAATATTTAACCAATGTTCCAGAATGTCCTGATCTCGAAATTATAAAAAGCACTGAGAAAGTAATTGACCATATATCATCTGAAGTGTTGAAAAGACTTCAATGTGTATAATATACCTGATAATGTGAACGTAAAGACTACTAAAAATACTCTGCTACAAGAACTTGGATTGTCGCAATGCTAGTGTATAACAAGAAGATTACGTAAAACACACAATAAAGCCTCTTGTTTCATTCTATTTCAGTTTGTTAGTACCACTGAAGCTAATCGCCTCCTCAATAATCATTCATTACTAAGGCGTATTCCAACATTTAAAAAGATTAGAATCATCCATGATAGGACCGCTATTAGTACCAAGGACAAGACTGCACATAAAGCAGCTGCAACCACTCATCCTCATCCAAAACACTCAACTATCCCAAAATGCCAATCCATTTATGCCTCAATAGTGCCCTGTATTTCCATAGCGGCCCCGATAAAAAGCCTAAAAATAATCCTCCAAGGAATTGCCCTAACAGCTATAGACGATCAGATAACGCTGTACGGAATAACACCAAACTCTCTGTAAAAACCCACCAGTACTCCTGCACCCCTAACCCAAAACATGCACCTGTACATAGCAGTAGAATGCCCTACAACAAACATAGTGAACTGGGACCACCCACTCATCCTAACGGGAAACGACACTCGACAAGAAACACACCTACAAGTGACACCCGTAAGTCATATATTGCAAACCTTGCAAGCTCCATGAACCAGCACACAACACAATTACCTCTCTCGGCAGCATTATCAGTCAATCCTTACCAGAAACATACAACCTACCCAAATACCCATAATATGACTACAATTGCCCGCCACACACAGGGAAGCCATAACGTTGGCCTACCTGGGGACCCACCTACTGATTCTAGATACAATCTAAGTCAAGCCACCGTATACAACACTTTAATCCTCCTTAATTCGACACATACACCATTTCATCCCTTTTTATCGCTCTCCCCCTCAACAGTGCTGCTATGGGGTCTCCAAATATTGAGGGCGACAATCCTACTATTTTGAGACCATCTATATACTCCGATCTTATGGGGAGTGGCACGTCCTTCTCAATGTCGATAACTGTCTCTAGTCTGAAAAGCTCCTTGACTGAAACTCCTGATCACTCTCCGAACACACTACCATACCAGTCAACTCTACCTTTCACTCTTAAATATACTTCTTTCAACAAACTAACCTCCAACTATTTTTCTCACATTAACCCTATTGATAATAAACTAAATGCTCGTCGATATGGAGACAACACTCTTAATTCTTACTTTTCTCATGGCAAAACAGACAATCCACTGGGTCTACATCATACCCTTCTACTGGACAGTCACCGTACCTGACACTTATGTGTAATCAACGCTCGATCTGTACAAATTAATATGACTCACCTACGCACTCTATTACTTTTAAACAACCCCTCACTTGTTTTGATAACAGAAAGTTGGCTGTCCTCTGATACCACAGACACATATCTACAAATAGACACCTATGAGCTCTTCCGCTGTGATCAAGTCACCAAGAAGGGTGGTGGTTGTCTTGTTTATGGATCAAAAAATTTGAGAGCGGAAATCTTAAGCGTCCATGTCCTCAGCAAACTTCCTGAAACGATATGGCTTACTGTGCACACTCATGAATGTAAAATACTAATCGGATGCATATATCGAGCTCCTAAAACTCCTAGTTCGACCGAAACTATTGTAAGTGTGTCATTTGCTCAGGCTGCCTCGCTTGACTTCACTTACAAAATTGTACGTGGTGATTTCAACCTTCCCACCATCAACTGGACGACATATTCTGACCCAATGGGGCTTGAAAGCATACTTAGGTCCTTAGACATACACGGTTGGCAACGATATATACACCTGCCTAGATGAAATCACAACATTCTTGACATGATATTCTGTCATAATGTCGCACTAACATCAATGGTGGCTGGCGAAAAGTTTAACGATAGCGATCATAAAACAGTCCTCTGTACCCTTCTGATTCTTACCATGTGCAACAAATTAAAAACATTAAATACGCGTTTGCCAATATAGAGACTACGCAAACGTTGACTGGGAAAGCCTTCGATTTCTGATAAAGCACTCTAACTGGAGCAGTTTCTTTACCAGGGACAGCCTCTTAGAAACATTAAAAAATATTCAATACCACCACCAAATCTGCATCAGACACTACTATACCCTTTAAAATTGTTTTTAAAACAGTTACTTCCGGTATAAACCAAAAGATTAGGTCTAAGCTGCGAAAACGGAAAGGAAGTACTATATGTCAAAAGACTTCAGTGCCCTGCACCAGATATACTCTGTACTTGACGAAGTACAACACAACAAGCATAAACAGGCAGATGAACGTACTGCGCTCACTGCTGCATCTAAAGCCCAAGCATTGCCTTATTTCGTCTCCTCTCAGAACGCATATGAAAGAACGCAGATCACAATATTCACTCCTTACTGAACGATGAGGTGACGTATAATGACCAAACCGTCATATGTGGACTATTGAGTGAATGGTTTTCCCACAATGGGAATACATCTCATGACCCAGGTATCAAGATTAAGTATGTAGTGACTCACAATTATCAGGAGAACACGACTGGTTTAATGAAAGCAATTATTATTATAACCAATTATACCAGTGCTTGATTTAATGTGCTCTTTGTTTAACTGTGCTAATGAGAGCTACATTGTACTTTCATTATTATTCTTACACTTTGATTGCGACCTCGTGCGAATTCGGTTACGCTCTGTAACCAAGCTCGTATCCTGGCACGATCTCAATATTCTTTCGATACCACAAGATTGCCAACAAATCTATATTGACTTGGTCCATTAACTGCCTTCTGATATTTCGCTTTCGGGGATTTATGGATATCCTTGCACGCGTTCCTTTGTAATGGTGTTCATAGTCTACCGCAACTCGACGCCACTCTACAAGTGCATGAGCAAAAATTATCTTATTACCATAAACTTCGACATTTGGGGTATACATACTGCCATTATATCCCTTAAGCGAATTACGAGTTCTAGTACCAATGACATCTATTCTTTCCTTTATAAAATGTCAGGACCGTACGTACAGATGCTATCACTCAAAATATACACATTATCTTTAGATACAAGTACATATACCGAAACCTGGTAGGTAACGTATGTTCTTCTCAAACACAAATCCGGACAGGGAAATCTGGTCGAAAACTACAGACTCATAAATATCATTCCAGTTATATCATATATAGTGGAAAAAGTTATACAAAATCAACTATCTGATTACCTACTTAAAGAAGATCTAATAGACCCATCTTAACACGGCTTCTTTAGAACAAGGTCCTGCAATACATGTCTGATAGACTTCTTTAACGAAGTTACTCGCATACCGGACCAAAAGAAACTCGTGGTTATACTATATTTCGATATTAAGAAAGCCTTTGATAAAGTACCTCATAATCTTCTAATCAACAGACTTAAGTCAGTTGGAATTATAAATCCCCTTTTGCAATGGATCAAGTCTTTTCTTACGAACAGTTACCAAGTAACCAAGATTAACTCTACAACATCTACATCTCGACCAATAACCAGTGGTGTTGTACAGAGTAGTGTCTTGAGTCCATTGCTCTTTATAATCTACACCAACAATATATGCAAGTGTTTTAGCACAGGTAAAACCTACCTCTATGCCGATGACCTAAAAGTCATCTATAAAACTGACATTTGCGATTTACGCAGTACTATGGAAACAATCCAACATGAACTCAACATGGCAAACGACTGGTGCAAACGCTGGAGGTTAGAGCTCAACACAGAGAAATGCGGCTGGTTATGTATAGAAGACACATCTCTCAAAACGAAACTAACACTTAGCAATCACACACTGCCCAGACTGGCATCAGTAACTGACCTAGGGGTACATTACTCACACAGTCTTAATTTCTCTGAACACATCTCAGCCAAAGCATCCAAAATGCGGAAATTGCTTGGCTTCATTCTCCGTAATTTTTATCAAAATGAATCTAAAATCCTTCTTTACAAAGTTTGTGTAAGACCTATCGTTGAATACTGCTCGTTCTTATTTTCCAACCTACGCCCATCTGATATACTAAAGGTGGAAGGAATACAACGAGACTTCACCCGCAAAATACTTAAGACTGACTCAGTCATTGACTACAGTACGCGATGCCAAATCTTAGTAATAAAACCCCTTCAGAAAAGAAGGGTTAGGTCTTATTTGGTTGTCTACTTCATACTACTCAAAACCCTTACTTGCTCAACATGTAATATAGTTTTTGCCCGAGATTTTCATGAATACGAACTTCAAAACGAAGTTTCAACCGTCAAAGGTGAGAAATACATATAAAAATATCGTGAAAACTTCTTCCTCATCAAGTACGCAATAATCTGGAACAGTTTTCCCCCCGAAATACGCATGGCAGATGAATTACATACGTTTGTAAAACTGCTTGATCAAGCCGTCACTTGCACTAATCTAGCACGTACGAGCACATCTGCGCCCCACTCAGATATCATTACTGTTAAATTAAACTCGGTCGATAAGGGACACTCACTACCACCCTGAAATGTTAAGAGGACCGCACAATCGGCTACCTACTGCCAGTGGTCTTGCATCTATGGAGCCTGTTACCAATCAACTGGTTAGGATAACAGAAAATAACATCATCACCAAGTTACTGTGAGTCCCTTCCTGTTTATCCTGTATTAACTTTTTACTCTTCTGTACACTATGTTGACTAGCAATTAATATTATTTCTCCACTCTTTCCCTAATCAACAACTCATATACTTCTATACTTTTTCCGCCTGCTTAAATAAACAACTATCCTACAATATACCTTTCTTAACGCTTATACTCTGATTGGCAAACTATACTTTATACTATAGTCAACAGAGGCACTGCATCGATGCTTTACCTACAGTCCATAGCTTGTAACTGCCTGATAAGCTTGTAAATGGTACTTATAGAAATAGTACTTTCCAACAGTTTGTGAAACAGAGGATTGTGCGAGGTATGAAGTATATACAAAAATAAGCCTAAATGAGCCTAATATCACAAAAGGAGGGAGGGTGGAGTTACTGACCAGCAAGCATTGATGGTGGGGGCGATAACTTCAATCCACCCGTGTTTGTGGGGACAGAACACTTTGTATGTATCAGGCTCCGCATGATTAAGAATAAATCAATCAATCTGTGATATAGATTGTTTGTTTACGCTCACCACTCAAACTCATGTTTTCAATATTATGCTGGATTAGCTATTCTACTAAGACAATCTATAACATGATAACTTGGACTTTTACACTAGGATTGTGTGGCTAGCATGGGATGGACGAAAGAAAGAAAGAAATCAGACAATAAAAGATATAGTTATTGATATTCTTGACACTTCACCCTCTATATACATACCCTTCTAATAAACCGCTTTCCTTGTAACGACCCTGACCTCAATTCTTTCATGTGAGCTTACTCCAACTCATTAAACGACATAAATCATTGTTCTTTATCACTACATTCTCTTATATGGAGTCTCTGACTTCATTTCAGTCTAACAAGAGATAATCTGAATTTAATCTAGTTTATTATACCTCTGTCTGTTCTACTGCAAAATGTTAAGCAACGTTTGGCGTTCATATCCAAGTGCCTTGCTGCTCTTCTGCTTCTCTTTTTTCTTTCTTCATAATCTTGCTCTGAGGGCGCAGCTATGGAACCTCTGATGTCTGGAACAAACTTGACATACGTGTTTCCTCAAGGTCATAGTATACAGCCAGCGCTCTACGAGTCTACTTTATAACAACTATAAAATTAATAAGTTGAGAAGCATGCTGTGAGCCAACAAATGTTGTAATTTTTATATCATGCCTGTAAAAATGGCGTGTACCTGCTCGTGCAGAATTATATTATTATGACCAACCAGATAGTGACTGTTCACAGTAAAATGAGAGCCATTATCGGTCACTAACACCATGAGAGCTCCTTCTCCAACAAACATGTTTTTAATGCATGGATTGTGAAGTCAGAATTCGGCAAAATTGTGAAAAAACTTCAGGCCACTTCTAAAAAGAATCAGTGACCACAAGTGCATAATATTTGCCAGGAAATGGATTACAATAGTCTGTATGAATTCTCCGCCAGGCCTCAGACAATACTGGTCATGGAGTTCACTTCATAAGCTGATTTTTCAACCTAGGACATTTTCTACAATTATTTGCTGTACGAAATAGATTTGCATTTGTCTCCGGCTACCAACATATGGGCCTTGCCAAGAACTTCATTTTCTCAACACCCAAATATCCACTATGAAGATCATCAAGGAAAGATTAACGCAATGATGGGGGATAAAAACACCATCATTTAAACACAAAATACCATCAGGAGTAGTGGGCAACTCATTTCACACTGAAAAATAGACAGGAGATCTACGTTTCAGACTAGCTTTTCAACCTTTCTGTAGAGCACTGAGTATGAATCCAAAGTATCTACGATATTCACAACCAATTGATCACTGGGTGGCGAACAATGTCATGCGTGTTAGTCTTTATTAGTGCAGATCGAATGCTATCAACCATATTGTAATATGACCACCATTCTAGGTGACTCGACATTGCGTGCACTATTGGGAGACTAGATGATGGTTGGAGGTAGTCGACAAGAAACCCTGAACCCGGGTTTCGTGCTACTTGGCACTCGTCAGCAAGGTGTACCTGTAAACTTGAGGGAACTAATGCTCCTTGGAGGATTCGATCTCGTGTCACCCAGCTTCACAGTCAGAGACGTAACCACTGAGCTATTCGACTAAGATCAGACACGCATGGCATTGATCGTCACCCAGTCATCAATCAATCGTGATTGCATCTCAGTCCCACAGGAGGTCGGTCGCAGCTGGGATAGCTCAGTGGTAACGTCTCTGACTGTGAAGCTGGATGACACGGGATCGAATAAATCAGGGAGCACGAGTTCCTTCAAGATCACAGGTACACCCTGCTGACGAGTGCCAAGTAGCACGAAACCCGGGTCCAGGGTTTCTTGTCGACTACCTCCAGCCACCATCTAATATCTACGACCTTTTCTTACGAGATCCGGACGTCTCACTGGTAGGGTTTGCACTAACAAACAATCTGAAGTATTGGATTGTCTACTTTGTAATGATTGCCGAGAAATGTAGTCAACATGTCGAATTTGTCTGGCACTCCTGCGTTGGACCGTATAGTCATAGGCACTCAAAGCAATACTCAATCGTTGAATCATAACAGCTGAGGAACGTGCTGAAGGTTTTTCAGGATGATAAATGAACTTTGAACCTTATTGATCAGTGACAATAGTGAATTTCTTTCCGAATAAATATTTATGAAGTCTTTTAACAGCCCGAAATACAGCTAATTTTTCTCACTGAGTTGGTGAATAACTTTGTTCAGTAACAGTAAGTTGGAGCGAAACACAAATAAATGGTCTGGCTTTCTGTACAAATACCTACAAATGATGCATCAGTAAAAAGTAGGGAATGTACATTAGGGGAGTAAGTTTGAATAACAGCATCAATTTGAAGAAGTTTTAGTAGACTTCGTGAGCATGACTCTCCTTCTAACCCTTTTGAATAAATCGAATGTCAAAATATTATATAAACAATTGGCACGACAAGAAAAATTAGGACTAAACCGGGAATAGTACCCACTAGTGAACGTAGTTCTGTAAGAATTTTTAGAGAGTGAACTTTTCAGTAGAGCCGTTCGTTTCATATCTGCACTAAGACCAATGCAATCAACTAGGTATCCAAGACATTCGAAACTAGATACACAAAATGAACACCAATTCGGATTCACCGTAATATTTTTCTAAATTAAACGACGCAACGAAGTAATAAGTTTGGTCATTAACTTCCTTGTTAGATCCATGAAAAATGACATCATCTTGATAAACTTCAACACCTTCAATATCATTTACTGCCTTAATCGTCACTTCCTGAAACGTTGCTCGAGAAAAACTTAGATCAAATGGAAGGAAGTTGTATTTGAACAGGCCAAAAGAAGTGTCAATTGTCGTCGAAATCTATGAAGATTGATCTAAAGAAATTTGGAGATAAGCATCATTCGAGTCAACGTTTGAGGACACTTTAGAAGCATGAAGTCGATTTAGAATATCTTCGGCCTCCACCGTCATACACGTCTGCTTCAACAAACGGGAGTTCAGTGTTAACGTATAGTCACCACATATTCTGGGGCTTTTGACATCCAACTTCAATGGTTCAATCATATCTTTCACACACAAATCGTTCAACGTCTTATGTACTGCTTTTCAAAGACCATAAGGAAATATTTGTCTTTTAAGAAAGAAAAGATCCCCCTGTATTTCACGTTTTAGAAGCTGCATTTTCATATCTCCACCGCATTAGCACATGCAGCTATCGATTCTCTAGGTAAAGCATCAGAATGTTCTTTAAAATCTAAAAGACACAAGTCCACTTTAAGCTTTTTCAAAATTTTCATACCCAGTATTGACAAACCTGTTTAGCTAACTAAAAATTCACAAGCCATGTATGAAGAATTATCATCTCTTACTGGCGATTCACGTCTCCGTGTGGACAGTGTGTGTCCAGTAATTCTCAATAGTGAAACTTCTGTGCGTCTTAACACAACGTTAAGATCTAAAGATTTCAAGTTCTTGAATTAAATAGTGGACTTTATTTTGCCTGTGTCCACAATAAAGCCATGATGTGAACCAAGGGATGTATATAATTGCTTTTGAATATAAGCGAAACGGTGGTTGTAAATAAACGATCATTGGGAACACCCGTATCGGTTGGATCTAAGTTATAAGATTCGGTACTACTTGATGCAAAATGAACAATGGTTCTGCATACTGACTGAATGTGTCCTATCTTGCCACATTTAAAACATTTAGCATCACGAGATACACATGAATTGCGAGAATGAAATTTACCACAGTATGAACATTTACCGAACGTGCTCTCACCTTTGTCGTTTGCCTTGAGATTCCTCGATCAATCACCCCTCATATTTTCACGAACACAGGGATCACTAGTAAACAAACGCATATTTGATCGACCCCGAGATTGTATTCCATCATGACGACTGAGCAAGCTTAGAAATTTTCATTGACTGAATGTCAAGTTCAGTTACTGCTTCGTACTCAATACATGCAGTTCTACACCTTGAAAGTAACAATAAGGTATTGTTAACGGCTCTCTTTCCAGACCTGGTATGTTAATTCGTGTAACTAATCGATTCCTCAGCTGCAAATGAGGTTGATCACCGAAATTTCATTAGGTAGCTTGTTTTTACAATTCGAGAGTGAATTCCCTAGCATTCTGTTTATTTTGGTGAATTATTTTGTGCATATATTGAGGTGTGACTGAACTAAACTGGCTAGCAGTTGCAGAACAAGTTGAGCACGGCGTTCTCACTCGTGATCTGGAGTGGATGCGTAACCAAGCTCCTCTAGATAAGTGAGTCTACTAAAACTAATGTTGTCAGCAACCAATACCGAAGACTTACAGAGCTAAATAGTTTGAGGATTTATTTATTGTTCCAACGTCTTCGGACTCATTCATCAATGACTTTTGATTTGACCAGCATTGTGATCCTTTCACTGTGATGGTACTGAGTATAAAATCGTCATCAAACTCAGCACATGCGACATCTTTGGG
Source organism: Schistosoma margrebowiei (assembly GCA_944470205.2). Taxonomy (NCBI): domain Eukaryota; kingdom Metazoa; phylum Platyhelminthes; class Trematoda; order Strigeidida; family Schistosomatidae; genus Schistosoma; species Schistosoma margrebowiei. The sequence continues at coordinate 43,659,978 of OX104028.1, read as the reverse complement.
GTAGCTGTCAAACTCACCATGAAACCTCTTAAGCACTCCATTTTCGCTACAAACTTCCGAGAGGCTTGAAAACGCCACGTAAAGCCATGATGGTGACTCAAACTGAATAGTTAGTTTAAAAAGGACAGTGGTATTTTTCCTCGCTGAGTAAATTTCATTGTTATGATTGTTTATTACGTATCAAGCCTACTGTTTTCACTTCAATTGAATTCATTTCAGTTAAAGTATTCGACTAGAATACCGTTTTTACCGTTCTCTCGATTAATTTTGTCGTTGGTACTCTTGAGTACCTAATTTTCAATTGTATCTGTTAGTACTTTTGGTCCTAACAATCTACAGTTCTTCACCTTTTGATCAATGATTATTTTTTTGTTTCTGAATATCATTGCATCTCGTTCCTCTTTGAAAAGGACTCCTTTTAAATGACCAGACAGTGTAAAAATACCAGTTGCCAACGTCCGGTTTGTCGTTATCCCGTTGAAAGCGGCATGCAGTGCGACGAGTGCAAAAGCTGGTACCACGAAGTTTGCACGAACTTAACGCCTAAGGCTTTTAAATGGTTCAGTAAGAAGGGTTGCGTATGGCTTTGTCAACAGTGATGTTCGGATGCAAACAGTCTGTTAACCGAAACCATCTCACTGGTTGGTGCTGCAAAGGAGTGTTTTACCAAGAGTGGTCGGGACACGTCAAGCACCACTCGATCTGTCGACACACAAATCATCATGAAGCAAACTAAGGTTAGTTCGATAGTAGATGACTCACGCCGGTCAAAGAAAGAAAAGCAATTTTCGAAGGGGCCTGCCTTAAACAAAAGCTCAAGGAAAGTAGGTTATTTGTTCCCCGTCTCCCAGATGGTATCCCACAGGAAACGCCTAGAAGCCACAATCGCAAGGCTTGGTCGGTTTTAAGCGGTAAACATAACCTGACTTCTCAGGTCGTCGATAACTACCCAAAGTCCAACACTAGGTTTGACGCAACTGTTGTTGCTTCTTCCAGCATCGTTGACAAGTGGGTACAGGCTGTAAGGATGAAAAAAGTAGCGATATTAAAGGTAATCCTATCCCCGCAAAAGTAGTCGTAAAATCGAAAGCTGATCATAGCGACAGATCAGCTATTTTTCATACAATCAAGGAGAGCGAGAGCTCTGAACCTAAAGCTCGTTTTGAGAATTACATTGTGCTGATTAAGCAGCTGCTTAATCAACTCATGCTTCAAAATATCACCGGGGTCATCTTGCTCAAGGTGTACAGACTAGGGAGTCTAGCGGACTCGAATCCAAATCATTCCAGACTGCTTAAAGTAGTATTCAGCTCTTCGAACGAACGTGGCCTAATTTTACAGAATGGACACAAACTAAATGGTTCAGGAGTCTTTATCCGAAAGGACCTACCGTTGACAGACCGTGTTAAAAGACAGGAAGCCGAGAAAGAACTACAACTTAGGTTAGACGCTGGCGAAAAGGACCTGAAAATTGTAAATTTTCGAGTTGTAAGACTTCGACAGAAAATGATGCCGAAGCCATTCTGGGTGAAGCAAGAAGGCACTTAAACAGGCTTCGGATCTGTTACACCAATGCACGAAGCTTACTTAATAAGCGATCGGAACTAGGTGTACAGATCGACTCTACAAAGCCAGACGTAATCGCAGTAACAGAAACCTGGCTGACACAGGCTATAGATAGTATGGAACTTGATTTCGAGGATTTTACGTCAGAAAGGACCCACAGAACACAAAAGCGCAAAGGAGGGGGAGTAGCTCTATTCATTAGGAATACTATCCCGTTCGCCATTATCGATAGTGTATCCCAGGAGAGTGGGACGTGTAAATTAGTTAGCTGCCACTTGAAATGCAAGGGACAAGTGCTGCTGATTGGTTTGGTCTATCGCAGTTCAAGCTGTGAGGCAAATGAGATCCTGTTAAGCAGTCTCAATACTTGGTCCCAAAGTGGTCGTTGTCTAATCCTAAGGGACTTTAATGCACCTATGGTGAACTGGGAATATCTGCGAACTGAATCGTCAGAAAATTCCTTCTAGCAGGAACTAATTGATGTGCTCTAGTACAACATGTGAAAGAAGCGACTAGGTACAACCCGGACACTGAATCATCCTTACTAGATCTGATACTCACTCACTATGTGGATGACGTTGCGAACCTTCATTATATGCCACCCCTAGGTAAAAGTGATCACGCAGTTTTAATTTTCGACTTCCATATAACTGTCAGTCATGAGCATGCGTCGGCCCAATCCAGACCTAACGTCTGGGAAGTAAATATACCAGATATCATGCACTCAGCATCATTAGTAGATTGGACAATAGACCCAGAGTCCTCAGTTGAAAAGGCCTGGGACGCATTTCGAAATTCATACACCCCACATCCATTGAACTATATCAAGTGGGCTGTGAAACTCCCAGCCATGGCTCAGTAGGGAGGTCTGCATCCTTCTCCGTAAGAGAAGAAAAGTGTGAGATAGATTTAGGTTACTGGGGACTGATGAAACTAAATCCCAGTATAGAAAAGTCCGGAATACCTGTGCCTCGACCCTCCGTAAGTCTAGAAAGTTGTACGAAGAAAAGATTGTTAAGGAATCCATAGAATGTCCTAAACGCTTGTATTCTTATATAAACCAAAGGACAAAGAGAAGAGGAAATATTCCTGCTCTATGGGGAGACAGTACTGCCGCGTCACTAGTGGAGGACGATTTTGGTGAGGCTCAAGTGTTCTCAAACTGCTTTAGCAATGTATACACGATCGAAGTACCCTTCCCATCAGCGCATACAGATCACCCCAAACATACACTAGATAGCGTGACCATTAAAGAACTCGATGTCTTTGGTCTACTAAATAAGCTTGACATAAGTAAATCCACGGGGCCAGATGAATTACATCATAGGTTACTGAAGGAATTATCTAACTTCGTTGCGAGCCCTTAAAGTATATGCTTTAACGTATCCGTAACGCAGGGTTGTTTACCCAAAGACTGGAAAAACGTCAGAGTAAGTCTTGTCTTCAAAACAGGTACGAAACAAAAACCTGAGCATTACCGCCCCGTTAGCCCAACTAGTGTGGTTGTTAAAATATTAGGAAAGATTATTCGGAAAGAGCTGTTTAATTACCTCAATGAAAACCGGATGCTTTCGGAGAAGCAGCACGGTTTCATAATAGGTTATTCTTGTCTCACTAACTTAATAGTCGCTCATGAAAGCTGGTGCGATCTTAAGGACCAAAAGTTACCTGTAGACGTAGCCTACATTGATTTCAGTAAAGCTTTTGACAAAGTTCCGCATAATCCGCTGTTATATAAGCTAAGAAATGTCGGAATTGGAGGAAATCTATTGATGTGTATAAAACACTTCCTAGTCGGGCGCCAACAAAGAGCACAGGTAAACTCAAAGTTATCTAACTAGGAAACTGTGCCTAATGGAGTAGCCCAGGGTACAGTTTTGGGGCCAGTGCTATTCCTCTTGTATGTAAATGACCTTCCTCGTCTCCTATCGTCATCGGTCTTGCTATATGCTGACGATGTCAAAATATGGAGAACGATATGATGTAAGAGTGATAGCTTAGAATTTCAAAATGACCTGAAGAAGTTATCTGAATGGTCTCAAACCTGGTAGTTGCCGACAAATACTTCCAAGTGTGTTGTGATGCATATCGGGCATCAAGGCACAAATACATACACGATGAATAACACTGAGCTACCTGTCGTCCAAACATATAATGACCTAAGAGTCATCATTAGCCAAGACTTAAAGACTACTGCACACTACCGCGCGATAGCTGCCAAAGGTTTTACAACGTTATGGTCAATACGTAGGGTTTTTAGTCATGTCGACACTAAGACGTTTTTGAATTTGTATACAGTGTTCGTACGTCCTAAACTTGAGTACTGCATACAAACGGCCAGCCCCTGTTTAAAAAGACAGTGAGCTTCTGGAAAAGGCTCAGAGAACGGCAATTAAGCTGATTCCCGGAATAGCGAAGCTTCCGTATGAAGCTCGACTGGCCAAGCTGAACCTCTTCCCGTCGTCATATCGCAGAACTAGAGGCGACTTGATTACAGTTTTCAAATTGCTTAGTGTCAAATTTGCACCTGATATGCCCTCATTTTTATTGTCTTCCAAAACAGAGAATTTACGAGGACACTCCAAAAATGTTCACAAGCCAAGAACAAATTACTTGTCAGCTGACTATCGACTTTCCTATCGAATCATCAACGAGTGGGACTCATTACCTTAGCACGTGGTTGAGGCTCCATCCGTCGATTCTTTCAAAAGGAAGCTGGATCAACTGAGGGACCACCATTGTCAGGACTAACACAGGCCATCAGGCCTCCTGCCTTTCCCAAACTGAATCTGAAACTTTTCTTGCAATAATGCTGGATATGTTGTCTGTAACTGACGTATAGAGATCCTCAGAAATAAGAGTGATAAACGAAGTAGAAACAGACATCAGTAACCCAAAAATTGTGTATAATCTAGTGAAACTGAATCACTGTCAGCTTCTTGGACAGTGCTTAGCCTTGAAAATGTGTGACCTTACTGTGTGGGCGGCAGTTCGATTGAACAACGTTTATTTCGGTAACGCTGGTAAATCCTGGCATTCGTGCTTAGAGAAGTGTGAAGAAAATCACGTCTACCAGTAGTTAATGAACTCTTTTGTAGCTACATCTTTCGGCTTCGAGCAGTGCCTTCGCTTGTCACACTCTCAAATTAAGGCCATCCGACAAGCATTTTATAATGCTGCTGCTTTTATAATTCTTTCTTTAATATGCGTTGCCATTCTGGCAGTTTATTATACGCTCCAGGTTTTTGTCAGACCCCTTTTGTGGGCTATTTTGTGCGGGACAGTGTTATATCCATTTAAAAATTCGTTAACTGATGTTATTCGTGGATGGGTTAGGCGTGTTGATGCAGAAGATCAGTTGCTTTTAGTAGAGACTATTGTTGTACCGTTCCGAGTTTCTAATGCTCTCTATTCCATTTTAATCAAGAAAATGTCTGATCACTGGAGTTTGCTTAAAACATCTCTGTTTCTTCTCCTCGCTTTCAACATTTCTTCTTACTTTGATTTTTTCTGGCTCCCTGGATTATCTATAAGTATCTCTTACTTCTTAATATCATTCGTTGATTGCATCTTAGAGTTCACATCGTTCAAATTGGTAAGTCTAACTCAGTTTCCTAGATTTACAGGTTATTACTCTAGGCATTATCTACGGCATGATTGCTTTATTAAAACCATCCAATTTCCACTTCGTGTACAGTGTATCGCACTTTTTCTGGCTTTCATTGCTGTTGTGGTGTACATCGTTTGGTGGGGTTCTAAGGATACCCGTTTTTTTATTTTCTGTTGCAGTCTTGATAGTTGGCTACTGGGGTTTCACTGAAGAAGCTGATGGCAGTTGTCAAGGTCAGATATTTACATCCACATTCAGGTTAACATTGAATTAGCTTGTATTTTTTTGTAAGCCTTTAGATTTTTGTTTTAGACTTTTTTATGTGATTTAGTTGCACTTATGTTTGGTTCAGTGGTACTTTTCATCTGTGCAGTTTTGTTTCCAGCTGTTATTTCTTGTTGTGCTTGGAAGTCTATTATTTCTTTACTTAAACACATCAACATTGATACAAAGGGGCACCAAATATGTATGTTTCACACTTCATCTTTAGATTTATATGGGGGCTGGGATACTGCCTGGGTGCCCGAACCGAGGCAGGTGGTTTTATTTGGAGGCCACTCCCCAAGCCCTTGACCTCGAGGTCTAGTCCACAAACCAGTGGAGCAACGTCAGATGTTACATAGTAGCCTGTTACCAAAAATAGGTTCGTACGTCGTTTGGTCCCTCAGAATCACAGAGCCCATGTACACCATTGGTTTGGAATCAGGGTCTTTTAACTTTTCTGGGTGGATCCTCCGTACTTATTAACTCAGTTAAAGGGCCGGAAATTCGCTTTTCGTTCTCTTTTTCGTAAGCAACATCCCCTCCACTAAGCAGTGATTAGGATTTCCCTGACGGTGTATGTATACGTTTGACCATGTGTATTTCGAGAGAGCGAACTCTCCCCGCCCTCGGCTGTACTATGGCATTTAAGAGCATTGATTACTGTAAACAGGCTGGTAACAAATAGTGAGATTATTATAATGCAAAGTACTGTAGTTATTTCAAAAAGTTACCTAAAAACTATCAGAAACGTCATGGTAGTTACGATTGAACCAGCGCGTAAGCGAAAGCAGACTGTGAGCGCACGAATAATTTAATAATTGCAGTGTTGGATATAGATTGCTGTATTCAGTACACTGGTTTGTTAACAAATCTGTCTTTTTTCAAGTCTCCAAGTAGCTGAATATGTTCAGTAAATCTACTGGGTATATAAGCATAGTAGAAACATGTTCTTATGATCTGTTGACGTTATATTACTTCCCAAGACTTTGTTAACATCAGATTTCACTAGTCAACTTGTTATTTGGGATTGTTTACTAATTGTTAACTTTCGTTGTTTGCAGAACGGTGGGCTTCTTGCCATACTGTTACTGCATTAGATGGGGGATCTCTCGAGTTAATTAGGAGTGCAGTTTCCTGTGACACACTGGCAGAAGTTAGTACGGAATTCAGTAAGCCTTACGAGGGTTCTGCTCAAATACACCAAAGTCAGACAAAAAAGGAAGAACAACAGCGTCAAACTGGTCTTCCTCTAAGATGGTCGCAGTTTCTGAGGTTAGTTTTTCACTAAGTCACAAAAATACTCCAGATGAACTCAGGAAGTAGTTCTAAGTATTACGGTCCCCATTTTAGCAACTAATGTAAGGATATTAGTGCCAGTTATTCAATGATATCTATCTTTGTCAGTCAAAGAAGAGTAATAAATTGTACAGATATGACTCTCGTTATGCTATAATTCATTTATCTTTTGTTATCTGTCATAGGATAAAAGTATTTTGTTACATCGAATTAAGTAAAACGAGTCTAAAGCTATGATTCAATAGTTATGTTCCTGGGTCACCAAGCTGGATTCACTGAGTGTCTATGATTCGCAGTTAACCACAGACTTAAAGGAGGTGTATTCATCAGTTGACTATAAAATATCTGATACACCTTATGCTTGGTCACACGTCATAAATTCAAATACTCTTTCTCTTACTTAAATGTCAACCTGTAAAGATCTTTCACTGCGTTATAATATTTCTTACCTATTTTAACTGTTCTTCTTCTTCGAAATTTGATAGTATCTGGTCATCAACTTAAATTCTACTGTGTAAAATTAGAAACGATCAATTAGCATTTTTGACTGCATATATTTAGTAAATAAATCACATCTTTGTCATTTTGTATTGTACCGTTGATCATTTTCGATGGCCAGGCTACATGCCGTTTAGTGTTTATTAGTATGCAGTGAATCTGCGTAGCCGAAAACGGAGTGTTTAGTATGTATTCGTTTTCAAATATCAAAAATGATGGATCTTTTTTAAGGGGTATTTAAGTAAACGCCCGTTAAAACGTTACTCATCACTAGTGAGTATGGCATCCTCTGGTAGATGTTCTGGACGACGTATTTTCTTATTATAAAAATATTTTAAAAGTGAACTAGGTAACACGAAATGTGGTCCCACAGGCCCTCTGTCACATATCTAACGTTAAGTAAAATTTCAGTGTCGTATTCATCGAGCATAATAATGACATAGGATTTCTACCTAATAGAATTTCATCATTATTCATGTAGTGACAGGTCATCATAATTGCATACCATAGCAGTTGTATTTTACCAAAACAATGTCAACGTCGTATAATTTTCGACTTAAACTAAGTGTTTTGTTTTTACTTAACTTTACGTGTATTCATTTTACTCATGTATCTATTTATTTCAGGCAAGCTTTCCTTCCAGTACAGACAGGGTCGTCCTATGGATTTGATCCAGTTAGCGAGCTCCGAGCTTTCATGTCTGAACAGTTGTGTTTATCTTCCGCGAAATCATGGAGTGCATTATTGGAAGGAAAAGGGTAAGCGCATGAATAAGTCATAGTTTTACGTATCCTAGATGACTAGATTGAATTTGAGTATTAACGTAATTCAACAACTCATGACTACGCTTGAGTCATTATTTATGTTCTAAGTTAAGATTTTAGGAATTATTAGGTTAAGAAGACCAACAAATATTTCACTAGTTCAATACTATTTCATATTCGCGGATAATCTTATTGTTGATTTCTATCCCGAAAAATTTCTTTTCTGCCAAATTTAAATAGCCTTAACGGACATTTTACTGTATGCATAATGAAACCGTTAAATAGAACAGGTCACAGCCAGCCATCTCTGTAATTCGTCTATAACCTGTTTTCAAGTGTTTGAATCATTTGTTTTAGATAAAACATCTATTTCCAGTCATATTTCTGATCCTCTGTTGTTTAAAGTGAGATTTTCATTTATTGAAACACACTTCAAAACAATGGACTCTATATTTTTGCATGAGATTAAACTATAATCGTGTCATAATAGAAGTTTGGTTATGTCTGAGCTTGTACACAATCGTGCTGCGTTTAATACATTAGAATAACAATGCAGCCACTAAGGTTGGCAAGTATTTTTAAAGGAAAACTGAACAAACCTTGAAGGTTATGTAGATTTGGTAATTATCCTTATCTGAACCTACAAGTACTATTTCTGCCACGCATATCTAGATCGTTTTCTTCCACGATCTTCGTTATTTTGAAAAATAGTAGGTTAATTAAAATGCCTATTTAAAATTTTTTTCTACAGGTTTCGTGCGAGAGGTAGTTCACTTCCTAGATCGGGAAACATTTTTGACGCAGCTTATACAAACGATACTTGCTATCCTGACAGTTCATTTGTCAATCGCTGTTTTCTTGCATTATTATGGGCTCATTTTCTCGTCGCTATTTGGCTTTATCAATGGCCATTATATTTAATCTGTTTTATCTTAATTTTCTTTGGGATTTTTCGTCTATCACTTTGCTTAAAATTACAAGAACTATCACATTGGGTTCTTTATAAACTGAACAGTCTATTACAGACCATTACTCCGAATTTGACTATGGAACAAAGAAAAGCTTATTTAAAGTCGGTCGTCCCTAGGCCTGTGCACGGATTGCTTACACTGTTGGGATATTGCGATAGAAAAGTAAGTTGCATAATTTGAGATATTACTGGTTATATATACTATGTATTAACTTTTGTTTCTACCTATAATTTTATTTATTCAAGTTCCTATTTCTTGAAATCAAACTTTAAGAGTAGTAAAATAACGTAATATCACGTAATCAGCCATCAAATTAAATTAGAATATTTTTTCTCGGATTGAAATAGTTATATTTGCTTTGAGCCATTCGCCTAACAATCCGAACTATTGATTTGGAGTACCATAGACATTTTGAAGATATGCTGACACTACCTAGTGTATATGACTGCTATTTCATAAAAATCTACTTTAATAGATCGACTGTAGGACATTTTTGTCAGTTATATGTCACTAAAAGTTATACTTGAGAAAAATGTAGTAATAAATATACGTTACATCTCAAAATATCATTTTTATTTGCTTTATCAATTAAGTAGATTTTGAGTGAAGCTATAACCAAAGGTTGAATAATAAATCGTATAAAGATAAGAGTAATACTCGTACTCCAATATGTTAGAAATGCATTTTGAAACCATTAAAAACATTTATGTTTTCATAACTTTTAGATATTTCTGTATATAGTGTAAACTGTTAAGGCATGTTGCACAAATTTTTCCTAAATAAAATCATGAAGTAATCTGTAAAAAAGACAATATTTGATGATTATAAGATGGTAGTAATAATTGTCGTTCATATTGATTGAAGTGTATGAAATAAGTCATCATCGACTAAGAGCCTGGAAATGTGCGTTGACCGTAGTTGCAGTTACCACTGTTATCATGAGAAGATAAAATTGACAAGATTGGCAAAAATGATCGAAATCATATGGTAGCAATAATGACAAGAAAGGTTAAACATAAGGGATATAATTCAAAAAGGCAAAATGGGAAAGTATGTGTGAAGAAATACTGGAGTGGATCGAAAAGATGAATAGTGAATGCACCCTCACTTTTCATCTGATGTTCCTCACTCTGTGTAGCTAAAATGCTTGATAATAATAATGATAATAATAATAATAATTCATTTTTGCTAACAACAATGTAATGGTAACATAAGGAGTAGTATTGTGGTGCGTACTACTTATATTGATATAAGTAGTATACGATGCGAGTCAGTAATGTAATGTCTGGCAGCAGAAGATGAGGACGATCAAGAAAGGAATAGCGGGAATATAAAGCAATTAGTATGGAAATGCAAGAACAATGAAGTTTGAGACAATTATTGAACATTTTGCAAATTAAATATTGTAGTATGGTTTTTCTATTTTATCAAGTAACTGTAATTTTGTGTTAAACATAATTCGGTTGTCCCCACACGTGTTCTGTTCACTACAGTATCACTGAATAATTTAATGTTTTTAACTAACATTTGTTTATTAAAAGTTAGAAACATGTAAAATGCACCTGTTAGTGAAGTGATAAACTGATAGTTCCATCATGGTTTGTAAGTCTTTTGCATTAGTGGTTAGGTTTTCTGTTAAATATTTTTCAATTTAGTAACTATATTTTTAAAAAGAAACATTGTTCAAATAGATCTGCCCAACTCATGTACAGTTTTTTTATTACGCTTTCCTTTAAACTTTAATGTGGAATGAACTCTCAGTTTCAGATCACATTAAATGAGTTAATGGAATTAATCAAGCGGGAACAATATAGAAACTACTGCTTTGTGTTTTATGTGTCAATTGAAACTGAAGTTAACTTGATAGGCTAGAAATTCAATTAGTTGTTATCTTGTATATCCAGTAGTTGCATTCAAGCTTGTTTTCTAGTTTATGGGTAGTGGCATAGTAGTTGGAGCTGTAGAATCTCGCTTCATGTACTTCATTTTGGGCAGCGAGGTAGTACCATTAACCCTCATAATGAAAGTGTGGCTTGATGCTGAGTTTAGAAAGTTATATGGGGTTATTAAATAATGCCATTACTATGTTGTTTATATAAGTTACTAACTTGAGTGCTTTACTTCAAATTATTTTGGCAATGACCTCAGGTCTTATAAAAGATGTCAATTTGTTTTACGTCTCTTGGTTTTGCATATTGAACGGTTAAATTGATATTATTTCTGTGAAATTAAAGAATTTCTGGTTTTTAATTTATTTTAGATTTGTCGTTACTTGGACTCATGGGTAGACAGTGTAGTCAGCCTTTTTATTCTTGTCTTCTTTATTTTCACTTTTTGTTCGCTGACAATGTTTTTAGCATTTCAGGTATGTCCAAATAGTTCTTATTACTATTATTTATAATACTACCAAGTAATTCAAAATTAAATTGATTATTTCGCTATTGCATATAATGGATCTATTTACGAAAAGCTTATAGAACTACCAGTGTTTATTAAATGCCAAATAATTTTTTTTCTCTATAACTTGGGATTCATGCTCGCACTCTCTTGATTCATTCTCAGTTATATTCTTCGGGAATCTGACACTTAAATACGTGGTGAGAAAAAGGAGAGGAACCGAATAGAATTAAGTCCTGCGAAAATATTCACCAGATTTCCAGGTATACTAAGAGTTCTAGGACTATCGTGTATTTTTATCATGGGAGCCGTATATATATAATGGATGATAACATTTATTCGTTGATAGGGTGTATTAAAGGGTAATTCAATATGTGTTTTGGATTGGACTGGGAGTTCGTTAGTCTTGTAGAATGAAAAAGGAATAGAGTAGGTTACAAGATTCAATAAAGGTCAAAGCTGTCTTGTGTTCCTGAAGAATCGAGATCAGTCTGTACCTTTTGTGTGTTCGTTTTAATAAAGGATGCTTCCTGATCTGGATCAAAATTGGTCTGGCAGCTTATTTGTAACTCATTGACAACTATCTTTGCCTCTCATATGAATGAATCATTTGGGTCCATTTGTAGTATCTTTCTGTGTCTACTTGTTATTTTTAAGGAATCTACTTATGGTAGCTTTTTGATTGGAAGTAAAATAGTAGAATGTGATCCGATATAGCTAAAAAGCATATGGAGAATAATGGATATATTTGTATTATTAATAAGAAGAGCTAGTTTCAGTCGGTGAAAAATAAGCAAAGGAAAATATTTCTAGCTTGTCTAAAGATATTCTCTTGGTGGAGTATCTGCTGTGACTCGATCACTAGATATACTAAAACTGCCAAGATGTTTTAGTGGTCGAATCCCCGATAAGTGTTAAAATAAAGATCATTAATTGTTAACTTTGAGCGATATAATTCCACATCGATTACAGTGATGTATTCACCCCTTGTTTTCTCTCAAGTCTACTGTCTTATTACTTTTGTTTTTTCCTTCAGCTTATTTACTCGATATCGATTTTTGCCTTTTTAACCGGTTTTTCTGCTGTTACGAAGTCTAAAAACTTTAGTGGGTGGTTGCATTTTGATATGTCTGTTTATCTACTGTACTAAACGGTGAAAAAGTAGAAACTGAATACCTTCATAAGACTTGTGATAAGTGGCTAGCTACTGGTTTTTTATAAACTGGTTCTCAATATATTTATGAAACAATTGTCAAAACTTTCATTGAAGCCAATGTGCCTTGCCTTTATAAAAGGCCAAATAACCCTTAGTTGTATAAAGCAACTTTTCTCTTGTACTCACAGAGACTTCGTGTGCAAGTTTCCACTTTTGTAATGAAGCGTAGTTACATAATTTGTTGTGAATGAATTCTACCCGACTTAGTTCCTCGCTCATCTATTTTATTGTGTACAGTTCATAAATACATTACAGAGACCTATATATCGAAAACCATCTTGGGACGGACAATACACGAATTTTCACAGCTGGGACCTCTTTTAGTAGAAAAAGAAACTTAATTCAATTTTTATCATCCAGAGTTAGGCGAACATTATCGGAAGATACGGTAGACGAGGAATCATACAACCTCCGAAATATGTTCTTCAAAACTGGTATCCATCCAGGTTTGTTGAACGTAACATGAAACCTAAATCTAGTCAGTCAGCTGCAAAGTACAACCAGGAATATACATGCATCGGTCAAAGTTGTCACACCTCACTCACACAACAAGATGAACACCGAATTCATAGAAGTAGTTACTTCAATGGTAGTAATATATAAAAGAAAGATTGTATATAAGGATATAATACAGGGAGAAAGGATTAGTTCGTAGAAAGAAAGGTATAAAGTGATTTTAATCTCATAGTTTAAGGGAAGACAAAGAGTGTATACACCCACGCCATTGTGATCGATTCTGAGCCATGTCACACAGAGTCTCCAACCATTGGTTACGATAGTCACGCGGACCCCAACCAACATGGCTCAAACTAAAAGTTAGTGACTTTAGGCACTGATGACACGTTTTTATTTAACCGCCCCTAACTTTCTTCCAACCATCCCCAACGCCGCTTAGCATTGCGCGTCGTGGTAATCGGTGTTCAGGCATACGTAACACGTGGTCCAACCATCTCAGTCGATGAAGATTCACAACCTTATCAACTGATTTACCATCATTCCTCAATATCCTACACCTGACCTCACTACTACTTACCCGGTGATACCAACAAATGCGAGCAATATTTCTAAGACATTTGTGATCAAATACTTGTAACTTACGAGTATCTTCTAACGTTATTGACCACGTTTTGCTTTTGTAAATTAGAAGAGAACGAACTGTTGAGCTGTATACTCGTCCCTTAATTGATAGACGGATGTCTCGCCTTTGCCATAGGTGACGCAAGTTGACAAAAGCCAAACGAGATTTTCGAATCGATTTCGTCAGACACCAACCCATTAGGGCTGATAAGACTTTCAAGATAAGTTACCGACGCGTTCAACTACTTCACGCTCCATATCCTTAGTCCAGGTGTTGACGAAGGCCAGTCCTGGAGCGACAACTTGCATTTAGAGGGGGAGAAACGCATCCCAAACATCCTGTTATTGTTGTTCAGTGCTACCAAAAGACTGCATTTTATCAGCGTCTTCACCAAACTAGACTATATCATTTGCGTATTCTAAGTCGATAAGTGGACCTCCTGGTAGGAGATCGATGCCCGAAAATTCAGTCAACAAGAAAGTTTTTTCCATCAGTATGTCTATGATGAAGTTAAACAAAAATGGAGAAAGTGGACAGCCTTGACGGACACCACTTGAGGTTGCGAAAGCAGATGAAAGTTCGCCATAACATCTTACTCGACTGGAGTGTTCGAGTAACGACCCTTCACAAGGTTTATGTATTTCTGAGGTACGCCTTTCAATGACAGAAACTGCCACAGAACCTCTCGGTCTACAGAGCCAATTGCTGCTTTTAAGTTGAGAAAGACCACCATTGTCGGACACCGATAGGCATGCCTGTGTTCTAGAATCTGACGGATGGTGAATATGTGGTTGATGCAGCTACGACCAGATCTGAAGCCAGCCTGATTTTCTCGTATTTGCAGTTCACAAGTCTTTGTTAGGCGTCCGATAATTAATGAGGCTAATATTTTAGATGTTATGTTAGTCAAACTAATTCTTCTATGGTTATCACAGGATGATTTTGACGCCCTTCTTATATGTTTGGAAAATCAGTGATTGTGACCAGTCAGATGGGATTACGTCCAACTCGCAGATTTTAGCTAAAATATCAGTCAACCTAATCACTAAAATTCGACCACCATCCTTAAAGACCTCTGGAGCCAATCCATCCGGACCAGCTGCTCTTCCTCGCTTCAGATTAGCTAGAGCTTTTTGAACTTCAACTAGAGTCGGGGACCTACTTCAATGTTCCATTCAGGCATTCTGGGATTGGTGGATAGTTGTAGAGTAGCTGAAGGCCAGGTGAACTACTCCTTAAAGTGTTCCGTCCATCGTTTTAAACGTCTGGACTGAGAGCAGATAAGAGTGTCGTCTTTTTCCGAGATAGTCTCAATTACACTAGACTTTTTAATTCCGGTTTCTTTTATTAGTCTGTAGAGCTGTCTTGTGTCACCTACAATCGCTGCCCTTTCCATCTCTTTTGCTTTCGTTGCCTACTGCTGCTCACGATCGTTCCTTAGATTCCTAGTTAACCTAGATTTGATTTGTTTTCGCCCATCATCGTGTTAAGAACCTGATGGGATAAGTCTACAAGATTCTATTAGTGCGATAGATGTAGCGGAAATCCACAGGTTTTCCTTGACCATTTGGTTTAAATCACTAATGGATGTCGCTGCTGTTTCCACAGTTGTTTGTATATCTTTCCAAGCAACATCTGGATCAGCCTCGTTTTCAGAACGAGCGACAGTCTTCTATTGGGCTTCTCCAACGATCACTGATGGCAATATGGTCTATTTGCGTCCACCGTTGGTTTGGTGCAGGCGGTCGCCATGTTAGACGATGTCTCTCCTTATGCTTAAAATTTGTGTTTGCTAAAAACAAACGATTGTCTGGGCACAGTTGCAACAGACGATCACCATTATCTGTTCACTGAACCGGAATACCAAAATACCCACCTAAATATCTTTCTGTTTGGTTTAAGCTACCTACCTGGGCATCAAAGTCACCTGCTGCGAGTACTATGTCTGAACGTTTAGCTTTCTGAAGAAGTTCAGATAGCTTTTTGTAAAATTCATCTTTCATTTCATCTGAGCTGCATTCGGTGGGAGCGTAGGCAGAAACGACAAAAAGGCAACGACGTGTGTCCCTATCCTTCCGAGTTCTTACGGAGCCGTTTAGCCGGACAGCACATAGACGACTGTTGACGGGGATCCACTCTAACAGTGCTTGTTCGGCCCTCATGCTTAGTGCTCTCCCTGCTCCTGCCAGTCCACGAGAGCTGGCCATCGGGTCACCAGATACACGGAGGGTGTATCTCGTTGGCTCTCCGTTTTGCCGAGGTGAGGTCAAGTGAATGACTACACTGGGATCCTGTATGCGTGTTTTGGAGACACAGCATACATCAATGGTACGAGATTCTAGGGTTCTAGCCAAGGAAGCCTGCTGACCGATTTGACATAGGGTGCGTACGTTGAAGGCTCCAATGTGTAGTGTGGAGCGAGGTTTCAGTAGACCTGGGACAGTGTCTTGAGCACTAGAATCGTTGTCTATGGTGACACTTGAGGGGGAAGCTGAAAAAAGAAGTTTAGAGTTTGAAGTTGATGTAGGAGGAATAATAGGAATTGAAGAGGGAGGTTGATTATGAATCCGGTGGTCTTGAGTGCTGTTAGAGGTATGAGGGCGGTTATCACTTCCCGGTTGCCCACAGCGTGGAAGGGTTGTTCTGGAGGTACCTGAAAAGGAAATTGGATTAGAGGTGGTCTTAGTGACCTGGGATCGTGACCTCAGTGCCCAAGGGACAACTGCTTGAGGTCGGTCACACACGACCTTTTTATGGGTGATTTTTTGTGTTAGATCCGTACTTGTTGGGACCTTACCGCCGGAGACGGATGTCCGTGGAATAAGGCGAGGTGTGCATTTTCAGGGTCGACCTTTTCTAACCCCACCTATCCTTGTGGGAAGGCAGCATCGCTGTTATGCTGATTGTATGAAAGAAACACCTTACTGCCATCACACCTCTGTACAATTATCAGTGCGACTTCACCCTTGAAACTTGGGTTTGCTGCTTTTAGTTTTACCGTTCTTCAACTGACCTGTCGGGCATGGTAGAACTTTAAGGAACGATTGTTCCAGCCAGTATAGCTCGATTGGTTCGTCACGATAGGTAAGCCTGATCACCACGTCAAGGTAGCAGCAGCGAAACCCAAATTATAACATACATAACCTCATACAGTTCCTAAGGAAAATGTCTTCATGGACATTGAGTTCAAAGGAGATACTTCCGCCGAAATTTTAAAGAATCGTCTAACATAATCCGTAAAGCGAACGTTTTATGCGGCTAAGCTTTGCATCGTCTTTTTCATCCGTCGCATCATTTGTGGATGTGTCAAGGACAAACTCTCTCATTGGGCCACTTCACTGTATATTTATAAGTCCATTTGCTCTTGTAAAGCAAGTCACATAGGTCGCACAATCTGAAAGTTTTTCAAACGCATCCCGCGTGGTTTTCGAAAGGTGAATGTAAATCAATCAACAGCTTATTATTATTATAAAATCTTGTGAACTCTCGTCACATGGCCTCACCTTACAGTTCCTTTAAAATCATTTATACATTCAGACGATTTGTTTTGGAAAAAGCACAAATTAATAACTTATGCGCTTCAGAGGCGCTAGCAACCCACCATTTCAGACCTGAACTCTATGTGAAAAAGAGATACATACAAGCCATCATTCTACCATGGGCCTAACACTTAATCTTTATACAGGGTAATGTGGTTTTGTTACATCCTTCTTGTGTTTTTAATATCCTTAATTTTGATTGTTAGTTATTATCATCACGTTTATAATTTGTTCTTCACCCTTCTCATACTCATCAAGATGACCATCCTTCTCACATTTGTTTTCATCCTGTTGTCTCGCTTCACTTCTCGATTACCAAATACCTTTGTTCGACACATGATATGATGTAATCGTCCTATCTTCCGGTGAACTGCTTTATTTAAATTAATTATAAATACGACTGTACAGCTTGTGTAAATGATATCGTCGAAAAGAAAATTTTCTTCGCTGAATTCTCGTAGTTCTTATTCGTAGATATCTGTTTATTGTGAATCGTATATTGTAGTTTTGTAAGTTTATTGAGGGACTCATACAGTTCAATTAAAGTAGGAACCTGAGAGTACGGTGTTACAAATTACTATGCTGACACAATTACCACCACATTGATGCTTACGAATTTTACAGCATAATTTATACTGTTTCTCACACTAATAATAATAGTAATAATGATAATAATTTCTTTTGTTTTTTCAGATTCACAATGAAAGTATTCATTTAGTATCGCTGACGAGTGATTTTATCAATAAAGCGTTGAATAGTGAAGCATATAGGTAAGTGGTATTGAAACAGTAGATATCCTAGATATTGTAATGGATGGTACTATACCAAGCCAGCATAGGTTATTCTAGCTTCTGGACAGACCAATTTATTCATTCTTCTCAGGCCACATTTTGACCTTATCAACTATTCGCTTATTAATCCTGACTGTTTTTATATGATCTATGTGAGTTAATTGCTTACCCTATTCGTTGCATTACGTGCCTGTGATTTATTTTTGTCTGAATGTAGATATTAAGTCACACTATCATTTTGAGTTAGTTCACACACCTCCGGTCCGCTTCGCTCTCTTCGCTTTCTCACTTCGTTTCTCTGATTGTCTGTTCAGACCAACGAGTGTACAGAGTATTCGTATTCGAAATTCATTCTCGTATTTGACTTATTTTATTCCTTTATTTTGTAGCGCGAATTAAGTCGATAATTATATACGAGGGTAACCAAAATGTGTTTCAATAATAATCATCAAACGATCCAATTGGGCCACTAGAACATTTCCACTGACAATGAACACTGTACATGGTTTCTTTATTTCCTTTTTACAGAAAGCTAATTTACCGGTTTTCCCATCAGATATTGTAATTAAGTAGTAGGTTGTTAGTGTAGTCATAGTCTTTTGCTTGTATTGACGCCTGATCTTTGTCTTTCAGCTAATGTATGATTATTTAAATGCCATTAAATTACAGCCTAAAAGTAGGATATGCGGCTATGCTAATCGTTTACACCCAAATCCCCATTAAATGTAAATATTACAAGTTCAAACCACACTATTTGCATAAGGTATCTTGATATACGTTTCCAATGAGGCTTTTCGATTCATAACAATATAATGATAATAGTACTTGACTTATTTTGTGTTAAATGTTAATTTGATATCGCCTTTTAGAGTTCAAAATTCTTAACAAAACCGAATAGATAAAACTTTCTATACCTACTTCTTAAGTTGAGCTCATTCTACCAAATAAAACCTGATACATCAAACAGTAAATGTATAAAATGGCTTAAATAAATCTTAATTACTATTTTCGTTGTGTTCAAACTTAATTGATTTAATAAAATATAACAGTAGTTTGATTTCAAGTTGATATAATACAAAATTTCAAGTTGTATGCTAATTTGTTATAGAGTAGTGATTGCTGAATATTACGCACAATCATAAATAACCATCACCGAAGCTTATTCATTGTTAAATCTCATGAAAATACTCTGATAACAGTTAGTAAATTGGAGGGTAGCGGCCTAAGTGATTCGTCCGTGGTGTATATTTATTGTCAGAGAATACAGCGACTAGCATCAGTGGCATATATCGCTGTTCAGTTGTAAATACATTCATTTAATAACTGTTGATGTTGAAAAATTCTTTAGTTCAATTACCGACAAATAGTATCGTCATAAAATACTGTTATTGTTTGATGATTTTATGTTTTATTGGTACTCAACATTCTCTATTTCTATTTTTCTGATGTTCCTAGACTTCTTAGTCACTTATAGGATATTGTGTGTTTGTATTTATTTACGTAAGGATATTAAAGGACATGGTATTTATTTATACATTTCACGTGTATAATTCATCTGGAAACTTTTCAACATTTTATGCATCAGATTTCTTGAAATATTGTTACTTTCCTGCCTAAATAGAAATCTTATTTTAATGTATAGATTATTACATCATTCTGTACAATCAATGTAGTGCTTTTTCAAAAGATACCTACCTAGATAACTGACGATTCATAAATAAATCAGTTGAGATGGTTGAGTCAATAAGCAGCTCATAGAACCAATCCTCAAGTTCCATATGGAGAAACTAAACGATTGATTTATAAACTCAATCATATAATAAAATAAAACTCAATTTTATGCTAACTATTCATGTAAGAGAAATAGTGAAAAGGAAATCGCAACCAAATATTGAGTCAAAACGATGGCTATTATAAGCGGTTAATCGAGTTGAATTTCAGACAGTTGTTTCATCTGGGGAAAACACCAGTTAACGTATCATGCAATTCATTACGATCTGTTAAGGTGATTTCCCTTCGTCAGTGAAGGAACAACAATAATTATTCAAACCTGCAAGATTCTAGTGTACCAGCAGGTTTTTCTTATCGATGCAGTACTGTTTCTCGTTAAAACTCTTGTCTGATGAGATATAACTTGATGTTACAAACACATTTGAGCGGAGGTTTAAACCAATTGTATATCCATCAGTTTAGACAACCGGTTGATGACACAACTTGTTCACAGTCAACCGTAGTCTATATGCTCCGAAATGATGTGACATGACTGAATAGACGATTTTATTAATTTTCCACACATTTTATTTGCCTCTTCACCCGGTTTTGTATCCCTTCTTCACTATTTAGTAAAAATCTTTAAGCCTATGTAAAGTTTTTCAGTAATCTGTCTTACATTAACATTTAAATAAATAGGCACATCCTTCTGCACTCAACAGATTTATGTGACCTGAAAACCTGTACAAAAGCGTTTTCTTTCATTTCAAATCGTCAGTTGTGATTTCAAATGTCTCTGTTGTACCATGCATTTCAAACCAAGTTCTTAAAACTTCAGTCAATTAGAACATCTTATGTGTTGCATTGGTGATATTCGAAGTTTTTTTAAGCTGTTAGATCTAGAAGTGCAGCCTCACCAACCATACATTTTAACTAATTGGTTGAAGTTATACTATTTCAGTGGTTATATTTTGTCCAGTATTGGAACTAGCCCACATATTTGTCACCGAAATTCGAAAATCTGAATAACATTATCCATTCCATATACAAAAATACAACTTACACTGCAATTTTCAAATATACATTTTCGTGCTGAATTCGCTTCGTTTTCCACCACATCTTGCTAGGTCTGATATTGGTTTGCAAGAATTATCACTAAAATATTAAAATCACATATTATTGAACTTATTCTTATTTCCTAATATTTCTGTAAAATGCAAGTAATTTTATTGTTTATTTCTCTTCTCTAGTTGGCTTCCTAAAAGGGAACAAGTTGATGGAATGTTTAATGTTTTAGTTACAAATGCTTATCAAGCTGGACGAAGTTGGATATCCGATAAGGTAGGTTTAATTTGATTATTCCTCAAGTTGTTCTTTCATATATCAACTTACTAGAAATTAAAATATTTTCTCCTTGGAGATCTCTAGTTTTAACGACTCGAGATACTCGTTTAATTCATTCAAAACATTTTGTTCCACTCACGCTCTTTGCTTTATCAATTTTCGTGATTTGTACCTTTGTAATTTTGTGCCCTTCATTCGACTTTTCACATATACTTTGAAGGTCTTGAAGGATTGAAACCAAATAAGGTTTACAGAATGTAATTACCAGAGAAAGAGCGTAGGCAGAAGAATATAGGACTCTTTATGGTAAATCATATCATTACAAGTTGTCATACGTCTTAAAAGCAGGAGAGGAATAAGATGTTAAAGTGATCCACGGGATTATCATAAATTAACAAGGGATTGTTAGTGTAAATATCCGGAAGTTTGTTATATGAAGAATTAACAACATTTATCCTCAGTGTTTTGGACCATATTGACAATTGATTCCTAACATTTCACAAACTCCACTATGAGACCAACATTTTGTAAATAGCTTAAACCAATAGCATGTTACTTCGCTGATTAGCAAGATATCTTAATTTAGTCACTACACTTTTTTCATCAATCTCCTTAGTCATTAAATTACAAGGTTTTCAACCATTGCGTCTCAGGTTTAAATCTCTCCCCATCTACTTCAGTTTGAACTGGCTCTCACACAAATAATGTGACTCAAGGTCAAGTCTATGAGCATGTGTTCGCAAATGAATTGTTTTACCTAATTTAATTCTTCATTGGTCAACATTATGTTGTCTCGATATTTGTAAAGCGAATTCCAACAACCCTATTGATCAGTTTTCATATTTTACTTTGATTTTTATATTCAACCTCAACAGTGCTCAAATAGTACTTGCACCATAAACTAGTAATTATTTTTAGACTTTGAATATTAGACACTAGTGTCTCTAACCATTCATTAAGAGTGTTATTCTGTGCTTTATACTTGCCATTTAATGGACACCTGGATATCCTCAGAACGTCATGGTGTTTTCGTAAAGATTTCACAGAAGTTTGGTTCACCAGGACTGATAAAACTAACCATGTATATGAAGTGGTCAGAAGAGTTGGTTACTTCTGTTATATTGGTGATATTAAGAAGAGCGGTAACTTTTGGAACTATCTTGCAAAGAATTATTGTTTATATTTTTGCTGTACAGTAGTTAGGCATTTAGATAATTGTATTCTCATTTACCCTGACTGTAATTTTTTATTTGGCTCACAAACTATCATTATATTTTACTGTCCTTAATTTGTTATGAATTAATTATGGGCCTATTACTTAGTTTCTCATTCATTTATGGCATAGTTATACTTATATTGTAATTTTCGACTAATGTTGATGTTTGTTCTACAGAATACTTTCTTTGAGTTATAGTAACGAACAGCTACGTAATAGAGATATTATCTACCTACCATGCTCTCTTATCGAACATTAGTAGACCTACTAATAGCATAACGTCTGTTTACACTTTGCAATATTTATTATTGTTTTCTAATTCGCGTTTGCTTCGAGCCTGTTCCTATACTATGCTTTTGCTGGTCAATAGAGTTGTTTTGCAGGCTGTAGGCAAAAGAAAACATAACAATATTTAAATACGATTGATTCATCTATTTTTTGTACTTTTTTTGCTACCCTTGACTATGAAAAGGTTTGTAAATTCCATTGAATATATATATATATATATATATATATATATATATATATATATATATATATATATATATATGGATGCATTTCTAAAAGAAATTCTGTTGAATATCTTGGAATAAACATTATGATTCTTAATGCGTTTGGGTGAACTCGAGTTAGTTTTAGTAATGATGTTGTCTGTCCCTTTTGTTATGATAAATTATTGTAGATTTCCTACTTAAATTGTTGACTATATTATTAATAAGTATTGGTTTTAATTAATGAATTTATGTATGTATTTTTTTGAATGGTAAACTCTTGTTCTGATCACATTGATTAATTTATAATGTTGATAGATCAATGAACTATTCGAAGCAGATCCGAATTCAAAGGCGATATTAAAAGAACAACTTTTATATTTCTGGGAGAATATTTATAATTCTTTTATCAATCAGGTAATCATCAGATTAATATGTATGACATCTACTGGTTAATAATTATCAATATGTATCATGAATGTATAATGTGTGAATAGTTCTACTTTTTTCCTTTTCTTCTTTGTAAAATATATACACTCTGTTTATTTGTGTAGATTTTATGAGAATACTGTGACGAACTGATTTAATAAGTAGGGAATTTTATATCGTCATATTGTAATATGGGTTCTTCTACATAGATAAGATAAATTGTGATATTCCAAACTTTCAAATTGATTTCTTTGTTGTTTTCATTTCGACTCAAGTGTAGAACAATAAGAGATTACTCGGGATCAATTATTACTGAAATCCATTATCTCAGAAACCTTGTCCTTAAACGACCATGTTTTCCTACATGATTTAAACAAGGATGGTAGCTTCACGTGGTGGTGCTGTTTATTGATCTGATCGCTTTTATTTTCTTCGACCCAGTGATACTCCGTTCAACATTCACTATTTCAGTAAATGGAGCTTTGATACGTGTAACACGGCCCAACCGCTGTAGTCTGTAAAGAGAGCATATATATATATATATATATATATATATATATATATATATATATATATATATATATATATATATATATATATATATATATATACCTTTTAGAAATGTCTACGAGATTCAGGTTTTTTTTAAATTTTCCGGAAAAAGTTCTGTTCGTTGCGGTAACAAATAAATGGAAAACGTTTGTCAGTTCAGGAGCTGCCGTGTACACTAAACTTATTTTTGTTATTAAATTCCATTGATACAATAGACAATAGGTAAAATGACGACAATGACTATATCTTTTAGAATTAGGCAGCACAAATGACTATTTGCAAACCAAAATATATTCACTTTCTATGCTATCAACAAGTTTCGAATATCAATCCATGTAGTGTTGTAGTATTTCACTAATCATTTCAGAGGTTACTGCCCATATCTGTTTTATGATCGTATTGTTCTTTTTTTAATGAATGTTGCTTTCAAATTCGTCTAATATTACAATTTACAAATCTTAACACGCATGTATATTTATGTACTTTTTTCCCAGTCAATGAACACTACATTGATGACTAATCAATCAGCCATAGATAATCAAACTTTACCATTCTTGTTGCATAATCATATAAATTCCAATGCTATTACTCCACGTGGGGTTGGAAGAGTTTCATTAAATCGATTTTTTATCAATACTACTTGGATATTTAATCGCCATGCTTTAAGTTCAGTGAGTGATATTCAGTTGTTTATTTTTTTCTCATTTACTAGAATCATGTTTCCCTCTTACTTCTGCTGGTCATTGATGACGTTAAGTTCTGGATACGAAAAATATGATCTAATTAACTCATTTTCCGACTTGAAATAATCTTCAAAAGTAGAAAAATATCTTCTTTTGTAGCATAAATGATTTAAAGTTTTTTTTATTTTGAATGGACGGTTGAAGTCTACAAAAAACCATCGTCCTTTATATTATTTTCTATTAGTTAACTATTTGTAAGCGTGTTTGCAATGTTTAGGCAAATACGTATTGTTATAATTAGTTATTGGACTCTTTTTTCACGATACTCAGCGCTTCATCAGCCCAGCTATATGGTAGGCGAAAACAGCGAGCACTCGTAGACGTATTTGCCTAATGCTCAAATGAATAATGCTAATAACTCATGCTTGCTTGTGTGTGTAACGATAATAATTTGGAGCGTAAATACGCAGAGTGACTATAGTGGTACAAAACATCCAGTTCCTCATCATAACTCTTTCAAGCTTGGATTTGACTTGGTTTATAACAGTAATATACTTAGTATCTTTCCAAATTTGATTTTGTTTAGTGTATGCGATGCCTTTTCTGTCATAAATTAATGCTTAAGACAAACAGATTTATTCTCTTCATTAACTATCACATTAAATACGAACAATAATAATAGTGATGCGTATTTGTTTATTGTATACTGTCGTTTTTGTGTTTCTTCAATTTTATTTAGTTGTTTGTGATTTTCAAACAGAACTTGGGCACGTTTGCAACTATCACAGAATCAGTATGGGGTTTGATGCGTAGTAATGTGAATTTAATTGCTCAGTTAATAACAACTTTATTCTCATTGATAATGAGTGGTGGGCATGTGGCAATGAATTTTATGATTGCTTTTGTAAGTTCTATATACGGGTAGATTATTAGTTACATGCTTTTTCATAATACATATTATACTATTTGTAAATTCGAAAGGTCATTTACGAAAGAGGTAGGAAAATTCATCATAGCAAATTACACTTTTTGTACTTATTTAGTCGATGTACAGTTCACCATTTAACCACATATGTATATACTTCATTTGTAATCATGTCTAAAATATAGGCTTATCAGTAGTATATATAAGCGAATTGCACTAATTCAATCAATTTCTAACCAAATCAAAGTTAGTTTGTATGATTTCTAGTTATCATGTTTTTATTCATTACATCATTAGTACCTACATGTTATAACTGATTCATTTCCAATGTGTGTGTGTGTTTGTATGATTAATACTGACGTTTCTATTTTTAGTTTGATGTAGGTAAATTAATTAAATTACATTTAATTAAATTTTTCTATTAGCTTCTATTTAGTTAATACCATTATTATTTGCCTGAAAATATTTACTGATTAATGTGATGATCAGTTACTTTAAATACTCTTTATTATTCCTTTAATAGTGGGTCTATTCACTGAAGGTTTACAACTTTGTTTGTTGTATTGATTACTTTATCTGAAATGTAAAGTTTTGTCAATTGGTTTTTGAATATGTAAAATAACTTTGTTGTTGTTGTTGTTGATAGAAGTCTGTTTATTGATACTGTGACAAGTTTAATGAGGAATTTGTCTGTTTACACAAAATGTGTCTGATCTATCATGGTGCCTATATATGACAGTTTCTATTTGTCATATTTATCAATGTTAAGAACAGTCAGTTATAAATAATGTTAAGACTTGGCACGAATGTTTATCAATTTAAGTTGGCGTAGCTCAGATTAACACAGCAAATGTGTAAATTATTAGAATACAGAGCAAAAGAGAGGAAATTTTGTCAATTATATATCGAGAAATTAGGATTGACACTTAACAGGAGATTCAAATGAAGATGAAGAATGAATGTAACTGTGGATTAATACAACTAATCCTGTCTTTCCGTTCAAAATCTTTAAGATTGGGTGAGAATGAACTCCACTTTCTCTCACAATTTTGACGTTGGACCTGGGAGCTAACCAAAATGAATCAGAAATTCTTATTTAAACTATCGTAGTCCATGAATGAAGGTGTGACTTGTTCTCCGTCGTTTTATTCCAAAATATCTACAATTGAGTGATTAAATAAACGAAAATTTAACCGAAATTACTGAATACAACACACTCAGATGACTTAACGACGCGGAGTTTATCCCCGGCCATTTTGGAATAATTTTTATTATAGAATTAATTGGACGTATGACGTGATTTTTCTTCCATCATAAGTGACTGCGCTACAGCTGATTCGTCAGTAGTATGATGGAGTGTTATTTTCACAGTAAAAACTACATTTTTCATGTAAGCCAGATAAAACGACAAAGAACGAGTCACAACTTGTGTTATGGATTACGATAGTTTAAATAAGAATTCCCGCTTCATTTTGGTTAGTTGCCAAGTCCAACGTCGAAATTATGAACGGGAATTTAGTTTATCCTCGCCCGTCGAAATCCGTTAAATATCTGACCTACCCCTCTATTACAATTGCACCAATATATTGTCTGATTTTTTGATTACCCTCAAACCAAAGCAAACTTATTAAAATAAAATAAACTATAATTGGCGACCTAAGTTTTCACTTGAATTTTTTTTAAATAATTGAATAAAAGTTTCTCATACTTCTAAATTTAAGTCACATGCTTGTTTATTTTCTGTTCTATTACTACGACCCACCTCTTCCTATTAAGTACACTTTCTATTCATCTAGTTCGAGTAATAATCGTACAATATTGTTATTCGCTGTAGAATGCATTTAACTGAACAGTTTGTCCAGTTATTTAGTTGACTTTCGAATATTTTTATCAGTTCTATCTACAATTGTGTTTGTTCATTTATTTATTTGTTATTTCAGCTCATTTTCCTAACAGTTCTCTATTATGTATTAGCTGCAAGTGGATCGTGTTATCTCCCTGTCGCTTTTATTTCTTCATTAACACCAACTTTTTCTGGAACTAATTCATTAATTACACATTTATATTCAACTGTTGAATCAGCTATTAGTGGAGTATTTGTTGCAACATTAAAATTGGCTTTATTTTATGGTTTGTATACATCACTTACTCATATTATATTTGGATTAGATCTTGTAATAATTCCATCTGGTGAGTTATTTTACTTAGTTCTTTTTGTATTATCAACTTGTAAAATCATTTATTGAAGATTACCTGTTAGGTATTAGTAATAGTAGTATATGATAATACGTGAGGAAAAGTGTCGTGTAGGATTATTTCTTTCTATTTTAAGCATGAATAATTTGTTCATTATCATATCTTATTTGCATAAATTTAAATGGTAGAGTTAAATTCTAGCAATTTATCTTTTGATCATCTCTTCATCTTTCAAGCGATGCTGTTTCTGCTTAGACACTGATAATAATACTATTAATAGTAATAGCAGCAGTAGTATCAATATCGAAGAAAATGTGACAACATTTGTGCACAAATTTCCGTTTTCATTGATAACAGACGTATTGAAATCATTGTAACCAGGAGTTTTTCTTTTTTGATGTGATTTATTTTTTGATCTCGTTTTCTACCTAGTGTTTTTTTTATTGCAAATCTGTTTTAAATTATATCCTAAGGCTGTCATCACATAGTTACACTATAGTAAACGTTTAATAATTGTTATTGTCATTAAGAATAAAAACTCTATGACTTGTCGGTATTTCTTGTATTTCAATGACTAGCCTAGCGTTATTTGATCATCTACAAAACATCCGGCACATATGCAAACATTTCTCCTGATATTTGTCGATCTGTAACACCGGTGAAATCTGATAATCTGTTAAGAAGTCAGGGGTGGTTAAACTGATGCGTGACTTTAGTTCGTAAAGTTGTTTGCTTCTGATGTAAGTCTTTTGTCTAGAAGATAGATTTCAGCAGGCGGAGACTCCAAATTATACAAAAGAATCTCTACTGTGTATCTTCCGCTTTATTCTAGGGATTTGATTATTTATTTATTTGAGCACACAACATCGATACAAAGGGGCACCAATTATATGTGCACCACGTAATAAAAATAAGGTTGTGAAGACAGAGAATAGACGATGAGTATAGTAAAAATGAAGAGCAACAATGAACAGGAATTACTGTGTGAGAGTGAACTATTAATAATAATAATAATAATAATAATAATAATAATAATAATGGGAACGTTAATATTTCGTCTTTAGGTAACGAAAGTTTTCCGCGACGAAGCCTTCAAAAGTCAATCCTCGATTCTGATCAGTTTGTCTGGTTTTTATTTGTCAATATATTTAAACAATCGGGTATACAGGTTTCTGGCAATTAGGAATTTATTATTTATATCTTTTAAACTATGAATTAATTTTCTTAATTTGAAAGGAGTTTATCTCATGATTTAATTTATATTGTGTTATACTTATTTTCGACTTTATTCTATTTTCAGTATTGGCTGCTATATTAGGCGCTGTCCCAATTATAGGCACATATTGGGCTGTTCTACCGGGTGCAATTGAAATTATTATAATTCGTCAGTCATTATCTCAAGCTGGTCTTCTCATACTTTTCCATTTGTTGCCAACATATGTCGTTGATATTTCAGTTTATAGAGAAATTAAAGGGTAACAAAATTTATTTCTGTTATTTATTATTAGTAAATAATTATTTTATTTGAAACGAAACTGCGTTTAGTCTTGAGAACAAAGTGTTTATTCAATCGAGGTTCCGTTATCAATGTTATTAGTATCTTGAAACCCATTCAGCTACAATTGAGTGAAGTAAATAATTACAGATTTTCAGTGTAATTCTTGTGAATGTATTTCTATGCTGTATTATTTGTATTATTGGTCGGGTAAGAAATTAAAGTGTAATCCTTTAGACTATTTATGTGTATGTTAGGATTTTGCTCTCCTCATAATGTTATATCATGTACACCACCGTTCCGATTTGTTCACTATCTCAGGCTCCAAAAGTGAGGAAGACCGATAAATACTGAAGAATTTATTTGTCGCTGCTATAGATGTTGGATTAATGAAGAATATACTATTTACAATTATATAGTTCATTTTTTAGCACCAGATATTAAATATGCAATTTTATATGGTTATTGCTTTTATGATTGGTATTCGAAAAGTTTAAATTATTGCTAAAAAAAATATACTACAGTACGTTCTGGTCGTACTTCCGGGAACTAAAACATTTTTATGTGCAAAGTGTTGTGACTGGTTGGCACAGTTTACAATAAGGCGTTAATTGAATCCGACAACTAACCAGAAGGAGTTATGTCATTTGGTTGTCTTATCTTACAGATTCAGATATTGCAGGTTCTATGTGACCAAAAATAATTCCCCTCATCAATTCTTTATCTGCCTTTTTCATGACAACTTTTTTCTACAGATATGTTTGGTGATAGATATTTGTGGCACACAGCACTTGTAAGAGTCAGAATTCATACTGTTAAATATTCAGGTTTTCCAAGCTGTTTTTTTTCTTAAATACCTATTTGTCCTACAGTTTTGTGTTCTATGTAAAGCGCAAAAAAATTCTCAAACGAAAAGTTTAGTGAGCTCTATATTTTTTGAGACATTTTGTGTGCTGATGTTTACTACTTCACCAATCTTTTATTACAATGAGAGATTTGTGAAGATTATTCAGTTTGGAAATCGTTTAAGTTGAGGACTGTGTTGACTTAGACAACTGTCTTAAACCGTCGGGAATTATACGGCTGTTTGTCTCACTATAGGACACATCAGTAGTCCAACTTTACGACTCTATCAACGATCGAATCCACACCATACAGTAAGCGCACTATCATCAGCCTATTGTTTAATGGTGTCCATTTTTATGAAATCAGTCAATCCACTGCACTGCGCAGCCATTATCTTTTACCATAAGTAGCACTTGTCTTAATCCTAAAGTGGTTAGATCTTATCAATAAGGATTCTCATTAGAACTTATCAAATCTTTCAAAAAATTCGACAGCAGATTGTTATTTTGTTTTGTTTAATGCATTTAATCCCTAGTTTGCATTGGATTTCTGTGCCGTTTGTTGAAATGTAATAAGGATTTAGTTTTTAGAATAATTTCTCTTTTGTACCGTACACTTGTAATAAATAATATTTTTAACTTAGAACTTGAACACTTTATCTATACGTTTACTTAAAGACTGATAATTGAACTTAACATAAATCATCTACCTTGCATATGTTTGCTCTCTAGTGTATGATTATCGTATAACGTAAGACGGGTTGTGGCCCTTACTAGGTCTCATAATAATACTCCTTATTGACCCATGTTATTCATTTTTAAATGAGATTATATGACTACTGTCATAAATTAACAAGAAATAGTATAAGGTTGGTGCTCCGACAAACATTTCCATCAATCACCTAAAGCCATGACGGTGTATGGTGAAACCACTTACAACCATTCGAATATGATAATTATATATTTTGCGCTTTTTTCAGAGCGGGTCATCCTTATTTTACCGGTTTGGCGATTGCTGGTGGAATATACTGTCAAGGTCCTGAAGGTGCCATAATTGGTCCTATTCTACTATGTTGTTTTTTGGTTGGGATAAATATGTTTCGATGGGCGATGGATTCTAGTAAAAAAGCGTTAGTTGCTGATCAATGTGAATATAACTCTCACTATTCGCCTCCTACCTCGCCAACTACAGTGCATACTTATAAAGCTTGTAATTCATCAATCATGTCCGATCGTTTCCACGACGCAAACTCATTTAGCAAGTATTCCAACCCATCTACAAAGTTCCGTAGACCAATCTTCAAACGAAGACCAAAATACCGGTTTAACAAAAATTCCTTTTCTATGCCAGGTAGGATGTCGATCTTTTGTAACCTGATTCGTTTGACATTCTAATAAATTACTATGGGTAGTCTTTTTGAAAGTATATAATCATACAATCCACTGTTCAGTATGTTACATTTTTGGTTCAAGTCTGAATATATTTGTGCTTATAAGTTATAAAAATTTTTGACTTCATTAATGCAAACTAAATGAAATCGATTCAGTATAGCCATCTCAATTTCTTTATTGACATGATTTCAATGTGGTGACCTATTTGGACTTAGTTTAACTCGAGACTATGATTACTTTTATGGGAAGGATTTAACTCATCAGTTTTATTGTATTACTTTTTGATTACCTCAATTTAAATTCCTAAGAGTGTGTGTTTGTAGAATTTCTCTTGAATCAGTAGCATCAATATGAACTCAGAAAATAAACGAATAACTTAAGGATTTAGTGATCTATTACGAATCCTGAGAATGTCTTTCTGAATATTATCACAGTCACTTGAAAACCTGATCTCAGTTAGTTGGAAGCGAAATAAAACTCGGTGTAAACCTGCATTAGTTTGAATTTGTCGCAACACTACAATACAACGGGAAGTAACAAACCATCAAAATGCTTTTAATAGTATTAAAAGCAGTAGTACTGTCAATCGTAGAAAAAAAGGTTAAGGGATAGAGAATATCATTTGAGAAAATTTCAGTTTGATAGGAAGGAGAACGCATCCTAAACATATTTGTTATGTTGCTCAAGGTTATCTTAAAATGATGCATTACCAAACAGAACTTCATCATCTGCATATTTTAAATTGTTATATAAGCAGTTAGATTGTCATGTTTTTTAAAGTTGGTAAAGTTATATATATATATATATATATATTGACTTGAAAAAAATAATTTGTATAACATGTTCTCAATATTTCCTTAAATAGACATTTCGGACATATCTGACGAATCATTTCAAACTCCACAAATTAAACCTCACACAACAAAGGTAAGTTCCCAATATATATAATCGTTTCACTCGGAGCTCCAGATCATCTTTAAGAAATGTACTTCGTTAACTACCCGGGGTTAATTCATCAAACTAAGCCACGTTAATCTATTTTACATCTTTAACAGTAAACTTGAATATAATGGAATGTTATCATTAACTTACATTCTCATACATTTTAATTACAATTTGAGTAGAAAATTACAAGCGGCAATTACTAGGGGAACAAAGAAATAAGTACTACATACATAAAAACAGCTACCAGATGGTGATTTAGATTTTTACCATAAATAATTGCCCGCTCTAGCTGCTACCTTGACGTGGTGGTAAGACTTGTGCGGAGCTAACTCATCAAAAACTTCCCACAAGAAGGTCGCGCGCGACTGACTTCAAGCAGTTATCTCTTGGGCTTTGCGGTTACGCTTCGAGGTCTCTAAGACCACCATTAATTCGTCTTCTTTTTCAGGTCTCTCGAGAAATATTCTTCCAGCTTGGAAGTGATAACCGCCCTAATACCCCTATCAGCACCCTTGATCATTTTGTTGATGATCGGATTCCTCTCTCACCTCTTAATAATTCTTCCATCTTCATGACTAACCCTTCTCATTTATTTTTATCACCACGCTCCACCAATGCTAATGATTTGAGTTCACGAAATGTTATTCCTAGTCTCCTAAAACCACGCTCTGAACTGCATGTTGGAGCTTTTAGTGTTCGAACATTGTTTTAAAAAGTTAAACTCTCTGATTTGGTAATAGCTGGAGGTGATTTTTATGCTCAATTAAGTAAATTAAACCAAACCTAAAGGCACAGATAGGTTTTATGGTGTTGCGGCTCAGCGAACAGATAATAGCGACAGTCTGTTGAAACTATTCTCGGATAACCACCTATTTCTGGCAAAAAAAGAAGAGAAACATCATCTGACGTAGCAACTTCCACAATCTAGTAGGTCACATTGCGCATATTCATCGTTGGAGGGACTGGATCGTAGACTGTTGCTCATTTTGGATTACATATTTTTACTCGGATCATGCGCTAGTTCGAGCACGTATTTGTCTGCTTCTTACCGGTTGTAGAAGAGCCATTGTAAGAAAACCCCTTAGAGTTCAACTTAGTGATGATAAAGTCAGGAATATATTTCAGGGACAACTAGAGAAGGAGCTAGTCAATCGCGAAAATGATATCCACCCCGAAGAAGCTTAGCATGATATACAAAGAGTTATGTAAACAGCAGTGATATCTAGTAGCTTAAACCAAAAGGTTAGGAAAGATCAGTTGATTTCAGCAGCGCCTACAGAATTGATAGATGCTTTGGAACTTAGTCCGTCTGGCTCAGAAGACGATGTGGAACGTAGTGGAACGTAATTCCATCTGACTGTTTTCGATCGCTGATGGTTCCAATTTTTTAAAAAGGACAAAAAGCCTCTTGCAAAAATCACAGAGTAATCAGTTTGACTAATATAGTATCTAAAATATTAGTCTCAATAATACTCCGATGTTTAACTAGAGCTCTTGAAGAGCGAATCCGAGAAAACTAGGTTGGTTTCAGATCTGAACATGGATGCATAGACCAAATATTCACTCTTTAACAGATTCTGGAACATTGACATATTTTTCGACGTCCTACTGTAGTTGTGTCCCTCGACTTTTAGAAAGCGTTTGACTCCATTGACCGTGGAGTTCTATAGCAGTGTCTGTCAGAACTTATGGCGAACTGTCATCGGAATCGGTTACTTCAAGCGGTGTTCGTCAATGTTGTCCTCTTTCTCCATTTTTATTTAACTTTGTCATAAACATGCTTTCGAAGATAATATTTTTATCGTCTGTCTTTTCAAGGGTTAATCTTTTACCAGGAGATTCACTTGTTGACTCAGATGGTATAGTTCTGTTTGGTAACGACTGTGACACAATTCAGTCTTCTGACCAACCTAAGCATGTTTGGAATGCGGTTCTCTCCCTCTGAATGCGAAATGTTGCTTCAGGGATGGCTTGCGTCATCGCTTGAATTAATGATAGGAAGTGAAGTGGTTAAATGTATCGACCGCTTCACTTATCTTGAGAGTCTGATCAGTAGTGATGGTCTGGTGTCTGACGAAACCTTGGCACAGATTCAGAAGGTATTTAAACAAAGGGTGAATTGATTACGTAGCAGTTCGCTCCGTTCTACTTTATCGATTTGAAACATGGCCATTAAGAGTGGAGGATATTCGTAGATTACTGGTATTCGATCTTTAGTGTCTATGAGGCATTGGTCGTTTATTTTTGGACCATGGAGTAAGCAACCCCTGGGTTAGGAATAATGTATTAGGTAAGGATGGGAAGTCGACTGGTAATGTAGTAAATTTTCATCAACTGAGGTGGATGGGACATACTTTGCGCATGTCCAGTCATATCTTACCTCGACACGCAATGTTTTCTGGTTCGAAAGCAGGCTGGAAGAAGTTTATGGGTGGCCAAATCAAAACATGGTATCAGTCCATAAAGTCACTGACAATTGGACTTGGCCATGTCAATAGGTAAAGACTACCTAGTTGGAGTCTGCGTGATTTTCATAACCGATGGTTAGAGACTTTGAATAAGATGGCTCGAAATCGTTTGCAATGGTGCATGTGCATCCATTCCTTGTTTTCTCCAAATTTCGAGCTTCTAAAATCCCCATAACTTTTTTTGTTTTTATCTCACTAATTTATATTGTCTTCTACAATCGTATCTTCGATGCATAATTTTTCCTATTATCCCTGATAATTTAAATAAAGCAAGAACAAATAATGGTGCAGAATAGTATGAATTCATATTATTTCGAGGTTTCTCGTCAGCTGCTTACAAACCAAAATTGTGATAGAATTTTTACATTGAGATATAGTGAAAACAATTGACATAGATGAGTGTAAATAACTGAGTTACAATAATAATTGTAAATATATATATATATGCTAGAACAGGTCAGAGGTCAAAAGGAATTAATTCGGGTTGGGTGGTGTAATAATGGAATTGAATAATTATAAGATAGGTTACATAATAGTAATAAAATAGAATTTGAAAAGTTAAGATAATTTAAGAGGATCAAGTGGCGGAAATGTGTGAATGATAATGTGGTTTAAGAATTATGTAATAGGGGAGGAGTATAAATAAATAAATAATAAAATAAAAAGGGGTTACCAGGGTAGTGATAAGTTAATTAAAGTCTCTTTTTGGATGCATAAGTCAGGTTTGAGTTTTTTGATCATGATGGCTTCAGCAAAACGGAGGGTGGTCGTACTTCTTTGTCTATTGATAATTTTGAAAGCGTGTGGAATCTCGATGGTGTGTCCGGTGTCAAGTAGATGACGAGCTATTGCACTGTTGAAGGCCTTATTCCCTCGCAGCCTCAAGTTTTTTGGAACATGCTCAGAAATGCGGACATGCACTCTTCTCTCAGTTCTTCCAATGTATGTGCTTTGGCACGTACATGTGAATTGGTAGATGCAGTTGGAGCTACTAAGGAAAGAGGGCTTGTCGATTTTGGTTTGTTGAAGTGAGCAGTTCGTTTGCCATACTGTCATAAGTTTTGCTGCTGGGTAGGTGACTTTCAATGCAGAGTTTATTCTGTGATTAATTATTCCAGCAATTTCATCACCTTTGAAACGTAAGTGTAAGAAGCAGGTTTTTCTTTCTACTCCATCGTATTTTGTACGAGGATTGCTTTTTGCATATTTCTGGATAAATTTCAATGGGTATTCATTATCACGTAGAACATTGGTAATCAGATTAATTTCATCATTAAGGTATTCTTTTGAACAGATTTTTTGAGCGCGGTAAAATAGGGTTCGTACAATACCCTT
Source organism: Schistosoma margrebowiei (assembly GCA_944470205.2). NCBI lineage: Eukaryota > Metazoa > Platyhelminthes > Trematoda > Strigeidida > Schistosomatidae > Schistosoma > Schistosoma margrebowiei. The sequence goes on along the minus strand of OX104028.1, from coordinate 43,623,962 downwards.
TTTGTAACTCATTGGGCAGAAACTATGGTAATTGAGATATATACCACTCCAGGTATTTTTATGATGAATATGTCTATGTAATTTACCATCAGATGTTCGTCGGATCCCAACATCAAGGAAATGGAATTTGTCTTCGGCTTCTTGTTCCATAGTAAACTCTATGTCCTTGTGTGCTTTATTAAATAGATCGAGTAGTTGAATGGTGTGTTCGTGATTGTTGCAGAGGAGGAATGTGTCATCAATATATCTGCAATACAGCGTAGTACCATCGATTGCGTGCTTAAGCATTTTTTGTTCTAGGTGTCCCATAAATATATCGGCAAGAATTGGGCCCAATGGGCTACCCATGGCAACTCCATCGATTTGGCGGTAAAGGACATTATTGAATTGAAATTGTATGTTTTTTGTACAAAACAGCTCCTCTTTTTTTGTACAAAAAACATACAATTTCAATTCAATAATGTCCTTTACCGCCAAATCGATGGAGTTGCCATGGGTAGCCCATTGGGCCCAATTCTTGCCGATATATTTATGGGACACCTAGAACAAAAAATGCTTAAGCACGCAATCGATGGTACTACGCTGTATTGCAGATATATTGATGACACATTCCTCCTCTGCAACAATCACGAACACGCCATTCAACTACTCGATCTATTTAATAAAGCACACAAGGACATAGAGTTTACTATGGAACAAGAAGCCGAAGACAAATTCCATTTCCTTGATGTTGGGATCCGACGAACATCTGATGGTAAATTACATAGACATATTCATCATAAAAATACCTGGAGTGGTATATATCTCAATTACCATAGTTTCTGCCCAATGAGTTACAAAAAGGGTATTGTACGAACCCTATTTTACCGCGCTCAAAAAATCTGTTCAAAAGAATACCTTAATGATGAAATTAATCTGATTACCAATGTTCTACGTGATAATGAATACCCATTGAAATTTATCCAGAAATATGCAAAAAGCAATCCTCGTACAAAATACGATGGAGTAGAAAGAAAAACCTGCTTCTTACACTTACGTTTCAAAGGTGATGAAATTGCTGGAATAATTAATCACAGAATAAACTCTGCATTGAAAGTCACCTACCCAGCAGCAAAACTTATGACAGTATGGCAAACGAACTGCTCACTTCAACAAACCAAAATCGACAAGCCCTCTTTCCTTAGTAGCTCCAACTGCATCTACCAATTCACATGTACGTGCCAAAGCACATACATTGGAAGAACTGAGAGAAGAGTGCATGTCCGCATTTCTGAGCATGTTCCAAAAAACTTGAGGCTGCGAGGGAATAAGGCCTTCAACAGTGCAATAGCTCGTCATCTACTTGACACCGGACACACCATCGAGATTCCACACGCTTTCAAAATTATCAATAGACAAAGAAGTACGACCACCCTCCGTTTTGCTGAAGCCATCATGATCAAAAAACTCAAACCTGACTTATGCATCCAAAAAGAGACTTTAATTAACTTATCACTACCCTGGTAACCCCTTTTTATTTTATTATTTATTTATTTATACTCCTCCCCTATTACATAATTCTTAAACCACATTATCATTCACACATTTCCGCCACTTGATCCTCTTAAATTATCTTAACTTTTCAAATTCTATTTTATTACTATTATGTAACCTATCTTATAATTATTCAATTCCATTATTACACCACCCAACCCGAATTAATTCCTTTTGACCTCTGACCTGTTCTAGCATATATATATATATTTACAATTATTATTGTAACTCAGTTATTTACACTCATCTATGTCAATTGTTTTCACTATATCTCAATGTAAAAATTCTATCACAATTTTGGTTTGTAAGCAGCTGACGAGAAACCTCGAAATAATATGAATTCATACTATTCTGCACCATTATTTGTTCTTGCTTTATTTAAATTCATAAAGGGAACCAATTGCATGAAATATCCCTGATAAAGTTACTAATCTACTATACTGCGATCTGGCCTCACAATCTCATCTCGGTCTGTTAATTGTGTATGGTAACGAGCTGATCTACACTCATGCAGGTTCTACCTTGTGGCTGATTGATTAAAGTAATAACTAAGGGTGACTTAAACTGTACCATATTGCTGAAGATTTTAACTTATCGTAGCGGGAAGTAGTTGTAGACAGACGCATTTCAAGTGAGTTGTACTTTAAATCAAGATTGTGCACTTAAAATTAGCAAGCTCTTTGTGTCACCTGAAGGTATTGGCTTCTATCGCTTTTGTGGTCGTGAATGTGCATTGTTGGGGAGTCCTTTGTGAGACTGAAGTATTTGTTCAGTACCTTCGTGTTTCCAATTTACCTAATTAAGATAGTCAGTGATGTAAGCAGTAATAACATAAATCAGCCTAAAATACAGTTATAATACTATTAGTAATAGTTAAACTGTTCTTATGACAATCTAGTTAACAGTTTGGCTATATTATTTATAATTTTTTCTCTTTTTTCATGGTGAGACTATAATCTATGGACGAACTAATCAGGTATAAGATAACAGTTCTTGAATTTTGACGAGAAATTTACTCGTCCATTTGGCTAAAAAGAGTTTTGGCATTATAGCTGATATCAGTTCATGATGAAAACCCTAAATCTAATCTTAACCTTAACCATCAACCGTAAATCATAATTGTAATTCCTCATACAGGTTTATAATCCACATTTGGTGTTAGTTATCAAGTGGATACTCAAGGTCAGTCTAGCGTCGCTCAAAGGTCGTCCATAATTTATAGTCTTACGGATTTCATTTATAAATGTACTTATAGATGGTAATGCTGTGATTATTTTTAATTTCAGTTGAATTCACCCGTATCAAGTATACATTTTGCTGCACATTCATCAACTCCTGCACATACATATATACCTTGATTTGAGTAACTAATTCACTGATCAAACCAAAACATTCGTTTGTTCGTTTTGTCAGACGAAAAAATGTCTGTGTCTGTGTGTGTTAAATTCCTTCTCAACATTTCTTGAGGTCCATTTACACTTGTATTTATACATGAGAAACAAATGCAGCGGAGATGATCGATAATGTTTTAACACTGATTTAGTCTTCTCTGTCAGTTCATTTTCTCGAGTGATTATTCATCTCATTGACTGTTATTTTCCTTCATCTTGACGTCGTTCAAGGAACATTCATGATATATAAATATATATGCATTTTCTGGTTTGGACTTCGTTTCGTTTATTAAAAGAAAACCGATAAACCTTTCGAGGTATCGGTTTTCATATTACTTAGATCCTGACATTCTTGTTTTTCTCATTTCCAGATTACATGCATACCATAAGAATAAAGAACATAGAGATTTTATTTCAAATATATTATTTTTTTCACTGTTCTATGTATCTCATTAAAGTTAAGTGTTATTTTGACTTTTTCATTCACTTAAAAAAATTATATAAACTAAGAGACAATATAATGATAACGCTTTATATTACATATTATATGTTATGACTTATTTTACCGGAGGTATAGATTATAATTTGTTCAGTTTACTTAGTTGCTTATGTGCGTAACTTGTATAACATTGTTAAATTGAATCTAAGATATACACAAGTGTTGCATGAATAATATTGTGTTATCATTTGAACTAATTAAATTTTAATTTAAACAAATTATAAACATCATGAATTGTTTAAGTCTACAAACATCTATACTTTCATTCAAAGCATTGTTTGAGTTCTTATTCTCATATAAAGGAATTATCAGAAGGGGTTTGTGGAGATTTTAGAAATTTTCACAGATTGGTTGAAGTTAGACATTAACACCGTTGAATGCCGGCTCAGTGGTCTAATGGTTAAGTGCTCGCGCGCGAAGCCATTAGGTCCTGGGTTCGAATCCCGCGGGGTGCGGGTTCGTGGATGCGCACCGCTGAGGAGTCCCATACTAGGATGAAACGGCAGTCCAGTGCTTCCAGGTTTCTCATGGTGGTCTAGCTTCAACTGACTCATATAAAGGGAGTGTAGATTATTGTGTCTCAACTATGGTTAGACCAGTTAAAGTAACATTGGTCGATTGTACATTCTTAACTGGATCAAAATATGATTATTATACAAATAATATCGAATTATTATCCAGTAAATGTCTTGGACTGTTCCATCAATGGTCAATTGAAAGGAAGAAAGTATTGTAAATATCACTGAAGTGTATTCTTCAATGATCTTCGGTTAAGCGCAAAGATTGTTAAAAAAAGAATGGAAGCTTTTTATTTCCAAGAATAGAGCATTGTGTACTTCTGGAGTTCTATAAATTTGCATTTGATGTATTTGTCGTTTGGAATTGGATGAAAATTACAAATTCACGATTAAAGTAATCTATTGTGTCACTGAATAAGAAAAAGAGAATTCAGCGACGAAAATTTTCTTTTCGACGAAATCATTTACTTAAGCTGTTCATTCGTATTTATACTTATATGTCTATAGAAGGATAGAAACGATTGCATCATAAATTGACTCGAGACTGTTATTATCAAATGATGTTACACAATAATCCAGGGGTAAGGAAGGAATATAAGGATGAAAATAATTTATAGGTCAGTTAATAGTCCAATTGACAAATATGAAGAAAAACGACAAACATAAAGGTCATAATATAAATTGAATAATCAAACAAACTTTTATGAAGTAATAATAATAATAACTTATTGGGGTTTAAAATTACAAAGCAAACAGGATGAATGTATTTGTAAAATCTGAGCGAAAGTATTTGAAATCCAACGTTTTGCCTGGCAATCTGATTCAACAATAATTTAAAAGGTCAATAATCAAATAAAAGTGAGGAAAAAAAGGGAAAGCCCGGGACATATCAATAAAAGGAATTACGGCCAAGGAACGATGAGAGGTTAGACGGGTCGTTTCTGCGCACAAAGTTCAGGCTTGAGTTCGTGGATGGCTAGTGCCCCACCAGTGAATAAAGTATTGATTCGAAATCCCTTCGATCCAATCCCTTTAACTGTAGTCATCACTGTAAAAAAACACCCAGCCTTTTCAATCGGACATCAACAAAATGAAACTCATTGCTTCTACGTTGAATTGAGGGGTGGAAATTATTTTTAAACTCCAATAGTTTATTATTACTTCATACAAGTTTTTATATGTGAAAATTATCATCAAAGCTTTGATTATTACCCTAAAGAAGTTCAGACAAAACGTCGGAATTATTTTAAATTTCATTCGCTGAGATTATTTCAAATATAATTTTCACATATAATGACTTCTCTTTACTCGGCGCCCAATTTCTGTCAAACTATTCGCTCTAATCTTGACGAATATTCGTATAAATTCATACAAGTTTGTTTGATTATTCAGTTTATATTATGACCTTTATGTTTGTCGTTTTTCTTCATATTTGTCAATTGGACTATTAACTGACCTATAAATTATTTTCATCCTTATATTCCTTCCTTACCCCTGGATTATTGTGTAACATCATTTGATAATAACAGTCTCGAGTCAATTTATGATACAATCTTTTCTATCCTTCTATAGACATATAAGTATAAATACGAATGAACAGCTTAAGTAAATGATTTCGTCGAAAAGAAAATTTTCGTCGCTGAATTCTCTTTTTCTTATTCAAATTCACAATTGTTTATTTGCTAGGTTTGAAGCTATCACGAGTTCACTTAATCTGCGAACGAGAGTAAAGACTCAGTGATCAAAGACCAGCAAGCTAGCTATTTGATGCGTCCCAGCCCCGCTAACTAGAGGGAGAAGTCCAAGCTTGGAATGGGAAAGTATATTCTGCAAACAGCCAGAAACGAGCGATCCATAAACATAATTCAAACGTATATATATATCAATTATATGTATATAATCGATATTACCATGGCAGTATTTTTAAACATTTAATCGATGATTTAGTCAATCGACTGCCATAGAAATATTTAACATTTAATCGATAAGAATAGTTTAGTTAATTAACAGTTATACGGTAAAATATACGTACAGTATTGGTTCACAAATGGATCCCAAAAATTACCACTGATTATTCTTATCGGGGCATAACATTATTCATAATGATTTTTACAGCTTAACAACTAGATATTTTCCTAAAAATTGAATCTGTTTTGTGTTGTTTGTTGGCGGCGGACGACTCGAAATAAATTCACTTAAGATTAAAAATTATACTGAAAGTCACCAATATACTTCAAAATAAATGTAGATATACTCTTGAAATTAACCTAATGTAATGACTTATCATTCTTTCTTCATGTGATTGATAAATAATTCCTTTAACCTAACAATAGTCTCAAATGAAATAGAGTTTTGTGTAACTTCTTAGTTGTATTTGCATGTGATAAGGTCTGTTTGTTTTGATGGAGGATGAGATATGATTACATCGGTAAGCTGTCTAGAACACTTTAAGTGTTCAATTTTTTTTTCGAAGGTTTGATTATTCTTTAATTATTTTTACTAAAATACTTAATATGTAATGGTTTGAATTGTCCTGTTATTGGTTTTTTTTAAACTAAGTTCGTACCGGTTACACAAGCCATTTGAACTCAGTGGATAATACTATCAAAGTGTGCTTTATTTGTGTCCCTGCTCAAACAATCATGCTCCAATGCAGGTACATTCAGTCACCTCTTAAATTCAACTCCCAGTCATACTCGATCAATATTATCAAAATAGATTTCTTTAATTTCGTGTTGTTGAAATCAATTCGAAGATTAATTACATTGTTCAAATCATCATCAGCTATATTTGCCAGATAAATGACAATTCAGACTATTTTTTTCTTCTTGCCTTTTGAGATAATTATTTGCCTTGTTATCACTTAATGATGTGTATTTAATGACAATAATAATGGTAATAATGATATTCACCTTATGCAGTAACGTATATTTAATGACTGCAGTAAGAAATTCTTAGCACAACATGTGCGATTTTCAAAATTTACATTTAACTTGTTTTTATGTAAAGGTATGTATAAGTAAACTATTTTTAACAATGGTTACCCGTCATTTATCTTCATCAGTTAGCTTTTTCCACCAATTCCGCATGTACAGCATTTTGTTTCAAATGATATTTCTGATGAATGAATCTCAATAGCATTTTTTCACCAAACAATAGCCAAGAGTGGATATATATATGTCTAACGCGTTTATCGTTCCTCCTGAATGTTTTTAATATTAAGCATTGCGAAATGTCAATTTTTTACATAAGCCGATGAGTACACTATCCGATGTACAAACATAAACACTTAATTAAAAAAAGTCAAAACAGGAAGATGCATTTCAATGTTTGTGTTGTTGGTTTAAGGGTCGGTATGTATTGCATGATTTCTAGCTTGGATGAGCTGGATAAGTATATCGAAGTCAGTCTGTAGCCATTACTATTGTTACACACCTACGTGATTTATTGTAACATTTGAATGGATGCATTATTCTGATCTTTCAAATTATTCTGATATCCATATTATGTTTTTGTCAATTACATGCAGCCCTGACTGTGTTTTATACATGGATGTATGATAGCACGTTTGCGTCTATCCATCAGTAATTTTAAATAGCACAAAAACGGAATTACATTATTCTGAGTCGTGTTACCGAGTTCCAATACTTAATACAATCGCTCCATAACTTTTTGCTTGTCGCCTGTTTTACAATCATGAAGTGAATAGACAAAACTTTTGATCAGACATGAATAACGTAAGAGACTAGTAATATATATATATATATATATATATACTATGTAGATTAAAAGTATAAAATAACAGTATGAAGGAGGATTCTTTTAAAAAGTTTAGTTATGACAACGTTCATATTTTGAAAATTCATGTAACTTCACTAATAAACTGAGGTATAATCTTTATTCTAAAGACTTTTAATGTAGTATCAGAGAATAGTAAGTTTTCTGTGTTTTTTCGTTTCATCCCTTTCTTTCAAAAAGGAATAAAGTTTTGATATTACATCTGGATCTGTTCAGATGAATATAAAGTGATAATTACAAAAATAGAAAAAAAGAAACAAACTTTCTATAATACAGAAAGAAGTATACATTAATTTTTCTTGTTATTTCCAATTTTCACTTCATGTTTATTTGAACTTTTATTTAATTGAGGTTTATCAGTTATTCATGCATAGAAATACGTTGATAAGTATATACTTGACCAAATCAACTTCTCATCGTTCTATCAAAATTTAGAAAATGGTCTAACTGTTTACGAAAAACTATTGTCATATTACTAGGTACTTTTAGAAAAAGCTAGAAACAGTATTTTCTATGTGAATTGTCTTAGAAAGTAAATCAAGTATCTAGGACGAAACATATCAATCGTACATTGGCAAATATGCAGACTATATGTCTAATATTGATTTCAACATAAGTTTGATTATCTGGGAACAGTTAACCTTTTTTAAGATAGGATTTAAGGTTTCAAATAGCAATGAGTTAGAACTCAGACATATTAAAAGCAAAGATAGATAGTGACTGGAAGTGGAATTCAGGACGCGCGTTCCGTCCCATTTGGGACTCGTTATCTGAATGTATCTGCATCCCAGAGATAATGTTTTCTGCGTAGCTGGAACCCAGCACCGTTTGCTTTAAACTCTATTGCGTTATCCACTTGGTTAATGAGTCCTAGTAGCCACTTGTTTGTGCAATGGGGTGAATTTTAAATTCTTTTGGTATAGTTTGATCGAATCTTCCAATTGATGTTTAGGACTGCAATTGATCAGTCACTTGTTGGCATATGTGGATACTGTACGTATTAAAGTTCACCTCATTCCACAAACAAGTAGCTATCAGGACTCAGCAGCTAAGTGAACAATGCAATGGCGTTTAAAGTGAACTGTAATGGATTCCAGTCACGCAGTGAACATCAACTCTGCGATGCAGATACATTCAGATGACGAGTCCCAAATAAGAGGCAACGCGCGTCCTTAATTCCACTACTAGACGCTATCCATATTTTTTTATAATGATTGTGACTTTAGGCAATATCGAGTTAATCCTCACAAGTTGCACATATGCCAATAAGAGACTGATCTTAAACATCAATGGGAAGATTCGTATAAAAAAATATCAAGTCAATCCATATATATTTTATTGGAAATATCACACTACTTCACAATTGATAAGTAGTTCAGTAGCAAATTACTACAGTTATAAATTGTCGCATTCATTGTTTTAGTATTTCGTGAAATGTTTATTTGTGATAAATTGCGCAGAACAATCTATTTTATGAATCATCTTAAGATATTCTATTGTTATAGTAGGATTATTTTTTCGTGCCATATGCTTGATACCAGTTCCTTTCCACTTGTACTCATAATTGGACTTGTTAGTCACTTGGACATTATTGGCTCAATGATACTAAAAGCAATTTTTTCATCTACTCTGAATTTCAGACAACCTGAATAATTTGGTAAAGGGTGGGGATGAGAAACTGGCGTGTTGTCAGGTTATGCATATGAATTTATTTGAACTGATATTCTGACACTATGAGTATAAGGTGACTGTATAGGTTAATGTTGTTTATACTCTACCTTCTGTTTATGAAACCATTTTCACCTTGATTTATCGTTTTCCAGTTCACTATAATAATGACTCAGCATTATTTATAGAAAGTTGTGAACTGTTAGTATATTTCCCATAGTTTATGTGGTTTAACCCTTTGAAATGTAATCTTTTTAGGATAGATAGTTTTCATAGTATTATTTATTTCTAATAACGTAATTTTCGGTCGTAAGTTTATGACTGTTTCTAGACTAGTTCACTGTTGGTAATTGTGAATTTCTATGTATCTATTGTAAGCAACTGGTTTTTTTTCATTTGTATTCGCATAAGTAATGTAGGTAATAATAACTTAATTATTTACATGAATTTTCGCCAGGTTGAAGAATTTTCTGACAAACGTTGTATACGAAATATAGTAAGACAAACTGAATATAATTTTTTTCAAACATTATTGTATTTTTATTCCATTTTAAACCTACAACTTTTGGACTTATTTAATTTTTTCGAGAGAAACTCGGATCAGACTGGTCACGGTAAATGCTAAAACGTGAATTGACTTTATTCATTTACAATTAATGCAAATTGGTTGTTCGGATCTTACCATTGATGTTTAAGACTGCGTTTGATGCAAGGATGCGGATACATCCAGATAATGATTTTCAAATAGGACGAAAAGCGAGTCTTGAATTTCAGTAATAACCACCATCCATCTCTACTGCAAATCATTCATTTGTATTATAATAAAGTATAGGCCTATGTAGATGTTTTTCAGACCAATATTTCTATGCCATTCAGCATTTTACTTCTGATTTCCCAAACTAATATTTTTTTCAGAAAGATAATTTTGTGGAGTTCTAGTGAGAAGCCGTGGACAGTGAAGCTCAACCGTGTCTGTTATGAGTCAGCAACTCACTGAAGACACTAGTGGACGGTGGCGCAATTTCGTGGATTGGTTGAAGTTGGACATTAACGCCGTGAGATACTGCCTCAATGATCTAGAGCTTAAGCATTCGCGCGCGAGATCAAAAGCTTTTGGTTCGAGTCTCGCGGTTGGGATCGTGAATGCGCACTGCTGAGGGGTACCATACTAGGACGAAATGGTCATCCAGTGGTTCCAGATTTATCATGGTGGTTTAGCTTAATATTTTCTCTCAATTTAGCATTACAAGTACATTATCGATATAACGAAAAGATATAACAGAGAAAATCTGCCAAACATGTGGTTGCTTGAGTTAATGAAGATGTCGTAAACATTGAAAAATTTTTTAATGAGTTTATAGGTATCAGTTTTACAAAATATTCAAGAATAAGAAAAACAAACTGAAGTTACTTTAGTGAATGAATCACATAGTGGAGTGATGATTAACGATTCCAATGATCAAAACTACTATATTATTACAATGAACTAAAATTTAGACATAGTATGTTGTTTTGCGATTACTATTTTCATTCTCAATTTCTAATTTAGTATCACATAAGTAACTAGTAATCATACTGTTTTGTTTGAAACATAACGTAAATTGTAGCTTTAATTTATACAATTGAGTGGTAAGTTATTTCATAAGTAATTCGATATATGGAAATTTACTTTGTTGTTCTCAATCATTCTATCAATTTTGTTGGCTACTTACGATATCACCAGGTATTCGTCCAATTGTTAACGCATAAATAGTATTTATTTAAAAGAACTACACTTTGAATAAATTCATGCTATGTCGTTTATTTCTATTTGGTGATTGGACAAAGTAGTCTGCACTTTACAAACAACAATTAGTTATTTACTTGGTGTTGTTTTACTTGTGTCTTCCCATTGTTATTTAGGACTACAACTGACCAGTCTCATGTTGGAATATGTGCATCATGTGTGGATTGCTTCGTATAGCTTTAAGTCACAAGCTTTTTAAGCAAAGATGGATAGTGGCTAGCAGTGAAATCTAGAACGCCCATTTCGTTCCATTTGGGACTCGTCAGGTGGATGTATCTGCATCGCAGAGTTGATGTTCACTTCAGAATTCGAACCTAGTACCGTCCCCTTCAGACGCCATTGCGTTATCCACTTAGCTACTGAGTCCTGATAGCCACTTGTTTGTGCAATGGGATGAAATTTTAATTCACTTGGTGTTGTTTTACTTGAATTTTCACATTGTTATTTAGGACCGCAATTGGTTAGTCTCATTTAATGATTATTATTACAATTTGATTCTTAGTTGACATTTTATTCTTTAAATAATTTCAATCAAATAGCTATGAGTAAAACAGTTTCACTAATGCATATTTTTGTATTTTTTTTTAAATCAAATAAAAACACAACAGAAATGGTCATATTGAAATTGTTCAGTAAAGCTAAATGAAATGGTGTAAATATTTTAAATAGAATGCAGAACCACTGCATATACAAATATAAACTAAAAATATGATCAACTTAATTATTTATTATTTCTATTAATCACTGTTAATTGTTCTATAAAGACATTGTTGTTTAGCAAATGATTTATCCATACCAAGTTTTTCCCAATTACATGGGTTTGTTTTAGTTTGTTTATCACCGCATATAATTTGAGTATACTTTAAAGATGCCATGAATTTTGCTTGCTAAAATAAAAGTATAAAAATGTGAATAATTATAATTAGATTAAGAATAATAAACAATATACATGATAATGAATAAATAATGAAATAAATCATTTCAATCATATTGAATTTTTAATAGGGTTAAATCTTTAACATTTACAGTGCAGGCTTTGGTAGTGAGTTTGTATTATTAGTTTTCACACAAATAGTACTGATAAAAGTTAAATTCATAAACTTACATAATTGATAAATAATTCAAATTAACACTAATAGCTTCTGTGGAAATTATTAGTTTTCGGGAGATCTTTGTATAAACAATCAAGTGTTTTTGCACTCTATAAAAACAATGACCAAATGTTCATGAATATAACAGGTCAAAGTTCTGAAAAATAATTTAGTCATAAGTCATAGGAAACGTATGAGTGGTGATAATTGTTTTGGCTATTAAATCCTCCTCATACGCGCTAGTAGAAAACAATAGCAATAAAAGTATTTCAAAACATCTACTAATTATGGATTAGTAATATTAAGAATATAGGTGTTATAATTACAATTAATGAAAATAATGTTATTAATATCAATGTAAAGCTAATTTTAGTATTGATCATCATCGAAAATAATGAGGATGAAAGGATGATACAAATATGTACTTCAAGGTTAAAATGTAGGACTTAAAGATAGTTGGAACGTATATTCAGTATGGGGATTTGTGGAGATCGTTGAATGTTATTCGGATTACGAACCGACGTAAGTTGGACGATCAGAAAACACATTGAAGATCAATATTAATTTCGAATACTTAATCACAAAGCATTCTATATTTCAGAGCGTAAAACATTCGTAATAGTCTGTATCAATAAGTGTTTGTTACGACAGCATTAGTTTACCTCTTTTAATTAATCATATTTTTGGTAGTTCTCAATGCATATACCTAATTTATCCACTTCTTCATTTCATATTAAAAGTTAGTTTGAAGTAATTCTTATCACTCCATGAATTGAAATGTTAAAATTCTGTGAAAATATCCAAAACTATTCCAAATTTATTAGTTAAATATTATTTCATTTGTCAGTCATGTATACAATATCTATGTTATAATGAATTAGAATTTTCTAAGGAGTATCCATTCATAAAATAAAAGACAATAATGAGATCTTGATTAACAAATTTATCAATCATAGTTACTTACTTCTGGTGAAGAATTTTCCCAAACAAAATGATATGCATCAGTTTGAGAAGAAATTAAAAAATATTTTGTAGTTTCTTTAATTAATTCTTGATTAATTTTTGCATTGTCAGCTCCTCTTAAAATAGAAATGTATCCTGTTGGATTAGAGTAAGATTTTTGATTGCCTATTGGTTTAGCCCATGTATAACAATTAATTGCAAAATCTAATATATCTGCTATTAATCCAGGTGCATACATATCTTTTAAAATATTAACAGGTAGAACAAGATTAGCACCAACAATTTCATCAATTTTACCGTTATTTCTCAATGCAATCTAAAAACAAAATAAATAGTTTTATTATTATCAGAATGTGTTTTGTGGAGATTTTAGAAATTTTCACAGATTGAAATCATGAGTCAGTTGAAGTTAGACCACCATTGAAAACCTGGAAGCACTGGACGGCCGTTTCGTCCTAGTGTGGGACTCCTCAGCAGTGCACATCACCTGCTCACTAGTGACTGACTTCAGGAGACACTTCTGGAGTTCTAGTGAGAAGCCGTTACCAGTGGAGTTCAACCAGGTCTGTTGTGAGATAGGAACTCACTGAAAACAATGGTGTACGGTAGCGCAACTTCGTGGATTGATTAAAGTTAGACATTAACACCGTTGAATGCCGGCTCAGTGGTCTAATGGTTAAGTGCTCAAGCGCGAAGTCAGTAGGTCCTGGGTTCGAGCCCCGGGTTGTGCGGGGTCGTGGATGCGCACTGCTGAGGAGTCCCACACTAGGACGAAACGGCCGTCCAGTGCTTCCAGGTTTTCAATGGTGGTCTAGCTTCAACTGACTCATGATTTCAACCTGTGAAAACAGTTTCATTTTTAAAAAGAATCAATATTTTGAAGAACTTCTTGCAGAATATCAAGTCAAAAAAACAAAAGGAAAGATATGAAACTTTATTCAAATTATTCCATACAAAGTCACTTCACAAATGATGATTGATATGAAATAATCGGTTTGATTATTTTGACCAAGTTTTGTACATACATCTGTTAAATTTTTTTGTTGCGGTATTGACTTTCTATTTATTTTGATGTTGAATTTATTGTTCGATACGCATCTGAAACCTACGGTTATTTTCTCTTATTGTGGTCTGTTCTACTGATGTCTACAGATATAAGTAGTGTGTATCATCAATAGAAAGTGGAATGCTTAGAGGCAGAAAGTTGAAAAAAATCTAAGAGAAGAGAACGAGAACAGAGAGTGATTGGTATGGAAATGAAGGAACAATAAAGTTTGAGACAGTTGATGGACATTTTACAAATAAAGTATTTACTGTATGGTTGTTAGATTTTACCAAGATATTTTGTAATGTTGTATTAAGATACATTTGGTTTTTTCATTGATGTTCTCGTTCAATGAATTACTATTGTTGCTTTTTGATAATGATACAGTCGAGTAGATAAATTATCATTTTTAGTCTGAACAAGTTGATTTTTAGATTACTTTAACCTCCAACTAATCAAACTTATGATACTTAACCTGAATCGCTTATAGGTATCTGACTAACGTTGATTATTAATTGCCCAACAAAGTGAAATGAGAACTCTATCAGTAATCTCACTGTCTAGGAACGACGGCTATCAACCAATGACATTACTTTCATTGTAAAATATATGAAGACAAATTGTCAAAGAACTCGTGATCTTTGGATTATTAAACTATATTAGAATGATGACTGATTAATCCTAGTCAATCAACTTATGAGTTTCTTTATTGTAAATATATGAAAATTATCAACAAAGCATCTTATCATTTCTTGAATTCGGTCTAGTAAGTAATTCGTTTACACTTCTAACCATATCAGTTGTCAAAAATGAACAGTAAATATAATGTTATAGTTCTTTAGTGAATTCTTTAAATACTCAGTTCAATCGGTTGGAAGTTATGAAATTGTAAGAGGAAACTATCATTTCAGTGACCTTAATCAATTTCAGAATGTTTGTGAATTCAGTTAGAATGTTAAAACAATACTGATATTGAAATTAAAAGAACAGTAAAACTCAATGATATAGTTAAAATTTATTTGACTAAATTCACATACTTACAGGAGACATATATTGATTAGCTTCTTTCCAAGCAAAATATATATGAGTGTATAAGGAATCTGATGATATTGAGAAGTTTTTGACTTTCATTTCTTTGGTTTGTGTTTGATTTGATAGATAGTCAACTAGACGTAATAATGGTACACTTGTTACTGTTTTAATAGTAAAATCGTTCGGCTGAATTTCATTGATGATTGATGTATCACTTAATTGTTGGTACGTAGCGTTGCTTTGAATTAATAGTACTGATAGGATGGAAGTAACGATATTTTTTAGTTTATAAGGCATGCTAACTAATTGTGATTACTCTAAAAGTTTCAAAATATTAAATTTGTAAATGTTAGCTTATTCACAATAAAAATTGTATTCATTAAAGAATAATTTTGTGATCAACTCACCTGTAGACAAGGGAACATCTGATAATATCGACGATACACAATGTTTTCTTTGTTTTTCTACCAGTTTACTTGTTATTATGTGTTCATATGCACATTTTTTGTCCCAATCAGAATTGGTTCATATTTGGAATTGGATAAAAAAAACACAAAGATAACCTTTTATACTGCATTGGCTAATATATTTTAGCGTATTTCGCATTTCTTCTGTCTGTGAATAGTTTGTAACATTCAAACTTTTGTTTTGTGCTTTAAGTCTCAACCATAATCAAATTTTCATTAGTTGTCTGATATATTCTAATAAAATAGTTAATAGAAGTAGTGTTTTGGAAAAATTTGCACATTTCAAAGGTAAACTTTGTGATTAACTGGCTTTCACTGGGTATATATTTTTGAATAAATTTAAGCTAAATTCATGTAACTAACCGATATGTTTTACTTCATAAAAGGTTGGTTTCCTGAAATCAGTTTCTAGTGAAAATTACTATCAGAAATTTAAACAGAATCTACCTAACGATAAGAATAACAATAATAATAATAATGTCCATAGACAAACAAAATAGTCTAATTTCAAGTTTGTATTCTTACTAGAGTTTTCATATCAGGAAATCGAATCACTTTATTTGTTAGCCGTTCTGATGTAAGGAAATCACCATTCCATTTTGTTTATTCGAATAATTAACTTTATTATCAATTTTTCATTTAGTTATAGGAAGGACGAATTCAAATTGTTACTTTGAGATTCAAAGAGTTTAGTTTGGAGAGATTCAGGGAAGGCTATCGGTACTTTTGTAGTACAAAACTGCTGACTGATGAAGAAGTGAGATTCTTATAACTACTCATCATCAGCTGAATGTTATTACCAGCCGAAAATCCCCAGTACAGTGTTACATTTGGAACTCCTCAAGAAAAACTCACCAATGATCCTACACATGATCGAACCTAGCAGATTAGGGTTTCATGGAGATCAAGAAAATTTATGTTCTGTGTGTAGAAATTATGATCTTAGCAATTTAAATTTCAGTAGCTGAAATCATTTCGAATTCTGTCAAACTATTTGTTCAAATATTGACGAATATTCATATAAAATCAAATACTTTGTCAACATTTAACGGATTCTAGTTCACACTTCATCCAGTTTCTAATGTAAGTCAATCTCTACTCGATATTGTTAGCAAATTATAAAACTGCATGTGATTTGGCTTACTTTGAAGTCGGTAGCAGTGAGGGTAGTTTATAATGAAAAACTTAAACAACTCAAAATGACGTAATGGAAAGATGACATAAATGGATAAAGGCCTCAAAAGGATGCAGGTTTTACTTAGGATTTAAGGTTAGGAAATCGGATTACAATTGTTCACTACGACTAGGCTTAGAAGTTAGAATTAATTAAAACTAATGACAAAAAAATCAAGAAAAGAAATGCTCTGCAGCCCGATATGGATGAGTACCTATGAAGTTAGTTCACAAATTTTAAATATTATGAGCGTCAAAGTTGCATTCGAAAATTTACAAATCATTGCCCCCGCTTCGTAGTCTTCCAATGTTTGCCAAATTTTATCACATTATGAACTGAATGTTAGTAATCTTTACATCGTTCATTGTTGTGACTTTAAATTGTGGTTGATTTTTACCCTGTGCTAATTGTTGTGTCCTTGACTGAAAATTTAGAGAACAGCGTATTTATCGACCGATTCAATGACACGTGAACACGTACGAACGTAATGGACGACCTAGAGTTACGATTGGTTCCGATTCCCTGTCTATCCCAGCCAGTTGAGTCCAGAACACAAATCTCAGCCTCTGAGTTATGAATCATTGTATTTCAGACATACTCTATTTATATATTAACCAAACATACCACATCGTACCATAAAAATAGAAAACAACATTTTGTACAATATTCAACAAGTGGACAGATATCGACCAGTAGGAAATGTCCATTTAAAGTCCAAGGACACCATTGGACTTAACATGATAATTATTGGTCTATCCTTTCGCATCCACAACATTTATAATAAGCTATTGGCCACAGTGCTTTGGATTTCAAAGAAAAATCAAATTGTCATTATTACTTTTGGTTTGATTGGTTCCTGAATATTAGTCATTTTTCAGTAAATAACTATGGATAAGTCAGAGGTTCTGGAGAAAATGTACAATTTGGGAAACATGCTCTTTAGATGGTGCTAATTTACAATTAAAACAATCTTTCAATTATATGGAATTTATTGAAGACACTTCCTAATAGTTTATAATGTTTAGTTAACTTGCTTAATAGTTCACTGTATAGCAATCTTTATACATATAATGTACAAATCGATATATTAGAAAATAACTACAAAGAAGTTTAATTAATTAATATTACTGATGCATCAGTTTCGTTTGGTAGTTTAGCTCTTAAAACCTATAATATCACTAGGCTACGTATAGTAAACTAGAAGGAAAGGGAGTTGAACCTGTGATTTATTGGTTGTTATACGAGTGCTTTAATTACTAAATTATAGCTCCATAATAAATTATTTAAAATATACTATCGTTTTATAGCATTTAGAAAAATATTAGACATAGAATTAAGTCAGTATGAATTCATTTATTTGTCAAACTAACTAATTCTAATGAGGTTTAGCACAGTTGTGTACACCAGTTCACTGATAAACTGATACTGAAGTGTTCTCAGTTGTGAGCCGGATAAATTTAAATTATGGTTATTAAGTGATTCTAGATAGTATAAATTTGTGAGACCAAAACTTTCACGAAGACTGAAAAAGTGAAGTTTATTTGTATATATTGTTACATAAAGTAAAAAGCACTAATACAAGCTGTTTTAAGATAAATGAATGAATATACTGCAGAATATTATGGTATCATTGACAACTACGGTAATCCTAGAATACAATAATAGATTTGTAAAACAATATTATATTAACAAACGGACATCTTTAAGTTGAAGATTACTTCATAGAGTGAAATTAAGGTTAGTAAGTAGTACAGTGAATGAAGACTTGATGAAGAAAACCTATTTATATACAGAATGTCTTTGTGAAATATAAAAAACCATACATTAAATACTTTATTTGCACATTATCCATCAATTCTCTCTTACAAACTTCATCGTTCCTTCATTTCTGCTGTTATTAATATTACTCTCCGTTTATACTCCTATTTTTCTTCAATTCGATCTTCTTAACCTCCTGCCGCTCTGAATTCTATTTCTGATTGGTGTCATATATTACTTATGTCAACAAATATAAGTAGTATATAGTACAGTAGAAAGGGACAAATATCAAAGATGGAACCATTCAACTTACAAATTATCCTTTTAAGCAAATGGATTTTGAAACTATTGTTATCAAGTTATATTAATTTGTAAAAGTATTGTATTACAATTTTCGAAGAGTCCCTACAGAATAAGTGAAGTTAGATTCTTTATCAAAAAAATTACTAAATTTGTTAAAGTAGCAACTGAATTTTTCATAGCAAAATGTCTCAAAGTTCAAACCGTTACTTGAAACTGATTGTATTATAAAGCAGTGTATACAATAAAATGTCTATCATAAATTCCAGTTTTCATAATAAGGTCTTATTTTGCTATGGAAAGAATTATTCTATAAAACTAACAGAATCCTTATGGTGGTCTTAATTGATTTTCGATTTTGGTTATGAAAATTACTCATTTTTCTTCATATTAAACGTCATCTTAGTGAAAGAAGACATAATTTCTGGAAACAAACCCCACGTCTGTACTCAATTTAGGATATATGTTAAGAAAGCTATTTTCAGGACAAAATGAGTAAGCAAATAATGAATAGAACGAAGAAGCGCAAATAATAAAATAGGCTATTTTCCTAAGTCACATATTACTGTATGGTAAATAAAACAAACTAGATCATCATAGATGATATTTATCCTTTTTGAATATATTTTATACATAAAAAGTTAGTGAACATGCACTTCTTCATCGCATTATTCAATCATCATTCCTATTTTATTAGGTGGTTGGATGTAGTTGACAGTTGGGTTTCCTACCGGCTACTACCTAACACCTCAGTATAGTAAACACGATATCTAGTCCCATAGATTAGTGACCATATTGCAAGTTGATTGATAAGATTCGATCAAGTATCAACACAGTGATAAACCATTCATAATTATCTGCGGATTTCTTGTTCTTCGTAATTTCATCTTTCGTCTATGTAATTCATACTTTTGAATACAAGACTATGTTTATTTTTCAAAGCACTAATTAAGTAATAATGTTATGAAACTTAGTTTTTGTCTATTACGTGCCAAATTTAAGTAACAAATAATAACAAAAAAAGTTACCAGACATAAACAACAAACGACCAAGACAGATAAAAGAACCGAAGAAGAAAAGACAGAATAAGACAAGAAAACATCATAATATCATACATTTTGGTAAAGAAATCGTATTATATTACTGCGTATAACATTTTAAATGTAGTCAGTAAATGAGGACAAGGCAAGACAAAATTATACTTTCTTTAGTTAATAAATAGAGCGTAGGGAAAAAAAGTGTTATCGTACATATGTATATTATTTAGTTGACCTTTCTATGATCACTCTCGTTTGTTTTTTTCGCACAATTTTAAGAAATCGGCTAGTCATCATTTTGTATTAAACTAGGTTAAATGAAAACAAGTACAAAATTAAGACAGTCAATCATATTGTAAATTCAGTTTTGTAAAACAAAACACAAAATAGAAATAGTATCATGGACTATTGAGGGAACTGTAAATGTGAAGAAATTTCCTAAAGATAAAGAAGCATAGAACATATAGGCTAAACAAAATTGTACACTTACATAGTGAAGATATGAAGTGCGCTTTCCGAGTAGAAAAAAAAAACAAATACCTGATAGCCAGTTTTTTCCTATTCTTATATTTAGTTATTTTCTTCGAAATGGAAAGTTCACATGTATATAGACTACATATATTTAAATGTAAGTAGAAGACAGGATCTCGAATGATGGAAAGACAAAAAAATGTCTACATCTAGATTTTGGTCAATTAATAACTGATTAATATACATTTTATAGAAAATGACTCAATTGAGTATCAATTCATTTGTTTACTTTCAACAGTTGAGATCATTAGTCAATTGAAGCAAGATCACCATGGTAAACGTGGAAACACTCGACGGCCGTTTCGTCCTATTGTGGAACTCCTCAGTAGTGGGCGTCCAAGACCCCTCCTAGCGGGATTCGAACCCAGGCGCTTAAACAACTAGACCACTGAGCTGGCCGGCATCCAACAGTGTTAATGTATAACTTCAACCAATTCACAAAATTGAGCGACATATCCACCAGTGTCATCAGTGAGTTAATATCTCACAACTGACCCAGTTGAACTCCACTGGTCACTGCTTCTCACTAGAACTCCAGGATTTGCAACTTGAAGCCAGTCACTGGTGAGCATATGTTGATTAGTATCAGAAGGGGTTTTGTGAAGATTGTAGTAATTTCGACAGTTGAGATCACGAGTTAATTGAAGCTAAACCACCATGGAAAACCTGAAAGCACTGGACGGCCGTTTCGTTCTATTGTGGGACTTCTCAGCAGCGCGCATCCACGACTGTTGAAATTACTACAAACTCTTCCTGATATTAATGATTTGTTTACTTTTACAAATATACAGTGAATTTTATATTGGAAAAATAAAAGTGGATACCAATAAAAAGGATTGTTATAAACAAGATAGAATAATATTGATTAGATGAAATTTTTTTTCTACTGTCAAATTTTGATTTGTATCAATCCAATAAGCGCATTTTATTTGATAGAACTGACAACTCTATGTTTGTAAATTAATTGAGAAACACAATGATACATGAAATATGTGGTTATTATTTTTGATAAGAACTATGATTCATTAATATACTTTAGAAGAAATGAATTTTTCTTTTGAAATCAAGGCTACCATAAAGCTTTTGTTTCTTTTTCTTTTCAGTAGTTTGTCAGTTTATTATACTTTTACTGGTAAGTGTTTGTTTGTTTTTTAATCGAAATATTTGGAAATGTTTTTCATTGTTAGTCATAATTGCATAAATAATTATGGATCAGTCAGAGGTTCTGGAAAAAAATGTACAATTTGAAAGAAATACTCTTTAAGATAGTGCTAATTTACAATTAAAACTGTTATATCTAGAGCTTATATTCTTGATATACCATGTATAACCTGAGCATTAGAATGCTAGAACCCTTCTAAGTTGCAATGAGAAGACAGAAGACTAGTGAAAGGAATGTTATTCCAGACAGTGTTGACGACTCTAGTCGAAAATACACTCATTTATATATTGATTGTACACCTATTGTGATTAATAATTAGGATGAAATCACATATGAGTTATAACAAAGCACATAGTGAGCATAGTTCATGTCAATGGAATATAAGAATATCGCATATTATACAGAATAAAATATCAAACGAGAAAAGAAAACAAAGACTACATTGAATGATCATTGCATTGAATCAAAACGGAATTAATTTTGAACAAAACTCATAATGAGTAAGTCAATTGAATTCTAACTTTTCTTTTTACCTTATCGAAAACAATCTTCCAATCATATGGAATTTATTGAAGACACTTCCTAATAGTTCATAATGTTTAGTTAATTTGCTTAATAGTTCACTGTATATACATATAATGTACAAATTCTAAGAACAATGCTATCATATTATCGATATATTAGAAAATAACTACAAAGAAGTTTAATTAATTAATATTACTGATGCATCAGTTTCGTTTGGTAGTTTAGCTCTTAGAACCTATAATATCACTAGGCTACGTAAAATGCCTGAGAAAATCATTAACATTATGGGGAATTCTTGAGATCAACTATACTAAAAACTAGTGCGTGGTACACAGCTGACAGACGCATTTCAAGTAAGGTGGGGATTCAGACGAGACTGCTAACCAACTTCCACCTGAAGAGGAACTTATGAAAAAACGTGGGAAGTGGATTGGACACACATTCAGGAAACCACCAAACTGCATTACGAGGCAAGCGCTAACTAGAAGTCCTGAACGGAAACGATAAATAGGAAGGCCGATCAATACACTGCGTCGAGAATTGGATGCAGACATCAAAAGTATGAATAGCATATGGAAAGAACTGGAAAGGATTGGGCAGGACAGAGTTGGATGGGGAATGCCAGTTGGCGGCCTATGTTCTCACACGGGGAGGGAGTAACAGGCGTAAGTAAGTAATTATTACAGATTATGTGCTGCTGCTCTATTTTATCATGATATCTGAACTCTGTTCAGGCACAATGTTGAGGGATTCACATAACAATCTTAAAAATTATAAGAGGAAACTCAACAATTGTACTTAAGCTTCATGGTATAAGCGATCCTATTTTAAGGAAAAGTGGACCATTGCTTTTGCACAACGCTAAAAATCTTTCTTAGTCAAATAAAGGAGCATTGTGTAGAAAGCCGAATTTTGAAATTAATAGAATGATTGAAGTTTAGTCTTAGATTATATTTGAAAAGAACCAAATCGTTCATTTTAAATTAACTACGATATCTTGTATAAAGTTTGGAAAAATGTTTAGTTTCTTGTTTAAAGAACTTTCCTTGAAAAAGCTTGAAAATAGATCCTTACAATTAAGGGTAAACCAAGTATGGTAAGATATTGAACTACCTATAGGTAAAGGCATACGGTATAAGTGATTTCAAAGAAGATAGTTTACCTGTAAAACTAGGAGGAAAACCTACTTTATCTAACAAAGATTAACAGTTTCATGTTTAAACATATAGAAAGAAACAAACTACAATATGCTTATATACGCAAGATTTCGAATGTAGCCAATTTTACTTATTCTTTAGAAGTTATTCTGTGTTAGAAACCAAGTTGAGCTATATTCAAAATAATAACATATTATAACATAAGTGACCTATAGTTAATGCTTATCGAAATCTGATGTTTACACCAATAAAAAAATGAAGAGCACTTGGTAGATATTTCTACCTGATTTTGACTCCTTATCAGTTTGCACTCATTAGACTATGAATATAGTTCAGCTATAATGTTTTTAAGCTTTGGGATGAGTATAATTTATTTAAACTGCCTAATTAGGACTCGGTAATTTATACATTCAATCTCAATCTATTAGTGATACTATCCTATTCTAATAAAATATTATTAGTTAATCGCTGTCTTATTGTAGTGAACAGAACAAGGGTTGGAACAATCGAACTATATTTAGTACAAAATTACAGAGTGACTTGGTAAAATAGAAAAATCATACTATAATACTTAATTTGCAAAATGTCCGATAATTGTCTCGAACTTCATTGTTCTTGCATTTCCATACTAATTGCTTTCTATTCCCGTTCTTCCTCTCTTGATCTTCCCCATCTTCTGGTGCCAGATATTACATTCCTGACTCGCATCATATACTACTTATATCAATATAAGTAGCACGCAGTACATTATCTCTATACTTTGTTGACTTTATTAAAAAAATTTTTAAAATCTAGCTAGAATTTAATTATTACTACTTTCACGATCATCATTAAACTAAGTCAGTTTCTGAAGTTTTGTTTTCTATATTTTTAAGTTATTTCAATCATGAATCTACTTTAAATGAAAAGTTGTAAGCTGAGACAAAACAGATGTTTAATAGTATACAATTTTTAATAATTATTCACTTGATATTGAATATGATGATGATGATGAAAAATTTCGTCAACTTATACAGAAACACTTACAAAACTTACGAAGGCATTTACTCATAAAAATCTATATTATTTATCATTGTCTGGTAGGTCAGCCATAGAAATCATACTAATGAATTTATCTACATTCACATTTAATGACAATCGTTTTGACTATGCTCTTTGAAGACTGAATAACTTTATCATCTTGTCTACTTGATTTATTTAGATAGTAATGAAATAGATAACAGAAGTTAGTTATAAATGATCTGTCTTTTTTTATGATGATAATTTTATATTAATTTAAACAAGCTGAATTTCTGGACATCTTATCCATCAAGATAAATATTGTCTGTCTATTGATAAGAATAAAATACATAAGTTTAAATAAATGATTTCCACGAAATTTTAGACAAGTACTTTTTGATGGGTAAAATAAAAGGTCACTCTTTTTTTTAATGAATGACCCTTTCAAGTCTAGAATGTATTAATGAGAGTGTAAAATGCAGTTATTTTGATCTTTTCCTCATGTGGTAGATTTTGGTTTAATGAATTGTTTATAATTCTTTAATGTTATTCTATAATTCCTATGAATGAAAAAAGCATTTTAGTGTTTAGAAAAATAAGTTTACCTAGTAAGTTTATTGGATGTGATTGTTTGGTTTAATGAAATTCAAATTTTCGTATTACGTACTGAATGTTAGTACTAAATCATGAAACGATTAACTCAATTTGCAACAGATGATATCCTGTAAAAGGTTTATTGTTAAAGTCATCACAATAGTGGGTTTATGACGTTATAAATATTGTGAAAGTTGATAGTGGATAAAGAGGAGGAATGTATTTGTAAAATCTCAGCGAAAGAATTTAAAGTAAATCCAACTTTTCGCCTGGCAATCTGGTACAAGTTTGGACTATTCGTTCAAATTTAGACGAAAGTTCTTATTGATAGTGGATAGATCTAATTATTTGTACTATACATAATATTATCACTGGCTCATCTTGTTTTCCATATTTGTTTGATGAGTAACTATTTCTAGTCATAAAAAGACATTAGTGAACAAGATTTCTACGCCACTCACACAAGTCTTTACTGATGTGATGTGGAATGATAATTATTAGTATTATATTTGCTTTGCCTTTAGATTTTAAACTTGGCAGTCTTTTTGCACGAAAATCTAAAACATACAAAATTATGTAAATTCTCATTTTATTTAATCATTTCAGAGGCATAATTGGGAAGGTACCCTACTTATTTCGTCACATTGAGTAGTTCAAGTTTAATACCGTCAATATCAGTATTTTGTTTCATCTAGTGAAATATTAAAGAACAAAAAACATTTCGTAAGACATCACGAAACACGATATGAATGTAGGTTTTGAAAAGTAGAACAACAGTAACAACAACAAAAATAATATCACATTGGTTTTGTGGATATTATAGTAATTTCAACGGTTAAGATCATGAGTCAGTTGGAGCTAGGACGAAACGGCAGTCCAGTGCTTCCAGGTTTTCCATGGTGGTCTAGTTTCAATTGACTCATGATCTTAACCATTGAAACAAAATAATAAATAAATAAAATAAATAAAATAATCTTTCTGAGTAGTTTTTAAAAAAAATTAATAATAAGCTATCCTACTCAATATATGGTTATCTCAACTAAAATAATCCTGTTTATTTCTGAACTTTATAACCATCGACTCAAGCAAACCCTTTTTATACCATTAATCCCAATCTTTTAATGTTGGTTCATACTTCGTTTTAAATTAATTTAAATTCATTTTGACATTTTTATGCTTTAATTGAAATAACTCTTTGATGCTGCACTAAAAACTGAATCTGTCTTATTGGATAGTAGCCAACTAAGAGAACAATTAAATTTACTTTGGTATTATTTGTTTGAATCTTCCAATTGATGTTTAGGACTGCGATTGATCAGTCACTTGTTGGTATATGTGGATATTGTGCGCATTAAACTTCACCTTATTGCACAAACAAGTGGTTATCAGGACTCAGTAGCTAAGTGAACAACGCAATGGCGTTTAAAGCAAACGGTACTGGGTTCCAGTCATGGAGTAAACATCAGCTTAGGAATGCAGGTACATTCAGATAACGAGTTCCAAATAGGATGAAACGCTCTTCCTGAATTCCACTGCTAGCCACCATCCATCTTTGCATATTGACGAACAATTGTTTTATTACCTTCTTATATTAAATAAATCTTTAAGTAACTTTTGTCGGTGATAATAATTACTTTCATAGTAATCCATTTCATATGTACATAGAGAAATGATTACTGTATGACATTTTCTAGATGCTATGATATTTCAACGAGTCATTGTATTGCATAAAATAACTAGAAACAATCACATGTATTCGAAAAGAAACAGAAACAACTGGATTATCAACAATAATAAACAATATTGAATCATGTGATAGTCATTGATAAAAATAGATAATTGTCAACTAATAATTTGCATTAATTTGTTTAAAGTTAGTGATGTCATTATTTATTTCATGAATCTTATGTAATAGGATAAGGAAATTATTTTCAACAAACATATGGGATATCAGCCTACTCATAAGTAAATATAAAGATATGACTAAAATTAGAATCGAACGTTTATTTATATTTTAATATACCATAATTATTAGTGGATGAGATTATCATAATCGATGTTAAACTGTTATCTATTTAGAATACGTCAACTAATACTGACTGTTTGGAGTAATACTATTTACTTAACATAATATTAACATGAAAACTAAATGGAAATATCATAAAGAAATGATGTATAGATTATCAGAAAACGTAATTTCAATATAAATTTACTTGTTGAATTCTAATAGTTAAGTTACTTAGGTTATTTGTTATAGAAGACATTCTGAGAATTAAGAGTTTTAAATTCTTGGAGTTATCACTACTTTAAATATTGTCGGTAATGACACAGTCTTATAATTTGTTATCTAAGAGCAAAGCTGAATATTAATTCTTATCATTAATTCAGAGACATTTTTTGTTATTAACTCATAATTAGTTCGTTACTATGAAAACCTAATGATAACAACCCGAACAACATTTACGTAGTACAAAATGCAATTTACTCTGGAAATAATTGTTAACTTCGAAAAGTGTTATATTGAGAAATTACATTTAATAAGAAAAAAGTCTACTTGTTATGTTTATAAATTTAAATTAAGGCAAGTATTATTAGCCTGAAATTCTTATACCTGCATTTAATTGATTTGATTGTATTAGAAGAGATTTTGTGGAAATTGTAGTAATTTTAATAGCTGAGATCATGAATCAGGTGGTTAAGCGCTCGTATGCGAGACCAATAGGATCTGGGTTCAAATCCTGAGAGGCAGGGTCGTAAATGCTCACTGCAGAGGAGTTTCAAGATAGGTTGAAACGGCCGTCCAGTGTTTCCACGTTTCCCATGGTGGTCTAGCTTCAATCGATTCATGATTTCAACTATTGATTTGATTGTGATTAGAATACAGAATTGAAACACAAGACCCTCTTGTGACAATTTTGTTGTCTCTGGGCAAAAGTCAAACATAAATGCATAGTTGAAAAAGTTATTCACTGGATTTTTGGACAATCATTTAAAACAAAAATTTTAAATAGTGGTATTTTACGCAAAATTAAGATAATGACTGAAAAATAGGTTAGTTTACAGGTTCACAATTTCACATTATTCTCTACTTAAATGAGTCATTATTTCTTCTAAAAAAAAAACAATAGCAACAGAACATAAATTATCAATGTTTTATTAGTGGTGGGGTTGATGAGGATGAATATTCCAAAAAGATCATATCGTGATAAAAAAAAGTGGAAATCACTTCATTCATGTTAAATTACTAAGTTAACAATTTAACTTGGCTAAGATCTAGGTTATGCCCTCAATATTTTCAAATGAATGTATAGTAATATATTTTTACATGTTTATTCTGATGACTAGTAATGTCGAAATTCCCAGTTGACAAAGTTTAGATTTGCATGGTTTATTCTACGAACTAGCTAGTCGACAATCTGCTTTTTGGACAGTTAATAACGAATCTATTATAATGAGCAGATGGTAAAGTAAATTATTTCAAAAAATGGATGGAGAAGAAAACAAATGAAAATGGTTTTATATCTATAATGTCTTTTATACACAGAAAAACTACAGAAGTCAGACATAATATGTAAATTCTTATTCTGTTTCCTGATATAAACAATAATATCAAAATATATGGATATATTCTATAGATTCGATAAAAAAATTTTTATTATCGGTATAGGGTTATAGAGATTATTAAATTTTTGATTGAGATCATGAATCGATTGATGTTAGACTACCAATGAAAACTTAGAAGCACTGAACATTAACACCGTTGGATACCGACTCAATAGTCTAGAGGTTAAGTGTTCATGCACGAGACTAAAAGGCCTAGATTCGAATTCCGTGAGAGCGATCGTGGATGTGCACTGCTGAGGAGTCCCGTACTAGCACGAAATAGTCGTCAAGTTCTTTCAGATTTTCAATGGTGGTCTAACATCAATCGATCCATGGTCTCAATCAAAAATTTCGTTTTGTCTGATTTAAATCAAATTCAAAACAACAGATACACAAATTGAATGACCTAAGTACTTTATCATATATATTTATACCTTTAAATCATTATAATGAACATTGGTGAAGGATATTTTGAATTTATGACATGTTGACTCTTTGATAGTTCAAACTGAGGTAAAATTGAAATAGAATAAACATTACAATTTGTTGATACGTTATTCAACTATGTTTAATTACAATGGTGTAGATCATGAGTAAGTTAAAGCTAGACCATCATGGAAAACCTGGAAGCACTGCATGGGTGTTTCGTCCTATCGTGGGACTCTTCAGTAGTGCGCATCCATGATCCCTCCTCGCAGTATTCGAACTCAGACCTCTGGGCCGGCTTCCAACAATGTTAATGTCTAACTTCAACTAATCCACGACATTGCGCCACCGGACACCACTGTCTTCACTGAATTACTATCTCACAACTGAACCGGTTGAACTCCACTGGTCACTGCTTCTCCCTAGAACTCCAGGAAATACCATTGAAATTACTACAATATCCACAAAACCCCTTCTTTTATAAATGTTTGATTAGTGATTTTTTTATTAAAAAGAAAGAATATTGAGAATTAATGCAGTTGAATAAGATAGGTAATATACATGAGTACGGTCATTACTAGTTTGAATGAAAATTTATGAATTGAAGTGAATTATATTTTAATCGTTTAAAGATCCCCATCGTATTAAAAGACTAATATATGAATAAAAAACATTCCTTTCGATAAATTATCTTCAAGTTTTACAGTTAGATGTTCAAATTAATAATTCGAACAATTGCGAGGTTAGGGTCAAAGTACATTGTTTAAAGCATGTGAATTTGGGATTGTTAAACAAACTAGAATAAATTCACTTGGTGTTGTTTTACTTGTATCTTCCCAGGACTCAGTAGCTAAACTGATAACTCGATGGCGTTTGAAACGAACGGCACTGTGTTCGAGTCCGGGAATGAACATCAACTCTGGGGTGCAGGTACATCCAGCTGACGAGTCCTAACTACGACAAAACGCATGTCCTGGATTACATTGCTAGCCAATATCCATCTTTGCTTAAACTAGAATAAAATTGTTAATATTGATATGACTCATATATGTTAAATGAAATTTTAAGATCTATGATCAGGACAAATATGGGTCAGATAGGGTGAGAGAAATAATAGTGCAATAACAATTCGGTCAAATGTTTAGTAGAAGGCTATATTCGACACGAATTAGCTTCACTGGTCACGGCTTCTCACTAGAAATCCGAGAATTAACTCACAAAGCTAGTCACTAGTGAGCACATGTTAATTACTAGTATAGGGGTTATGAAGATTATTAAGTTTTTGATTGAGATCATGAACCGATTGATGTTAGACCACTGTTGGAAACCTAGAAGCACTATATTGTATGAAAAATTAGTAAAACGTAATAAGGAGGGGGTGAATACGAAGTGAATGACTCATGAATTATATTTCTTTATGTGTTTTACATATTGGTTGTTTTAATACTATGAGTAGTTAAGTTATTTTGACACATTGTAGTTGAATTTTTTTAGAAGAAAAAATGTAAAGAAGAATTGTTGTAGATATAGAAAACTTGTAGAAAAGAATAAATTGCTTAATCAAACAATGACTAGCATTTTGGTTAAAGTAAATTGACTTATTCGAAATTCAAAGAAACTTGTACACTGATAAAACTATAAAATTTTTAATAAAACATTATGCTTATTGATGTATCTTAGGAAAATGTACGATTCATATTCATCTGTATATATTGCTATTTTATAACTTCTAAACGATTCATATCAGAAGAGTCTTTGTGAATAGTATAATAATTTCAATGGTTGTAATCATGAGTCAATTGAAGCTAGACCACTACTGAAAACCTGGAAGCATTGGACGATCATTTCGTCCTAGTGTGGGACTCCTCAGTAGTGGGTGTCCACGATCCTGCTTCGCGAGATTCGAATCTAGGACCTATCAGTCTCGCATGCGAGTGCTTAACCACTAGACTACTGAACCAGTATCCAGGTTTCCTATGGTGGTCTAGCTTCAATTGACTCATGATCTCAACCATTCTAAAAAGATTATCAAGACTCATTTGTATATAATTCACACTGTTGAAGTTGTCAAAATGTTTCCCTTTAAAATTACTGTTTTCTATCTATGTTTAAGAGTTTTTAAAGCCTCTAATTATATGATCACATGTATTAACCTATCAGTTGTTAAAATATTTTGAAATATGTACTTTATACTAATGTATTCCTTTGTATGTAATTAGAAAAAAAAAGAAAGTCATGTTGGCGATCATTCATACATTACAAAATAATTTGTTCCCAAAGAACTTTCTTATTGATGTTAATATTTGAAATTTATTTTTATTTCTACATCTGACAATCAGGTGAATATTCCTATTTTGTTTTTAAATGGAATTTTATTTAATAAAATTAAAGATTGGTAGAAACTGGTTAATTATAGATCAGATGAAATCTGTTGCTAACAGAAATATTGAATTTTTTGTTGTTTAACTCAATTAAATAAAATAATATGGACAGTAACTATAAACGTGGTATAAAATTGAGAAAAAAACAAAGAATTTTTCTTTTTTTTTAAATTATTTCTCTTTCAATGGATTTTATCAAATTAAACGATGTCCTCATATTGAGTAATACAAAGTGTTGTAAGAAGATACAAACAAGAGTTAAAGGGATAGTCAATTTAATTGAATGACTTATAATATTAGTGAACATGTAAATAATTTGATACATTTTATGTTCTGCATATCTAAGTATATGAGACATTTAAAATTATGAACTCTAATGAATATTCACTAAGATACACATTGTATATATAAGATTTAACCAACTTATCCATCTGTAACTTACTATACTTTAAACAACTAGTCTTTGTAAAAAGTGAGAATTATTAGCCTCTCAAAAAACAAAAACAATAACAACATACATACATATCCTGTTCCGTGAAACATGAGAAGTACAAGTCTCTAATCCATATGGTATTACTGTAGTAAAGGAGGACACAGGTGAGGACAACCGAACTACATTAAGCACAAAATTACAGAGTTACTTGATAAAATAGAGAAACCACAATATGATAATTAATTTGCAAAATGTTCAATAATTGTCTCGAACTTCGTTGTTCTTGCAGTTCCATACTAATTGCTTTTTATTCCCGTTCTTCCTTTCTTGATCTTCCCCATCTTCTGGTGCCAGACATTACATTCCTGACTCGCATCATATACTACTTATATCAATATAAGTAGCACACACCACGTTAATAGTTAGGAAAAAATGATGGCTTTAATTTTGTAACTGAGTTTGATGACGTAAAATAAAGCTCATGAAAGTAAACATTAGAATGTTCGTTATACATATAGTACTTCTTTTTTATATGAATGAAAATTTTTATTTTTGTGATATATTAAGCAAGTAAATAATTTAAAACAATAAGTTTATTCATGCAACTATTGTGGTATCCTATTAAATTAACTTTACTACGTTTGACTCTCTAATATATATTGGATAAAATACTGTTGTAAATGCATGTAATATCAAGTGAATAAGATCTCAACCTGAACAGTTCTACAAATATTGGTAATTAATTAATATCTTTTGTATCATTACTGATTTGACTATTATCATGAACTCAATTTGGTTAGAGGACTATAGAAAATTGTGGAGCACTGGATAAAGGATATATCAAGTTTTTGACTTCTCAGAAGCACTCTACCAGGTAAACGTACAGGAGTAAACCAAAAAATGTCAAGTCTGATAGGAGGAGAAAATCTTCTAATCATTCTTAGCAAATTTACTTCAAAGAAAGATGATGAGGTATTGGGATTGTTTGAGTGTTTCAATTTAAATCTGGTTTAAACCTATGAGCCAGAAAATGTGACTACCCGAAAAAGTCAGCAGTGAGTGCATGTGTAAGGAATGAACAGCCTTCTTTTTATACACAAGATATACAATTTAACATTTTTATGATTGTTTTTCATACGAAGAATCTATAATAACTTTGTAAGAAATATAAAAAGTTTCCCTTAACTGGATAGATACCACTGCTTATTCAAATAAAATAACCCTAGAGTAAAAACCATGAATATGAACTTCCGACAGATTTTTCCAGGTCTTCAATAAGAATCGTTTCTCATTATTCTGATTGTTTCCATTTATGTTTTTTCTTACAATAGTGCACAATGTTCACTGTCTTATTCAATAGAATGATTTTACAACTTTAAGATGGATTTGGTTTTTCTAATTAAATGAAAAACTTATTTGGACTTTTGGAATTGTTTACTGAATAGGTATTGACAGATAATTCCCATTCAAATATTAAAATTAAAACACGAATTTCAGTGAAGGGATCCCTTTTCAACGAATTTATTATCAAGCTGTACAATCGTATATATATATACGATAATAAATTCGTTGAAAAGAGGTCCCTTCGCTGAATAGGTATTATTTATTTAATTATCAAAATTTATCTATCTTATATCACATGTAAATATTTCATTTTTCAACAAACTAAAAACTAACATTATTTTAGTGACCTTTATCAGACAAACATGACTCATTTGAAAGAGATCCCGTGATATTTAATATGACCTAGGAAGGGAGAGGAATATAGTGTTCTTAACCTCTAACCATTGTCTAAAAGTCAGAACATTAAGAGAATCGGATGAACTTTGTCCGAAATATAATTTAAACATTGATAAATTGATGTTACATAGAGACTAAGGAGAATATATACGAGAAGTTAAGATTCACTACTAGAACCATATATAAATGAGATGAAATGAACTTTAAAACTCCACAAAATAATAAGTGTTTCAGAAATTAATGTTTGAGTGCTCAATAGATTTCAGTGACTTTTTCCAAGTAACCGTTCATGATCAAAATGAGCTTCGCGTCGAACAATATCTATTAATCACCTACAATACTTCATTGACCGCTAATTTATAGCCTTAGAGATAATTATTGAAGGTTTAGTGTGGGGACAGTGACCGGTAAAGTTTAACTGTAACACTAATGAACCAGATATCACGGATGACAATTGATTATCATACAGTTACATTGTTAATTGACTAAAGATAGAAAAAACAATTATTAGATCTCAGCTTAGAGTTCCACGGCTATCTGATTTACCATAGGATTTGAAACGACTGAATTCAAAACCAGATCACTGGTGAAAAGTCCTAAACTAGTATAGAAAGCCATCTTATTCTTTACAGTTTTCAGTGGTCCATCGACTTATTTTAATTAGCAATGAAAAACAACTTTTCAAAATTAGAAAATGTTTTGAAACTTCCAACACTCATCATTTCAACATTTAAAAAACTTTGATATGATGCTAGTAGTAGAAAGACAGTTCATGTCAGTTATTTGGATACTTATTCCAAATTTTTTATTCATTTGAGTAAAGTGTAAATCGTTAAACTAACATCTATGAAATGAATAATTCAGTCACATTATAGTATTTGTAATCTCGTTTATAATAAAAATATGCTTAAAATACTAACTTGAATTGTTTGAATATCATCGAGTACGTATACTTTGATAAGGAACAAAATTTCTCTATCCCATAGTAATAGATTACCTTTAAACGTTTATTTATCTGTATAACCTCTGAAATCGTTCAATGGATAAATGTGCAGCTTTTCTCAGATACAATTTCATATTGCATGATATCATTTCGAAATTTTAAAAAAATGTCAGTATTTTGCAATTACGTATTTGCTACCGAATATATCATATGGGAAATATCAAGATCCTGAAATACAATTCAGAGAACACTAACCAGATCACACTTGATGAAGAAAATCTGGAAGAGGCGGAAGGTTTATATACCTGGGGAGCATCGTCGATAAACAAAGATTTTCTGGTGCAAATGTGAAGGTTTGAATTAACAAAGCGACAACGGTATTTCATGAGGTGTCAAATATTTGAGACTCAAAAGGCTATCAGATATCGCAATCAGAATTTTCAATATAGACGTCAAGACATTCTTGTTGTACGGAGCTCAAAGTTAGAAAACTACAATCATCATCGAAAAGGGATAGGTATTCATGAACAACCGTCTACACAAGATAGTCTTAATCCATTAGTCAAAGACCACGAGAAATAATCTACTGTGGCTGAGAACAAATCAGCTTCCATCTGAAGAGGAAATTATGAGGAAACTATGGAGGTGGATAGAGTACACACTGGGGAAACCACTAAACTGCATCACGAAGCAAGCGCTAACTTAGGATCCAGAAGGGAGATGAAAATGAGGACGATCAAGCGACACATTGCGCCGGACTTTGAGCCAGATATTAGGAATGTTAATAGTTCTCAGAATCAGCTATAAACAACAGGCTGAGATAGGGTTGCATTTAGATCCTTTTTCGGCAGACTATTCTTTAAGAAGGACAGTGGGGGAAAGTATGTAAACATTTTACAAAATAATCTGTTATATAGATATGATTTAGTAGTTAGTAATATGATCTGATAACAAACTTATGTTATTATTCGGACATAATAGAAAATTCATCGTTAGGCTAATTAAGAAATTCAACAATCAGATGTCATATTAAAAAACTTTAAAACGTGTTCAAGTTTATCTCGTAACGAAAGTGACATTATTATTTCTTCTGTATTTTTTAAAAAGTATACTACTATGTGAAATAAAGTTTAAGATTCAAAACTACAGATTAGTTATAATCGGATGACTGAAAAACAGTCATATTATTAAGTACTTTGAAAATCTAACAAATTAAAGCTTATCGAAACTAATTTCAATAATGTATGGGCTTCAAGAGAATATTTAATGATTAGACTATGAAAGAAACAAATTGCATGTTAATTATAGCTGTTCTACCAACACACAGTATCTGTCTTGAATGAGAAATGATAGCAAAAATTTGTCTGTCGATAAAAATGATTTCTTGCCATGTGGTGTATATTATTACCTGATTTTGAGTAAATATTACTGATTAAAATAGAATCGTTTAGATATACGAAACTTAGATTCCATGTAGTTCGATGTATCCTAGATCTTAGATATGATTTGAAAGTTCAGTTTCAATTTTATCTTTTCTTCAGCTCACATTAGACCAGCTCATTATTTGCTTTATATTAAAATATTTAGTTATATAAAGTGTTATGTTATGGTATAGTACTTGGAATTACGACAACTTTGGAAAAAATTCAGTCTATCAGTAAATTTAGTTTTTATCTATAAACATGTAGAAGATAATTTCCTTCAAGCACATTTTCCCTCCTACCCATATGCATTGTAAACAATTTTACTCCGTCATCAGTTATTGTATTATTGTTGTTTTACGTATACAAAACATTCATAATTTATCATTCATGAAATATGAAAAGTAATTTGTCTGTTCAAACTTGTTTTTTGGACCAAAATCGAGTATATTCCTTAGGGATGGTAAGTGGCACAATCTGTTCAAGAATATATAAACAGGTGTCATTACCAAGGTTTGATTTGATAATTTCGAATAAATTGAGCATTGGGTTGATTGTTATAAATAAAAATAATATATTTGTAATATCCCAATGAGTAGAAAATTGGATTTTCTGACGTTTCGTGACTTAGTGTAAGTCACTTCTTCAGAGAATAAATATCCAAATTTTATTTATAATATATAAACAGTTTAAACTGATCTTCTAGACTATCAAATAATAATTACATTTGTTACTTACTTAATGATGGTGTGTTTTTAACACGATAATTAGAGTTTGAGTTTTAAAATTATTCAAGTGTATACATTTTATGTATATTACAATAACATTATGTTTGTTATTAAAGATGGCGAATTTAGTGAATTTCGTCAATTGATACTTTACAAGTTACTATAACCTGGATAATGTACGAAATTTAACTTTTAAGATAAATATTTAAGAACCCGTCTAAAATAACATGATAATTATAAAATTACAAAAGATGTTTTCACATAATGAAAACTAAGGATTGAAACTACTTATAATCTATGGAATTGAAGTAGTATAATGAACGATTTGAAATGTGTATTTAAAAGTACTTCCATTGTAAATTCACTTGGTATTGTTTTGCTTGTATCTTCTCACCCAGCTTTAAGACTGCAGTTGATCAGTCTGTTATTGGCATATGTGTACACTATGCATATGCCTCGATATTGCCTTAATTCACAAGCTTTTATAAGTAAAGATGGTAGTGGATAGTAGTGGAATCCACGATGCTCGGTTGAAGCGAATGGTACTGGCTTCGGGTCCCAGAGTGAACATCAACTCTGAGATGCAGGTACAACCAACCGACGAGTCCCAAATAGGACAAAGCGTGCGTCCTGGATTCCACTGCTAGCCACTATCCATGTTTGCTTACTTCCATTGTAGTTTCTTGGAATTCTTTGACTATCTACTATATTTTTGATATGAATAACTGCAGTAGAAAACTAAGATAAATGTTAGGAAAATATGATTTTGATTACTTGATCATACAGAGTGATGCTGTTGGCAATATTTTCGAAATTCCCCAAAAATAATACGATACTGCTAATTAAAATTCAACTATTCTTTTTTTATATCAGAAGGGGCTTTGTGGATCGTATATTAATTTCAATGGTTGAGATCACAAGTCGATTAAAGCTAGACCATCATGGAAAACCTGAAAGCACTGAATAGCTGTTTCGTCTCATCGTGGGACTCCTTATCAGTGCGCATATATGATCCTGCCTTGCAAGGTTTGAACTCAGGACCTATCAGTCTTGCACATGAGCGCCTAACCACTAGACCACTGAGCCGGCCAGCATCCAGCGGTGTTAATGTCTGACTTCAACCAATCCACGAAATTGAGCGACACATCCACCATTGTTTTCACTGAGTTATTATCTCACAACTGACCCAGTTGGACTCCACCGGTTACTGTTTCTCACTAGAACTCCAGGAAATACCTCTCGAAGTCAGTCACTAGTGAGTATTTTTTGATTCATATCAGAAAAAAGTTCAACCGGGTCTGTTGTGACTTCATGAATTTGTGCCGTGTTTTTTTCTGGCCACTCCTAGCTTTCTTCCAACCTACTCCTATACCATAAAACATTACACATCGTGGTAGTCATTAAAATTCAACTATCTTTTATGAATATTAAAGTATTAACACAATTGCTTGTTTTATCCTTAAAATGTTACAAAATTTATTGTTGACATTTAGATTGTAAAATAATCTTATAGTTTATGAACAGCACTTTTTTAGACATTTAACAATTATAAATTTTACTATACAATGATTCAGTTCACAATTATACGCCTGGTATAATGCCAATGACGTCGATTATAGTAAAATTTCTAATGAATATGTATTATTTAATGTATCATCATTTTGATTTATTTTAGTAAACAGTAAATTTAGTTTTGGTGATGAAAAAAAAAAGAAACATCCTTCTTTTTTTTGTATTTTTTTCATCGTTGTTTTTCACATTTAATAAAACTATCAAAAAATGGCTACGACAAGAGTCTAGTTTAACTAATACTGACTGATTACATAATAGTTACAATATTTAAACTCTATTTAATTTATTACTATGAAAGTTATTATAATATTAAGTTTGTGGTAGACTGGAAATATACATATATATTTTATAAATATCACAGTTAATGGACAGTAATGTCATTAATAATTATTATAACAATAATAGTACTACTAATAATAAGTAGATAAATAGAAGAACAACAACAAAATCACTCTCACTAAACCAATTTAGTTCAACTGCATGCAACTAACTTTTGTTTTCCTTTTTCGTTTTCTTTTGTTACTTCAGATGTTGCATGTAAATGTTCATCACTTCTTCTTTTTTTCATCTTTCGAACAAACTTTTGATGTTATCCGACTGTAAATAAGAAGGAGTTGTATGTTGGTGAAATGTACAAGAATAACAAAGTATTAAAATTCGGTGAATAATCAACAACAGAAGAAAGAAAGACCCAGTTTGTCTGAAATTCATTTTTTTTTCTTTCTTTCATTCTTTGTATGCACGTTTTTTCAGAAAAGAGACTTCACGTTTCTTAATGAAACTTATTTACTATATTTATGTGTATTTTTTAGAATAAGTTTCACTCATTATCGAATGATTAAATGATATAACAATGTTTTCATTGTATAGTTAGTTTATTTCTTAATTTCAAAAACTCCACCTGGAGCCCCACTGGGGCTATTACCGATCCCAAATCTGGATAAAAGAGGAGGGTTGGGCATAGGGTTAGAAATTCAAACCCGTAGAAAACTAACTCGCTATAGAAACGATAACCAGAAAAAATAAGTTAATTTCAAAAGTAATGAGAGTTTGTTTTAATTATTGTTTTACTGAAACTTAGTTTTTTTTTAAAAAAAGATTACTGGTTTTTAAATTACAAATCAATCAGAAAACGAAAGAAAAATATTAACGACAAAATATTTAGGATTAATTTCCATGGATATAACTTTCGTGTTTAGATACTTAAGATACTTTAGAAGAATTGTAACTGACTTAGATTGAATTGAAATAGCTAAAAAAGACTAACATGAATTCAGTAGTATATCAGCTAAACTACAAAATTCTACCAATGATGAGTTAGTTTTAAATGAATTTGAAAGATATTTCATTTCAGTTTTCCATTATATAAAATTAACATATAACTATAAATTTAATGTACTTAGATGACGAAGATAATCAGAAATATGCCATATATTAGCGCAATAAATTTTGAACTATTTGATCACACATATACTCTTATAAATATCCTTGTCTCCTCTTACCCCATTTACAGTATAGTTGACCTTTTATTTTTATATATAAATGCTGTTAACAAGTATATGTGTGGTCAGATTGTTTGTAATGTATTGCACTAATATATCACATAGTTCTGATAATCTTCGTCTGTTTATTACATTATCGAAATTTATCAAAGGGACTAATTGCTTTAATGTACTTATTATTTTGTTTTGATGTTTTATAAACGTACGATTTATGATTAGGTTTCATAATAGTAATAATAATAATAATAATAATAATAATAATAATAATAATAATAATGTGAATATCTTAATTAATGAGATTTACAAATATCTTCCTAGAAACTATATAACCAATTCAAATTAAAAAAACGTTTACATGAATATCTCTTGTTGAAATCATGAGTCAAGTGAAGTTAGACCACCATGGAAAACCTGGAAGTACTGAACGGCCGTTTCGTCCCAGTATGGGACTCCTCAGCAGTACGCATCCATTATCCCGCACCCCGCGAGGTTCGAACCCAGGACCTATCAATCTCGCGCCAGGCGCTTAATCAACTAGACCACTGAGTTGGCATTCAACTGTGTTGATGTCTAACTTCAACCAATCCACGAAGTTTACGTGAATACTTTATTTTTACTGATTCTGATGATCAGTAAGAAAATTTTCCGGTTATTATTATTATTTTCAATTTGACAACTAAATGGATGCTATTTAAATTTAGAGTAGGGTGACAAAATATGTAGAATTCTTATTATTTCAGAAACAGAAAAAAATGCGATAAACGTTTACAAAAAGTATTTTACATTTGACTATTTAGTCAAGATATTTAAGGATTTCATTTAACATTAGTTTAATATACAGTTTGTGATGATCGGCAGAACTCGATCAGCTCTAAAAAAACCGAGTAATCAATTATTTGTGAAATTCTAAGTATTACAGGAAATCAATCACTTCCTGATTAGTTCAGTAGTGAATCTTATGACTATGGAGCCTAGTGTCAAGAGATCAAATCCATTAGATAGACATCGGTTCTGTTAGGATTACAGGAGTGTTTTGATGATGAATGCTAGATATTATGAAATCTTTGTCTAGTTTGGATTTTTCACTGACTATCTCCAACTAATAAAGATAAAACGTCTTAGAGAAATACTGATAAACATCAAACAATAATATTTGTGAAATTGCAAATTTGATTTTTAACTGACTTAATAATTATGTTTTGTTTCTGTTTAAGAATATTTTATAATGAACAAGTGATTAAGGCTTTTGTCTTACTTAAAAATCTTATGAAGTGTTCTAAGTAGAAAACGTAAAACGCAATGATTTTTCATAAAACGAAATAGATTTGTATATATTTTTTATAATCCTTATCATGTACTATACATATTATTACTGAAGTAATGGAAATATCTTGATCTTGTAACGTAACTGTAATGAATGAGTGCCGTTGAAAATTTATAAACATAATAAACGTATACCATCGTCATATCGAAATTATATTGTTATAAACATTACACCTAATGCTAACTTTCTTTTAATTCCTTTACAGTCATTGAGGCATATTCATTCTTACTCATAAGAAAATCAAGTGTATCATATCATGATTGAAATAAAGTGAATAGTTGAGGTTTTTAGGAAACAGTTCCTAATGAACTGATAGGGTGTCTAGATGAATGAGCAAGTTAATTATTTATATCTATTCAACATTAATGAATTTCGATAGTTGAAATCATGAGTCAATTGAAGCTAGACCACCATGGAAAACCTGGAAGCACTGGACGGCAGTTCTGTCCTAG
This sequence comes from Schistosoma margrebowiei, assembly GCA_944470205.2. Classification (NCBI taxonomy): domain Eukaryota; kingdom Metazoa; phylum Platyhelminthes; class Trematoda; order Strigeidida; family Schistosomatidae; genus Schistosoma; species Schistosoma margrebowiei. Next base: position 43,582,409 of record OX104028.1, on the reverse strand, counting down.
TATGAAACTTCTCAGTAGTGTGCATCCACGATCCCGCTTCCCGCGAGATTCGAACCCAGAACCTATCAGTTTCGCGCCAGGCTCTTAACCAACTAGACTACTGAGCCGCCATCCAACGGTGTTAATATCTAACTTCAACAAATCCACGACATTGCGCCAACGTACACCATTATCTTCAGTAAGCTGATATCTCACAACAGACCTGATTGAATTCCACTGATCATAGCTCCTCATTAGAACTCCGAGAGTGTCTCTTGAAGTTAGTCACTAGTGAGTAGGTGATTATTATCAGAATTGAATAGATGATTAATTATGATTACACAGATATAAGAAAATATTTTAATAATTTCATCAGAAAGTATGTTACACGAGAAATTAAAAGTTTACTTAGTTACAAATATAAACTAAATAAATTTATTTTATAATTAAGGGTTAAAATTATTAACTTATACATTCTATTGTTATTATTGGTTAAATAATAAGATTCATTCTAAGAACTGGAAATAATCTATCCTTTAAATATCTCTAGCTATATTTACCTGCTTTAATTTACTGTCCCTGCTCATATATTTTTGTTTCAAATATTATACTGACTAAATCATATTACCATTTAGTATTAAAGGGATGTATACTATTAACCAATACTATCTCGTTAAAAATAAAATTAACTTATTGTGAATAAAGGTGAAAAATATCTAGGGGAAATTATTATTCTTATAGCTTATTAACGGGATTGGTTAAAAAGAAAATAAATCAAACATATGACTACCAAATTATAAGTCTCTCATAGGTTTAAGAAAAATATAAATATCCACATGATAAGTAGATAATAAACGTGATAAACTCTTAGTTACTACTTATAAAGTGAATATTTACAATTTCCCAAAAGGTAAATATACATATTTTCTATTTCATCCTCTTATTTTATTTTATTTATAGGATAATGATTACATACATTTTCATTTGTGCATTATTATTAACTACGATTATGAGTTCTTCTAAATCTAATACAGTTGGATTATTATATCCTAACGTTTCAAAATCAGAAGACACAGAAATCTACAAAGGTTATGTGATAAAAACAATAACCAGTGCACCATTATATCGAATCGTTAGTTATTTCACTAATCGCACGGAAGAAAGTGAAGCAAAAGTACACGATTTACAAATTCCTTACTCAATGTATTATACACATATATATCTTGCTTGGAAATCTGCTGATCAATTGTTATCCTCTGTAAGTAGTTTCATTTTTTTTATCCTTCTTTAAAATATATATATATGTGCTCGAGAGTTTTAATGAGATGCATAAAAAAATATCTCTTATGTTCTTTACTCATTTTAACCGCTTGTATGTTGTTGAACATAAGTGATTATTTTACAATAGTCATTGAGGTATTCTGATATATGCTCATTTCATGGTTATTATCATATTTTTTCTTGACTTTATTTTTCTTAGATAACTCTACAATCTGATAATTCAGAAAGTAAATTAAATGGTGCTAATTTAGTTTTATCAACATCTAAACTAGGTGATATGTATGCACCTGGTATGATAACATCAGTTCTTGACTTTGTTACAAAATGTTATGAATGGGCTAAACCAAATAATCGACGAATACCATCTAGTTCAGCATATGTATCAACACTTAGAGTTGCATCAAAAGATGAAATTAATCGAGCATTAATTAAATATACAGTAGAACAATTTTTAAGAGCAACAAATTATGGGTCATATCATTTTGTTTGGGAAACGAATACAAAAATGGTAAGTCAAATATAATTTAAATATTTTAAAATAAAACTATTTTATAAAATGAATAAAATAATAAACAGACTAAAAAAAAAGTATGTTGAGAGTATAAGATGAAGTACATAAATTTTGACATTTTTATTTGGTTTATTTTATATGAAGAAAAAGTACTTCTAATATTACATGAATTCAAATGAATGAAGTCAACTGATGTAAATATATCTAAAATAACTCATTACATCATTGAATAAGAAAAAGAGAATTCAACAAAGAAAATTTTACTTCTCGACGACATCATTTCTATCCTTCAATAGACATATATATTTTCCATATAAATATAAATATGTATGTACAGTTTAAGAAAATGATTTCATTGAAAAGAAAATTTTGATGAGACTATAATTCATGGACAATCTTTAAGTAACGCTAAACTGAATTTGAGCGTGCCCACTTAATAACTAGAACCAAATAAAGGTTATAAACTAATGTAAGGAATTAGAATGATGACTTACATTTGATGGTTAAGGTTAAGAATTAGATTTTAGGTTTTCATCACAAACTGATATCAGCTATAATGTCAAAACTCTATTTAGCTAATTGAATGAGTGAATTTTGCGCTAAAATCCGAGATCTATTATCTTATACCTCATTAGTTGTTTTATAAATTATAGTCTCACCAAAGTTTTCTTCTCTTTTTCGTAAACATATCGTAATATTCTTCTTTAAAATGTCATTATAAAGTATATTCAATAGAATTTAGATGTATATCTAGTTCATTACATATAATTGATCATTCAAAGTAGTAGAATATAATGTTATAATTGATAAATTTATTTCTGGTAAAAATGAATTATATTGTATTTGTAATTAAAAAGACTAATATCTTCAATTGAATCATTTAAAAACAATATAGAATAATACTAATAACAACAAACTAGTACTCAAATATGTTTAATAGAATATGTATCAATTCATGAGAATTTATTATATAAAGTAAAATCTTTCTAATTAAAACTATATTCACTTTAATATGTTACTTATTGAATTCATTTTGTTGTTGTTGTTAATTTTAGAAAGAATTTATGAAAGAATTAAATTATGAACAAATTACATGTGGTGGTAATCATTCATTTTATAATCCATGTGATTGGACATTAATGGGTTTAAAACCAGAAATAGCTAAAGAACAATGCCTATATCGACTTATTAATAATAAATCTAATAGTTATTAATTACATTATTATTATTTATCAGTTTTTCTTTTTTTCTCTTATAACAAATCAAAACTTTCACATCAGGGAAATAAAAGCATCTAATTGAAATGAACAATTGTAAAAATGATCAAAATCAGTAATTCAGAGTATCACTATACAAATATATATCTGTCTACTGACAATATTAACTCTAACACCAAATCTCATTGTTTATACCTTCTCACACGATAGATTCTTTTCTTCTCTTACATGTTATCGATCATATAAATTCATTACATCATCAATAAACAAAAATTATGTTTGTTTCTTTTTTTTTCTTCAATCAACTTGTTTTTTTCACTTTATTGTTAAACTCATGCATGTTCATGTTTTTGTTGGGTTTTTTTCTCTCTCTCCCTCCCTCTCTCTCTCTCCTGCCGGAATTTCCGATTACCTTTTGCTTGTTATGAACATTATTCAAAGTATTTAAGTAAATATCTTGTTCATTTATTTATGTCAAGTTACATAATTATTAATACTATTTTTAAACTCTTTTTTTTGTCCCAACTATTCGATTTTTGTTTTCAGACAATGTTGGATAATAATTAAAATCAATATGGTCAGTATCTATGCGTTTTTATTTTTTCACACTAAGTATATTTTATAATTAGTTACAAAATAAATAAATGTTCATTAACATTATAAGCTTTGCTATAAACAGATTGATAGAAAATAAACGTTGGTTTAATGAAATGTTACCGTACTCTTTTTAATATAATGATATCAATAGTTGAAATTATGAGTTCATTGAAGTTAGACCACCATGGAAAACCTGAAAGCACAGAATGGCTGTTTCGTCCTAATATAGAACGAGACTGATAAGTCCTGGGTTCGAATTTCGCACGAGGCGGGATCGTAGATACGCACTGCTGATTTGAACTACTGAAATTACTAAAATCTCCACAAAACCCCTTCTGACAATGATATCACTTTTAACTATTGATAAAGTTTATTCTTAGTAAGCGTTTAATTCTTGTTTGTACATCGTTTGTAAATATTTTAATTTGATAATTTTATTGTTTTTGTGAGAGCTATGAGATATGCAAAGGCAAATTAGAATGGTTTATGCTCACATTATAAAAATGAATGAACATATAAACATTAGTATAACTGGTAAAGTTAAATGGTTACTTGAAGAGTAAACATTCATAGAAAACGAGTATTTTTGTTAGATAACTAGCATTTTAATGCTTTATTTCGATAATGTTGAAAAACTGAACAAAGAATTATTTGTGTTTAGTTGATGGTTTTGAAGTTTACAAATAGTTATTAAATAGATTGGAATATACCATATTTTGTTGTTTATTGAAACTAAAGTATATTCTTATACTAAAGATATTGAAAATATTAGATCTGAAAATAATCAAGTACTTCTAGGCATTTTAAGAAATTTTATAGTGAGTTGTTTGGTTGTTTATTTTAATACCTAAAATAGTTAGATAATCTTTAAACCTAATTTATAAACGATTGATGATTTCATGAGATTTTAAAGGCCATAGTTCATTTTAAATAGTTTAATCTGAATAATTGATTCAAGTAATCAAGTAATCCTTGTAGGACAAACGAAGAATCTAATTAATACATGGTCATAGATTTACTGATAAGTTGTTAGTGAGTAATACGTGAAATGACAAAGTGATTGAGCTCTTTATCCTTCCTGTTATTTCTAAATAGTAAGAAATGTAATCTTTTATAGTACTATCAGCATAATTTGTACATTTATAGTCAAAGTCAGGTTTAAGAACTGTTGAACCTGTACATTAGCAAATATTCATCAAAATGGTAACATTCTTTCATTCTGACTGACGCTGTCATTAATTATTTATTTTAACACATAGATATTGGTACAAAGAGGCATCAAATACATATGCGCCACACAAATCTCATTTGATATGTGTGACGACTGTGATACTACCCGGGTGCCCAAACCGAAGCAACTGGTTTTCTTAGGAGGCCACACCCGGAGTCTTTGACTCAAAGGTCTGACCTACAAGGCAGTGGAGAGACGTAAGGAGATGCGGTCCCATGATAGCCGGTGACCAACAGTTGGTTCATATACCACTTGTTCCTTCAGGATACTGGGGTCCATGTGTACCATTGGTTTGGGACCAGGGTTTTCCAACTCCCTTAGGGTTCACCGACCCGGTTGAAGCGCCGGACATTCTCTTTTCGTCCTCTCATTTTCGTAAACAACACCTCCGCCACAAGAAGGCAGTGAGTAGGACTTCCCTGTCAGAGGCTATATACGCGTGGCCATGTGAGAGCATTTCGAGAAGGAGAGCGGACTCTCTCCACTCTCGGTCGTACCAGGGCATTTAGGGGCTGTTATTATGATAGAGATATTAGTCATTTCTAACAATATGTGCTATTTTTATTTATGTTTGAGTAAATCGTGAATATATATCCAATGTTTTTTTTCTCGAACACAGTGAACTATTGATAATTTGAATATTTAGCACATAAGATTTAAACTATGTAGTTTAAAGTTACCATACTCATTTCAAGGATTAAAATCAGAATTAAATCCTATCCGAGATTGTGAAACCAAATTATTATTATTGTTATACTACGTATAATTTAGTCTATTTAAGATTTACCATAAGTAAGGCTTTAATAGTCAGTATTAAAAATAATAATCAAACGATTGACTATGTTAAAGTAAAATGATGGGAATTAGAAAAAATGTGAACAGAGTTTTATTAAATTAGTAAGTTGAATGTTTTTTTTATAAACATGGTGAAAATAATGAAGAACATGACAAAGTACAATGAAATGGAAGTGACAATGGAAATTATTTCAAAGATTTAATTCACTATAACAATTATTTTGGCTATTACTTCATAGTAAATAGTATAGCAGAAATGAATTTCCAAGAAATTATTACAGTTTTTCAAAGCAGGAAAATTTCCTCTCAAATAGAAACAAGGTGTACCAATATAAGTGAATGTCAACAGATTAGGCACACATGAAAACGGAAAACATTAAACATAGAAAACTTATCCATGAATAGTGAAATTTATATGTCACCCATTAGTTTAAACTAAAATCTGATAATATCTCATAAACCAGTTATGCTATTAACACTAAAATATTCACAGATTGAAATCATAAGTCAGTTGAAGCTAGACCACCGTTAAAAACCTGGAAGCACTGGACGGCCGTTTCATCCTAGTATGGGATCGTGGATGCGCACTGCTGACGAGTCCCATACTAGGATGAAACGACCGTCCAGTGCTTCCAGGTTTTCAATGGTAGTCTATCTTCAACTGACTCATGATTTCAATCTGTGAAATTTCTAAAATCTCCACAAAACCCATTCTGATACTAAAATATTCATCAAAGTTGGCTTAACGAACTAGATATATTACAGGAACTTGCATTGTATTATAAATACGGATTATTTGCTCTGTTTCTTTAAGATGATTATGATACATATAACTGGAACATTTATTATATTAATGATTCTTCACTGCTGTAACCATAGTGAAGGAGAACACAAGTGAGGACAGCTGAGTTACAGAGTTACTTGGTAAAATAGAAAAACCATACTACAATACTTTATTTGCAAAATGTTCAATAATTGTCTCAAACTTCATTGTCCTTGCATTTCCATACTAATTGCTTTCTATTTCCGCTCTTTCTTTCTTGATCGTCCTCATCTTCTGTTGCCAGATATTACATTCCCGACTCGCGCCATATATTACTTATATCAATATAAGTAGCACACACCACATAACCAGTTTCCTTCAAGTACCAGATAATCTTTAATTAAAAAGAATTGAAACTTGATCACTAACGAAAACACCCTGAACTTGGTATAAAACTAAATTACAAACTTAGTCGAATAAAAAATAATTTTGGAATTTTTTTCACATTCATTGTTCAATGAATAAAGATAACCAAAAAATTGACTTTTATGTATATCCTGACAATCTGATTTATGAGTTTTTTAAAAGTTGTAATCGGTATCCTGTAACTTAAAAGAGAATATTTCCTCTATAAATGGTCATTTTTAAGGAAATCAATCACTTTCCTTTTCTTCTCCTTCAGGTACTATCTATTCTGTAGGGCATTTCTTTCGTTTTCATTGTATCAGGTTGTAGGCTTAGGTTGTAGATTTAAAAATGACATTTTGAGACCACATAAGTAAAATTCTTGACTATTCTAAATAGTTGTTGTGGAATAAGATCACCTATCATTCAGTGGGTCTGTACTGATATAGTTTAGTTGAAATTGAACTTGGAATAAATGAAAAGAACCTAATTACTATTAAATTCTGTGTTCAGATAAAGTACAATTTCGAAGAAGTAGGCATTTTGTTTAATTATATTTATAAATCATTCTTTTTTAGAATTAATGCATTTTATTTCAGTTGCTACGCGATTATTCACTATTATTGATGGATAAACCCTCCTATTGACTATTAGAGTTATGAGCTCTCGTAAGAATATTTAGTATTCAATCTTGATGTTTATGGTCCTTGATTTTGATCTAGCTGATTGCAAGTAAATAATATTGTTTTTTTAGCAAAGTTTTTTTCTAAGAGAGTAGTTTGCCAACTTCATGGCTAATCTTCTTGTTTTACCTGAACTTGTGACCGGCCGTAACCCAAAAAGTTACATGTGGAGTTTACCGGTAAACAAACGGAGAGTCAATTATGTAGATATGTACCAGAGAAAGTTTAAAAAGTTAGCAGTCAGAATACATTAATTTTACTTATGAATTTAAACGAAACTATAGAATAACTGTACCAATACGATTTTTATATTCCATTATTGTTTACAATGTTCTTCCATAATTTTTTGTGATTATTAATAGCGAACAGTATATATTTAAGTGTCATAAAATACATATATTACGAAATATTGTCTAATACTTAGATCAGACAATATACTGATTTTGAAATCAATCTGTTTACATCTACATTCACAACTGATGTGATGTGAAGTTAATTAAACTATTGAACGAATATTAAATCATTTAAACTTGAAATTCAAGTATACACATTTCTAGGTTTGATTATTCTACTTTTCTCCGAGTAAATAAAAATATCAATATTGGGTTGTGAAGGTTATTAAGATTTTTGATCGAGATCATGAATCGATTGATGTAAGACCACGATTGGAAACCTGGAAGCAATGAACGCCCGTTTCGCCCTATTACGAGACTTCTCAACAGTGCTCATCTATGATCACTAGTTGAGGTCAGACACGAACACCGTTGGATGCCGGTCCATTGGTCTAGAGGTAAGCGTTCGCGCGTGAGACTGAAAGCCCTGGGTCGGAATCCCACGAATGAGATCGTGGATGCGCACTGTTTAGGAGTCCCACAATAAGAGGAAACGGACGTCCAGTGCTTACAGGTTTTGAATGTTGGTCTAACATCAATCGGTTCATGATCTCAATCACAAAGCTTAAATAAAAATAATTTTAAAAATAACACAGAGAGTATGATGTTTAAGATGCGTACTTTAATTATGGTTATTTGATGGTTAGTATATAATATTTATTATCATCTAGATGTTTCTTTTCGTTTTCATCATTTTTTTTTGCATTGATAAGTAATGTAATTTTTAGGAAAATGAAGTAATGAAAATTATGATAAGATATGATCTTGTTAAATGATCTATGGAACTAAAATGAAATAGATATTTGTTTGATCATGAAAATTCATTTTGGATGCTCGAATCTATTTTGTTTGTTAGATTCAATAATTTCATATAGAAATTTTATTTATTTTATTATTTCAGCTGCCCTATGAGTGAAGTTGTTATCTAACTTGAAATATCCTATAAACCGAAGAAATGTTAAACCTTAAAATAGATAAATTAAATTTAATTAAATGGATATCTTCCATCTTCTTCGAAATTTCACGATTCGGAGTTTAAAGGTGATCAGTCAAACTATCAAAATGTCGTTTAACATTCATTGGTCATATATAATACTGATCTCTTGTTGGTGATGGTTTTTTTCATACTGAATGGCTTGATTATGGAACTGTCGTTGTCATTCTAAATAAAATCATCAGTGCCTACTTCACATTAACGTATTTGAATGATATGAATTCATTGTAAATATTGCCCACAAAGTACTAAAATTTTATTCAGAAGGATGATTTGCCAAAATGGGAATTATTTTGGAGTTACTGTTCACTACCAATCAAAATCAATTGGAAAACTGTTAAATAACAATGTCACTAGACAAATATTATTTTTCTGATTTCTATCACATTTTAGTAATAAGTTATGTCCTGATTTAGTTCAGAATTTTGAAATTTTTGGACACGTATCAGTCTCAATATTCTTGTCCTACATAACGAAGAACACATTTCAACTTCAGTCAGTTCGTAATATTGTGGAACTATGAACAATATAATTAATTAATGTTGTTTGATATTTCACCTAGTGTCAGTTAAGGATATTCTCCATTGTTACAGTTACTTCCCACAGTTATACCGTTTTTATATAATAATTTATTTTTGTTAACTCAACAGAGTAAATTACAACTTAAGTTGTTGAGTGTCAACATCTTAATAGGACTATACAAAGACCAATTCATTAACGATATTAAAAATTAGACAGCATGCTTTTTTTCATGAAAGATATTTAACTACTTATATACACTAGTAGTCTTTCTTGTATTTGAAAAACTTTTTTATTTGTTCAGTCTCAATAGATGTGATCCTTTTAACCTAGCAAAAGAGCTAATGCTGGATTCTTCCAAAATTTAACATACTTATTCAAGTAAACTTGGATACATTCTTAGTAAAAGCGGATTCAGTGATATTGTGTGTGAAACAATCATATTTCACGAATTCATATTTGTTAAGTCCACAATTTTGTTATTTCAACAGATTTTCTCATATATTATGCACTTTATGATAGTTAATTTTTTTCTTGAAGGACTATTAATTTATGCTGAGTAAATTTTCTTAAATTTTCACGAACTAATAGACATGCTTTTAAGAATTTACTTCCACAGAGACCGTAGCAATTTGAATAATAAGTGACATTTTTTCGAGTTTCAGTTGTAGCGTCCGTTATTATGTTATGCCCATATACCTTATTCTAGGTTTCGGACAGCCCATTCTGTTCATTCTACTTCAGTCACATTCTCACCTTGTTATTTATTCGCTTATCAATCTTGACTGTTTTTATATGAGCGCGTAGGTGTGTGTACATTTCTTGTCCCATTAATCATCACATGTCTGTAACTTTTGTGTAACTATAAATATCGATTAACGCTTGGTTAAATGGGAGTTGGCTTACCACCCATCTCTACTAAGCGTCGCTTCTTTTCTCTCTATTCCATTCGCTTTATATACAAAATATGTGTATTCACAAGTCCACTCTCGTTATTCGACTTATATAATCCCGTTATTGACTAACGCGATTTAAGGCGATGATTATATACGAGGGTAGGCGAAATCAAACATTCATACGATCGAATTGGAGTCAGATCCACGAGCCACTAGACAGTCATCATACAATTCTTTCATACTGTGGTAAGAAATAAAGCTTCACAAGACTGTTATTTGTTGGTTATTGAAGATCATTCAATTGAGAACCTGAAGGTAGTTTAATAAACATGAATCGAAATCAGGACCAACAGCCAACCTATTACAAATTTCCCACATGTTCTTAATTTAAGTGAAAAGAGCTTCACTATGTGGAAGGATCCTTCATGGTTGCATTTTTCATATCTGAACAGCTGCTAATATTATAGTTATTGGTATTATTGTTTTCATTAACCTACACTAGTTCTCACCAATTTTCTTCATACTTGTTACACATAACTAGTATTGTGTAACACATTACAATCCCAATTTATATTTCGCATTCATATTATGGTGCCCACTAGCACCAGGGATAATTTTTTAAGCAAACAAATAAATAAACAAAGTGATATAGGAAAACAACTAGATCAGTTACGAACTTATTATTTAAGATAGAAGAACACAAATTAAAACATACCGTTCAGTAATATTCACAAATATGATTGAAATCTTAAACAACAATATCATCTGCGATAAACCTGTTACATTTCTAGGAGGATTAATAAAAGTAAGTACAATGAATATAGGTCACATGTTAATCAGATAAAATCTTAAGACAAAAAGTACAACCCAGTAAATAGGTTAACCAATGCTAATCTCTGACATATTCCTATCCCTCATAAATTACTGTTGTAATTTTTCTCACCACTAACGTTCATCAATTGACCTCATTTGTTTATCCGTTAGTTTTTGTCAAAAGTTTACTTTCGATGAATACACTACATTAGAATGGGGAAGGCAATAAACTAATGAAACTGTGTGCTTGAAAAAAAACACATTTTGATTATGTTATTTTTAATCCAGAATTTAGTTTAGTAGTGTTATCATCAATATAATGGACAATAATAATAAGAACAACAACAACAACTCACTGATTATTTGTGGTTTATTCTTTAAGCAGAATCTATGGTTTCATACGATGTCAAATAAACCGTGCTAGTTGGATTTGTTTATTTCTATCATTTGTACTATTAATAAATGACCTCAAGTGCTATGATACATATATTTTTAGTGAATAATATGTAATATTGAAATGATGAAATCAATTTATTGTTCTATATATATACAAATATAACTTTTAAGTCTTCTCATGTTTCTTAGTAAGTACAGCAAACTCTAGATTATGGTCTCCCTTATCGTGTACTATTTGACACTAGCTAGATAGTGATATTATCAATCACTACACCAATATAATGGGACTTCAGTATGATTTCAAAAAAACCGTACTAGTTGAATTTGTTTATTTCCATCATTTGTACTATTAATAAATGACCTCAACTGTTAGACTAACTGGAAGTATTTCTTATGTGAATTGAAATGAAAGAATTTTAGACAATAACACTCTATCAAAGGCAGATATAATTGGAGCAACCAAATGCTTGATCTTGTCAATAAAACCTCGAATTACCAGGCATTTATAAAAACATTCCATGGAATAGTTTCTCTAAAAATTTTAAAATAGATGTTTCGAAAAACACAATTGTTTACGAATAAGGAATCACCGTGTTAAAAAATAAATTCCGTAAGTTTGTAGACTGTTCACCCGATCGGTTACAACCTCATTACAATTTGTTATGACTACATTTCTCATTGTTATGGTCACATTTTCTCACCTATTCACTATCATAACATTTTCATTACTACTAGTCAAAAAATGTTTATCTCACAAGTTGACCTACACAAATTTTTATTATTATCATTATGTCTCGTTCAATCCAACAAGTTTCATTTAGTATGTTGCATAACATATTTTCATTTAGATTGTTAACAGAATATCCTCAATGTGAAAACATTGAGAATCCACAACTGAATTACGAGTTCTGAAAACTGTTAATGATTTGTAATGAACACAGTGTAGTTTTGTGAAATTTCGACGCATCTTTTTCTAAGAACACAGATCGAACATATTTCCGTGATGGAGGATGTTGGTTCATCCAACATTTCTGTTGTCTATCAGCATCAAATCATCTCGTAGCTTAGCTCATCAAACGAGTAACCACATCATCTGAGTCATTTCATTCAAGATTACTACGTAGTGAGATTGGAATTGTGCAATATTTACACTCATGTTTTCCATTTCCAACCACGTCAACTCACACACTGTTGTTATTTGAATAGAAGTAATTTACTACTGTCTTCACAAACATGCATTCTTAGTTTGTATCATCTCGTTATATTCACTTCATGTCAAATATCTTGTATATTCTTGTTGTTTCTTATGTTTTCCTGTGATTTTTCCAATGTTACATTTGATTATAATTTTAGACAGTTAGTAGTTGATGTGAATGTGTGAAGTAGAATGAATCGAATTTGTTCAATTGATCATGTTATTCTTACTTTGTTGAAACGTACTAATATGTCATGTTGTATGAGACAAATCAGTGTTGAAACAGGTGATTTGTAACTGTCGAAATTCAATTCGGCAACATTTTGTATATTTTTTTACCGTTGGGAAATAGAAGCAGATATGAAAAATATGAATAGGAACTGGAATGAGCTGGAAAGGATTTTACAGAAAAGGGTTGGGTGGTGAATGCTGGTGAGCGGCCTATGTTCCTTCACGAGGAGTAACAGGCACCACCACACAACACGTGTAATTGAGTCATTTTAAACCACTTAACTACCGCATGTAACGTAGATTTATTTAAAAGTATACTAAAAACAGTTTTCCTGGTAAATTAACATCACTCGAAATTTGCAAAGCGTTCAATATTCACTTACCTAAAACTTATCTACATCGATTAATATTTGAAATTCTTTAACTCAATAATATATCACAACAAGTTCCGCGATTATACTTTATTTACAGTGTACGCATGTAACTGGATCTCTTTGGCATCCAATAGGAGAATGAGTCATTTGTTTCTTTTTGGTTGTAGTTATATTTTCGATCTGCCATATTAGCAACATACCTCTTGCATTAATTGGTTGGTTAGTTGTCCCTATTAGTGTCAGGTAACTGACATAATGGGTTGCTACGATATAGGCTGGTAACTATTTGACTAGTTCAAAATGTTGGTGCAGAATATTATGAATTCGTATTCGAGGTTTCTCGTCAGCTGCTTACAAACCAAAAATGTGATAGAATTTTTACATTGAGATAGAGTGAAAACAATTGACATAGATGAGTGCAAATAACTGGGTTACAATAATAACTATATATATGCTAGAACAGGTCAGAGGTCAAAAGGAATTAATTCGAGTTGGGTGGTGTAATAATGGCATTGATTAATCATAAGATAGGTTACGCAGTAATAATTAAATATAATTTGAAAAGTTAAGATAATTTAAGAGGATCAGGTGGTGGAAATGTGTGAATAATAATGTGGTTTAAGAATTATGTAATAGGGGAGGGGTATACATATTTTAAAATAAATTTTAACGAATAAAAAAGGGTTACCAGGATAGTGATAAGTTTATTAAAGTCTCTTTTTGAATGCATAAGTCAGGTTTAAGTTTTGTGATCATAATGGCTTCATCAAAACGGAGGGTGGTTGTACTTCTTTGTCTATTGATAATTTTGAAAGCATGTGGAATGTCGATGGTGTGCCCGGTGTCAAGTAGATGTCGAGCTATTGCGCTGTTGAAAGCATTAGTCCCTCGCAGCCTCAAGTTTTCTTTACTGCTGTATGATTTCCTTATAACAGTTAACTTATTGAATCGAACTAAATTAAAATTCACAAAATCGTTTCGGAAACAGTTATTAGTAGAGGAAATAGATTTTATTAATTGTACCAGGATTTCATTGACATCTTTCTTGTCATGTATTTTGGGACAGTTCCCAGAATGCAATTATTTACCTAATAAATAAGTAAACTTAGAAATATAGTATAATTCTTAAGAGTTCACAACATCATACTGAAGTCCCATTATATTGGTGTAGTGATTGATAATATCACTATCTAGCTAGTGTCAAATAGTACACGATAAGGGAGACCATAATCTAGAGTTTGCTGTACTTACTAAGAAACATGAGAAGACTTAAAAGTTATAATTGTATATATATAGAACAATAAATTGATTTCATCATTTCAATATTACATATTATTCACTAAAAATATATGTATCATAGCACTTGAGGTCATTTATTAATAGTACAAATGATAGAAATAAACAAATCCAACTAGCACGGTTTATTTGACATCGTATGAAACCATAGATTCTGCTTAAAGAATAAACCACAAATAATCAGTGAGTTGTTGTTGTTGTTCTTATTATTATTGTCCATTATATTGATGATAACACTACTAAACTAAATTCTGGATTAAAAATAACATAATCAAAATGTGTTTTTTTTCAAGCACACAGTTTCATTAGTTTATTGCCTTCCCCATTCTAATGTAGTGTATTCATCGAAAGTAAACTTTTGACAAAAACTAACGGATAAACAAATGAGGTCAATTGATGAACGTTAGTGGTGAGAAAAATTACAACAGTAATTTATGAGGGATAGGAATATGTCAGAGATTAGCATTGGTTAACCTATTTACTGGGTTGTACTTTTTGTCTTAAGATTTCATCTCACTATAAATAGCAGAATTTCATTCTTAGACTTTAAAGTTTTTACTTATTTAATTTGTTTAAGTATAGACTGTATACAAAGAATTCTACCGTATTTGTAGACTGTTCTCAAAGAAAAATGAAAAGTTTATACTTGTTCGTTTTATTCAACTGTTTACAGAATATTATGTTCATCACTTGTAATCAGCGAAATGAAACATTTATTCTACCATTACGCTCGACTATTTACTATAAAGCTGTTGAATATTTAACAAATAGCACATACTCAAATGAAGTGAAAGTTAAATTTTTACCATTAACATATGAATCTTATTATACACATATGTATATGGCATTTAAAGACGCCGATAAAAGTATTTCCACTGTAAGTTACTGTGTTTATCCTTTTGTATTTTATTGTATACTATACAGATTTAAATAAGTCAGTTTATTGAAATTTTTTAATGAATATAAAACAACAGGTTATAAATGCCTTGAATTTAACTCCTTTTTTTAATTTCTGTAGGTCAGTCTGGTTGGCAAAAGTGTTGAAAGTAATATCAGTGGTGTAAATTTAGTTCTTCCAATGAAAAAATTGGGTGATATGTATGCACCCTATTTTATTTCTAACGTGCTTGATTTTGTACGTCAATGTTATCAACATCATGCTGGGAACAAGATGAATACCACTTACATTTCTATTATGAGATCTGCAGATAGTATAAAAATTGGTCATGATATTATTAAATCTTCTAGTGAACACTTTATACGTAATACACCATCTGGATCTCTTTATTTACTTTGGGATGTGAAATCAAATTCCGTAAGTTTCATCTTAATCAAACATTGAATTGAATACATTATTGAAGCGGTGCTTTAAAATTGTGTTTTAGACTTCATGATGTAAATTATTTGTTGAAGTTATTTTGTTAATTACAATACTCCTGGAGTTCTAGTGGGAAGCCGTTACCAGTGGAGTTCAACCAGGTCTGTTGTGAGATAGGAACTCACTGAAGACAATGGTATATGGTGGCGCAACTTCGTGGATTGGTTGAAGTTAGACATTAACACCGTTGGATGCCGGTTGTCTCAGTGGTCTAATGGTTAAGTGCTCGCGCGCGAAGCCAGCAGGTCCTGGATTCGAGCCCCGCGTGGTGCGGGATCGTGGATGCGCACTGCTGTGGAGTCCCATACTAGGACGAAACGGCTGTCCAGTGCTTCCAGGTTTTCAATGGTAGTCTAGCTTCAACTGACTCATGATTTAAATCTGTGAAAATTAGTTATAGTCAGTTCAAAACAATAAAATACTAGTGAGAAATAATCTTGTTCACAGCTATTATTCAGTAATAACTTTACACAATGAATATATAAAATGCGTTAGCACTATGTAATATAGAAAGTATATTATTAAGTATTTGATTAGTTCAGTTAAAATACACTTTTTTTTAACACCAACTTAATTTGTCAGTTTGGATAATAAGAATTTAATCATCATAAAGTTTAAATCATTTCAGAATGTCAACTTAGTTGTAGTTTTTTAACAATAAAAACATTGAAAATATAATGGTTATATGTAAGTAAGTACACTCTTATTTTATGCTAGATAGATTATTAATAGATGTGAAGAATGTAGTAACATGAACACAAATAAATTAGATTTGAATGAACAAGTTAGATTACCAATATAAATACTTGTGATTCATTATCAAATCTAGAGACAATACAGTGATAAACAATTGATCAGAGTATTCGTTTAAGATTACTACATTCGTTCAAATATGTTAGTTTATAGTAAAGTATAATTGTAGGTTAAGACAAACTCTTGGGAATGAAAATGTTAACAACAGAATTGATAACAATCATAACTATTCTTTCATTTTTTTTAAAGCTAGACTAGTGATTGACAGATAATTTAGGAGCGATTTGTGTTAAACTGACTGTAACCAGATAATATGTTATTGTGGGTTCGGATATAATCATTATTCGTAACAATATTGCTAGTTTTTTTCTTCGAAAAAAGTATTTTCGTTTGCTGTAATTATACTAGATAAAGTTTTTGATAATACAACGAAATGCCTTTCAAGCATACAGAAACTATGAAACAGATTTTATTTATCTGTAAGAAAATTGCTTACGTTTTTAATTTGTTGGGAATGAAAATAATTTTTTTTTTTTTGATTCCATGAACTTCGCAAGAAATGAAGCCTCCTCTCTGATACCAAAATAAAAGCCGTTTGCTTTTTTAATTGTTTGTTCCCATCAATTCATACTTTGGTTAGTATAAGATTTGATGGAGGAATTCCTCATAATATGATTGAAATCATAAACTTGTGTTATTACGTAATTAGGATCAAACTTCAAAGCAATTAATCACATTATATGAGAAATTTTCACTTGATACATAGATACACCATTAAAGTTACTTTATTTGATTTCTTTTAACAGGATAAATTTCTTAAGTCATTAAACTATAAATTATTAGCCTGTGGGAGTAGCGATGATCAAATTGGTTTGTGTGACTGGCGAAAGATTGGATTGTCATCGACTGCTGCAAGTGACCAGTGTTTATATGGATTGGATAATAAAAAATAATATTATCTACTTTTCCATCATTTCTCAACCGTATTTAACTTCTGTTTCGAATCACTTTAAATATTTGAATTTCTTTATTTGTACCATTCTAAAATAAACTGATTTTAAGCTTATATTAACAAAATTATCGAAAGAAATTGCAGTTTGTAATCTAATGAAGTATATTCCTATAATTTCATACATATGTGTTTTCTCTCACAATTTCTGTCGGTTTTTAATTTTTAAAAGAATTATATTCCGAAGTCAAGGTTACGAAAACGAAGTATAGGCTTTTGTTTAGTAGGAGCGAATGACCACAGTAGCCTCATAGACAATTAATATACATATAAGGAATCGAGATGAAAGGATAATTCAACTAATAAGTTTTTAAAAAAATCCAAATGGAAAATCCTAAACAATAGAAGCCAAATATTAGCGCAACAGTCCAACTACTTTTAATGTTAGTAATACTTTATGGCATACATCATACTTTACAAAAATTAGAAGAAAGTCAAAAACAAATAGGTTAGAATAACAAACTTTCTAGTGAAAAGAATGTGTTAAAAATATCTACAGATAAAGAATTTTGTTATGTTGAAAATAACTATCAGAAATCTATGATTCTCCAGCTGTAAACAGAATGCTGTGGAGTACAAGATCGTCTACAGAACAATACTTTTTTCCCATAGCTTACATGTATAGTTAAGCGGGATTTATTTCACGAAACATTCCTATGCTATTTCAGCATTGTCAAAAAATCATCCATAATGATAACACAGTTTGAGGAAAAGTGAGTGTAATACAAGTAAGCAATATAAAAATGTTGAAATAGAGTAACTTACAGTAGAAGGTAAGTTATGCATTTGCAGAACGTATAATGCGAAATTCAATTCAACAGAACATTTCGGACAACCTGTAGCACATAAATGAGAGGATAAATAATCTTATAAAAACTTATAAACTAACATGTATTGTTCTATATATTCGAAAATAAATATGTCGGGTACAATTAAAACTACACACTATTCCCTAAAAATGAATAACAAATTTCAGAACTCGTACATTTATTCTAGGTTCGTAATATTTCTACGTTCCATGAAGTAGCTAAGTGTTTTAAAATGACTCAGTTACACGGTAACAAAATAAACAAGATGTTTGCCAGATTGAGTTTCGACAGTTACAAATCACCTGTTTCAACACTGATTTGTCTCATACAACATGACAAATTAGTACGTTTCAACAAAGTAAGAATAACATGATTATTTGAACAAATTGGACTCATTCTACTTCACACATTCACATCAACTACTAACTGTCTAAAATTATAATCAAATGTAACATTGGAGAAACCACAGGAAAACATAAGAAACAACAAGAATATACAAGATATTTGACATGAAGTGAGTATAACGAAGTGATACAAACTAAGAATGCATGTTTGTGAAGACAGTAGTAAATTACTTCTATCCAAATAACAACAGTGTGTGAGTTGACGTGGTTGGAAATGGAAAACATGAGTGTAAATATTGCACAATTCCAATCTCACTACGTAGTAATCTTGAATGAAATGACTCAGATGATGTGGTTACTCGTTTGATGAGCTAAGCTACGAGATGATTTGATGCTGATAGACAACAGAAATGTTGGATGAACCAACATCCTCCATCACGAAATGTGTTCGATCTGTGTTCTTAGAAATAGATGCGTCGAAATTTCACAAAACTACATTGTGTTCATTACAAATCATTAACAGATTTCAAAACTCGTAATTCAGTTGTGCATTCTCAATGTTTTCACATTGAGGATATTTTGTTAACAATCTAAATGAAAATATGTTATGCAACATACTGAATGAAACTTGTTGGATTGAACGAGACATAATGATAATAATAAAAAATTGTGTAGGTCAACATGTGAAATAAACATTTTTTGACTAGTAGTAATGAAAATGTTATGATAGTGAATAGGTGAGAAAATGTGACCATAACAATGAGAAATGTAGTCATAACAAATTGTAATGAGATTGTAACCGATCGGGTGAACAGTCTACAAACTTACGGAATTTATTTTTTAACACGGTGATTTCTTATTCGAAAACAGTATTGTAGTTTGTTTGCTTTTGCTATTAACATGTTCTGAAGTTGGTATCATTGTAAAAATACTTTAAACAAAAATTTTTGTGACTATAAGTTTTAGACGACCCTTGAGGGACTCCAGAAAGTCCTTGAGAGTGTCCTCCTACATACCACGGCTAAATGAGGTTTATATACCAGTGCGAGGCATCGGGATTAACATTTACAGTTGATGTTTGGGCTTAGGAACTAGATTTTGAGTTTTCATCACGAACTGGCAACAACTAAAATTCCATGACGTTATTAAACCAATTGGTTAAATGAATTTCTCGCTAAAATTCAAGACCTGTTTTTTTATCTGATTGGTTCATCCATAAATTATAGTCTCAACCAAAAAAAAAATAAGTTTCGTTCAAAATACATTTACATTCATGGATACTGGATGACTTAAATTGTTACCTTGTTGATCACGGTTTAACTAATAGTATTTTTCAAGCACATTATCAATTACTTTGTCGTGTATTAACTCTCATACTTTTTTAAACTGTTACCAGTTTACACTGTTGTAATCATCGTTCTCATAGTTGTGTTCATGTCTTTCTTCATATCTTTACTTAAGTATTAAAATCATTATGTACGAGAAGTGTTCATCTTAAAAGTAAACTCAGACAAATTATTTAAACAGTTTAACTTTTTTGATACATTTTTCTACACTTTGTTACTTTGTGTATTTTCATATAGATTGTTAAAATAAGATCAGTTTATTAGTACTAAGTAGATTTTTTTTTATTTTTTCTCAAGGCGGCCTGCTTGAATATCTGGGCTACCTGTTTCTGCCATCTGATTATTTCAACAAGTTATCTGTTTTTTTATTTGTTTTAATTTATAATTATGTCCATTAATCGCATAACCTATTCAGGCGCTTTTATGAAAAGCTTACGACCTTTCGCTGCACAAGTTACGAAAAAGTACTGATGGATTTTACAGGTATTCAGTGTTTGACAACGCTTCTACCAGTAACACCTTCTAATATGCTTTGTTCCCACCGAGAGAAATCAAAAGACAGAGTCGAGGAGATCGGAAGAGTGTATTTGGCGATAACCAATATATCGGGAATCTCTGGTCTAATCTGGCTAGTGATTGCGGTTGATGTTGAGCACAGCGTGACAGCACGTGATCTGGTGCGGATGCATGACCGAGCGCCTTCAGCTAGATGAGTCCACTAAAACATATGGTCAGCATCCAATGTCGAAAACCTATTGAGCTATTTAGTTTGGGGATTTATTTACCGCTACAGTACTATAAAAGACATCGTGGTGGTTGGCAATATGCGTTAAACAGAATGAACATTAATCGTATGTCGATTCCCGAGCTTCTTAATTCTAACTGCCGGTCACTAATCAACAAAGTGGACTATCTGCGATTCCTACTTAGTCAAAATACGTATCGTAATTGTGGTGTCATCACAATTCAAGAATCTTGGTTGAATGGTTTACAGGATGACTGCCTTGTATCACTACGTGATTTTAAAATTTATCGTCAGGATCGATCGAACAATAAAAAGAGGTCTGGTGGCTGTGTAGCTACGTTTGTAAACATAAACTGGTGTCGATCTTCGTTTGTGTGTTTTAAGTTTTCAAATGACTTTATCGACTGTCTAACTCTAAGATGTCGTCCAAAACATCTAAATAAATACAAATATGTTTATGTTACCAATATCTACGTTACTCCAGATTGCACATCATCTGCACTATCTGATTTTGCTGATGAATTCACTGAGTTCGCTCTTACTGCCTTCAGTGATTCACTTTCAGTTGTATGTGGTGACTTCAATTCATGTGACTGTAGCTTCCTTACGTCACTGGGTCACCAAAATGTAGTGGATTTTCCTACCCGTTTGGATGCTTATCTAGACTTCGTCTTCATTAATGATGTGGGTATATATGCGACTCGTAAACGTGCTCCATTGTCTAGCTCAGATCACTGTATAATTCGTGTTCTACCTAAAGTATATGGAAAGCATGAGAAGAGTACACTCTTACGTCAAACCAAGAAAGTCAAATATAGGAATTACTCAGAAGAAAATATCCGAAATCTGAAAAGCATGTTTCATACGACTTACTGGGAATTATTTACAGATGACTCACTCGAAAACACTACTGATGTTATCACTTGTTACCTTAAATTCTGTTTTGATATTTGCTGTCCCACTGAAACTATTTTTGTAAGTTTTGATCGATTTACATTTACACAACTAAAACGACTACGAAGGATGAAAGAAAGAATGTACAAGGAGAAGAACTCTAATGAAGTTCGTAAGCTAAATGGTCTGATAAACCTAGAGATTAGACGTCTCAACTGCATGTTTACTCAAAAGCTCTTATCTTGCAGAAACACTCCAAGTATGTGGAAACTCTTTAAAGAACTTACAGGCGACAGACAGTTTAGAAGCGATAACCAGCTGAATGTTAGTGACTTAAATAAGTCTTTTGTTCGTCAGTCATCTGATGTGATGCTCCCTCTATCCACGGGTTTAAAAAATAGCTGTGTTCCTACTTTCACTGAAACTGATGTACGAGGATGTCTCCGATCGCTTAATTCATCTCGATGTTTGGGACCTGATGGTATCCCAAACATCCTTTTTAAAAAATGTGCTGACGTTCTGTGTCATCCGTTCACAACTATATTTAACAGATCCTTCTCATCTAATCTCATACCGAAAACGTGGAGAAAGATGAAGATAATTCCTGTACCCAAGAAAGCATCTGGTGATAAGAATGTAAAATTTAGACCTATTGCAATAACTTCACCCTTCCTCAAAACCATGGAAAAATTATTAATACTTCCATTTCAGCTTGCGATAAAAGAGCATACTGACCCATACCAGTTTGCATACAGGCGCAAAAGAAGCACTTTAGATGCTGTTGCAGTTCTGCACCACAACATAGTGTTCAACTTAGAAAAGGGTAAGGAGTATGTTCGTTGTGCTTTTCTGGACTATACTTCAGCTTTTGACTCTATACCAAGACAAAGTTTACTTAACAAGTTAATCAGCGTCAACACTGACAGCTGGATAACCAACTGGCTATGTTCCTACCTCTCTGGAAGGGAACAGTACACTGTGTTTGGAGGAAAGTGTTCGGAGTCTCTACTGTCTCAGGAAGGTGTACCACAAGGAGCTGTTCTTTCACCTCTTCTATTCTCTTTTTTTCTGCATGACCTGCCATCTTCTACAGAAAACACTTTTGTGAAGTATGCGGATGATCTCACTGTATGTATGCCTATATCTTCCTCTTTACATCCCGTAGAAATGAATGAGTTTTTGTCTCGTATTGATTGTTGGTCTGTTGGTAATGGTCTCATACTTAATCCGTCTAAATATCAAGCTGTTAACTTTAGCATGAGACATGAACGGAATATAAACACCATTTTGAGATCCCATAATGCTTGTGCCATCGGAGACTCTTTCATAAACTCAGTGTCGAAGGTCAATTATCTTGGTGTCACCTTTTCCTCTGATCTGTCTTGGTCTTCCCACGTTTTATCGTTATCGAAGAAGGTTTTCCGTCTGACCTACTACATAAAGAGATTGCATGCTCTTGGGATTACTCGTCATTTACTCTTACAATTTGTCAATTCTTGCATCTTACCTATTATTCTTTACTGTTCTCCATTATTCTTTCCCGGGCTTTTGAGAAAAGACTTTGCTGTATTGTGAAGAGTGCTGAAGGCAGTTAGCAAGATGTGTGGTGAATCTTTCGAGGCCATAATTAATATGGTTGTGGATAGACATTTAAAATCATGCAAACTCCTGGCAGGTGTTATTTTGTCAGATACTAGCCATCCCCTTCACTCTTATCTTTCTCATTGTATATCTTCTGATAGAACGAGACGTAACTACATTAAAATCCATGCACGTAAGGAAAAGTATAAAAGTTCTATAATTCCTTACCTAGCAAATATACTATGTGACGAACAGGTTGTTAGAAATAACCTAGTTAATAATTTACATTCTTAACATGTCTTTAATTTTAAAAAGTTTGCACAGTTTTTTTTGGTCTTTTTTTAAAATTTATTTAAAAAAAAACTTTATTTTTTAAAAAATTTCTTTTTGTATTTGCTACTGCCTATTTGTTCGTTTTTTTTTCCAGTAAGTAACTTGTTGAAATACCCTGTGCTGAGAATTCTATATTGTACCAAAATATAATATTGAATAAAGCCATTAATAATAATAATAATATATTAGAGAATTTCAAGTTACTGTTACAATTTTAAGTCAATTAAGTGATGTTTATTATTTACTCGGCAAGATATCAACAAACTACTATGTAACACTCAGTTTTATAATTGTTTTCGATTCGTACTTTTGACAAGAAAAACAACTGTATACAGTCGACTTATTGATAAAATGTTCCGATTATTTCCATTAATATACAGAACTGATCCCCTCTTTTTATTGACAATGATGTATGTGAAATATTAATATTCATGACGTTACTTTAAATGAAGTTACAAAATAACACAAAATCTACTAATGACCAAATCGAGTGTTAAAAATTACAACTTTATCTAAACAATAATGTTAACTTATGCAAATTATTTTTTACACAATGTATGCTTTTATGAAGGACAGAAATTCATTTGTACATAACCACTTAGGTACACTGGTCATAGTGACAAACATATGGCGTACAAAATTAATTTCGTATAAATTAGTTTCAACACATACAATTTCTGGATCTTATCATAGCAGATCATGAGTGGCTACGCCATGCTACGCATCTCTTGAAACACACGTCAGGTGTTATGTATGAAGCTTGTGGCATCTTCAAGCCTTATAAAGAGCCGCTTGATGCAATGATTCTATACTGATTTTAAAACAAGGGAGATAGCGATAGTTTTCCAATTAATTATTGCGTCTTAAACACTCTTTAGCATCCTCTAAAATGTTTGCCTAGTTGCAGTTTCATCACAAACCCAAGGAGCAATACCTGAAAATCAGGGGAGCTATACGGAAAACTGAACTGTGGAAAAATGTTTAGCTTTTACTTGGTAATCCCCGTAATTTGATGCCGGCTGAGATGGTTCTTCAATTTTCCAAGAGTCCTTCATGAGAAAAAATGATATGAATTTGTAAATATTCAGCAGAAGTATTACAATATCACTCATCAGTACTCAGTAATACGGATAGTAGTTTGATGGACCTGTGTTTATCCTTACAGTTCGTTTTCTAGTGGAGGTTCAGCTTCTCCTTGAAAACGTTCACTGATCGAGCTGATACCACTTGTTCGGGTAAAGCGTTCCAATCATCGACCACTCGACGAGAAGAACGGAACCCCACTTTAAGTTTATTAGTTCGAGGCTTGTGAACATTCTTGCTATGATTTCGGATATCATTAGTACTGGAGGGAGCAAAATGATAGAATATATTACCACCCAAATCGGATTTGAAGGTACGAAATGCCAATATAAGGCCACCTCGTGACAAGGGGAAACGGCGTAAGCGTTTCAATCGCTCATCGTTGTGGAGTTCGGAAAGACCCTTCACTAATTTTTGCTCACACACTCTGAACACGTTCAAGTGAGTTACTATCGTTAACGACATATAAACCAGCTGTGTGGATTGTACTCTAAAATGTGGTCTTACGTAAGTAGTATATAAAACTCAAAACACCTCGTCAAACATTTTGAATGCTTGATGAAGTGACCATAACACACGAAAAAACTTTGGCAGCTGCTGCGTTGCCATGCGTAGGTGTTTTCAGGTCTTGACTTACTATTAATTTTGAGTCTTCACGTTCTTGCACGCGTGGAAGACATGTACCATCAATAGTATACTGGTAACTGTTGCCGTAACCGATGTGCATAAGCACACTCTTTCTAAAATTAATTTCCAACAGCAACAGGGAAATACCATCACTACGTTTTCTTATCCGTTTAACGTAGGAAAACAATCGTCTCAGACAAGTACGGATACCACACTCCAACTGTCTCTAGTAAATAGTGCTGCATCTAGCTATTTTCGGTATCCACACATGAATGATTCGTGTCCCCTTGACAATAATAAGTCACAGAAGTGTTTCTTACGCGTCAACAGCTTTTGGGTTTCCTTAATAATCTCTGGAAGGCTACGTGAACGCTTACGCGTTGACCATAGGATAATCGATGATGTAGCTTTAAGCTTATCTCATTCGTCTTCGATCGATTTGTCCTTACTGACCGACCGGTTTGTCGAGATGACACAGTCTCTGATTACCAGAATATTGGCTCACCAGATACCGGTAGGGCTGAAACAGTTACATATTGTATACCGTGTGTCCGGAACCTAAAGTAAAGTACAACGTGATCACTATTTGCTAGTGAGGAAGGTACTGTCTATGATATCGTAGCAATGGTGTATAAGGACAAGGTCCAACAATGGCAGATTATGTTTCAAGTCAATATGTGTCTGTTTTGTTATACATTGCTAAACTATACACTGAATAATGGTTGGTGGAAGGTGGCCATCAAAGCATTCACTTGAGGTTGTAAGCCTTATCCAGTTGACTTGGAGTGAGTTGAAATTTTCAATGATGATACAACATTCAGCCCTACTTCAAGAACAGATGTGTCTTAAGATAAAGTCGTAAGCAAAACAACGTGAACCACGGTATATCCCTCCTATGTTCACTAACCCGTGTCTGACAGGATCAATTGTACACGAAAGGGATCCCTAAACTACTACATTATACCTCCTTCTGGTGTTTGTATGACCTAATGATTCCTTAATTCCGAGTTCTAAATACAAAACGATCGTTCGTGAGCAAATAGTTCTTATTAAATCGCATTATTTCTGGGATATTTTGTTTGTACGACAATTCCAATACTTGCAATTATCACAATAACATCGCGATGGCACCCTCGATGGAACAGTTGAACATTCATTCAACTTTTGAAGCTTTTGAGGATTATTTGGAAAGGTTTGATATTTGGGGCATGATTAAGAAAGATGTGGATGGTGATAAAATTGTGGCACATTTCTTTAAATTCATCGGAAAAGAAGCCTAAAGTTCATTTAGATCTTTGGCATTCCCAATGAAGTCTACCTCCCTTCCTTATGCAACTCTTAAGGAAGTTATACTAAATCATGTAAAGTGAGCGAGTTTTGAATCTCGTGACAGAGCGACATTTTACAAAACGATTCACCAAAATAACCAGGATGTTAGGGAATTCATCTTTGAATTGTAAAAACAAGCTACCAAATGGAATTTTGGTGACCAACCCCATATTCAGCTGAGGGGTCGATTAATTACACGAATTAACATACCAGGTCTGGAAAGAGAGCCGTTAACAATACCTTATTGTTACTTTCAAGGTGTAGAACTGCATGTATTGAGTACGAAGCAGTAACTGAACTTGACATTCAGTCAATGAAAATTTCTAAGCTTGCTCAGTCGTCATGATGGAATACAATCTCGGGGTGGATCAAATATGCTATTGTTTAGTAGTGATCTCCGTGTTCGTGAAAATATGAAGGGTGATTGAACAAGGAATCTTAAGGCAAACGACAAAAGTGAGAGCACGTTCGGTAAATGTTCATCCTGTGGCAAATTTCATTCTCGCAATTCATGTGTATCTCGTGATGCTAAATGTTTTAAATGTGGCAAGATAGGACACATTCAGTCACTATGCAGAACCACTGTCCATTTTGCATCAAGTAGTACCAAACCTTATAACTTAGATCCAACCAACTCGGGTGTTTCCAATGATCGTTTATTTACAACCACTGTTTCGTTTATATTCAAAAGCGATTATATACATCCCTTGGTTCACATCATGGTTTTATTGTGGACACAGGCAAAATAAAGTCCACTATTTAATTCAAGAACTTGAAATCTTCAGATCCTAACGTTGTGTTAAGACGTACTGAAGTTTCACTATTGAGAATTACTGGACACACACTGTCCACACGGAGACGTGAATCGCCAGTAAGAGATGATAATTCTTCATATATGGCTTGTGAATTTTTAGTTAGCTAAACAGGTTTGTCAATACTGGGTATTAAAATTTTGAAAAAGCTTAAAGTGGACTTGTGTCTTTTAGATTTTAAAGAAAATTCTGATGCTTTACCTAGAGAATCGATAGCTGCATGTGCTAATGCGATGGAGGTATGAAAGTGCAGCTTCTAAAACGTGAAGTACAGGGGGATCTATTCTTTCTTAAAAGACAAATATTTCCTTATGGTCTTTGAAAAGCAGTACATAAGACATTGAACGACTTGTGTGTGAAAGATATGATTGAACCATTGAAGCTGGATGTCAAAAGCCCCAGAATATGTGGTGACTATACGTTAACACTGAACTCCCGTTTGTTGAAGCAGACGTGTATGACGGTGGAGGCTGAAGATATTCTAAATCGACTTCATGCTTCTAAAGTGTTCTCAAACGTTGACTCGAAAGATGCTTATCTCCAAATTTCTTTAGACCAATCTTTATAGAT
The DNA here is from genome assembly GCA_944470205.2 of Schistosoma margrebowiei. NCBI lineage: Eukaryota > Metazoa > Platyhelminthes > Trematoda > Strigeidida > Schistosomatidae > Schistosoma > Schistosoma margrebowiei. The sequence goes on along the minus strand of OX104028.1, from coordinate 43,554,228 downwards.
TTTGACAACAATTGACACTTCTTTTGGCCTGTTCAAATACAACTTCCTTCCCTTTGGTCTAATTTGTTCTCGAGTGGTGTTTCAGGAAGTGACGATTAAGGCAGTATATGATATTGAAGGTGTTGAAGTTTATCAAGATGATGTCATTTTTCATGGATCTAACAAGGAAGTTAATGACCAAACTTATTACTTCGTTGCGTCGTTTAATTTAGAAAAATATTACGGTGAATCCGAATTGGTGTTCATTTTGTGTATCTAGTTTCGAATGTCTTGGATACCTAGTTGATTGCATTGGTCTTAGTGCAGATATGAAACGAACGGCTCTACTGAAAAGTTCACTCTCTAAAAATTCTTACAGAACTACGTTCACTAGTGAGTACTATTCCCGGTTTAGTCCTAATTTTTCTTGTTGTGCCAATTGTTTATATAATATTTTGACATTCGATTTATTCAAAAGGGTTAGGAAGGAGAGTCATGCTCACGAAGTCTACTAAAACTTCTTCAAATTGATGCTGTTATTCAAACTTACTCCCCTAGTGTACATTCTGTACTTTTTACTGATGCATCATTTGTAGGTATTTGTACAGTTTTGGTACAGAAAGCTAGACCAATTATTTGTGTTTCACTCAAACTTACTGTTATTGAACAAAGTTTTTCACAAACTCAGTGTGAAAAATTAGCTGTATTTCGGGCTGTTAAAAGACTTCATAAATATTTATTCGGAAAGAAATTCACTATTGTCACTGATCGATAAGGTTCAAAGTTCATTTATCATCCTGAAAAACCTTCAGCACGTTCCTCAGCTGTTATAATTCAACGATTGAGTATTGCTTTGAGTGCGTATGACTATACGGTCCAACGCAGGAGTGCCAGACAAATTCGACATGTTGACTACATTTCTCGGCAATCATTACAAAGTAGACAATCCAATACTTCAGATTGTTTGTTAGTGCAAACCCTACCAGTGAGACGTCCGGATCTCGTAAGAAAAGGTCGTAGATATTAGATGGTGGCTGGAGGTAGTCGACAAGAAACCCTGGACCCGGGTTTCGTGCTACTTGGCACTCGTCAGCAGGGTGTATCTGTGATCTTAAAGGAACTAGTGCTCCCTGACTGATTCGATCCCGTGTCACCCAGCTTCACAGTCAGAGACGTTACCACTGAGCTATCCCAGCTGCGACCGACCTCCTGTGGGACTGAGATGTAATCACAATTGATTGATAACTGGATGACGATCAATGCCATGCGTGTCTAATCTTAGTCGAATAGCTCAGTGGTTACGTCTCTGACTGTGAAGCTGGGTGACACGAGATCGAATCCGCCAAGGAGCATTAGTTCCCTCAAAATTACAGGTACATCTTGCTGACGAGTGCCAAGTAGCACGAAACCCTGATCCAGGGTATCCTGGTGACTACCTCCGACCACCATCTAAATCTCAATACCTAGTGCCAGCAGTGTCGAGTCACATAGACTGGTGGCCACATTGCAACATGGTCGATAGCATTTGATCTACATTAATAAGGACTAGGCAAGCATGACATTGATCGGCACCCAGTGATCAATCAATTGTGAAGATCGTTGATACTTTGGATGCATACCCAGTGCTATACGGAAAGGTTGGAAAGCTAATCTGAAACGTAGATCTCCTGTCCATTTTTCAGTGTGAAATGAGTTGCCCACTACTCCTGATGGTATTTTGTGTTTAAATGATGGTGTTTTTATCCCCCATCATTGCGTTAATCTTTCCTTGATGATCTTCATAGTGGATATTTGGGTGTTGGGAAAATGAAGTTCTTGGCAAGGCTCACATGCTGGTAGCCGGAGACATATGCAAATCTATTTCGTACAGCAAATAATTGTAGAAAATGTCCTAGGTTGAAAAATCAGCTTATGAAGTGAACTCCATGACCAGTATCGTCTGAGGCCTGGCGGAGAATTCATACAGACTATTGTGATCCATTTCCTGGCAAATATTATGCACTTGTGGTCACTGGTTCGTTTCAGAAGCGGCCTGAAGTTTTTTCACAATTTCACCGAATTCTGACCTCACAATCCATGCATTAAGAAAGATGTTTATTGAAGACGAGGCTCCCATGGTGTTAGTGACTGATAATGGCTCTCATTTTGCCGCGGACAGTCACTATCCAGTTGTATGGTATTGTCATATCCTAGTGAAGATTACATTACGAGTAACTTCTGAGACTTAACAATGGACTATTATTATTCATATATTCTCATGGTATAAATATTCTTTAACTAGATTATGTATATCTATATTCCTCTTGTCATAAGATTTATTTTGACCTAGAATTTATTATTGTACGATTTACGGTTCTTATCTATGTTCAGTTTATTGACTATTGCCTCCCACGTTCACAATCACTTTTTGGCTTTATTTTTTACAAATTTCATTTCCTATTTTATGTTGCGTTGCGTTCTGTTTCATAAACACAGTATGTTTGAAATATATGATTCGCATACTGGAAGCTGGTATTGGTGTTCTGGACTTAAGTGGACAGGCTAGGTGGATAAAGGACCAATAAGGACGCTAGACTGCTCATACCAGTCGAACGTCATTGCTTTAGAACAGTGCTAAGATTGCATAAGTCGTATTACTGTGGGAATGATCTTCGACTATTCACGGAGATTGTGATGAAAAATGTCGGGGAATCTGTGGTGCGAATTCTAGATATCAGTGACTTAATTATACAAAACGACTTGTTGATAACCACCAAACTTAGCTTGTACGTTTTACTCGTAAGACTATGGTTGTTCGTGCAGCACACATTTCAGATAGTTTGGGAATTATTCGTCCTACCCATACGTGTCTCAGAAACATTGGCTTCCAAAACTTAACCACCCGAAAACCCTTAATCATAAGGTTCGTTTCGCCCTTTAACGTTCGAGATTTTAGCTACGTAAGTGCATTCTTCCACTCGATCCTCAAGAGGCCAACTAAATCGGGTACAAATACTTGGGTCACGATTTTGATATGAGTTACTCAGTGTTACGTCTCTTTGATAAAAAAATCCGAGTATCAACCCCTCCTGCTTAGGTCTCACCTCCAACCTACATACTGAGTCTTATTAATCTCTTGGGAGGTATCCCTGAAACTTCTTCAGGCAGTACATTTCTGATGTCAGAGTCCACTAAATTCAGATCGTGTGTATGCCTTTGAGCAGGTTCATTGTCTTTCGACTTCTCTAAACTCCAAATAATTAAACTAGGAACGGGTTTGATTTCTTTGAATGTCGTGTTCACGGCTTTTAATCATAATGTCATATCCTACGTGTTAACTGCTGACAGCTTACTGTTAGTTCGTATTGTAATGGAGCTGTGTGAGTGGGGCGAATGATTCACGACAATGTTCGGTGAGGCCAAACGTTTTCCATCTACGAAATGGTTAAATATTGTCTTATTTTAGGACGAGCGATTTGTAATGCGAAATGTGAGTCCACCAAGAACTGTTCAGCTAAACAGGCGCTGTTGTTAGTTATCTTTCCTTTTATTCTATGTTACCGTGTCATTCATTTCCGAACAGTGGCAGCATTGAAGCCGAGACTACCGTAGACGATAACGGTTTTGACTGAGTCAACAGTTGCTGCCGTAGCAACTTGACCACCAGTATCCAGTGGTGCTTCATCACATTTGTCTGGCACGTGCCGTAACGGCACTTATGACAATAAAACATTCCCCACTTCCATTACCCATGTCCGTCCTAGGTCCTTTACTTTTTTTAATGTACGTTAATGATCTTACAATTATAGTACAGTCTCCAATGTTATTATACGCTGACAATGTAAAAATTTGGCGAGTAATAACTGGAGACAAAGACACGTTTACTCTTCAGGCAGACATAAATAATATGATAAACTGGTCTAAAGAGTGGCTGATGCCTATCAACGCAGAAAAGTGTGTCTACATGCACTTGGAAGATTTAAAGGTTAATAGGTACAACATAGGGGATGTTGTAGTGGCATTGAACCATAACAACACAATCTTCAAGGTTGAACACAAGACTACTCAGAAAATAGATATTCAATATTTAACACGGAGGAAAACCTAACGATGGAAAAGGCAGGAACAGTTAATTGAATGAGTTGGAGTTAATCGAATGGCATGGCTCGGCCATTCAGGCGTGGTCCCTGCCGAATATTACCTTATATCTTTTATTCATACGAAATATATTGTTCTTCTCTAGCCTAAGCTTGTTCTTCATCATGTATTGTTAGTTGTTACGATACAGTGAGTTGGTGTAGACGATGATGTGACTTCCACGTAAGATCTTATAGATTAAGCAGTCATATCATGACAAATCTACAATTTTAGGATTAAGTCTATTATTAGAGCAGTACCAATATCATGGTAGACCATAATTCTACATTGGTGAGCCCGTCGTTACCAGTAGTCCGGTCTCATAAGGATCTAGGGGTGACAGTGAGTAATGATCTTAAGACGACGGCCCATTGCCGGGAGGTCGCAGCCAAGGGCTTTCGAACCTTCTGGGCTTTAAAAAGGACATTCACTAAGTTAGATACTACCATGTTCACCACAGTATACACATCCTTAGTGAGAACTAAGCTAGAGAACTGCTCTCAGACTGCAAGCCCCTGTTTAAAAGGTGACTCGGACAAACTAGAAAAAGTACAGAGGGCAGCTAACCGTGCAATTTTGGAACTTCGGGGTTAGTCATACAAAGAGCGACTTGAAATACTGGACCTCTTTATTCTGCCTCATCGCAGACTGAGGGGTCATCTAATTTCGATGTACAGAATACTGAGAAGTGATTTCGGACCTAACCTATTCTCTCTTTTTCTTCCCACTAGATCGGGACACCTCAGAGGACATAGTAGGCGAGTAGAAAAGCCAAGAACGAACAAAATACCCGTGGCATACAGGTTTTCACACCGAGTCATCAATACTTGGAACCTGCTGACTAAAGCAGTGGTGTCCACACCCTCAATTGACTCTTTCAAGAGAAAACTGGACACTCACAGAAGCATACTAGAAAAGGAATAACATAGGTCATAGGGCTTCTGTCCTTACTACACAAATCTGAATCTGATGTTACGAGTGCAGCCAAGGTCAAGGTACTCCATGGCGGAGCTTTCAATCCAAGGGAGTTGTATCGGATTTATTTTCGGCGGATAGCTGTCAGTTCTGGTTGCTATCATAAAAGTCAGTGTAAAAAATTTGTTGCTGAGACCATGATCTATGGACGACCTTTGGGCCATGCTTAAATGACTTTGAGAATGTCCACATATCCGAGACCTGTCATCCTATACATGATTGGTTCGTCCATAAATTATAGTCTCACCATCGGAGTGTCAGCACTCCACATAAGCAAACCTTATATTCTCACGCCAAGTAAATAATCCTTTACTACCGAAACGGTGTTGTCGGAGTCCCATGAATGCATGGGGTCGGATTACTTCTAATTACTTTGTGGTGCTATAGTAAATAATCCGCATTCCGTCTTCTAAAGTTACAGTCTATCCCATTGTTAATGATCAGGTACATCTGGTCTGGATTTAGGTATTGTGTCGGGTATAGTTTGTAAATTACTAATTGTCCTGCACTATTTAATTGAATATAAATCCTTCACTTACCGAATCAATTTTTCTGTTTCAGATTTTCGTTTAGCCTAATCGAATTACACTTTTCTCGAAAACCATCTTTATGGGCCGCATGGAAATATATTAACGATTGCAATTAACATATGCATGAGGTTTAAAATGCATTGTTTGTGTCAATTGCGTAAACAACATACTTGATATTATGATCATCCTGTGAATGTAAGCCCGATGGCATTTTGTCCCCGTTCAACTATAATCAGTTATTTCATTGTTAAAAACCTGAATATTATGCTATTTGTTGTATTGAGTGTCATATTTTCATTGTTAAGTTTATTTGTGGCTTTTTAAATGAGAACACATGCTTCTAAGCTCATTGGGCATTATATCGCATTTGTATGCCCCACGTGACTGTATTATATCGCTATTAGTCTCCAGTGCTATGACATGTATAGCCAGACTATCTATTCTCCCCAATTTCGGGTAACTAGCGCATGGCACGATATTAGTTTGGCATATACTCCTCACAAGATTTTAATTGCTGAAAAATTCCCAATTGTGTTTTAATATACTCGGTTGGTCTGTACTAAAGGACCTCATATGACTAAATATAATCATACTGCTCATACTATATCAGACTGGCGAGGTGTTTTGTCAGCGATCTCAAATGTCTCTGGCCTTATCAGTCTTTTTCGCCCAATAAAATGCACCTAGTTAGCTGGACAGACGCAGAAGTTCGTAAAACCTCCGTTTTTATTAATAAATATTTACTGCGAATATTGTTGTCTATTATCTTATTCCCTGCTCATCTCGGTAGATCCGTCGATCTTACCTTATTTTCAGTGAAAAGCTGAACAACTTTTCGTTGACCAAACGTGAAAAATCTGCATTACTTTTCTATAATTCCATCGTTTACTTAAGTTTTTGCAATAAATTACTAATTGGCTGAGAGTTTTGAGAACTTATGTAACATGCATACGCAAATTCAGTCTTTACTTTAAACTTAAGACCTCTACTAAAAGTGTTTCTGTAGTGAAGACCATACTGGCACACTTGAGTAATAGTGGATATGTTCTAGTCTGTTGTATTAACTAATAATTTAGACGCAAACCACTGTTTACATCTAAGCCTGGCAAATTTAGTACATATTTAGAATGATTTGGTGTATTTCATTTTTAGATAAATCGTGTAGTTTAAACCCATTTGGAACTTCATACAAATTCCTTTTACCTTCTCTCCTTATGTATGATACATTACATGTATTGACATTTTCAAAGTAAGTTGACAGCTAGAATAATATCCATGTTGACAACAGTTTAAAACTAGTGATTCATGACACTAACTTTCTTCGATACCATATAACATGCCCATAATATACAGCCTAGTATAGCAAAATCCTGCATTTGGAAGATACCTTTCAAATTAATAGGTAACTTTTACTATGTTTTTGTCGTTTGCCTTAATTTGTTAGGTAATGGTTTTAGATTGGAAGTTTACGTACTGAAGTTCATGACACTCCTGTGTTTTTGATAGATTTCGTATAAAAATGAAATATAGTTTTCTTTGGTTACATGTTCACATTTCGCATAAGATTAATAGTGTGTGGTTAGGTTTTGGTACACTGCAATGTATGAATAACATATACTACTGATTGTTACCAATGGCTAACAACGTTATAACTTCAAGAAGTAGTTATAGTGATATTGCGTATGCGTATTCATATTTACTTAATTACGAAAACCAGTTTTCGTGTATGCTAAGAGAAAAAGCTGGTTTATAACACGTTCTATGTAATAAGTTTATGTTATTGTCAAAGGTATTTCCTCCCTCATTTACTTTCAAAATCTCAATATGTTAGTTCACTCATTTAGTATTGGCTTATCAATCAGTGGTTTTACTTAACTTCGATCTTAAAAGACCAAACTGATGTTTGTTTTCTGTGCCTAGTCAGAATTGTAGAAAGCTGCCATTTGATAACAAGTTACCTTTGTATGCTGTTTTATTTTCCTACCTTACTAAGCGTATCCACTTCGGTTTGGGTAACCGAGTACTATTATTAGCCTTCACATTTAAAGTTTATTTCATACCCAAGTGTTTGGAGAGTCAGTTAAATTGATAACTATTGACTAAACCCAGTATTTATTGTTAAGCATTTTTATATGTGACTCAATATACTTGCATTGACTTATTCGTATGACTGATGATCACAAAAACTATCGATTAGTCTTTCAATGAGTCTATCATTTTTCTCATTCTGTTAGGTCATTTGTCAAATAAAGCACATTTTTGTTTGTAATCTTACTTGTAATTTCAAAGATTGTAACAATACTTATATATGAGATTATTGGATTTATATGGTAATTAAAATTTATTATCTATGCTTAGCTATGTAGAATTATAAATTAAATAAGCATTCGTAACAAGTGAATTAGATAAACTATTATTAGACCAGTAACTCTGATCTAAGCACTTGACATTCAATTAGTATGTTATTAGTCCAGAGGAAACTCCAGGTACTAAGGTTTAGGTGTCCGGGTTATAACTTGAAACCTTTGCACGAGTGTGGATCATAACTTGTATATTAGAAATTCTCTTAATCCGGTGCACAAGGATGATTGTCTTTGATGATCCATATAATTATTAACCTTACTTACGCCTGTAGGAGCATTGGCCGCCCACTAGCATTCTCCATCCAACTCTGTTTTGGGTAATCCAAGTTGTTTCCAGTTGCTATTCATCCATTGAATGTCTGCTTCTAATTTCCGACGCAACGTGTTCTTTGGTCTTCCTCCTTTCCGTATCCATTCAGGATTCCTAGTTAACGCTTGCCTCGTGATGTAGTTTGACGATTTCCTCAATGTGTGTTCTATCCACTTCCAACGTCTTTTCCTAATTTCCTCTTCAGCTGGAAGTTGGTTTGTTCTCTCCCACAGTCGGCTGTCGCTGATGGTATCAGACCAATGGACATTGAGTATCTTGTGTAAACAAGTGTTTGTAAATACTTGTACCCTTTTGATATTGGTTGTAGTAGTTCTCGAAGTTTCAGCTCCGTTGAACGTTTTAGCTTTAAGACTTATTATTCGAAGTATCATCTGAAAATCGTTTCGGTACCAACTTTCAATGTATTTTATACATTTTTCAAGTGTTATAGTTCTTGAAACCACCTTATTGATGTTAGCTGATTTATGGTTGCATTTGTTAATCTGCAAAAATGTATCCCATTTTCTACTAACCTTTTTAGCTAAATAGTTTTGTAAATTGGCTCGTATAAAAAACTTAAAATGCTGGGGAAATAAGTTTTATATATGCCTTCAGTATCCCTGCGATTTAAATGTCTCACTTTTTGTGATTTCTGCTAGAAAAATGAATGCTAAAGACCTTGTTTCCCAGACTAATAACGGAGATAGAATGACATGATTTCCTCTCTTCCTTTAACATTTGAAACCAATGATATTTATGGTGGAGATCTAAAGGGAGTTTTATGATGACGATAAAAATACTTTGTGCCTAGAAAACCTGAAATTGTGTATGTTAACATTATTAGTTTGATATGCGATAAGATAAATGTTTACCGATTACAATTGTTCGTTTGACAGTCGGAACCTAATACCAAGTACCTGTTCAAGGTTGTTGGGATCCCGTTTCTACTCACTGTCTACGTGAATGATTCAAAGTAGTTGAAAAACGCATGTATCTGAGTTGGTCCCAAAGACAATCTCTGTATAAGATCAATCTAAAATTCTGTGGCACATTTGTAGCATTTTGCTGTAAATACACTAGTATATATTACTTATTTTTAAGTGATCCTATTCAATATATATGAGATTCCGTAGTAGCGAGATTTACTAAATGTCTCATCATATTACTGAGATCGTTAGCAGTGAAATCCCTCCTACTTTTCCCTAATTTCATTTTATTTTTGATAGAGGGTACATTGGTATTTATGTTTCATCAACCCTTCATGCTTGAAATAAATAGCATATTAGTGTTTTTAATGATTCACTAAGTTAGTGCTTGGCAGTACAGTTATTTCCATTATATTTCTCTTGCACATTCCCCTCCGTTTTTGTTAGATAAACTTCTTTCCAAAATGTAGTATGTTTTTGATTAGCATTTAAGTTGCTTTTCGTCATCAACGTACAGTAGTGCCCTTATTTTCATGTATCGTCTGAGAATAAAGATCGTTGCTTTAGACAAGATGAATAAATATGACCTGGATAGAAGTTTTTGTACTCATCCTAGTTTTTTTAATTATTACTATTGTAGGTTGAAAATTAATTTGAATGTTAGAATAAAAGTAATGTTTATTTGGTATGTCATGATGCATATTTTATTTTAGCAAAGTCAGTAAGGTGATACAAATTTTGGTTGTTAATTAACTCTTTCACTGAGTATTTTGTCTTCAGTATACCTGTTTATAAGTTTTAATCTCCCTTATATATCTGTTTTACAAACCAATTAATATCGTCATCTGTCGAAAAACTGTAGCTCATGGCTTAGTTTCTGAACGTGCATTTAATTATTGTGTTAAATGGCTGTTACCTATGAATATTTTTTCAGTGTTCTTTGTTGATATCAATTACATGAAGTTCTTTATAATACCTCATGGTCAAACTTTTCGTATAAATTTTCTTTAATTTCATTTCAAAACCATAGATATCATGGCAAACAGTGAGAACACCGGATTATCTAAAGCTGCAACTGCTGGAACCATCTTTGGTACTGGATTATTGAGTTGTGGACGTGTAGACAAGCGTACCTTTCTAAGTGCTCTCCTGGGTGCTGGACTAGGATTCGGACTAGGGATCCTTTCACATGGTCTGTTAAATGGTTTATTACTATTCTTGAAACGTGATAAACAGAGTGAACAATTGCGTCATATGACTGAACAGTTAGCTATTGTTAGAGCGGAATTGTCGGAATTGCGTAATGAATTATATAATACTCAAGTAAAGAGTTTGGATAGCAAAGACAATGTAAGTATTTTCTTTACGTTGTTTTCATTATCATATTATCACCTCGGTAAGATGGTTATATCGAGACAATATTTTTAATCGTTAGGTGCGGTATTCGGTGATATATAAATTTGTACCTCAAGTTTTTCTAAATCTTTAAATACATATCAAGACTAGCTAAGGACTGAGAGACAGATTTCTGATTAACTATAAGTGTGCCAAATTATTATCATCCTGATAAATTCTATAGTTGGTCAAAGCAGCCGAAATAATTCAATTGGATGATACATCTTTAGGTTAGCAGCCTCAACATGCACTCAATTTTAGAATATTTCACCATAAGCAGTGTTCAGTTAGCCAGGATTTTGTAGTAGTTCATATTATCTGGACATCTATTACACATTTCATTGGTTTTTGAGTGGAAATATCAGTTTTTTGCTTTCGTACTACATGAGTTCATGATGTTTAAAACACTATATACTTAAATGGAATTAAGCGAACAATATTATTTTCGATTAGATCCTCATCAGGCTTTACTCTGGTATACAGTAATATTTATATGCATATACGAAGTTATTAAACCAATCCTCAACTAAAGGGTAAGCTACTTGATTATGCCACTTCTATGTGTATCTACGAATTCAGCTGCTCCTGTGGAGAAAGCTATATTGGGCGCACTACCAGACAACTAATCCAAAGAGTTAGTGAACACCTCCCTTCGTGGTTAGAAAAAGGTACTGTCAAGACAATAGGCTTCTCAGTTCTATCACACTTGTTCAATAGCGGTCATGTAGTAGACAGAAATAAGTCATTTAAAGTTATTTATCGTATTCCTATCAGTTTTCCTTATGTGTTTCGATCTCGTCTCTTACGCAGCAGAAGCTATAGGAATTCGAGTCAACAATCCAAGTCTTTGTGTTTATAAGAAGTTTGTAACACCTTTATCTCTTCCTTGGTTTCAATAAATGATTTTATCTATTATTATTTCCCATACTCTTTCTTCGTTTATTTTCCTTCACCCTCTCCCACCCTTTTCTTTTTTCTCAAATATACGTTTCATAGTCCAATTATCTAAACACTTCCTATTGCGTAATCTTATAATTTTTTTGAATGTTATTTCAGTGTCTGAATTTTTTCTAATCATTGACGTATTTCCCATTATGTAACATTGATTCAAGCCTTTATTATTTTTATCACAACTAGTACACCTGTCATCACACTACCAATTTATACTTTTCATTTATTATGTTTATTTCTGTAATCTATCGCACTGTTATCATTGACTCATAAACTGCCTTTATTGGTTAAGTAATTTTGTATATGTATGTGAATATTACTTTGAGATGATAGAGAAGATTTGTAGCTCAGGTGGATGATTTATTATATATTAGAGGGTATATTAGAGTGAAGCCTGGTGAGGATCTAAGTCACAATATAGGAATTTTTCAAATGGAAATAAGATGAATCATTATGATGTTATACTTTGAAAGAATCATACCGTTGTGAGATTTGGTTATATTTGAAGTACGGCAATTAGAACCTCAAATAGTGTAATGTATTAGTGAAGAGAATTTAAGCGAACTACATATGTTCATTAGAAGATCGTTCATATATATATATATATTTGAACAACTTCATCAGCTTTAAGTACCAACTATTCATTACATACATTAAAGTCCTATTTCGATATATATTGATGAGTATTTTGTGTTACTATTTTATTTGTCCTAAATTGGGACGATGAATGTTTCTGTTTGTACTAACATATTCAGTTACATAAATTTCTAAGCGTGATTGATAGAATAAATTACAATATTAGTTAAAATCCCCGTACGATCAGTAGAAACAATAATAATAAGTTCATACCAACTGATAGAGGGGTTTCTCATATACCAAACTTCTCATACTTGATCAGAAAGCCAATTTCATTCTTGTAAGTAATTCATATGGCCTTAACATAATTTAAATCTCAGGAAAATATTCAATGTCTCACAATGTGATGTAGTATGTACTACTTAGCGGACGAATATAGGTAGTATTTAGCAGGAATGGGAAGTAGAATGCTTACCAACAGAAGAGTGAAATAAGGAGAAAAGCAAGGAAATCAAAGAGCAATTGGAATAACAACAGAATCGGAAGGACGACTAAGTGTGTAAAGAACAATTAAATGAGAATAAGCAAATAATGTATTTGATGTATGAATTTCATATTTTACAAAACTACTGTTTGATTTTGGACAAAACAATAAATTGGTTTACCTCTCCTAAGTTTTCGTTCACTTCAGTAGCAGTACACATAGTATCAAGTTATTAATTCTATAGTTCCCATGTTAGATATCGAAATTTACCAACTATTGCAACGCAAACTTTAAATTATACGTTTGTGAACTGTTAGTAAAGAGTTTCCTCAGTAAGCTTCTTTGAGGTTATATGATCTGTCAAACGAAGCTATTCTCTGGGAAAATTATTGTCTTAATTTGTATGTACGGAACGGTAGATATTCACAAATATTTGTTGCTCATTCTCTTAAGTCAAAATAGTGACCAACACCTTATTTCTGTTTTTGTTTGTACTCCTTGAATAACATCTTCAAACCCTAATCTTTCAGATTACTGCTCATACTTTTACTACCTCTACCAGTACGGGATTTCAATCGACAATTGTATCTCTGTGCTAATGTGGCGCGGCAACTCAAACTGATGTACGTACGTGCGAAGTTCTAAGTTGTTGCTGACTGACTGGTTTGCTAACCAGTATGATATGTAAAAGCGAACAGTTGCTGAAAAAAACATGACATGTGTTTGAGCATCTGAGATGAATGTTCATAGCCTCATGAATTGATTTCTCTATCTATCTAGTACCTTAAGCCTTACCTCAGAGTTATATGATCTTTAGTTTTACAACATACAACCAATGATGTCATCGCCGCACCAATTCTATTTAAAGATCAGTATTTTTTAATGCATGACTCAACAGTTTTGAAAAGACTGCAACAGATACTAGGTTATTTACCTATTTTACTGGGACTGTTGGCTCTACACATGTGAACTAGTTCATTAGCCTTCAGCTATTTAATACATTTTGTAGATGCCAACTTTTATGTACAAATTCAAATAGAGCAAACCAAACCGATGCTTTCATCTTTGCATCTCAAGGTAGTACTTTTAATTGCTCTTTATGGTACAACATCCCATGCACGTCTTCAGCTGTCCAGCGTTACTATTAAACAATAAATATGGTTGTGAATTAACTAAGACTAGACTAAATAGACCGAACAGGTAAATCCCCTTGACGATAGGCTTTAGATTTGAGGGACATTGGATATCACGACAACTGGCCGAAGGACTCTTACTGAATTAAATTCATCTATATATTTAGGAGAGGTGACTCGACCATGAATTATTTATTCAATCTTACAAAGGTTATATAAAAGTGACAGCGAAAGCAACCAAACAGCTGTTGATGTTTTACCTTCAACTGTTGTGTTAACTTTGGCATTTTAGTATTCAAAACATCACATGTTTTGTTTATATATTTTGTCTTACCTATATATTACTCTTGTAGGATGACGTCCCACCAATTTTTATAGGCGATGATGACTACGACCTAGATGATGATTACGAAAACTACTTCGATGTGGAAAATGTCGGTGATGAGTAAGTTCTAGTTGCTTTCGACTGTGTCATTATTTTATGTGCATCCACTCTCTCTTTTTAGTTATAAGTGAGATAAATAAAATCTAAAAAACAATATCGTACCGAAGAAGATTCAATGTATGAAAAACAGAACGTCTGGATAGTTAGAATTAAACATTAATTTGATGTCAATGAGCATAGTTGGGACTGGGAGTGATATTCTGAAACTTTTAGGTTTAATTTCATCAAAAGTACTTCCCCCTTAAGCGTTATTTTTCACAATTTGAGAAGAAATAGCTACTTCGATTACTACAGTTAGCTAAAAAAAGATCTAAACAGTGCATTGATTCCATTCATTCGTTGTTCTGGCTTCTTTGATTATCAGCTGGCTGTGACTTTTGATAGTGACCAACGTGACTTTCATTATTTTGTAAATTTAGTAAAATGGTTTTACAAGAATTAGTTTGTCGTAAAATCTTCAATTGTCGGATTACAGGTGTAAACCCAATCCATGTGTTCTGATGTAAATAGTATTCTGACACGAACTGCGTAAATTTATGATCTTAACTAAGTTGTTGTTCACAGATCTAAGGCTAATGCATTCTTTGTCAGAATTGAATCAGGCTATTTATATATGGAAGTTGTCTCTGATGCTTAGATTATTGTGCCATCCTTTTCTGTTTTTTCTCACAATCGAAGCATGAATTCCCCATCGATTCAGTTCGGTAAATTTCCAGAGGAAGTTTTATCGTCGGCAAATTCATTTCAAAGTGTTGGTAGTCATTTAAGCAACAACTCTTCTTATTGGTCGATGACGGTTCAAGTTCCGACCGATGTGCTAGAGGAAATAGATAAACTGGCTGATTATGCTTTAGGTGAGTATTCATCAAGTGACTCACAAATGCATCCTAATGACAATGATATCAATCCAAGCATACAAGCTTACGCTAGATGTCTAATATACATGCAAAAGGTACGAATTTTTATTCGATTGTTACAGTTGTTCGTTAATTGAATTTCCAGTTTTTTTTTGTGATCGGTATTCCACAAATATGTATGTGCAGTGGAACTGATTGTAATAACTATACTCTATTCACTATTTTGTTCATATGTCTATCAAAATGAATAATAACGTCTGGATTTTAGTGGTGTTGTATTCTGTGTGGTTTAATTTGGAAGATTTTGTGATCAATCTGAATGACATCATATGCACCTGCCTCAAATGCACATCGATGTTTCCAAAATTATATCCCCAAGGCTTAGAGAACTTAACACCACAAAATGCATCAACCTAGGCTGCAGTTTTTCTCCGTCAGTGTTTTTATTTGTAGGACAAAGGTAAAATATACTGAAATTATTTCTCAGAAGTTGTATTTAGAGTTGAAGATAGTTGATAAGATGCCTTAAAGTTGTTCTTCTAGTTGATTTGTATCTCTTCAAAAAAGGGTATTTGCAACCTTGAGAGAGATAGTACTCTATAAGAGACCGAAAATAGCATCAGAGATACGTTTTAATATTTACTGTGAGTAAAATCTAAAAATAATGGTCGTTAGATCTTTGTTGGGTGATTTGCTGTAATTTTGGATTGGAAACTGATAACGAGTTTGCCTGTCAATTACGCTCGAACAAAAAGTAGAATAGGAGAAATGAAAAAAAATTTAGTCAGTAGAGTTGTATTTCATTTTGGATATATTACAAGCGAAATGTGATGGCACATGTAAATTGTACATAAAGTAAGCATTATCAAGTGTAAATGTTATCTTGAATTATAGATATCATCACTAAGATAAGATGAGAACTGCGTAGAATGTTAATAATAAAGTAATGATATATTTGTAATATCCTATTGTGTAGAAATTAGTATTTCTGACGTTTTTTAATTTAGTGTAAGGCATTTTTCAGAGTAAATCAATGAGTAACTGAATTAGATCAACATAAGTTCAAATAGCATAAAGGAACTGAGTGTAATTCAATCTTAATATTCAGTTCACACCAAATGAATACCGATTTTTGAGATATTTTGGCATAATATTTTAACACTCAAACTAATGACAAGTCTCGGTGATGATTTTGCCCAAGTTTTTCATCTATAACATTTTATAGGATTAAAACTATCGATTGCGGTAATTCATATATAATTCTAATTGTAACAGATGTATGAATTTTTATGCAGTTACAGAGTATTACATTTTGTTTCTTAATTTCTAAATATGATGTGAATGTACAATTGTATTATTGGTTCGAATCTTTCTTTTTCTTATTTGTTATAGTATCGTTATTGCCCAGAATTCTTGTGGCGTTTAGCTCGTGCTACCTACATAGCCAGTGCAGAAGCGCCATTAGATGAAGCTGTGTCACAAAAGGATGATGTATCACACGGTCATCTTACTTTAAATGATATTGCTTATAAAGTGCAAACTCGTCGCCAGTTTATCGAGTCAGGAATAAAACATGCACGTCGAGCGTTAAGTCTCGCACAAAGAGTTTCTCCACCACCGTTGGATAACGATCCAACAAAACTAGCTCCAATATATAAATGGTTAGCTATTTTAGTTGGTGTCTATTCATCTTACCTCAGTGCTCAACAAAGAATACAGTATGGTTATGAATTTAAGGCAAGTTATCTAGATGTACTATACTTGCTTTTTTATTTAGTCCCATTCACATCATGGAAAGAAATCCGAACATTGTTGATTACAAATAAATAACAAAAAAATCAAGCGATCTCAACGATGTGCATAAGTGCAGACAAATATGATGTATGAGTTTATTTTTGCATCTGATTTTCGATCAATATGGGTGAATGCTACTGTGAATATGTAGGTCATCAATAGCAAATTAGTGGTTTAAGCACTTGGACTGCATTTCCTGGGTCTTGTTTTTGAATATTTATCCCACGTACATCACTTTTGGCAGCCGAGTAGTACCAGTAGATCCTACAGTGGCTTAAATCCGAGTATGTAGACTTGTAAGTGATGAGTTACTTTAGCGAATTATTACTCACGTAGATTTTCTCATTTTCATACGATTAGGTTTGTATCTGTTGACAACGGCTGTTACCAATGTGTAATTAGCAATTTTTTTTGTAAAAAGTGTAAATTGTTCTGTCATACTTGCATACTATACTTAGGCAACTACTCTGTCATAGTTTTCTGATGTATTCTTCCTCCAAGTGTCTTCATGTGAGGAACAGTTTTTTAATATCATGTAACCATAAGCAAAGGATATCATATTTTTATCTGGTTCATCTTTAGAATGTGCAATACTATAAAGCCTCTCTTCTCAACATATTGATAAGCATCACTATGAAAACCTTTCATGCAATGTGCCGTCACACTTTCCTTGGTTAGTTATAAGAAAATCTGTTAGCCCTCAGTGGTTGTGCAACTCAAGTCTGATTTCACAAGCATTAGAAGTCAACTTCATGAATGAACATATACACTATGTGAGGCAATCTGAATTAAATCTGTGTGCACACACGTTCAGTCTTGCTTTTTTGGACCCAATCGTTAATAATTTTATATATCGCACTTTATTGTATATTCAAACTGTTTTTTATAATTTGTTAAAGGAATTAATTGACACCGCAATCAAGCTTGACGCCTCTGATGCCTTATCCTATTATCTACAAGGTCGTTGGTGTTATGAGGTATGTAACTTGCTGCCATTCATGAAACTTTATTGCTCATAATAATTTAACTTGTTGAAAGCAGTTTTCTCACCAACAGAATTTTGAACAAATCAATTTCCTCCCAAATTTTTCTTCCTTTTGAACACTACCTATTTTGCATCTCAAATAATGGATTCTCAGTTCTTCTTTATGTTCGACTACTCTACATGCAATAAGATTCCTCGTTCGTTAGTTTTTGATAATACTTCGTGTCTTTACAGCTCTTAAGAAAGCCACTTTAGTACCATAGATTAATGCAGAAGACTTATTCTTTCTCTAAAAAAACTAAATAATACACTTTATCTACAGGATGTTAGACACATGCAATCAGTCAGCTACAACGTAAGACGTCCAACAATATCAATGGCACATTCTCCCAACTGTTCTTGTTTTTCATTTTAATCCTAGGTGTATAATGTTTCGTGGATTGAGCGCCAGATTGCATCTAGGTTATTTGGCAAGCCTCCGACATCAACCATTGAGGAAGCTGAGACAGCATTTGGAAAGGTAAGCACAGATTTAAGGAATTTAGTTCAGTATTTATTAGCTTTCAACTTTCGTTTAATTAAGTTATTTCATTTGTTTGATTGAACAGGCTGAAGAATTGCGCCCAAACCATTACGCTGCACTGTATCTTTATCAAGCTAAATGTTCTTTGACTTACTTAGATTACAAAACAGCACTGTATAAATTAAACAAAGCTCGAGGCTTATTTGGCCAACACAGATATCCTATACCACACACAGATATCGGTTCTGTACAACAAGAAGTAGATCAACTGTACCACAAGTACTCTGGATACCAATAAAATCATGTATATAGCGAAAAATATATATTACTTTAATTTATATATTTCTCATTGTTCCCATTCACTTAAGTTGTATCTTATTCAAAACGGAAATTTTGTGATATATACATAGTGCGTGAAGAATTACATATGATCAAGATATTCGTTTATAAATTTTAGCTTTCTTGGCTTTCTTATCAGATACACCAAATGGTTTATAACGCTTTTGGCCTGGATTTTCTCGTGTTCTCTTTGATTTTACATTCAAATCCACTTTGGGAGTAATTGATAGTCCACATGTTCTTGCTGTTGCGGCCAAGTCTAGTTCATCTACATTGAAACAGCTTAGGCCAGACGAAGCGTAAGCACGAACTATACCTTTGAAGGCTTCCTGAGCAGAAAGCGCAAGGAAATAGTTGTTTTTGACCAACTTCTCCAGAGCTGGTTGCACATCTGCCATCTTTGAATTGGCTATTTCATACTCTACAACCTTAACTCGAGCTTTTCTTAAAATTGATAGGAACTCTAATTCATGAGGCCTCAATACTAGCAAAGCATTTCCCGTGCTGCCTGCTCGAGCTGTACGACCAACTCGATGTATATACTCTTTGGCATCATCAGGTGGGTCATATTGTAAAATCCAGTCAACCTAGTAAGAGTAATTCAGTAAATAATAATGTAACACGCATCAGAAAAATGAGACTATTACACTGAATATTCAAGAAGGCTTAAAGTAACATACATCTTTTATTTGAAGGATAAAGTGAGTGTACAAAACACTAATTTATTAATCGTTTAATCGATTATGATACATGCATAAATCTATTTATAAAGAACGGAATAGGTCATAAGAACGCATTGTGAGAAAACGTTTGGAAGTCTAGTCATAAGTCTGGCTCACGTAAATAAGCATAGGGGTATTAACCCTTGACATTTTAACCAGGTACGTTACTAGCTCTGGGTACTCAAGTAATATTCAGAACCTTAAACCACGCATGTAGGGCCAGCTAGCTGAATTTGATACTTGAACTTTAGAGAAGCCCGTTAAGACCAGGAAGCTTTTGTCAGTAATGAGTGTTGTATCTAAGACGCTCGTATTTTCTATTTGTGGGGCCATACTACCAAGCCAATCAATATAGCGACTTTTAGATATCTGCGCGAATGGCAGATAATAGTGACAGCTAGTGGAGTCAAAGCTGTTATGCCATCGTACGAGAATAACGTAGTGTGGATGCAAAATTAAACGAAGTACTTACTGTTAGTGCAGATTCCGTCTGAAATGTCAATTGTTTTTCCCAGTTCAAAGTAAATCTAGTTAAATAACGTCATTACTGACCCATAGGACGAAGGATATTATCATATTGTAAAGAACAGTTAAAGGCGTCAGGAATTTAACCTGGATGATTTTCAGGAAGTTACGTCAACATTGCAGAAAACTTTTACACATTATTGAAGACAGCGAGAAGCCGGCCGCAAAAGTTTTTATGTCTCCATAAAAAAGTTCTAACATATGCCGAGCCTACGAGTGAGCTTTTGTAGAAAAAGGATGGTCTGTAGTAGGAAGAATCTATCATGAAGCGTGATAAACTTATAAAGCTGTGTAAAAACAATATATCCACTTAGTTTTTAATAGCTACTTCTATATTTATTAGCTGAGGTATCCAAAATTCAAGGTAGTTATCAGTGTCGCACAGGTTTAACAGTATGGCAGGTTTTCAACCATTATTCCAGCGAGGTATCGAGAGTTCATCTGATATATTGGTTGTAAATGCATGTTTTCTATGCATTTATTAAAAGGGAACTACGATTTTGTTATCTCGAGTACAGTGCAGTTTTCTTGAACATCTGCCTATGGGTTGTTATTGTTTAAAACAAAAACCGGTGGAAAAAGCTGACTTTGCATCATTTTAACCGCAACAGATTTCAGTTGATATACACTTGAAGATGAGTTTTACTTTTAAGTAAATGACCAATTGCGTTCAAAAGATATGAGGCTAGCTGGGGACTTGCACATCACAGTGATACGATGCCCGTTAATCAACCCATATTGATTGGAGAATGAGTAACAAATGAGCTAATCTCCTCCAATCGCCAATGACTACTATGTCTATTCATCTGGTTCGTAGTTTTACCTTTGATTTCTGATCATTACGGGGCTTAAATCAATAATAATGTTTCGTGAATAGCCATTATTCAGATGTCTCGTATCATTGGATTAACACCCCACATACAGTTTGAAAACCGAAAATCCGCTCATCAGATCATTGAAAACATCTATAACGCACATTAAACGATGGAAACCAAGGTAACCGAAACAAAAATATTAAGATGCTAAGCATAAATAATTTAGCTCGGAAAACTAATGAAATAAAGGAATATTGGGCGAGATCATTGTTGAAATCCAATATTTACCAGTAGCTAAAAAAATGCGATATGGCTGACCACCTTAGATGGTGGATGGTAATAGCCTCATGGTCCAGCTTATTATTTCTATCTAGTAGCTGAAGTGTCGTTTATGTTATTTATTCATGCTTTACATACACAGTGATATATGTGATGAAATGTAACTTCCGCATATCTACACAGAGAGCGGCTGTGTAATGATTCTCACTTTAATGGACAGACGATCATTTTACTATCAGTACATGTCGGTGAAACCCAACAAAAATTTGAAATTTGCAGGGAAATTTTGTAAGCTACCAATCAAAGTCGGTGTAGAATTTATGACGGAGTGGTCAGAACGCTCAAATAATTTGCCTTCTGCACTTATACTAGATACTAATGCAACTTCCTTAAACCAATATTTTACACTTTGAGAGGGATGCTTATAAGCATTTTACACTCCGACACAAATTGCTCAGATCCCGCATTGTAAGCGTTATCCTCAAGCAGAAATATACAATATATTTACTTCGTTTTGTCCAATACTTGGAAAGAAATATTTTTATTTACAGAGCTCTGGCGGCAGGAACCTAGTGAATTTAGTCCATTAAAATAACAGTATACCGCAAATAGCGATAACATTTCGAGTACTAGGTCTTCATTAGGTTGGTTAATTTACGAAGAAAGCTTTTTCATTGGCAGATAACGTCATGGGACCTTCGGTTTTGTATGCCTAGTCACTGCTAGACATTTTCGTAATACTGTTATTTCAACAAGAAAAGCAAACCAATCGATAACCTACCTTTGGTATGTCTAAACCGCGCGCTCCGACGTCAGTACACAAAAGAACAGCAGACTCAGCTTTTACAAACTGAAGGAAGGTGCTTGTCCTTTTAGCTTGTTTTTGTCGTCCATGGATGGCTAAGACTGGAGTATCCACAAAGTTCAGCAACTCGTAGTAAAACTTAACTTCCATGCACGAAGCCATGAAAACCATAATCTGAAACGTGTAGAAAAGTATGTGGGTTAATGACTAATGAGGTAAATGGGAGTGTGAAAATACTTTTCAACCTTATTGATATTATCGGTGCCAAACAGGTGTTATATCTGTGAACATACTTGGCTGATTCGCAATTCTTGGTCACAATAACATATTATTTATCACATGTTCACTACTATAACTTAAAATAAACTAGACGACATAAGATAGACTCGTCTTAAAGATCCAAGCGAAGATAAGGGATGGAATGTGCAGGTAGAAACTCTCGATTGAGTTCTGGGAGACACCATAGTTTATGGACGAACCAATCAGACCAGTCTTGGATTTTGGTGCGAAATTTACCCATCCATTTAGCAAAACAGCGTCTTGGCATTATAGCTAGTGTCGGTTCGTGATGAAAACTAATAAATGAAATTCCTAATCATCAACTGTAAATCATAATTCTAATTCCTCACACTTTTATAATCCTCTATTAGTCCTAGTTAATAGGTGGATATTCTCGAGATCACTTAAGCGTTGCTCAAAGGTCGTTTGAAACAGAAATATCGAGTTTTGTTAAAATAATGTCAGCTGCTCTTGAAATCCAGAGACAAGCATGCAGTCTTCAGGAACGCCAAAAAGTTAATTAAAGCAATGGCCCAAGTACATAATTTAACTATGGTAGACTAGAACGTATGAATACATCTATAACCTAGTACGGCAGTATTCATAACGGTGAAAATATTATGAAGAAAACTCCTCAACAAGACCCATGTATCTAGTGCTTATCACTGCGTCTCCACACTTAATGATTCCGTGTAACACATAAACTTGACGAAGCGAGAGACACGAAGGAATGATTAATTATATTAATGAATAGCAATATTTGGGCATTCTCGAAGTACACAGAAATTACCTTTTTACTTTTATTTTTCTTGAGAAATGTATACAGTAGACAAAAACGTCTATCAGGAGGGCAGACAACATACCCTTGTTCCAATCCCTCAACTGTTGCTTCATTATCAGGAGCTGATCCGACCATCACACAAGAAGCTTTGAGCGCAGCGTTGGCTAGGTTTTTCGTTTTTTCGTTCAAGGTAGCAGAAAACAGCATTGTTTGCCGTACCGTCGGTAGAAGTTTTATAATTTGTCGCATTTCCACTTCGAAACCTATATCCAGCAAACGATCAGCTTCATCGATTACAAGAGCT
Source organism: Schistosoma margrebowiei (assembly GCA_944470205.2). Lineage (NCBI taxonomy): Eukaryota > Metazoa > Platyhelminthes > Trematoda > Strigeidida > Schistosomatidae > Schistosoma > Schistosoma margrebowiei. Next base: position 43,531,037 of record OX104028.1, on the reverse strand, counting down.
TTAAGATTATGACGGAGGAAGAACTTTGTGTTTGACAAATGATCTAGCAGTCTTCCCGGAGTTGCAACGAGAATCGTCACACCTTTTTCAAGATTCTGAGCTTCAGTTTGTCGGTTGCTACCACCCATAATGAGGCCAATTCGTAAATTCGTGAATTGAATGAGTTCCTAATTATAAAATACACTACAAAAAACTTAAAATCTTACTCCCAACACACCATACGTCTGGAGACTAAGTTCACGAGTAGGTGATATGATTATGGCACCAGTACCATTACGAGGTTGCAGACCCAAGCTTAGCATCAGTTCCACAACAGGTATTAAGAAAGCTAGTGTTTTACCACTCCCAGTTTTAGCACAGGCCATCAGGTCCCTGTGCTCAAGCAGCTGTGGAATACATTTATCTTGGATATCGGTCATATGTGTGAAGCCCATTTCCTTGACAGCACGCTTAATTGGCTCTGATATAGGCAAATCTTCAAATTTTCCCGAAAGTGAGATACTCGTGCCAGGCTGTGACTCTTCTAAATTATCCAACGCGGCATCTTCACCATCGATTTGTTCTTCAGTGCTTTTTTGTCGAATTTTCTTGAGTCTTTTCTTCAGCTTTTTCGTTGGTGAGAACTCCCTCATCATGCGACACTTGGAACAATTCAAGCGCTTTATTATATAACCTTGAGATTTCCGCGGCCGTCCAATGGGCAATATTCCAGATACAGTTCACAGTAGTGATGATTGCAAGTTAACCTTGCTACCTAATACTCTGAAATTTTTAGCACTTATAAAATCCAACCTCACCTTGAATGTACCACAAAAGATGCTGATATTACTTGGACTGTATGAAGTTTATTAATTCACTCCTTGGTTTCGGAGGCGGAAATGATTTGATATCAGCTTTCCAACTTTCGAAAAGTCCCGTTCCAAATGGCCAGTCTTAGTTGGAGGGAAAACACATGACATAACAATCTCAATATCATCGTTCAGCATATGGTAAGATAGTATTAGATCACTGTGTAACTTTTGGTAATACATTGGATTTAAGTTGAAGCATCTCAGTCTGTCTTTATAAAACGGGTCGGAAAGGCCCTTCATTATTTTGTTACCCCACCGCTCAATATGTCCTAACATATCCGTTTGATACTTGAAACAATGACGCTGCTTGAATCTCATATTTCAAAATGTAGCCTTACAATAGCTTGGTTTAATACCCTGAAAATTTCTTCATCCAAATAATGAACTGACTTACAAATAGCTCAAAATACATTAAGGCCTTTGGCAGAGCCAAACTTACAGTTACTCATACATGAAAGATCGTTGCTTATTGTTGTTTCCCACGGCCCTATGGAAATCATGTGTCCTAGCCAGCAATCAGAGTATCGACTTGCAGACTATCCTCACGACCGCAAGTCAATTTTTTTCGTATAAATGTCTGGACTTTTTAAAGCTTTACAAGTACTCCTAGTCTTATAGTAGGTGGATCAATACTGTTCAAAGCTTGTACAGATAAACATACTTCCTACATCTTACAAGTTTCTTTACTTTTTTAGTTGCTTTATATAAACCGGGACGTAACTAAGGTAGGTGTGCCTTTAAATATTGTTAATTCTTCTACAATCGATGAGTCATTATGTGCTGATGATGACAATGATGGAATACACTTATGTATGAGTGATATGTTCGCTCTTCAAAGGAACAAATTTTGGCTGAGGATAGGATGATATATTTAATGTGGAAAGGTATGGATTACACGAGATTGACCACACTTACAAAGTTGAGCCATGCCGTGCCGTGTTCACCGTTCTTGACCTTCTATTAGTGTTAGACTATGCAAGTGGATCTCTTCAGTAATTATATGTTCAGCTTCGAAGATCATGTGGTTAGGAGCTAATATCACTAAAGACTAAGCAAGTTTCAGTCATGGCTACGATCAGTTGCTCTAATTTGTCCACTAATACTCTTAGTTCATGGAATTTATTTTCTAAATTACGATTATCTGTACATAAGACTATCAAAGAGTATGGCGTATTCATTCAGGTCTTGATAGTATCCTCTTAGAAGAATTTAAAACTCGAAAGCACACACAGTGGTGGCTTTGTTTACCACTTCGTCGACGATATTCCAGTTCAGCTATTGCCATCTTCCATTTTGGTATGTTTTCAACAGTCATATAATGTATTTTCAAAAAATCTGTGTTATCCTAACTCTGAGCACTAGTTATTGAAGAGAAAATAACTCGAGTTAATGTAGACCAAATATAGTTTTATTTTATGAATACACGAAAGCAAAGTTAATTCTCAACAAGTACTAACTTACTACGTTTCTTGAGACTTGCGTGTATTGTGTACCTATAAATTACGTTATATTCAGTCCCAAAAATAAAAGCAGGAGGACAAGTGATGTATACCAACCCTCACCATTTAGAGCATTGCAAAGATAGAATTTCTTTTTGAATGCAATGACAAAAACTGGTGATATCACATCTACTGGTAGGGAATTTCAGTGATCTGCTTCTCAAATATAGCGATTGGTAACCCACGGCTTTTGGGATTTTCGTAAATGTATTGTCATGTAGTCAATTTTAGGTTGAAGAAAAAGATATAGTTATAACGAAATCATTCTTCCGTATATGATAGGTGAAAATTAGTCTTTATTATTGTTCTCCGTGTAATAGCATTAACAGGTTATTTATCGGTCTACTTTCATGAAGCAGTTCAGGAAGGCATTTTAACATTTTGGTATATGTTTGTCTAATCTACTGTCGAATAAATCGATAAAAGGCTGACATTTGGTTGATTCTCAGTTTTTAAAGTTGAATGATGTGCTCTAATAGTGCACTTTGATCTGACTGATATAAATAGACAATAAGTCATATGTGAAAATATTAATTGATGTGCTGCAAAACACAATGACGTTGCCTCGATCCACTACATAATATCGTTATGAGATTTAACTCGTCAGTTGTAGTGTGAGTTCACGTACTAATAATTCGACAAGTGGAGGCCCTTTAAACGTGTTTCAAGAGAGCTCGGTTGTTCTTCTGAAGGGAGCCTGAAATCTACTCATATTTATTTACTGTATGAACGTATTGTTCTCCGGCTTTAGGAAAGTAATTTTGTTATCCTTATTATTTTTTAGAAACCCTAGACATTTCTTAGGACATTGAAGCAAAGAGTACACAGTAGTGAGCCTAATATTTTGTAGTAACCCATTGACCTAAGTTTTCTATGAGGTTTTAACATTTTTATTAGAATTCATACCACCGAGCTACGAGAGACTTTAATTTACCCAAAACATTTTTGAGTTTCCGACTTGGTGCAGAAACATATATTTTTCTTTGCTTAGGTCAGTTAAAATCACATCATGTCAACTCTTCGTGTTTTGTGGCTTATCTATTCTCTGTTTTTGGGAATACGTTTGCAAAAGAGCATGACCATAAAAATTAATGGAACTTGTTCGTTCTTTTCAAGTTACCATAATCTGATGCGTACATATTAGATTTGGTTATGAAATTCCTAGGGTTGAGATTATCCCTCTGTTCCTTCGGCCTTCAGCTGATAGTTTTCATTTCTCCATCTACCTAGTGAGTGAATGAGGAGTATGTCAATGAAGTTCTTTATTTCAACACTTACGCCTTGTTATATTTTTGCTTGTGTGCCTACAAAATAAGGTTGAGAAATAAAGTTCTGTTCACGTGTAATCTGAGTGCTTCACAGTCTGTCACAAAGGAGTATCGGTCAATCGACACGAAGTTATGGATGATCGGAGAAGAATATTGAATGAAATCAAACATTCAAAGTTTCTAGCAGTATTAGTATAAGACACACTGATATATCCTTCAATATATGTAAAGTCAAATCGTAAACTGATTTTTCCTTGACATCTTCAAGAGACTATACATTAGTGGGACAGTGTAATGAGTGCCTCCAATCTATTATTATTTTATTCAAATGGCGAAGAAGATTTGTAGCTCAAGATTAGAATCTTGTAGTTAGACAACAACATCTCGCATATATGCAGAAAAAATACATTCATGAAGACAGTTATTGTCTTCACTGCAAATCAGTGATGACGACTGACTCGACTTATTTCTGTTTAAATTAATTCTAGGCTAAAGACCAAGTTTTACGCTGTAAATCACCAAAGTGAATTTTTGATGCCAGTCGATTGGAGGCCTACTGGAGTTAGACGGGAATGATGTGACCAACGGCTAGTGTCGAAGCCACGCCTCGTAGTCAGCACCTAACGTGGATTACCCCTTCGTCGTATCAAGTTGCTATGGATGCTTTGAAGACCGTACAACACAAAGAAAGTTACTACAGAAATACGTTAGTTAAAGTAGGTATGAGCGAAAGTGTGACCACAACAACATGGGTCAATCAATGACGCATGACTAATGGTGCGAGTTGAATTTCTTTGACCTTGACAAAGATTGATGGTCTGTTAGATATTCAGTGACCCAACTGCTGAATGATTTGGTTAGGGCTCAGTGACATTTCACTGGCTTTCAATGCCTAAAACCCTCGTTTCGTCCTAAAACCGAATCACAAACATCATTAACTTCTTGACTCAAAGAAGGAACAATGAAGAATCTACGGCCTTACTTTGAGCCATGACAATGCACTACTAATTGATTTATTTATATTGATATTCATCGAACATTTACTGCTTAGACAACTAGTGTAAATTGTTATCACAGTTTTCCCGATGTATTCGAATTCAATCTTTTTCGGGACGAAATGCCTTAACCAAACAGCTCAAGATGTCAGGATTTTATCTTTCACCTCTCTTCATTTATTTATTGATTAGAAGCAAATATATGATAAATTATACTTGGTTAACTAGGTGGATTATTATTAAACATAGTAAGGAAGCAGTTATTGATTGAAAGGACAAACTCTCAGATATTTCTAATTTCAGTAGTGTCATTTCGTTTCAGAAAACATTTATGCTAATCTGAGCTATTGGTAGATCTTAATGACCACATATTTATGATAATCAATGATAATGGGAGTTTCAGCAACACCAGAATCAAAATTAAGAACAAGATATTTACACAAGAAATCATAATTTCTTACAGACACCACAAAAACGTGCAAGTGTTTGGAGATAAGGAATTACATGGAAATGAGTTTACAGCCTAAAGATAAAAGGATATTTACCATACTGAACACCATAATAATCCATGGATATCCCGTCATGTTTCTAACAGATATCTTTTAGACTGCCTGCTTCTGTGTACAGCAATTTTCTCAGTGATATATAAATTTGATATTAAGAAACGGATGGTACTCTTGGTAGCATCCTGAGAATAAATATTTGTATAGCACAGTACTACCAACACTTTAATAAATTAACTGATTCATATTGAGATATGGATAAAGGTATATGGTTAATCAGATTGATGAGTGAGACTTAATAAATGAAATCGGTAGCAACCTTTGAAACGACAGACATATTGCTGAGAAATGATTTTTCCTAGCATAACAGACTTCTATACTAATATGAAACGTAGTAGTTTTCAAAATGCTTAATGATTTAAAAGCTAGCCAAGTATTTGTAACGATAATCTATAGACATTCAGTTCACTTGGAGCTCATACATAAACATTTAACAAAATTCAAACAAACAGTTTGACAGAAACTGGTCGGACACCATATATACAACATTGCATGAGTTCATTCTCAAGTGTATAAGAATATTGCTGAAGTTTCACACAAATGCGTGATATCTATCGAATACCGTATGACTTTAATATTTCTTAGTAAGGTTCATTTTCATGCTAAACAAAATATTCACAAATCACTGGTCTGTAGGGAAATTAAAAATATTTCGTACTGTTCAGATGATTGTTTAATATAGAAAGATGTATATTTCATTAAGAAAAATGCAAATTAGAGGATTAATTTTAAAGCGATAAAACTACACCTTATTATCTTCGATTTATTCTTACTTAAAAAATGGATGGAAAGACAGTTTTAATGGATAGAAATGACCAACAGGGAGATTCTCCAAAGTAATTAATACGATTAAATATTGTTCTTTTAAATGTCGTTTTATTTCATAATTTCTGCTAATTACTGGGTGCATTTAAAACAACGCAAAATAAATGTAGAAAAATGATGAAATAAAGAAATTTTATTTGTAGCTGTTGTAACTCGACAAAATCACTGGTATGGCAACTTATTACAACCGCAGATAAACTGCTGATTGGTGTTTGTTGCGATAGAACAAAACTGTTGTGTTTGAGTATCAGAAAGCGGCTAAGACTGTAGAGTTCATTAACTGATAATGAGGATTTATTGTACAATACAAATAAGTCAGTAGAAGATCCAATCACGGGTCAAAATTATATATAAATACACTGAGTTATGTATAACTTTCGTATTCCATTAGTAGACAGTGAACAGTGTAATAACTGACATAAATTAATTAATAACTGAATGTATTTTACGATTTACAATATCAGCGGATCAAAAAGCTTTAACTAAAAATAATAAGTAAGTCACTGAGTGGTTTATTCGCTCGTTCCAAACAGTTTGACATACACTATTTCTAATTACAAAAACTTTTATGACTTTAAATATATATATATATATATATATATATATATATATATATATATATATATATATATATATATATATATATGGTGCATATCACCTATACTGGAAAATACAAGTTGTATGTATCAGAAATCGGATGTGAAGATTGAATTGAACAAAACACGAAGGGAAAGAGAGAGCAATTGCAATAACAAATGAATCGAAAAATCATGACACATGTACAGGACAGCTGAAAGAAAATATGCAAATAATGTTTTTAATGTATGGTTTTGATATTTTACGAAGGTCTTCTGTTATTTTGCAATACACACTAAATTGGTCATCCCCACCTGAGTTCTCGTCTACTACGTAAACATGTGTACATACGTATATACTTCATGACCAGTTCTTCATTTCAATTGAACAGATAGACAGGATATTTTTAAACCTTTAACTGTAAATTAAAATTAATTCTTATGTATTTAGTCGGTTTACGACGGATGATGTTTTCTTTCATGTATGTGTATTTGTAAATCCAATTATTAAGTTCCAGTATAAAATTTCACATTGTTATTAATAACGTTACGTTACCAGCATATTTTGGTATAGTTTAAAAAATAAGTGAAAGCCAATAAGCTCAAAGAAACTGTATCATTCTTTTGTAGCACACAATTATTAGAGTCCATCCACAAACTTACAATGGTTTGAAAATGGGAAATTCAAATCTCATTAAGAGTATAATCTATAATTAAACTGTTGAGTCGGAACTCCCAAGTATATATTTACTAATATTATACTTTTACAACTAAACAAGTTGTTTATTTTTTTACAATAGAGTCATAAAGTTATAATAATTGGAAATGAAAAGTTTCTTAATGTTTGATATTTTGTTGACCATTACTTTCAGGTAAATTTATGTATCAGCATTTCTCACAACATAATGAAGCCAGAAGTTATAATTATTCCTGAAATAAAACTTCATTAATTTAAATAATGAAGATATTCAGAGTGGTATAATGGTGAATGTAGATTTTTTGCTTTCCACATGGATAATTTTGAATATGTTTGAATTGAACAAGATCAGTCATAAATGATGATGGAGTAGGGTACAATTTTCAACTCTCGATAACGTTTTGCATACATTTGAATATACATGAGCTATATTTAGTTAAAATGTTTGAAACAGATCGATATAGGTATATTGTTCTACACGTAAGTTCAGTTTCTTTCCCAAGAACTTACCTGTTCTGTAATACTTACTTGATATTTTATACGAATATTCGTCAATATTAGAACAAATAGCTTGATGAAAAAATTAGGCACCGAGTATGGAGTAGTCATTATAAATGAAAATGGTATTTGAAATAGTCTCAGCGATTGAAATTTAGAGATGATGTTATGTGTCTGTCAGATATTTTACGGAAACATGTTTTGTCATACATGGAGTTACAGCAGTACTTAACAGTATGTTATTGGGTCGATAAATTTGTTTGTTTAAAAAAATATACCGTTCCCAGTGGAAAAAATTATAAACGAAATCACTATAAAATATCTTTTCCACTAAGTAGTAGTTTTCCGGTCTCTTCTATTTTTAAGAAAATCTTGTACGGAGTGATACATAACTGTACTGACTTCGGTGGAGCTTTGTTCTCTCAGCTTAATGGTTTGGTCGTGGAGCTTTCACCGTTCTCCTGAATTCGCATAAACTTTCGTTTATTAAAAAGGGATCATCAAATTTATAAAATCTTTCTTTAATATGAGTTATATGTGACTTTTTCTAAATTGCCTATTGAGAGTGTTGAGATGATATGCTAGAATGATTAGTCTTGCAAAACATTACTTACTTTTTAATTATTGACAAGGATTAAGCAGTTCATTTTGATAAAGTCAAACCTTAATAGGTAAAAGTTTTTTGAACAAAAAAGAGTAAACCAGATTTTTGTACTTTTATTACTAATAATTTTCAATTTTGTGATTTAAGTTTCTAAATTTTATTTTTAATACAGTACTCATACTAACAAACACTTGGAGATTTGAAGTAACTGCTCGAATCAAAACTAGGAAAAGTAAATTAACATTGTTAGAAAGGCGGTTTTGTAGAGATTGCAGTAATTTAATAGTTGAATTCATAATTAGATTAAAGCTAGACCACCATTGAAGATCTAGAAGCACTGGACGGTCGTTTCGCTTAGTGAAGGACTCATCAGCAGTGCACATCCACGATCCTGACAATGGGATTCGCACCCAAAACCTTCGGCATCGCGTAAAAACATTTAACCCCTAGACCTTTGAGCCAGCCGGCATCCAATGGTGTTAATGTCTAACGCCAACCAATTCACTTCAGTGCTTCCAGGTTTTCTATGGTGGTCTAGCTTTAACTGATTCATGAATTCAATGATTAAATAAATATTGGTTGTTTTATTATATTTATTAACATTCTTAACTACTAATTTTAGCTTATGAGTAGTCAAATATAACGATTTGATTAAATACGTTGTGAGTGAATAATGGTTTTCATAGTCAAGTGATTAGTTATTTTGTTTCTTGTAAGGAACTTAAGGTTTATTCGTATTAAGAAACAGTTCATTGAGACACCTTACACAACTTAGTAGTTTTAAAAAATTAATTGAGGATTTGCAGGAAAATCAAGTAACCACTTGATAATTTGGTTTAAACTTAACAAGTTGATTTCCATTTTACTCAAAAAATGAATTTTTAGTCAAACTGATATTTACATAGCTACCTGGTTAGTAAACTACTATTTTTCAAATTTCATCCAATCTGAACTCATTATCAGCAAGAGGCCAACTAGAAATATTTAGATTGATCTTAGTTGATAAAACTTTGAGTCCAAAGAACTTTTACACTTTCATCTCATACTCTTATACAGAAATAAGTTCATCAAATAAGAGTAACTTGGGTAATGTGATTGGCAATAATGATAATAACTCTGTGAACGACTATCCAAGAGATGTGAAGTGTTTAAAGTATCAGAAAAAGAACTGAATTTTAGCATGCATATAAAGCTCAGATAAAAAATAATAACAATACACTATTCTGTATGTTCTTTTTTATCGAAAGCTGATATTATTAGACAAACATAATGGATTTTATCCCTTTTTATGTTTGTGTTCCTATAACTTACATAAAAATTATCTCATTATACAAAATATCTTTATAGTAATCCATAAAATAATGAATATTGAAAGGATAAAACGTGTACATAATAATATTTTATAGAGATAATTTAATCATTTATGAAACTTATATCTTTTTGTATATTTTCTATATATTCATATCTATCCAGTCTAAATGATTTGATCATTTAGACTGAAGATAGACAAATGAAGTGAGTAAATGAAGTAAATCAAATTATCTCTTTTTTCTTCTTTTTAGTTTTCTTCTTATTCCATTCAAAAAGATAAATGAAAAAATAGAAGAAAAAACGAAGAAAATATTTGAGTGACAATCTACTACTATTACTACTACTATTACTACTACTGTTACTTCTACTAATACCGATACAAAGTTATCCAAATAGTATTGACCGATCATTTTGATTTACTTAAAAATAGAAAGTTTATTTATCCATATACATATATATATATATATATATATATATATATATATATATATATATATATATATATATATATATATATATATATATATATAATGAGGCTGGTAATGTAATTGTTGGTGTAACCTGCAATGTTCATGACAAAATTTGGCCTTAATAATTGTATAAAATAACCAATATGTAAAACATGGAAATTTTCATATAGCTGATGTAGTTTTATAAAATTTCGTCAAACACTTTCTAGAATTACAAATCAGATTAAATACTCACTACAGAGCATATATGTTCTAGTGTCTAGGATTGATATTTTAGTCAGGTAGAAATATATTGATTTACGAAGTGTAGAAAGAACGCTTAAATTTGACTAACGTGATTGGTAATAATGTAACTTACATAACGTACTTATTTACTGTTAACTAATCATAATTACATATTTCTTAGATTAGGAGGAGATTATTAAAACATTTTTACTTAAAAATTGTTTAGCCTACTGCTTTTTGAGGTCTCGTGAGACCTGGTTGGTTGATAACTAATGTTAAGTTCACACGAATCTGAAAAGATGGTTTAACTTCTGACAACTTATGTCAGTTGTCGCATAGACAGGATGTTCATGTGCCAGCCAAGGGAAGCGGCATTTTGTTTTGTTCTACTTTTTGTTTGCAAAAGTAGAGGGAATTATTAGGTTGTCATAGATATCTTAAAAGTAATGGTCGCGTATGTTTTGGATAACAAATAAACACAGGATATTTTGAAAATATGACAAATCGGTTTATGAAAACGAACCACCAAATCTCTCCATATATGTACAGAAATAATGTTACGTAAAACCTAAATATGATTGATTCTTCAGCAATTACTTATCAACAATAATAAGTTTTTATATGGAATAAAATACAATAAACATTCATTGAAAAAACTATATCCAATAAGGACATTTTTTAGATAACATAATTCAAAGTTATGAAAACTATAGAGATAAACTCATTTTTGAGACCGATAAATTCCGCCAATTTACATTCAATAAATCCAATTACCTGTTCTATGAAAATATAGAAAAAAAAGTGTTCTTTTCGCTCTAATGGTTTATATTTATTCCTTTTGATCACCTTTAATTATAAACTGCATTTATCGAAGCTAAATAACATGACAGATAACTGTTATATAAACTGTCTATTGTTTGAAATAATTTGTCAAAGCATGGTAACTTTGATTAAGAAAAAGAGAATTTAGCGAAGAAAATTTTCTTTTCGACGAAATCATTTACTTAAGCTGTACATTTAGATATATAGTTATATGGCAAATGTATGTCTATAGGAGGATAGAAAAAATTACATCACCAAAATGGATTCGAGGATAAATAACAAATGAGGTTACGTACTAATCAAGGGGTAAGGAGGAAAAAACTTTTATGGATTAGATAATAGTCCAATTTTTCAAATATGAAGAAAAGCGACAAACACAAAGGTCATAATAATAGACTGAATAATAATCAAGAAAACTAGTATAAGGTAATAAGAATAAGAAAAACTTATTAGAGTTTGAAATGCAAAATAGTGATTTTAAAAAAATTCGATAATAATAAGATGAAAGTTCAGAAAAAAGCAAAACAGAAACAGAAACATACCCATTAAGGGAATTAGGGCCAAGGAAGGATCAAAGGTTGGACAAATCATTTCTGCACACAAAGTTCGGGCTTGAGTTTGTGAATTTTCAATGCTTCAGCAGTGCATAGAATATTGGTTCGACACCCCTTTGATCGAATTCCTTTGACTCTGTAGATCATTTTAAAAGAGGAATACTTAGGAGAGGCTTGTCCAAAATTGATTAAATGCTCCTGTATAGAACTAACAATTGTCTTACATTCTCTTTTTACAAGCCAAGCCGGAGAGTGTTCTGTGATGCGTTTGCAAAGTGATCCGTTTGTTCGGCCTATATAACGAGCCCCACATGAGCATGTAACTTTATAAATACACATTGATGTGGCCCAAAGTGAAAGTTTATCTTTAACACATCCAGGAATTGTAGACCGACTTGAGAAAACAATTCAGAGCTTGGTTGTGAAGAAAGTTTTATTCAATGATTTTGAAATCCGTTTATTTAAGATTTCACCAGCCGTGTCTCCTTTAAATTCCATATTCATGAACAGGGTTTTCTTTTGTACTGTCGATACTTTCTCATGATGAATTATAGGTGTTAAGTTACTATCGACGAATCTGTAGTGACTCACATTTATCACGAGAACACGACTGGTTTAATAAAAGCAATTATTATTATAACCAACTGTACCAGTGTTTGTTTTAGTGTGCTTTTGTTTGACTGTGCTAATGTCAGCTATATTGTGCTTCCATTATTATACACACACTTTGATTGTGACTTTCGATCGAATTCGGTTACATTCTGTAGCCAAGCTTGTATCCTGGCACGATCTCGGTATCCTTTCGATACCACGAGTTCGCCAGCAAATATATCTCGACTTGGTCCATTAACTGCCTTCTGATATTTGTCTTCTCGGGGATTTTATGGAGTCATTTGGCACGAGTTTCTTGGTAGCGGTGTTCATAGTCAATCTCCACTCGACACCATGCTACAAATCTAACTTAATTATTCAAACTCATAACAAATACAGTTAGATCCATCTCTACGGTTCCCTTTGTAAAGAACTAGTTAATGAAAGCTAATGTAGTGAACAAGAACACAAGTGGAGGACAATAGAATGTGTTTGATCATGAAATTACAGAAAATCTCACTAAAATCTGACAAACATATACTAAATTGTTAATTTGCAAAATATCAATCAATTGTCTCAAACTTCACTGTTATTTTCGCAAATATCATTCCATCATCTCAGATTTGATTGTTTATGCATTTTCATACCGATTACTTTCTGTTCCCATTCTTTTCTTTTTGATCTTCTACTGAAATACATTCTATTCTTGACCCTCGTTATATACTACTTATGTGGATATATGTTGCTCAAGCCACAATAAGATTGATCTTAATAGGGCTTTTATGGTGTTGTACAAAAGTGTTAAGGGGTATATACGAAGGTTTATTGAAGCCTTAGCCATACGAAAAATTCAAACCTCCGTTATGTATTCAAAAACACTTTGTTCTCACTTTAACACTATCCTGGTAATATTAGCTTATTATCCAGAATGATGAGGTTTCAAATTATTTTCACATTATTTTCTTTATTATCCTTGTCACCGCTGACCTTTCGTTTCTAGTCTACTTGACCTATTATTTTTATATTTAAATGTTCTTAACAAGTGTATTATGTATGATCAGATTTTTTGAAATGTATTACGCTAATATATCATCATATAGTTCTGATAATCTTCATCTTATTACACTATCGAAATTATAATAACTGGTGTAAATAAACAATACTATTTCCTATTTTACTATTATTATTAATAAAAAAGATACATTGAACTGTGAGAATCATTCTGATAATAACATAAAATGAATCAAAGAAATATCTCCTTATTGGATATAAATATACATAATTATTTTACTGTTAAATGCTCAAAGATTTTAGCTCTAAGACAAATCTACTAAAGAAACTCAAATATACTTTAAGCTAAAGGTACACTATGAATAATGGCTACATGCTACATGCTCTGCTTTGTACTATTTTAATGTTGATTATATGTCTTGTTTTATTACAATTTTCTAAAAGAATATTCGTCAATTCAGATCATAATTTCAACGCTTATTTGGATAACGGAGTGACTAGTTAAAAAATAATAATAATAAATAGTTTGGTAACTGATAAGTCCGTTGTGGTTTATTAAAAAATCTTCATGCTCGTTACCTTACTGTTTCATGACTTTTTCTGTTATAAAAGTGGAGAAGATAATGTAAATTACCATAAATCCTGCTTTTAGTAAAAAATAGTTAATAATCGGTCATTTGAACTATGATTTGTTCTAATACATTATCTTCATTTGTTTCTTATACCTTTGGTTACACAATTCCTTAACAAATCTCTTTGACCAATGTTATGGAACTATTTTGTCCTACATTTATGAGTTCGCACTTATTTCTTGTCAACTAAAAAATTATGAATGATTCTGATACTCCTGTTGGGGACGTTAAGTCTATTAGTCACCGTTCAGCAATGAATACATTTTTCAGTCTAAATTGGTTAACATATGGACAATATAAAAAGCCAATTTTTGCAGGTTATTAAGAACAAATGGAATAACTCAAATTTTTACCAATGAGGACATATATGTATGTGTATTTCAGAAATTACACTTAATAAATAGTGGTATCTTCTTCATAACCTAAGAAGTAACATATAACCATTGATTGGACAATGTTTTATTAAATTCAACACTTCATGTTTCATATACATACTTTTATTAATGCTTTTAAGCATGAATACTATTAAAATCTTTATAAGAATCTTTCACATAAGTCTTTTTTTATATGAATTGCATGATATTTTGATTTTGGATATTCGTAGATAATCAATCGAAACCCTGGTACAGCAATTATTTACACGTTATCCCAAGTCATTCAAAGTAGTGTTCATATAAAAATGTGATTGATAAAAATTCATCAGCAAAACAGACTACACTAACATGACACCATTTACTATTCAGTCATAATAAGCATTTTATTTCCACAGAAGGTTAGTCCTATTCTAAACAATTCAATTTTAATATCTATTATGAAAATGTATCACATGGGTGTTCATGTCATAAGAAAACATCAAATCATTTAAGACCGTAAATATACATTGTTGATGATTGTCAACAAATACAAATTCTAAACTTAAGGTTTCTTTCTGATTACTATCAGCTAATAATAAATAATACATTTTATTGAAACACAAAATTTATTATTCCGTCTGATTCATGAAAATAGATTATGCCAAAGCAATTAGTTAAATCTTATATAAAACGTATCAGGGAATAAGAATTTACTCATAGTTCTTTAGTAGTATGTTGTCTATCCATTACACTGTTTATTCTATTTTACTTAATTTTAACTGATTCTATTCTTTTAAATTTATTTTCTAATCAAATGAGTAAGATTAAAGAAAGATAATTATTATAACGTAAATATATGGGAAAACGAGTTAAGAAATTAGGAGAAATCTAAACAACAATCAACCGTTTTCGATGTATATATAAATATGGATATATATATGTATCGAGAGAGAGGGAGGAAGGGAGAGAGAGAGAGAGGGATCAGTATGTTATCTTAAATATAGATTTACTCATTTTCTGGTTAAAACTAATATGATAAATGATTATAAGTAAAAACTGTAATGTTAAACCAACAGATTATTAAAGCTTTATAAATTTCTAAATAGTAAAGTCATATTCAAATTTATGATCATTAAAATGAACTAGTGAATTTATGTCATTATTCTCAAGAAATACATTTTTATATGGACTCAAGATTTGAAATAAAAATGATAAATAAAATTATTATCAGAATGGGTTTTGTGGAGATTTTTAGAAATTTCACAGATTGAAATCATGAGTGACTGACTTCAGGAGACACTTCTGGAGTTCTAGTGAGAAGTCGTTACCAGTGGAGTTCAACCAGGTCTGTTGTGAGATAGGAACTCACTGAGGACAATGGTGTACGGTAGCGCAACTTTGTGGATTGGTTGAAGTTAGACATTAACACCGTTGGATGCCGGCTCAATGGTCTAATGGTTAAGTGCTCGCGCGCGAAGCCAGTAGGTCCTGGGTTCGAGCCCCGGGGGTGGTGCGGGGTCGTGGATGCGCACTGACGAGGAGTCCCATACTAGGACGAAACGGCCGTCCAGTGCTTCCGGATTTTCAATGGTGGTCTAGCTTCAACTGACTCATGATTTCAATCTGTGATAAATAAAATCTTTGTTCATATTAATTGATCGCTCAGTACAAACAAAAATAACATAATGTTAAATTCTTAGTGATAATTGAATTCAGAAGATCAAATTGCACTATGACAATTAGTTTAGTAGTTTTGATATTGGATTGTATGAATTTTTATGTTACATAGTTGGAGACAGTCAACCAGAAGACGTTAATATAGATTTTCTGCTTTACAGCAATTCTAAACAAAACTGACACTATTCAAAGAATTAGAAATTACTACATACAAAATAATAGTTAGATATCTGCTACTGAATTGTTCAATTACTGATTGTTTCTCATGTAACTTATCATAGTGTTTCATAATAGTCAGTTTCATTGAAAGATGATGAGATTAGATCATTTTATGAATTGTTGATAGAGATTAGGAATTTGAATGTGATATTTCCTCATCATTATTAATTGTAGGACCCATCTCATGTAAAGAGAGATTTTTTTAGTGGGACTTAAATCAAACTTACTGAGAGTGGTATGTTAAAAAAAAATAATTAATGATTCATTTTGTGCATAAACATATTTCTGTTTACCAGACTGGAGGCATTCCTTTCAAATCAAGCCACAACATGGCGGGCGAAATCATGCTAATTAGCTTATACGATAAGAAACTTCAGATGTATTTAAAAATTTACCAATATATGGTTGCTTTAATTATATTATCAATATTTTCTATCAGATCCTATGTTGTCCTCAATATTAAATGTATAATATGATTTGCTTACTAAGTATAAATAATCATTAACTGTATTCTAGATTTAGTTAATCTGTTGTAGAGGACAACTCTATTTCGAAATATTTTCGATCCGAAATCAACTTCAGCTGATCAGCCGTCGTAATATCAAAGGGTGATGAACAGCCATTCTTCTTTATTATAACAGGACTCCCCCTTCTGCAACTGACTACCCCAACAAGGTAAAAACTACAGGTGCAAGACCTTGCAGTTGGTGAGCTATCATAAGACTACTGGTAACATTCCCAGTGTCATTCATCTTTTTAATGTAGCTTGACGATCTTTTGCTTCTATTGGTAATATCGGCTGTCATGAGTTTCAGCTAGATTTTTATAGTACATCAACTAGTATAAGTTTATGATATAAACGTTGAACGAAATAAGTTTACTTTAGTTTGAGCAAAATTATAAAAGTTCAGAAGGAATGCAGATAATTTCACTTCATCATTCCAAATAGCTTAGGTTACCAAAAAGAGATAAAAGAGTAAAGAATGTAAAATTTTGTACATAAAAAGAAAATCAAACATATGTAGTTCTATCCAT
The DNA here is from genome assembly GCA_944470205.2 of Schistosoma margrebowiei. Taxonomy (NCBI): domain Eukaryota; kingdom Metazoa; phylum Platyhelminthes; class Trematoda; order Strigeidida; family Schistosomatidae; genus Schistosoma; species Schistosoma margrebowiei. The sequence continues at coordinate 43,513,762 of OX104028.1, read as the reverse complement.
CATTTGTATACTATAGGTCAACTTGTAAAATAAAAGCATATATAAGAAACTATTGTCTTCTCATTTATGTATGACTAAACAAGTGAATATTTGTTCTTATAAGAGTGAAATGTCTTCCCTTTTTATTGATTTTTCACTTAATTTTATATTTAAAGACGAATAAAAATAAATATATAATATATATTACTTTATTTTATTTTATTTGAACACAGATATTGGTACAAGGAAGCACCAAATACATATGCGCCACACAAATCTCATTTGATATGAATGAGGACTGTGATACTGCCCGGGTACCTAAACCGAAGCAGGTGGTTTTCTTACGAAGCCACACCCAGAGCCTTCGACCTAAAGGTCTGATCCATAAGGCAGTAGAGCAACGTAAGGAGATCCAGTCCCATGGTAGCCGGTGAACAGAAAATGGGTTTAAATGCCATTTGTTCCTTCGAAATACTGTAGCCCATGTGCACCATTGGTTTGGAATCAGGGTTTTCCAACTTCCCTAGATGGACAAGGAGGGTTTACCAACTAGGTTAAAGCGCTGGACATCCGCTTTTCGTCTCCTCAATTTCGTAAACAACACCCCGCCAAGATAAGGCAGTGAGTAGGACTCCCCTGGCAGAGGCTATATACGCGTAGCCATGTGAGAGTATTTCGAGAGGGATAAAGTACTCTCCCCACTCTCGGCCGCATCAGGGCATTTGGGGGTATATATATTTCATGCATCAGCCTTGCCGAATTTTGATAGGGTTATATTTTCAGTTATTATTTCCTCTATTTTCTTAACACACCAACAGTACAATTACATAGATTCTTCTGCATAGATTTGTATTTGAAATATTTTCTCAGTATGTATTGTAATTGATATTTTCAAATACCCTTAACTAATGAAAATGAATAGTAATGTTTGATAGAATGGTGAAATGTTCTTTTATTTGATTTCATATATCCATAACTACAACTTATACATATTTAAGTTTTCGTTGATCAGCCGTAACACAATTTTCGACGTTCGAAACTAAATATATTGTATACAAATTCATATTAGTGAAAATAGGCTATCGAATATAGATATATATGGTATAATGAATAAATTACAGTCACATCTTATTATACTGATTTTATTTCACACACTGATGAACAGTCAAATTGTCTAGTTTTATTATTCGCATGCCTTAGTCATAGTTATAAATGATCACACTATAGTACAAATTAATCCTTGTTAATTGATTGAAAACTGAAAATTTACTTTTTACTGTTTGACTATTTCTGATAAATAAACAAGATGAACTTTTTATTCACATAAACATTTCGGTAATTGATAAATTTTCATCTTTTGCCATCAACTAGTGTAAATGCTTATTGTTTTGTCCCCATAAGCATAATGAATGGTAACTTTTGGGATCCATTTATGGACCAATAGTATGCGTATATTTTTATCGTTTAATTGTTAAATAACAAAACTATATATATTCATGTCCCTCTTGTTATGAGCTTTATTTTGACCTATGAACTATTATTCTACGATTTACCATTCTTAAATTATGCCCTGTCTATTAATTACTACCTAGCCATTCATAGCCACATTTGGCCAATTCTTGTACAAATGTTGTTTCATATTTTATGGTACTGTGTGGTCTGTCTGGTTGGTAATATAAACGACGGCTGTGCTAGGCAGGAAGCAGGGCCAATAAGGACTCTAGACTGCTCACGCTGGTTTTATGCATCGTTGGTCCGATCGATAATTCACTGCTCTCTAATTGACAGTATCATTACGTATACATTAACAGGGTACACAGGCCACAAGTTATAACACTTATGAAGTTAACTTTTAATAAAAATAAAAACGGTTTATTTGGTTTTACAAAGTTGGTACAGTCCTATGATCACAATTATGTAAGACAAGGTTAAGCTCAAATATGCTTATAATTCATATAGTTATTCATTGTTATCATGGCTTACAGTTAACATTTAGTTCATTCAGTAGTCTATTCATATTTTTGATAAAATTATAGACAACTGTCAAAATAAAAATATCCCGTTTTAATCAAGCTGTAATTTGTTATGTTACTAAAAAGTACCAACAGAAAAGTGTGTGTGTGTGTATGTGTGCGTGTGTGTGTATGTGTGCGTGTGTGTATGTTTTTCTTTATTGTTATCCGACTACATAATTTTATATTTTAATTATTTTGTAAAATGTTCAATGTTTTAATTTAAATTGATTTATCAAAAAATCTTCAGAAAAAAAAGATTGATTTCTTCTGTATCAAAATTCAATAAAACAATATTCAACTACAGATGTGTTGCTCTGAGAAACAACTTTATGTTGTGAATAGTTAACCAGAATTAAAAATTTCACCCTACTTTATTTGCGAGAACTATAAGAGTATTCATGCTAATACTTATAATCTTCCATTTTCTAGATATTATTTATCTTCATAATAAATGATAAAGTAAAAAAAATAACATCTTATTTGTAGTGTGATATGAACTACTTATATCCGCATAAGTAGTATATAACGATGACCAAGAACATAATGTATTTCAGTAGAAGATCAAGAAGAAAAGAACGGGAACAGAAAGTAATCGGTATGAAAATGCATAAACAATCAAATCTGAGATGACGGAATGATATTTGCGAAAATAACAGTGTAGTTTGAGACAATTGATTGATATTTTGCAAATTAACAATTTAGTATATGTTTGTCAGATTTTAGTGAGATGTTCTGTAATTTCATGATCAAACACATTCTATTGTCCTCCACTTGTGTTCTTGTTCACTACGATATGAACTGTTTCAACTATATGTTTGGCAATAGAGAATGATGGATGTTTATCATATTATTTTCTTTATTGTCCTTGTCTCCTCAATTTATCTAGTTGACATAATAGTTTTTTATATAAATGTTCTTAACAGATCAGATTGTTCGATATGAATTGTCCTTATATATCACATAGTTATGATAATCTTTATCTTCTTATTACACTATCTAAATTAATCAAAGTGACTAATTGCTTTAAATAGTTATAATGTTTTATGAATTATTCAATATGCTGAATAAAATTCAAGTTTTTGTTCAAGCCTACTTATTTAAAGAAGGTTTTTATGAGTAATCTATTAATTTTTCTGTGTTCAAATTAAATGAGCGCCATCTTATGAATTCAAATTACGGTATACATTTCACACAATATTCAACATATCAATGCAAAAAATGTCTAATTTTACTAAAAGTAATTGATTAACACGAAGTAGATGTTTAACAATATGAAGAATATTTCATTGTGAATTATGGATCATAAATTAGTAAAAAAGAATCATTTTTTTACCATTCGAACTAAATCAATATTTAATTACGAAATCAATAATAAAAGAAATGAAAGGTTAAAATATACGGTATTTTTTGCTTTTACTCTACCATAACAATAATGAATTTAAGGTCAATAAGTGATAACCAGTAGAAAAAACTATTCATTTTATATAATATTTATACTTTGATAATCATATAAATTATTTCATTCATTGAGATCATGAGTCAATTGAAGGTAGATCATCATGGAAAACCTGGAAGCATTGAATATATATACGGTTAAAATATTATCGGACTCCTCAGTAGTGCGCATCCACGATTCCGCCTTGCGAGATTTGAACTCAAGACCTAACGCTTAACTTCTAGACCAGATTTAACATTTAATAGATCTAAAACTTTGATTACTTGTTTTATTGAGATTTACTATGAACAAAGTCAACAAATCCTTTGATGAAAAAAAGAAATCGAATTGACAGAATATGGTGTTTATTGAAAACAAATTAAACGTATATAAATTATATTGAAGCATAGATATACAACACTTAACACTGTAATGGATGGTATTATGTTTTATTATGTCAGAACTCAATTGAAATATATAGAAAGTGACAAAAAATTGGATTATTTTTTAAATAATATCCCAATATATAAGTACAACTTTTATATACATAAAGAATGATAGTATAAAAACTACTAAAAATAACTAAATAGTCTCATAGTAGAAAAGATAGTTACAAAGAATATTCCAACACCAACAATCATACTTATTCTATTTAAATAGAAAGATAAACAAAACAAAAAATAACAAGATCGTATTTTTTGTGAAAAATTATTTTACTACCGATAAATTGCTAGGTTTGAAGCTATCACGAGTTCAGTTAATTGGCGAACGAGAACAAGACTCGGTGACCGAAAACCAGTAAGCTAGCTATTGATGCGTCCCAGCCCCGCTAACTAGAGGGAGAAGTCCAAGCTTGGAATGGGAAGTATATTCTACAACGAGCGGTAGTAACAAACACAATTCAAAACTTATATATACATTGCAAAACCGTCCTTGGGGAGAAATACCAAATAACACCAAAATACTTAACGGACCAATAGCGTTTAAGATATTTCCCAGTGGGAAATACGACATGAAGGTGACAAGAGCGCCTTTGGCGCGAAAACAAAGAAACTCAAAATTTCTAAATAAAATCACAAAATTAGGTCCTTTTCAAGTGAGTTCTGGGGATCTAACGTTCCCAACATAAATAAAACTCATTTAAAACATTTTATTTAGCTTTAATGGTTTTATAATTATTCTAACAATCTTTTAAAATATAGAAATGATTTCTAAAGAACTTGATTAATATATAATATCACTTGTCCAATGGTTTAATTTAATGATTATTGATTATTGTAAAATTAGTGATATAATCACGATACATGTTAGATTCAAATAATATTTCATTGACTACTATCAGTCCAATTATTATTAAGCTTGAGTTTAATTTTATGTAAATAACAAGAGATATATGTTAGTTTTAGAACATTCTATGTTGTATGATAGGTTGATATATACATATTTTTAAGAGATTAAATATATCAGTCATATTAAAGATTCTAAGATTAGTGTAACATTAGTTTCACTCTTAATAGTATATAACTTAGTTAGGATTATAAAAGTCTATTAATGTATAACTTTAAATTACTTATTAAGTTTATGTATTAATATAAGTGTATATATTTGAATTTCGTGCTTCTTTACTTAAACTAGTGCTGAATGAATACAGGAAGAAGAGTAATATAAAATATGACAGTTAGTACAACAATAAAACAAAATATACTCATTGTAGTTCCCATCATATATGGAAGAAAAACATATACAATAGAGAGATAATGTATCTTTGATTATCGAAAAAGATTGTAAGTGTTAAAGTGATTTATTGGGAAGTAAATTTGTTGTTTAATAATTGACGCTTTTGATACTTAGTTTGTTATCGTTTTAATCTCATCTGTATGATTGATCAATAATGTTGAATTTTTATTGTTTCTTTAAGAAAAAAAAATCAAACTGAATGAACGCTAAATTAATTAGATGTGTAGTTATTTGTTCTTATAACTTATGCTTAGTTGAATAATATCGATCACAGCAATTGTTTATTTGATCTTATCGACAGATGTCTTATTTGATCATCACTGGTTGTTAAATTTCACAAAATATGTTTACATAGTAACTGTCAGGTTAGAAACATATCTATTTGTATTATATTTGATGAACGAATGAAACTAGTTGAACCTTGTTTTCTTTTGATTGACAATTATATTTCATATTAATAGACGTTAATGTGAACATAAACTTACTTTTAGTGTCAAATGTGACTATTTAATGAGCAACGTATAATAAGGATTATAGGTTTAATGATTTATGAGGTGATTACATATTAACTATAAGAAACTAGAATGTCAATGTTAAAAATGTTTTGTTACCAATATATCAGCTATATTTTCTCGATATGGTTTAGTGTTGCATACATATTACCATAATTATCCTTGTATTATTGTTACAACATTAATCTAGAATATCTATGTCATATCTATTAAACATGTGGCGGATATCGTTAGTTAGTTGCTCAACGGATATCAGTCAGGTAGTTAAAACGATGGATTCTAATTTTGTTTATTAGTCTAAGAAAGCAGATAGTGTGAATATATTTACTTAAGAGGCTTATATTTTGACTAAACGTGCATTTACATCAAGCTTGTCCAAAAATATGTGCTCAACTTCGACTATTCAAGCTAATATTAATAAATGTAAATGTATTGCACTCGTTAAACAAATCACTTTTGAAAGATTCTCCCTTTCTAAAGATTCTTGTTTTCTTATGAGAAAGAAACAAAAAGTCATACGAATTTGAATAAACAAACATTATTACTTACTCACATCTGTTACTCCCTCACTATGGAAGAGTGTAGACCGCCCACCATCATTCCTCATCCAACTCCGTCCTTGGCAACCCTTTGAAGCTCTTTCCAGTTGCTATTCATCCTTTTCATGTCTTCTTCCAATTCCCAACTTAATGTGTTCTTTTGCCTTCCACTTTTCCATTTCCCTTCAAGATTCCTACTTAGCGCAGTTGAGTGACTTCCTCAATATATATCCTATCCATCTATACCGTCTTTTCCTGATTTGTCTTCTCCCACAGTAGGCTGTTGCTGATGGTATCCAACCAACGGACGTTGAGTACCTTGTGTTAACAACTGTTTATAAATACTTGTGCTTTTGATGATCATTGTAGTAGTTTTTCAAGTTTCAGCTCTGTATAGTAGAACTGTTTTGACGTTTGTATTGAGGATTCTTACTTTTATATTTGTTGAGAGTTATTTTGATTTAAACATTATGAGATAGTAGGAAAATGGTTTATGATCAGTCAGTGCGTAGTTAAACCAAGTATTATCAACTAGACCGAAGTTATTACACAGATTTAACAACAATTTATTATAATCCACACAAACTGCATGAGGAAAAGTATTTTTTTGTCCTGCTTTTGACAAATTCGAATGTTATTGTTGTAAAAATTAATATATTCGAAAGTATTGTTTAGAAATCCGTAAAATATATCAACATTAGTAGTATATAATGCTAGTCAGGAATAGAATGTCTGCCAGAAAAGCTCAAGAAGACGGAAGAGGAAAGAACGGGAACAGAAAGCAACTGGTATAAAAATGCAAGAACAATGAAGTCTGAAACGATAAATTGATATTTGCAAAAGGAACAGTTAATTTTGAGATAATTGATTAACATTTTACGAATTAAGTATTCACTGTATGGTGCGTATTAATGGTTGTCTAGGCAAAATACTTTGGATCCGTTGGTTAGACACTATTAGCAACAACCTCATGTGGGAGAGAACAAACCAGACACCCGCAGAGGAAGAAATCATGAGGAAGCTCTGAAAGTGGATAAGACATACATTTAAGAAAGCACCCAACTGCGTCACAAGTAAAGCCCTCACATGGAATCCTCAAAGACAAAGGAAAAAATGAAGACCAAAGAACACACTAGGCTGAAAAATGAAGACATATATAAGAAAAATGAACAAAAATAGGAAAAAACTAGAAAGGGAGGCCCAGGACAGAATGGGTTGGAGAATGCTGGTCGGGGGCCTATGCTCCATTGGGAGTAACAGGTGTAAGAAGTAAATAATTAATTGTATGGTGATGAGATTTTACTAAGATGTTCTGTAATTTTGTGTTCAAATACATTCAATTGTCCACTACAGTATGACACACCTATATCTATTATATATATATATATATATATATATATATATATATATATATATATATATATATATATATATATATATATATATATATATATATATATATAATGCCATTAATAATGTATCAATTAAAGTAGCGTTTTTTTCCTGATAAATAACTCCATCAATAAATCAATGAAATAGGAGATAATTTGAGTTGGTTACATAATGTAAACTAAATAATTTATATTAAAGTAAAGATTTGTCAATTTTTGATGACTGATGTAAATGACTACCAAGTTATTTAATAAATGACAAAATTATCACACTGTAATATTTTAGTTTTATCAAAAAACAATATCGTATTTATACTGAAATGATCATTTTTTATGTAGTCAGTTAGAAAAATATAAATACTCTTATTATAGTCGTAATTTAAATGTGTGCAGTAAAAATATTGTTTATTAAAATATTTATGAGATTCTACATGTTTTTACGTATAGTGACTTATAAAGATGAAACTATATGCAAAATGCAAAAGGAGTTTTGTGGAGATTTAAGGAATTTCACTGATTAAATTCATGAATCAATTGAAGCTAGACCACCATGGAAAACCTGGAAGCACTGGATGGCCGTTTTGTCCTAGTATAGGACTCCTCAGCAGTGCGCATCCGCGATCCCTCACGCCGCGAGATTCTAACACAGGACCTATCAGTCTCGCGCCAGGCGCTTAACCAACTAGACCACTGAGCCGGCATCCAATGGTGTTAATGTCTAACCTCAACCAATCCACGAAGTTTCGCCACCGTAAACCATTGTCAATCCGTGGAGAAGATATGTAGCTCAGGTAGATGATTTTGGTGGAGTTTTGTTCTCTGATCTGGATGGAGAAATTCTAACACTTAACGTCTATCTGAAGTTTGTGCTGATGATGTCGTTCAGAAGAACGATGAAAGCTCCACGACCAAACCATCCAGCTCAGAGAACAAAACTCCACCAAAAAGGCAATCCGTACATATGCCATAAAGAGACTGATCAATTGCAATTCTAAACAACAACAAGATACAAACAAGCAACATCAAATGAATTTAAAATTGGTTTTTTATTTCAAGAAGAATAGAAACATTTAAATTATTCTTAAAATTTTAATTTAACAAAAAGAATTGGATAAATAAATTTCAAAATATATTTTTTGGACGTTTTTTTATCGCGGTTTCTTTAATTTTAAAACTTTAACTTTTATCAATCAGTTAAAGATAAATAATTTTCAGATTTCTTTTTATTAGTCACGCTAACTTGATTACTTAGTTACAAAATTGTACAATTTTATATGGAAAAAAAGTATTCGAACTAAAATAGTTTTTATTTTTACTTTTATTATTATTATTATTGTTATCATTTTTCAAGTGAGATAAAAATTTAAAGGCGGAAAAATAACCATTTTGAGATGATGGAGAAGATTTTGTAGTTCAGGTGGATGATTTTGATGATGGTGATAATGATGATGGTGATAATGATGATGATGATGATGATGATGATGATGATGATGATGATTTTGTTCTCTGAGCTGAGAGAATAAAACTTCATCAAAAGAATCATTTAAAACAACATTGTGAAAATAATTATCGTTAAAAAATTTTTTTTTCTAATTCCAAAAATTCTGTTCTTTATTAAGTTTGTTTAAGTTAAATAATAATTATTAATAGAGTAATCTTATTTTTGCATGATATACCATAATTAATACAGTATGCTCTTTTCTGGAGGAGGGGGGAGAGGGGAATAGTTATAAAATTTGAATATTTCAAAGTTGATACGATTTCGGTTAACTTTCTATTTGATTATCATTTTAACCAACGATTGAAACAGAATATTATCTCTAGGCTCATGAATTCAATAGTTCTTCTATTAAAATATAAATTGTATGGTTTAATTTATTTTTTTAAAAACTGAATTTCACTTCTTGAAAGCTATTGAAATATCAAAGATTTGATTTGAATGATTTATTAGATGCTTATAAGACTCCGCCGGGACTCCCTCCGGGAGCTATTGCCAGTCCCAAGCCCGGATAAAGGAGGAGGGTTGGGCATGGGGTTAGCGACCCCATCCCGTAGAAAACTAACTCGCTAGAAAAACGCTAACGAGAAAAAAATTCAAACCTTTTAAACTAAGCCCCGGGAGTCAGAAGTTCTTTATTTAGAAGAACTATGACGCCTCATGATGAAAGCCGAATTCCTACAGAAGTTACAAGGCCGATGCCCCTTCTGACAACCATAGCAACCATTTATTTAGGTACACGGAATGTTCGTACAATGTGGGACACCGGGAGAGCCTTCCAAATTGTTGCAGAAATGAGGAGCTAGAACCTAGAGGTGCTTGGGATCACTGAAACTTGTTGGACGCAAGTTGGACAACAACGACTAACTTCAAGAGAGCATCTGTTATTCTCCCGCCACAAAGAAGAAAATGCTCCACATACACAAGGAATTGCATTGATGCTGTCCAAACAACCGCAAAATGCATTTATAGGATGGAAATCTCATGGACCAAGGATCACCAAAGTGTCCTTCAAAACAAAAAAATAGGGCACTTTAATGAACATCATCCGATGCTATGCGCCTACCAACGACTACAATGAAGACGCTAAAGATCACTTCTACGATAGGATGCAGTCAATCATCGAGAAGTGTCCAACAAAAGACCTGACCATTCTGATGGGAGATTTCAACGCCAAGGTTGGAACGGACAACACTGGATATGAATACATCATGGGAGACACGGACTGGGAGGAAGGAACAAAAATGGTGAGAGATTCGCAAACCTATGTTCCTTCAATAAACTGGTCATAGGCGGCGCCATATTCCCACATAAACGCATACACAAAATCACATGGACTCCACCGAATCACACCACGCTAAACCAAATAGACTATATTTGCATCAACAAAACGTTCAGGAGGACTATGGAGGACGTGAGAACTAAGAGAGGAGCTGATATGGCATCAGATCACTTGCTGGTCGCCAAGATGAAATTGAGACTCAAGAATGCGGACAATATCACAAAAGTTCAATACGGCCTTTCTTCAGGATATTGACAAAATCAACAAATTCAAGATAGTCCTCAGCAACAAGTTCCAGGCCTTTCATGATCTACTCAGTGGAGAAGAAACTACTATGGAGAGCAACTGGAAGGGGTTCAAAGAGGCGATCATTTCAACATGTCATGAGGTTCTGGGTCAAAAGAAGCACCATCACAAGGAATGGATCACTGTTGATACACTGGATAAGATTCAACAAAGGAGGAACAAGAAGGCAGCAATCAATACCAGCCGAACAAGAGAAGAAAAAGTCAAGGCACAAGCTGAATACACAGAAGTAAACAAGCAAGTGAAGAGGAGCATCAGAACTGACAAACGTAAATATGTGGATGATTTAGCAATGACGGCGGAAAAGGCTGCAAGAGAGGGAAACATGAAAGACTTGTATGATACAACAAAGAAATTCTCTGGAAATTATCTTAAACCAGAACGACCATGGAAGAGCAACGAGGACAAAGTAATCACTAGCATCAAAGAACAACGAAACAGGTAGGTAGAACACTTCAAATAACTCTTGAATCGACCAGCTCCACTCAACCCACCCAACATTGAAGTAGCACCCACAGACCTCCCAATCAATGTTGGCCCACTAACAATTGAAGAAATCAGCATGGCCATCAGACAAATGAAGAGCGGCAAAGCCGCAGGACCAGTCAACATTCCAACAGAGGCACTAAAAGCAGACGTAGTAGTAACTTCAAGGTTACTCCACATTTCCTTCTGCAAGATTTGGGATGAGGAACAAGTACCGACAGACTGGGAAGAAGGACTTCCGGTCAAAATACCAAAGAAAGGCGCCCTCAGCAACTGTGATAACTACAGGGGCATCACTTTTCTCTCAATACCAGGAAAAGTCTTCAACAGGGTATTGCTAAACACAATGTAGGACTCCGTAGACGCCCAACTTCGAGACCAACAGTCAGGATTCCATAAGGATAGATCGTGTACAGACCAAATCGCAACTATACGGATCATCGTAGAACAATCAATTGAATAGAATTCATCACTCTACATCAACTTCATTGACTATGAGAAAGCATTTGATAGAGTGGATAGGAAAATACTATGCAAGCTTTTTCGACACTATGGCGTTCCTATGAAGATAGTCAACATCATACGGAATTTTTATGATGAGCTCACAAACTCGTTCGATGTAAAGACATGTATCAGGCAAGGTTGCTTACTCTCACCCTTTCTCGTTCCCCTGGTGGTCGACTGGATTATGAGGACGCCATCATCTGGAGAGAAGCACGGAATACAATGGACATCTAGAATGCAGCTGGATGATCTAAACTTCGCAAGTGATCTGGCTCTTCTACCGCACACGCAACAACAAATACAGTGGAAAACGACATGTGCAGTAGCAGCCCCAGCAGCAGTAGGTCTCAATAAACACAAAGGGAAGAGCAAGATTCTCCGACACAACACAGCATGCACCGATCCAATCACAATTGACGGAGAAGATTTGGAAGATGTAAAAACCTTTACATATTTGGGCAGCATCATTGATGAACATGGTGGATCTGATGCAGATGTGAAGGCGCGGATCGGCAAAGCAAGAGCAGCATATTTACAACTGAGGAACATCTGGAACTCAAAGCAACTGTCAACCAACATAAATGTCAGAATTTTCAATACAAATGTCAAGACAGTTCTACTGAAATCAGTAAGAAGTGCTGGAAGTGGAAAGGACACACATTGAGGGAAGCACCCAACTACGTCACAAGACAAGTCCTCACATGGAATCCTCAGGGTCAAAGGAAAAGAGGAGGACCAAAGGACACATTACGCTGAGAAATGGAGACAGATATGAGAGAAATGAACAAAAATTGGATAGAATTAGAAAGGAAGGCCGAGGACAGAGTGGGTTGGAGAATGCTGGTCGGCTGCCTATGCTCCATTGCGAATAACAGGCGTAAGTAAGTAAGTCATAAGATGTATAGTCATAAATTGTTAATACATTTAACATGATATCTGAACGATACAATAATGTGCTTTACGAGATAAAGTTTAAAACATTGATGAATATCCAAAATCTTGCGAGAATGTTAGTAATATGCATATGAAAGATATTGCACATAAACCAGTAACATGACTTCACACTATCATATACAAAAGATAAAATAACAAAATAGGAAAAAAACATCTACCATACAGACTATTTGAATCGTGAGAAATAATACATCAAACAAATTAGGCGCCGATTCCCTGTTAAGTGACATGGTAAATCTTTCTTCATATCAATGCATATGGACAATTTTAGTCATAGGTTCGACTTAGAAAATGTTGACATTTCGGGTAAAAAAATGATAAGAAAAAGAATTTTTAGAAACTTGGAGTTTATGCTAACCGACAGTCAATGAACCCATCAAAATTGATCGAATTTATAGACCAATTAGAAAAATCATGGAGAAGTATATGATCATGACTCAAATCAAAGGGAGAGATAGTCGAAATAAATATGCTGAGAATGATAGGATATATGTCAACAATGACCTATCAAGAACAAGGTTAATAGGACAAGCTGTCAGTCGAAATCCAAATTTGTACTTGATGTTTTCCAGAAAAACAATTAAAGCCTTACAATTAGGACTATCTAGCTTAAAGAACAAAGCCATTTCCAAATCACTCACTTGAGGAACGAATCTCTTTAACATCTATTTAATCAAAAAGTTTAGCTGAGAGACTATATTGACTAAAACGTTTAAAAAACTATTTTAAATTCAATATTTTGATCTTATTAAGTTCAATTTTAGAATTTTACTATGAGATCCATCGTAATAATGTATCATCTTAGAACAAGATTTACTAGTTTGTCATTTATCTTTTTCAATTTGGTTGATATTTGAATTATGTTTCTTTGTTTAAATCGTAATACAATGATGTAAGTGAAAAGATATCGTAAGTGTTTCTGTAACTAATATATTGGTAATCAAAGTTTAATTTGATGGGTAGACTATGTGAGTCATTGATCATAATTATTTGTTACTAATTATGACTTAGTTAATGTCTCTGACACCATGCTATAGATATCAGAAATCTTATAGCAACCAGTGACTCATAATATACAGACGATCAGTTTTATTTGTTTTAATCAGATCAGTTTTATGTGTTTTAATTTCCCAATGAATAATTGATTTATAAGAAATTTCATCTGAATTCGAATGTATAGTTTCACAGTAGTTGAGCATAGAGTTAATACAAGATATTAAGGAGGAAAACTGTATTTCTATAAATCTAAGTGATAGAATTTTAAGTTCAGAGTTTCATTTGGAGATCCGATCCAAGATTTTTCAGGGAAATATATATTGATTTTAAGTTTGATCTCTGAGATTTTCAATAAATATAAGTTTCCTTCTTAATGAATAATTGATTTTTCTAATCATTTTAGTTTCATCTTCATATAAAGGGGAAAAGATGTGAATGAAGTGAATGGTTAGTATCTGATTAGACACCATATACCAGGAAATTGCAAGATTTCAAATATTGATCCATGATCATATTCATTGTGACTTCAAAAGATTCACCACGGACCTTGATATCTGCTTTCATTATTTTCAGTAACACAACAAAATCTTTTCTCAAAAGCTTGGGAAATAATAATAGGACAGAATAATATGTAATATGAAAAAATTAACAAAACGTGAAAGTTAGTATTGAGTAACGCCAAAGGCATACAACCTCTTTATGTGGTAAGTCAAACAGAAAACTTTCTTCGATATCAAGAGAACATGAGAAAAACAAAAGAGATCAGAGGATGAAATTACACCAAAATAAATGATTTTCGATACTATTTTTGTTGCATAATCTTCAATTATCCAAACTTTATATGTTTCCAAAAATGTGTTTAAGTATTGTTGATATCTCGAATTAAAGTTGTCATTTAAAAACGTATTGAAAATCAGGAAGTTCTAGTTTGTCATTCTACATCAAAGGGCAACCATGACAATATTTATATTCGACTACTGAATTTCAGTTTTTTAAAGTTTACAATCTTCAAATAAAACTTTAACAATTGTTTGATGTTACTTTGAATTTTGACATTAATACTTATATCTATATATTCTAAAGTCAGTAATTTTATTTTCTCTTTATTAATTTAACACGGACAAAGTTAATTGTAATTTACAATTATTGTTTTATTGCATTCCCCGCTGGTTATATTCAATTATTTTGAATTTTCACATTTTGGGTGTGTCGAGTAACTAATAGTTATTGCATGAATAATTAATGATAATAATGATTCTCATTTAAAAAAAATATTTCATCAGAAGATCTGTTGGTAATTTTCAACAATTTGGAATATTACGAACTATTCTGAATTCAGGTAGAACAATATAATAAATAATTCAACATGAATGATCTTTCAAGGTTTATAACATGAAGGTACTTGAAACATTTCGTTCAATCTCTTAGTTAAGTATCTAGGAAATTAACTGGCTAATTATGTTTTGTCATAACCTCAATAGCAATCCGTAAATGAAGGTACAAGATTCACTGGTTTATAAGATTTTATTTTTGTACATTTCAGAAGCAACATGTGAATAATTTCTTTTGTTCTGAGTATAAGTTATCAGTTTAAAAGGTCTTAATAAATTTTTATGGTTAGCGTTTTTGAGCGGTAAAGCAAAAGCAGTATATTTACAACTGAGGAACATCTGGAACTCAAAACAACTGTCAACCAACACCAAGGTCAGGATTTTCAATGCAAATATCAAGACAGTTCTACTGTATGGGGCAGAAACCTGGAGAACTACGAAAGCCATCATCCAGAAGATACAAGTGTTTATTAACAGTTGTCTACGAAAAATACTTCGGACCCGTTGGCCAGACACTATTAGCAACAACCAACTGTGAGAAAGAACAAACTAGATATCACTGGAGGAAGAAATGAGGAAGGAGAGCTGAAAGTGAATAGGACACACATTGAGGAAAGCACACAACTGCGTCACAAGACAAGCTCTCACGTGGGATCCTCAAGGTCAAAGGAAAAGAGGAAAACCAAAGAACACGTTACACCGGGAAATGGAGATAGACATGAGAAAAATGAAGAAGAATTGGATGGAACTAGAAAAGAAGGCCCAGGACTGGGTGGGTTGGAGAATACTGGTCGGCTGCTTATGTTCCATTAGGAATAACAGGCGTAAGTAAGTAAGTAATAAGTCATCAGTTGAAATTGAAATGCTTAGAGTAAACTAAATAATTATAGCACGTTCACGTGAGCACAAAAACGTTCTTATTCCAATAATCATAATTCTTAACATATTGACCAAATAAATAACATTAAACATAATATATGACCATATGGCAGTTACATATTGAGTTTATAGATAAGATGTCGAACCAACGTGTCATTTTAATTTTGATGTAAACTGTAGTTTAGTTAAAAGTCAAGAGATGTTGTTTTTTGTTATATAAACGTAAAAATTTCAATATTTAGGACGATTAAAAACATAGACATCGCATATCTGAAGTTGATATGTTCACTTCATGATAAAAGTAGTATATAAGTATTTTTAAAATTATCTAATTTGAATATAACCATCAATTCATTAAGCGAACTAGTTAAGGAACGGATACTTACAATTTGCGTAATCTCTCTATTAATATATCACATTATTGAGGGTGAACTAATTTTTACAGAATGTCTTGAATGAGTTCCTTTAAATGAGTGGTAGGTATTTCAAGATGTTTCATTAATATTAGTATAGTTCTAAATAAAATATACAGTTTCCATTAAGATAAGCTTTGAAATATTAAGGAATCATTATTTTTTATAATAAACAGCACGTAGGTATCAATTCCAAGATTGGACTTGATAGTTTCAAATAAATTGACTATTAGGTAGAAATCTAATAATAAATATATTATTTGTTATATCCAAATGAATAGAAAGATTGTATTTCTGGCGTTTCGTGACTTGATCTAAGCCACTTCTTCAGAGTAAGTAAACAACCGAAGTAAATTAACACAAGTATAAGTAGTACAGAGCAAACAATGCAGAATATTTCTGGTACCATGAAAATCATATTAGGTCGGAATATGTTAATGTCAAGTTATTCTTGGTCAAAGTGAATTTATATGACTTGTCACTCTATTAATTTGTGCGTCAAAATATAAGTATGAAAAATGTGTGCGTTTGTAATGTGAAGTAGTGGGGTTGAAATTAGATGTGTGTTGATTGTTTGGAAAATAAATGTCAAATGTGGTTGTCCGGATAAACACTCCAGGTTGGATGAATATTCAGGCTTTCTTCCCTATTGAAGGCAGTGGGATTATGCTTTTTGTCAAACGCTTCTGCTACTCGCCTATCTCTATTGTTCAAAAAGCTTTTATGAAGTACTTAGATATTTTTAATATCAATCTGATTATTGAAAATAGGACATACTGCTATTGCTTATTTAACTTGTAAATCCTCCAATTCTACAGGACAATTGGGAGGTCTTTTTGAGTAACTTAAGCGTTCCTTGGTTTTAGTCGAGATCTCACTGAGAGACTCTCTAATATAGAACGCATCACGGTCGACACGACCCGATCTGTAGACATAATTTTGTGTAGAATTGAACGGGACCTTATCATTTATTCTAACTAAAGCGTCTTTCTAGTTTTAATTTTGTAAGTTTCCAATATCCGTTGTAATTTTGCTGTCAAACTACAGTACCGATCCCTGATCTTTCGTTAGGATTGTTACTTACAGAACTACTGTTTTGTTTTAATGTTTTTAATATTATTTTAAGGTGAATTATTTAATCTTAAGATGTTTATTATATTGTCTTTCTGTTCTAGCTTACCTTTTGTGGTAATGATCTTGGTTGCTCTTCTGAAAACATTCAGGGCTAGAGAAATTTCTGCACTAGATGGAGTTGCAGTGATAAAATTAATAAACCGATTTGAATGTGTCGGTTTTCGGTAAATGTCTAGATTTAGACATCCACTAGAATTCCTTTTAACTAAAAGTCTAAGAATGGTAGTCCACTATGTTCATCTTTTTTTCGAAAATGAATCTGATGTATTCTGGGAGCATGTTTATGTGTTTGGAAAACTTATACAGAAAACATTTTTAATAACGACAAATGTGTATTCTACATGTCCGAGTCAGACGTGTGGTCTGATAGTGCCGTCAAATATATGCGACTAAGTGTGAGGTAGATAAATTTACAACAACCTGAGATACTGGAGATCCCACGGTTACTCAATTCGTTTGTTTACATAAAGTCCTTATGAAAGTGAAAAGTGCCGAATTCAAGCATAGTTTGAGGGATTTCATAATTGAACTAATGCTTAATGGGCATCTGTTTGATAGAGTACTGTCATTCTCCAGTAAGTTATTAACGAAATTTAGACATCTATCATTTTGAATGCTAGTGTACAGAGATACAATATCATAGCTTATCGTTGTTTTGTTCTCGTTGATGGATGACTTCGAGATCTTGATTTAAATTTGTATGAGTTCTTTACAACATTAATCAAGTTGTTTTAAAGCGGCTTCATTTTACTGCTAAGATATTTATATAAAGCATATGTAGGGATATTTGTACGGTCCACGTGCATCATGAATCTTATTACAAGAACGCATTCACAAATGTACTTTAACATTAGGAAAATATCTTGAATGCATTAAAAATTTAGATGAGCTGATCGAAGTTCTTATTCTCACCAAATTATGTACTTCCATTTTCGCCCTATCAACGAACAAGACTCAAAGAACTATTTGGAATCCTTTCATAACTAATTCAGACGAATTTATTTCTCTGTCAGCCCTCAAATAATACATTTTTAAAAATTTCATTTCAGTAATTTTTCGATCCAGGAGCACAATCTACATTCTATTATGTGGATACGTCAGTAAAGTGTCTTAGATGAATTATGGTTGGTGGATTAGTAAATTATGTGACTGTCTTAAAATAAGATAACAATTTTAAGCAAGGATGGATAGTGGGTAGCAGTGGAATCCACGATACGCGTTTCGTTCCATCTAGGACTCATCAGATTGATGTACCTACATCTCAGAGTTGATCTTCACTCTGGAACTTGAATCCAGCAGTGTTCGCTTCAAACGTCATCGCGTTTTCCACTTAGCTTCTGAGTCCTGATAGCCACTTGCTTGTGCGATGGGGCGAAGTTTAATTCACTTGATATTGTTTTACTTGAAACTTCCCATTGATGTTTAGCATAGCAATTGATCACTCTCTGATTGGCATATGTGCATATCTTTTAAAAATTGTCTTAATTTACAAGCATTATAAGCAAAGATGGAATAGTGGCTAGCAGTGGAATCCAGAACGTGCGTTTCGTCCTATTTGAGACTCGTCAGCTGGGTGTATGCACAGTATGCACATATGCCGATAAGAGACTGATCAATTGCAGTCCTAAACATCAATAGGAAGATTCAAGTAAAACAATATCAAGTGAATTAAATAACAATGTTCCAATGTAGTCTTGTTTATCACAGAAAAATAGAAATAATTACATTCTTTTAGCTTTGAAATTTATCTTACCGGTTAAGTTAATTTTTCTTTCTTTTGTTTCAATCGATCTAGGTGGAAATGTTCTCAAAGTCCTATTTTTCTATTAAAATAAATTCCTCACAGAAAAAGAAAATGACAAACTTACAAATTTGCCAAGAAAATCTAATTAAATATAGAAAACTTAATTATTTTCTTTTTGTTCTTCATTTTGTACTCGCTTAATGACAAAGAAATTGAAGATTTCGATCGATATGACTTTGTATAAATATATATCTGACAATAAATTTAATATAGACTTAACTTGGAAACTTCAAAGATAATCATTTAGGTCCTCAAGAAATGATCTATCTATCCGGTTCATTAAACAGATTTGTATAGAAGTAAAAGTCAATTTAGGTATGAAACTTTATACAGACCATCAAAATACAATAGGTTGAGTTGATTGGTTTCTTGAAATATTGTTTAAAAGCTAATCACTTAAATGTCATCAGAATTTAATTTCAGAATGTCACCTGAACTTAAAACCTTGTGATTTTATTGATAGAATTATAGATATGGTGATTATCAGAAGGGGTTTTGTGGAGATTTTAGAAATGTGACTGATTGAAATCATGAGTCAATTGAAGCTAGACCACCATGGAAAACCTGAAAGCCCTGGACGGCCGTTTCGTCCCACCATGGGACTCTTCGGCAGCGTGCATCCACGACTCTGCTTCGCAGGATTCGAACCCAGGACATATCAGTCTCTCGTCAGGCGCTTAACCAACCAGACCACTGAGCCAGCATCCAACGTTGTTAATGTCTAGCTTCAACTGATCCACGAAATAGAGCGACACATTCACCATTATCATCAGTGAGCTACTAACTCACAACTGATCCGGTTGCGTAGAGTTATTTTTTATGTAAGCCTGTTATCCCTATTACTATCGTATAATGAATTCTTTAACTCAATCATTCTGAACATTTTAATATCAGTGCATACTTCTTTATTTTGGCTTGTTGTTCTACGGACATTGTTATTACAGTGTTGAATCATTTTTCTATGTTCCAAGATTTAAACATACATTTTAAAGTCAAATTTATATCTCTGTGTAACTAGTAAAATCAGTTGATGACAAAAAGGCGTTTCATTTACTAATAAATACATCATTTAATATAAATATTCCACTTCCAATGCATTAATCTATTCAGTACTTTGGTTGTGTTTATGTACTCGATCATGAAGGATGTTTCAATCAATTAGTTTATTCCGCTTAACAGGTCCTCAAATTGTTTTCATATTGGTGGATAGGATTTTACAAACTAATCATAGGGTATCATTCTACTGTCGGCTCATGTGTCACTGGGGAAATTTTGTTACAGTGTAATATAAATGAACATAAATTTTGTAACATAACAATTAAGCATTAGTTTGTGAGTTATACAGACAAAAGTTAATAGATACTCTAATCAAGTTACCATAGAGTATATAGTTATAACATCAATAAAAAATGATAATTGTGATGAGTTCTCTAAGATGGTTATCAAATTTATGTAAGTGTAATTAAAATACTTCGTCATTCAATTTCTATTCAGGTATAATCTGGGTATTTTGTCGGTTAGATTATCCGATAGTTTAAATGAAAAGAAATAAATCTATGAACATAAACATCGAAGGAAGAACTTAGAAGAGGATAGTTATTTCGTGAAAATGGTATTAGTTATCGTGATACATATAATGACTGAGCGTACTTTATTGATTGCACCAAAGTTATACTATCATTCCTGCATATCATTTTATCTGTTTACTGGATAAAAATAAGTTTAAATCATTTCCAATATCTGACAATTTTAAAGAGTTTGGTTGGGTATAACTTCGAAACATCTAGTTGAGCATAAATTTTATCATTATAATTAACTTAATGAAATAAACGTGTGGCATGATTTCATAAGGATTTTGAAGAAAACATGACCAAATAATGTTTTTTCATGATCAACAAATTACAGCTTTGATTTTGGTCACTTGTTCTATCTGTTTAACTGTTGTATTTGATTTTTTAGTGAGAATTAGTTTCCAGGTTTCTTCAAGTTTCAGTATAGTTTTTTCACATAAATACAAACTTACCTGATTTTTACTACTTCATATATTTATCTGTAGAACTAGGAATAAGTGCAAAAATAATCAATAACACTTTAGACAGATTCTTGATTGTTGATGTAAACCTTGTTTTTATCGATTCAAAATAGGTTCAGAATTCTGGTTGATTTGGCTTTTATTGTAATGAATACATGTTTAAGTCCAGAGTAAACAATCTTTTTTCTAAGGAAAGATGGATGATGGCTGGTAGTGGAATCCAGGATGCGCGTTTTGCCTTATTTTGGACTCGTCAGTTGGATGTACCTACATTTCAGAGTTGAATTTCACTCTGAGAGTCTTGCTTATAATGCTTGTGACTTACCGCAGTATCGAGGCAATGCATACAGGATGCACAATGCCAATAAGAGATTGATCAATTGCAGCACTAAACATCAATTGAAAGATTCAAACAAACAATAGAAAATGAATTTAACTTTTTTCTTTTTTTTCTTAATTCTGTTGGGTATATACGATTAAGTAGAATCAGTTATTCGGAAAGGCATTTCTAGTTCAAAGTGTCAGTAAACATAAATTCGTTTGAACAAATACAGTTTCATAGAAATAACTTCGCTTCAATGCATTTTTTAAATTTTAGATCTCTTGTCCAATCCATTATTTACTAAATGATGTTTAAGTGTCCATTTAACTGCATTTAGTGAGCTGCAAAAGGTTTTAATTCTCATCCTTTTGGTTATATAATTCTATAAATCACCTTACCTCATTCACGATGAGTAACGTCTGTAAATAACTGTGATTGTTTTTAGTTACCTCTTGACTTCACTGTCCTGTTTATAAGATTTATGCTCAAAAATAGTATCTAGTTTCCATACAACAGATATCAAGTTTTTCTATTAAGATGTAATCCTCGAAAGTAAATAAGGGTATTATCGGTTTAACAATACTCGAGTAGAACTATAGTCTAAAAGATTTTATTCATAATGTTTGGATGGAATCTATCATTTCAAGTGTTTACAGTCAACTGTTGGACTTGGGTTTTTGATAGTAATCATTCAGCAGTAATGTAAATTTAGATCATCGGAATAAGGATCAGTTTTGATGAATTTTTAACTTTAGTCAGTCATTATGATAGTCAGAACTGTCCTTATGAATGTCGCGAAACCTACAGAATTTATCACTTCAGAGTGACTGACTTGATTCACTATGGCATAAAATATAATTTAGAATGATGAATTTATTTCTTCAAATGAATAGAAAACAATAACATAGATCATGGAAACAATTCAATCTTTAGGTTTAACAACTAAAGGACATTTCATATTAAAGCACAGATTAGTACCATAATTTGAATTAAACTCAAAAGTACATTTACTTCCTAAAAGTTAAAATTTAAATTAGGAATGTATTTCGAATGCCATATCTTTATGGAATTAACCAAATGGTTATATTAAGACACATTCTAAGACTCGTCAATCTGCATTGGAAATATGAACCAGGAAAAAATATTAACATTTAGAAACTACAATTTATGGACGGATCAGTCAGATTAACGATAATAGGTCTTGAATTTTGGTGAGAAATCCAATTGTGGATTTGGTTAAATGGAGTTTTGGCATTATAGCTTATATCGATTCGGGATGAAAACCCTAAATTTATTCCTAACCTTAACAAACAACTGTAAAATATAATTCTAATTTTTCACAGAGGTTTGTAACCCTCATTCTCTTCTAGTTAATTAGATGGACCCTCTCAAGTTCAGTTTAGCGTCACTCAAACATCGTCCATGAATTAAAGTTTGACCATAAATACTATTTCAATGTTTGTCTGATATATCTAAGAATATCTAAACAAAATTTCAGATTAATATTGATTGTATTAATATCACAATTAGAATAATCAACATGAGTCTCTTTGTATAAATCAATATATTATTGATAATGAAATTAATTTTATCGGTTCGTTTACTGATAAGAGACATCAATTAAAAATCAATATAAGCAAAGATGGATAGTGGCTAGCAGTGGAATCCACGATACGCGTTTCGTCCCATCTAGGACTCATCGGATTGATATACCTACATCGCAGAATTGATCTTCACTCTGGAACTTGAACCCAGCACTGTTCGCTTCAAACTTCATCGCGTTTTCTACTTAGCTTCTGAGTCCTGTTAGCCACTTGTTTGTTCAATGAGGTGAAGTTTAATTCACTTGATATTGTTTTACTTGAATTTTCACATTGACGTTTAGGACTGCAATTGATCAGTCTCTGATTGGCATATATGCATACGCGCATCCTTTAATCTACTGTTAGCCACTATTCCATCTTTGCTTATAATGCTTGTAAATTAAGGCAATATCAAGGCGACACGCAATAGAAATAAATTGCTCCAATTGAAATTTTTTTATAAAAATGATTCATCTATTTAGTCAAATGTAATTGTTTTCAAAGTATTTCAATGGTTTTTGAATGTAGATATTTTTATTATAGAATAACAATAATCTATGAACACTTGGAATTAGAATTCTCTTTCAATTTTAACATTATTTTGATTTTGAAAATACTACTTTTTATAAATATAAGAAATCGAAAAACAATTAGATTGATAGTAAAGGATTTTTTTATTTGGTTGATTATAAAGGATTTATTCGATTTCGAGATTATAAACCGGTTTCAGTTAATAGAATATCATCATTGATGAAGTTCATTCTTACTTAATGTGAGACAAGTATGACTAATGTTACTGAATGATATACACAAAATTACTAAAGATAAACATGTGTGTCATTGAAATTGAAATCATTGTTAAAAGATTATCCACAAAACATAATAGCTCTGGATTTGATTCTTGTTTAAGTTATGGATTGACTGCACGAGTATGTTTCAATATGGGACGAAATATGTATCTAATGTTTTTATTATTATTTTAAATAGTTAACGAACTGAAACTAGCTACTGACGAAAGTAATTCAAAAGTATTTTTTCTCGCTTTCGTGACATTGTTCGTTTTATATATTTGAAGTTATTACCTCAGAATTTTGCGTCAAAATTGGGCAGTTTGAAATAATTTAAAAGGAACTCTGGACCTAGATGTCATTCAACAATGTGTATCTGTAATGCATAAGAAGATAATGTTCTCCATGTAATTCAGTATCCTTCTGATTGATGTATTAGTGCTCCAAATGATTTCTCTCTAAACTACGATATACACAGTAAATGACCACTTGATAGTAATCAATGTTATATTTCTTGAGTTCTTAATTAAGCTTGAATTACATTGATAATCATTAAAGGCCAAACGAAAATGATATTAAGATAGATGGTGGTTAGCAGTAGTTTCTGTAGTAAATATCCATAACGTACACAACACCAACTATTTGTTTGAGTAGAAACGAGTATATTGTACAATACGTATGAAACATTCAAGTTAATTTCAAGCTCTTTGCAATGGAGAAATGTAAAGTAATGAGTAAAGTAATAACAAGCAATATAATCATATAACAAATTGTAGACTAGAATACCTAAGAATATTAACATGTTAAAATATATTCTAAATGACGATTTGAACAAATGGTGAGCAGATAAGTCTAACTTATATATTTGTAATGTCGGTTATTATGTTAAGCCCATATACCTTATTCTAGCATATGGACAGCTCAATCTGTTCATTCTACTTGAGTCACATTCTGACCTTGTTATTTATTCGCTCATCAATCTTGACTGTTTTTATATGAGCGTAGGTGTGTGTACATTTCTTATCCCATTAATCATCACATGTCTGTAACTTACTTTTGTGTAACTATAAATATCGATAAACGCTTGGTTAGAGAGGAGTTGGCTTACTCGCCATCTCTACTTCGCGTCGTTTCTTTTCTCTTTATTCCATTCGCTTTATATACAAAATATATGTATTCACAAGTCCATTCTCGTTATTTGACTTATTTAATTCCGTTATTGACTAACGCGATTTGAATTGATGATTATATATGAGGATAGGCGATAACAAACATTCATACGATCATCTTGGAGTCAGATCCACGAGCCACTAAAGCGGAGAACCCTTTCGACAACATCGTTCGATCTAAATGAGGACAACATTACGGGCCCCACATATTTACCCACTTTATTTCAAGAGTTAACGTAGACCATTTAGTCTTAGCTTTAATCTTACTAAAAATAATAATGTTTTTACTGATAATGATAAGAAAAAAAATTATTAAATTCATATAGTTTTAGGACATTTCAAAAAAATATGATAAACATTTAGGAATGCAAGAAATTTTTCATTTTTATTTATTGAAAAAAATACAGTGATAATATCAGGGTAAATATGAAGATAATGTGGTGTGTGCAACTGATTTTGACTAATATAAGTAGTATGTATCATCAATCGGAAATGAAATGCCAGGAGGTAGAAAGTTAACAATATCAAAGAAAAGTGAACGAGAACAGAGAATGATTGGTGTAGAAATGAAAGAACAATAAAGTCTGAGACGATTGATTAGTATTTTGTAAATGAAATATTCACTGGATAGATCTCAGATTTTACTAAGACGTTGTATACTTTGTGTGTTCAATTATATTCCATTGTATCCACTTGTGTTCTCATCCAATACAATAATTTAAATGAGAGTATACATTTGAAGTATATTTTGTGTTATACCATTTTTTCTAAATATGTATTCAAACTTATCTATGAACACACAAACAATCGTATGTGGTTCAGTATCTAAAGAATCTCAATAAAAACAAATACAATTAAATATATTTTTATGAACATTTTATTCGGTGAAGAATATGTAAACAAAGTATGAATCACGAAACAACAAACCTTCATATAAATAACAGAATAGACTTGGAGTTTTATTTACTAGTATAAAAGAGTTTTTTTGTTAGAGTATTTTCAACGAGTTAGTTTTCTACGGGATTGGGTCACTAACCACATGCTCAACCCTCCTTTTTTATCCAGTCTATTGATCAACAGTAGCCTTAGAGAGGCTCCAGGTGAAGTTAGTATAGAAGAGATGAATTCATATAAAATGAACAATTAAACTGATTAGTGTTGAAGTTCAGATGTTTCATATTTGAAACTTCAATATTCAATTCTATCCAAAAGTTTTATATACTTTAATTAAGGGCTATATTGATAGATTTGATGATGACTAGTTTTCAATATAAATTTTTCTATACTCAGTAAAAAATATTGAGTAAGAAAAAAGTAACATTGACTCAAATTGTACTTATAATTTACGTAAATGGAACTATCATTTAACATATTCAACAGAAAAATGTTCTTTGTATATATAATACTCATAGACAATGAATAGTCTATAAACCTTCATTTTAAACATAATCTAAATATAACATTTTGATGGAGTTTTGTTCTCTTCAGGTAGTTTGCGCTGATGTCGTCGTTCAGAAGAATAATAATAGATACACGACCAAACCATCCAACTCACAGAACATAACTCTATCGAGATTATCCACGTGAGCTACAAATCTTCTCCACCATCTCAAAATATAACATTTTATTTTCTACATTTCAATAGAATTTAATTAACAATAATTACATAATAATAATAAACTGCTTAAAATGATTTCATTCAGAAACAAAATGATAATAGAATTACTTAATAAACATTATTTAATATGAATACAAGAACAGCAACAGCAACAACAACAAAAATCCCAACTAAATAAGTCGATATATTACATCATTTATTGACTAATCTACAATTACATAACAACAAAATAACATCAATCAAATAATCTATGCAATTTCTTTAAGTATGCTTGAATTTAACTAAGAAATTATTACAAATAAAGAAAAAAAGTCATTTGAATACTAGTACACATTAGTTGATCAAAGTAATGTATTTTTACATTATTACTTACTTTAATTAATAACTTAGAGTTAATGTTTCCTCAGAATAAGATTTTATTTCTTTTATGAATGTAATGAACAAGATTTTGTATGTATTGATCGTTTTACTAATATAATAATATCAGATGGGGTTTGGTGGATATTATAGTAATTTTAATAGTTGAGCTTATGAGTCACTTGAAGTTAGACCATCATGGAAAACCTGGAAACACTGGAAGGCCATTTCGTCCTACTGTGGGACACCTCACTAGTACGCATTTACTATCCTGCCTCGCGAGATTCCAACCCAGGGCATATCAGTCTCGTGCACGAACGCTTAACTTCTAGACCACTGAGCCGGTCGACATCCAACGTTGTTACTGTCTAACTTCAACTAACTTCAACAAATTGAGCGACAAATTCACCATATATATATAACGTTAGTTTGGCGAAAAAGTATTTTGTTCCAACTTTAGGAAAGATTTGTCAAAACTACAGTTGATTTCATATACATAGTTCCCTTTATCATCTTGAAGAGAGTAAAACTTTGAACATCATTTTTATAACAAGTATTTTTAGATATTGGTATGCATTGAAAACTAACACTTTAGTTGTACAGTTCCTTTGGGAAGAGAAAGAACAAAGGTTTAATCAGAATAACATGAATTAATTTTATTTTGCTTGGTTCTTGTCAGTTGATTACAATCTGTGACATTTAAAAAACAATTATAAAATGGGTTTAAATAACTTCTATGAAAGAGTTTAGTTGGAAATTGCTTTGAAGATATATCAGCATAGTATAGTATTCGTGTAAATAGATTTGACTGAATAAAATATTGTATATATATATATATATATATATATATATATATATATATATATATATATATATATATATATCTTATACAAAAGAACATTCTTCAATATCGATAGCAACAAATGTTCAAATGGCTAGAGACAAGTGGTTATGTAACGAGTGATTGCTGACGAAAAGTAAGAGTAAAATAATTAAAACCCAGTCAATTCAAATAAGATAAATAATCTTGAAGACAGTCAAAATAAAGAAACAATGATCTAACTGATAGAGTGAAAAAGTTGAACAAAATTTTATGATTTTATGAAGGGAAATTTGCCATCAGGGTAAAGAAAGATTTACAATAATTTCTTTATAAATACATAAATCAGGTTTCTGACTCCTGATTGAGACGGCTTTATTGAAATTCGAAGAACTGGGGCTTGGCTGTTCACTAAAAATTTTGAAAAATTGCAAAATATCAGCCTAACATACTAAATTCAAGAGATGTTTAGTAATTTTGCTGTTAATAGCAGTTCTCTCTCGTGTTCTAAGGTATTCCATAACATGTTCAAAACATCCAAGATATGCTGTCATTTCTGTTTAGCCAGTATAGCTCCGTACACGTAAATTTATAGATACAATTGGCAGTAACATGATAGAGGTGCTTGTTAGCCTTCATTACGGTTACTGAATATATTTTATACTGTATTAATAGTTTGTTTGCTGTGTTAAGGCTTCTACTGATTATGCTTAAGGCATCATTATATGTAAAGTTGAGACTCATATAAGCTGGCTTATTACTGACTATAGTCACACCCATACATTTATGTGCGTACCATTTGACTCTTGGACATCTTTCCACATTCATTGACTCTTTAAATTTGTTGATGATACATATCCTTCCCACACTATGAAATTGTGTTTTATCCAATTCTTTCTTGTAACTCACTGGACAAAAATTATTAAATTTCAGCTAAAGACCATTCTAAGTATTGTTTCGAGAAACTAGACATTCAACTGTCTCATCTCCCCTCCGTTGTATGGTAATGTCAAGAAAGTGGAACACGTCATTCTTTTGGTGTTTCATGATAAATTATATGTTGATAAAATCACTGTTAAAGAGTTTAAACAGGTGGATTGCATGATGTTTACTCTTACAGATAATAAACGTGTCATCAACATATCTGGAGTATTCTGTCGTTTCGTTCATCCCTTGGTTAACCTTCGTTTTCTCAAAATAACCCATAAAAATATCTGTCATAATTTGACCTAATGGACTTCCCGTTGGTACACCATCAATTTAATGGCATAATGGTAGAAATTTTACAAAATGTTACAAATTTTCATTATAGCCTATGTTTATATATCAAGTAAAAATAAAATACAGTATTTAATTTTTCAAGTAGAATTTTGATGAAGTACAAAAATTGTTCATTTTATATCCCGATAAGAATAATGAATGATAACTTTTTGAGACCCATTTATGGATCAATACTATGAGTATATTTTATCGTGTAATTGTTATGTAACTAAACTGTTCATATTCATGTCCCTCTTATTATGAGTTTTATTTTGATCTATGAACTATTATTATACGATTCACCATTCTTGAATTATTCCCCGTCTGTTAATTACTATTAGCCACATTTGGCTAATTTTGTACAAATGTTATTTTCTATTTTATGGTACGATGTGATCTGCTTAATTGATATATAAACCGAGTATGTTTGAAATACATGATTCATATTGCAGCGTCTGAGATCGGTGTTCTGGACTTAACTGGCTGGTCTAGCCGGGAAGCAGGACCAATCAAGACTTTAGGTTGCACGCACGTGTCTTATGCATCACTGGTTCTATCGATAGTTCACTGCTCTCTGATTGGCGGTATCGTTGCGTTATCCAATTTACTGGACACAGGTTCACAAGTTATAACAGTTCACAGAAGTTCTGTTTTGTATAATGGATTGATTAGTATGTCTCGTGTAAACTAGGAGGTGTCAAACTTTATCCCTACTCCTGTACACACTATGTTAAGCTGTGTATGGGTTTGTTTGATCCTCAATTGAACAAACTAAACCAAATAGATAACTTTCACACTTTACCAAATATGACATCTCGAAAAGTAAATATATTCTATTTGTTTTGTTATATTATAAGGATATTAAATTATTTTTTATAATGAATATTACAAATCATCTAGATCAGTAGAATAGTTATCCTTGACATTTAGATCAAACATGTACTTTAATATCATTTATAAATATCAAATATTTTCAAATATAGTTTGATTTTTATTTTGACACTTTTGGTAAAATGAAGTCGATTTTTATTATGTAATTACAAATATTGTTTTCTTTTTTTTTATTATCATTTTCTTTTTGGTAAATGAATTCTCTTGAGTATGAAAAAACAAAACAAAAATTGGTCAAATAGCTTAACATACTTTCATTGTATAAGTCATTGATCAAAATGAACCTTTATGTTATCCGGTTGATTGTAGATGTGTAATTTGGAATCTGATGAAAGTTTTAATGATTTCGAATATTAGTTTGATAGGAATATTATTATTATTATTATGAATGTTACTAAAGAATTTTAATTATTCGTAGCATCATAAATTTCTATAGAAAGACTACTGAAATGATACAAATGTAAGTTGTATTTTACAAATATTTAAAAAAAGTAACTGTTTGCTTCATTTTTGATTGTTAGGCGAAATAAGGTAATCTCTAAGATTGGTAACATATTAGATAATACACTTAACGTTTTTGGTTCTTTTTGTCAACAACAAAAAAATTAAATGCTATTGATAAATAAAAAGAAAACAAATCAAATTCACTTGGTATTGTTTACTTGAATCTTCCGATTAATGATTAGGACTGCAATTGATTAGTTTCTTATTGACATATGTGCATACTATGCGTATTGCCCACATATTGTCTTAATTCATAAGCATTATAAGCAATGATAGATAGTGGCCGGGTACAAGTTCGAGAGTGAATATCAACTCTGGGATATCCAGTGAAGAAGTACCAATTAGGATGAAACGCGCACCCTCGATTTCACTGCTAGCCGTTATCCACCTTTACTTAGAAAACAAATCACAATATTCTACACAGCTACAGAGTTACAGAGTTACTAGATAAAATAGAAAAACCATACTACAATACCTAATTTGCAAAATGTTCAATAATTGTCTCGAACTTCGTTGTTCTTGCATTTCCACAATAATTGCTTTTTATTCCCGCTCTTCCTTTCTTGATCTTCGCCATCTTCTGCTACTAGACATTACATTCCTGACTCGCGTCATATACTACTTATATCAATATAAGTAGCACGCACAACACCAGTATTAGGAGCTCATAATATGATAGTTAAAAGAATGCAATTTTAAACTGCCTTATAACTTTGTTAAAAATACAATGTCTAAATTATATTAGGTTATACCATAGAATTTGGGAATTATTTGTAATCTTAAAACTCGATCTGTAAATGATTTACTTTTGTTTTATTTTGTTTAGCTATTACCAAAATTAATTAAACTTTATAGTTAATAAATTATTATTTCCTCTTTGATAATATTCAGACTATGACAATAATTAATGTATCTAGTTAATTAAACGTTATCAAAAAGACGAAACAAAGAAAAATCACGTTCAGTGAATTTGCAAAATTTAATATCCTAATTCTATTTTCTTTTTTTTTTTTTGATTTTTCATTTGATCTTGTCAAAAGCATGTCAAAGCAACAAAAAAAAAGAAAAAGAAAAAGAAAAGAAAATTTTTATTTTCAAGTGAACTATCAAACTGATTATTTTAAAGAAAGAAGAAAAAAAAGAAAGAAATTAATGTATTTGATCTGTTTAGTTTATTTAACAATTTCCTGAAAATGCTAAATTGTAATCAGATTAACTTTTGTTTGTCTTATGTGTTTTTTTGCTAATGAAATCTTACCTGTTCATAACATTGTGACATTAGATTAAAAAAAATCCAATGTCACAACTAAGTTTTGTTACCATGACATGTTGGTGAGACTATAATTTACGGATGAACCAATCAGATTTAGGATAAAAGGTATTGGATTTTGGTGCGAAATTCACTCATTCATTTGACCAAATAACATCTTGGCATTTTAGCTGATGTCAGTTTGTGATGAAAAACTGTAAATCTAATTCTTAACTCTAACCATCAGCTAGGAATCATAGTCTTGATTCTTCAAACTGATTTACAACCCTAATTTAGCCCTAATATTTAGGTTGACACTTTCAAGATCACTTAAGCGTCGCTCAAAGGTCATCTATTAATTATAGTCTCACGGAGATTTTTGTAGGTATTTCTTTTCTTTCTTGGTTGAAGATGTAAATTATGTATGTATAATTTAAGATTAAAGAGGTTATTTCCAAGTTTAACAGAAGTCATTCGAACAAGGTTGAAAATCGTGACTTGTTTAATCATTCAAATTAACTAGAGGTACCTGGGTCTAATTTGACCACTTTTAACGTAAAAATACAGAAATGATTAACATTATTCCTGAATAGTATCTTAATACAGTGGTCTAGCAAGTAACATTCTGACTTTAGAAGATGTAGGTATAAGGTTATATTGAAATGCAGATTTTTAAAATATGGTACATTTGACAGATTAATAATAAGTTTTTTTCTTAAAACGTGGGGTCAAATGGTTAATAATACTCTTATAGACCTGCATGAGGATGAACATTTTACCATTCCACTCAGAATAACTAGAAGGAATAAGTGATTTACAATGTGTGTTCATCAAAACATGTTAGTTTACTTTCATTTGTAACATGCTGAAAGAAGGAAAGAAACACTGAATTATTGCATATACTGAATTAGATGGATATAAATTTAAAATTCTGTTAAACTAATAAAGGTAATTTATGTTTTGTTAGAATTTTCAAATACCTAGATTTTAGTTGAGCTATAAATAACTACCACAATCAAACAGTTTTCTTCTATTTAGATGTCTATCTAATTTTCGTGTGGTAACTTTGGTACTGTACTGTACTGTACTGAAGTTATACTTCTATACATTTAGAAAATCATACAGTTAACGATAATTAAATATCAGTTGAAATCCATTTTGGTTTCATGTGTATAAGCCCAGCTTAAATTACTTAACTAACAAAAGACATAAGACAACAGGTTTGAAACTTGTATGTCATTGTTACTTCTTAATCTAGAAAATAATCCCATTTAAATATTTCATTAAATACTGATGACCAATTCCTATGAAATTGATATCACTTTGATCAATATAAAGACCAAATAAGAAACCTTAAGTTGAAGTATTTCCCGTCAAATGTCAGCAAATAATAGTATTGTTTGGAGTTTCTTAAAAACTCTAACGATCTTTTTATTATACTTCCAAAACTAGCAACATAGTTTCTTTCATATTACGAACTCCTGATTGTTTCAGCTAATACATGAGAAAACTAAATAGAATTTCTTAAGTGCTATTTGTAGGCGAATAAGGTTACAAATTGTTTTAGTTATTGATACGCTTAATGTTGTCAGTCAATAAATTGATTGTCTGTGGAAAATAAATGAACAATATACTTTATCATTGCTGAAATCATGATCATCCGAACGTTCAGGCCTAATTTTTTTAAGCATTTGCTTTTAAAGCAGTTATACCTTCATATATACGTATGAGTTATATGATCACATATTTTCATATCATGGGTACAGATCAATTACACAGTCAGTGATTGTTGTATTGTCTAGGTAAACTTAAACTTAAGTGATTAGAGTATTTATCAGATTCATCAGTCAAGCTTATAAAATGGATCTAAGCGCCATATCGACACAGTTTATTTTGGTGTTTTATCAAAGCTTTAAGACGAAATGTGAGATGAAATATGAATGATTACAAATTAATTTTTAATACTATGGCTTGTGTCATCCTCACTTATAATGAAGTTTGTACATATTTACATTCAATTAAGCTCGTTAATTAGCTTTCTCAATAGATAGTGTCATTTTTGGCAGTAACAACTTACTTACATCTTCACGCTATTATCCCCATGGATAAATGATTATGTATGCTTGGTCGTGTGTTGCAGCATACACATATATTCCTTTTAATAGCTTAAATTTCAGTTATTCATATCGCTCAACTATCCATTTGCTTGCTTATGTGAATATGCTTCTAAAATACTATTTATGAATTTGTTCGTTTTCATCCACAGTGTGGTTTTGTTAGTATTTCTTTCGTGTACTTCTGCCTTTGTGTTCTGCGCTGAACAATTAAAAGCTGTAGTCAACATTTCATCTTTTCATTTGACATTTATACACCATGTGGTGTAAAGATGTAAGGGTTATCAAGACGAGTGATATAAGAAGCATACAAATTATATCGAAGGAATTTCAATACAGACCCACCTCGCGTGTTCCATGAATGTTATACACTATGTTTATGAATATGTTTCCTTTAACTTCTTCCATAATATTTTTCCCTACATAAATTTAACATATTTCACGTCATTATTTTCAGAAGTTACCATGAAACACCAAGATTTTAATTCAAAGCTGGTTTCATTTATTTAACTTTCGTTTGTCTTTTTTAAAGAAAATAAGTATAATATCATATCTATGATTAGATATAAACATTCATTTGATGATTTTAACTTATAGATGTATCGAATTACCAAAGTCTAATGTATTTATTTAATCCTACCTGTAGCTTTTTCAGGGCTACTGTCGGTCCCAGGCACGGGTAAAAGTGGAGGGTTGAGCTTGGGGTCGGAAAGCTCATGTTGTATTAAACAACCTTGGTAAAAAACGCGAATCAGAATATATTTATTTAAGGTGTCATTTACATACATTTTACATGAAATAAATTACTTGACTATATCTATAGTTTATTTTTGTGGTTTATTATTTAGAATTCTTCTAGATATATAATCTAATGGTGGCGAGACTCTAATTTATGGACGACCTTTGAATGAATATTAAGTGACCTTGAGAAATATTAGCCAATCAGCAAACAGTCTGTATAGAGTAAAAATATATTATACAAAACCAAGGAAATAAAGTGGATACACTTCTTATACGTGGTTCAAAAACTTGTTAAGGTTAGAGAGAGGTTCAGAAGTTCTAAAATCGTAATACATGCAGTAGAGGAAATCATCTATACGGCTACAGAATAGTCGACCTTTGGAGCCATGATAAAGTCTCAAAAACTCTTTCAGCCTCAACCACACAGCTTCATCATCGTCTATGTACACTCCGGTTGTTGAGTACACAAAATACCACTTGTGGATAATGATGCACACAACCAAGCCTATGTAGGAGTCTGTACGCTCTCCAAACATCCGTAGATAATGTAGTACCTGGCTGCAGCCAGTGTTACTGGTGCTTTTATTATCCAGTTCGCAGTAATTGTCGTAATTTGCCTTAATTAGGAATTATATATGGGGTTTTCATCACGAACGAACGTCAGCTATAATGCCAGAGATGGATGAAAATCATTCTAGGTTAAAATTCGAGATCTATTAACTTATACCTGATTGATTCGTCCACAATTTATAGTTTCGCCGTTTTATTTGTTATAGCCGCTCAATTATCACGTTTTGTACAAAATTCCATGTGAACCGAACGTACGTCATCATTAAGCACTGAAGTTGGCGCTGTAACCTTGAAATCTCTAAAACGCCTCTGACTGACTCGTCCATAAATTAAAGTCTCTCCCTGATGGTTTATTTAAAATAAATACATTTTATATTAATGAGAATTATAAGCCTTTGTTGTTAATGGATTTTATATATCATGATTGATTGGTTTCACCTAAATTTGAATAAACCATAAATTGAAATCTGATTACACATTTAAAATTAAATGTTTGTTTGTATTTTCATTATGACATAATACTGATAACTAGTTGTTGTTCCTAAATGGAACATATTTCGTAAACAATAAACATATTTGGTTGTTGTTGTTTTTTTTTCTGTATAAACATACATTAATAAGGTCGAATTTAATTGACTTGATAATATTTTGATGATAAAAGGCTTAGTAAACAATTGTGTTATTTTTTTTTATATTCACCATGTATATGACATATCTATATATTATGTTTGGCGGTAGATGATTGTATCATTAAGAAAAAAAAAGGCATATCCAATAGAGAAAAAAATAAACAAATATGTTTGTTCAAGTTCAATTTATCTTTAATCGATAATTATCTTTCATAAATAAAATGTGTTTTGGCAATTGAATTCACCAAACATATGATGGTGATGATGATGATGATGATTCATTAGAAGTGGTTACAAGATTTTCATTGTTGACATGTCTAAATTTTTGTGGTACTAAATTCTCACTAATTATATTTTTGACCTTTATTTATGATTTTTCTAAGAAATAGCTTGCATTATTGCATATGTGTAAGTTGATGAACAATTTCGTGATGTTTAGATACTTAATTCTTCAGTAATAACTTAACTAAGAAAGTTCTAGAAGCATGTCGTACATTATTTAGTTGTGTAATGTGTATTATGTGATCTTTTCATATATTTTACGATTCAAAAAGTAGGTAATAGTTTGTGATCAAATGAATTTTATTGTAAGTTTCTAATAAGTTATCGGAAAACATATTTGACGATCTTAAATTACAACAATTTAGCTATACGAGAATTTGAAGAAAATCTATATCTACATAACATCCAGTATGATAATATAAAGTCTAATATGCAAAGATGGATAGCGGCTAGCAGTGGAATTTACGACGCGTGCTTCATCCTATTTGGAACATGTCAGCTGGATATGCTTGCATCTCAGGGTTGATATTCGGTTCGGGACTCAAGACCAGTTGCGTTCGCTACAAACACCATCGCGTTATTCACTTGCTTGTGCAATGAGGTGAAGTTTAGATTCACTTGATATTATTAACTTGAAACTTTCCATTGATGTTTAGGACTACAACTGATCAGTCTCTTGTTGGCATATGTGCATCATGTGCGGACTGCCTCGATATTGCCTGAAGTCACAAGCTAGGAGTGGAGTGAGCATCAACTCTGAGATTAAGGTATATCCAGCTGACAAGTCGCAAATAGGACAAAACATGAGTCGTGGATACTACTACTAGTTACTATCTATCTTTGCTTATAATGCTTGTGATTCAAAGCAATATGAAGG
Source organism: Schistosoma margrebowiei (assembly GCA_944470205.2). NCBI lineage: Eukaryota > Metazoa > Platyhelminthes > Trematoda > Strigeidida > Schistosomatidae > Schistosoma > Schistosoma margrebowiei. The sequence goes on along the minus strand of OX104028.1, from coordinate 43,476,761 downwards.
CGATACGCAATGTATGCGCATATACCAATAAGAGACTGATCAACTGTAGTCCTAATCATTAATAGGAAGATTCAAGTAAACAATACGAAGTGAATTTAAACTTTAATTTGTTTATTATACATATTGTTCTTGCGTTTTCGTCCACATGATGCAACATGTTAATTTTCTTTTGATTATCAATTAGTCTAATGGTTTCGTGATACGTTGTCTTATCTTTAGAATACTAGAACTTATCAATTTAATCAATCGTCTTAGATAATGTTGTATTTGAATAATAATGTACACATTTTAAAAACATTTACATAATTTCCTAAATTTTTTTCTCAATTATGGCAAGCTCAAGTTACTGCTTAAAATGTATTAACAGAACATTATAAGATAGAATAGACATTTAAGTGATACGAAAATTTAGCACTGCTAGAACGAAATGTTTTATTTAAAAGTTCATTTTGCATTTAAACAAAGTGAAATTTCAGAATCATAAATAAGAACTTTTGTCTAAATTCGAACGAGTAGTTTCACAATATTTGGGCGCCGAGTTAATGGGAGATATTGTAAAGAAAGAATGTATTTGTAAGATCTCAGCGAAAGAATTTTCAAGGGAAATATATGATACAAGATATATTTCCCTTGAAAAAACTTGGACCAGATTGCCAGGCAAAACGTTGGATTTACTTCAAATTCCTTCGCTGATATTTTACAAATACATTGTTCCCTATCAAAGTGAAATTTGTTCATAAATATATTATATCTTGTAAATTACTATACTTTATAAACTTTTGATTTTCGTTCGGTAACTGAATTGATAAAATAGTAAGTATTAGTAATGGGTTGGATTTCATTTTTTTAAATATATTTAACTTTGAGTAGAATGTTAAAGGTAAAACAATGATATATCTTCAATAATTCGATGAGAAAAAATTAAAACTTTCGACGTTTCGCGACTTCATGTAGGCTACTTCTTCAGAGGAAATGAATAAGTAACCGAACTAAATTAACAAAAGTATAAATAGCATAAAGGAACAAGCAAGATATTTTGTTCTATTGACTTGTGACAAAAAACATCTAGGCAATATAAAAAGACCTCTAAATAATTATATGGGATCCTGGAAAATCCAAACATCGTTTAGTAACCATCAGATCGATATTAAGAATTTTAAATTAATTTAGAAAGATTTTTTATTCAATTATAAAAAAGGCGAGTAGCTGAAGCGTTTTATGCAATGCTAAATCCTTATATTCTCAACAGAAAAGAAAGTTTGATTATTTATCTAAATTGAACTACTTAACGATACAACAGTAATCAGTCTTATTAATTTGTCACACCATTAATACAACTATACACATACAGATTGGAATTTTTCTCTATCATATTACAAATTTCACACTTTATACATTCACACGCATACGGACAAGCACAGAGATTATCACCGCCGATCGAAAATTGAAATGAGATAACCAGACATAATGAGATTTTGGTAGTAATAAACGTTATTCCTCTATTTAAACTTGTATCAGTATAATTCGATTGCTCATTTATTCATTCTAAGCAAGTGAATTACACTAAATCATGCATTGTAAAGAATTTTAATTTCTTCACATTAGGATATCAAAAATAGATCGTTATTTTATTATCGATGACATGCTCTTAGAATTCGTTTAACAGATCAAGATAGACTCAATTCATAGAAAAATTCAATACTGAAAATATATTTTATTTATCAAAATGGGTTTTTTGAAGATTTTAGAAATTTCACTGTTTAAAATCATGAGTCAATTGAAGATTGACCACCCCGGAAAACTGCTTAGGAGTCCCATACGAGAACGAAACGGTCGTCCAGTGCTTCCAGGTTTTCCATGGTGATCTAACTTCAATTGACTCATGATTTCAATCAGTGAAACATTCTATTTAATTAAATTTAATTATTCAAATAATAGTTCTACATTAGTGCTGGTGGGAGGCCTATGCTCCTCCACGACGAGTAATAGACGTAATTGAGTAGCTAAGTGAGTTCTACATTATAATACACTGAAACTAATGGAAAATACTGAAAGTAATTTATCACTACAAGAACTGTAAATAATTCTATTCTTCTTATATGTAGAAATAAGAAGAAAGAAAATCCATATTCTGCATAAATTAATCATCAGTTTACGTATTATTTATGCGAAAACTCATGTCAACAAAAGGAAAAAAACAATTAATACATTCATTCATGATGATAGATTGTTTGTTGTCGCTGTTAAGTGTTACTGTTTACTATGTTTTCGTTATTCATACTATTATTATTATTATATTATAGTTTTCTACCAATCTTGTTACCTTTCTGTAATGTGACGTCTCACTATGAAATGATAAATACAATTATAAATAAATAAATAAAAATGGGTAGCAATGAAAAATCAATAACTGCTGGATAAGCGAAGAAAAATAGGTGTCCTATTTTGTTTATTGTCCAAAATAAGAGCTTTCAAGAGAAAACTAAGGAACAACAAACAAGTCAGGACTACTCTACTTCCAACCTATTGATAAGTGTGATAAAAATGTGGGAGTATTTATGTGTTCATATATATATATATATATATATATATATATATATATATATATATATATATATATATATATATATTTATCCACAAATATATCTATCAATGCTTTTATATACTGTATAATACAGGTAACATATATATGAAAATGTTTTTTGTATAGAATAATCACTGCTAATTCATATCCTCTGCATTTAAAGAATGTTGTTGACATTCGCTTAGATATATATGTAGAAAAGAAAATGGCCATTCTATCACGCATTCAATGGCTCATGTAAGAAGACGTTTTAACAGAATGAAAACAAAACAGAAGCATACTTGGATTACTATGAAACACGAGACAATAAGAATACAGTTTCACAAGTGTAGGTCTAAACAATTAAAGTTGGGAATTTAGTTAAGAAGGGCAAGTGTTATTGAATGAATTAATGGTGTTGAAAAATACAACTTAGTCATTGTGAGTTTATTCTTCAGCGAAAATCAATCTTTTATTATAAATTTCATTGATAGTCAATGTATTGCATTATGAGTAAATGAAAAATATAACTATTGATTTGATGACTTTAAAGTTTTTCAGAATAAAAAATAATTACATTTTGAAACTACCGTATTACGAATCTAGCAATAGTTGGTTTTGTAAAACTTTATAGAAACACGTTATCGAAGACATAGACTTCACCATCAATGAAGGCTTTAAGTAACTTTTCCATCCATCTAATAACAAGAGAGGTATAAAAGGAAACACGGATACATCTTATCATTTCCTTATTATTCTTTCTTTACATATACAATCTCTTCTGGTAATAATTCTGTTTCTGACATACCATCTGAAAGTAATAAAAGCTTTTTTATAGATACCATTTTAAAGAAAAGAAGATAATTTCATTTGTTTTACTTTAAAGTTTCTAATTTAAATATAACCATTTTAAGTCCAACGTAGAATGTTTGGTTACATTAATCAATGGTAAACTTTGAAGATAGTAAATCGCCTGTTAGCTATCACCTTGTTGCTTAGATAAGTAGCAATGATGAATTTTAGGATATATATATATATATATATATATATATATATATATATATATATATATATATATGGAAGTGATTTAGGGACTGGAATTTCTTCCATAAATTGTTATAACCCATTCAATACAGACAATACACAAAACTTTTACTGTATTACAAAGCTAAAAATATACCAATAACAATATATTTCATTAGTTGAGATCATGAGTCAATTGAAGCTAGACCACCATGGAAAACCTGGATGCCCTGGACGGCCATTTCGTCCCATTAGGGGACTCCTCATTCCATGATCTCGCATCACGAAATTTCGACCAAGGACCTATCAGTCTCGTGCACGAATGGTTAAACTCTAGACCACTGAGCCGGTCGGCATCTAGCAGTGTTAATGTTTAACTTCAGTTTAGCTACGAAATTGAGCGACATATCCACCATTGTCTTCAGTGAGTTATTATCTCACAACAGACCTGGTTGAACTTCACTGGTCACGGCTTCTCATCTGAACTCCAGAAAACATCTATTGAAGGCAGTCACTAGTGAGCTTATATTAATTAGTATCAGAAGTGGGTTTTGTGGATATTATAGTAATTTCATTGTTAAGCTTTAAATTCATTAACTTGATTTTATAATCTACAAATATAATAATACAAAACGTATATTAAATGTTATAACATCGATCTAAAAGAGAAGAAAAAGAGACACTACAATAAATTAACAAGATAAATTAGTGGTGACATTTAAGAATGAACATTAAATGATCATAAAATCAAATAATAAGGTAATTTGAACTTTGACAAATGTATCTAATATATGTATCATCTATAATCACCGGATCTGTAAGCCGTTTTTGTTGTTGTTGACCATCAATTAAATTGAATAAATAAATGAATAGCGATTAGAAAAAAAAGAAACATTTTTATGTAAAATAATTTATAGATTGTATGATTCTCTGAGGTATTAAATTAAGATCAATTATATGTATCTATTTTATGGTTAGCAAATGTATATCATTAAATGTTATAATTGATATTTAATAAAAAGAGTAGAACACTTAAATAGGATGAAAACTACATAAAATGAAGTACAGTTAAAGTTTCCTTTTAGAAAAAAAAAACAAAACAAAAATAATTTTCATCAACATATCTTACATTGTAAATTAATGTCCAAAAATTATATCAGTGCTAATTAAATATTCAGGTTATTTTTTTTTTTGTTGGAATAATCAATAATGGATTAGTTATTCATGAAGTGGTTTTGTTCTTGCAACACCAAAAAAAAATACAAGGGGGGAAATTCTTATATATATATATATATATATATATATATATATATATATATATATATATATATATATATATATATATATATATATATATATAAATGTACATCTCAATACATTGTGAACATGACAAGTGATATTTGACGTTTATAATGAATCATAATTGTATTGAATAACAAACATATAGTTGATTATTAAAACATAAACACTAGCATTACTTATTGATATAGACAAAATATCCTGTTATGTAATTGTGTAAAATATTAATTGGACCATCAATTACGATCTTTGTTTAATAAAAAATAAGGTATGAATAACTACATAACCACATAGTATTTTATATTTGTGTTTCGATAGGTTGTATTGGGATTTGCATGTATAACTAAATTGGTATATCTATATACATATGGTAGAGTAACAACGAATGAAAAAAAAACTAGAATGACAAGTGAAAATGTTAAGCATTCGTCTTTCAAGAGAATATTTAAACATATTGGTTGTTCAGTACCATGATATTACAATATTGTTTTATTATTCAGTGATTTTGTTGAAGATAAATTAACGTTTTATGATGGAAAAAACACAAATCTAAATGAAAAGTTGCGTATGAAAAATAAACATAATTTTAAAAGAATCTGGATGATATAATCAATGAATGAATAAACAATTATGAGAAGAGCAAGAAGGAATATTCACAATTATTAATATTAAGTGCTCATTAGCTGTTTACTATTTTACTGGTAAAATAAAACATGAAAGTCTATATTTTTTTTTATACAAGTAAAATTATCTAAAAACAAAATTTACATCAACACAGGGAAATTACTGCAAATTGATAAATATATGGTGGTTTATCAGAATGAATTTTGTGGAGAGTTTAAGAAATTTCACAGGTTGAAATCATGAGTCAGTTGAAGCTAGACCACCATTGAAAACCTGGAAGCACTGGACGGCTGTTTCGTCCTGGTATGGGACTCCCGCGTAGTGCGGGATCGTGGATGCGCACTGCTGAGGAGTCCCATACTAAGATGAAACGGCCGTCCAGTGCTTCCAGGTTTTCAATGGTGGTCTTGCTTCAACTGACTCATGATTTCAACCTGTGAAATATGGTGGTTTGTCAATTTTCTTTAGAATAATGAAGACTGGTGTGAAGTTGATATTAGGCTTATTGATAAAATATCACCTTTTGTTATTAACTAATTTGTATTGTGATGATCTTTTAACAGTCATAATATAAGGTCTGACAATACACATACATGTATTTTAAGTATTTCATAAGGAATTGTAACTTTGATAATTTTGAAATGAGTCAATTTCAGTATTATCTAGACCGGTTCTTCCTAAACCTACTTGACCATAGAATAGTTGAAAAGATTGGCTAATTAGTACCTGTAAAACAAAACCTCAAATACACTTCAGAATTATAGAAATAGTTGACTATTTAAGGTTATAAATTATTGAGATCAGTAGATTTACTGGAATTGATTTAGTTCCAAATTTTTGGATGAATATAAGTCATGCTTGAGTAATAACGAACACTGAAAAGGATTACTTTCCTGAAGTGGAAATAATAATTCTTATTCAATTTAATCAAAACGTATACTTGACGATTTACTAGGCTGAAAGATACTTCAATTTGCTTAATATTACAATAGCAGTAAGAACGAATATGAAATAAGGTTTTATCTATAGACAATATATTCTTTAAACTGCCCTATGATATGCTTCATGCGAATAACAGCTTCATCTAATTGTGTACTAACTTCAAGATTTGCTTTATGAACTTAATAATTCATAAAAATCAGAGGAAGAAGAATTATAAATGTTCTACTTCAGTTTGACTAAATTGTGATAGTTATCTAACTACGTCAAATTATCGTACTAAATTAGTTTGTTCGAAAACATTAAACTAGCATTAAGGAAATATCAAAATATCTATATTTTCTTAACTTTTCTTCGAATAATTGATTAGTCTGTGAAAAATTATAACATACTATAGATTGCTAAAGAATTATGTCCACTCAATTGAAATAATCGTGAGACGACACATTTTTGTATGTCTGACATTAATAGAACGTGTAAAGTTGCTAACTGAACAGTGAAGAGGATGGAAGTATAAGCTACGTCAATGAAAATGTATTTTCTGATTTAAACATAATATGACGAAATGTATAAATGCAGAAAATCAGTTTATATAGTGTAAATAGGTGTCGAGAGTTGCCTTAGATACAATGCTACACCTAATCTTTTATTTCAGATAATTTATTGATATAAAAATTGTCATAAACATATAATACACTTACACTAGACCACATTAGACATAAAACAGTAGCTATCTGTTGACAATTAAGCAACAAAATACACGTTGTTTATAATAAACACTCAATCTTTGTTCAACTTTCTGAATAATTCTTATCAGGAATTTAACATTCTGTAGAATGTATTGATTACAATAACTTTTTTAGTCTTACTTTAAAAAGTAGACTTTACATAGGGATAAAAAGCAATCAGTTCAGAGAGAAAATATTCTTTCTATCTTGTCTTTTATAGGTCCGATAGAAGTAGAAAGTGTACTGGACCTGTGAACAGGTAGTTATTAGCTGTTTTATACTCACAGGTTATAATGTGGCTTAACGGTCAATTTAACAATCTAGTATATACTTGTTAAGTGACGTTTATTACAAATTTAGTAAGTTAACATTCACAATATATCAGTTATTTAGTTGATTTTGTTTCATGGGGTAAAACAATTAAACTATACAAAAGTTTATTCAATGAACACAATTAGTTAAGGTCAAGGTAAAGACAAAAACAGGACAAATTCTTTTGGGATACGCAATTCAGATTAACACTTGTAAAAAGCCAAACATTTATTTCCTTTAAATAATTCGGAACAAAAGTTGTGAACCAATTTTACGAATGGATTTGAACCTATTGAATGATAAAATTAAGTTGTATGTTCAAAGATCACATTCTTATCCAATGTCTTTTTATTCTTTTCAGAATGTAACTGCAATGTATTTTAAGCGAATACTGGCTATGGTCAATATGTAATGTTAGGTGAACGAATAAACAAAACTCAAATGTTTATTCGACAATAAATCATTTAAGTCAACGATTAAATGTCATCTGTGACCACTTCGTTATTGACAAAACATTATCGGTAAGAAACATATGAAATAGAAAAAAAAACGTGGAGAGAGAGAGGGAGAAAAGATATTTCCTACTAAAGTAAAGAAAATACATAGGTTTTTTAAGCTGTATCATAACCGTCAATATAGTTTTGATGATTTCAGCAAACGTACCCATACCTATCAGTTCATTTTTACCTAAAATTTAATATTTCAAATTAAAATCTAACGATATAAATATCAGTCTTATCGTTTAGTTTGTCCAATACAATAAAATATGTTCTAATCATTATTCAAGTTAAATGAATCTAGTGCTTCTTGATTTTCAACTGTAGTTAGCCTATGGTGTTAATGAAAAACTGAATGAAGTATGGTGAAACTATAACTGTTTTACCATATATATTTCGTAAATACAATAATATTCTGCTTGCAAAAATTCCAAATCATACAAATTGTTCAGATTTCTTATTTTAACTTAGATCAATCAGATTGTTGGATTAATTCTGAACTCATACAAATTTAATGATCATACGTAGTATTTTTATACAGAAAAATAGTAATCAAAATATGAAATATGTAAAGTAAAGGAATCCCAATAATCAAATAACATCACAGGATAGACAGATATCTTCCTCCACTGAAAAACATTTGGTTGATATCAAGTCAGCATTTGTAGTGTTGCACAAAAGTCTTTAAGGACGTATACTAAAATTTGGCTATATGGAAACTGAGACCCCCTTTATGAGTTCGAAAAATTTTTTTTCTTACCCTTAACCTACCCTAGTGATCTTGATAACCTTCGTCTTCTCAATGCAGTAACGAATTTTATCAAAGGGACTAATTTTTTTCAAAAAATTAAAGTATAAAATTTAATTAATGGATATGTAGAATTCTTTGTTTAAACTTAATTCATCAATCTCGAATTAAAAAACTACTTGAAAAAAATTAGAATTATAAATTTAATCATTATAATTTTTTTTAAAAATCTCATGTGATCAGCCTTTTAGTTACAAGTATGTAATCATGTATTTAAAGCATGTATAGCTTATGTTATTTCACTAGTTGAAATCATGAGTCAATTGAAGCTAGACCACCATAGAAAACCTGGAAGCACTCGATGGCTCTTTCGTCCTAGTATGGGACTCCTTAGTAATGCGCATCCACGATACTGCTCGCGGAATTCGAACCCTGAATCTATCGGTCTAGCGCGCGAACGCCTAACATTCAGAACACTGAGCCGGCCGGCATCCAACTCTGTTAATGTTTAAGTTCAACTAATCCACGAAATCGAGCGACACATCCAACCATTGAAATTACTTCATTCTCCACTAAACCCCTTCTGATAATAATCATCTGCTCACTAGTGACTGATTTCAAGTTGCATATCCTGCAGTTCTAGTGGGAAGCAGTAACCAGTTGAGTTCAGCCGGATATGTTGTGAGACAATAACTCACTGGTTAATAAGTCGCTCAATTTCGCGGATTAGTTGAACTTCAACATTAACACGGTTAGATGCCGGCCGGCTCAGTGTTTTGAATGTTAGGCTTTCGTGTGCTACACCGATATGTCCTGAGTTTGAATCTCGCGAGCGGAGTCATGGATGAGCATTACCGAGGAGTCCCATACTAGGACGAAGCGGCCATCGAGTGCTTCCAGGTTTTCTATGGTGGTCTAGCTCCAATTGACTCATGATTTCAACTAGTGAAATTACTACGATCTCCACAAACCCCCTTCTGATAGTGTTATTTCATTTGTTATTGTTATCGTCGTCATTTTTTCTCTTTTTGAAAAAAAAACATTTCTAAAACCAGTTTTGTGTCAGATTTGTTTCTCTTCTTAAATTATCTTTAAAACAACAACGAAACAGCTGGGTGTTCTCTTGCTTTAACAACATAAATTGAACAAAAAAAAGAAATAATCTCAGTTTACAATGAGCACTGATGTCTTAGAAACCTTTAGTGAATCTTATGCTTATTACTTTTAAATGAATAAATTGATACAATATGAAGAACATTTTATTTTTGAATACAGTTAAACATTTAGATATAAAGATAATATTGTTTAATATCTGTCATATCAACTGAACACTATCGTTACGATTTTTACAAGTACTTAAATGATGTGATTTATTTGATTAATGTAGTAAAGATAAATATGTCAATAACAGTATTTTATGAGGATACAACAGTTATTTACATTATGTAATACTGGTTATGACAGATTTATTTATGAAATAGTTTTGTTTTTGGCCAAAAAATATGACAAATAAGTTAATCATATGTTTCATTTTTATGTAATGCCTGTTTATTCTCAATAATAGATGAATTGTGAGCTACTTTATTTCAAAACATGATTCAGTGTTCTATATTACTATTATTATTATTATTGTGCATTAATGAGACAGCCTCATATGTGCATTCTTCATCTGTTATTTAAGTTGTAATGAATTAGTCCAACACTTTTTGTTCTTTACTGAAATTACATCTAAATAGTGAAATAGTAAAAGGTTAAAAGCAAAGTTGACATAAGTTGTGTTAATGGAAATTTAGTGAATACCAATATTTTCATTAACATTTACCAACACCTTTAATTTGTAAAGAACATGTATTTTAAACAAAATATTTTTAACAAGTTCATATAGTACAGCAAAGTTTCTGTCATATCAAGATGAAATACTATTATGTATATTGCTTCTATAGGTTTGTTTGAGTTTATATTGAGAATATACTAATATATATGCAGATAAACAGCTAGTGTTTTGTACGACTTATCGAGAAGACAGGATTTTCAAACCTCATTTATTTGTTCAAATAAATTAAAATGAATTGATATATTAAAGGTAGCTTTAAAATAATAAATATTTGTATGGACTGATGATTAAGTTTGTCAAACAAACTGGTTCATTGTATTTATCTGTGTGTAAATTTAAGAATCGAATTCGTGAATCAATTGAAGCTAAACCATCAAAGAGTCTCATACTAGGATGAAACGGCCATCCAGTGCTTTCAGGTTTTCCATGGTGGTTTCGCTTTAATTGATTCGTGAATTCAATTATTAAATTAAAACTATATGACCCGTTATAAGTGGACTTTAAAATAAAGGGTTCATGTTACTTTCAAAGTAGATTGATAAAACTGTTGATTATCTAGATGTTTATCTAAAATCTAAACAGAGCAAGTACAACAAGGTTTTCAGAATAAAATGATGTCATTCTATTTCACACTTTCTCACCAGCTGCATATATACTAAAATTACAATTATAAACAATTATTAACACATAGTTTGGCAAACCTTAGTTTGTCAAGTTTAATTCCGGCTGGAGCCCCTCTGGGGATGCTGCCGGTTCCAAGCCCGGATAAAAGAGGAGGGTTTGGCATGGGGTTGTCAAACCCATCACATGGGAAACCAACTCGCTAAAAAAACGCTAACCAGAAAAAAATATTCAAAGCACTTAGACTCTGCCCTGTGAGTCAGGTCTTCATTTAGAAGAGTTATGACGCCTCATAATGAAAGCCGAGTTCCTTCGGAAGCCACGACGCTGGTGCCCCTTCTGACAATCACAGCAAATATTTATTTAGGTACATGGATTGCTCGTACAATGTGGAACACCGGGAGGGCCTTCCAAATTGCTGCAAAAATGAGGAGATACAACCAAGAGGTGCTTAGGATCAGTGAAACACATTGGAAGCAAGTTGGACAACAACGATTAGCTTCAGAGGAGCTTCTGTTCTACTCTGACCATGAAGAAAAAAATGCTCCACGTACACAAGGAGTTGTATTGATGTCATCCAAACAAGCACAAAGTGCACTTATAGTATGGGAATCTTATGAACCAAAGATCATCAAAACCTTCAAAACAAAAAAGAGGACATTTCAGTGAACACCATCCAATGCTATGCACCGGCCAACGATTACAATGAAGACGTTAAACATCAATTCTACGATAAGCTGCAGTCAGCCGTTGAGAAATACCCAACAAATGACTTGGCCATTCGGATGGGAGACCTAAACGCCAAGGTTATAATGGACAACACCGGATATGAAGAAATCATTGGGCGACACGGACTAGGAGATAGGGACGAAAATGGTGAGAGATTTGCAAACCTATGTGCCGTCAATAAACTGGTCGTAAGCGACACCATATTCCCACATGAACTCATACACAATACCAAATGAATTTCACTAGATCACACTACACAGAACCAAATCGACCATATCTACATCAACAAAAAGTTCAGGAGGACGATAGAGAACGTGAGGACCAAGGGAGGAGCAACAGGATCAGACAACATTCCAGCAGAGGCATTGAAAGCAGACGTAGAAGTAACTGCAAAGGCATTCCTCATTTTCTTCAGTAAGCTTTGGGATGAGGAACAAGTACCAAAAGACTGGAAAGAAGGACTACTGATCAAAATACCGAAGAAAGGCGATCTCAGCAAGTGTGATAACTACAATTGCATCACTCTTCTCTCAATACCGTGAAAAGTCTTCAACAGGGTATTGTTAAACAGAATCTAGGACTCCGTAGACGCCCAACTTCGAGACAAACAGGCAGGATTCCGTAAGGATAGATCGTGTACAGACCAAATCGAAACTCTACGGATCATTGTGGAACAATCAATTGAATAGAATTCATCACTCTACATCAACTTCATTGACTATGAGAAAGCATTTGATAGAGTGGATAGGAAAATACTATGCAAGCTTTTTCGACACTATGGCGTTCCTATGAAGATAGTCAACATCATACGGAATTTTTATGATGAGCTCACAAACTCGTTCGATGTAAAGACATGTATCAGGCAAGGTTGCTTACTCTCACCCTTTCTCGTTCCCCTGGTGGTCGACTGGATTATGAGGACGCCATCATCTGGAGAGAAGCACGGAATACAATGGACATCTAGAATGCAGCTGGATGATCTAAACTTCGCAAGTGATCTGGCTCTTCTACCGCACACGCAACAACAAATACAGTGGAAAACGACATGTGCAGTAGCAGCCCCAGCAGCAGTAGGTCTCAATAAACACAAAGGGAAGAGCAAGATTCTCCGACACAACACAGCATGCACCGATCCAATCACAATTGACGGAGAAGATTTGGAAGATGTAAAAACCTTTACATATTTGGGCAGCATCATTGATGAACATGGTGGATCTGATGCAGATGTGAAGGCGCGGATCGGCAAAGCAAGAGCAGCATATTTACAACTGAGGAACATCTGGAACTCAAAGCAACTGTCAACCAACATAAATGTCAGAATTTTCAATACAAATGTCAAGACAGTTCTACTGAAATCAGTAAGAAGTGCTGGAAGTGGAAAGGACACACATTGAGGGAAGCACCCAACTACGTCACAAGACAAGCCCTCACATGGAATCTTCAGGGTCAAAGGAAAAGAGGAAGACCAAAGGACACATTACGCTGAAAAATGGAGACAGATATGAGAGAAATGAACAAAAATTGGATAGAACTAGAAAGGAAGGTCCAGGAGAGAGTGGGTTGGAGAATGCTTGTCGGCTGCCTATGCTCCATTGGGAGTAACAGGCGTTAGTAAATAAGTAAGTTTGTGAAGTCTAGATAAATGGTCGAAACGTAAAAAAATCATAATAATCAGAAGAATATGGATAAAACGTTTATGATTAAACATAGTCAATATCGATGTGTATTTATGTGTTTGGAAGTAATAATTAAGAGGTTATGTAAAGGTTATTGAATTAATAAGTGATCGGGTAATCACTCAACATAATAAAACAAACAAATATGTGAAGATTAATAGAATTATGTAATAGATGAATATTTGAAAACGAAAGAATAATAAAAGGTTGATGATAGAGTTGAAGAAAATGTTAAGATTAACAAAATATATTAAACAAATAACCAATCACCATTGCAGAGGAAGGTTAATCAAATTTTCCTTCTGTAGTCTTTGTTTTTGACAAGCTACTATTTCTGAATTTCTAATAAGTTTAGTATCACACTCAAAAAAAAAATTAATTGAAAAATGAGAAGTACCGCTTGGTCAAATAAAAGAACTTGACAATGTATAAAGTGAAAAATCAACTAGACTGTTTTTTATTTAACACAAAAATTTCAGATCTTTCCAGCTCCTATTAACCATCTGCATCATGATGTGACTTAAACAATAAAAAGTATGTATCTTGTTTGTTACTTTCTCGTTATATGAATATGAAAGCAACAGAAGTTACTACAATCATAAAATTTCTGATTACATTTTTAACACGCAAATCAAATTGTCTGAATCGAATAAATTCTCTTATGTTTCTATTTTTATGGAACTAACAAAATGTGAATATTATCTCTTTACTATGTTATCAATCAATATTTTACTTACTTGTTACACTGTTTTTTTTTTAATTTTCAACTGATTTCATTACTACCTCAACAGTTATCTCTCAATTTGGTTTTTGTTCAATCGTTTTACGAAAAAGGATCGGTCATCGTTTGAATTCAAAACAAAAACTATCATTACTCAGATACACAGTTTTTCAAATCATAGGTACTATTAATCTTGATAAACTGTACCATACACTAAGCATTTATTATTAGTAATGAAATAAATAAACATTCAGTTTCTGCAGTTTCTAACGTAAAGATAAATGAGTATGTTACTAATGAATAAATCCATTTAATCCTGAGCTAGATGTAAAAATATTCAATGATAGTAGTATTTTGATTTTCGATTGTCTTACATTATTAATCAACAGATAAATAGCTAATTACTACTTGGTCAGTCACGGAAAATGAAATTATATTTCATGTTGTATAATGAAGTTGTAAATAATAGTTTCAAGGTTTATGTATTCTCAGCAGGAATGATCTCTTCAATAAAAAAAACATTTTCAGCATAAGGTTGTAGAGATTATTAAGTTCTTTCATAAAGATCATGAAGCGATTGATGTTAGACCACCATTGAAAACCTGGAAGCACTAAATGTCTGTTTCATTCTATTGTGGAACTTCTTAGCTATGAGCATCTACGATCTCTCCAATAAAAGTACATTTGCAGATTTTTTCACCGATCATATATGTGAGATATCTACTGACTAGTTTAATATTCTAACATCTAAAATAATATGTAAATAGATTTTTCTAAACTGATTCATATAACTTAGTAACTAATTTATCTTCTGAAATGATGTCCAAAATATAACTTTTCATAAGATACCAATATATGAAAGTATATTCAAATGATAGTTATGGATATTTGAAATGCAATATTGTTACCATAGCAATAATTGTCACTGAAATACAAATCAAAATTTATGATGAATAAAACTTCAAAATGAAATGAAAATTAGATTGCTATATTTCATGATTAGATGATATTCAAAGAGTACTGAATATAAATTAGACAATTTTGTCATTTAGTCTATTTCATATTGATATTCTACATAGATCTTCTATAATTGAATCAGTGACATGTGTACAAAAGTTCTTTTCTGTTGTTTTAACTGTTTTATGTAAAACATCAACGATTGAGGATTCATTAAAATTGAAAAAAAAAATATATATAATTGATTGTTTAATACGTGACGTTATTCATTAGCAAAGAAAGTGTAACGTTGGTTACTACCAATCATTTATGTATTTAATATTCTTTCATAAAGATCATGATGCTCAAGAGAAATATGAATCAAAATAGACTTTCTATTTTTACTATCGACTTTTCATTTTTTGTTGTTGTTGGTTTTTTATTTTTTAAATCGTTGATTAGGCCTTTAAGTTTATTTAAATAATTTTTTATATGTTAATGACTGCGTTATTCAATAAGTTATGATGATAAATAGAAATCTTTCTAACCCCCTGCTGCTACTGTCATTATGATCTATCAGTTTATATTAAATGTTTCTAAGGAATTTTTTATTTTTATTTTGTATATAAATATTTACATTGATGACGATTATTCGATCTGATTTATGTGAACTTATGAACAAAAGTAAAGAAACTTATATGAAATGTAAATAAGAGTAAACATTGATGGCTAGCACCGGGATCCAGAACGTGCGTTTCGTCATAATTGGGACTCGTCAGCTGAATGTACCTGCATCTCACAGCTCATGTTCACTCGAAGAATCGAACCCAGTACCGTTTACTCTAAATGCGATTGCGTTATCCACTTAGCTACTGAGTCCTGATAGCCACTTACTTGTCCCGAATAGGACGAAACGCACGTCCTGGATTTCACTGCTAGCCACTATCTATCGTTGCTTATAAAGTTTTTGACTTCAGGCAATATCCATGCAGTCCGCACAGTATGCACATATACTAATAAGAGAACGATCAATAGCAGTCCTAGGGAAGATACAAATAAAAAACACCAAGTTATATTAAACATTATTTATGGTTACACCATTATAACAAAACATTCAATGTCGTTCGAATAAGTTTTACATTTCACGAATATTAATAAAATTTAAGTGAACTAATAACATTTGTTCATAAATTTGAATACAATTGTAAAGAAATTTGTTTGAACAACCGAATGAATCACGCAAATATTCCATAAGTTATTAAAGCTAATTGCTATACCGTTAAATTGAAAATATTTTCATGAAAATTCAACTAATCAATAAATGTGATTGCCTGATAGAAATAATTTTTTTAATATTATGAAAAACCAGGGATAAAACAGTTAAACACTGTTTTCATGTGAAAGGAGTCGTATATTATCACGGAAAAATTAAAATAAAACATACAAACTACTGAATGGCAGCTCAATAATCTTAAAATTAGGCTTTTACTAAGAGACTTGTATGTACTGAATTAGATACCCCGTAAACGTGTGGGTGCGCACTATTTAGAAGTCCCATACTCCAACAAGTCGGCTTTTCAGGTTTTTAACCGTCATCCAACTGGGATGAGTCCGTTAAACTATGAAATAGTATTTTAACATGCAAAGTGACTGTGTAGGATTTAATAAATCTATTTTTTGGAAAGACATGTTACTGTCGGGAGTTATCATGTACAGAAAAGGATTACAAATATCTATAATAGCATACGGTGCACGATAAAGGCTTGCATGTAACATCACTGCGTTCATAATGTTTCGGTACAAATGATTATAGTTGTTGAGATTATTCAACTCCAATGACATGATCGTATTTATTACGACAAATTATACTCATTTAATTACATACACAACGGGTGTGCCTAATTCTATGAAAACTCCTCAATCCGTTTTTCATTACTTTCCATTAGTTACTAACATTCAACTGTTACAATAAGAAGATATTAATTTAGTTTAAGAACAAGCGATGCAAAACATTTCAACTATTATATAGTCAACAGGTGTGTACACATACCCTGAAGGTAAACATATTTTACCTAACCAAAGCACGAAATATTTTTATTACTTTGTTTTTTTTTCTGATTGCTTCCCATGTCTTTTCTTCATTCCAGCATATAATATAATCAACATTTATTTTCTTTTATTATTAAAAATTACTACAATCGAGGCTTGTCGTAGAAATTATTTTTACGTTCAATGTTATTACTTTTTCCAGTGTACATGATAAAATAATGATATTTCTGATAAAAGAATGAAAATTATGTAGAGAAGTGCATTATCCTGTTATATTAGATCTCATAATGATAGTTATTCAGTATGTACTAATATTTTGGTGCGTGCTACTTATATTAACATAAATAGTATATAACGCGGAAGATTGGGAAGGCCAAGAAAGGAAGAACGGGAATAGAAAGCAATTAGTATAGAAATGCAAGAACAATGAAGTCCGAGACAATTATTGAACATTTTGCAAGTTAAGTATTATAGTATGATTTTTCTATTTTAACAAGTAACTCTGTAATGTTGTGATAAATATAATTCGGTTGTCCTCAGCTGTGTTCTCCTTCACTGCAATATGGTTTGATTTTCTAAATAATGGTGATTTTAGAAAAGTTGTAAAAGAAATCTAAGATCAAATTTTTAAAAAATAATTTGTAGGTAAAATGCAAATTCTTTTCTCTACGTATATGTTTTGCTACTGTTTATAAACTTCATCATTGTCAAATGAAGTTATGAGATATTGAATGCAAATTCTAATCAGTCATACAATAAATTTATGTAGTATCGTAAGTTAGTAAAAAAATCTGGTATATCTCAATCACTGGTAAAGTGAATTATGTTGAACAAATGTACTGAACTATCTTGTATTTGTTTATTCCAAAGCACTGACGATTGGAATATCTAGAAAGCTTGAAACTATGATATTTATATTTGCATATGTGGAGATATGACTGACAAGCTTATTTTGTAAATAGTTTTCAATGTTATTTGTATTTATTTAGTCAACCTTTCACTGTATGTATATTCAACATTAAATGACTAACTGTTGTCTTAGTTAATGATCTTGAACACACTTTTCCGTTGTGCAACTACATAGCGTGACATACTGGCTAACAAATACACTGCTTCTCACACATTACTCGTTCTATCTTCATTTGTGATTGAGTTAACTGAAGTCTAAATAAAATATTATCTACATTTATAGACTATAATTGGAATATATCACATCCTACGTTGGATTATATCACTGGAGAGTTCGTGAAGCCGATCAGAATCACCAAGCACTTATATTTGTGGATTTACAATACCGGACCCAACCAGAACACGCAACATTTAGTCAATTCAAGTAACCTTCCAAATTTTTATTGTATTTGTAACAATTAACTAGTATATATTAATATTACTATTGATCTTTGGTAACTTTGTTGATATTTTTCGCGTTCATATCTGTCTGATCCACCACACATATGTCAGTTGGAATCAAATAACCAGAATGAAATTTAGATTGAAACTATTCATCGATCATCAATGCAATTTCGTAACATTCAGTGAAATATTTCAAAGAAACCATTTTAAATAAAAATAATAAAATAACCATCTATTTTGAATCTTTTCTCTGAAGCATCTATAAATGTCTTTGCATTATGTTTTTCTTTGTCAATTCAACATGAAAGTGCATAAGAAAAAAACAAACTATTTTCTGTAAATGTAAATACAATTGTTCAATGTTACAATTTTTAGAAAAATGTCATTTTCATACCTGAAAGTTCATTTGACTTAGATATCTAATTTACTATCTTAGTTATATAAATACCCTTAAAGTTATATATATTGTGTTTTAAAAAAAAGTGTTTTACAAAGAGTTCATTCTGATAATAATGAATAAAAGCTTAGTTGTTATTGTATTCATGATTAAACCAATATCCGTACAATACTGTAATTTAATTGAATCGTTTAAGGATTAATAGAAAATCTGTGATCTTAAGGTCATTTTTAGTTGATTTTTTAAAACAGGAATATCATATATAAGTTATCTTACACTAGCCATCTAACTGTTATGTAAGAATTTCTTATGATTTCTTACAACGGAAAAAATGATGAAAATAGTAATGATTTCTACATAATAAAGACTGACATTAATTTTTGAGTTTGAAGTGATCTTTTAGTAGATAATACAACTAGTCGGTAGTAAAGATTATTGTTCTAGTGAAATGAGCTTATCATACTTCACTGTTGACTAAAATAACTTAAGATGATTTACAAGGCAACTAAGCGCATGAATAAACATTGTTTTTAAGAAAAATACATACCTATACACAATATTTAACAAAGAATTAAACATAACTATAAGTTCTTAGGAATAATGAGTACCAGAAGACGAAGACTATGTAATATACATGTAATGCAAAGAAATTAAGATATGACCGTAAAGTTTGCTCTTCATATCAGTAATATAACTCAGGGTTTTACTTCAGTTGGAATTGTTATTTACATAATAGCTTTTTTATAATTTGTCATTCTTTACTTTACCCCATTGATTAAGTCAAGAGTGGATTTAGCTGATTTTAATCTAATCCAGCATAAATAAATAAGTTCATTTAAAAACTAAACCAAAACCTTAAAACGAAACCTTAGATTATTCATTTACGTCTATGTATAAATTATTTTCATTAATAGAATGACATATAATCAGTTAATATAGAGATTATTGGGATAAAATATGTATATCTTTCTGTTTATTTGAAAAAAAATATCGATTTTTGCATCTGCCAATTTTTTCTCTTGAAACAAACATCTACATAGTAATAAATAATAAATAAAAATCTATCAATTTTAATAATTATGTTGCTGTAGTAACATTTATTTTTAGAAGAATACAAATACAATAATAATAATAATAATAATAATAGAAATAACTTTTATGCTTGATAATTGTTCATACCCACAATCAATAAGAATATTTTAAGAAAGTATCTTGGTGTTTTGTTAAGTTCACTAGATTGTTCGTTTTTCTAAAACACTTAAGTCACAAGAACAAAGTTTTTACATTTTATTATATTTTGTAGTTGTTAAACTACAAAAGTACAGAATTATGTGTTGGACATATTCACAATTATGATTGTTTTTTATTTTAACTTTAATTTTAAAACAATAGTACACGTATTACAGACTATCAACTAGTAGTTTGTACATTATTTTTGGCTTCATTTTTATTCATCACTGAAGATCAAACTATATTGGCTCAGTGGTCTAGAGGTTAGGCATTCGCGTGTGAGACTGGTAGTTCTGGGTTCGAATCTCACGAAGCCGGATCGTGGATACATACTGCTGAGAAGTCCCACAATAAGACGAAACGGCCGTCCAGTACTTCCAGGTTTTTCATGATGGTCCAGCTTCAAATGAATCATGATCTCAACTATTAAAATATTGGATGTGTTTGAAAAAAATTAATTAATACGTCTGGAAATACCGTATTAACATTTGTAAGACATATTTGAATTATGTAAACAAATATTCAATATGAATTTAACTAGTGACAACTTCATTTTATTGTTAATGCTTTTTATCACAATAGGTTCACACATCATATATTTTATATCCATTGTTAATCATTAAGAATATGGAAACAACAAGTGAAATGTGATGAGTTATTAATGAATGTACACAGTAAAGTTAGTTGAAAGTCGATAGAAAAGTTTTATAAGGCTAAAGTATGCCCATATGCTATAATGTCTCAAAAAAATATTTTAAATCATCATTATGGAGTTGTGGAGAATATTAAGTTTTTCACTGAGATCGTGAACCGATTGATTGATTCTATTTCATGATATAAAATAATTGCTTCGCATAAGGAACATTTAGAATTAACGAAATTTCGGAGATGACCTATAAAGTATGGTTGCTCAATAAATGTTTTTAAGTAGTTATGATTATGAATGCAGAAACATTTCACTCTATTAAAATGTATTCTATGAACATATATTACATAACTTTCAAAATTTGAAGAACTGCTAAAATCACTAAAATTAGCTCAAATCTTCTAGATTGATCATTGTTTCACGTAAAATCAATACTAGTTCATTTATGTAAATAATTATTCCATTGCTTAATCAAACTCTGGGTAGAAAACACTTACCATTTATGCACATTTCTGTAGTACGTTGAACCGTTTGTCAATTCATAATGTGTGTAACTAAAATAAAAAAAACCGTTTACAATTTTTCTTCATATATTAAACAATAATCTTAGAATTGTGGTTCTCAGGGAAAATAATTTGTGGAACATTTTAGTTTGTTACGTAACATATATCTATCAATGCAATATACATTACTGCATATCAACACATGATTTAATAAATCATGTTTAATTTATAATTACATTATTTATTCAAATTTGGTTAACCATTAAATAACAATATAAACACAAATGTCACACACAGCGTGCATTCATTGATCTACTTTCTGAAATAATTAAGTAATAGTATTAGTGAAATATGAAGCATTCTGGTGTAAAAAAACAACCATCTATTTTGTTCCTGTGCATGTTAGCAAAGAAACAAATTTTTTATTTGAATTATTAATCAATAAATTATTCTGACAGTTCGTGACAAAACATACAAGAACTACTTTTTGTACCAAAGATAATTTGTGTTGTTGTGATCAAGAACTTTGACGGGGATATCTAATCTATTGTTTAAAGCAAAATTATAGTATCTTAGTAAAAGATAAAAGTCATAAATTGAATACATTATTTCCACATCTTCCTTCAGTTGTCCTTTAGATACTTTATTATTCATCGTATTATGTTGTTACTTTGATTTTTCTCCTATTTCCTGTTTGTTGTCTACAATTCAATATTTCGCTGCCATGCACACTGCTTCTATGTCAGTATATGTAGTATACATCACAGTATTTTTATTTCTTTACTTACATGATGTTCATTAATCTATAATGATAATGTAATAAGGTTAAATTAGTATGGCAAAATAACACGTATGTGTATCTTCGATCACGAATTATTTAATAAGTCATTTGTATAATAAATTTCGATGAAAAGTGAACCGAAAATGCATTTTAGTTTGAATTCATTAATTCTTATTTTTGGACTAAGTTGAAGTTATGAAACTTATTTTAATGAAGGAAGAAAAACAATGAATGTAGAATAGTCTGAATTCATTAGTTAAGTGAATTGTTCACAGTTGTTTACAACTAAAATCAGTAGTATGATATTGGTAGGATTCTTGCTCTTATTAAAATTTGCTAACACAGGAACTGTAACGAAGCTAAATGATTAAGTAGGGAGGCGTTTATTGAAAAATTTCATACACATAGTTCTTTTTGTCATCTTGACGACGATAGGAATAAACATTTGAGGTGAACAACATGAATTCATTTTATTTCGTTTGATTCACATCAGCTGCTTACAACCTGTGGTATTTAAAAATCATAATTACAAAATGCGTTTAAATTTGTTTAGATGAAAGTGCTTAGTTGGAATTTAGTATGAAAACACACACAATTTTACCATTAATATTGTAGAATGATCTTTTGTATAAGGTATATATATATATATATGATATTTGATTAGATGTTATACTAAACTGATATATCGTCGAAGTAAATTCCAACTAAACTATTTCATCCAAGTAAGTTAAATCCATTTTGTAATTATTGTTTTATTAAATATCGCAGATTGTCATCAACTGACGAGGATCAAACAAAATAAAATGAATTCTTGTTATTCGGTTCAAATTTTCGTTTTTCTCTTCCTAAAGGAACTGTACAGTCAAACTCTTAGTTTTCAATGCACACTGATAATAAACGAATCTTGTCATGAAAAAAATGTTTGAAGTTAAGAAGTCGAACTGCATTTGAAATATAATTCAGCATCATTTTGTCACTCTCTTTATGTTTAAAATTAAATTAATTACTTTACAGGAAGCTTCATCCAATTATTATTATTATTATTAGCTTTATTCAATGTTATATGTTTGGTACATTATAGAATTCTCAGCACTAGGTATTATAATAAGCATCCATTTCTTATTTTTTTAATCGATCCTCGCGATCAGTATTGAGTGGTTACCAGTTAGATATTAACATTTTTTAAATAGACATCTGAATAATGCATATACTTTTCGATGAATAGTCCCAGCAACCACGATGTCTCTGATTAGGCTCTTTTGTAAGTTGTACAGCGAAATGTCGCAAACGTTTGACAAACGCACCTAAAGAGGTTATGCAGTTAATTGACATAACGATCTGTTAAAATAAACAAGATAGCAGATAACTAGTTGAAATATCCAGATGTCAGGAACAGGTAACTCAGATATTCATGTAAGCCCCCTTAGTAATAATGCATGTTAATCGCAGTTTAATATATGTCATTACTGAAACAAATGATATATGTTTTTTAAATATCATAATATATGAAATCAGGTGATATTTAAATAGACTCTGCTTTTGAAAACAATTCAGTGCAAGTTTTTTTTATCATTATTATTTAAAATTAAGATCTGTTAATCATCTTTAATGTTTTCCATCATGATTAGATAATCCGTTTATAATCGAGAATAAAAATAAAACGTTATTTGTAACTTATGGAAATTAAAGCAAGAAAGCTATTCGTAGATGGATCGTGTCCTCTTTTTTCTTTCTTTCTTCTTTTTCGCTGATTTTATCCTTCTGAATGACATAAGAATCATTATGAATAAATAGCAGATAAATGAAAAAAAGAGAAAAGAATTTTTTTTGTAGAATAATCTCAGCTATTGAAACCTGTTATCAAAACGTCCTTTAAAATACCAGAATATTTATTATTGGCTTTAAAGTAATTTTCATTCTAAATTTTGTGCACTATAAGTGATCTACTTTATACAAATATTCGTCAAGATTAAAATGAACGATGAGACTATAATTTATGGACGACCTTTAAGCGACGCTAGACTGAACTTGAGAGTATCCGCCTAGTAACTACGACCAAATGAGGGTTATAAACCAGTGTGGGAAATTAGAATTGTGATTAACAGTTGATGGTGAAGGTTAGGGAATAGATTTAACCAAATGGATTAGTGAATTTCGCGTCAAAATCCGAGACATAAATTATAGTCTCGCCAAACGAATACTTTGACAATAAGTTATTATATTTGATAAATATATCTGAAATAATCTCAGTGATTGAAATTTAAAATAATTCCAACGTTTTGTTGAGCCAACTTGTCTAGACTTCTTCAGGGTAATAATCAAAATCATCAAAGAAATATATATGGCGTTTTAAAAATCAAATCGGATAAAATCAAAATTAATCCTGAAAGGACCAAAATACTTCAGGAAGATTTCAACACTCAAAAAAAAAGATTTACAGTAGAAGCACTGTATATATGGACGGACAAGAATAACCTAAACCGAAAGGATGGTATTCAGCTAGCGATTACTTGGCAAAAATCTTTATTCAGCCTGTTTATTTCACATGCATCGTTATTTTGACTGAAATTAATCTAAATTACTTTTAGCAATACAATTATGTATTTGATGATTCTCATTTTACATGCACATCAATGAATCATAAAAAAGTTTTCAACCTTCAATTCGCACATTTATTTTTCCTTCATATAAACACCTAATTTCAACTATTAATAACTCAATATTACACACACACAATGCGTTCAGTCATTTATTTTCGCATCGCGAACTTTCCGCATGGTTTACATCCAGCCGACTTATGTTATCCTGTTTACTAAAGTCAGCATCTAAATTCGATTGGATTAGTACAGTATAGATTTGATTTGATGTGATTGTTAAACGCAATATATTTCTTTGATGATTTTGATTTTGATTACTAATTTGACAAACTCCAGACAAGGTTGGAATTATTTGTTTAAATTTAAACTGCTGAAATTACTTCAAATATAATTTTCCCATATAATATATATATGCACATTATTTTGTTTTTGACAGGATTCAATCGTTATACTTTAATACATACATTCTATTTCATGTAAAAGTAATGCCTGACATCTGAAAAGTGCATGCAATTATGAATTCATGATTATGAAAAATTAGATTAGATACCGAAGAAAATAATCGGCATTCGGAATTGTAACAATAATAATATACTTATAGAGATTTACATGAACTCGTCTATATAAATGACAGTCATTGAATATAATTATGGTAATAAACATAGCACAGCATATTTAAAAAATCTCATAACTACTTTTTTAAGTTGACTGAATGAGCATAATATCTTCCATTGTACTGAGGTAGATATGTGTCCCTACATGACATGGAGAACGCGAATGCTTAAACTCTAGACCACTGTGCGTTCACGCGTGGGACTGAAGGCCCTGGGTTCGAATCCCACGAGTGGAATCGTGGATACACACAGATGAGGAGTCCCATGATACGACGAAATGGTCGCTCAGTGCTTCCAGGTTTTAAATGATAGTCCAACATTAATCGGTTCATGATCCCAATCAAAAACTTAATAATCTCCACAACCACATACTGATAATATAGCAAATAATATTTGGAACTAATGGGAATCTATGATTATGAAGTACACCCTTATCAAAGTACATTTTTACATGCTTATCCAACCTTTAAAATTAGTTTTGTGGTGCAATTAATCTCAGATACTTCAAATGCGGTGACTTATTTTTCACTTATCAAGATAAAAACCTAATATTTTCCATTAAGTTAATAGAGGTTTAATCTAGTAATTAAGATGATTGTATCAATAAAAAAATGATTTCCCATGCTATAAACCTTTACTATCTTTTATACATAAATTAGGTATAGTAAATAGCCCTGTTAAATTAACATATCAGATAAACAAGTCAAAAGAATCGTTTTTGGGGAACAGTACAACAACTAAGTAAATTTTACATGAAGTTCACCCATATGTTTATTGGATTCTGGTTGATTTGTCAAACAGAATTTAGGATTGATCATCATATTTTCACAATTGAATTCACGAATCGATCTAGGCTAAATCACCATTGAGAACCTGGAAGCATTTGAAGGCCTTTATGTCCTATTAAGATACTCCTCAGTAGTGTGCACCCACGATCCTGTACATGGGACTCGTTCCTAACAGCTTAGTTCTCGTGTGCGAGTGCTTAACATTTAGACCGCTGAGCTGGGACGAAACGGCAGCCCAGAGCTTCAAGTTTTCAATGTAGGTCTATCTTAGTTTGGCTCATGGAAATGACAAAATCTCAACAAATCTCCTTACTGATCACTATGCATAGATACCGAATGTTCCCAACTGTACTAAAATTTAGTGAAATAAAATAAAATGACATCAATTAAACATTAAAGTAGGTACAAAATATATCGGTATATATTATTTTATCCATGAATAACATTGTTTGTGATTAGTATATATTTGAGTAAGCTTCACGTAACACCCATGTACAGCACTTAAAGTAGAATAAAACATGAAAAATGTTTATTATCGAAGATTTGTGATGTCGAGGATACTGTACATGTCAATCTTATTGTACCATGAATTAAACAAACAATCTAGATTGCTTCCATACTATGTTGCTGAAAGGCTATAGTTTAACATAGTTTTTGAATAGTGACTTGATATTCTTGGAGTTAGGCAATAATTTTAAAGTTAATAGAACTTGTGCTGGCCGGTATTCGATATAATCCTTTAACGTCTTAAACAGTTCGTCTTGATAACCGTCCTATATAACACCCCAACGGTATAATAATCAGAAGGCTAATACGAAGTGTTGATTACGTTTATTATGGGACCACACACAGATATCCCAAATTACAGGTGCGTCAAGCAAGCATGAAAGAGTTGTGCCGAAAGGCAAGCAGACAAGCGAGCGAGCGATCGAGTGAGTGAGCGAATATGAGTACGAGTAAGTGAGTACAATTAAGCGAGACAGAGTAATGAAGATGAATAACATGGACATATATATACGTAGTGAACTGAATGAATCATCGAATCATTAAAGGGGTTAGTAGTAAGTCTATGCAGTAAGCAATGCTCAAGCGTACATGTTCATACATTCGCAACGAATAATAAAGATACAATGAAATAGATACGTTGTTGGTGTACGGATGACTCAGTTCATTATTAAGTTAACAAAATGACTTAATCGAATTAATTGTGAACAAACTCAATTTCACGTGAGCTGTTATAATCTGTTTGGTCATGGATTACGCAAAAGTCTTCTGTAGATGTTTGTTAAGTCAAGAAGCAGAAATCAGTTATTTTAGTCTCGGTAAAATGTTTGTAATATACGTGTGAATGACGATAAAAACTGGTTCAAAATAAATAATCATTTCACTTTACAGTATTATAAATAAATAACTCGGTTTAGTAGACTTTGTATAATAGCTTAAAAATATCCAGCAGCAATGTAGTAGCGTGATTAACGTATTTCTACACCGAAATTACGAGGTTTCAGGAACGGAATTCCTAGCGGAATGTTCATGATTTCTTACAAAACAGAGCTTAAAATTATCTTTCGACACACAGAGATAATAGATTGTAACTAACAATTTATGATATTCTAAAACAGTATTAAAGATTCTATAATTTATTATTTAATAATATCTGTTTAGGTTTATTTATCTTTGAGTCTTTAGTTATTCATCAACTACTTTTAAATCTCATTAATAAAATTAAAAAGGATGGGAAACGTGATTATACTATACATTCCCATTGAACTGGATACATTCATATAATGTATGCATTTCAGACTGATTAAATATACTTCATTCAATATTTAGGATTTGGAACAAGTAAATAAACATAGTCATTAGTAACCAATGTTTTTACTGGTAATCTCACTGTGTTATCGACATTGGTTTATTATAATCAATGCATCATATATGGTTCTTCAAATGATTGACATCGTTACTTCTCCAGGAACAAATGTTTATATCATTAGAACGTGTTGAAATTGGCCTACCAAATGTATTTGTACTCATCTACTATACGATATACTAACTAGTTTTATCACAGTCTTTGGTTCTTAAGTATATTTTGCGTTATGACTGTTTGGAACATTAAAAATAATAAAATTGACATTTGGGTTTTTAATTAATACACAGGAAAAAAAACAAAATGAAGTATTTTATTATTATATTAATATGAACAATTTTTGTGTAGTTCATCAACATTAGTTCCCAGACTATCAAAAATTGAAAATGACTTAACATCTATTTCAAAATTATTAGAACTAGTCAGCAATCCATTGCTTACAGTTTCACTAGGGTCTAGGGACCAGATGACTTAACGAGCTTATTATCTTTAGGCTGTAAAGCTGAAGACAAATACGGCATATTTCCAATTTCAGTTTATTACAAAATGTTTTGGTTTTCAGCACAAACTTGTTCATTGAGAAAAGAAATGTGCATCCAAATGTCTAAATTA
The DNA here is from genome assembly GCA_944470205.2 of Schistosoma margrebowiei. Classification (NCBI taxonomy): domain Eukaryota; kingdom Metazoa; phylum Platyhelminthes; class Trematoda; order Strigeidida; family Schistosomatidae; genus Schistosoma; species Schistosoma margrebowiei. The sequence continues at coordinate 43,448,074 of OX104028.1, read as the reverse complement.
CACCAGTACTTTGCTTGTCAGTACTTTATCCTTTTTTAATGCTGATATGAAGATTTGAGTACAATTCTTCAGTTAATTATGAACCTTTCGTTGTTGTTCTTTCCGAATTTCCAAACCTCATATTTAATTTATGTCAACTGATTTAGTCAAATAAAAGTGGTGTTTATTTTTCTTATTAAGTGGAAGTTGAAAATGTTCTATTTTATGTGTATTTCTTTAATAAAACGCTTAATCTTGTTAAATGTTGAAATACATATATACACCAGTAATGATGATTTTAGTTTTTTCTTGTTTATTTTCAACAGTTACTTCCATGATATTATGAAGCACATTTCACCATGTTATTGACTTATTTGAAAACAAATAAGCTGTTTACCAGACTGATTGTTGTATCCATACAATGGTAAACATGCCTCTGGATTATATTTAAGTGAAGTAGTCAACAGAGCATTAAATTAAATGAGTTATGCATAAATAGCAATTATGTGAGTAAAGAGTAATTACACTTTTAAAAAGATTAGTAAGATCGGGTGAATATAATTATTTTATGTGAGACAATATGTAAGTCAATACTACTGTGGGATTTTAAATGTTGAAGTAAAATAAGTACTTGTGCATTTCTTTCTGACTTAATAAATTCATATCAGAAGAGGTTTTGTGGAGTTTGTAGTAATTTCAATAGTTGAGATCATGTGTCAATTGAAGCTAGACCACCATGGAAAACCTGGAACCACTGGATGGACGTTTCGTATTAATATGGGGCTCCTCAGTAATGCGCATCCATGGTCCCGCCTCACGGGATTTGAACTCAGGACTTATCGGTCTAGCGCGCGAACGCTTAACATTCAGAACACTGAGGCGGTCAGCATCCAGCAGTGTCAATGTCTAATTTCAACTAAACCACGGAATTGAGCGACACACCCAACATTGTCTTCAGTGAGCTGATATCTCACAACAGACCCGGTTGAACTCAACTGGTGACTTTTTCTCATTAGAACTGCAGTATTTGCAACCCGTGAGCATATGTTGATTAGTATCAAATGCACTTTTATGTCGATTGTAGTAACTTCAATAGTTGGACGTGTCGCTCAATTTCGTAGATGATTTGATATTAGACAATAACACCGTTGGATGCCAGACAGATCAGTTTTCCATGGTGTTCTAGCTTCAATTAACTTATGATCTCAACTATTGAAATTAATAAATTCATACTTTAAAACTTTACAATCTTCTCAATTGTTGTATATGAATTCATTGAAATTTAATTTATATTCACTATACAGTTTGAAGTTAATACATTAATTATATAATTAGCCAATAAAAGCCTCATCTATTTTTATTATACAATTTGATTTGTTAAATACCGACTTCTATTTTATTGATTTTATTTATTTATATTTTTAATACAAAATCAAAGTAATTAGTTATTGGATCAGGAAAAAAAGAAAGAAAAAAAACCCAGAAAGAAGTTACACTCTATGGAATTGAATCTTTCTGTTGAAATAACGGGATAATCATTTAAGTCATAGAAATTATATGATTCGTCAATCATGAATAGAATTGTTTGTTTGGCTTATGAATACGTAATGATTTGATTTCTTTTCTTATATAAATAATAAATATGACCATAATTTGATTTATTCAGTACAGCTTCAGTGTAACCTCGTTTTAGAACATACTAATTGAATGAAAGTACATAAAAATGATTTTAAGAGTTAAATTATATTTTAGTTAGATGCATACTACCATAATATGATATTATACATGGTTTATATATTATGCAGTTTATATAAATCATATTATGACATGCCCCCGAATACTGTGGTACTTCCAAGGGTGGGGAGAGTCCACTCTTCCCCACGAAATGCTCTCATATGTCCACACTTATACAGCCACTGCCAGGGGAGTCCTACCTATTGTCTTCTGGTGGCGGGGGTGTTGTTAACGAAATTGAAAGGATGAAAAGCAAATTTCCAGCGCTTTAATCTGGTTGGTGGATTCTGACGTTTTACATAGAGCAGTTGGAAAACCCTAATTCTAAACCAATCGCGCACATGGTCTCAAGGATTCTGAGGGAAAAATGATATATGAACCAATTGTTGGTAACCAGCTATCATGGGACTGCATCTCCTGATGTTGATCCACAACCTTGTGGTTTAGATCTTTAGGTTGAAGGCTCTAGGAGTGGCTCAATACGAAAACCAACTACTTAGGTTTGGACATCCGGTCAGTATCACATCCCATACACAAATCAAGTGACTTGTGTGGCGCACATTTATTTGATGCTCATTTGTATCAACATTTATGTGCCCAAATAAATATATAAAAATTAAAAAAATATTATGACATAGACTTATATGTTCTTACTGAGTTAGATCAACTCATATTCATTTAGTTTCTAAGTGGTGAATATCAAAATCGGTCTGTTCATACAGTGAAAATAGATGCTTGTCTGTGTCAAAAGAGTGTTTATTCTTTCCTACCCCTATTAAATTTTATCATATTATAAAAACTGTAATACATACGTTACATTATATACTAGCCAAACAATCATATCCCTCGAATATGTGTAATCTCTACTTTAATAGCAGTTTGTATCTCTGTGTATAAATAAATGCATATACAGTTTTTCTATACTGATATTTGAAAACCCCTAGCACCCAAATATTATTCTAGAAGCATATTGTTTGTATTTATCATATAAATCATGAAATATGTGTACAATATCATGGAAATACAACGTTTTATCATAATCATTAATTTGTTTTCGTTCTTCAAGTGTCATAATCGTAAAAACACTAGAGACTTCATTATTAACCATTTATTTCCTGTTTATTTCATTAGTTCGCAATGTATATTTTAGTATTTACCATAAATAATTTCGTAACCATACATTTTATTTTCTATTGTTAAAATACAAAAATTCTAGTTTAATATTTCCTTGTTTAAAACAAAACAGTTAGAATTTGTACATGAAAGAAAAGTTATCCACAGGATTCTGTTTTATTTGGGATTTGCTCAAACACTAACTCCCCCTATTCAGTTTCTGACACATATTACATCATATAATAATGCTGAACAAGTTTTTTTAATTTTAATATGTGACTCGCTGGCAGTGTTCATTGATGAATCTATCACGAATTCAATTTAGGACCTTCAGTCTCACGCTTGAGTCATGTAGATGTACCGTTGATAAGCGCTAAACTTGTAGGAAAAGCTGTGCAGTGTTTTTTGGCTTTCGGTGGTTATCTAAGTAAGGTCAATCCATGACAATTCTAACATTGCTCATCTACATTGATCATCGAGTGCAAGATAGTTCTTATCATTAAATCTTCTGGAATTTGAAAATAATCAAATGTTAAGTTGTTGGATATTTAAATAAATCAGAAAGATGTAATGATCTCTTCATTCGACACACATATACAAAAAAAACACTTGTAAAAGAATCGAACAAATTCAACGTTTTTCTGTTTTCTGACTTGATAAAAATATTTGGTGTTTAGGATCAAAACATCAATTAATTTCAAATGACCTATGTTCATTTTGGTCCATGACTTGATCATCAGATAGGTAAACTGCATAATATAAATCTCTTATCTCCCTCCCAATTCCTTTGTGTCTATATTTTTTTAAATCCACACATTCATCTTTTCTAATTCACATGAATTCTTTTTTATCTTAATTACCTAGATAACACCCTTCTTACTACATATTACATTCACACATTATTTTTATTATTATTTTAATTATTATTATGTTGATTAACAAGACGAAATTCTACCACTATCCATTTTATTTATACGATTTATTATAGCACTATGATACTATTTATGACTTCAAACTTTACTCCAAATCATTCTGACCTTTATTAAGTAACCTTTCTAATTTACAAATAGCACAATTTCGAAATATTTATGTCTTAACAAATGTAAATGTTCACAATTTTCAAAATATAACACCGTTAAATTCATTAATGCATATCTTCTTTTGTCATTTGTAAAAAATCTTAATAATTATGGACTTTTAACTGTAGAGCCTGATAATGAGGTTATTGAAAACAGTTGTTCACCAAAATACTTTTCATTTTTAAGAAATACATTTCTTCAAAATAATATTTTTCTTATAGAATTCAACCGTACATTATAATAGTACGATCTGTTTATTTCAGTTGAGATTATGAACCGATTGATGTTAGACCACCATTGAGAACCTGGAAGCATCGGACGACCGTTTCATCCTATTGTGGAGCTCCTCAGCGGTGCGCATCCACAATCACGCTCATGGGATTCCGACCTAGAGTCTTCAGTCTCGCGCATAAACTCCTAACCTCTAGACCAACGGTGGAAGTGTCAAAACTTCAAGCATTCCACGAAAATGCGACACCGTCTTCAATTGTACTGAGGAAGATACTTGTCTCTATCCGACACGGATTAGCTCCACTGGTCAAGGCTTCTAACTAGAACTCCGATAATTTCCTCCGTGTTGAGTAGAAGCAGGCATCTGCCTCAGTAAAATGGAAGATAGTCGCGCAATTTCGTGGATTGGTTAAAGTTAGACATTACCACCGTTGGTCTTGAATTTAGGAGTTCATGTGCGAGATTGAAGACTCTAGGTCGGAATCCCATGAGCGTGATTGTGGATGCACACTGCCGAGGAGTTCCACAATAGGATGAAACGGTCATCCGGTGCTTCCAGATCTTCAATGGTGGTCTAACATCAATCGGTTCATGATCTCAGTTAAAGGCTTAATAATCTCCGAAACCCTAAACTGATATTTCAGTTGAAATTATGTTTTTACGCGTGTATAAAATGATCATAGGTTTAGTCATTCACTTGTCGTACAAGGGTCAGTTTCCTTTTCTCTTCTAGACAAAATAATCTAAGTAAACCATCAAATCTAGCAAAATTTTATTGATTAAATAAACATAAGCATAAAAAAGAATTTATTTTCAATTATATATATGAAGAAAAAGATATTTGTAGGAATCAAGCGACTATCCGAATTATTTCATCCACTACATTTCTTTTTCAGTATATTAAATTATTACCTTGTCTGTATATAAAAATAGATTATTTTTGCAACAAAATAAATCTAAATGCTTTACGCTGATCATAACATAAGATTATGATGATGTTTATTGCTGTTTAATTTACCATTGAATTCAGTTCATTCAGTGTTGAATATGGTAGATTACAAGATTCATTAAAAAACGTCTAAGTATGATGAAATGATTAATCTACAAAATAATTTAAATTGTTGTTTCGTTATCAGTGAAAGTTTGTGGAGATTGTCGAGTTTTTTTTAATTCAGACCATGAACCGATCAATGTAAGACCACCGCTGAAAACCTGGAAATACTGGATCGCCGTATCGTCAGTAGTGAGCATTTATGATCCCACACTTGCGAACGAACGCTTAACTCATGGACTAACACGTCGGCATTCATCTCGTTTTCTGTTTCTCACAGGTTAGTTATCAAACGCTCTAAAATGCCTAAATAATAAATCCTTACATTGGTCTGAATAAAATTTATTGTGCGATCTTTATCTCGAATGTGGTTTGCGTTAATATTGCATGCTACTTCCTGAGTGGTTAAATTGTCCGTCCGCTTAACTTTAGTGCTAAGTAACCAACCACCTCAGCGATCTTGATAAACTGTAGATCATTGCTATCTTGTCATGAGTAAAATAGAATACTGATTATATTAAATATTTTTAACTCAATTGATAAAACTCATATTTAATGAACATTTAAATAAATTATCATACAAAAAGCAAGCTGTTACTGCCGAATGATCTCATTATTTATGAGAAATTTTCAAGTGAAGAACAGCCACATAAGTAAGCAGAGATGGATGGTGGCTAATAGTGGAATACAAAAAATGAATTAAATCCCAGAAATATTTAAGGGAGACTGTAGAATAAAAGTACAAAACTATTTAATATTGGTTTTTCCTATGTTTTTTTGTCTATTAAAATTTTTGTTTAATATGAACTCTTCAGTTGAGTTTGTCCAAAGATGACTTGAGTTTATAGAAAATTCATTCAATCAGTGATGACACAATTTTTGGCCTAGAAATTAGGTTTTTTATATTCAATCTCAAATAATTTTCTTTTGCATTAAAATATATTTCATCTAGTTTACTAGTTCTTTATTTCAGTTGATCAAGGTTTGATTAAGAAATATAATGATAAATTTTTCATTAAGCAGATAGATAACAATTTGGTGAGGTATTCGTTTGAAAAGCTACATTGGGATGATATATTAAGAAAAATACAATGAAAGCTCTCCCCGTCTTAAAAAAGAATTGATTACACTGTACTTTTAAAATATCACAACTGATATATTCGAAGTATATTGTCAATCTATTCTAATTATATATTTTATTCAAACAAAATATTCTATCCAGAAACTTCTTATAATCTATAATCATCATTGATGTATTTAGGACAAATGACTGTTTCTCTTCTACTAAAACCTACATAGATACTAAATTTACAAAAAATTGCAAATGATGACAGTTTTTCTTACGTAAGTTCATTAGCGATACAAATTAGATATAATTTCTATTTCCTGTCAAAGTAATAGAAAATAAAGGAAATATGTTTGACAATATTATTGAAGAACAAATCAGTTTCTAATAAAGTAAGTTTTGAAAACAAAAACAGTTTTTTTTATAATTTGATTGGCACCTATTTATTCTATCATTATTGATAATTCATATTACATTTCCGTAATTTATTATCCTTGTCAATAAGTTCGATAATGTATATCGGTTTTATGCGATATAAATCATCATAACATCATATTGTATAATATGCAGTTTAGTATGAACGATTATATATGACACCAATAAATCATAATACAGGAACTATGCAGAAAAAAAGGAAGTAGTAAAATAGATTAATTGCAAACTTCATTTTTATTCATTTTTGAGTAATATTATGATCACGATCCAGTCAAGCATTTATGATAGATCTTAATTTTTATTCATTATTGATGAATAGCTGCATAGGGTATCATTTTAATTTCTGTTTTTAGTAAAAATAGCAAACAAGATAAATTAATAAGGGTACATTATGTTGTATTAGATATTACTGTAAACCAAAGGTAATTGAATCCAAGAACACTTTGTAACTATATATGTTGTACTAAACAAATCTATTAGAAATGGAAAAATATAATAATTTGCAAATTTCATCAAGTAAGTAAAATAATAAATTACCATTTAACAGCATCACTAATATCAGAAGGGATTTTGTGGAGATTGTAGTAAATTCAATAGTTGTGATCATGAGTCAATTGGAATGACTACAATCTCCACTAAACCCTTTTTAATACTCATCAACATATGCTCACCGGTGACTGGCTTCAAGTTGCAAATCCTGCAGTTCTAGTGAGAAGCAGCGACCAGTTGAGTTCAACTAGGTCATTTGAGAGATAGTAACTCACTGATGACAATGGTAGATGTATCGCTCAATTTCGTGAATCACTTGAAGTTAGACATTAACACCGATGGGTGCCGGCCGGCTTAGTGGTCTAGTGGTTAATCGTCCGCACACAAGACGGATAGGTCCAGGGTTCGAATCCCGCAAGTGGGATCATGGATGCGCACTGCTGAGGAGTCCCATATTAGAACGAAACGGCCGATCAGTGCTTCCAGGTTTTCCATGATGGTCTAGCTTAAATTGACTTATGATCTCAACTACTGAAATCATCAATATCATTTTATTTTATCTAAATTAATGAGTGAATTCAACTGTCAATTATTTGAAAACGAATATATTTATCAAAGATGAGTTGAAATGATATATCTGAATGCCATTAGCAGTGAAGGTGACTTTTGTAACTTAGTGTTATGCAAATAATAGTTATATTTACATAAAAGTAGATTTTATGTTAATAACTACATAGATACAAGTTTATGTATTTGAACAATGTTTATCGTTTAAAACTTAGTTGATTTGTAGAAAATAACATAAATACTTAAATACAATTGTCATTGAGAGTTAAATAAATAGTCATGTCACTCAATGTATATTTTTGAATCTATTAACTATGTCTTATCATTCAACATTTCATTTTAACCCATCAGACGAACAATTCGTTGAATAAGGTTATAATGTCAGGAATTATTTATTTTAATTTGATTAACTTTCGATAACGTGTAACAAACAACTATACTGATCATTAGTTTGACTGCAATGTGATTTTCTACAACTGAATTTATCAATTAGGCATCATATATTGAATAATATAAAATAAACAAAAATTTGACAGAAGTGGAGAGGAAAGCCTAGGACAGAGTGCGTTGGAGATTGCTGGTCGGTGGCTTATGAATCATTGGGAGTAACAGACGTAAAGCAACTGAATAATATTACATAAATTCCGAATAGCAAAATGTTTTATTCAAGTAACATTTATCAAATAGTAAATCACTGTGAAACATTATTCGAAACCCGATCGTTATAATGGATTATGTTAAATTTTATTCTTTACATCACTGAATGATCTTAGTTAAACAATTAGTAAAAACCAAGAAATATTAAATATTTATTTCATTCATTGGTTTCTAGTTCTAAATGACTCTCTAATTGTGGTTAGTTAAAATCAATGAGTGTCAAGTAGAATATTTTCGTCTGAACTTTCAGTAAATGAATAAACAGAAGAATTATCATTAGTGTTATTTCATGTCCCAGGCATTTATATAATGCTTTAAAATGTCGATGTAAATAAACATCATTTAAGTAAATTGTTTTTTCTTTCTAATTTCTAGGTTTATATTATTTCGTATGTTACAATGTACACAACAACTAAAATATCTCTCATCTTTACCATACATCTAGTACTTAATATAAGTTAAAAACAGGTAATTATCTTCCATTTAAATGCAAATATGAAGTACTTAAAGATCAATCAATCTAAGTAAGCTATTTTCCGGTTACTTGTATTTAATATTAACAAGAATATCATGTATTGAATTCAAAAATAATACTTCAAGCATTATCAAGGCAGTCCGCAAAAGTTGCACGTATATCAACAAGAAATCGATCAATAAGAAGATACAATTCAACAACATCAAGTGAATACATAGTTTTAATTTGTTTAACATACATAGTCAAGAAATTTCTTTGGATCCAATACAAATCTATATACAATAAATGATAAAGATTTTGATTCCTTATTTTGAATTTTTTTTAAAAACTTCACTATTAAATTTCATGTCCAATTCAATGATATTGATTCAATTATTACTGATGTTTAAATGAAATGAAATGAGGTTGTAATTTTGAAATAACCAGTAACAATTATCTTAGGTTATTGTTATGAAACTATTATGGTTTCATTTATAACCATTAAAGAAATCCTATTCTAGTGAAAACATAAATAGGGTTAAATTTTTAAAAAAAAGCGCATAACTATAAGCAAAAATGTTAGAATCAAAGCTAATTAACTAAATTTTAAAAAAAAATAAGAAAGAAATAGAAACCTTCATTTTTATTACCAAAAATCACGTTTCAGGTTATATCAATTATAATATGAAATGGTCATTAAGTGAAAAGATTTTCATTGTCATATATCCAATTTTATCACGTAGCCAATAATATGCTTAAAACCATATTATATTTTATAAATTTGCTTGTATTGGGGGGGGGGGCGTGAATAAATTTACAGAATAATCTTTGTATTATATCCAAATTTACTTAGCTATATACAACACTTTACATATGACCCTATATCATCATATATATATATATATATATATATATATATATATATATGACAATGAGGTTAGTGAAATTTAATTTAAGGTTATCTATTTTCTATTGGTGCTTTTATCAATTGTTACTTCAGAATACAAGCCACTCACGGAGAAAAAAAAGACTCAATTCCCCAATTTGGATTTTAGTCGCCAGCTGTTACCGGTACTTAGACACATAAGTTCGTGAAAATCAGTTACTTTTTGGTACAATATGCAATAAGTAAGACTATATATTGTGACATATAAGACGCGATATATTTGGGGTTTAGGAAAGTAAATGAAAACATTGTGTTTTATGTGGTTTTTACTATATGTTTATATTACAAACTAACATATGAACAATAGACATAAGTTATAGAGTAAACTTTATAAAGTTATAATTTTGAATTCATTGATAAGTTCCACTTTGTGTTACATAATTCGTCAGTACAAATGATAATGATACTATTGTCTTTTGAATGTAAAATCCGTTTGGCTTTTTTGTAAATTTATTACAGTTAGTGATTGTAATGAGTCCTATATATGGTGTCCTTTAAATATAAACCTGGTATTAATTTCCTAAAACACGTTCCCGACAATTACTAATCTAAAAGAAATATGTATCATATATTTCCTAGTTTATTATTAACAAAAATAAAATCCAGTGCTATATTATTTTATTTAATCTTATTTTTCTTTTGTACATTAATTATTATTACACAATTTCATTATGATTTACAAAATTAGCGCTTATTACATGTGACTAGTTTGAAGTAGAAAAAAAAAGCAACAAAGAAGAAATATGTGATAAACCAAACAAGAAGAAAATTTACAAAAGAGAAAAAAAAATACATCTGTAAACACTGTTTTGTTACTTAGAAAAAATATGAAGTTGATTCTTTGAGAATAAATAAAATTCGTTTAGTATGCTTAGTGAATAGTATTTGATTAAAGATAAAATATTGTAGTGAATTGGTTTTCTTTTCAAAAAAACATTCTCTTTTGTTTTATAATGTAAAAATGATAAACATATTGAGAGAAAACTGTTAAGTAGATCACAATGTACAAATAAAGAATAAAAAGTAGATAGTTTTGTGTAAAAAAAATGATCTCAATCATCCACTTATCTACGTATATATGTGTATATGTATGTATGTATGTATATGTATGTACTGTGAGCTTTATTCCATATGATGTCGGATTTCGAGACATGTAAAAATTATGAAAAAGAAAAGAATTATCTTTCATCCATTCGCCCTGAAATAGCGTTTCTGAAATTCATTTGAGGTCTTCGACGTGGCCTTATGGGTACGGCACTAGCAGATCTCTGATTTACAGACTGCCCTAGACATCTTGAAGCCATATCATTACGTGTATAAAGTGAAGGTACAGCAATGCTTTGACGTTTACTTGATGAGCTTGGTAGACCATATTGAGCAGAATAATGAACTGCACGTAATCGTGCATTAATATTACGACAATGACACAGAAGTATCATTTTAAAAGGACCACGAAATTCACGATCAAATTTGGCATATATAAGTGGATTTAGAAAACTGTTCACGTAACCTGTCAACATAAAATATACAGACAATGAACATTCGATTGCAAAGATTAGTTAAACATTCTCTTGTTATATACCATCAAATTGAAGATACCTACAATAAGTAAAATTATAATTTGCAAACGTCAACGTCAAAATTAGTGTCCTCAACTATTAATATCAATCTGATAGGAAGACGTAATAATCGAATTTTTTAACTCTTGTTTAAATATTTTGTGAAGATTCACATTAATCACGACTTAAAACAAACAAAATACTTAAACGTTTGTGAGTAAGATACGAAATTCGCAACAAAAATACTTATTAAAACGAGATCTTGGGAAAGAAACATGTTCATAGCGAATAGAAAATTTGAAATGAAGAGTGGCTTTTGGAAATTTATTTACTATGTTAATCAGTCGTTATTCACTCATTATGCTTATTTCTCACTTTACTACTTAGACCGTTTCTCAACATACCTCGGTATTTACTGTAAAATTCTATATAACCCTATTCTAGTTACTGTTATACTTTCGTCAAGTAAACGTGAATATTACCGTTATTGTAGACAATTCGTTTAATGTAATTATCACCATAAGTGATGACAAATAATTTCACCAGAAGCACTATTAGTCATTGATAAAATTAAATTTACTAAGCTCATTAGTTAGTACGTCACATTTGGATAATTGACTGGTGATCAGACACTTCAAGTGTATTACATTCACTTAACAACAGTTTTTCTTTTGTATAATGATTTGTCATAGTATAAATCCAATTTTAGAAAACAAGATAATGATTCAATAACAACAAAAAGCGTTAGAACTAAAACCACAAGCTTAAATATATAAAGAGGGGGAGAAAAAAAGAAACAAACAGATAGATTGTTAGGTAACTCAGTAAATAGATAATTCTATTTCGTAAACTATGCGAATGCAAATGTAGTTCATTCTAGCAAACTAGGATTTTCATTATCAATTTATAAAGTGAATACATTTTTTTAGTGCGCAAATTTATTTGAACCATTTTTTCTGGTGAATAGGCTATGAATCATATGAGTACAAGGCTAATCTAATAGAGTATAAGTTAAATAAACGATTTAAGATTATAGACACTCTAGGGATGATGATTTCACTTTTGAATTATTTATTTATTTATTATAGACATGTAGATAACAATTAAGATATTTCACATAATATGAAGGGTCAGATTTCCGCTATTTATCTTCAATAACATAACTACATTTCGATAGATCATAAGATAAACAAATGTATCGCCATTTAATGTGAATGTTTACAGCTGTGTATTTGAAAAGATCACATTTTATATTATTTATCATTGGATTGAGATTATTTTTTGATTGTTTAAAAAATAACTCATATAGACTGTTTCCAATAGTTTTAAACGAAATACATATCATTGTTGAACTGAGTTTCTCTAAATGAAACTTTATTGAAGTAAGTTAAATTTAAAAAGAAAATTTTCTTTCACATGTTTAGAACACTATGTTATCATTATAATTGATAGACAAAATGATCGTTAATTAATCATGAAGAATAATGAATCTGAATTTCGTAGATACGTATTGATAAATTCCTAGACAATCATAGGATATGATTAGAAATGTTTTTGATGCTGTAAAATGGTACAACTGTATCTTCTATTCATTTCTCCGATCGACTTATAATTCACATTTGGATAGTAACTTCGCAAATATCAGCGAAAGGATATCTTTTTTGAACAAACTTGTTTACGACAGATCTGAACTAATTCTATAAACAACGTTGAAATCAGCAAACGGACTGGTTGAGTGATTAGAGTCAATTAAGTGCTCATGAACAGAATTCTTATCCTCTTTTCTCTCATTCGAGCGAAACCATACTGAAATATGTGCTCGTATAAAGCAAGTTATGTTAACGGTATGTGAACCTTTGTCAACAAGAGCAGTTGAATTAGTAGATGGACATAGTAGTAACCGAACGAGATAGTTTATTCTTTATGTGTACGTTAAGTAATTTTCTGTTTGTGAACGTAAATCGCAGTTTTGTTGCAAATAACTATTTTTCTAATTGCTGTGGACAACGAATTCTTGAATAAATCGTAATTTTGATAATCTTTACACTGTAGATCCGCTTAACATACACCTATCAAACGCCATTTTTTAAACCTTTAGTCCAGCTCCCTATGAGGTTATTCTCTATGAAGTGGTTTTAACAACCGTTTTTAGCCAAACATTTTCTGGGGAAATAAAGTTCAACTCGTTCAGCACTACAGATCTTCGTATTCAGTAAAATGAAGATTTAATAGTGTTCCTCCGTCTTTTTTATAAAATCAAGCCACATGGTTACTTTTATTGATTTATTACTCTTCCGTGTAAGATATCGAGAAATGAGATTGAATGACCTATCGCATGTTTTGACGTGAAATTCGTAGACGGAGGGCCTGTATCGAAAGAATGCAGAATGTCGATTATGTGAAAACCCTCTTTGTAACCGATGGAACTATCGTTAATTTACCTTCTGTACAATTTAAACTAAGTTGATTCTTTTCAAATTTAAACATAAAGATGTTTAGTAGAACTGAGCTCAATAAGGACCTCATTGTAAATTCTTTGTACAAATTGATAGTAAATTGGTTTAAAAAATTTCTTAAGCTGAATTTCGTTTGGTTTTAAAATGATATAATATTAATTTAGTGGTTATTTGAAGTGCTTAATTTATTCTTAAACGGGTAATTTTCTGGTTCCAATTTGTATGAACACATAAGCCACATTAGAAAGTTAGAAAAAGTTGCTTACTGTTGTTCTAATTACAGGTTGTGATAAGTTAATACTTATATTGAACAGTTATAAGTGTATTGTTTCGCTATTCTGAGTCAAACTAAATCAAAACCGACAAAGGCTAAAATATCAAGAAATCAGTGCTCAGCTTCATATTTCACTAGAACCACGATGCATACTTCAATAATTTTAGTTTTTTTTTGGATCGCTCAATGGTGTTTAACAAAGATACTATTGTGAAAAATGTCTCAATCAACGACTGTTAACCAATGAGTGACGTTAAGAAAACACTTTGAATCTTGTAAAAGAAAAAAATGACTGATAGATTACAACCTTATTAAATTTCGATAAAACAATGAGAAGACGTAGTTGATCTGAAAAATGTGATGTATTTGCGCTATACATTTCGAACAATCTGATCACACATATACTTGTCAAGGCATTTTTATATGACAAGTATATGTGTGATCAGATTGTTCGAAATGTATAGCGCAAATACATCACATTTTTCAGATCAACTACGTCTTCTCATTGTTTTATCGAAATTTATAAAAGGGACTAATTGCTTTAAACCTTATTAAAATTGAGACAGGCATTATCGGTAACGACAGATGACAATATTGAGAGCTTAAGACAAGTATAATGTGTAAATGTAGAACCGTTAATTCCTATTCAATAGGGCAGGTATCTGTTCATCAGAAAACCATGATTTGTGATTAATCCTTGAACATTCAATGTTTAAAAAAAACGATCAGTATAAGGGACTGCTAATGAAAAATCTATATGTGGTTTACGTTTTATAGAATAAAATGTAATAGATTATCAACGAACTTTTATTCACCATTCAAATCAACTTACCTAACCATTGCAAAAATCGAAATACACTAACTGGAATCATGTTTGCAGTATTGTAACCAGCTGCGCTTAAAAGGGCCAAAAGTAGCTAAAAGTAAAAAATTTTAAATTTTAAAAGATAAATGTGAGATATCGAAATTGTTATAGAAGCAAATTATTTAATATTTTAAAGTATCGTTAGCTATTAAGTGTATATCAGTAAAATAAAAGGCTATCGCTAACAGAATGTAAAAACGATCAGGGTATTACTTAGCTTCAGTGTTCAATGAAATGAGAAATATCTAAAACACTCATAGATTATTGATAATAGAATGAAAAACATTATACAGCAAATTGATAAACATAATAACACTGATCAACTGTTAGCTGTGTATTTCACAACCTATAAATGATAACCTTCACTAAAATAAGCAAACTTGAAGGACCAGCTGGCGGGATATTTTAGTCAGATTTAAGTTTTTATTTAAGAAAAAATAGTTGATTGCCTGTTTTTTTAATTAATGTAACCATAAACAATTAGACACCCGTTTATCCAACTTTAAAGTACACCTTTTGAAAGCAGTATGCATAAGCGAATATTACTGTAAAGAGTATTCAGTTTATAAATCATGCCTTCATTTAAAATTAGACTTCAATGACGGGTATATGAAACTCCATTTGATTAATGACTTACCTCAATTACTTTATACCATAAATTTTAAAGCACAGTAACAGTAATAAGTTGAAACAGGTTTATTTCAGGTAAGTGTAATCATATTAGAAGACATTATTTTGAATTAATAATTACTCTTAAACATGCTTAAAAGATGATATCAAACACATTTCAATTAAATGATGAAATTCAAAAAAATGACAGTAAAAAGCTAAAACATATTCTCATAATTTATGTTGTATAGTTTTCACAATAACAATTCCTAGTTAAGTAACCTCAGACAAAATTTAGTATAACCATTTGGTAAATAACAATATTGTAATCAGCTCGCTCTAAGATAATGAAGTAAATTATCCTGTTATCACAGTATTACATTTTCGATTTAAATATTACTGATTGATTATTTTATTGAAGAGAAGCAATAACAAATGGAATTTAAAAAGCTATCATAGTGTAGTGAACACGAACACGGATTGGGACAATCGAATGTATTTGACAAAAAATTACAGGACTTGTTAATAAAATCTAACAATCATAAAGTAAATCCTTAATTTGCAAAATGTCCATCAATTGTCTCATAATGACTCAGACTTCGTTGTCCTTGCATTTTCATATAAATTGCATCCTGTTCCGATTTTTTACTGTTCGATCCTCTTGTTTCTCTGCCATCAGACCTTCTGTTCACGACTAACATAATCTACTACTTATGTCAATATAAGTAGCACACACCACAACAGAACTCAAATTTATAAAGAAAAATAGTTGGTTTTGAGGATAGCGAGATTTAGTTATATTCCTTTATATTTATTATCTACAACTGGCATTTTATTTAAACGTGAAATAGTCACCTAAATTATACACAAATTCAGAATAAAATCAAAATAGTATAAAACCTATGATACTTTATATGTAATGGTTTGATAACCTATGAAGTGTCAGGTTTTGATTATTTTTTTCTGCCGACGAACTAAACACAATAATTAAAATATCCGTTATAATATTCGTTTATCTTCATAATGAGCATTTAAGTCTGTTTTCATCTCAATATTATCTAAAGTCTTGAATTTAATTATTTTTCGTATACATTTTTCTGAGTCACGGTCGACTCAAAAAAATCGATCGTTGAGTTTGATTAGTGTAATGGTATTCAGAAAAGTTAAGGTCAGAACTGGCTAATATATTTGTGTGATTTGTAAATGTATATGATATACATGAGAAATCTAAAATCAAGTATTCTCATAGTCACATTAAAGTGTATAAAAAGGTTTTTTAATGCGTTTTTGCGCACTGCTAATATTTCTGAACTCTGAGTTCAACACAGTGATTGAGACTACTTTTGTCCATTTTATTACCTTTCCGCTAGTTAGAATTAGAGGTTTAGTTAATGATGACCCAAATGGAATTGAAAAAAAAAATTAGTTAAATTAATCCATTAAATATCAGTTACGAGGATTAGAAATAATAAATTTGAGTAAATATCACTGTACACAAACTGTAGCAAAAATATATCGAAAATCCATTTGGTAATTTAATACGAATATTTTGAAAATTGACCTTATATTCACCTTCAATTCCATTCGAATCAGTATTGATTTCCTTCTGTATGTCGTATTTGGAGACTGTATATCCCAAACAGACTATTAAGCAAGATAAAAGGACTAGGAATTTTGCAACAGGATTCATGTATATCCACACACCGAATATGAAATATATTTGTAACACACCATTTTCCAATGAATTTTAACTCGAATTAAATTAACTTTATTATCTCTACATTGTTCCTTCAGTATTTGTATATATGTCTTGGAATATGCAGTTATATTTATTTTAAAAGAAAGTGATTCAAATACAGTTTTTTTGTCATTGTGAAATTTTGTTCATATCACTTCAGTGATATATCATTGATGTATCTAACTGGAGACATAAATAAAAATAACTTTTATCGAGATAACTGAGATGCAGTTTTTTCTTTCAGGTAAAGTTATTCAATTGTACTTACAATTTATATCATGAAATATAACTATTATTAAAATGAATGAAAATAGAATATTTCCCATTCAAAAGAAAATGGCTAATAGTTATACATAGTAGATTAATTCATGTCATTTGGTTACTAACAACACGAGAATGATAAGTAGTATCTCTCTACATTACACTTAATTAATTATGTAAAAAGAAAATGTAAATATTCGTTGATGCATTCAATATACACAAAACTTTTAATTTATACTGTATATGAAATAAAATTTACAAAATAAATAAGAATAGTAGCTCAAATCGAGTAAAGAAAATATGAAGTGAGAAAATGGGTAAAGCACAATACAAACTGTTTTGATGAATTGGATATAGTACTAATAAATTACTATTTAATTTATTATCACGTACTATTAAGGTGTAGAAGTAAATGTTCCGCAGTTTCAAGTCACCTAGACTGGTGGCCACGTTGCGATATGATCGATAGCATTCGATCTGCACTAACAAGGACTAGACACGCATGAAATTGATCGCCACCTAGTGATCAATCAATTGTGATTACATCTCAGTCCTACAGGAGGTTAGTCACGGCTCGGATAGCTCAGTGGTAAAGTCTCTGACTGTGAAGCTGGCTGGCACGAGGTCGAATCCGCCAGGGAGCACCATTTCTTTCATGATTACAGGTACACCTTGCTGACGAGTGTCAAGTAACACGAAACCCGGGTCCACGGTTTCCTGTCATCTACCTCCAACCACCATCTAATTCCATTAAATTAGTTATATCAATGACAACCTAATAAATTTTGTCAAGATTCTGGCCCAAATCATTTGAGTGTATACCCAGTACTAGTTAATCTCATTTTGTCAGGATCAGATAATTTTCGTGGAATTTTTTTTAATAATCATATTTCATGCACAGTACTATGAAGCCTGTTGAATAGACCAGGACTCTTTAAATATTACTTAATCAATTTAATTAACATTAAAAATATTCGAAATTTTGCCATTAATAGTAAGTGGATTACCAAACATTTCAATTAACTAATTATATGCCTATTAGTGATATTTTGTTTACAATGATCACAGTGACTAAATATTAATGAAACAGAAATACAACATAAAAATTAAAAGTAAATGAAAAAGGATTATGTTATTGAATTCCATTAGAAACATATAGATTACAATAGTCAGTTGTTTTCAACTGATGAGTTGTTTCATTCATGATATTTTTGTTGAAATTCAAAGTGTAATATTGTAGTTCTAGTCATTAGTTTTAGACCATAATATATCTTATTCTGGTTTTCGGACAAACCAATCTATTCATTCTACTTGAGTCATATGTTGACCTTGTTAATTATTCGCTTGTCAGTCTTGATTGTTTTTATATGAGCGTATATGTGTGTGCCCTTCTTAACCCATTAATCACATGTCTGTAGCCTTATTTTGACTGACTATAAATATTGAGTAACGCTTGACTAAAATGGAGTTGGCTTCCCAGCCATCTTCCCTGAGTGTCATTTTGTTCTGCTCTGTTTCATTCGCTTTATATACAAAATATATGTATTCTCAAGTCAATTCTGTTTATTCGACTTATTTAATTCCATTATTGACTAACGCGATTTAAGTCGACGATTATATACGAGAATAGGCGATAACAATCATTCGTACGATGTTGGAGTCAGATCCACGGGCCACTAAAATATGTAGTTTAAAAACAAGAATGATCGAATGAACGTACTCCGAGAAATTTCTGTACAAAATCCCAATTAATTTACATGAAAATATTAAAATTCATATAAATGGAATAAGTATGGTAAAAGTGGATTTGGTAATTATTTTAAAACGAAATCTATTGCCTAAATGCTTTGATCCTTCAACGGTTTGCTCTATCATTTGTAAAAAAAATGAGTACTCAATATGATAATGGATAACGGAAACATAAAGATAGGAACAGTATCAATTCTATCATTTTCCTTACAAACTATCGTTTTATTGATAACACTAAATTCTTTTTTCTATTTCTAGCCAAATCAAATACGCATACTGTGCTGCTTTTTGCTATGTTCACTCCATTCATACTTAACCTCATAATTCTCAACAACCGTACGATATATATGTTCAAACGAACTATTTGGACAATCTAGACATATTAGACACTTTCGAATTAGATAATATTTAAAAAAAGCTTAATAAATATTCGACAGTATACTTAGCAGCATTCAGCCTCAGGATATGTCGTAATAGGATAATAGATCAGGTTTTTGATATGTCTCACTATATACTGAATATGTGTAACACAGAAAGCAATAGTTGTTCAATATAATCATTCCCAACACCAGCAATTAATTTGAATTAGACATCTGTTAACAAATAACGAACATTATCTTCGTATTACGATATTGTTCTAACATTGTGGGGGGATTTGTGAATAGTACATTAGAAAACAGTGAAGGCGTACAGAAACAACACTTATTCTTTCATTTATATGTTTCATGGTCTTGTTACCCATTTTGTCTAGCAAGAAAGATGAATAAAGTCTATGGTTAGCGAAGATGATCCATTTTAATTATATCATTAAATTATTTTGTTTTTAAACAAAAATCATTAGTATCATCAATTCAGAAAGATGACTGCCAAATAATAATAAGACTTCAGATAAATGGTTATTTTACCGTCTTGAATCAACTTACTAATAAATCTCAATCGTTGGGATCATGAGTCAACTGAAGCTAGACAAACGTGGAAAACCTTGAAGAACTAGACGGCTGTTTCGTCCTATTGTGGAAATCCTCAGTAGTATGTATCCACGATCCCGCCACACGAGATTCGAACCCAGGACCTATCGGTCTAGCGTACGAGAGCTTAACCACTAGACCACTGAGCCGGCCGTTAGTCAACCGTGTTAATGTCTAACTTCAACCAATAAATGTTTATTTATACTTCAACATTTATGGATACAGAGAAAATATACAGATTAATAAAAGTGATTTTAATTATTAGTACGTTAGTGTTCATTTACATCTTATCTAGAAGAATGAATAGATTTCAAATAGGATTACTATACTGATAGCTGTAATAATTCATTAAACAACAATTTCTAAATGATATTTGTAAACATATTTACTATTTTATTGACCTTTTCAAATAGGAAATATCTGATCATCTAAATCGACTTCATATGTCATGTTCAAGATAAACAATCAGATGTGGTATCAGATCAAAAGTAGTACAAAGTATTAGACAAATGCATGTTTATAATGATAATGTGGATGCTTTAAAGAAAAAAAAATTTTGTATATTATGGCGTAAACACTTAAGGTTACAATTATAAGATTATCTGAAGTTTGATATACCGAATAAGATTGTTAGTCACTTCAATAGCAACAAATTGATTTGTACTTTACACATAACACAAATGCAATGTAACCATTTACTAAACTTTATATACAATTTGTTTTTCTCCTCAGAATAAAAGAGAGTAAAACAAGTTACACACTTTTATGGTAAAATGTATATCCAGGGTATAACCTGTTAGAACGTTTATCAAGAAAATCTGTATGGCATTGCTTTTTAAGTTATCCAAATTTATAAAGATTATTTGGCTTAATATTTTGATTGATTAACTGCTAATTCTTAACAGCTAAATTGTAACCATTAAGTTCTATTCATCATGTTCAACATTTAGGCACATCAAATACCTTACTTATATTAAAAGATTAATTTTTTTTTGGTTGAGATCATGAATCAAATGGTTAAGTGCTCAGGCGCGAAGTCAGTAGGTCCTGGGTTCGAATCCCGCTCGCGCGATCGTGGATGCGCACTGCTGAGGAGTCTCATACTAGGACGAAACGGCCGTCCAGTGCTTCCAGGTTTCCAACGGTGTTCTAACATCAATTGATTCATGATCTCAACCAAAAAACTTAACAATCTCCACAACCCCTATACTGATAGAAGATTAATATTTGAACGAAGAATATTCTTTTTGATAAATTCTCTCCGAAATTGCAAATTATTAATTTGAAAAACAGCCAGATCTATAGTAAAGTGCACCGTTTTAAGCGTGAGAATTTAGGTTTGTCAAACAAAGCCGCTTTTTCTCCCCTGGCCAAACTCAAGGCCAATTCATCAATAGTAACCTTAGTTATTGAATGACCTAATTTGACTATTGTACTTACGACCTTTCGTACTCAAATGTAATTATCCCTGTTATCTTTATTCACAAATCTTCGTACCATTATTATTACTATTGGTTAAACATCATTCTTAATCTCCCCAATATATGATTTATTTACTTCGCATTCAATCCACCTTATTTTTTACACAATATAGTCTTCCATTAAACATTTGACCGAATTGTAGTCGCACTATTATTTCTCTCACCCATATTTCTTCTGATCATGGATCTTAAATTTTTACTTGACAAATAAGCCGATTTAAGTTAACGTTCTATATGAATCATATCAACATTAACAATTTTATAGTGGAATCTAGGATGTGCGTTTCGTCCTATCTGGGACTTGTCAGAGTGATGTTCACCCTGGGGCTCGAACCCAGCACGGTTCGCCTCAAACTCCATTGCGTTATCCACTTAGCTACTGAGTCCTGATAGCTACTCATTTGTGCAATGGGGTGAAGTTGAAATTCATTTAATATTGTTTACTTGAATCTTCCCATTGATGTTTTAGGACTGTAATTGATCAGTCTCTTATTGGCATATGTGCATACTGTGTGTATTACCTAATTATTGCCTTAATTCACAAGCATTATAAGCAAAGATGGGTAGTGACTAGCAGTGGAACCCAGGACGCGTGTTTCGTCCCATCCGAGGCTCATCAGTTGGATATACCTTCGTCTTAGAGTTGATGCTCACTCCAGTCCTAGCCACTATTCATCTTTCCCTAAAATGCTTGCGAATTAAAGCGATACGCACAGTATACCCTTATACCAATAAGAGACTTATCAATTGCAGTCTTAAACATCAATGAGAAGATTCAAGTAAGCAACATCAAGTGAATTAATAATTTTATTGTATTTTGTTCGACAATCTTAAATTCACAAGATATAAGCAATGCACTTTACACTAAACCTTGACATTTTTCGGATTATTAATTTGGATAACATAATTGTAGAACCTAAAGAAAATTTATCGAAAAGTATATTCAAATATTAGTTTTATTTTTA
The DNA here is from genome assembly GCA_944470205.2 of Schistosoma margrebowiei. Lineage (NCBI taxonomy): Eukaryota > Metazoa > Platyhelminthes > Trematoda > Strigeidida > Schistosomatidae > Schistosoma > Schistosoma margrebowiei. The sequence goes on along the minus strand of OX104028.1, from coordinate 43,425,348 downwards.
TGTTCTTTTTAGTGTTTCATATAAATTGATAAGGTATTATTATCCAGTTTTTGTTGTTGTTTTGTTTTTGCTTTCAAACTGTTTGGTATATTCATAGTCAGTTTTCAGTGTGTACTAAATTGACTTATAATTTTGCATAGAGCAGTATATACATACAAATATCAAATTAGAGAAAAAGGTAACTTAAGTGACAAAAAAAGCAAATTTCATTAGAATGTATTAAAAAGGAACAAAAATGTGAATTTATTTAATCATTGATCGATAAGTTGACAAAGGTTATCACAAAAGGAAACGAATAAATAAATGTTGTAGAAAATTATTTAATACTGCTTTGTTTTAAATGCAAATATGGGATGTTCCGCAAGCAAACAAAATATTAACGCCTAATATGTCATATTTAAATATATCATCGAAGAAGACTAAAATAAACGTTTTTTAATTAGTTACAAAAAAGAATAATAGTCAAGTTCTGAGTAACATTTCAACGTGTTTTTCTGATCCGTTCTTTGTTTTGAGTTAAAAATCGTTTGCTGTCTCTGGTTCAAGATGTATCAACAACCACTGGAGTATTTTGAAATAAAATGGCGATTCCGTAATGTGTGGGGATGGTAGGTCCCCACAAATTATTTAGTAAACGTCTTATTATTGTAATTATATTTCGGAAATCTAAATTTCTCGTTTTTGCGCCAAAAGCGCCCATTTTTGCTTACGGATTGCATTTCACACTTGAAAAGATTCTAAATACCATTTGTTTATTTCCTCTGTTGTTATATTATTTTGTGAGGTTCCTCAAGGACATGTTTAGGTTATATATATATATATATGCTTGAGTTGTGTGCTTGTTGATGTTCGTGCTTCTGTAAGCTTGTTCAATATAACTGGCCTTCAACTGAACCATGTCTTCTTCTAGTTAGCAGGGCTGAGACACATTGGTATAGTTTCGCTTGTCTTATCGTTGTGTCGTTGATTTTCCATTCCGTTCGTCGATTTTAAGCGATTTCGTAATCATGTAGATATTGTAAATTTTCATCGACATCACCATCTGGCAGATAGAACTTGAATGTTTTTAAACTTCTTAAGTATGATAATATCCACACATTTCACAATATTCTTTCCGATGGGGATAATAATATGCTTTCATTTGCAAATTTCAACCGTTTGGAATAGTCTCAGTTTTATGGTAGACTTGATGAGTAATACAGTATTATTTGTCCACAGTGCTGTTTTGTTGTAAAATATATCTGCCGTCTTGATTAGATAGATGATTTGTATGAGAAATTCAGTGTAAATTCACTTTTTAATCTTTTATAACTGTTAAATTCATCATTATATTGTGAATAATACACAGAACGTAATTTTCATCTACGTCATATTCTATTAAAGAAAAACAATTATATTTTCTCTGAAGAGGGTTTAGTGAAGATTTTAGTGATTCAATAGTTGAATCATGAATCAATTGAAGCTAGACCGCTAGAGAAAACCTAAAAGCACTGCATGGCCGTTTCATCCCAGTATAGGACTCGTCATCCCGCATCCACGATCCCGCCGGCGGGATTCGAACTGAGAACCCAAAGGTTTAGTGCATGAACGCTTAGCCACTATGCCACTAACTCGGCTGGGATCCAGCCGTGTTAATGTCTAACTTCAACTGAGCCACAAAATTGAGCGACACATCCACTATTGTCTTCAGTGAGTTATTATCTTACAACAGACCCGGTTGAATTCCACTGGTCACTACTTCTGATTAAAACTCCAGGATTTGCAACTTGAAGGCAGTCACGAGTGAGCATATGATGATTATAATCAGATAGGGGTTTTGTGGATATTATAGTAATTTTTCCGAATTGTTATGGTTATTAATAGCACGATTAAATTGTCATCTATCTCCACCTTAATTAAAGGAAACTCCCTTTATTAATTGCTATATTATGGTTGAAGTTTGTTTATATGACACACCTGTTATCATCATTATTTATTGCTAATTTTCGGATATGAGAGATTATTCAATTTATCAAGAACAAAGACATTTCACATCTAAGATTTAGTATTAAGTAGATTCTTCAAAAAACAAAATAATCGTTTGTTTTTGCATTATGGGTACGCCTCATGCGTTCTAAATTATAAACGTGGATAATTATTCCAATATTGTTAGATATGACGTATTGTAATTATTTTATGGATAAGAATTCAGCAATTACATAACTTTCTAACTATATCAGAAGACTTCGTTTTTCCAGTTAACAAACATGAAATTGTACAAAATAAGCTCAGCTGAAAGCCACACAAACATATATTACAAAAGATCCAAGCATAAACTGATTTTGCGTTACTATCCCAAGTTAAAATGATTCGTATTGTTATTTGGACCTAATTTTATCCAAATTCGTTATTTAAAATTTATTGATACAAATTTTAGACAAACTCACTAAGTATTCGTTAAAGCAGAATAGTAAGCCTATACAGAATAGATGGAATCCTGAACACATCTTTCAATCGGTTCACTCTGAGACTCGAAATCACTTCCATCCAATACAAACGGTATTGCTTCATCCACCTAGCCACTGAGTTCGGATGGTTACCTTATATGTAGCAGGTATGAATTTTGATTCAATTTATGGTGTTGTTAATATTTTGAACAGTTTTGATTGACATTTGTGCATCGTGTGCAAAGTGCCGTGATATGAACACTAAGGCACAAGTTGTTATGGAGTTAATGAAATTTGGCTATCATTATAATCCAGCTGGTACATTGAGCTGACAAGTTACAGACAGGATGAGGTGCACGTTCTGTATTTTACGTTTTATCTATTAACATTACTTTGTGAAGTAATAACTACAGTAGGGCAGTCCACATGGTATACACATAGGCCAACAAAAACTGAACAAAGTTCAGTTAAAATATAAATAATGAGATATTTAAACCATTACAAATTACTGAGTTTGTAAGTATGAATGGTAAGGTTGAACTTGATAATTTCAAATAAATTGAGCATTTGGTAGAAGGCTAAAAATATTATATATTTTTATATTCCATGGAGTAGAAAAATCTTGTTTCTGACGTTTCATGACTTAATGTAAGGCACTTCTTCAGAGTAAATAAATGTAATGTTCAGTTACTCTGAAAAAGGGCTTACGTTAAGTCATGAAACGTCAGAAATACAATTTTCCTATTCATTGGGATACAAAGAAAGGTATACCAATTACTAACACTACAAATGAAATGAGAACAGGAAGTATTCTCATTTTATCTTTGCTTAATTGCATTTCTTCCTTGTACTAATATAATTTTTAAGTCAACAATAATGAATGGACAATAAACAATGAATCTTGTCCAACGTTGAGGTATTTTTTTTATAAACTCTGCTCATATATCTCAGAAAATTCAACTGTCCATTTGTTTTGTGTTACTTAAAATCCACGATTTCGTACATCTGTACAAAGAATAGTTGTTTATGGTTGGCACTATTTTCTGAATGATTAATTCCTGAAACACTCAAGGTTTCAAACTGAGTGTGAAAAATACGAATTACTGTAAGATTTAGCCTTAATCACTTTTCACATTTTACGCAGAAAGTTATGATATTACATAAGAAAACAGAAATTCTACAAGACTGCTTAGAATATTTTATTTCTCCAAATCTAGATTTATTTTATTTTCAGTTAACAGTGAAAATAACAGATGTGTTTATAAAATTAAGTTGAACTTTGTTGAAGATTTATTTAGAATCGAGGAATTGATTCCATGGGTTTCGTCTCTAAAGTCAAAATATAATATATCCTGTTTACTATTTATTGAGTAGCTTGATGAAGGAGACTTCAATAGTTATTTTAAAAAATCTCGATGAAATTCTTCTGCCGCCTGGAAATAGGACTGAAGTCTCTTTTTCGTCCTGATACAAATTGCACTCATGACATAAATAATCAAAGTTTAACTACGCTTTTTGTCATTTTTAAAGTAAATTCAACGCATATGATGATATCATTAGTGAACATGTTTCAATGCATATTAAAGGACTGGACGACTAGAAAAAACAGTATTTTTCTTTAAATACTTTCACAGGCTCGTTTTATCTTGATTGCAGTTAATTCACTTGATATTGTTTTATTTGAATCTTCCCATTGATGTTTTAGGACTGAAGTTGATCAGTCTCTTATTGGCATATGTGCATACTGTGCGTATGCCTCGATATTGCCTTAATTTACAAGCATTATAAGCAGAGATGCATAGTGGCTAGCAGTGGAATCCAGGACGCGCGTTTCGTCCTGTTTGGGACTCGTCAGCCGGATGTATCTGCATCTCAGAGTTGATGTTCACTATGGGACTCGAACTCAGTACGGTTCGCTTCAAACGCCATCACGTTATCCACTTAGCTAAGAGACTGATCAACTTCAGTCCTAAAACATCAATGGGAAGATTCAAATAAAACAACATCAAGTGAATTAAACTTCACCCCATTGCACATGCAAGTGGCTATCAGGACTCAGTAGCTAAGTGGATAACACGATGGCGTTTGAAGCGAACCGTACTGAGTTCGAGTCCCAGAGTGAACATCAACTCTGAGAAGCAGGTACATCCAGCTGACGAGTCCCAAACAGGACGAAACGCGCGTCCTGAATTCCACTGCTAGCCACTATCCATCTCTGCTTATAATGCTTGATTGCAGTTAGTCTATCCACTTGTTACTAATAATGATGAATAATAATATACTTCTTTACAGCTTGTTTAATGAGTTGGAAAATGATTCATTCGCACTATATTGTATAGATATATTTTAAATCAGTACACCTTAACTACGAAACTAATTATTACTGAAGAAGTCTACAAATTTCATAGACTTAAAAAACGTTCTTCATACATATCTGCTTGTAATTCCTCTACATAATAAAACGAAAACCTATTTAGCTTCCTAATATAAAAACCATGAATTTCACTTAAACTAAAATTTGATTACGAATACATTAAGATCAGTTTCATTATCAGTATGTTGGTTTTTGGAGCTTGTAATATTATAACAATTGAAACGGATATCCTGAAGTTTTAGTGAGATACCATGACCAGTGTAGTTTAATTCGTGTCGTGTGTGAAACAGTTATACACCTCAGGGTTGCGCACGATCATGGATTAATCAAAGGTAGACATCAACACGGTTGGATCCCAGTTTAGTGGTCTAGAGGTTAACTATTCGTGCATGATTTCGAAGGTCCTGGTTTCGAATCACACGTATGGATCGCGGATGTGCACTGCTGAGGAGTCTAATACTAGAACAAAACGGCCGTCTAATTCTGTTGTGTTTTCAGTGGTGGTCTAGCTTATATTAACTAGCGAATTAAACTATTAAAACAAGTGTTATATATATATATATATATATATATATATATATATATATATATATATATATATATATATATATATATTCGATACAACAAAACTGAAGTCATAAAGTAAAATGTAATTAGTGTAAAATTTCACAGTTTAGACAAACTTCATAATCCATTTTAAGAAAGCAATAAACATTATATCGAAAAGAACAAAGATTCTGCTAGAATTTTCGTTCTTGCTCTTTTCAAAATGATAAAAGGAACTATGTGTTTAAAATATCATACCATAACAAATCACTAAAATTCGGAATTCTAATAGGAAGCTAAGATATACATGAATGTTTTAATTTATTATAATAATGGTAATTTTAATGTTTGCTTATGATTAACATTAAAGAAATACGAACATTGTGAAAGGTATTTATTTTTCCGTCTCTAAAGAATGAAATCTAATTAAATGTTCTCTTGCGTTTCTTTTCAGATTTATCTAAAATTACAACTAACAACTGTTTTACATAGAAACAAAACACGACATAGTATACTACACTTAATGAAGTCTCATATGAACTAATCATTTTGAAAATAAGTCAAGTCATTAAATATTGTATGAAGTATACTATTATTTTGCGTGCTCAGTAACATTTATTAAGTGTATTTTTAATGTGGAGGCAGAATCGGAGGCTTAATTCAAAGTAAATAGATAACATCTAAGAAAGGTTAACTTGAACATTTATAATAGTTTAATGTCTTAATAATTATAAGATCCTGTAAACAGACTATCAAACATTATATTTCAGATTGTGTTGCTTGAAACACTTAATAAGGGAATGATAACAAAATTATCTAAATAAGCATATATGGATAGTGGTTAGCAGTGGAATCCAGGACGCGCGTTTCGCCCTATTTGGGACTCGTCAGCTGGATGTACCTTCACCAACTCAGAAATGCAGGTACATCCAGCTGACGAATCCCAAATAGGACAAAACGCGCGTCCTTGATTCCACTGCTAGCCACTATCCATCTTTGCTTATAATGCTTGTAAATTAAGGCAGTAATGAGTCAATACACACAGTATGTACATATACCAATAAGATACTGATCAATTACATTCTTAAACATCAATGGGAGGATTCAATACTAAATCCAAGTGAATTAAATCATCTGAATGTTTAAATAATTAAATAAAATGATCAGTAGGATAATATGGTCAGGTAAGGAAACGAATAATATCTTGGAAGTTTCGAAAAATGCCAAGTAGGATGTCATATAGCACTAGTGATCATAATAGAAATTGGTTATTCAATTTGACTTCAGTGATTTTCACCACAGTGTTGTGATATTTTACTGTAACGTACTTGAAATCAAGTGGAAAACAGTTGGTGAATACCTAAGCTGTTAATGATATGCAATGTATACATATATATGTTTTATAGCATCACAGTTCCACATTACTCCTAATACAGTTTTCCCAAATACTGGAATCACATCTGGTGTTTATCTGAAGCCATCACTTCAAATAGAAGACATTACTGATTTGTTAAATAATTGGATTCTCATACTAATAGAACTACTACTTCAGCTTTATTATTTTTTATTTAATTCTATCACAAAATCGGATTGGATAAACTATTTTGATTACGAATTAGCGTACGTAATACATGGTTGAACAATAGACCATAGAGAGTTTAAACTCAAGAATTTCACTATAGGAGTTATGAAAACTAGATTATAAATCTAATGTCAACAATAATTAGGATTATAAATATAGTTGATGTATTATTATATATGAAATAACAGTTAGTCATACGAATGAGAATCAAAACACATTGTGTCCTCAATAACACAAATAGTTTTACTTTTCAAGTAAATATCACATTCAAAGCTATAGTTTTGATGAATACTAAATAAATGAATTCGCTGCACAACATTATATTGTAAAAGCAGATATTATTTACTTAATCATTCATGCTTTCAACAACAAATAGGTCAGAAATTCAATGTCACAGAATATTTGCAAACTGTCAGAATCAATCAAGAATAATTCGATTACATAGAAACTTTGTTAAGTAAGATTATAAAACGTTAACATTTATAATACCAGTGAAATTGTTCATTTAAGTTTGTTAGAAGTAAAAAAATTGTAATGTTGACAATGGATATAAAACATGGACATTTTGTTATCCTAGTCTAGTTTTATTCTTTTATGATCGTATGAATTTTAATTTCATAAATTAACTTAAATAAAACACCCCAGTTTATGTTAAACGAACATACTAAAACAAAAACGAATCTGTTTGATATTAATTAATTTGAAATTTTATTATCAAAATGTAAAATAAATCACCATTAAATTAAAAGAACTAAAATGAAAATAATATTATCCTCACAAGATGGTATCTATGGTTGTGTACCATTGAATGCATGAATTGATTTTATAAGTGTATTTCAAGTGTACATTTAATGTTTACTTCTCACAATGAGTGACTTTTATTTAATCTCTTTAAACTTAGTAGAAAACACATAACTAATATCAAATCCTAACAATTGTTCTTAGTAGTTACCTGATTTAAAACTTCTATCACTCCTCAGGTATATTCCTTCTTCATAACATTTAAACCTTATTAAATAATCCAGTCAACTTTTCAGAGATCCTTACCGACCTTATTGGCTGAAACGGCGTACCGGTAAATTGTGCAACAAATAACACAAAGAATAAAACCATTTCATATATATATTTGTACATAGATACGCATATATTAATTCTTTTTGTTGTTATTTACTCTTTTCAGTCATTTGGTTAATTTCCTTCTGATTGACTGTTTTAGAAAGAAATACAACTTATTGATGAGAATATTTGTGCATGTTCTTTTCCTTTTTTTTATTGCATACTATATGAGATATGAATAAACCTCTTCATTTCATTTTTAACTAAAAAGAAATTGTTTTATATTCACGCACTTGTTATCAAGTATCTCAACCATATAGTGTTATTTGGACACCCAAATGGTTTGTCCTAAGTAAGATGAAATATATTTCCGATATTTTATTGATAATATTGATACACATTATATGTACCATTACTGTTTAATGTAAGACAAGCTTAGAAAAATATATGATATGTATTTTTAACTTATCCTTAATCTCAATAGTTGAAATCATGACTCAATTGAAGCTAGATCATCATGGAAAATCTAGAAGCACTGGACGGCCGTTTCGTCTTAGTATGGGACTTCTCAGCAGTGCGCAGCCATGACGAAATAGACGTCCAGTGCTCCCAGGTTTTTCATTGACTCGTGATTTCAACTATTGAAATTACTACAATCTTCACAAAAACCCTTCTGATAATTATCCTTAATCGTCATTTGGGTTGTAGACTTTACTATGGTTTACTTCTAGAAGACTGATAGACATAGCATAAATAAAACAAGAGAAAATACGTTTTCGATTGCAAATTTTCATTTGGTTTTCGTTACAAGAATATTTAAAGCAAATATGTTCTGATGACTTTTATGATATTGAGATTGATTCCAATCCATGTTAAATATGTGAATATACAACTTACACTTTATTATTATATTTTCTATATGCCTCCGGCCTATCAAAAAGCATATAATTAAATATTTTACTTAGATTGATGTAAACGTGTTATTCTCTATTAATTATAACCGTCTACGCATTTCATTTCTGAATAGAATTTATACAGTTGTCAATATTCTTTGAACAGTTGTTATGAATTACAGAAAATGCGTCTCTATAAAGTCATTCAGACAGTTATACTAACATAAAAGTATTGTGTATGTTATAAGAGTATTTTATTTTAACTGAAATGATATTTTGCGCCAGGAGATTTCTAGTGGTATATGTATCTGATTAGCCTTTAGTTTTCATAATAGATATATATATATAGTAAAATAAGTCATTAAGATATATTAACTATTTATGAAACCGTATGTTTAGAAGAAAATCTAATTCTATCTATATAGATGAAAGTAACATTCACTTAAGCATAATAAATATCAATTAACTGTTAAACAAAATACTATAGATGACAATGACCTGTGTCCATTCCTCAAAAGTGTAAGATTTCTTCATCGAAGTAATTCATGAAGCATGTGGTCAACATATTAAAAGGATGTTCTATATTATTCAATTTCATAAAATACCTATCAACACACACACATTCACTTTGGTTGACAAGTTTCTCATCAAAATGTTTAGTAACATGTCTTTATTCTTTGTATACATGACTTAGAACTGTATTATCAAAATATTTGTTTCAATGCCCTAAATATAAATCGTAAATGAATAATTTCTAAAATAACAGATAAAACAGGAATTTCAAACGCTTTTTTTGCTTTGATTACAAAATAAATATCTAGGAAAGAATAAAAACTTAACATTAGTAAATTATAAGTTTAACAGTCTACATTTTTTGTAATTGACGAAAATCAGAATAATTGAACTGATTGAATATGATGAATCAAGTCCTAATATAATGCTATCAATTCACCAAAAGATTCAACTTAATATTCATTTGATCCTAAATGTAAACAAAATTGATCCATGATTTAACTAATGAAACTAATGGATCATATTTCATATCTTACATAGGCTACAATTCAACTAGATTACCATAATTCATAAATGATCATCATTTTTGGTTTGTTACTGTATAACACAAAAATGTGATAGATTCACAGCATTTCATATTTATACCAAACTTATTTAAGCAGCAATAACGATTAAAATAATATTCATTTCAGTGCAAATACGATATAAGAAAAGCCGTTTATAAATAATAATGAGCTATAGAGTGATTTAACGGATAAATTACAACTAGAGAGCATGTATAAAGAGTAAATAAAGATAGTGACTCAAAAGTTGACATTATAACAAACAGTAAAATCTAAAATTTGATAGTCACCAACAAACTGGAAGCTACTAAATCACCGCTGTTAAATGGACCTAGACTAAAGTAAAATATTTGTGCAATACTCAATGGTTTCGAATTGTTTCTAAGCTGACGTTTTTATGAAGCAAAATAGGCTTCGTATTATAAATATACGTTAGTACATTACAACCATATGATAATATAAATGATTTTAGCAACACAAGAATATTGGATATTGTTAAATGTAATGTAGTGATTTAATAAACGGTTTACGGCAAACCATATAGATAAATGGTCTCGTTAGAATGAATAAAAAATGTAACTCAATGTATGTAACATGAAAGTCATTACGTTACAAAATGTATACCAGTGATATTTCTAAACATAACGTTGAAGCATCATCAACATTAAGTAAGCTCACTAACTATGTTTATTAATTATGTCTTCAACTTGAGTTTTCTGGATTTGCTTTTATGCTACTTTAACAATTTCACTTAACACATAATCTAATACAAGAAAATATTGCATGTTAACAAGTTTATTTTATTTATAATTCATAATACGACTTTCATAATCTTGACAAAACACTTATTACACTGAACGTGATAATCATATTTCTATCATAATTATGAAATTACAATCGTAGATTATGATAAAACATTTACTAGATACAATAGTATATGTCCATGCATATGTGTTTAAAGCAATCGGTAATCATAAACATAATAGAAATGGTGATAATTATTAAGTTAAAACATTATTTCACTTTATTAACATAGATACCTTCATAAATTGTACTTCAATAATTTATAAATTCATTTCTACTAATAATGATGCCTGATAAGTGAAGTAAACTAGGTATGTATACAAGAATAACTGGTTATCATTAAACATTAAAAAAAGGAATAACTGAGAAACGTCCGTTTAGTAACCATATTGAGTTTTTATTCTTTCTTCAACTAATCTAAGGTAGTAATAAAGATCAACCTCAAGTAATTTTAATTTAAATGAATATTACTCACAATTCAACAATAGAAAAAGAGTTTGACAAGAATTAGACACTGAATATGTAGAAGACATTAAAATGAAAATTTCGACTTTGAATAATCTGGTCAATTAAACTTTAGATAATTCCAATAATCTCTGGTGTGAATTTAAAGTTTAGTACAATCAATATCAATAGTTTGTTTTCATTTCGATTATATTCTTCTAAGAAACCTTCAGATGAAATTACTGAACGAAAGACTGAAATCATTTCGATTCAAATCAGTCAGAATGGTTGAATACAATTTCTATGTTTAATGTAGATTAACTGAAGTTTTACTAAACTCAATTATCGCTTTGGAACACATCCGGATAAAGAACTATCAAACTATATATATAGGTTAACTTTGAAGTACTTATGTCCTTTATAAAAAAATAAACATTTTGCATAGTTTTTGATAAATAAATGAAACTCACCTGTATCATAAAAAATGGAAGCCAACAAAGACAAAAACATCCCATTATAACTCCAAGTGTTTTAATAACTTTTGTATCGGAATTCCCACGAGATCTTCTTCCATGAGCTTCTCTGGATAATTCATTGGTTACATTCATAGAATCAGTTAATAGTTTTCTTGATGAGTAAGAGTTTAATCTTTTATCATTTTCTATTGTTTCACAAATGTCATTTGTATCTCCATCTTTTTTCACACCATTATTAATTGCATTAGTTACTATGTGCTCATCAACTGACTGTACATATTCACCTATATTTGTACTTGTAATTTGTAATTCCTGTATATTCTTATCTAATATCGGTTCTGAATGTGAATTATTTGATATAGTTTCTGGCACTTCAGTTGACTTAGATGATGTGCCTGGTGTCATTTTTGACTGACCACTGCGTGACATTTCTCTAGCCAATTTGAATATCCTGCCATACAGAATAATCATCACTATAAGTGGTAGATAAAATGCAAAAAATGTTGCATACACCTGATAACCAACATTTTTACTATACTCGCAGGCACATTTTTGAAATGGCTCTTTCCAGCCAAAATTTGGTGGTATACTTATTAATGCTGAACCTATCCATGCAGTAGCTATCATAGCAGCCATACGTTGTGGTGTTCGTCTACTTGCATATGTCAGTGGTTTTGTGATAACCAAATACCGATCAATTGAAATTGCACATAGATTTAATATTGATGCAGTACATAATAGTACATCGAAAGATATATACATATCGCATAAACCTTCATTAAACGGCCAATAACCTTGGTATGCATCAATTATTGTAAACGGTAAAACTAACAAAGCTACAAAAAAATCACTGAATGCTAAACTTCCAATAAGAATATTACTTGGTGTTTGAAGTTTTTTCACAAGTATCACGGCTAAAATGACTAGAAAATTTCCTCCAGCTGTAGCTATTGCAACAATTAATGATAAAATAAAAATTATCCCTGTTATCAATGCAGAATCATTTTCACTAATACATTCTGAGGTACTCAACTTTTGAATTGATAATGCTGATTTAATACTAGAATTATTCTGTTGTGAAATAGTCATTGTTTTATTATCAATGATCCAATATGATATATTCAATGAATTCACATTTGTAAATAAACCATTATATGAAATAAATAAATGAATAAGTAATAATTTAAATCGATGTTCATGTTTAGTTAGAATATACCACATTTTTCTTTAAAAAAAATAAAAATAAACAAATCTATATTCAATGTTCTATGTTTATTTTGTTTAAATGAACTTCATTATTGGTGATAATTTCAAAAATTAGAAACATTTGAAATTTGACTCAATTTCTTTATTTAAAAAAAAAGAATGATAATTGATTTATTCGACATTTTTGTAATATGAAACCATTAGATAATACAAACAATATTGATATATTCCATTTATAGGTTTATCATAATATTTCATTCAATGAGAATACATTTTAAGTAATAAAATTGTTAAACAAACTTTCCATATTATGTTATATGAATTTGAATTTGAATCCTCAATATTCTAGAAAAATTATTGATCCCTAGCAACATTTAGAAAAAAGAACAATATATCATTAGATATTTTTCCCATTGTATTTAATTTAATTAATTGATTTATACTATTCAACGGGTTTGATGGATGATACCTCATATATAATAAAAGTAAAGTCATTAGATTAATAGGCGGACATACAGTTGAATAAATGATTGTTATAAACAAATTCAATTCTAATTCCAGGAATATAGAACCAACCATACCTTCAACTCTGATCTAGTAATATATGTACAGACATTAAAAAATTACAGACAGACCTATTTATAAACAGACAGTTTAAAAATACCTGTCATAGTAGAAATGTATATATATTTTTTCTTTTTAAATACGTTGTCACATAGTGACAAGAGTTATGTGTATTTACATATCTGTGTGTGTGTTCTTACGTGCGTGTGTGTGTGTTTGTAAGCAATGAAAACCTAGTAAATGTCTAATGATGGGGATAAAATAAAAAGTAATTACGATTGTAGTAAGCAGATCATTAAAACTTTCGTGTGACAAGTCAATGAAAATTCTTAACTGACATTGTATTCATCTATATTGAAATATTTTGCATTTTAGAGACTAAAAGATTTTTTTTTCTTAAATTCATTTGAAGGGATTGTTTGAATCTTCATGTTGACATTAAAGTCTAGAAATGATCAGTTTATTTTAGTATATGTGCATCATATGCGGATCGCTCAAAAACTACCATTAAACATAAGAATTTTAAGTAGAGTTTGATAAAAGCTAGGTCAATTATACAGATTATGTATTTTGTAGTGTTTTGGACTTGTCATCTGGTTATTCCTGCATCAAAGTTTCGGTATTCACAGCATCCTCAGTAGAGGATCTTTAATAATGTAATTTCTTATAGTATTTTATCATGGTAAGGAGCCAAATTATTGTACATCTAATCAAATGAAACAATAAAAATGCTTATTTAGTGCCTCAGAATTATCGTATCAATTCACAAGATTTGAAAGGTTCAGAAAAATATACCTAAAGATGATGATGATTATTCATATTGAATTTAGCATTCCTTTAAACTACCCAAGTGGTTATTTTGAGTCAGTCACCTGACCTATAAGTACAAAGTACAGTCAAGTTTTTGAACTTTAGAATTTAAATGTGAATGACATTGTGAACTTCAGATATATATTTGTAGATAATTGAATGACTATTAGATGGACTTTCTTTCTGTATCACTTTCATACTCAGGAAATACATTTAAGATTTAAGACTTGATATGTTTATGTTGAAAGTGGTTATAACTGTAACTAATTCTAAACAATCTAAAACTAATAACATATGAGAAACAAACTTACGATCATTTGGAAGCATTTAGATGTTTTCATCCGTTTTTTATAAATTATCAACATCTATCAAAAGAAAATCTCTAGTGTAGTTGGTAAAGATGTTATGATGTAAAGGTCTAAAATGAATTGCACCATGAAATGTTTAAACACAGGAGGCCTATGTATTTGTTAAGATTTTTAACAGAAATAATAGAATGATGGCAATTGTATGAAAAATTATTGTCCACTTAACAGATATGAAAACGTTAAGTGAGGAATTATTAACACAAATAGTATGACAAATCAATAATTGAGATATTGGAACGGTGTATTCACAACTAGTCTGTCAGAGATGAACAACTTAAAACATTTACGTCCATAGTGCTATTGGGTCTATCATATTTTTTTCTAATAAAGAGTTCATGTTCAAGCCACTTAATTTCTAATGCCACCACACTGCATAAGTTATTGATTCGTACTTCGTTCGGAAACCCTCTTTTAACCATATCGATTATTTTAAAGGATATTTTCAGTGGAGGGGTGATAACACAAATGAAGACATATTTCGGTGAAATTAATCTGTTTTATTATTCACTTGGTATTGACTTTATCACTCATATTATTTTAAACAGATTTTTTATTTATTATAAGGTGATCATTGTTTATAAAAAAAAACGATAATTTATTAGTTCATATATTGTGAAGAGGGTAGAGACCACAATAGTAAAATTACTCCAAGCATTACATACAGACAAACAGCAACATGTAGTTTTGTGGAATCGACTTCAGTATTTGACTTTTTTGTAATGAATTAAATGGATGTTATATAGTTGTTAAGAGAAGATATGTTCACATTAAATAGGAAATTTGCAATCATTCAATGTTAATGAACGTCATGATATTTCTAAGAAAGTAATTATTTGCCGTTTTAATGTTAATCCATCCTCTTGTATGCTATGTAAGACACATAAGGTGTGTAACAGAGATAAATATAGACATGTTCCATTTGCTTCATTTACATATATAAAAATCACAAAAAGATTTTAATATAGATAAATGGTTAATTAAGTTATTTTTAGTTTTTTTCTACAATTATCAGCCTTTCCTCCAAGATATTGATATCTTAACATCTAAGTAAAATCCTTGGTCATAGAACCAAATTGAAATTCTCGATATTTACTGAATTATTGGAAACAAATTTCTCGACAAATTATCAGACAGGTATCTACCTCAGTACAATGGAAGATGGTCACGCAGTTTCGCGGATTGGTTGAGGTTCAACATTAACACCAATGGATCCCGACTCAGTGGTCTAGAGGTTAAGCTTTGACGCTTGAGACTGAAGGCCCTGGGTTAGAAACCTTTGAGCGGGATCGTACATGCGCACTGCTGAGGAGTCCCACAATAGTACGAAACATCCGTCCAATGCTTCTAAGTTTTCAATGGTGGTCTAACATCAATCGGTTCATGATCTCAACCAATAAAATAATTTATATAATTTTTTAGGTATTAATACCAAAATTGAACTTGATACTTTCAAATAAATTGAGAATAGTATGGATAGTTAATTATAAATGTATTTGTTCATAATTCAATGATTAGAAAAATTGTATTTGTGACGTTTCGCGACTTAATGTGAGTAGACAAGTAACCGAATTCGGTTATTTGTCTACTCTAAAGAAGTAGTACATATATTGTTTTTTTTTCTTACTTAAATAAACTATGTTCTTGTACAATAAAAATTTGGAGAAGCGAAAAAAACGTTTTCATCTGTGAGTTATTTACATTCGATCCAAAGCTTCGAAATTATGTTTTTTATTTTTTTTTGTTATTGAATTATATCTTTTATCACTAATCTCTTTTGCTACCATTCTAACTGTCAATACTTTTTCTATCCTCTAATGATTTACGGTATCAACTTAGACGTACACAATGTTGCTAGGATAATCCTACATTACATATGACTGAATGATGTAGTAAATTATATTCTACATAAATATCTCTAAAATAACATTATTTTTCTTGATAAGCTATCTATAGCTTTGTATATATGTTCATTAACGACGATTATGAAACTATTTTATAAAATTCTCCACTGTCTACTAGATGTTTCACTATACTAGTTAGCTACCTTATTATTTATAACAAATGAAAACAAGAAAAAAAATAGATCTAATTTCCACGTTTTGACAGTAACTATTGTAACCGGAAAACTGAAATTTTGTTTAATTTCCTGTTTTCACTATTAGTAAAATTTATAATAATAATTTTTTTTCTGTATTTCACTAAATAGACCTAAGTAAAAAGTGTTATGATGTTTATTTGTCTACCTTAATTATAAACAGATTAATTAGTTAATGATGAGATGAACTATGGAAAAAAAAAGAAACAGGAAATAGAATAGATAGGAAGTTAAGATCAGTAATTTACATTCTAAATAATGATGGAATACTTTTCTGAAGAAAAGTATAAACGCTTTATTTTTTATGAGAAATGCAATATACAATCAATAGAATATTTTGTTTGGACTTCAGTTAAATGATTCATCAACACAAATGAATAACATTCAAGAATACTACTAAAATATATACAGTCATATCTCAATTTCATTGTCATAACATGATGACTTTCCATTGTTTGTATGCTGGAAAAAAATTTTAAACCGTAGATCATTTATAAAAAGACATTATAGAAAATTCAATATCATTTGGTTTTAACTGATGTATATTACTAATGAAAGTAACCAATTGAGTTAGTAACAAAAAAGTAGCAGCTCAGCAAAAGAAGTTTCGTTTCCGATAATATCATTTATTAAAGCTGCAGAATTGTATGTTAGACTTATTATTGTTAATCGAAAATATCTTCAAGTACTAAAAAAAGAAATGAAAATCGAGTTAAAATGGTAAATAACAATAGGAAGCTGTGTCTATAGAGTTGTGCTACGTCATAACTTATTAAGAAATATCATATATACATATAAGGGTATATAATTATATAATATCTAATAAAAAATTGTTAGGATAAAGATATTTTATAAGAGACAGATAAATAACCGGAATAATTCATTGTTATAATAATAGCTAGTTAATAGTGCATGATACGAAAAATAGTCTTTAGTTGGGGAACTTGTATTGTCTGTTAAAATAACACTGTCTATGTTTATTTCTAAAAGAAAATATATACGACTTTTTCTCCTCAAAAAATCACATAAATGTAATGCCATTAATATGAATTCAGCCACATTTATACTTAAAAGTAATTTTGTTTTGAATTTCTATGGAATTTCCTTTGTTCTGTTTAGTACAATCGATGAAGAAACAGTTACTTAGTGATGCCTTCAATAATATTAGTCTTTCATGAATCTAATCTTCAATCGACTCAGCCATCCATAAAGAAATAGAAATACCTGTAATTCCATTCCTTACATCATCATTTTGGTTTCCTGTATTTTTGTTGATGGCTTAAATTTGTAATGAGATTCAGTCACAAACCGATATTAGTTGGATATCCTCTTAAGAATAGTTTATTTAATATATTTTTTCTTATTGTATGTGACTCCTCAGTAATACGTAGTTATAATCCCGTAGGTGACCGAGATATAATCTTCAGATCTTCAACTAACAAAGTACGAAGTGAAATCTGTTTGGTACTCGTATTTTCAACATTCCTATAATCGAAATCAATCCTTGACAAAACAACAAATGACTATGATTAGAACGCTTCAATTCAATAAATTTCCAATTAGTAAAATAAATCACTGTAATTAATGTTGACTAGAAAAATACTTACTTCAGTCTATTGAGAAATATGATCCGTATTTAACTATATATTAGGACTTTTTATATTTTTCTGTCCACTGAAAATTGACATCAGGACAGCAGTATTATTTGATTGTTCGTGTCATATTTAAGTGAATGAAAAACATGCCTGATCCATTTTTTACGATTATCTGACCAATAACTCTAGAACAAATCTTGTAGTCGTATAAACTACATCGCTTTTAGACGATAATGGTGCTTTTTTCACATCATGAAGAATAATTTTATGCCATGACAAGCATAAATAAACTTTTAGGTAGTATTGTTGCATAAGTTTGTTACAGTGTTCACCTACTATGATTGCTGAGTTAATTTCAACCATTTAAACCATCTCTGAAGTGAGCTGTTGACTTTAAACTTAAGGTAACTCCATGATCAAATAGATCATTGTTCAGCGTTCAGATTTTATCGGACATGATAGAGTTTTAGATCTAATCAACTTTCTTTCTGTCAGAAGTGATCGACACTTGATGATATAAGTTCAAGCGTCCAGGGAAGTCTCTATTACCTGGGGAATATTATTTCTAAAGTATGGAATATTTGAACATTTTTTTAACAATTTAGTAATTACTCTTTGTCGAAAACTTTGAAACTGTGAAGCCACTATTCTATTTAAAAAATGATCAACTTGATTGTACAAAAAGTTTTCTCTTGGCATCATACTAACTGCATTAGTGGAACATATGGATTTTGATGATGAGTAATAGACTATTATTTAATTTGTATTATTGATTATCACTTACTTTCCATTATCATATTCCAGATAAACAAACAGAACGCTGGTGAATAAAAAGTTTTATTACTTGATGACTATAAAAATTAGTTCTAGTTCAATAACCTTAATTACAGTTATTGAATGTTTACTGATTTTTTATCTCACCAAAACATCAAAGAAATAAAGACAAGAGATAATGAATTTGACAGGAATATTAAATATCCGTTTTATTAGAAAAATATATAATAACTACTATTCATTCATGTCTTTGACAGAGAACCAGAATTAATCATATCAAATTGTGTATTTATTTATTAGTATTTATTTGTTATCCTTTCTATCTTATGCCTGAATACCGGTCACGACGCTCAATACTGACTAGTGTCGAGGATGATTGGTAAAACGTTGGGGGGGGGATCAAACCGAAACGTTGCATCAGTCCATAAAGTCACTACCTTCTGGTCTTAGCTATGTTGGTAGATGCAGACCACTTGGTTGGGGGCCGTCTGACTGTCATAACCAATGGTTGGAGACTCTGCATGACATAGCTCATAATAGATCGCAATGGCGTAGATGTATACACTCTCTGTCTTCCCTCAAACTATGAGATTAAAATTACTTTGTCTTTCTTTCTGTTCTATATCCTTGTATACAATCTTCTATATATTACTATCATTGAATTAACCACTTCTATGAATTCGGTGTTCATCTTGTTGTGCTAATGAGGTATGGCAACTTGGACCGATGCATATATTTGCCTGGCCCTACTTTGTAGCTGACTGACTGACTTTGCCTACTTAAATAAGTCGGGTAATTTTTTGAATGCAATATACAAAGAACATTTAGATTAATTTACGTTTAAATACTTACTGACGAGATTTTCATTCTACTACATCAACAATTACAAATAAGTTTAAAATAAAGTGGAAAAAAAATGTAATCAATTATTTATACTGAAAAACAACGGATCTGTCAAAGATCAAAGTCAGTACTTTATATGTGGGATATCATGAAAAAACTGTGTACGATGTATGAACTTCAACTTGGAATGTCATTTTATTTGCTGAATTGTGACAGTTTGTGGAAAAATTTAAGTTAAATGTTTTATCAGGTAATTCATGGACGTCAATGTATCATGATCAGTGATATATGTAGACAGATGATTATTACTTTATATGAAACAAGATTCAACTAAATTCTACCCGTTAAAAAGTATGACATAATTGTCACAATTGATGACAAAACGTATTAGGAGAAAATCATCTATATGCTACAAAGCCTGTGAACAATTAATTTGATCATAAAATTCGAAACGCTTTTTAAGGTACTGTTTAATGTTACATTATAGCTGATATGATATGAAATACTCCTTAATTGCGGATAATTTATCCGATTTTTAAACCTCTCCAACGTCGTCTCACACACAACACGGACTTAACTCAACCAGTCATAGCTTTCATATAGAACTACAAACATTCTCTTTCGAAGCTAGCCGTTATTAAGCACATGGTAGTTGTCACAAAAATTAATGGAATATGGTCACTCATTATCATGGATTAGTTGAAATTAGACCTGTATTCCACTGGGACCCGGCTCTTTGGCCTATAAGTTTAACGTCTGGGTTCGATTTTCGGATTCGTTATCATAGGTGAGCATTGTGAGGGGGTCTACACTAGCATGAAATCACCGTTCAATGATCGGTTAATTTCGATCGGTTCGGAAGTTAAATGAAATCCAACAATCTCCAGAATCCTATACTGATAAATAGATTGGGTTTTTCAATCACTGATGCAACCCAGTTTTGAAAATCATTTATTCTTAAGATTAACACAACTATATAGACAGTCGAAATCTGTCATTCCTTAAAAAATTACTCATCGAGTAAATTATGAAGTATCAGGAACAGTATGTCGAAATTTGTTAGTGAATTAAACGTACTAGCATCGTTTGTATTACACAGTAATAATTTGCTTCTGGCACTGTATTGAAATCCCTACACCAGCAGCTATATCACAATTCATTATTGTCTCTCTGCTACCAGACATTCTGTTCACGACTAACATCATCTACTACTCATGTCAATATAAGTAGCACACACCACATACCTATTAAAATTTCACCAGCTCTGATTTGCTGTTAACTAAATTTATTTCAAAGATTAGATTATCACTATTTCTCACTAACCTCAAACTTTATCGCTATTATAACATCCACATGTTTGTCATGAAAATGAATACGGAACTGTTGATTACTAAATAAGTTTCGTCTAAATCAGTATGTTATGAAAAAAATGATAAAAAAAGACATATCAAAGTAACTTTTCTATCATTCTGAGCACTCTTTTTCTGTTTTCTTATCTAGAGTTTTTGATAATCATACTTGATTGGTAATGGGGTGGAATAGCCTTTCGCTATATTAATTAATTCACTACCATAATTTTCCAGTTCTCTTACTAAGAAAATACTGGTTTCACATATGTACGGCCTGTGGGAGGTCTCATTTTTTTTTGTCTTTTAAGGTTGTTGAAAAGTCACTTATTATGCTCTTATTCTTCGTATACTGTTTACTGAATACATCTTTTGTTATCAAAATTGTTGACCGCTATGGTGTAAATTCACATAATATTACTGTGCCCTAAAATACTTTGACCCAAGTTTATGCATTTCGCCTTCATCAAATCACTAAAATCTTTGTGATAAATGTTCGCTGAAAACAATTTATTAGTAAATGTCATTGAATAGAGTAGTTGAAAGTAGAATATTATTTTACAAAATATACATTAATCGCCCTTTCTTATGTTATAGAAATGTACTCAAAACAAGATATTCCAGTTGCATTAAGAACGTTTATTTTAGCTATTAAAACTTGTACAAAGTGATATCATTGTAATTAAAATTTGAAGAATCAACCCAAGGTCCATCATTGATTTTTGGCACTTTATCACGTAAGTAACAAAGATCAAATTATGTAAGAAGCTGTACTTTTAATGTTTATTTTTAATAAAGCTTCACATAGACATTAAATAACACAATATTTAGCTAAAAGTTATAGGCATAGATATTGATTGTACAAAATAAAAGTCAATTGGATTCATTCTATTTTAAAATACTAATTAGAGGTCAACTGGTATAGAAGCACGTAACAAACGATAAATGAATGAATATGAAAGCCTATAGAACAGATGTTGAAAGAAGTCAAACTGAATATTATGCTTTATTATTTATTATATCATATACATATATAAACAACTAAATTGATATTAGACCAACATTGGGGAATGAAAAATCAAAATACATTTCTTCTAAAATAGATCGTTATGAAATGTTAAGTTCAATTTAGATGAAGTTTGACATACTGAAAATAGTTAAACTCTTAAATCTTTCTTGAACTTTATTATTATTAAAAGAATTGTGTACTTTCCAGTGACAAGAAAAACAAAATGAAATTGTTTATTTTTATTGACGTTCAGATAGATACTTAATATTAAGAGGTTTATCAAAGTATTTATTGAACATTCATATCTCTCTTATGAACTGAGCATATTCATATGAATAAAAATGTGCAAGATGTTTGAAGATTTGTCTTTTGACTAGAAATCTTCTGAGTATCCATAACTTCCCTGTATAAACTATTAAAAATGTCCCTTCAAACTTTCCACTCAACATGAATATAAAATGTCAGTGATGTAAATACTTTGTAATTTGATTTATACATAGCAACAGATTATATTAACATTCCTTAAAAAATAATAAATGTTGACAGGTTATTGATAAAGGTTGGGGATTAAATTGTATCTGGTGTAATGAAAGTTTTGTTCGTCTAAAATGTCATAAGTTTCATGGGTGATGAAAGAATTTTCTTTCGTTTTTAGGTAGATCATACACAGAAGATCACATGATAATGAAGTTAAGTGAGATATTTTAACCAGAAATTAAGCAAACTTTAACGTAACACTAGTTAGTCTGATGACCAGATTATAAGAATTATAATGTGAAAGTTAGATTTGTTATCAAATATATTTCATTGATTGATCACCCTTTAGAATTAGATTTTAATGCACATTTTGAGATTTTCATGGTCTTAAGTGCTGTTCAAACAAATATTTTAATACATGCGGTAACTATGCTTATCGACTGAGCAAAAATGCAGTTTTTTCCTCCATTCTTGGTTTATAAATTACAACGAACCAGGGATTGTTTGGTTCGTATTATGTTAATCTATGAGAGTACCACTAGTGCATAAATAAACTCGTAGAAATAGATAAAGTTGTATACGTTACTGGTTCTAGCAAACCAGGATCATCCGGGGAAAGTATAGAAAACTAATGAGTATCCGTTACTTGTAGAGACTTCTCTTTAGTGTTAGAAAAACAACCCTCAGTCAGTCAGTAACAACGTAGAACTTCGTATGGACGTACATCAGTTCGAGTTGCCATACCACATTAGCACACAAATACAATTGTCGATTCAAATCCCGTAGTGGTAAAGGTACTAATAGTATAAACAGTCATCAGAAGCATTACAGTTTAAAAATGTTATTCAAGGAGTATAATCCTGTGAAATAAATTTGGAAAGAGCAAAATGAAAGGGACATGAAGAATTCAGAAGATTAGAATTTGAGAGAACACAGAGTAAATGCACCTGCTCTATTGCAAACGATTTTGAGCCATTTCATTCAAGGTCTCTAAACATCGGTTGCTATCATCTCGTGGATCCCAACCAGGTAGTCTACACCTACCAACATGTCTCAGTCCACTTGTCAGTGACTTCATGGGTTTGTACCATGTTTTGACCTGGCCGCTCTTAGTTTCCTTCCAACCTACTTCTGTACGATAAAACATCTCTCGTCAGAGCTGTCGGTGGTTGGGCATATGTAACACATGTCCCAGCCATCTCAACTGATAAGCTTCACTACTTTATCAATTGATTTGCCATCCTTACCTGGTACCCGTTTCCTAACAACTGCATTACTTGCTCGATGGTCCCATGATATACGAGCAATATTTCGAAGACACCTATGATCAAATACTAGAACTTACGAATATCCTCTACTCTTACCGCCATGTCTCACTGCCATAAAGAAAGACGGAACGAACTGCTGCGCAGTAAACACGCCCTTTGACGGATATCTCGCCTACGCCATAAATGACGCAAGTTGGCAAAAGCTAGTCGAGCCTTCTGTGTCTGTGATAAGATTTCGTCACACACCAGACCACAAGGGCTGACGAGACTCCCCATATAAGTGAAGCGGTCGACACACCCAACAACTTCACTCCCTATCATTGGTTCGAGTGTCGATGCAAACCAATCCTGAAGCAACATTTTGCATTTTGAGGGGGAGAATCGCATCCCAAACATGCTGGCGTTGTTGCTTATAGTGGAGAGGAGACTCTGCATTTTGTCAGCATATTCACCAAATAGGACTATATCATGAGCAACCCTACTAACAGTTTAATCCAGAGATCTTAGATCTCATCAGCAGGAGAACATACATAGACTATCTAGACTCACACATGGCTCTCACATTTATATTTTGATTAGTTTCAAAATAGCGTGATATCAAGCCTAACTCCTTATGAAAAAAAGTATTTGTTCGATTTCATAAGCGAACGCTTTAAATAATCACTTGCTTTTTTAAACATTTGATAAAATCAGGTAGCACACTGAGCAAATATTTCTAGTAAAATAATAACTATTGAATGACAATTTGCAGCAGTTGAAATAGATGTATGCTATGTTTGAAGAAATTACGAGTTCACCTAATCTGAGAACTGAACGAAGATTCTGTGACAGAATGACTAATAAGCTTGCTATATCGACGCGTCCCAGCTTCGCTAACTAGTAAGAGAAGTTCAAGCTCGGGAGAGGAAAATATATTCCACAAACAGTCAGAAACACGGACAACATCAATAAGCACAAATCAAATGTATAAATACGGCATAGAAATATTCTTGGAAAGCGTCATAAAGTGGCATACTAAAAGATACAACGAAGGAATAGCGTTTAAAATTCTCCCAAGTGGGAAATACGAGATGAAGTTGCGCGAAAACAAAAATATTCAGATTTTTAAAAATAGAAATACAAAAATAAGTCATTTGCCAAATGAGTTCTGGGAATCTAACATCCCCAAAAATGTACAATAAAAAAAGTATGTTAAAAATCAACTGATATCATTTCTTTCAACTAACATAAAATATTTACAAATTTATAAACGATAGAACTAAACCTATGATAAAAGTCAACATGCGATAAGCATTAGATAAAATAAGATTTTATAACAGTGCTGGTAATTTAGATAACATACCTTATTATAGATAACGCTATATTAATCAATCAATATATTTCTTAGATAATAGCTGTTAATGTGTATTACTTGCCATTTCGTGTTGTTTGATGTTTCATTTGCCGATATACACCAATGTAGTTTCATTGGTACTTTTTGTTATTTAAAAATATATCAAGGTAACATGAATAGTACTTCATAGTGTAGCCGGTATTTATAAATATCTATTAATTTATGGACATTAAAACAATGAATTTGAAATTCATTCTGAGTTTCAAATTATAAAAATAACTCTTGATTTATTTATTACTACATATTTCGTTTTATTAAAGATTCTTTTTTTAGCATAAAATGGAATGTGGCAACAAATTTCTGTTTTATGATCATTTATATTAATTGTATTCATTGATTACAAAAATCTCCGATTATCAGGACTACTTACTTATTGAATTTTGCAGATGACCTAGCCCTCTTATCATGTACACACGAACAGATGCAGATGAAGACAGCCAGTGTAGCAGCAGTCTCTGCATCAGTAGACCTCAGTATACACAAAGAGAAAACCAAATTCCTCAAATTCAAAGCGGAAAACAACAATCCAATCACTCTTGATGGCGAAACTCTGGAAAATGTAGAGTCCTCCACATACCTAGGAAGCATCATCGATGAACAAGGAGGTTCAGATGCAGACGTAAAGGCAAGGATTGGCAAAGCAAGGGTCGCATTTCTACAATTAAAGAACATATGGAACTCAAAACAACTTTCAACCAATATCAAAGTGAAAATCTTCAATACCAACGTCAAGGCAGTTCTACTGTATGGAGCTGAAACTTGGAGAACTACAACAACCACAATCAAGAAAATACAAGTATTTATAAATAGCTGACTACTCAAGATACTCAACATCCATTGGCCGGATACCATCAGAAATAGCCTTCTGTGGGAGAGAACAAACCAACTTCCAGCTGAAGACAAAATTAGGAAAAGACGATGGAAATGGATAGGACATACATTACGCAAATCGTCAAACTGCATCACGAGGCAAGCCCTAACTTGGAATCCTGAAGGGAAGCGAAAAAGAGGAGGGCCAAAGAACACATTACGTCGGATAATAGAAGCAGATATGAAAACGATGAATTACAACTGGACGGAGCTAGAAAGGATTGCCCAGGACAGGGTTGGATGGAGAATGCTGGTGAGCGCCCTATGCTCCTTCACGAGGAGTATCAGGCGTAAGTAAGTAAGTACTTATTTTTCTACCAGAAACATATTTTCAATGGTATACTATCAGAGTTTGTGGTGTTTCATTTAAATCCCTAAGACAATGATTGTAAGCTTTTTATCAAACTTTGTGAATACATCATAGTTATCATAAATAATATTTATTTAAAGTAAATTTGCATCAGGAAGACCTATTACTGTATTTGTCCAATCAGTAAATTGGTGACATATAGAAATAAGCAAGCAAACAACTAATGAATACCTTGGAAAACCTGGAGGCAGTGGACGGTCGTTTCGTCCCATTTTGGGACTCCATTGAAATGCACATCCATGATACCACCTCGCGGGATTCCAACCCACGACCTGTCAATCTCGTGCGCGAACGCTTAACATCCAGACCACTGAGCCAGTCGGCATCCAATCACGTTAATGTCTAACTTCAACTAATCCACAAAATTGAGCGACACATCCACCATTATCACCAGTGAGTTAGTATCTCACAACTGACCTGGTTGATCACCACTGGTCACTGTTTCTCACTAGAACTGCAGAAAATACCTCTTGAATCCATTCACTAGTGAGCATATGTTGATTAGTATGAAAAAGAGTTTTGTGAAGATTGTAGTAAATGCGCAGTGCTGGGGAGTTACACAATATAACTAAGCGGCTGTCCAGTGCTTCCAGGTTCTCCGTGGTGGTCTAGCTTCAATTGGCTCATGATCTCATTTGTTGAAATTACTACAATCTCCACAAAATCCCTTCCCATACAACTAATGAATAGTTATTTACATCAATATAACCTTTAAATAATTTCATTCTAATTTCAGTGTTTGAGTCCTTTAATTTTCTAGGTCACTTCAAAATACATGACTTCGTTTGACAAAAATCAGATATTTCATTAACTTAGTTATTGTCATATAGATTTGATTAAAAGCTGTAAACTATTTAAGTAGACAATGAAATTTCTATCTTTCATTCTAGTTATCAGGTATGTAGATAAAACAGAAAGAAAAACATTCAAATAGTAGAATTTTATCAAATAAAATATTCAAGAACTTTCGTTCAGATTTGATCGAATAGTATTTGGGCGCCGACTTAGTGTGAGACATTAAATAGGAAGAATGTATTTGTAAAATCTCAGCGAAAAAAAATTGAAGTAAATCCAGTATTTTACCTGGCAATCTGGTCCAGGCTTTTTCAAGGAAAATATAATCAAACATCAAAATTATCGATAATTATTCCTCTTTAAAATAAAATTTTTTGTTGAAACTATAAAATAAAAAGGAAATGAAGCATATCAGTTTTGTACTTTTATTGCTCTATATTCAAAACTGACTTCTATGAAAATGAAACTTTAAGAAAACATTCATATACTTATGATTAATAACTCGATGATCAATCATGCATAAGAATAAAGTAATTTCCAAATATTATGTAACTTGCCAAACGAAGTAAATTGTATTCATCCAAATTTTGTTTCGAGTATTCGAGATAATTTTTTTATTTATTTAGAGAGCAACAAAGTTTTTTTTCTTTTGAAGTTTTATAAAATATACAATGTTTCTTATTTTTTTGTTGTTGCTGTGAAGTTGCAACTAACTAAATCTAATAGAAACGTTTTTTTAAAGACACCTATATACAATTCAATGGAAGTTAGAATAAGAAATAAACAAATAATTTATTAGATGATAAAAACGTGTTTTAAAATCATTTTATCATAAGCAATGGAATAAAGGATGAGCATTTCGTCCTATTTGAGACTCTTCAGTTGGATATGCCTGCATCTTAGAGTTGATGTTTACATTATCTATATTTTTTTTAGTTTTTTATTCTTATAGTCTGCTTTAAAGTCAAAATCAAACAACTTCATCACAGATTTGTCAAAAAAAATATAATAAATGAAAATAATTCATGAACAATATTCTGTAAACTGACTAATTCAGTGAAAATGTAATTGGTACACTGATTTGGATAATAATGACATAACCACATGCAAGAAATTTGATTAACTTGACGTGAAAGAAATGTAATAATTATTGTTTGGGACTGGAACAGGCTTAAATGATATGTAAATGTAAGTTATTACTGATGTCAATATCATACTTGAATTTTGTTTTTCAAAAACCAAAATCGTTAAATTATGTTTGTGAAGCTTTTGTTGGAATTATTCGCTATCTTTGATGTACTCACTTACATCTGTTACTCCTCGTGGAGAAGCATAGGCCGCTCAGCAACACTCACCAACCAACTCTGTTATGGGCAATCCTTTACAGCTCCTTCCAATTGTTATTCATCTTTTCCATATGTGATTCTATTTCCCGACGTAATGTGTTCTTTGGCCTTCCTCGTTTCCGCTTCCCTTCACGATTTCAAGCAAATGCTTGCCTCATGATGCAGTTTGATGATTTGCATAATGTATGTCCTATCCATTTCCATCGTCTTTTCGTAATTTCCCTCTCAGCTGGAACCTGGTTTATTGACTCCCAGGGAAGGCTGTTGCTGATGGTATCTGGCCGATGGATGTTGAGTATCTTGCGTAGACAACTATTTATAAATACTTGCACTTTCTTGATGATGGTTGTAGTAGTTCTCGAAGTTTCAGCTCTGTACATTAGAACTTCGTCTTACCTGTATTTTGAACTTGTGTGTATAGAGATTTCTATTGAAATGGAAGATGTCTTCTAATGTTTGTTTTAGGTATGAAATCACAGGGCACTGTTCTATCTCATTAGATAAAATATATTAAACCTCAGAACTAAAAAAGTCAAAATATTTACCGCATAAAAATTGATGCATTTGACTGCTATTTAGCTAAAACAACTTAACTAATGCAGTGTACAGTGATTACACATATAGTAAAATATGTGATTTTGAATAAAAGTTTTCTTCAAACTATCTAATGAAATGTGATCTGATAGGAACCAATCTGTTCATAGTGAATTTTATCATTTGTTTAAGAAAATATGGTGATTAGCGCCACTGCGATAACCAGTATAAAAATTACATAAAATAATGAGCATTTAAGTTCTTATTACTTATGACGTACATAATCATTTACATGCTCAGTAGCCACATAATACTTATCATCAACTTCACAGAATGACCATTATTCATTTTATAAACCTATGAATAATGGTTTAGTATTTTAAATTACATTATACAACAAATGAACCTACACACTTTGAATTACAAAATTTTACAAGACCCATTAAACAGTTGTTATCTCAACTACATTGCAGGTACTTTATCGAAGAACCTAATTTTCACATGAAAAACATAATACATACACCTAAAGCATTCAAAAAGATAATCCATACATAAGTGAAATAAACATCTTTACATAAAGTCACACCAAGATGCTTTGACAGTGATTTCTGACAACCATTTAATTGATATTAGTTTCTAGCACATGTAGAAAATAAAAACATTTTGGTACTTTCCAAAATATTAGGTTGGCTTTCTTTTTATCAAATTATATTTCATTTCATAAGATTGGATATCGTGTAATTAAACCTTTGTAGAGTTATGAAACCTAAAGTAAAGAGAGTGTCGATTTTTTTATTTATTATTTATTTATTTATTATTTATTATTTATTATTTATGTCAAGAGATAGTTTGACATTATTGGTTTGTTAATAAATCATCAGAATGAATCAGCCTAGGCCAAAATATATATTTAAATATCATGCATATGATGTTACATAACTTTAGTTCATTAACATTAAATGAATGGATAAAAAGTAGGACAGGGTGAACTAGTTTTCTAAATTATCAATTTGACTTTTAATGCTTCAAATGACATGACATTTATCAGTTTTGGTTAATTTTTAGTGGCTCAGTATCTGACTACAGTTTGATTGTTTCTGATTACTATTGAGATATACATATCGTCAGTACTCGTATATTATAATCAACTTAACTCGCGTTAGTGAATAACGGAATTAAATAAGCCAAATACAATAATAGAATTTGAATATGTATATTTCATGCACTCATTGATTTGAACAGGTAGACGGAGAATGAAGCAAAGAGAAGAGAGCGAAGCAAAATGACGTGCAGTGGAGAAGGCATGTGAGCCAACTCTATTAAGTCAAGCGTTAATCAATAGTTATAGTCACACAAATATAAGCTACCGACATGTAATGAGTAGGATAAGAAGTGTACACACACATATGCTTATATAAAAACAGTCAAAGTTGATAAGTGAATAATTAATAAGGTCGAAATGTGACTCAAGTAGAATGGATAAATTGGCTTTTCCAAAAGATAGAATAAGATATATGTGCTTAACATATCAACCGACACCACAAAGTGTTTTTTAGTTCATCTGAATATCAAAACCTAACCTACGATATTTTATTATCAACTTACTACTAGTTAAAATCTTAGTAGTTGATAATTAGTCCATGTTGTTAATTTAACATTTAAATGCTAAATCAAATTTCTGTATGCAGTTATTTTATGAACAGTGGTACAAGACAGACATATACATCAATTTGGATTAAATTGAATTTAACCAACATAACGATAAGAAATTCAAAGACATAAAACAGCGTTAAATTAATCACGTTATCTTAGATAAAAAGAAGAGTAAGGAATGCAATTTTAAAAATGATGAACGATATCAAAGAATGAGAAATAATTGAGTAATATCATGATTACTAATTTAAAGTGTGAATATTTAATCTACTGTAACTGGTTCTTGCTGATCTCATTGCAAGTATTCAAATACATGTTAACAAATATACAGTTCTCTGTATGACACAGAATAGCAATCAATGTAATAATAATTAGTTTCTATATTGATCTAATTTTGAGCTATTCGAGAATATAGTTTCTACATTAAATTGATTTTCAGTTAGTCATTATTTCCAAAGGTGTTCTCAATTATGTTTTATAAGTTATTTAATGTAAATTTATATATGTGAAAATTATATTTGACCCTGAAGAAGTCCAGACAATTTTGCTGGACGAAACATTGGAATTATCTAGATTTCAATCGCTGAGATTATTTCGACTAAACTTTTCACGTATAGTGACTTTTCTATACTCGGCGTCCAATTTCTGTCAAACTATTCGTTCTAATCTTGACTAATGTTCGTATAAATTGATATAATTATGTATCATCACATTCATAAATCAAGAAGCTTAAAATAAGGTTAAAAAATGTATTAGTTATTTATAGAGTTCATTACTGAAAAGGTTGCAAGAAAAGTCAGAGCATGTTGTAGATATTTTTGTTATGCATGATAAAGCGACCCTTTGATTTTATATATTATTTTATTTTTTCATTGTGATTTGTCTTATCTGATGATGAAATTCGCGGACATATTTCTACAACCTTCCTTTTCTATAGACTTAAATGAACAGAAAGAATATGTGCTGCCGATAAAGCAGAAATATGACTGATAAATGTCAGAAATGTCTTGAGGATCACAGGTATCAGCAGAACATTAGTGAAATACTCGGAAGTAGTAATGATAAGAATTCCAAAGATGACACAGTAAACAAAAAACCTATTTTTATGCAACTTTTCTTCAGTGCTAACAGTTATGCTGGGTAACCAGCAGGAGAATAAAATCTACATCAACCGGTGCCCTGTAGCCAAACGTAATTGTCATGTACGAGATACCATGCTCTGTAACGTTATCAACAGTCGTTAGGTAACCTTTTCACGGTGCATTCGACTGTTTGTACAAAATCCTACGCATCTACTAAAGAAAATATATCAGTAGTATGAAAAACGTTTGTACATTCGACTCCAGGATCATATTTTAAAATTCATGAGATTAAATTGATTCAAGGTTGTCGGAATGTTATTTCGAAGAGCTTTAATGTGTCAACTGACAGTAAAATTAGGCTAAAACAAAGTTTTTGGACTGATAAGATAATCAAACTGTCAGGGTAAAGTGGATTTTTCTAGTTGTGAGCTTCTATTCGATGATAAACATCCATTTGATAAAATCGTGAATATCAAGAGCGTTATGTATTTACATGTTTACATAAACGATTTTCACAATTGGATCTAGTGTCTAAGTAACCCGGTTTACTAAGCTTTGCGTTATTTTTAAGTTGGTAACCGTATATCTATATTTTTCACCAACGCGTTTTCAAGACGCTTAGGTATCGTTCCTTTTATATTGCAATTTTTCAACGCAACGTGATATCTTATTGTTCTAGTGATTATAATGAAAATTTAGGTAACACTAAGTTTTCAATTGTTCATAACATCCTTTAAGTACAAACAATGCAGATATGTGTTATCTATATCGCATATCTCTTGTATGGGCATAGACTTTTTTTATTTACTAAACTTTACTGATTTTAGGTTTATTAGTTAACCGTGTTTGCTGAATTACATTAGTCAGCATTCCATACGACACTTCACATTTTTGGATTGAATCATGCATCCACAATTATTTACTCCGAGTTTTGTGAATAAAGGCTTAACGATTTTCAAAGTTACTCTTTTCTTTATTACCATAATCCTTTGTTTTTAAAAAAACCTGATCGTAATTGAGTAGAATTGTGCTCACTAAAAATGTACAATTTTGATAATGTACAGTTGTTAAATCAATTGTTTGCACATATTTTTTTTTACCAAAATTTATCTTTGACATTACTATCTTTTGTTGTCCGGTGAACACGGTGAGTCTACCTAGGGGAGTGTAAAAACCCTGATTCCAAACCAATGAAACACATGGGCTCCAGTATCCGGAAGGAACAAATGGCGTATGAACCAATTGTTGACCACCGGCTAACATGGGACAGCATCTCTTCACGATGCTCCACTGCATTGTGGGTCAAAGGCTCGAGATGTATCCCCATAAGAAAACTACCTGCTTCGGACTGGATACCCGTTCAGTGTCACGACCCACACACAAATAGAATGAAATAAACAAATAATCTTTAATTGTACTAAACAGTAAATGATGATATGAACTGTTGAAATTACTACAATCTCTACAAAACCCCTTCTGATACAAATGATGATTTGTATAAAACAGTATTTTGTTATATATTCATAAATCATGGACTGAATTCATATTTTTAACTTAGATTCATGAACAAAAGTCGATTTTCTTAGTTTTTGAAATGACCAACAAGTGTAACAAGATTTATGACTCAGATGGAGTTAGGACACTTCACTTCTACTTGAAATTTGTGCTGATAATGTTGTTCAGAATAACGATTAAAGCTCCACGACTAAACCATCCAGCTCAGAGAACAAAACTCCATCAAAATGACCAACAAGTCAAATATAAAATATATCTTATACGTATATTCGTCAAGATTAAAACGAATAGTTTGACAGAAACTGGGCGCCTAGTATAGAAAAGTCATTATGAGTAAAAGTTATATTTGAAATTATTTATTATTTAATGACTTTAGAATATTATCTAATAGGGTTTCAAACATTTCATAGTCTTGACTTAGCAAGTTATATAGACACATGCTTACCTTAGTATCATTCCTTTGTATGTTTACTGGTAAAGTAATTAATGAAAATTATGAACAAATTATGTTCCACATAAATCTATGCACAAAATATAATGTCAGAATACTAAATCTCTGAATTATTTATTACTTAAAAATTGATTTATATAGTCTACTTACATTTCATCTTGTAATTACATAGTTAAGTAATGATACTCATTAACCCTCATGGGAGACTAGACTACCGGCCTGAAATTTCAAAACAGATTTGTCCTGAACACTGAGATTCTTGAGTAGACAGTTGTCTATAAATTCTTGTACATAATTGATGATGGTTGCAGTAGTTATTCAAATTCCAGATTCGTACAGTAGAACTGTCTGGATGGTAATATTAAAGATTCTGACTTTAATGCTGACTCTTAAACAGTTGTTTTGGTTTCCATAGCTTGTTCAATTTTAGGGATGCTGCTCTTGCATGCTCTTGATGCTTACTAAATTGTATTTGAGGATCTTGCTTCTTTCCTTGTGTATGTTGTGGTCTACTGTCGCTGAGGCTGCTGCTATACTGACTTTGTTCACTCACATTTATTGCAGTGTGTATGGGATAGAAGGACTAGATCATCCGTGAAGTCCAAATCGTCTAGTTGCATTTAAGCTGTCCATTGTACTCCATGCTTTCCCTCAGACGTCGAGGTCTTCATAGTCACTTCAACCTCCAGGGGAAAGAGCAAGATGGGAGAAAACAGTCTTGTCTGACACCAGTCCTCACTTAAAATGCGTTGGCCGACTGTTCTCCATGCACAACTTTGAAATGTAGTCTATCATACAAATTTCAGATGTTGACGATTTTTCCACGTAAACCATAGTGTTGAAGACGGTTTCACGAGGTTCTCCTATCCACACTATCAAACGCCTTCCCATTGTCAAGGTGTATAGTGATGAATCCCATTGAATTGATTTCAAAATCTACCATTTTAGTAACTTCCTTAGATCTACTTTTGACTAAGGATTAATTTAATTTACAGTTCTCAACCATCATTTGAAATCGATCATTTCATTCTCAAACGTTTTATTAATTGTAATGAGTGAAACAATTTTGAATAACCGAGAATTTTAGAGTGGATTATAAACTATCAGATTGAACTCACGAATTTAAACTTGAAAATTTTAGTGACAATAAATGACAAAGAAATAAGATATCAGTATTAACAATGAACAGGTTAATTTTAAACTTCATTTTAAATTATCGTTTTCAAATCGGATTTTTGTCAGAAAAAAATAAAGTAGAATGACATTTTAACTAGTTATATCATAATTATTATTCTATTTCGTAAAAGTTCCAGTCAATTTCTGCTTACAAAAACCCCTTCTGATACTAATCAATATACGCTCACTAATGACTGGCTTCAAAAGGCATTTCCTGCAGTTCTAGTGAGATGCAGTGATTAGTGGAGATCAACCGGGTCTGTTGTGAGATAGTAACTCACTGAAGACAATGGTGGATGTGTCGCTCAATTTCGTGGATTATTTGAATTAAGACATTAAAACGGTTGGATGCCGGTCGGCACAGTGGTTTTAAGGTAAAGCGTTCGCGCAAGAGACCGAAAGGTTCTGGATTGGAATCTCGCAATGCGGGATCGTGGATGTGCATTTCAAAGGAGTCCCACAATAGGACGAAACGGCCGCCCAGTGCTTCCAGGTGTATTTACGAATCTTATTTGAAAGGTTGACTCGCTATAGTTTATTTCTGTTTTTAATATCATATAATACGATTTAAGTTAATAACCAAACATTTTTATTCAAAACCATCCGGTCTTTGACAGAGAAATATTACTTTAGTTATCAATCATCCTTTAGAATATATAGTACTAGTTCATATCAGTTACGTTTTGTCTCAGCTTTATGAATCGATGAGTACTCAATAACTGTGACGAAGATAGAACAAATGATGAATATTGAAACTTAATTTGATGCTGTTATTTTACTATCAGTGTTTTCACTGAAACGTATCTGGACGTTACTACAAATAAATTGTCGTATAACGTTTTGTATAACGAACAATAACAAACATTTTTACATGACAACTTTCATTGTTTTCAGCAGTAAATTGTATTACATCATGAATACATTTGCTAAACATTATTTATGCAAAATAATAAACTTTCGGAAAGCACGAGTAGAAATACGATGTTGCTGTATATATTAAGATTCATTATCTTTGTTTTTGAAAACTTTGTTAAGATTATAATCAGTATAATATGAAATCTAATATCTTATATAAATTATTGTCACATATATTTTCTTAATTCATGGGTACGTTCATGCTGTAATGGTTACAATTTTTCGTGATATAATTGAATACAGACATAAATAACTAACCAATAATAATATTAGTTATATAACATAGCAGCTAATTTTTTTCCCTGTTTTTTTTATTGATGTCGAATAAGTAAAAATAGTTCAACATTCGAAGAAAAAGTAAATAAATCATATTTTTATGTTATTCATTATCCACAATTTGAAACAACAACAAAAATGTTAGTTTAATAATAAATAAACATTATTTTTTATACCGCTAAATCTGTTCATATTCATTGTGGATTATCTAAAGATAATCATTTATTTTTATAAAATATTTGACTTATTTTTATCTTCTATAACCTTAGTTGTAAAATGACTATTTAAATTAACTTATAGAAGCAGCTATAATAAAACTTTCTGAGTTCGCGGAACTCTTACAAAGATATTCATCAATGAATCACTCATAAAATAAACAAAAGTTTCGTTCTAGCATGAGACTCCTCAGCAGTATGTATCCACGATCCTGCATGCAGGAGTCGATCTCAAAACCTTTGATTTCGTGAACAAACACTTAATCTCTAGACCACTGAGCCAGCATTCAACAAAGTTATCATATAATTTCAATCGATTAATAATGTTGCTTAACCCTTCATTGACTCATGGATTCAATGGCAGCAATCCCCATACTCATAAATTAAAGTTCTTTTTAATATTTTGACGTTTATTACTATACATGTAATAAATAAGAGCAGTCAAGTGAACACTTTCATTTGAATTCGCGTATTTATTTATATTTTAACCAATCACATATTCGTAAAGGAAATGTATGCACTAAATAAGGATAAATTCTAAGAGTTCAGGTTGCATAACAATATTTAAAATGTAATATCGATTATGACAAGTTGTTCGTTTAGAAACATGTATGAAAATTCATACATTTGTACTGAAAAATTCACTGTTTTCATTATCATATTGGTATGGCGTCGGTGTATACACTCTCTGTCTTCCCTTAAACTAAAAGATTAAAGTCGCTTCATAACTAATTCTTTCTTCTTGTACTATATCCTTATTGCAATCTTTCTTTTATATATTACCATCTCTGAATTAACTACTTTTATGAATCCAGTGTCCATATTGTTGTGTTAATGAGGTATGGCAACTTGGACCGATGCATATATGTGTCTGGTCTGTAGCTGACTGACTGATTTTGTTTTAATTGTATTTTAAATCAATCTATTGTGTTAATCACTGAAAGACCTACTATCTAAAAATTATTTTTGTACCGAATAAAGTGCAATATTTTATGGTTGTTAAGTAAATATAAATTTACTTTGTCATTATCATTAATTATGTTTATCATTTTATTATTCACAACTGTTTGTGTAATGTTTTTATGACTTTTTGTTTATCACAGCTAGATAGATAATTATATTGTTTCATATGTTCGCTTGAATACGAAAATTTTCCGTTAACTGTATATAACGTTTTTATAACAGCAATATCTTTATCAGTAGCTTTCTGAATGCTTAAAGCCTGAAATACTGATCTCAATCGTTGGTCATCATAAATCCTGAAATTTTAGTATGTACCTCTCGGAAATAAGATCTTGAATTTTGAAGGTCTAAAGTTTGACTCTCAGGTGAAGGAATGTAAATACATGCATCTAAAGAGTCCATCACTAGAAAAAATCAACTGTCCAGTGGTTTTTGGCTTTCATTAGTAGCCTAGTTAAGATTAATTTGTGATTTAAACTCTGAAAATGTATACTTGCTATTTGTTTCTCTATACAGATGAATGTATATAAAAGTTCAATATTAACAAAAGACTTACAAATATGTATATAATTTCTTGCTGTTTTTAGCTATTCAATTATATTTCTTACAGTATATACAAAAGCCGTTAAGTTGTATTGTTAAAGAAAATCGGCATATTTTCCATCCTTGAAAGTAAAGTTGAAATATTGATTATGTTAGTTCACCCACATTTTAAACATTGGAACAAACGCGTAAAAATGGATTATGATGTATTGTTAAGCATATATGTACTAAATGGGTCAGTTTTGTAAAATAATTACAATAACTGCTATTATTATCTAACAGTTAATGTACACAATTTTAAGTGCTTCGTGTTTGTACTCATTTATTCATATTTGACTTATCTGAACTTGTAATTTTTGTAGTCTAAGTAACTTAGTTACATATAGGATCTATATCTCACTTTATAGATTACTTTAATCCGGTTAATCACTTAACAACGTATAATGTAAAAGGTGTTAAATTTGTGTCGTATTGAACAGAACATGGGTAGGGACAAACAAATGTATTTAACACAACCTTACAGAGCACCTCAATGAAATCTGAGAACCATATATCGAATTGTTAGTTTGCAAAATGTCCACCAATTGTTTCAAAATGCTTCAGACTTCCTTGTCCCTGCATTTTCATACAAATTGCATTCTATTCCAGCTATGGCTTTCTTGATCTTCCCCCATCTTCTGCAGCCAGACACTACATTCCTGACTCACGTCATATACTACTTATATCAATATAAGTAGCACACACAGTATCACATCTCTCATCAATATCAGTTACAGAGTATTAGAGGCAAATGATAGTTTTCTACAAACCAAATGAATCAAAATCTGTGAATCAACACATTTTTGATTCAAACAATGTTTTGTTGAATGGAATACCATAGTAAAATTAAATCAAGTTACAATTTTACAGCTTGTTTGTGTAACGATATTTTAAATACAATACTGAGGGTTATCGGTTTATTCTCATGGTCTTAATAGAAATGAAACTCAACTTGAAAGAAATATTGTTTAAATTAGTGCATTTAACAATTTACAAGTAGTTCGTTGTAATAAATGGATAATTCTAAAATTTCTCTCTTCATAATAATGAGAACAAAAACTATTTACATTTAGATGAAATCTTATTCTCTTCTACACTAATAACATAAATATTTGAATCGCATTTTTAGCAGAGTGATAGCTCTAGGAATTTATATAAGTTTACCTGGTTAAGTACTTTGATAGGCTCAATGCAGGTTGTTTCGAATGTATTGAGTGACCATCACTATGATTATGGTGGAGCGATGTTGATAAGTGACATTTATTCAAAATAAATGTAATAAAGGCAATCTTCCCATAAACAGATTTGTAGAATACATTAGTAAACAAGATGATAATAAAAACTGATAATCGTTCTAATACTTTTAAATAACTTTGATAAAAACAGAGCTGGACAAGTTTCTATCCCTCTAAAAAAGCACCTTTGCACATGAAACCAGTGTCATAATATTTGCTTTTACTTAAACAGGTTTTCCCATATAAGGAAAAAAATTAATTGGCTTTTAGAAGTATTATTGATTTTCAGTTATACTTTTTCCAACTGTATGTAGGTTCTGTCAGTTCGATTACAAAGAGTTATAGTTAAACTTGAATACGGTAAATTATGTTTCCGCTGGTTATTTACAGTAGTTCAGCATTCCGACAGAACTTACTTGAAATTTGATTTACTATATGTTTACTGCATTTATCACAGATTGTACTTCTAAAAACATTGTTATGACAATGAATATGTGAGATATGACAATAATTTCGGTGTCATTTTTCAAAAAAAGGTTTCAACATGCTACTAAGTGAAAAATCGAGGTTTCCACAAACCAGTTGACTCATAGGCTTCCATAGAAAATAATACATAACGATTTAAAAATAATTTCTACGTGGAGTATCTATTATGAAAAATAATTTTATTCTGACTTCCATCATTGATTATTTCTATTTTTTCATTTGGTAAAAGACTTGTAAACAATATGAAATTTTCACTTAGTGTTGTTTACTTGTATCTTCCCATTGCACGTCGCAGATTTCACTACTAGCCACTATGTATCTTTGATTATAATATTAAATTTTGTTTCATTACTGAGACAAAAATTAAATTTTGTTGTACCGATAACTTTGATTTATTATTAGCGATTTGATTTTCAATTGTCATAATAACTGACTAACCAATTGAAATGCAAGATTTGTTTATTGAAATTATCGTAACTGTTACATAATTTTGAAACAAATTTTTTTTAGCTTATACATATAAGACTTTTTAATTAGAAGTAGAAAATGTAAGTCCTCTAACTCAACAGTTCTTTCCATTTTGATTTTTCAGCCTTTACATTCATCAATGAAGTGATATTTAACTCACAATGGAATAAGTTAAACTGTGTTGATTGGTTACATGGCATACTCTTTTATACCGAATGCCGTCCAACATATTTTTATATAAATCTCAGGCTTATTTAATTTTGTTTCTGTCATGTGTAATAACTTACAATAAAAATGTTAACGTATACTACTTTCATCTAATATACGTACGTGAACTATAATAAAGACGAAATAAATGACCTGTATTTCATGACAAACTTTTTTTTGGTTATTACATCTAATGTGATACTTTCTTTAATTTTACTAAAAGTAATATATCACTGTAGCAACCTTGTTTGATGTGCCGATAAATTATAAATTCAGATAATAACATTATCAAATGAAGTCAATACAACCATGAATTACAGTGAATAAAATGGGTTTTTTTAATTTTTAGAACCAATAGACCATCTAGTATCAACCAATGAATAGTAAACCTTGAAGATGGTAAATAAATGAATGATGTTTTGTTTTTCTTTGATTTCAAATACTGACTTTTATTTCAGTCAACATCTTAGAAATAATAAAACACAGTACATGTTTTAAAATAAAGTTTCATTAACCTAATTCTTTTTTTCTTCTTTTACATTCATCATTATTGATTAACTTCTGTTTTTCATGTTATTAAAACTGATAAAAAAATTAACATGATTCTTTGAAAAGCAAAAAAAAGGAGTAAAATATGAAAAAAATATAACTGAGTTGTTTACTGAAAGTTAAACATGAATATTTAATTATCTTGATTATAAAAATTAAATTACCAATCTCCACCATCTCATAATCACAGTGATTAACACACAAATCATACATGATGAATATAAGAACGTATTTTTGATTATCTAAAGTGGTTTAGATGGTGGTTGGAGGTAGTCAACAGGAAACCCTGGACCTGGGTTTCGTGCTAATTGGAACTCGTCAACAAGGTGTACCTGTAATCTTGAGAGAACTGGTGCTCCCTGGCGGATTCGATCTCGTGCCACCCAGCTTCACAGTCACAGGCGTTACCACTGAGTTATCCGAGCCGCGACTGACCTCCTGTAGGACTGAGATGTAATCACAATTGATCGATCACTGAGTGGTGATCAATGTCGTGCTTGTCTAGTCCTTATTATCTAAAGTGGTACCGTTTTGGTTTAATTTTTAAAAAATACCAATATTTTCAATTTACTTTATGATAGAAATCATTTATCAACGATGTGAAAATTAAATAATTCCAAAGTTCTCTCAGGCCAACTTGTCCGAAAATCTTCAGAGTAATCATCAAAATCGAAATTATGGGAGAATGTATAATATTCAATGATCACATCGAATCCATACTAAGTGATTATTCAATCATATTCTGATGTTGTCGTTAGTAAGTGGGATAACATGAGTCAATTATGTGTGAATCATTTGAGAAGTTCACAGAGTGGGGGTGAATGAATGTGTGTGTGTAAGTTTGAGTTATTAGTAGTTGATATTGGTTGTAATTTGTTTTTATATGAAGTAAAAATAAAAGCAAAATTTGAAGACTAATAAAAATTTCTAATCTAACTAAAGATGAACTATATGTATCCAAACAATTGAGAAATGATAAAACAATCATCATTACGAGAGTGAATCAAAGGAAAGAGACTGTATAGCAACTCACGTGCTATTGAGTTTGTTCACATTTAATTTGGTGAACCCTTTTTGTTAACTTATTAACGAACTAAGTCATCCGTACAACAACAACTTATCTATATCATTGTATCTTCATTATTGTTGCGAATGTGTGAACATGTACGCTTGAGCATTGCTTACTGCCTATTTATTCACGCTGTTAGCCATACTACTAACTGCTTAATTGATTCGATGATTCATTCATTTCACTACGTATATATATGTCCATGTTATTCATCTTCATTACTCTGTCTCGCTTAATTGTACTCACTTACTCGTACTCATATTCGCTCACTCACTCGCTCGCTCGCTTGCTTGCTTGCTTACCTTTCGGCACAACTCTTTAATGCTTGCTTGACGCACCTGTAATTTTGGATATCTGTGTGTCATCCTATAATAAACGTTATCAACACTTCGTATTCGAATTAACCGATATATAAACTAGAGAAATAGCTAGGATACTCAAATCATATGACTAAAAGGTTAATCATGGAATGAAAAACTATTTAATTCGAGAATAATATCGATACTATTCATATGGAAAAGGATGAAATGACGGAAAGTCTTCACGTACCTATGAACAGAACATTGGGTAATATTTATCATTGTTTAGAATCTGACACAGATTTGAATTTGCGATGCCCGTTAGATCTCTTTGAAGTTTTTGATTGAGATCATGAACCGATTGATGTTAGACTATCACAATTGAAAACCTGGAAGCACCGGAAGGCCGTTTCGTCCTATTGTGGGACTCCTCAGCAGTGCTCATCCACTATCCCGCTCGCTGGATTCGAACCCATGTCCTTCGGTCTCGCGCGCGAACGCTTAACCAACTGGAGTTGTTAAGTGTTTGGATTTGTGTTTACGATCCACATTAATCTTATTCTGAGATCATTACATACAGTAAAGGTGTGGTACTGGGTTCACCAGTTTCTCCTACCGTAAAGAATTTATTGATGCTAACATGATTAAATAAACACAGTACGGATCGGACTTAATTGTTAAACATTAAATTTTCTTCGATAATCTTGATTTCTCTATACTTGGCTCCCTAGTTTTTATCAAACTATTCGTTCTAATATTGACGAATAGTCGTATAAAATATTCCCTAAGTTTGTATATTATATGACTATTTAAATTGTTTTATTAGCTTTTCACTTCATTGGCTTTTCTGTACACATTAAAGTAATTAACATGAATCTTATTTTGATTCTTGCTACAAATTATCAGGGTCTTTCTAGTTTACCTCGCTGTTTCTATATTCCACTAAATATTTGTTATTTCGACCAAATCTTTGGATTGTTTAAAGTTAACAAACGAATTTTTGAATTCTTCTTAAATATTTATTCATTTTCATAAATATATGTAGTGTGACTTACATAATAGTTTATAAACGATTATTACTTAAAATACACCTTCATTTCAAGGTTTGCCAGTATAATTTAATATAATTTTAACAAACAAAATGTGATTTTACTAAACGAAATTAGGTTGAAACAACAACTATACTTTGTGATTAAATATTTGTTTAACACATTTATTCAACGAACTTAAACATCAGTATACTTAGGATGAAGTTTTATTCCTGGTAGGGTTTGAGCTGAATGTTGCTAAAATGCTTTAATTCGTGATAAGAAAGTTGTCTAATGTCTCATAGTTTTCAAAGGTTTCTCAACTGCTAATATTCCATGATAAAATCAATTATAATTTGAAATAATCATGATTAACCCTTCAACCAGCTAATCATTATTTGATCATTGGATCAATTTTCAATGTTTCAGTGAAAAATCGTGACAGGTTA
The DNA here is from genome assembly GCA_944470205.2 of Schistosoma margrebowiei. Lineage (NCBI taxonomy): Eukaryota > Metazoa > Platyhelminthes > Trematoda > Strigeidida > Schistosomatidae > Schistosoma > Schistosoma margrebowiei. The sequence continues at coordinate 43,381,390 of OX104028.1, read as the reverse complement.
AGTTTAATCCTATCATGAATGTGACACACATCCTCTAATGACATTGAATAACGTATTTTTTAAAAACACAATACGCAACCTGCTGATCCCGGTAACTTAAGTGATTATTATTATTTAGAAGACTTATGAAGTAAGTGTAAATACGCTTAAATACAATAAATGCATATAAAAGATTATTTATATGTGTTCAGCAATTCATTTATGATAAATGCGTTTTTGCAACTTTTTTTATAAAACCGTGATCTAAAACGCAGATACATGAGTAAGGGGTAATCTTTCAGCACATTTTTACCAGGTTCTTCAATTATAAATGCAAATTATTATTCTAAATAAATGATGACTTTAAAGTAGAAGCATCGTTTATCATTATGTCATGACCCTTAGAATATAAACAGAGACGGATGGTGACTAGGAGTGGAATCCAGAACGCACATTTTATCCTATTTGGGACTCATCAATTGGATATACCTGCAACCCAGAGATAGCTTTCATACCGCAACTTGAACCGACTACCGATTTCTTGGAACGCCATCATGTTATCCACTTAGCTACTGAGTCGAGATAGCTTAGACAGGTTACAATGCTTCTGATTTATGGCAATATCGAGACAATCAGTACAGAATGCACATATGTCAGAAAGTCAGATAAAATGTAGTCCATATTGTTGTGACTTTACGATCGGCTAATTTCCAGGTGACTTGTTGGCCAACCGAAATACTTAGTACTGTGCTAAACAAATGACGTTCGATCGGTATGAGCATCCTAGCGTCCTTCTTCTTTCTAGCCCCACCAGTTGAGTCCAGAACACCAATAACAGTTCTCACTATGCGAATCATTTATTTCAAACACACTTGGTTTATATATCAGCCAAAAAGACCATATTACATCATAAAATAGGGAATAACATTTATACAAGATCAAGCCGGAAGTTGGTTGTGAACGTGGGAGACGGTAATTACTAAGCTGAGCAAAATTTAAGAACAAAAAACCGTATAATAATAATCTATAGGTCAAAATGAAGCTTATAATAAGCGGGATATAGATATACACATTCTAGTTATTGAATAATTATACAATATGAATATATATAATGTTAGTTCATTAATAGTTCTCAAAAGTTACCCGTAATTTATTATGCACTTAAATATAACATTAATCATCAATGGGAACATTCAAACAACCAATACAAAAGTGAATTCAAATAAAGTTAATTATTTGTAAAAGTTAAATTCAATACGTTAAAACCAAAACCACTGGTGGTAATTACAAAATAAAATTACTTAAAAAAACATTTCGGTATATACAAAGTGAAATTAAATGAGAGTTTAGAAAAAACAGCATAATACCTAATGTTCAAATGATGAGAGGATATCTTGTTTACTACATCAAATATTGTAAAGGCGAGGATTGGCAAAGCAATGGCCGTATCCCTACAATCGAAGAACATATCGAACTGAAAACAGCTGTCTGCAAGCCAATATCAAAGCCAGAATCTTCAATACGACCGTCAAGACAGTTCTAATGTACGGAGATGAAACTTCGAGAACTACTGCAACCATCATCAAGACGGTAAGAGCATTTATAAATTTCTGTCTGCTCAAGATACTCAAAATCCATTGACTGGATACCATCAGCAACAGCCTTCTGTGGGAGTCAACAAACTAGCTTCCAGCTGAAAGCGAAATGAGGAAAAGACGATGGAAATGGATAGGACATACATTATGCAAATCATAAAATTGCATCACGATGCAAGCCTTATCCTGGAATCGTGAAGGGCATCGGAAACTAGGAAGGCCAAAGAACACATTACATCGGGAAACAGAATCACATATGGAAAGGATGAATAACAATTGGAAGGAGCTCGAAAGGATTTCCTAGAACAGAGTTAGTTGGCGAATGCTGGTGAGCGGCTTATGCTTCTCTACGAGGAATAATAAACGTAAGTAAGCAAGTAATTTATAATTAATTCCAAATTTATTATGGTTTTCCAAAAATATCAATCACTGAATTGTTCATCATTTTAAAACATTCTATGCATTGAAAATGCAAGTGAAATGCAAATGAGTAATTTTTTTTTAAAACAACCTGAAAAAAATTTTCTTTTAATGATTTATTCTTTAAATTCATCAGTTTAGAAAAAAAAAGTTTAATTAAAATTATTATTGAACTGTAAAATCTGTTATCTTTTTTTTTATATTTAAAAATTGTGCTAAAAATGAAAAATTTATTATAATAAATATTTGTCCTAAATATTTCTTATTCAATGGACCTTAAGTGACATTAATTACCATAAATTTTGTAAAATAAATAAACGGAAAATGTCACAAGTAATTTAAACCAAAAGTAAATTTATTTAACTATTATTATTTTTGTTTTTTATCATTCAGTTATGTAAACGCTTTACAGTAGGATTTCAGAAATTCAAGAGTCAATTAAACCTAGACCACTATGGAAAACCTGGAAGCACTAGACGGCCATTTCGTTCTTTTGTAAGAATCTTCAGTAGTACGAATCCACGGTCCCATCTTGCGAGTTTTAAACCTAAGACCTATCAGTCACGCTCGTGACCGCTTAACCTTTAGACCACTGAACCGGCATCGAACAGTGTTATGAATGATTTGAAATAAAGAAAAACTGAATGAATAAACAAAACAATTTTTGAAATATTAAACAACATCTCGATTTCTTTAATCACTTTTTTTTAAATTTCTGTCAACTGTACAATTTTATCTTAAAGAGAACAAGAATGAAGATTGGTTCAGAATGATATAAACTCATTTTTTTTCATTAGGTTCTCATCAGCAGCACCAAATTTCATTCTTTATCTCTTTAAGATAATGAAGGGAACTATGTGATGGTATTATTTCAAATTACTCATAAAACTACCTTTCCTATAAAACATTATTTTTTCTAAATGTATTTTCGTATTATTTTATATTTTGTAAAATCTTCCGGTAAAAAAATATTTTTAAAAAGTTATATGAAATCGTATGCAAACATTACAATAAAAACCAGCTGATGTACTATTAATGTTGACATATTGTTTGAAAATCTTTCCATTTTATGACATATAAGATTGAACTATAACGTATACTTCACTCTCTTATATAATACTTGTAATATAACAGTAAATATTCGGTAAAGCCGTCTTTATATATATATTAAACAAACCCTTTAGAATTTTAAAAAAATATTCAAATTAGGAAAACTAAATGTTTATGACTAATTTACTGAAATACTACAATTATTTAACATGTCATTTATAAATGTATTGCCGTTTTATCCTAGTATAAAACTTCTCAGCCGTCCAATGCTTCCACGTTTTCTATGATGATCTAATTTTAGTTGACTGATGAATTGAATAACTCCACCTGTATCTCTTCCAGAGTTACTGCTGGTCCCAAGCCCTGGTAAAGAAGGAGGGTTGGGCATGGGGTTAACGTCCCCATCCCGTAGAAAACTAACTCGCTAAAAAACGCTAACCAGAAAAAATAATTCAAACCATTTTAACTCTGCCCTGAAAATTAGAATGTCTTCATTTAGAAGAATTATGACGCTTCATGGTGAAAGCCGAGTTCCTTCGGAAGCCACGAGGCCGATTCCCCTTCTAACAACCAGAGAAAAAGTTTTGTAGGTACATGGAACGTCCGAACAATGTGCAGACAGGGAAGACCAGTCAAATAGCAACGGAAATGAGGAGATACAACTTAGCAGTACTGGGAATCAGCGAAACCCACTGGACCCAAGCTGGACAACAAAGACTAAATACGGGAGAGATGCTGCTATACTCCAGTCACGAAGAGAAAAATGCTCCACACACTCAGGGAGTTGCTCTTATGCTGTCAAAAGTGGCACGAAATGCACTTGTATGATGGGAATCTCAAGGATCCAGAATCATCAAAGCATCATTCAAAACAAAAAAGGAGGGGATTTTAATGAATATTATTCAATGTTATGCACCCACCAATGATAGCAACAACGACATTAAATACTTATTCTACGGGCGGCTGCATTCAATCATAGAGAAGTGCCCAAGAAAGGACCTCACCATTCTGATGAGAGATCTAAACGCCAAGGTCGGAATAGACAACACTGGATATGAAGATATTATGGGACGACATGGACTTGGAGAAAGAAACGAAAATGGGGAGAGATTTGCAATTCTGTGTACACTCAACAAATTGGTCATAGGAGGTACAATATATCCACACAAACGTATACACAAGGCTACATGGATCTCACCGGACAACACGACAGAGAACCAAATAGATCATATTTACATCAACAAAAAATTCCGAAGGACAATGGAAGATGTGAGAACCAGGAGAGGCGCTGACGTAGCTTCAGATCACCACCTAGTTGTGGCCAATTTAAAATTGAAGCTAAAATAGAACTGAACAACTGGACAAACAGCAACACAAAGGTTCAATACAGCCTTCCTTCGAGATACTGACAAACTCAATGAATTCAAGGTAGCTCTCAACAACAGGTTCCAAGCGTTACAAGATCTACTGAAGGAAGAAGAAACTACTATGGAGGACAACTGGAAAAGTACGAAAGAATCATTAACTTCAACGTGTCAAGAGGTTCTGGGCCTCAAGTAGCATCATCATAAAAAATTGATCTCTATAGAAACACTGGACAAGATCAAAGAAAGGAAGAATAAGAAAGCAGCAATAAACAACAGCCGAACACGAACGGAGAAAGTCCAAGCACAAGCTGAATACATAGAAGCAAAGAAGCAAGTGAAGAAAAGCATTAGAGCCGACAAGAAGAAATACGTGGAAGACCTAGCAGCGACAGCAGGTAAAGCTGCAACAGAAGAAAGAACGAGACGACTGTATGACACAACGAAGAAACTGTTAGGGAAAATTAGTAAGCTAGAGAAACCGATCAAGGACAAACAAGTTGAGAAAATCACCGGAATTCGATAAAAGCGGAACAGATGGGTAGAATACTTCGAGGAACTCCTGAATAGCCCGGCTACAATGAATCCACCAGACACCGAAGCAGTACACACAGATTTCCCTACAGATGTCAACCCACCAACGACGGAAGAAATTAGAATGGCCGTCAGTCAAATCAAGAACGGAGAAGCAGCAGGACCCGACAACATACCAGCTGAAGCACTGAAGTCAGACATCGAAGCAACCACAAGCATGCTTTACATTCTATTCAAAAAGTTTTGGGAGGAGGAACAAGTGCCGATGGACTGGAAAGAAGGACACCTCGTCAAGATTCCAAAGAAAGGAGATCTGAACAAATGTGAAAACTACAGAGGCATTACACTACTGTCAATACCAGGGAAGGTCTTCAACAGAGTGTTGCTGAACCGGATGAAAGATGCAGTAGACGCCCAACTTCGAGATCAACAAGCTGGATTCCGTAAGGATCGATCGTGCACAGACCAAATTGCAACACTACGGATCATCGTCGAACAATCAGTTGAGTGGAACTCGTCACTATACATCAACTTCATTGATTATGAAAAGGCATCTAACAGTGTGGATAGGAAGACATTATGGAAACTTCTTCGACACTACGGAGTTCCTGAGAAGATTGTCAACATTATCCGGAACTCATACGACGGACTACAGTGCAAAGTCGTGCATAGAGGACAGCTGACAGATGCATTCCAAGTAAGGACCGGAGTCAGACAAGGCTGTTTACTCTCTACCTTCCTCTTTCTTCTGGTGGTCGACTGGATTATGAAGACCTCGATATCTGAAGGAAAACACGGAATACAATGGACAGCTCGAAATCAATTAGACGATTTAGACTTCGCAGATGACCTAGCCCTCCTATCACGTACACACGAACAGATGCAGATGAAGACAGCCAGTGTAGCAGCAGTCTCTGCATCAGTAGGCCTCAGCATACACAAAGGGAAAACCAAAGTCCTCAAATTCAAAGCGGAAAACAACAATCCAATCACTCTTGATGGCGAAACTCTGGAAAATGTAGAGTCCTTCACATACCTAAGAATCATCATCGATGAACACGGAGGCTCAGATGCAGACGTAAAACCAAGGATTGGCAAAGCAAGGGTCGCATTCCAACAATTGAAGAACATATGGAACTCAAAACAACTTTCAAACAATATCAAAGTGAGAATCTTCAATTCGAATATCAAGACAGTTCTGCTGTATGGAGCTGAAACTTCGAGAACTACTACAACCATCATCAAGAAGGTGCAAGTATTTATTAATAGTTGTCCACACAAGATAATCAACATCCATTGACTGGATAACATCAGCAAAAGCCTTCTGTGGGAGTCAACAAACCAGGTTCCAGCTGAGAGGGAAATGAGGAAAAGACGATGGAAATTGATAGGACATACATTATGCAAATCATAAAACTGCATCACGAGGCAAGCTTCATCCTGGAATCGTGAAGGGAATCGGAAAAGAGGTAGGCCAAAGAACACAATACATCGGGAAATAGAATCAGATATGAAAAGAATGAATAACAAATGAATAAGAAATTGTTCTTTTATTTATTTCAGTCAAATAATAGTAATAAATCGTGTGTAATCTAGTATGTTTTCATTCTTGGACAAATATATTTAATTATATGAAAATGGATGAATGTTTACTCTTTACAATTATATGATCTAACTTTTTTTTTATTAAAAATCACTTTAGATCTTGTTTATTTGTTAAAGTTTTATTTTATTTCTCAGATTAAGAGAATGACCATTCTGAAATTATTTATTTTGATTATAGATACTTTGAATGAAATAAAACTGATATTGAATCATTCTTATTACAATGTCCATTAACTGTGTTTATGAAAACCAAAACAAAACAACGTTAAGTTAATGTATCATATATTTTTAACTCAATAGTCATTTGAAATAAGGGGAATATAATCTTGTACTTTGCTTAGTTCCTTTATGATGGTTATATGTATATTAAAATGCTATATATTATTCGAAATCTGTTTGATTAGAAGTTTGTCATGATAAAATACGACTATAAAGAGTAGATAAATCAATCATTTAATATTTAATACATACTTTAAAGTTATTTAACACACAATCTCCTTACTCTATTATTATCATCTCTATTTGTAGTTGTGTGAGAAAATATATTTAGGTATTTTTATTGTATGAGGCCAAAGTTTTTTACTAAGACTAAGTGTAGTGAGAAAAATGTCAAAAAGATTGTATATCAACAAGTAATCTACAATTTTGTAGAATCGCTATCTATTTCTCGACAAAGTATGGAAGTTTTCATTATCTGAGTTAATCCTTTGAATTGATCATATTGGACATAAAAGAAGAGACTAGGTAATATTTTGACGTAAATTTAGTTATTTATTGTGATACATTCAGCCCAAATTTGAACAACATGTTTAATATCTGACATAGTTATCACATTATCTTCACATAATAAGACGAATTATTTCAACGTATTGATGTTTCTATGATTAATTCCTTAGATTCGTTCTTGATTCTTTCTTATATCAGCAAAGGGTTGTGGAGATTATTAAGCTTTTGATTCAGATCATGAACTGATTAATGTTAGACCACCATTGAAAACCTGGAAGCACTGAACGTCCGGTTCGTCTTTTTGTGTGACTCCTCAGCAGTGCGCATCTATGATCACACTCCCAGGATTCCAACCCAGGGCCTTCAATCTCGCTCATTAAAGCTTAACTTCTAGATCACTGAGTCGGCATCCAACGGTGTTAATGTTTAACCTCAACCAATCCGCGAAACTACGTGACCATTTTCGTTTGTATTGAAGTAGATACCTGTCTCTACCATACACGGATTAGCTCCACTAGCCATGGCTTCTCAAAAGAACTCCGTCCGCAGGCGAAACAGAAGGACCTGAGTTTTAATCCCGCGAGCGGGATAGTGGTTTCGCACTGCTGAGAAGTCCCATAATAGGACGAAACGGCCGTCCAGTGCTTCCAGATTTTGTAATGGTGGTCCCCCTTATATGTTCTAAATATGATACTAGCTTTTCGCTAAGTTTATTGTGCATAAGAAATATGTGAACGGCAAAAATAATGTATTTTTGGATAAGACAAATAGTGTAAGATACGATTGGATGTTAGGCCGATTGTCTTGGGAGGAGGTAAACATAAACATGATTTCACTCATTTCATTATATGCGTTCATAAAAATTGATTCGAATCATCAAAATATATAGTTGAGCGCATTGAATTATATGCACAAACAGGGTGAAAGTCATTTAGAATTAAAATTTTAAATAATTGGAAAGAATAGTAAAACATACTATTGTACGAGTTATATTAGTAACAGGTTATAGGTATGAGATTAAACAAGCTTTTAGATTTTTTTGTTTAGAAAGTGCTACTTCTTCATTTTCATTTATTAATTACTTCAAGTGTACTTTCTGAACACAATTTAGTATCATTTATTACCTGCTAACGGTACCGTTAATCAATTCTAATGATTTGCTTAGTGTAACAACTGCTAAATCTTTCTTTATCATACCATAACTTTATTGACCCTAGATGTATAGTTAATATATTTAACTTCCCCGATCTTTAATATAATGATCTTAGTCTTAATCATGAAACCTTTGAACAAGTCAGCGGATATTCATTTGATGCAAAATATTTCAGAATAGGATCATTTTTTCATCTTAAAATTAAAATAACTTTCCAAATAGTTATCGATAAAACTTGAAAAACACTTTTGATAAAGAACGACAATATCAGTTGAATTCACACTAATGATAATGGGAGTAACTATTTAGGAAGAGGGTTATCAAATGAGCTATCAAAAAAAATTGATAAGTTTTCTATAGTCATCATGACCTCATAATATATCGTAATGTTGTTGAAGACATGTTACGACCTTGTTTTCCAATTTAATAAATGTTTGCTCATACAATAATGTTGTGGCAAGCCCATTTGTCCACTGTATCATTTGTTTACTCATTGTAACTCAGACACTTAATCCATCAAGTTAATTTGTGTGTATTTCAGACTCTTAATTCACTATGTTAATTTCGGTGTGTATGATCGAATGTATGTCTGTACATTAATCCTTAAGCTATCCTCCTATTGGTTGCAATGTGCAGATAATCGATAATTTATCCACACCCGATTAACTCTGAAAAATATATATGGATTTTTAATACACAGACTCACACTTGCACTTGCACACACTCATTCACTCCGTTTCATTATGTGCTTGCTCACCGTACGCCTGTGGATTTTTATTAATCATTAACAATAAACTATCTCTGTAACTGGTGTTCAGGCTTCTCAATAATCTCGAGTAAATCCGCAATTCTACTAGGAGATTAAGCCTACCTTAAATACTCAGTTTTACGGGATATTATTTATTGGAGTCAGATATTGAGGACATAAGCCGCCGTTTCAACATATTGGTTAGCCGCCGTCACAACAATGTACAACCATATACATTGTATCTAGTTATCGTTAATAAATCTGTTACAATCAAGGGAAGAAACTCTGATTTATCTCTTTATAAAACAATCGTTTGACTGAAAAAAAAAGAACATTTTATCCATGTTTATTCACACCTCCAATTTTTCTCCTAAATTCTAGTCAAAAATATTCAATCCAAATTTTTTAAGAAAATCTAAATTTCTTAAAACTTTTGATATACAATAAAGGGATCAACCGTTTTGAAATAAATCATAAGTCATTTATTAAAATAAATTAAATTACAAGCACACAAGGGATTACAGTAGCTTGATTTTCAATTTTTTTTAATCTTTTCTATTAATTGTCTATCATGAAATTTGAGTTAAACATCTTTACAATTTATAATCTTAAATTAAATAAACCCTCTAAGCAAAGAAACTTCATTTTCATAATTGTCCGGAGTGAATCTTTAATTTCTATGATCATTTTCTAAATTCTTTAATGCACTGATATTGTATTGATGAGCTTATAATACTTTGGAAATTAAACCATGAATACGTTTTTATTTACGGAATTAGTTATAAAATGTGTCCGTTTTTTCGCTTACAAATCCATTTTACTATTTTACCATTAAATAGTACAATCAAATACACTATTTACTTTTTTCATCACAATTATTAATAACTGAATAACTCCAGAAGTAAACTTGTATATTAAATAGTTTTACTATTCTGTTTTAATGATTAAGGCCAATATCATCAAAATTTTATAGTTCCACTGGTTGGAATCATGAGTCAGTTGAAGCTAGACCACCATGGAAAACCTGGAATCACTGGACGGCCGTTTCGCCCTAGTATTGGACTCCTCAGCAGTGCGCATCCACGATCCCGCTCCCGCGAGCTTCGAATCCAGATTCTATCAGTCTCGCGTCAGGCGCTTAACCAACTAGACCACTGGTCCGGCATCCAATAGCGTTGATGTCTAACTTTATTTGCGAAAAAAGCATAAAAAGTTTCAAAAATAGCCTTTTATTGAAGTGATTTTTGCTCATTTACGAAATTATGGAAACGGAAGTTCAATGGATCCTGAAATACTGAGATTTATTTCATTGGAAATCTATTATTATTATAAAATAGTAGACCCCAAGTTATTCCAATACATTATTCCCATCATCAATCAACGAAGCAAATCTACCTCGTAAGTGATAAGATTTGTACACTAACAATGAATTACAATAGTAATCAGTTTAATAACAATTTTCGGTACAGTTCATCAATATAAAATATAATATAGATATTCGGTTGTATGTACTCATCTAAATCAATTTTATTGGTGATAAAAAGTGATTGATTTGATCATATTTATCAATAGTTCTATTGACAACTAATGTCAAGTTTATTGGATTACTGACTTCTAATCTTAATAAGAAAGTTTAACATTGTTTTTTTTTCTTAGAAGAAAATGAATGTCGATGATTAAATTAACTGCATCATTATCTTTAAGTATTTAGTTAGAAGTGGATTTAGAGCTTTTTATATATTATGAAATTTTGAAAATAATAATTTTCTTCTTATGTATACAAATTATCAGTAATTATTCAAGTATGTTGACTGACTGAATAACAAATTTTAATTTTCAGTAAAGGGTTGTTGAGATTGTTGAGTTTAGATTGATATCATGAATGGATGAATGTTAGAACACCATTGAAAAACTAGAAGCACTGGAAGGCCGTTTCATACTAGTATGGGACTCCACAGAAGTGCTGACCCATGATCTTGCTATACTGCTAAGTCATTCCTGATTCTCCTTATGACCTTGCTGACTTTTACGAATGTTGGCTGAGTAACATTATTAGGAAGGTATGTATGTTCTACTTCCATTTACATTGTGTTGTGTGGCATTTTTTAATTCAAGATCTGTTCAAAACGCTCTTTTCATTTGTGTAACTGATCTTGAACTTCAGCGAATAGTTTACCCATTTTCATCCTCACCGATCGCTCAGGTTTACCATTATTTTCTGTTTGACTGTACCACATAGATCTCTTACATTTCCTTTTGTTTCATATCATTCTGCTGTGGTTGGCAGGTCTTATAAATATTCACCTCGTCAGATATAATCTTCTTCACACATTTGTTTGCTTCTGTGTGTTCCCATTGTGTCTTAAATTTACCTGTTTTTGTTCGGCTGTAGGTAACTTCTGCATTTTTATTTTTCTTTCTCGAACCTTGAATAAGTTGTCTGTAAGCATCCTTCCTTTAGGTCAACATTTCTGGCACGTTTATTCCATTATTTTTAAATCGCTTCCAATTCGATCTCTAGTGTGATTTTTTTTTCTTTTAGAGCTTTCAAGACTTTTAGCTTGTGCCTAAAAGCTATAATGAACTCCCTTAGCTTATAATCATCTCGGACAAATAGTGTATTGGACATTTTAGTGCTATTTGTACAACTACCTAATGTATTTTAGTAGTAACTTGGCTATCGTTCGGTGGCGACCTAAAATTACAGCAGTTCATCCCTTTATATATATATATATATATATATATATATATATATATATATATATATATATATATATATATATATATATATATATATATATAATAGATCCGATTTTCTGCTATCTGGTCCAGTACATTTCACAGTGCTTTGTGTGTGCATTTACGGGAAAACTGAAACTACTTACGAACATGTTGCTTAAAGCAAACAAGTTTATCCATCTTCCAATATTATTGATTCTCTCCGTATGTCCATATCTTCTTATGATACTTTTATACCCAATTTTTTCCACCTCGATCTTGAAGTTCGGCCCACTCGTCAAGGTTATGAGGTCTTTTCAAGGACAATTCTTTATGATAGATTATAACCACCCATAAAATTAGCCATCTTCATCGCTATGACTGAGGGGTGTTGAGCACTATATGAAATGCACTGCATTCTTCTCTTTAGTTTGAAGCATACTTTTATTACTATACAAGTATGACTTTCCAAAGCCATTGGTATGTTTTGTACTTCTTTGAACCATGTCACTGCAACTTCACGTTTGTGTAAGGCATTTTTTATCCGTCATCAGAATACAATAACAGTCATTTTTTATCTAGATTGTGTCGAATGAAATTTGCTTATTCCTAGCACGGGCAATTTATTTTTCCTTGTTTCCACCTCTATATGAATGGTCCTCCCGGTCTCCTACATTGTAGGTACGTTACATGTATCTATTTTTTTTATTATTGTTATGACCATTGGATGGTATATCAGCTTCATGGCTTCAGAAGAATTTTGTATTTCTCCATGAAGCGTCATATAACTATTTTTAATGAAGATTCTTCAACATCTAGAACAGGTATTTTTCTGATTAGCATTTTTTCTAGCGAGTTTTAGTTTGTCGAACGTAGTTGCTAATCCAATCTACAACCCTTCTCCTTCACTTGACATTAAGATCAGGAGTAATCATAGAAATTCTTCAGACAGTTTTATCGAATAACATACTTAATCAGCATTATTATTAACTACAACATTATAATCTTGATCATAATTCATTTCAATAACTTCTTACATAAATAGTGTACAGTATTCTTGTCCTTCTTACTAAACGATAAAAGTAATCTGTTTACTTTACTGACCTGCAGTAATTTGTTACAAATATCTTTACAGAATATCTTTTTTTGTTTACAGAAACTATTTTTCCCCCCGTTAATCTAATACAAAAATTATTTTCAATGAAGTAATAAACTATTTTATACTTCAAGAATCACACCCCATATTAGTACATTTAATGTACATTAAATATGTTAGATAAATAGAGCATAATATAAGAATAATTCTATTAAATGATATTATGATACATGGTGTATATCCACATCTCTTAAAAAGCATTCTTATTAGCTTCTGTCTGTGATAATCTTTTAGTAGATATAAACTTTTATTGTTTCTAAAATAACTTTTATTTACTATAGTTTCATATTTATTTATACATAAATAAAAATCATTCTGAAATATAAATATAAACACAGTAACAATATGGTGATAATATTTACATTACCCAAGTGAATGATAAATAAATAAATAATCAATTGGCTTTTTTATGACTGTTATTATATTGATTTTTTGTATGTTTACAATCATTGATTTATTCGATTATTTCAATTTAAAACAGTTTTCCTTTGTATCTAAGTGAGTGTTACCGTTAGAATATAAATAAAATATAATTGGAGACTGAATACACAATAAATTGATTTAATTTTCATTGACTAAATAAAGTTAACTTATGTCGAATGATTTGATATAAAAGATTGTCCTTTTTATTGATCTTTAAAAAATATGAAATGTTTGTGTAATATAGTTGAAGGAGTTTAATCACAATTATTTTTTAATAGATTCTTTATTAAAATCAAATTCAATTAGAGGACAAATAAATAGGAATAGTAATAACTGACGTTATATGAAAAAAAGTGAAGTACTAATTTACTGAGGTTTGAAACATTGGACTTCTGTTTTGTCCTTGTATAGAACTTCAGATGTTCGCATAGATGATTTCACGGGGTTTGGAACCCAGGATGATCAGTATCGAGCACGAACACGGAACTACTAGACCACTGAGCTAGAATTTGATAATGTTCATGTATAAATTCAATCAATCTACAATATCCTTCAACTATATTTTTTATCATTTGCTGTGGATAACTATATTATATTGGATATGATTGAACTCCACTGGTCACGGTTCCTCACTATAACTTCCGAAAACTCATTTTGAAGTTAGTTACTAGTGACATTATTGAAAGGAGAGATAACGTGAAACATAAAGTGTTTATGATTATTAGAACTCTCATTCTTAAATTAACTGTAGTTCTTCTCAATCAATTTTAATCCCAGGAATGATTGAATGATTTTACTGGTAATATGGTAACTCTGATGTTACAAATTATTTTGTTGACCTTTGTTTGAAGTAGTATACTTCAAAATAAATCATATGTAAAAATTATTCCCCTTATGGAGAATATTATTATAATATAGAAAAATAGAAAAAATGAAATTGCTAACTCTCCACATACATTTCTGACCATTTACTTGTACAGTTGTCCTAAAAGAAATGTAGGACGTTTAGTATCGCTGTACATCAATACTTAGTCGACTCTGATTATTTAGCCTCTATTCTGTCAGAATCACCCTATAAAATCAATAATGGGGTCAAATAGTCAGTCTCAAAAGTAATACAGATCACAGTCTATATACAGCAGAAGCGTTGGCATCAACCCAAGCACATGAGATTAAACATGATATAACCAATTCTTCACCTTGCTCTTTAAAATTAAAAGCATGGGTGATTTAACACTTCACGTTTTGTACTTTACTTATTCTACATTTGTTTAATAATTTTTAATTGATTAATTATCTTTTATGTGCAACATATTTTCACCTTATTGTGGTTTCACATTCGTTTTTTTCTACATGAAATACATCTCCGATCATATTCAAGATTATATAGGTATCGATCTATAACACTGTATACATATGTATGTAAAATAAATATAAAATCAATTGTACAGGATGAATAAAGAACATCATGGAAAGGAACACCTCGTTAAAACAGAACTGTTGTGAGTTGAATGCTTCTTTTTGATGAACAGATCATATAAGTTGAATCATAGCTGTAAATATCATTACTTCAACGACAAAAATGTAGTTAAACAGTAATTACGATATACTGCAAATAAAACTTTGCAATTCCAAATACAGAACAGACGATTAAATCAATGTAGAATGTAGAAAGAAACGCTTACACTCTATACCATGACCACAACAAAATAGTTCAACTCTTGATAGCTTCATTTTACATTTTTATCATATTTCTTATTGTATTTTCCTATGCTTTGATTTAAACGAAGAAAAATACATATTTCCTTCTAAATGTTTAGTTTTATATATAAAGTACATTTAAATGATCATTCTTCTTAACCTAAATTGGTAAAAATGGCAAACAACATGAACCAGACTTTATTGATCCAGCTTAAATGAATAAACGGGAAAGAATAACATTAATAACTGTCATACAGAGTAATATAAACATTAAATTATATTCAAAGATGGATAGTGGCTAGCAGTGGAATCCAGGACGCGCGTTTCGTCCTGTTTGGGACTCGTCAGCTGGATGTGCCTGCATCTCAGAGTTGATGTTCAATATCGAGGCATTCACACAGTATGCACATATTCTAATAAGAGACTGATCAATTTCAGTCCTAAAACATCAATGGAAAGATTCAAGTAAAAACAATATCAAGTGAATTAAATTATATTTGTAAAAATACCGGCTAAAATCCAACCATTATGCTGATCAGTCAGAGAAATAATTAAAACCAAATATCAGTATAGGGGTTGTGGAGATTAATACGTTTTTGACTGAGATCATGAACCGATTGATGATAGACCACCGTTGAAAACCTGGAAGCACTAGTGTGGTTCATGATCTCAATCTAAAACCAAATAATTTTGAATATTGAGAGTTTTATAAATATAATTATATTAATGAGATTATAGTTGTTAATTCCATGGTTGGATTTGATAGTTTCAAATTAATTGAGCTTTTGGATAGTAAGTTAATAATAAATAAAATGATGATTATGAAATTCATGACAGTTAACAGACATGAACAGCTGGTTATACATAGTAATATTAAATATAGGGAAAGATATGTGTGATATTAGGTTGTTAGAAGTGTTCTTACTTAAAAATTATCTAGGTAGTACTTTTTTCGCACCTATTACAGCAATGAAAGGCATCGGCCAAAAGCTTTTAATTATTTTTAAGTGAAAATCCCGCTGATTTATGAACGGTGTGTTTAAGGTCATTTCCTGTCCCATAAAGAATTCATTATACTCATCTACAATTAAAGAAAATAGAACAAAAGCAAAGAGCACGGGACAAAATAGGCAATAACTAATATGATAGGTTACTCAAGTCTAACATAAAGCATAAGTCAGGTTATTTTATGTTAAACTATTTGTGTTAGATGTTATTCAAATTAATTAAGGTTACCAGGGTGCGGTGTTAGCGTAAAGTGACATCAGGTACGGATGTTTACTCAATGGGTTTAGTAATAAAAACGATTAAACATTTAAAGTTTCTATAATTTCACTTGTGGAATAGCATATACTTATAGGCGTAAGAACGTGTAAAGCATTTTCAGAGGTCAAGTAGGCATTGATGCAGCGAACAAAGGATGGGATTGATTTCATCACACAGACAGATTGTAGTTCATTATTGCAGAGTTTGAAAATATTTTTGATAAACTAATCCAAATAGAGAGAACATTTAGAATGAGATTGCTTCACCAATGACAAACAGGTACGTATGCCATATTGAATTGCTTCATTAGATGCATAAGATAGTTTGTTAACTATTCCGAAAAAAGAATTAATCTGAGTCTCCTTTTCTATTAAGGGTCAAGTTCAAGTTTATTACATCCAGACTTATAATTTAAGGTACAATTAGTTTCAAGAAAGCGAAGTGTAAATCGTCTCTGAACAGATTCCAACCTTAATTTATATTTTATGCGAATACCACTAAGAATAAATTTGCAGTATTATAGGAGTCGTCGAACACATAATTTATACATTAAAATATGTGGCTTGTTATTAGGGAGGTTATGAATCATGCAACCCAGAAAATGTTGAGACCTGGAAGTCTGTTTCGAAACCTGTTATGTGAAAGACAAATCATAGGAGTACTTAAGTCCGCTAATCAGTATGATTTAAACAACACCTTGCCATTTATGGTAAGACCTAATTTGGGTGAAGCATTACCAAAGTACATCCATCCAAATTTACCCGTGTCAAGCTAAAACTGCCATTCAGAGCACCACTGTATGTAGCTGTAAAATCTCAACGAATGAATTTGAAGAAAATTCAACATTTCGCTTAGCAATCTGGTTCAAGCTTTTTAAAGGAAATATAATCAAATATTAAAATCATTGAATATAAATAAATACAGGATTCTCTGGTTCATTGTATACTGAATAGGTCATCGAATCAACGTTAACAATGTTTAAAGTAGGTGTTCGTATTAGTGTGTACGAGATATGTGGTATGAAACGAGGTGTTAAGATAACAGAAAAAAATTAATTTACAATAATGAACGTATATAAATAATATTTATTGATTCTGTAGCTTAAGTATACAATGGTTTGTTAATTTTCAATAAAAATTGTTTTGAATTGTTTTACTTGTTAATTTAACCAAGAATTAATCTATTAATCACTTTGGTTTAACTATCAGTATTGTTAATGTCAGATCTACTAATCAGATAAACATTTCATTCTTGAAAAAAAAACTAGTCTTTTTAATTATCATTACCAAGATTTGACTTGATAATTTCGAACAAATTGAGCGACTTCTCTAAAGAGAAGTGGCTCAAACTAAGTCACGAAACGTCATAAAATTTGATTTTTCTATTCATCGGAATATTATAAATACATTAATTTATTTATTACTAGTCTTTCTGTTATTTTTAATGGTTTATTCTGATGTTAAGTGTTGTAAAACTTGTGAATCTGTAAACTGTTAAAAAAGACAGTCAGGCTCATAAAAAATAATAACAAAATTACACATACTTGGTGGTTATGCCCAAGTTAAGTGTAACATTATTTAATAAGTAACAATCAATTAAAGTTTTAGATGTAAAATAGGCATATTTATTATTCATTATTAGATGGTGGTTGGAGGTAGTCAACAGGAAACCCTGAACCTGGGTTTCGTGCTACTTGGCACTCGTCAGCAAGGTGTACCTGTAATCTTGAAGGAACTAGTGCTCCCTGACTGATTCGATCCCGTGTCACCCAGCTTCACAGTCAAGGACATTACCACTAGACTATCCGGGCCGCAACTGACCTCCTATAGGACTGTGTAATCACAATTGAATGATCATTTAGTGGTGACCAATGTCATGTGTGCCAAGTCCTTCTTAGTGTAGATCAAATGCGTCAGGGAACACCGGTTCCCTCAAGATTACAAATACACCTTGCTGACGAGTGTCAAGTAGCACGACACCTGGGTCCAGGGTTTCCTGTTGACTACCTCCAACCACTATCTAAATCTCAATACATAGTGTACGCAATGTCAAGTTACCTAGACTAGTGGCCACATTGCAGCTTGGTTGATAGCATTTAATCTGCATTAAGAAAGACTGGACACACATGGCATTGGTGACCACCCAGTGATCAATCAATTGTGAGTATTCATTATTATACTGTACTAATGCTTCATTATTATCCTGTTACAATTTTATTAACGTTTATTTAATTGTATACTTTATAGTTGAAATATGAAAACTCATATGAACGGATTACCTAGGTTTAGTACTACATAAATGACCTTTTTTTTGCAAGATATACGTGATTATAGAATCAGCCAGTAATATTTGGTTATTTGATCAAACATAAAGTTGTTTATTGGATGTTTGACATTTATTTATGAGCATTTTTTTTTAATTTTGAGCAGACATTACAAAAATACCATTAATGTGTTTTTCACTGTATTGCTTTATGAAACTCAAAGAAATCTTTTGAACCATAATAAAAAAAATGGTTTACTAATGATTTATTTAACCATGCCGTATTACAGATTTAATCTCTTAGTAAATATCACATAGTAACTAACACCTACACTAAATATTAACACTAAATTGTAAAAACTCCATTTTTTTGTAGTGAAACTCTGTCATCAGAGTAAAAATTGTATTATGTTTACTAGAACATTCTACACTCAGTAAACTCAAAGAAGATCCTTGGACAAAATAAAGTTATTCTGAAAATATGACAATAAGGGCTTTAATCGCTTTATTTTTGGTTTCATCCTACTAAACTTTCTTTTGTCAATTATTATTATTATCCCTTTCAAAATATATTGTTACCATAGTATTTATTGCTTTGTTCTTCGGTCTACTATATTTTCTATAAACTAAATAATAAAAGTTAATTAAATTACATGTAGAATGTGTTTGATTCAGAATAAAGTCAACTATTAGGATTTGTTTACTTTGATTAAACATATGGTTGTTTATTGATTAACATCATTCTAATAATTGATGTGAGTCATCATTAGAAACAGAATAGATAGATTTTTCTATGTTTTATTCTTTAATGATCAAAGCAACTATTTTAATTATATTGAAAATAGTTTACTCATGACATTAAATGATAAACAAATAATGATATACAACACTAGTGCAGATTGTCATTTAATAACAAAACAACTGATAAAAACAAATCAACTTTAAATGACTATGATTATTTATCCTCAAACAATATGAAGTTTAAAATACCCCATTTTGTATTTAAACTTACAATTTATACGAATATTCGTCAAGATTAGAACGAATAGTTTGAATGTTTGTTCAAAAAGCCACACATTTCTTTGATGATTTTGATTATTACCCTGAAGAAGTCAAGACTAGTTTGCTGGACGAAACGTTGGAATTATTTAAATTTCAATCGATGAGAATATTTCAAATATAATTTTCACATAAAATAAACTTACAATTATTCAGGCAGACTAATATAAAGTATTTCAAATACGAACATATATATGTATATCTTTTTTAAAGTACAGTTTTTACCACATTCAGAAAGATTAATACGAATGAACAGGGAAACAAATAGGAATGTGTACTTTATATAATGTAAAAAAAGTACCAAATCTTTGTGAACCACAAGTTATTTTGGTATCCCATCAAATTCATTTTTGACAAATCAGCCTACAAAAGTAATATTTATCTAGTTCAGTTCAAATAATTTTTCTATAACATGTTTATTGTTTGTTTGAGTCTGTTACATGCATTTCGAATTATTTTAGTGTGCAATTGAACCAGAATGGCAAACATTATTATGAGCTTCTCACCTATTGTGAAAAAACAGTCACTAAGGAGTCCCACAGTATGACGAAACGGACGTCTAATGCTTCCAGGTTTTCCATGGTGGTCTAGCTTCAATTGACTCATGATCTTAACCATTGGAATTATCATATGTGTTAAATAACAGTAGACTGAGAAAGTATTAATATATACTCTTGCCAGAAATATTACTTGTTGCTTTAAATCTTAATTGTCAGTCACTCAAAATGTAATGATATTTCTATAATCATTTATTAATGTGTATATTTTTTGGTAACGAATGTCCTTCATTCATTAATCTCCATTTATATAATTCGTTTTGTATACATTTTACAAATTCACTATGTCATAGTGTAGTGGACAGGATTTTCAGGAACTTGATGTCAAAGTTGTTACATTCATCAGGTTGAGTGGAGAATGTCAGTACATTTAGAGCTCAGTGTTGGCAGAACACTTAGAGACCAAAAGAAATGACAATTCGGATGGCAGAACACACCGGCACATTTAAATGGACGATTGACGATTACATATGATGTATGATCTGAATACTTTCTAAATGCTGCCCACTTCAGTCGAGTTATAATATACGATGGCTTATAGTCAGATAGTTAGACTTGCGTTAACTTCATCTGTGTGCTACATGAAGCTTTAAGTGAAGTGGTAGATAATGTGGAAATTCGTATTAGTCACGTGGAACTTCACAATATTTGGTTCATAAAATATTTGACATCTATTATGGGACCGAAAAGTGAATTTTAGATGGTGTCCAATCTAAATTACACAACATAACTACCTTAATGCAAGTTGTATATTGAAATGTAATCAAGAGTGTTTAGTGAGGCTCGATAATATTCTACGTTCCTTACTTTTACATTAAATCTCGGCCCTAAGATTATCGAGTTCGAAAAAGGAAGTTGACAAGTCATTGCATTATGGCTGTTGTCAGTTCGTGTTGAAAACCCTATTTTCCTTTCAAATTCATCTTGAATTTTTATACAAAACATACTTGTGTAAATGAGTTTTAAATCTTAAGGTGGTAAGCTTGTTAACTACTGATAGCACTTACAATTAAGAATCCGAAGGTATCTCAGCCACAAACTAACGACCTAAACGTAATTATTCGGAGAATCATTAAATCTGAATAATGTCGAACTAGTTTACGAAAAACGTAAATTGAGAAATTTTGAAACAATGAGTCTCTCTGATTAATTGGGATAATACCATGAGAAGATGGTCATCAGAACTATGCGATATGTTTGTATAATACGCTTTGAACAATCTAATTGCATATAATTATTAAGACATAATAAGTGAAACAATAAAAGGTCAACTGGATATACTGGAAGGTAAAATCAATTGAAGATAATAAAAACGTACACAATATGAGAAACTGTTCGAAAACCACGCAGGATA
The DNA here is from genome assembly GCA_944470205.2 of Schistosoma margrebowiei. Classification (NCBI taxonomy): domain Eukaryota; kingdom Metazoa; phylum Platyhelminthes; class Trematoda; order Strigeidida; family Schistosomatidae; genus Schistosoma; species Schistosoma margrebowiei. The sequence continues at coordinate 43,359,720 of OX104028.1, read as the reverse complement.
ATAAAATAATGTTACCAGGTTAGGGGCAAGGGTAAGAACAAATTGTTTTTAAACATATAAAGAAAGTTTCTGTTTTGGTATACTCAAGGATTCAATGAATCATGATATACGTCCTAGAACACTTTTATATTTACAATATGAAGGGAGACTTAATAACGACCTTACGACCTGTCTCAAGCGAACGTTTCGCAAATGAAGATGTTTGTTTACTCTTTGTTCACACACAAACATTGGAATCTATTCGCTTTTTAGTCATTTGGCTGTGTTCAACCATCCTTACTTGCGGTTCACGATAATGAATGAATTTTCATAAGCTAAAACAATTTCGGACAGAAAGACGATTGTTAATATTTAAAATGCATATAAATATTTGGTTTGTTAAAAAAATGTTTTACGAAGTTTTCATTTAACCACATCTAGTTACTGCATATACCCATAAACATGTTTCTAGCATAGCGAATTTCCATGTTTGCAGTTATTATAATTCATAATTTGTATTCTGTAAAAGCTAATGAGTAGTTAGTGGCAAATTCCATCCAAATTTTATTGTACTGTTAATATAGTATATCTTGTCATTTTCTTTAACCCTATAATAGTATGGGAACAGATTTGATAATGTGTGTTATATTTACTCATACATAATTATTTCATACATTATTGACCAATAATATAGTAATCAAGTTTGCTTCTTTTTTATGTAATCTAAGGTCATTCTTAACTCAAAATAAATGCTTTTGATTTCAGTGTCATGCGAATAGTCATAGAATCTGTCCATAACATTCCCTCTCCAAACTGTAATTTCCAGCTCAAATAGAAAATAAGATAATGTTGTGACTTTATGTCCGGCTTTTTATCACGTGATTAATCCACCAATCAAAATACGAATCATACAATCTTCACACTGTGCCAAACCAATGACTTTCGACCGACATGAGCAGCCTAGCGTCCTTATTGGTCCTATGTCCATCCAGCCCATCCACTTGAATCCAGAACACCAATACCAGCTTCCAATATGCGAATCGAATCAAATCTTTTATTTCGGACATACTGGGTTTACATATCAATCAAACAGATCGCAACGCACCTTGAAGTGGGAGATAACATTTGTACACAATAAAGCCAAAAAGTGGCTGTGAACGTGGGAGGCAGTAGTCAATAAACTGAACATACCCTAAGAACCGTAAATCGTACAATAATAAATTATAGGTCAAAATAAAGATATACATAATCTAGTTAACATGAGAATATATAAGCAATAATAGTCCATTATTAAGTCTCAGACGTTACTCGTAATGCAATCTTCACTAGGATATAGCAGATATGCTTATTGTTACTCTAACTTCAAAGTATATTATGGTCTGGTGGTCTGTATAATTTTATTCTTACCTCTGTTAACAGAAGATAAGTGCAGAATAAGAAAAGTGTTACACGATACCGAATAATTACTGTATTTTCTTTATAGCCGTACAGAAAGATAAAGCTAGGATGTAAACTAACTGTTCCATATTGTTTAACACCTAATTTCTTTAATGTATAAATGATCTTTGGTTCAAATATGGCTATTTTTACATAATGATAATAATGACAATTATAGAAGTTGGAAATATGAACTAATGAATACCAAGTTATTGGTGAAAATGGTAATGAGCCCTCTGTGAGTGCTCAATGTTCTCGGTTTAATTCATATCAATGAAGTAGAAGCACATTGCTGAAGAGTGGCACATGAAAGCCTTACGTCTCTCCTGTTCACAATGATAAAATGACTTAATTCATTCTGCGATATAAACAAATTTTAAGTAAAGAAATATGTCTTATAATCATCATGATCAAGAATAAGACTATTTTACAAGATTATCTCACAAAAGAATACTGTTTTAGTTTATTTTATAAATGTCAAAGTACAAAATGTATGTCCAAATCTTTGCTTAATCCAATTCTATACTATTAGTATAGATCAAATCTGAGAATTCTTCTAGTTTATTTAAATTATCTTGGATTGGATAATATTGAATTATAACAGTTAACAAAGTCATATAACTGTAGAGCACTGAAATAGTTTTTTTTATTATTACCGAATACAATGACATACCAATGTTATGTAGGAAGGTAACAGATATAAATTTACATACATAACATGTAACATACATAGACATAAAAACATTCTCTATTTATTATATTTTCTCGTGACTTTCTTTTCATCTACTTATATTCGTATAAGTTTCCTCAAGTAAAAAAACAAACAAACATCAAATTACTTCATATTAGCAAATAAAGTAGGAAACGATTTTAGAAAAAGTACAAACGATGTTAAAAGGTTTTTACTTAGTAGATTATTTTGGTTAAAATAATTTTCTTAATACATAATGGTAATATAATTTTGTATTAAATAAAATGTTATAAGAAGACTAAGCTTATCACAATTATGTAATATATTAGTGCAATACAATCTGATCATAATACACTTGTTAAGAAGGTAGAGAATAAATATCAATCATCATTATTATTTATTGCTAAACACACAATTGAAACAGGTCATGAATATAATTTGTTATAACTTGTCAATTGAATGCTAGTTGTATATCTGGTCGTCGCTGATTGTTATGTCGAAAACGCTTATCACTTATACTCGAAACAAGGGACTTTTGAAATCCCGACAACGAGAAGGTAAAAACACAAAGACTGGTATAAATGAAAATTTATTGACCTCCAAAACACGATGATGATGATGACGACGATAGTCAAGAAAAAACTCATTTATATATTGATTGTACACTCATTTTGATTAATAATTAGGATGAAATCACATATATGAAAAATACTTATAACAAATCACATTCTGAGCATACTTCATGTCAATGGAATACAAGAATATCACATAATATACAAAATTAAATATCATACGAGAAAAGAAAACCAAATACTACACTGAATCAAAACGGAAGTAATGTTGAAAAAAAACTCTTAATGAATAAATCAATTGAATTTTGACTTATTTCCCATCATATCATAATTCTATAGAAATTATTCACTATTCATTGAATGTTTATTAAAAATGATTAACAATAATGTGTTTTGATTGAAGTATTTTAAAAAATTAGTATCAGAAAGGGTTTTATGGAGATTCTAGTAACTTCAACAGTTGAGTGCATATCCACGGTCCCGCTCGCAGGGTTCGAACCCAGGATCTATCAGTCTTGCGCAATACGCCTAACCAAATAGCCCGCTGAGCCGGCCGGCATCCAACCGTGTGAATGTCTAAATTCAACGAATCTACGAAATTGAGCGACACATTCATCACTGTCATCGGTGAGTTACTATCTCACAACTGACCTGGTTGAGGAGTTCCAAAATAAGACGAAACGGCCGTCTAGTGCTTCCAGGTTTTCCATGGCGGTCTAGCTTCAATTGACTCATGATCTCAACTGTTGAAAAAATTACTTTAAATTCTATGAAGTGCATTAACTAATTATGAAATTTTCAACATACTATTAGAACTGTCTGAAACAGAAGTTAATTATCGTATTGGAAATTTGTTTGAAGCGCATCGTAAGAGAGCTTTAAATACAACTAACACTGCAATAAAGCTTAGTTGATATTTTTATTAAAATTAAAGACGTTAGATAAAAGCCCTGTATTTATATTACAGAAATAACACAATGGGCTAAAATGGATGGTGGCTAACAGTGGAATCCAGGAAGCGCTTTTCATCCGATTCGAGACCTATCAGCTAGATGTACCTGCATCACGGGGTTTATGTTAACTCCAGGACTCAAACCCAGTACCATTCGCCCCAAATTCCATCACGCTATCCACTGTCTTGTGATGAGTTATCAATTCATTTTGTATTGTTTGTTTGAATTTTCCTATTGATGTTTAGGACCGTAATTGATCAGTCTTTTGTCGGCATATGTGCATTTCTGTGCGGATCGCCTCAATATTGCCTTCAGTCGCAAGTATTATGAGCAAAGGATAGATGGTGGCTAGTTAGCGACCATCAGGACTCAGTAGCTAAGTTCGAGTGACGGAGTTAACATCAATTCTGGGACGCAGGTACATTCAACTCACAAGTCACAAATTGGACGAATCACGTGTCCTGGATTCCACTACTATCCACCATTTTCCTTATATGGCTTGTGACTTAAGGCGATTTTAAGACAATCCGCACAAGATGCACATATATCGAAAAGAGACTGATCAAATGCAGTCCTAAACATCAATGGGAAAATTAAAACAAACGATACAAAACAAATAACATTTGTTATTAAGCAGTGTTTAATTTCTACGTACTCATATGATCACAATGTTAAAGTTAACTGGTGTGTTTTTAAACCTCGGTAAATTTTTATTAAGTAAATTAACCCTGATAAATTAATAATTATGTTTCAAACTCACAACCGATTTGGATAGCAAATACGTTTTAGTGTTACCACTTTTCCGTGCAATAAATATCAATATGTACGATTAAATGATCACTTACTGAATGCTAATCAATTTCATGTTTGTTTGATCCATACATCAATCAATCACCGATTATTTTAATTATTCGTGTAACAGACAGATGGTCATTCTCAGCTTGAATGGCTTATTAATAACGTATACAATGATAAATTTAAGCAACGTGAAATTAATTCTCACAAGGAGCATCAGCATCTGATAAATAAAGACACGTTGAAGACGAGTCATATCTGACATCAGACTTACTTTACGTGACTGTGTTTCAATGCCCTAAAGTCATCATTCGTTAACAGTTTATTTTGTGTATATGACCACCATTTTTTAATTAGTAAACGATTAATTGTACAACTGTCAAATGAAATATGATGAAGTAAATAATCCTAAGTGTGAATTTCCATTCATCTCATACAACGTTATATAATGTTCATGAAAACGAAACAATCTATTGGTAAAATACTTCTAGTGGTAAAATGCAATGAACTGTTAATTCATTTCGTAAACGTTTATACACAATATATAATATAACAGTTTGTTTGTTGCTTTCAATAAAATGATAATCATAATTGACATTTTCTCCAATGTATATTTCTAGACGTGATTAATTTCCTAGTTGAAATTATTCAATATTATTACACTTGAATGATTATTTTTCTTATTTTCCATTCATACTGAAATAAATCATTATGTGTTACAAATTTATAGCATATAAATCAATGGACAGCCAAAGTTTCATATCTATAATGTTATTTACCCCAAATTTTATGACTACTAATATCTACTTAAATCTATGTGATATATTTAATTAGTATGTTGGGGACGTTAGATCCCCTGAACTCACTTGAAAAGGACCTAATTTTGTAATTTTATTTAGAAAATTTCAATTCCTTTGTTTTCGCGCCAAAAGCACTTTTCAGCTTCATTTTATATTTCCCACTTGGGAGAATCTTCCTAAGGACGATTTTGTGCTGTATATATACGTTTTGATTTGTGTCTGTTGTTATCACTCGTGCTTCTGGCCTTTTGCGGAATATACTTCCTCGTTCGGACTTCGATTTCTCTCTCTAGTTAGCGGGGCTGTGACGCAATAGAATAGCTAGTTTATTGGTCTTTGGTCACAAGTCTTTGTTTCGTTTACAGTCTAAGTGAACTCGTAATCGCTTCAAACGTAGCATAGACAGGAAATAATAAAATGTAGCATTAAATACAATAATTTATCAAATACTACATCCGTATTAAGCCGATATTTTATAATCTTGGTCGCAGTCCTATTAGAAGGACCTTTGTGTATACCATAGCACTTTCAATGGTTGGGATCATGAGTTTATTGAAGCTAAATCACCATGAAAAACGTGGAAGCACTGGATGGCCGTTTCGTTTTATTGTTGGACTCCTCAACAGCGCACATCCACGATCCCACCTCGCGGGATTCGAGCCCAAGACCTGTCAGTCTCGCGCGCGAACGCTTAACCAGTTATATTCATTTATTCATAAAAGATTATCTTTATAGAATATTTAGTGGATTTCTTTATTGATTCTTAGTAAATTGATGACTCAAACTTTGTAATGATACATGGTGTATTTCAAATTAAGGTTTGAAAACAAGTAGTCAGAACAGAAGTGCGACAAATATCAAGTAAACAGTGTGTCATTCTTTTCTCTCATTTCAAATCTACAAAGTAAATCATACCTTGTAAATGTCATAATATTTTATACTACTATGATATAGAGCGAAAAATTCAAAAAAATAATGTTCACCAAATTATCTATGTCATTAACACTTTCCAGATCAGCCTTATTCAACAGAAATGAATATATACAATATTGCAAATATCCACGTCATATTTAATCAATAATAACTAGTTATCAAATTTTGTCAGTCAGCTTTCAGTGTGGCCACTAATCTAAGTTAACCTTATGTAGTCACATTTAGTATCAAGTAGTTGATGGTAATCTATTAAAAACATTTAGAAAAGTGTTTCGTATTGATGGGTCTTATATTAAGTGTTAAGTAATTTGACGAATTCCAGTGAGTCCCAAAATTCTTTCGCTTAGCGTCATAGTCATAGTTATTGATAATGAGCTATTACAATTTACAAGAATTCGTTCTATTAGTGAGATATTTACGTTGACTAATAATTAATTTATAGTCTTTGAGATGTTCGTTTAGACTGTAGCTATGATTAAATGCTATAAATGAAGTAGTAATATGTTTACCTGTCTATGTTATGGAAGGTCATTTCCAGCCCTATTTTCTTACAAACAATCTCTTCTGTTGTGAAAGTGTGTTATCTGATTCCAAACACACTAAACACATAAGTCATAAACTATGTTTATGCAAACAATCTATCTCTGAGGTACAAAATATCACTCTAAAATGAACACTTATTCCCATTCTGAATTATGGACAAAATAATAATAATAAGGATTAAATTAGTTAGGGAAGGTAAGTGTATCAATTACATCGTTCAATGATTATTTTTATTATATGTGATGATAATCTAGAACACTGATACATAGACCTTAGGTTTTATAGAAAGTGATAACATAAAAATTAATGGTGTATATTTTTTAGTTTGCTAATTTTAGTTTCCTTTTTTTGATCCATAAATATATTTTAGTTCGAACTGTTTGAACAGTGAAAATATAAAAATTAAACAATAATATATGGAAGAGTTAATAAGAATCCAGAAGAAAACTTTCAATATTTTTTTTGAAACTACAAAATTAATGATTTTGATTACATGTTATTTGGAAAGTCATCAAAACTACCTTTGTACAGTTATTACAATCTATCAAAGTTACAGAAAAAAAATTCTTGTTGACCATCTTAAAATGGAAATAACAGCGTTTAATGTGTTGAACTATAAGTTTTGCTTTGTAAATGGTAATCAGAAGCAATATAATGCATTGTTATATCAACTCATTAATGCTTCTGAGAAGCTAATAATAAAATCAATTTACAAATGATCACTGAATAACAGAATAGCTGGGGAAGTGGACACGTTATAATATACAACGATTTTCCACATAACTTTCACATATCATCGTATCATGGCTAAATCTTTTTAAATTATCCAATGAAGTTCCCCGACGAATTCTTACGAATATGTGAAAGGTTCGGAAAATATTACGATTAAAAGGTTATATTTCTAAAAAAACATTAAGTCGAAAAATCTATAATAAGCGTTGGTAAACTAATAAATTTTCTGATAACACTGAACTGTTACATGTGTCAATATTTTTGATGAAAAAAAATAATTTTAATCTATAATAATTGTCTTTATTGAGTAAAAAATGAAATACCCTACCCTATCAATTCTTCTTCCCATTCAATTTTAAAAAGCCATATCTGTCTTAACTTATGACTATTAAAAAGACAGAAAAGAACCTAATAATCTCAACAACCCCGGACTGACATTACCATGTGCTCACTATTAACTAGCTTTGTGAGGTAATCCTCAGAGTGAGAAGCCATGACCAGTGGAGCTAATCCGTATCGTAGGTAGACAGGTATCTACCTCAGTACAACGGAAGATGGTATCACAGTTTCGTGGATTGACTGAGGTTAGACATTAACACCGTTGGTTGTCAGGTTAAGCGTTCGCGCTCGAGATCGAATGCCCTAGGTTGAAATCCCGTGAGTAGGATCGTGGATGCGCACTGCTGAGGAGACCCAAGATAGGACGAAACGGCCGTCTAGTGGTCTAACATCAATCGATGTATAATCTCAATCAAAAAGAGAATGTCAGTTTTTTTAATCAAACACATCTAGTGAATTATTTCCGATTGTATAACATAGCCTAAGCCAATTGATTTTCGATATCACTTGTCCGCCATAAAATATATTCCTAGTCATCGTTAACTAGAAAATTCTTCAAATTTAAATATGGGAATCTATCTCGAAGTTAATCACAAATTATAACTGAATCAATGTACTTATTGAATAAATAAGTTAGGAATATTTGCTATTTCAAATGTTTATGTAATCGAAGAATATTTCCCGAAACATTTTAAATGAAAAGTCGAAAGTGTTGAAAAAAAAAAACACAACCAGTGACCTGCTGTGTTTATTTAAGGTCAAGCAAAAATCTAATTTTGTAATGAATTTTATTTATTTAGTTAACAAAATGAAATCATTTTGACGCATGTTAAGTGATCTTGTTTATCTAGGTCAATTAATTTACAGTAAATAAATTATATTCAAATGTATTTATTTGAGAATAATGTTATGCTGATTTCGATTGATCAATATTGAATCGAAATAAATTGAGATTTAATTTTAATTTTAAAAATAAACAAATAATAGTTTTCATAGATTTAAATCATGAGTCAGTTGAAGCTAGACCACCATTGAAAACCTGGAAGCACTGGACGGCCGTTTCGGTGCGGGATCGTGGATGCGCACTGCTGAGGAGTTCCATACTAGGACGAAACAGCCGTCCAGTGCTTCCAGGTTTTCAATGGTGGTCTAGCTTCAACTGACTCATGATTTAAATCTGTGAAAATTTCTAAAGTCTCCACAAACCCCTTCTGAAAATAATAGTTTGTTTATATGAATGATTTACCTGTGAAAATTGAGATTAAACAAATTGTTTTTTCAAATCTGTATGTTGAAATAATTAATATGTTCTAGTAATAAATCTTAAATATTTGCGGTAGATTTCTATAGATTCAGTTTTAGTTATTAAAGGTTATCCGTTACAATTGATCGATTTGCTTTACTTATTTACTTACGCTTGTTACTTCCAATGGAGCATAAGCCACCGACCAGCATTCTCCAACTCACACTGTCCTTGGCCTTCTTTTATAGTTCCATCCAATTCTTGTTCATTTTTCTCATGTCTATCTCCATTTCTCGGCGTAATGTGTTCTTTGATCTTAATCTTTTCCTTTGGCCTTGAGGATCCCATGTGAGGACTTGTTTTGTGACACAGTTGTGTGCTTTCCTCAATGTGCGTCCTATCCACTTCAGCGCTTCTTCCTGATTTCTTCCTCCGCTGGGATCTGGTTTGTTCTTTCCCACAGTTGGTTGTTGCTAATAGTGTCCGGTCAACGTATCTGAAGTATTTTGCGTAGACAACTGTTAATAAACACCTGTATCTTCTGGATGATGGCTTTCGTAGTTCTCCAGCTTTCCGCCCCATACAGTAGAACTGTTTTAACATTTGTATTGAAAATTCTGACCTTGGTGTTGGTTGACAGTTATTTTGAGTTCCAGATGTTCTTCACTTGTGAATATACTGCTCTTGTTTTACCAATCCGCGCCTTCACATCTGCATCAGATCCAACATGTTCATCAATGATGCTGCCCAGATATGTAAAGGTTTGTACATCTTCCAAATCTTCTCAGTCAATTGTGATTGGATTGGTGCATGCTGTGTTGTATCGGAGAATCTTGATTTTCCCTTTGTGTATATTGAGACCTACTGCTGCTGAGGCTGCTACTACACTTGTTGTCTTCTCCTACATTTTTTGTTGCGTTTGCGATAGGAGGGTCAGATCATCTGCGACGTCTAGATCGTACATCTGCATTCTAGATGTCCACTGTATCCCTTGCTTCCCTTCAGATGTTGACATCTTCATGATCCAGTCGATCAATTTGCAGTAAATAAAAAATAAATACAGTATATTCAGTGGTAAGCTTACTGACTGTATTGATTCGAATCTAATAAGTATCATCATTTTATTTGTTTTGAACATCTAATAATCCATGCTTACAAGTTTTGAAGTTCACAAACTTGTATACATCCATTCTACAGATTACTTAAAAAAACGGCTGCAATTAAATACAACTCGATTTTGTAAACGTGACAATCTGCTTAGCGACTAATCAAAATGAAACTGGAATTATTATATCGGTTTGCTTTCTTCGTTCTGTGTATTTTCCGCTATTTCTTTTGTGTAACTACATAATTTAATGTTTAAGTGTAATACTCTAAATGTTGTGGCAGATTTCTTCTGATTCATCTTTGTTTTCTGGGGTTTTACTGCTGCTACTCAAGTCAATGGATTTCTTCAGGCAAGTTTGCTAGTCTTATGTTATAAAATGATTATCCGTTTTGTTTTGACTATTGTTTTTTAGATATACAAAGCCAAAGTTGTTTTTTTTAGCTAAAATAAGTGTTGCTGCCGCCTGAAACTTACTATGATTTGGGACAACATTCCAGCATGCAGCAAGCGTACAGTGTAACGCAGTTGGACGTAACGAATAAAAATTACAACCAGAGCAAAATTAACGGCATAATCTAGTTATTTAATAAAAAAACATTATAAAATGAAAAATTCTATGATTACATGAAAGTAGACTTGACCGTTATTACACTGGGCGATATATTAGGTTTACGTGGAAACGTTGAGTATAAATCAACTTAAAAAAACTATTATTCATGAGCACGAAACCGCATAAAGTATAGATTTAAGTAATTTTTAACTGTAATTTTACGTAACTCCACTGTCTGTTAAACATATGAAAGGTCAATTTTTAATATAATTACGATATGCATAGAGTGACAGAAATTTATGCTTACAACTCTTGCAATCAAAAATTAGTCAAAATAAATATGACTACTTTCAATAATCAATATTATGAACTTGAAAGTGTTTTTTCTTCAGTTCAACAAGAAAATGGTTTGCGGAGCCCTTTATTTTGTCGTCATTTAGATCAAACGATGTTGTCGAAAGTGCTCTCCACTTTAGTGGCCCGTGGATCTGACCTCAATTAGATCGTATGAATGTTTGTTTTCACCTATCATCGTATACAATCATCAACTTAAATCCCGTTAGTCAATAACGGAATTAAGTAAGTCGAATAACGAGAATGGACTTGTGAATACGTATATTTTGCATATAAAGCCAATGGAATAGAGAGAAGAGAAACGATTCAGAGTGGCGATGGCTGGTAAGCCAACTCCCATTTAACCAAGCGTTAATCAGTAATTATAGTTACACAAAAATAGGTTACAGGCATGTGATGAGTAATGGGATAGGAAGTGTACACACACCTACGCGGTCATATAAAAACAATTAAGGTAGATAAGCGAATAATTAACAAGGTCAAAATGTGACTCAAATAGAATGAATAGAATGGGCTGTCCGAAAGCTAGAATAAGGTATATGGGCTTAACATAATAACCGACAGTCAAGTTACTAACACATCACAAACGTGTTTTTTTTTATAAGTAATTCATACTTTACTATTTAAATTAATAGTTCATATGCTTTGTCTCAATCACTCAATGTGTTATTGAACTTAGTTATTAAATTGGAATAATCACTGGGGCTTTTTTGTTTTTCAATGGAGTGAATTTTAATTCATCTCTATTGTTTATTTGAATTTTCTCATTGATATTAGAGGTAGCCATAATAGTGATAATAATCAAATAATCAATACAAATAAATGAATAAAACATTGATTTGCAAAAAGAAAAAAAAACTAAATTGTGTTCTCTTTTGTTATAAAAATCTCCCCTTAAAATCATTATTTCAATTGAATCAATTATTTTGTTTATGAATCAATTATTTTTTTGTGTGATTAAAACATTTATCTTTTTATGAATAATTGTATAATTGGTAACGCCCTTAATTAAATTTGTTGGGAAAGTTGAATGTAGTCTCAATTATATTCATTAATATATTGTTATAACTCAAAGGGCCTCCAATTAGAGGGCAGTGACTTATCGATCGGATCAAGGGATTCAGAATCTCTATAGACTATTCTGATCCGTTGTCCCCGACTCAGCTAACGCGATCGAGAATTCTTGAAAATGCGTAGAAAGTGTGTTCTACAGGTGACCGGCAGATAGCAGGTCAGGTCGGGTCGATCAGGCACACAAGTCTCTTTATGTTATGTAGTCGGATATTTTGAGATAGAATGCTCAAAAGTAACTACTGTTTTAAAAATCATATAAATCTATGTGTAGCTGTCTAAACGTTCAATTCAAGGTTCGAGAGGTCACAATAATTGATAAATTAAATACCAAGTCCTAGTTATTAGTTGGGTTAAAAGCAATGGTATTCATGAGTAAAAATGTAACAAACTTGATTATTTAACCTTCGTTTATATCTAACCAAAAATGTATAGTGGCTAGCAGTGGAATCCAGGACGCGCATTTCGTCCTATCTGGGACTCGACAGCTGGATGTACTGGCATCTCAGAATTGATGTTCACTCTGGGACTCGAGCCCAGTACCGTTCGCTTCAAATGGCAACGCGTTATTCACCTAGCTACTGTGTCCACCTACTTGTGCAATGGAGTGAAGTACCAATTCATTTGGACTGAATGCGAATCCTGAATTCCACTGCTTGCCACTATCCATCTTTGCTTAGAAAGCTTGTGACTTAAGGCTATATCAAAGCAATCCGGGCAGGATGCAAATATGACAATAAGAGACTGATCAACTACAGCCTTAAATAATAATGCGAAGATACAAGTAAAACAACACCAAGTGAACTTAGTTTATATTTACTTTATCTCACCTATCCTTATAATTATATAAATATACTTCACTGCTGGCCTCAATCGCATGAGTTCTTTTCGAAACTGAACTATGGATTTTAAAGAACCCTAAATTGTTTATATTACTTGAGTTTATTTGTTTATTGTCCTAAATACAGGGCTGTACACTATTATTACCCATTTTGTAAAGAAATATTATAAGATACAACTTACAGAGATACACAAACAGTCCTCAAGTGAATATATATATGTATATGCATATATTAATATTACTGAAAGTATTCGTTCATTCACAAGAACAGTTAACATTGTTATTTTTCTTTCAGGAATATATCAGTTGCAGATGAATAATTTACAAGCTGATATAAACTAAATAGGGACTGCTCTTCCATGAAAATATTAATTTGCATTTAAGTAACTGCTTCATAATTGTGCTTAACTTATGTATTATAAAATATAAATTACTTGGGTTTCTTAGAAATTTGAGTTTATCACTTAACAGAAGTACACTGAAATACGCACTTACAACCATATTGAATGTTGACTAGTATAAAATTAATTGGATTTTCAGCAATATAGTTCATATTTGTTTCATAGCAAATGTCTAGTAACTACTATTAAAAGAAAAATGCACATATTTTAGCTTGTTTTTGAGTTTTATTCAAATTAAGTATACTTTAATTATAAAAGTTTATCAGTATTAACTAATAGATCAGTTAGTTACCGAGTATAATCTTTATTAGCTAAACACTATTAATATAGTAATTAATCGAGATACATTTAGATTTTAATTCCGAAAACCAACCTTTCCTTTTTAAACTTATCTTTTTCTTGTTAAAAGAAAACTTATGTCACCATTCAACATCATTCTGAAGTTCCCATGTTGAATAAATAATCCTAAACGAATGTCAGAAACTTATTACTTTGATTTTTTAAAGTGTATCTAGATTTCTGCCTTGACCACTGGTCACTGAGGCTAGTGTTCATATTAAAAGCGGGTTAAATTTAATTCATTCTAATTATGAAATAGATAAATCAAAATAAAATTGGTTCAGTTAGACATTAAACACAAATGCGTAACTGTAGATCAATAATGATGAAATGTTAACAGAAAGGAGGTATAAATTCGTTACTCATATATTCTCATATTTCAATTCTCTTGTTTTTCAGTTACTTTATTGTTCTCCGATTTTACTATTTCTATTACAACTCTTGACTATCAATTTAAGTAATGTTGTTTCAGTAAAATAGATTGATTGAAATAAACTACGTAGTTCTCATCCAAAAGTATGTGGATATGAAAAATTTTTAAAAAATGTAGACACATTACATGAAATTTACCAAACACTCTTAAAATAGAATGTTATGGTTTCTGGTATTGTAAACTGTTTCTTTATTCCGAAGATAACTAATTCATCCAAATATTTTCTGAAATATAATAAACAAATATGTAGTTAATTTTGTATTTATTTTAAAATTCATTACAACCTAAAGTTCAGTATACTGTAGTACTATCTCAAGCCCGAATATTTTATTCTACCTTCTGGAAAGGCTAATTTATTCAGTCTTCTTGAGTCACGTTTCGACCTTGTCAGTTATTCGCTTATCAACCTTAACTGTTTTTGTATGAGCGTATGTATATACATTGATTGTCCTATTCACCACATGCCTGTAAATTATTTTTGTGTGATTAACGCTTGATTAAACCGAATTGGCTTACATGTTTTCCCAACCGCGCATTATTTCGTCTCGCTTCGTTTCTTTGATCATCAGCCTGGATTCATGATTGTACGAAATAAATGCATTTAAAAATCCATTCTCGTATTTGACTTGTTTAATTCCATTATTCACTAATGCAATTTAAGTCTATGATTGGCGACATGTATATTTCAATGACATCCATACGATCCAATGGGAGGGAGTCAGATATCGGGCCACAAAAATATACAGAATCGTACCAAAATGTTCCTATTAATTAGTCTTTATGAATTATTTTATATCATACTTATAAAGTACATTAAGTAGAAAATTTATGTAGGTTATTCTAGAAAAAAGAAAAACAATAATTTAAAATACAATTCCTGTATCTAAATGATGAATGACTAAATTCATTGGGTACATATTCAGTGAATCAGTAAGGCAAACAGCAGACCACTGAAATTTTGAAAACCGATTTAACATTTAATTAAAAGGAGTAAAATTTAATTCAAAACTTAAAAACATTTAAATAAATTAAGAAAGAAAATGAATTTTTCATAATTTATCATGCCTACTAAATGGGTTAATCTATTTAGGTGTATAATAATACTCTAACCTTATTATATCATGCAACAAATCAAATCAGAGTAAACATATGCCAAGTATTCTACATGATCAAAAAGAGATTACATTGAACAGTGAAGTTTAACAAACCTTCATAAAATTAAGTTAACAATTGAACAAATAACTAAATTAAGTACTGTGTTGAGGCTAATGTCTTCAATATCTGACTCCAATAAATAATATCCCGTAAACTGAGTATTTAATGTAGGCTAAATCTCCCGGTAGAATTATGGATTTTCCGCGAGATTATTCAAAAGCCTGAACACCAGTTGTAGAGATAATTTATTGTTAATGATAAATAAAAATCCGCAAGCGTACAGAAAGCAAGCACACGGTGAAGCCAAGCAAAAATGATGCGCAGTGGAGATGGTTGGTAAGCCAACCCCATTTTAGTCAAGCGTTACTCAATATTTATAGTCAGACAGAATAAAGCTACAGACATGCAATGAGTCATGGGATATGATGTGCATACACATATACGCTCATATAAAAACAATGAAGACTGATAAGCGAATAAATAACAAGGTCAAAGTACGGCTCAAGTAGAATGAATAAAATGGAATGTCCGAAAGCTAGAATAAGGTATATGGGCTTAGCATAATAATTGACCCTACAACAGTTTATTGGAGTCATACAGTGACCAATAAAGTATCATAGTTTAAAAAAGCTCAACTGATGTGGTATAGAAAATGCCGAAACAATATGATCTGTAACAGTTTATGTTTAAACTGAAAGTTGCAAAATACATAATAGTAGAACAGAAATCCATATTTCTTTATTTCTGTAATAATGAATATACACAAATCATATTAAGATATTAATCGACATTTTTGTACAAAACACATTTCACGTCTAACTATTTGGCTTTAAAATACTTGGTACTTTTTCTATTGAAAAAATAATTAGCCTTAATTATTGGTAATAAAATTTTTAATAACCTCAGTAGTTATAATCAGTATTTATCAAAAATAATATCTACAGATGGTATCCTTCATTGACTTACATTTTTCCTCATATACAACTTTTGTTATTTTGATGTGTACATAAAGAATTTCGCTATACCACCTTTTTCATGGTCCAATATATGTCTCCAATTAGATCGTATGAAATTTATTAAATCAAGGAGACGAAATAAAGAAGGAAGAACGGAGCAGATTGGAGCAGCTAAGAGAAGAGAACGAAGCGAAATGACGTGCACTGGAGGCGTGTGAGCCAACTCCATTTAATCAAGCATTTATCGATATTTATATTGAGGCGAAAATAAGTTACAAACATGTGATGAGTAAGATAAGATCTATTTCATAAATAGAAATTTGTACGCATGTACATCAACTTAGTGATCTTTTATTATCTATGAGAAGCCTGAGAATCTCCAGCATGATTTTAAGTCATCACTAGTGTTAATGGAAAGAGGGGATGCAATTCGTTAGTTGTATCATTTTACGACTTCTGTTAATTATGCTTATGTTGTAAGTCTTCGATCAGTGATAAATGGTATTCAGTTAAAGTTAATCGAAATCTAACAAAGGAATAATATGAATATAACTGATAAAAATCAATTTATTTTAAGTGAAAATATAATTCATTTTGTCAATTAGCTGTTTCTTTTTCTCTCTTCATCGAGTCACATCAATAACAAACATCTAGTATAATCTCTTATAGTTAGTCTAAAATAGCAAATTATTGATGAGCATAAAAATGAGTCAATCACATTCATAATTTCTTCAGAAAATATTTACTAAATGCCTTTATATCTTTGTTCAGTTGTGAAGTGCATGTTTTGTTCAGAATAAGCATCTACCTAGGAACATTCTACGAAGAAATCAGTAGTTTTTGATCGATCAAGCAGCGCATATCACTTTTGTAGTCAATGAAAATAAAAAGTGACACGCAGCTTTTCATCTTATCAAAGCTTTTTTATATTAAGAAAATATATTTTTAAACTGGAAAAATGATTTAAAACTGCTACAATTTGACACAAATTAATTTTGCTAGAATCAATCAAAGAAAGGTATTTTTCGAAGTAATATATTCTCTTCAACATTTTTCAACAGCCAAAAGTTGCATGTTTTGCAGATGTCGATACATATTCACTCTATTGGATATTACTGAGCTTGCACCTTGATAAATCTGTTATTCCTAGATATTTTGTACATTTTTTTGAAATTTCCACACATCAAGAATGTTTGTTATCCACCGTTTTTAGAGCTTTTTGCTCTGAATCAAATTACAATATGTTTGAATTACTAAATCACTATACAAATACATAAACTGTAAATACTTTAACATAGAAAGTTGTTCGATTCATTATTTAAAGCAAATTACCTTTTGAAGTATCGATTTCAATGCATCAAATAATGTCAAACACATATACATATAAATATTTGTCTTACTGTACTCTGTTCGGCATCAAACATGCATCATATATTGTAAAACACTATTTATCATAGTAATGTGGTTTTATATCACTAATAGTGTTTCAATACTGAATATATTCAGATCATAGCTGGTTGTGAATTATGCCGAACGATAAATGAATGTCATTACTTAATTCAAATTCTTTTTCTAAATGATAACCATTAGTTTTAAACAGTATTGTCTGAATATAAAGTTGAATGTGATTTCCTATTATTTATCGGTTGACTGCAATTAAATCATAGTCATTCCAATATATATATATATATATATATATATATATATATATATATATATATATATATATATATATATATATATATATATATATATATATATATCATAAACTTCAGTTTGTTTAACTTAGATTAGTTCTTTCATAAACAATCTGACAAAAGTTTTCACTTTTGAAATCAGTGTATTAAATGTAAAAGGAGCTTTACATATTTGCTATTCACACTTGATGTTAACTAATATCAGACAATCTAAATTATCCAAATATCATACAAACGATCAATGTATCTACGTTTGCTTACACTTAAACTATATAAGCTAACTAGTTTCATATTAATCTCCAATACTTTGTGTTTTTGTAAGATTGAAAACATATCAAAGCGATATGTGCACTCATGTTGAAAGACAGTAAAACAAAAATGAAAGGAAATTGACTGTCTTATTGTTTGTTTGTTTTCGATAGCATAAGGGAATTATGCTTTTTGTTCTTTATTTTTCAGTTTAATAAAAAAAAGGGTAATTAATCAAAATATTTAAAAGTTTGTCTGAAATCATATCGTTTGACATTGGCGAGTTTCTTTTTTAAAGATCAGAATAGTATATTTCAAAAATGCGATAGATATTAAAAGAATTTAATGGAATAATAATAATAATAATAATAATAATAATAATAATAATAATAATAATAAACATAAACACCCCGACAATGTTTAAATATAAATGTTCATACTAGGTAACTATACTGAGATGTATTATTTCATACTTCTATGTCTTTCAGATGTTTGATTAATTAAATCAACTGTTTAGTATTTAAAGAAATTTCATAATTTCAGGTATACTGTTAAAATTTTCATTGTATGTTTATTCTTGAATAATCTACAACGATAAGTTTTGTTTTAACTAAGCTGGTTAGCTACATCAATCTTCAATAATCTATCCTTATTTTGATTATAATATGACTTTATGATTTGTATTCTTCAACATCAATAAATCTTTATTATTTACTGTATAGCTTTTCGTTCAAATGATAACTGTTTCACCTACTACTATGTCTGTCATAGCGTTGATTTTCTTTTTTTTTCATATTGTGTGATATATCATACTGTTGACTAAAGAACATTCATGTCATATCCTAAACTGTCTATGACTGAGTAACTGATTACCTTTTTATCATCTACTTTTAATTTAGGCATTAAAATCAATTAAAAGAAGTTTGCCTATGAAAATATTTAAGTCTGCTTTTCAACGCTCCATGAAATAATCCACATTTTTTTTCTCGAAAAATGCATGATTAAGTGTCTTCAACCTCTTCAAATGAATATTACTAACCCATCTTTGTTTATATTTGTAAAATTTTAAATGTTTTAACAATTAAATATACTTGTTACAAAAAGAGTCATTTATAATTTGAAATTGACTGTAAATTATAATAATTTTCTTTCTGAATAGTTGACCGTAAAAAACAGAACAAGTAAGCAAAATCATCCATCTGAGCTACAAATCTTCTCCACCATCTCATCAAAGCTTTACTTATAAACATTTTGTTCGACTATAATCACTAAGAAATAAGATAAAAAAAAGAATTAAAAAATATACCTAAAATAAAACAATGTGAATAACAGTTTATTAACATGTGATCATCTTCTATGTGTATATCCCTAGAGTCGTATTAAAATAGATCTACATATAAAGAAGACAGTTATCAATTAGCTCTATTGAAATTATAAGAATATGAAAAATATTGTGTTTTTTTAATGTTTATCTCACGTAATACAACCAGAAATTAAATATTTTTTTGATGTTTAATAAACTTATTAAGTACATGATAAACGTTTTGATCAGTTAAGGTTATTAAGCTTTTATTAAATTCTTATCATTTTTGAACCATACTAAAGTTTAATTTTTAGAATTCACTGAATTTTATTATAGTTATCTTGATCAATTGATTGCATAATGTATAAATACTTTAAAAGCAGATATGTTTGATGATCCTCATTTCTGCAGCAATTTAGAAGACTATCCCAGTCTCACACATTGTACGAGCAATCCATGTACCTAAATAAATGGTTGCTCTGGTTGTCAAAAGGGGCATCAGCGTCGTGACTTCCGAAGAAACTTGGCTTTGATCATGAGGCGTCATAATTCTTCTAAATGAAGACCTTTTGACTCTCAGAGCAGAGTTTAAATGGTTTGAATAAATTTTTCACGTTAGCGTTTTATGGGGAGGTAGTTTTCTACGGAATTTGAAAGTCCGTGGGTGCTATTTCGAATCCGTTGGTCAGATACTATCAGTAACAACCTATTGTGGGAGAGAACAAACCAGATCCCAGCGAATGAAGAAATCAGGAGGAAGTACTGAAAGTGGATAGAACACACATTGATGAAAAGCACTCAATTGCATCACGAGACAAGCCTTCACATGAAATCCTCAAGGCCAAAGGAAAAGAATAAGACCAAGAATAAACAAAAATTGGATAGAACTAGAAAAGAAGGCCCAGGACAGAGTGGGTTGGAGAATGCTGGTCGGCGGCCTATGCTCCATTGGAAGTAACAGGCGTAAGTAAGTAAGTACTGTTTGATGATATATTTGTACTTGTTTCGCTTTCTATAACTGCTGATAAGATTTTATCTTTTAAATTGACTTACAGAAGTAATGATGAGTTGTAATTATCTTTAAACACAATTGGTAAAGTATACAGTCTGAATGTACTGCAATTGGAAATGTGTATTAATGATTACCATCTTATTGATTAAAAGGCAATATAAACATCCGAAGGTTATGAGTTCTAACTCACTAAGGGCTTGTTTACTTCGTGTAAAATAGTTGCAACTTTAAGGACGTCACATTTTTTATACGATTTATTAAATTAAACTCCTTCAAGCTTTTAGTTTTCATTCTACATAAAAAATCCTATTACGAAGAGTAGCAGAAAGCATTCAGTATTGTACAGATTTCTAGATTTCTCTTCAGTTACAAATTGTTATCACACGCCGATCGTTTTCAGCAGATGAGACTACATTTTTGATCATTTTGGTCACTATTAAGCCAAAGCAATTATCATAATTAGATAATTATATTTAAATGATTCAGCAATAAAGTATTCTGAAATCGTTGTTTACTTTCTTATTTGATAGAAAGCTTTGGAGCGGCGTTTCCCGTTCAATAGTAGTTCGCGATTCTGTCGAAACATGTCTCGATCCTAACATTTGGATCCACGTCATTTACGACTAAGATTAATAAAACTACACAATTTGAGGTAGAAAATTTGAACTACTTTCAGTATGAGATTAGTTGGTATTTATATTGTATAACCTAACGATCTGATTCTATTGGTTAATTTGTAATATAATCACTAGTCTGACTAAAACAATGGAGCTTTGAATTCTAATTTATTGGAAAGACTGAAATGTTAGGACGGCCTTTATATTGAAGGTAGTGGAATGGAACAGCTAGACATTAGAACTTTCTATCACAAAAACTTCTCTAAATCTTCTCTGTAAAAAAGAAATTTTTTATTGCACACAGTTGATTAAATAGCTGAAATTCGGAGTCAGAATATATCCTAAGATATTTGACTTGTCTTAGAATTCCCAAAGAGTATGTGAAAAGAAAGCAGCTACAATTGTTTATTTATTGTGAGGACTTATATCTGAATAACCAGGTCGGTTTTTGTCTATCTTAATCAACAAACTATATTTCATCATTTAAAGTATAATTTGTTTGTTATTCAGTTGATTGTAAGTATTATTATTTTGTTTGATTTTTCCTACTCAGGGCTACAACCATACATAAATAATGAAATATGGTGATTTATGTCATCAATGTCTATCGTTCTATAATTCTAAATCCAGTTAGTAATGAATTCAATCAATAGATGTCGGATATTTACGTAACTATTCTTCGTTTAGTTTTTTTTCTTGCACAAATCAATTAAAATTACCAGATTATATCAACTTTGATCAATAAACAAAATGTAAAGCGTTTAATATAAACGAATTACATTACACAAATAATGTTGATCGAACATTTCTTCTATACTTGATGATAAATAAACATAATCCATAAATAACTAACATTGATAGATAAATATGAAAGCAAACCGTATAAGTGGACAATATATTTGGAACTTGTTGAGTAATATGTATCATCGCTTAGCAAACCAATATTACATTATAAATACTTCAGTGAATTTCATCTCATTGAGAAATTCAATATCTGTTTTTTCAATGTTTACCGTTTGACCTACTTATTTCTGCAACTTACAACGTATATATATATATATATATATATATATATATATATATATATATATATATATATATATATGTATATATATATATATATATATATATATATATATATATATATAAATTAATCAAAAGGGTTAGTATTTCAAACAAATATTCTATAATCAGAAGGGGTTTGTGGAGATTTTAGAAATTTTCACAGATTTAAATCATGAGTCAGTTGAAGCTAGACCACCATTGAAAACCTGGAAGCACTGGACGGCCGTTTCGTCCTAGTATGGGACTCCTCAGCAGTGCGTACTGCTGAGGAGTCCCATACTAGGACGAAACGGCCGTCCAGTGCTTCCAGGTTTTCAATGGTGGTCTAGCTTCAACTGACTCATGATTTAAGTCTGTGAAAATATTCTATAAATCAAATGGTTATTTCGGTAACATAACAAATAAAACAATACAACATATGATCAGTCATTTAAATATTTTTCCCCTAGACTAATATTTTTCATTTAGATTATATTTAGATAAATAGATTTATGCATCATTCCTTGGTAGGAACTCATTTTTGCGGTGTGGGTTACTTATATCCATTTAAGTAGTGTATAAAGGTGGTCAAGCATAGAATGTATTCCAGTAGATGAACGAGAAGGTAAGAACGGGTCCAGGATGTAATTGGTATGAAAATGAGTGAACAATGACATCTAAGACGATGGATTGATATTTTTCAAATTAACTATTTACTATATTGTTCTCAGATTTTAGTGAGATGTTCTGTAATTTCAGGATCAAACACATTCGATTGTCCTCCACTTGTGTTCTTGTTCACAACAATTTACTTTCGTTTTGTATGATATTTTACAAAACGGTACCTTCAACGTTTGAAATTGATGGTACCGAGTTTTATTCTGCCTTGAAAAATCAATTTTGATATTTATGAAATATTTGTGAAGAAATAAAGTAGACTCATAAAGTAGACCAATTTTCAACTTCATAATAAAACAATTAAGGTAGGACTTGAAAGTCACTATCAAGATAATCTTCATCGTTTTAGTTATTTATCTTCATTAAACGATACACTGACAAATATATATATATATATATATATATATATATATATATATATATATATATATATATATATATATATATATATATATCTCAACCACTAATATCTTGGTCATTTTAGATAGAACATGATATACATATCTCATAATGAATAATAAGTCAGTTTTAAATGTTCATTTGATAACAAAAACCTATTTTAAATTTGCCTCAAAAATAATTTTAAAATTTACTAATATCATCACATGGATTTTTCAAACTACGTTACTAATTTTGTTTGTTTTTTTAATTACAGTATGTCAATGAAGTTGTTTTCAAAAGAGAGAAAAAAAAACAGACATGGAAACATTTATTTAAACGATTTGACTTTTTACATAGAATAATGTTCTGATTTAAAAACAAACTATCTACATTAAGTAAGATATAATAATTTTAAAAAAAGGACAATACACCTATTTCTAACATTTGCTTCACTAATAAATGTGTATAAATATCTTTAAATATTCAATATAACATATAAAGTAGATTAAGAATTACGGAGTCGTTGATTTACTATGCAGCATATATATTCTGTACTATGAAATGAGAATAATCGTTAAGTCTTATCTTTTTTTTCAACCACGTGAGATTATATTTTCTTTTTAGAAAAAAAAAAAAGAAGACAGGATTAAGATTTAAGTTCCAGTTGATTGGTTTCTTACTGAGATGGACTGAATTTTATGGTCTGAATAAAAAAAAATATAATACATTATATCTATTTAATTTACAATTGTTATTCTATAGGGTTTTAAGTTAATTTATTTCTGAAATTTTCTGCTCAGAATATAATATAGAATCAGTATATGTGACACATTGATGAGATATTCATAAATATATTAATTACAGTTATTATGAAATTTACTAAATATTAGGATATTGTACTGTGAGGATAGATCATAGGTGAACTCGAGGAAGCTCTAAGAAGCTCAGAAAGAACTGTAATTATTCCATTCACTCATCTTTTAGTAGAATAATCCAAAATCCCTATATGTAGCTTCCCTATTGGACAAATGTTAATAACCCGTGTATGCGGATTGGAGGACTATAATGATGATTTCGGTTTTACTATAAACTATAAATAACTGACAGTTTTGTACCATAATTGATACTATTTGAAATAGAATTCCTTTCACTTATCTTCTGTCTTCTCATTTGTGACTTGACAGGATTCTAAAGTTCGAGTGCTTAAATTATACAAGGTATATTAAGAATCTAAGCTCCAAATACAACATATGCTATGATATATTAGATAACATATACACAATTCTTGGGAACACTCATTGAAATCTGAATAAATAGTTTGACAGAAATCGCAAGGCATGTATATAGAAGAAATAAACTTTAGAAATCGTATTTAAATAATTACATCAAATGCAATTTAAGGATTTACAACATGTCGTTTTGAAGTCTACACCAAATGTCTTCAACTGAGAATATAATCGAAATTAACATTATCAAACAAGGTATAAATAACAAACTGCACCCAAAGCTTGTTCATTCATGTTTGTTTTATTTATGATAAGGACATCAGACAATTTGTTAATTTAAAGTGTTTGCCATACAATAAATGTAAGACTAAATGTATCTGTATACTGTTTTTAATACAGTACAGTGAGTAGATAATGTCTTTCTCTGCATTCAAAGAAAAATGATCTTTCATGTTTATCATAAATCTGAATGAACATAAACCAACCGAAGTATGCGTGAAAACAAATAACTCGTTCAATCAATTGAGATATTAGATTAAATTAGATTGATAATAATCATAGGTGAATCAAAAACCTAAAGACCAAAAACGCTCACACTTTTGTTGTTACTAATCTTCAGGTAGTTGTTTTAAAAAATTTTCCAATGGTGCAGTTCTTATCTGTTATTAGTGTTTTGCTTCCCATATATACAAACTTTGACTATTGTTCTTTGTTTATGAGCATCTAAACCAGTCTGAAATATTTCCGTCTCTTCAAAATTGATTGTGTGTTATCTTTGATCTGATTTTAAGCTTCTTGAATTCTACTCTGAATGTAGAAACATGTTTCGAACATTTTTTGTGCTCTTTAACCCTCGTGTTCAGTAGCCTAGATGTTTTCCTCACATTACACTCACGAAAACTTGGTTCATAAACATTCTTTTTGTTCCTATTTGGCGATCTTGTTTTTGATTCCCCCTTATACCGATCAAATGGTAACATAAGCTCAAAAACAAACTTTAACGATTATATTTGTTTGAAGTCCTCTTTTTTTCTTTCATTTTTTCTCACAGTATTGGATGACTACTGTGTTTATGCATTCTCTTCGTAAATATTCTGATTTAAATTTTATTCTTTCTAAACTCTTTTAAAAATCCTTTGGGTTACTTATTTATCTAAATTGTAGATAAGATTGAATTTATTCCAGTTTATTAATTTTCTGGCTCTGTAGCAGGTTTATTACTTCTCTATAACAGATTTGTAGCAGTTGTGACCTTGACTGAGTGCGGTGACCTATAATCAAGTTAGTTTTAAATGAATTGATTCCCAAAATATATATAACTCTTTTTTGTCTTCTTTCAATCAAATAGTCAAAATGTGCTCGTCACGGTGTTTAGATGCTATCACCTTGATCAATTCAATGCAACGTGACATATTGTTAATCAGTTCAAAGATTTCCTTTAATTCATTCCGTTTGATTACAAACAAGACATCATACATACATATTATAACCAAATTATTTAAGTACAACTCTCCTATTTAATTCGTTTACAACACTTTTGGTTGTATGAAGAATATCTTACTATTTGTATTGTAATATATCAGTTATAAACTATCTATTCCAATTAATTTAAATCAAAAAGCCTTTGTTTCTTATTATCACTATTATGAAATCTGCATCATTATTTCGCTAATGTCTATAATGCTTACATAGATACATCTAGATTGGAAAATGTCATCAATTTACTCTTATCGACTGATGTATCTGTTATTTTATCATTGAACTTGTTTTCTACATAATAGAATAAATGATTAATGAGTCATTGATATTTGTTTATTCAGTTCATTCTTGACGAAAATTTATTTACCGGAAATTCGCAGTTCAATAAATAATCTACAATTCAATGAACAATCTTTTGAAGGGGTACATGATCGATTTCCTGAGTTTTCACAGATTGTGAGGACTAGTGAAGATAACTAACTAAAGCTGAATTAGTAACATGAATTACCTAATAAACGGATATAAAAATACTGCACAAATGGTTCATACAGAGATTTGTTTCACATAGCCCAATGACACCAAATGAGTGACATAAAATTAACACGGTTAAATCCCACTTAAAATGTAAAAGATTGTGGGGCAAACAGTTTACAGATTATTCATCAACCTATGAAATTAAAGTCAAATTATCACTCGTGTTTTTTACAGTAATCTGGGGATAAACTCTCCGTTTTCAAGTCGTCTAAGTGTATCGTAGTCAGTAAGTGCGGAAATTAAAATGAAAATACTCTATGATGAATAAAGTATGTTTTCATTTTTGATGGTCTTATTTCACTTAATAATAAAAGGTCGTTTTTCTTCATATCTGTCAATTGGACTATTATCTGACCCTTAAATTTTGTTCTTCATTACCCCTTGATTAGTACGTTAATCTCATTTGTTATTTATTGTCGAATCCATTTTTGTGATACAATCCATTCTATTCTTCTATAGACATACACTTTCCATTTAACCATACATACGAATGTACAGCTTAAGTAAATGATTTCGTCGAAAAGAAAATTTTCTTCGCTGAATTCTCTTTTTCTTATCCAATGACACTATGAGTTATTTTAATTATCTAAAAGGTCATTCTTTAACAGTGAACAAAATAATTATACGGTAAATTCGTTTGCTGTGTAACGTCGAATAAAAGAACATGCTAGGGATGGTGGGTTAAGATAATGTATCGTCTTTTTATATAAGATAGAGATAGAAAGTAGATGAAAATGTTTGGTTAATATACATATCTAGTGATATGGATACGAGCCGAGTTATATGTATGAAACATCCCCATACACGGTCAGCTACAGCAGGATAATCGTAACTGAACAATATAAGTCCACAGTCAATAATAAGAAATAAATTTCATTATGATAATTCATATAACAATAATAATAATATGATAAATACGTTTTCATGTGAAAGCAATGTAGTTTATAGTGCTACTGTCGTTTTACGATAATGTAAAGTACTAAATATTTTCATTGTGGAAAGTAGGATAACAGATAAAAGTAAACAACATCAAGATTGACCCTAAAGTACATGAATATTTACATATAAATGCACAGAGGCTAACAAGAGAGTGAGAGCATTAGAACTGACAAGCAGAAGTACCTAGCAATCAAAGCACAAATAACTCCAACAAAAGGACATATCGAACAACAAACTATATAACATAACGAAGAAACTAGGAAGGACATATAATAAACCAGAGCAACCAGTCAAAAACAAAGAATTCAAATCAATCACTGAGATTCAGGAACAGATGAACGGGTAAATGGAACACCTTAAAAAACTATTAAATAGTCAAGCCTGACCGAACATACCGGATATTGAAGCAGCACCTACAGACCTTCCTATAGATGTCACTCCACCAACAGTCGAAGAAATCAGGATGGGCATCAGATAAATCAGGAATGAGAAAGTCAGAAGGACCTGACAACATAACAGTTGAAGCACCGAAGTAAAATATAGGAGCAACTGCATAGATACTTCATTATCTGTTCAGAAAGATTTCGAAGGAATGTCGAGTACTAACGAGCTAAGAGAAGGATACCTCATAATGATACTAAAGTAAGGAAATCTGAGTAAGTGTGAGAACTATAGATGCATCACACTACAAGCAGAACTAAGAAAGGTTTTCAACAGAATATTGTAGAAATAAATTAAAGATTCGGTAGACCCCAAAACTTTGAAATCCACTGGCTGCAATCCATAAGGATTGATCTTGTATCGATCAAATCGCAATTTTACGGATCATTTTTGAACGATCAATTGAATAGACCACATCACTGTACATTAGCTTGCTAGACTTTGAGATAGCGATTGACAGTGTGCATAAGAGAACACTGTGGAGCATTCTTCAACACTATAGTGTACCTGAGACGATTAACAAAATCATATGGAGTTATTACGACCAACTACACTACTAAACTACGAATTTCTTCTGAGCACATAAACTAGGGTTACAGGCTTTGATCCCTTTAGCCTCTACTAAGTGTAGGAGACGAGCTCAAACAAGTGTTCATTTTCATTATCGAGTGATGTATCTTGAGAAATATAAAGTTTTACTCAGTAATATAATTGTTAAATTACACAAGTTAATGCTTTACATTGTATTTGTTTTAGTGATACCTAACGTCAGTCCAAGTACACTTATATACTTTATTATCTAAACAGATGCATAAAAGTAAAAACTGCAAATCTAAGAATCAATTATCATCTATAGTTCTTTGACTGGATATTGTAGAACATTCTTGTTGACACCTTATTGGTCGGTTTCTACTTCAGAATCATTAAACTTCTCATTCAAAATTAGACTCGTTGCTTCGTTTAATAACATTCTTTATTTAATATTCATTTATACACTACTAATATTTAATTTTTCCATATATATTATATTTTTACTATTTTATTATTGATTAGATTTTCAGTCAGTATAAAATGAGAACTTAATGCAGCACCTGACAGCTATCGCCAAGGTGTATATGAATGAAAATAATGTTGATTTATCTAAAATATTTTATTCATGTCTGGTTTTATAGTTTGTCTAAAGAAAATATAATATGGTTACATAATTATGTATATATGGTCATGACGTTACATTTAGTGATTCTCACGCTGCTAACATATAGGTTCTAAAATTCTTTGTCTAAAAGCTTTCAAAATTTCACTTATCCATCTTCACATTTAATTCAACTGAATCTACATTCATTTTATTTGACATTCTATAGAAATATAGATGTTCAAGTGTGTCTGTGTGTATAATTTTAAAAACATTTTACGTATAGATGTTAATGGTTTACAGTTATTGCGATTTTAAAAGAATTTACCGTTTGGTTAGTAATTTCATAGGTAAAAATTATATACTTTCCATTGTAAGCAAACTATAAGTAGTCAGGCTGAGCACAGTTTACGAAACAAATAAAACTCCTTTGGATAGATCTGATAAAAACATAGATAAACACGTGAAAATATGGTGTGTTGAGAAAACATTGACAGATAGTTTACCAAATATACCAAGTTATTTGATATTCTAAGTGACTAAGTTATTCTACACTTTCTAGAAAGCATGAACTTTAGCTCGTCGGAGTATTCACAAAACTACATTCAAGCATACATTGATTCAAAGGCTAATTAACAAAAAAATGTACCTTTCAAAATCATCTGGTAAAAATATTCTAATATATATATATTCACTTGGTATTGTTTGCCTGTATCTTCTCAATAAGAGACTGATCATTTTCAGCCCTAAACATCAATGGGAAGATACAAGCAAACAATACCGATCAAATTTAAAATTTTGGTTAACTGCACAAGCAGGTGGCTAACGGGACTCAGTAGTTAAGTGGATAACGTGATGGTGTTCAAAGCGAACAGTACTGGGTTCGAGTCACAAACTGAACATCAACTCTGGGATGCAGGTAAATCAGGCTGATGAGTCCCGAATCGAATGAAAAGAGAGTCCTGAATTCCACTGCTAGCCACCATCTACTTTTTCTAGTCTGTTTTTTCTATTAAACTAACAAAACAACACTCCAATAATCATTCTGAACTGATTGTAATTCCCTTTCACTGGGTGACAATACGTCTTGACTGTGTGTTTAAATCTCATGGTCAATTAAACTAAATGTTAAACAATATTCAATAACTTAGTAATAACCACATTACCATGATTTTTCTGTAACCAATGTAATTACATAAATGATTGTTTTCCTTTGTTTAGAACTTTCTTTACATTTTATGTAAGCGTGTGATGGTACTTCAAGAAACAAGCTATATGAATATATAATAGTGAATTGAACAAATATTGTAGACAATAATACACTCATACAATTGCCTAATAAAAACCACTTTATAATACACAAGAAAAATGAGATGATTATTGAATATTCTCAGTCAGCATTTGTTTATAAATCAAACGATATCAAATAAATACTTTTTACAAACCACTTTTTGTTTAACATAACAGATATCATTAGTTTAAATTCATGAGGTATGTATTCTACTTTTATTTATGTGTTTTAAGTAACAGTTTAGTTTGAACAAATAGTATATTTTGAACCAGTTTATATTTCACTTACCTATTTTTAATATCCACACTGTGAGTAATTTCATTCTTTAGAGAATCCATTTAACGACTATAACAAACAGTTATCATACATCATAACGCTATTGACATATAATATCAGTATCGTATAATTATGGATCCTAGATTCAGCCTAAATGTCGTACATATAAACAAAGTGTTAAATGCGCCACTTTCTAAGCAGTAATGTTATTATGAAGCTAAAAAAAACAGATATTTTTGTGTACTTTTTAACGAATGATCTTTAAAATGGACAGGTGATTATGTATTATTTTTGAATACTAATTTTTTTCCTCAGTTTTTAGTTTCAGATATCATATGATAGTTTCTAGAAACATCTTTCCAAATCTTCTAAGTAACATTTTGTTTTTATTTCATTATACAACATTTTCAATTATCTATTTCATATCAATTGCATATTCTTGGAAATGTTGTTTAACTGAACGTGATCATCCCTATGTAATGAAAACAACTGTTTACTCTTCATAAAAAGACTTTCTAGTGATAAAAGTTATTATAGTTGAAATGTTTACTAAAGTTAAAATTGTCTCATACTTTAATTTTACAGAATTAAGAAATTAAACATTATATAAATTGCAAGAATAAAACTATACCATTCCTAAGTTTAGAACCTAATCTAGAAGTGGATGAGCACTGCTGAAGAGCCCCACAATAAGACGAAACGGCTGTTCAGTGCTTCCAGGTTTTCCATGGTGGTCTAGCTTCAATTGACTCATGAACTCAACTATTGAAATTACTACGATCTCCACAAACTCCTTTCTGATACTATTCTTGAAGTGTCTAAAACGTACTATCGAATTTCTGAATTTTTTAGTCAATAATTTTCATAGAAAATACCACGATAGCTGTTTGTCGTTATTCTACATATTCTACCTGTTTAACAGAATGAAAACTAATTAGTTTTTTGTTACATCATCTCAAAAACTGACCTCATAAAGTAGACGAGATTATGGCTAGTTATTTGTTTACATGTACAGCTTTTCTCATGATATCAATATCTTATTGATTCAATAGTTAGTATACAAAGGAAACTATTGCCATAACATATTATTATACAGTAATTTCTTAAGTCTGTTCTATATTGATACAAAGATATTTATATTTCAAACGATTTTTGATCGGTACACATAATGGTTTTCAGGACTGTAGTCTGAAAACCGATAGTGTGACATTTTAACTATTTTTTGTGAAACCAGTTTCACTTCCACTTTTATCCAATAAAATGTTTAAACTAGGAGCTTTAATAAATATTGATATCATTGCCAAGTGTTTAAAGTATACACAATGCTATTTAAGCGTGTTGAGGTTGTAAGATATTCCCCCCCCCCAAAAGAGAGGCAAATAGTTATTTTATAAATACTTTTTAACAGTTTAAAAATCCCTATAGAATATTCAAAACAGAAGAATATTTGAGTGAACAATTGTTTTCAATAACTTTATCATCGGACTCTTCATAATGATGATGATATTTTGCAAAGACTAAAAATGTAACCTTTAAATTCATCATATTTATTTTGACTTATTTTTTTTCAACTCTGCGCCATAACAAATTAATATTTATTCGTCCATATCAACTATAATTGAATAATTATTACTATTATATTAAATATCTTTGTGAAAGGGTTTCTTCCTTACTTAACTAGAAATTTGTAAAATATCAAAGAATCATTATACTTAAATCAATTATATCACTTAGAAACATTTTTATCAAAATAATTTTCCCTTTGATCTTTTTAATTACAGGGCTGGAATATATATATATATATATATATATATATATATATATATATATATATATATATACTAAGGTACAAACTCTAGATTGTTTGTGTTGCAAAATGTCAAAACTATAACAATTTTCAGTATTTAGGAAATATCTACTTCCCTAGTTTTTTTTCATTGATCTTTGATGCAAACTAGTAAAATTACTCTGTAAAGTTATATTCCGCGAAACATTAGATTGTTAAATTCATTTGGTACTGTTTTAATTGAATTTTCCTACTGATGTTTAGGACTGACATTGGTAAGTCCCTAATTGAAATATGTTCATACTTTGCGTATTGCCTCGATATTGCTTTAATTTACAAGCATTATAAGCAATGATGTATAGTGGCTAGCACTGGAATCCAGGACGTGCGTTTCGTCTTATTTGGCACTCGTCAGCTGGATGTTGATGTTCACTCTGGGACTCGAACCAAGTACCGATCAAAATATCGAGGTAATACGCACAACTTGCACATATGTCAATAAGAGACTGATCATTTGCAGTCCTAAACACCAATTGGGATATTCAAGTAAAACAATACCAAGTGAATTAAACTTCACCCCATTGAACTCAGTAGCTGAGTGGATAACGCTACAGCGTTGGGAGCGAACTGTACTAGGTTCAAGTCCCAGAGTGAACATCAACTCTGAGATGCAGGTACATTCAGCTGACGAGTCCCAAATAGAAAGAAATGCGCGTTCTGGATTCCACTGCTAGCCACTATCCATCTTTGCTTATTCTACATTGTTAGATCAAGAAAACAAGACAAAACAAAAATATTGTACATAATTAATGAAATAAAAATATTAGAGACTCGTCAAATTTGAAAACTATGTATTACTTCTCTTCCTTTAATTCGTGGATGCGCACTGATGAGTAGTTCCAAAATATGACGAAACGGCCGTCCAGTGCTTCCAGGTTCTCAATGGGGTCTAACATCAATCGGTTCATGATCTCAATTAAAGAAAAAACTTAATAACCTCCACAACCCCTAAACTGATAATTACACTACTTTAATTATTTGAATAGTTAAAAATACCATTTAGATTTTGATCAACTGTGAAAGTCACCACTTTCCTTTAGAACTAGCCGGGTGGATGTAAATAAATCTTTATTTTGATATCTATACAAAGATTCAAATTGAGTGCCTTTCATTTTTGACGCCAACGCGTCTTCACTAAGCTACTGCGTCGAATTCACTACAGAATCATTCATCTAAGATTAGACTAATTACATGGGTTATGATTTTACCGTTGTTTTATACTAAGGATCTCAAGTGATCAGTCTCTGAAAGGATGACCTCAACAGTAGCTACAGTTACATTTTTCTGGTATATTTGGATCACAGTTAACAGTGGAATCTAGAAAACAAAATGACGTTTTCACATAATTTATTATAAATGCATTGGTCTTTCCTACTTAATTATTATTAGTATATCGTAATTTTTCTGTCTTCGTTATTAATTAATTAGGAATTATCTTCTTCGAAACATTAGCTCAAATAATCTTTCCAGATGACCTTAAACTACATTACACATATTCTATATCATCTATGAGTTAGCTGTTGATTGGAAACTAGAGATACCGAGGACATCAAATGTCTGGGACATATTTGTGGTAGATAATCATATTAGAAGAAATATCATGATGATTTACTTGTCTAAAATTGATTTTTATACTAACTTTATCCCTGATCATCTAGCAGATAAAAATGAAAATTATGTATTATTATCATTAAACTTTGTTAATATTTTTAGTGGTAATTCGATATTTTTGAAAAAAAGTTAATAGATGTATTTCAGCTTTAAATATTGACAAATTTTGTATCCAACCTACCATTCAGAAACACATTGGATGTGTTGTTTAATCGATGTTATTATCATTTTTAAAAATCTCGATACAAAAATGATTACTTCATGAGAAAGTTCATTTTCAGTAGCTTTTTTACGATAGAGTCAAAGATTTACCCATTATATCATACAAAATAAGTTATCACAAAAGGCAACATTACCTTGTATATACCAAAGATTTTGAAACTATTCAGTTTTCATTACCTGAACGATTGAGTATATGTGTGACGATTTGGAGAGACTGTGTAAACTACATCAAAATTTATTCAAGTTCAATATAAAAGTAAACTTCATCTCGAGAAAAATAAATGCGTTTACAGTTTCCTCGACTAGAACTGTATGAGTAGTCGATATTACATAATAATAAAAAAATAGTATTCAAGTTATTGATAAAACAAATCCTCTGGTTATATTTAATCATCATTTTTAGATCCTTAAAGCGTGAAATGATGTCACTTTCCTATTGGTCAATATTTATTTCACGTGTCATTTTCCTGTTGGCCAAATATTGTACAAATGTTATTTTCTATTTTATGGTACGTTGTGGTCTGTTTGGTTGATATATAAACCGAGTATGTTTGAAATAAATGATTCATATCGCAGAGGTTCTGAACTTAACTGGCTGGGTTAGGCGGAAAGCAGAGTCAATCAGACTCTAGTCTGCTCGCACGTGTTTTAAGAGTCTTTGATCCGATCGATGGGTCACTGCTTTCTAATCGGCGGTCACAAATTATAACAATTATATATGCAAATGATTTTGAGCTTAAATATGTATCGATTCTACGATTCTGTCTGAAACATTTCATAGATTCATTAAGGTATTTCACAGAAAATTTCATATAATTTGGTAAAACCGTTTTCTTTTCATCAATTAGATATAAATGACTTGTGCTCAAATGTTTCACTGATTGATTTTTTCTCGACTGAATAACTTTTCAGAATAGTCAGAAGGTAATAATCATCACTTTTTTTTGTGATATTTATTTCTAACATTGGTTATTCAAACATTACCTAACAACAAATTCATAATCAAACAATTATGATTGATTGTATTGGTTTGATATATGTAATAAGGTATTCAATCAGTTGATAAGTAGTCTGATTTTCTTAATTTTATCCTGCTATTGTTTGACTGATCCCTTTAAAAAAAAACAATTAACCGTTTGACCATTTTATTCATTCAAATATTTTGATAAAAAATCGATTATCTTCAGACCAATGTCTAATAATAATTTTATAATATCAAGTCTAAAATATTCAGTTCAGCTACTAAATTTAGCTTACTGAAATGAATTAATTTTACTTCCTGTTTTAGAAAAACATAATTAACTTAAAAAGTGGATAACTCTGTAAACTATAAGAACTATTTAAGTGTTTAATGCATACAAAGATTTATATGGATTATAACAAAACAAAAGTATTTATTCCATTAATTTGATTATCCTTTTATGTTAACAAGATTAATCCAATAAAATGTATATACCAAAAACACAGAATTATATAGTACTGAATTTAGATTTTTAAAAGACTGATTGACAATATACGCTAATTTAACAGTCATTGATCATATAAAGCATTCGTTTAAACTTCATAGATGACTGTTTATAGTTCAGTGTTTTATCAAAATTCACCGATCATGAATGGAATACTTGTTAGTAATTGAGGATATCTTTCAGCTTACCGTTATTAGTTCTAAGTCGATTGATTGAATATCAAGTGAAATTCATTTTAAGCAATTGGTAATATTCGCATTTATATTCTACACGTAGGATTCTAACCCAGGATCTTCGGTCCTGCGCCCAAACGCTTAACCTTAAGACTACTGAGCCGCCAACCAACGGTGTTATTGTTCAAACTTCAATAAATCCACTATGTTGTGTGACTAACTTCCATTGTCTTTGGTGGGTAACTGCTTCAAACATGACATGGTTGTGTCCGACGAAGATCCTGGATTCGAGTCCGCCGATGATGGACACTGCTGAGGAATCTCTTACTATGACTTCCAAGTTTTCAGTGGTTAACTAACGTCGACCCGTTTATGGTTTCAATGAGATTCATCTCCTCGGTTCCAAACTGAAAATTGTTAATGTGTTAGCTATTTTTGACTACAGTTTTAAACGTATTTATAGGTAATACGTTTGTACAGTTTAAAACTAGATCATTAATAAATGAAAACTATTCGTCATTTCATCAGCTTAATATATAATAATGACAACTGTAATATCGATAATATACTTATATATTATTCACCATGTAGAATGTCATAGACGCAGGTCAATGTAAATTATTAGATTTAACTTTTGATGTATCACAATTCTCACCCAATACATTCGGTTTATTACTGCCTGACTTCGAAATATTGGGATCGCTACCAATGTAGTGTGAGTCCACACAAATTAATAGTCTTAAACTAATACAAAATAAATGTACAAAACTTTTATCCTTTGCATAATGTAAATCTCTCCAGAACTGTTCATCTGACTTCAAGAATAGTTTTGTTAAACATGCATCACATTTTGAGTAAATCACTCTAACAAGCCACCAAACGTTTGCCGCTATAGCTGCTCACGTGAAATTGAGTTTGTTCACATTTAATTTGGTGAACTAATAATCTTAATCCAAACTTCGTATTCGCCTTCTGATTAACAAACCGTTAGGGCGTTATGTAATGAAGATTATCGGGATGAACAGTGTACAAAGTTTAAGGGTTATATTGAATACCGACCACCGCAGAATTGGTGAGCCGGACGTGATCCGTTATCTACTGACGATTATCAAGACGAAGTTTAAAGATTATATTGAATACCTACTACTAAACTGCTTTTAACTAAAAGCCAGTTAACAGTGATCTAAACAAAATTTATATATAAGTAGGATAGATTACTTCCATAAAAACGCATTCGATTTTCCATCAAGTGTAAACCACATTTCTGCTTGACTCAAATTTCTTAAAAAGTTAACAATCAGTTTTTCTCTAGTTGAAATTTTTAAAACTTCATTTGTGGTTAGTCAAACTTAAAATTTATGTATACATTATGAACATTTTCTTTTGAAAACGATAGCTAACTTCTGATTGGTGTGAATATTTAAGAATCACATTTTTTTGACAAAAATAAACAAATAACACACACACACACTCATATAAACTAATCTAATTACTATGCATAACACGATTTATATAAATCAAAAAAACTAGCTTAAAAGGTTAGCAACATAATTAATATCCTTTTTCAAAAAAGAAATAGTAATTCAACTAACATACTGATACAATGTTTATGTCTTTATAATACGAAACTGCTGAAATGCCTCTAAATATCTGATTTTCAAGGAATTCTTTAAACATGAATAATGGCTAGCAGTGGAATACAGGACGCGCATTTTGTCCTATTTGGGACTCGTCACCTGGATGTAGCTGCATCTCATAGTTGATGTTCACTCTGGGACTCGAACCAAGTACCGATCAAAATATCGAGGTAATACGCACAATATGCGCATATGTCAATAAGAGGCTGATCATTTGCAGTCCTAAACACCAATTGGGATATTCAAGTAAAACAATACCAAGTGAATTAAACTTCACCCCATTGAACTAGGAAGTGGCTATCAAAGCTCAGTAGCTGAGTGGATAACGCTACAACGTTTGGAGCGAACGGTACTAGGTTCAAGTCCCAGAGTGAACATCAACTCTGAGATGCAGGTACATTCATCTGACGAGTCCCAAATAGAACGAAATGCGCGTTCTGGATTCCACTGCTAGCCACCATATACTTTTGCTTAGAATTATTGTGAATTAAGGCAGTATCGAGTTAATACGCACAATATGCACATATGCTAATAATAGACTGATTAATTGTAGTCTTAAACCTCAATCGGAAGATTCAAGCAAACAATATCAAGGGAATTTAATTCACTAAACATTGAAAATCTATTTCTAACATTTATGTAAATTTTCTGAAGAACAAATGCATACCTACTTAAATGCATTTGAAATTGAATCATTAAAGAACTATAATTTTGACTTGTCTAAATGAGTAATTTGAAATGCAAACTATTTTAAATTGATAATAAATGAACGATCTCAGATTCCTGTCACAAAAACCTTTGGTTGACTAAAGCATTTAATATATTAATGATCTTTGTCAAACATTATTCAAATAATAAACATAATTAGATAGATAGATATGTTTGCGAATATATTTGAACACTTTTTCTTTTAAAATGGTTTGTGTTCGTGTGGTGTTTGAATTGACTAATGATACCTTTGTACTTGTTGATTGCACGATTTCGAATTCCAAATACAATACATTCGTTTGTGCTTGTGTCTTCTTAATTCAATTGCGTTATTTCTTGGACTCTTAGTTTGTGCTATAATTCAAATAATTCGAAACATCATACTGGCGTCGCGATGGAGCCTGCAATGGAAAAGTTAGATATTCATTCAACTTTGAAGCTTTTGAGGATTATTTTGAAACGTTCGAAGTCTGGGCTATGACCAAGGAAGATTATGAGGATGTTAATATTGTGGCATATTTCCTCACATTCATTGGTAAAGAACCATACAGTTTATTAAGAACTCTGGCTATGCCGTTAAAACCCATTTCGCTTCCTTATACAACTCTCAAGGAATTACTACTAGACTATGTCAAGTATGCAAATTTTGATTGCAGTAAAAAGAAGGGGAATTCCCTAAAATGATTCATCAGGACATCAAAAGTTCTACTACATCACGTTATCCTAATCCAGTGCATATTCAAGGTTATGCAGATAATTCATTGAGGAGTTGCAATGCGTTTCACGAAGATTGGACTCTTGGACTCTTAGTTCGTGCTATAATTCAAATAATTCGAAACAACATAATTCGTCATTTATTATCATTATAAATGTATTACATTAATAATTTATAGATTAACTATGTAAAAAAGAAAATATTCAATTATCTGATATTGAAATGACACATAGAATAGTTGTACTGTTCATTTATCTATATCTTGATCTTATATTGTCAGAACTTCGTCTAGTATATTAATATAGAGTACAAAAATACTTTTTGATAGAGTTTTGTTCTCTGAGCTGGATGATACCTAAAGTTTGTGCTAATGAGATCGTTCAGAAAAACAACGAAAGCTCCACAACTAAATCATCCAGCTCAGAGAACGAAACTCCATCAAAATCGTCCTTTCTGAGCTACAAATTTTCTGCACCATAACAAAAATACATACTGATTTCACTCATGATATATCCAAAAATAATTTACTGATCATATTTTTGTTCTCTTAGACATTTCAACTTTTATTAAAAAAACTGAATTTTTGCCATACTTATGTTGGTCTGTTTAAGTTTTCAGTAAACTTATAAGGTAAATCTGAGTTCAACTAGATGATATATGATTTACAAGATGATGTGATTCTACAAGAAAAGAAAATTATTTTTTATAGTGTTACTGTGATAAGAAAATGTGTTCTATTTAGCTTATTGTAATATATCCTCGAATATTTATAGTAACCTGAACTATACATTAATTTTACATTTCTATATCAACATCAAACAACAAAATCATAAAAACCTATGCCGTAAAACATCTGAACAATGAGTTAATTTTGTTTGAACCATTTTCGATAGACTTAAATATTTAACTTGTATAAACTGATTCCTTCAGTCTTCAGTAATAAGGATGGTAAGTTGGTGGACCTGTGTTAACCCTGACAATTTACTTTTCAGTGAAAGTCCAGCTTCTACTTGAAAATGTTCACTGATGAAGCTGATATCACTTGTTCGAGTATGGCGTCCCAGTCATCGACCACTTGATGAGAAAAACGGAACCCTACTTTATGTTTATTAGATCGTGGTTTGTGACCCTTCTTGCTATTACCTCAGAGATTATTAATGCTAGAGGGAGCAAAAATATAAGATATGAATACTACTCTTATTGTTATTATTATTATTATAACTGAGATAATAATGTATTATTTCTTGATAAATACTTAAGTGCCATATTTAGGTATTGGTTTAAACGGTTACTGAACATAAACGTCTACCTTAACAAAAATATAAGGTTTATTAAAAGTTTTAATTTTTGTCCGACTGAATATTTGCCTCACTGAGATAATATTACCTTGGCAACCTATCAGTTATGATTAATGTACAATAATAACAATACTTTCGATTTCCGGTCACTGATGCAAACTACATATTTCTTTCTAAACAAGAATCAATATAATATGTGAAAGTTGACTATAGGCTATTAAGTAATATATAATATATGGACCACTTATACATGTAATCCATAAATATATTTCCGTACGTACTTAGAATCAGCTGATTCACTATGAATTTGAATAAAATGAAAATTTGAAGGTAGTTATTCTAGTTTATCTAGTCCAGTCATAAGCAAATAATCACAACCATTTGACACATTGCAATAATATAATATCATTGTTAATAGCTTAATTCCCATATATATACATAAATATAAAGGGTTAAACATGAAGTCAGTGATAACATCCCGTGAAAAACAAATTAAGTGAAAAATGAAACCAGAAAAATTATTTAAATTATGTTGGAGGATCTCCACTTGGAAGAAATATCATCATCACGAAAAGTATCATCATAAGGAATAAATCACTATCTAGACCCTGAAGAAGAATCAACAAAGGAAGAACAAGAAGACGACAATTAACAGCAGTCACACAAAAACAGAGAAAGTCAAGGCACAGATCGAATACACAGGAGCAAGTAAGAGAGTTAAGAGAGTATTACAATAGACAAGCAGAAATACGTTGAATATCTAGCAAAGACAGCACAAAGAGCTCCAACTAAAAAAAATATCAAACAACTATATCACACAACGAAGAAACTAGGAAGGAAGCATAGTAAACCAAGACAACCAGTCAAGAACAAAAGAACTGGTGGGTAGACAGTTTGAAGAACGCTTAAATAGTCCAGCCCCACTGAACCCACCAGATACTGAGGTAACACTTACACACCTTCCTATAGATGTCACTCCACCAACAGTCGGAGAAATCAGGATGGCCATCAGACATAGCAAGAATACCACAGCAACTGGATAAGCAAACATCATGAAGCCTTCTTTGATTCTGTGATGCGCCTGAGAAGATCTTTACAATCATACGTATTTCTTACAACCAACTACACTACAAAGTCGTGCATCCAGGAAAGCTCATAGATGCATCACAATTGAAAATCAATGTGAGACAAATTTGCCAATACCCGCTTTTTCTCCTTAATCTGGTATTTGAATGGTTTACGAAAACTTTCACATCTCAGAGGAAGCATGGAATACAGTGGACAGCTTAAATGCAACTGGACGATTTGTATTTCACAGATGATATAGCTCTTCTATCCCATACACACGGCAACAAATGTGGGTGAACATAGTCAGTGTAGCAGCAGTCTCTGAAGCAGTAGACCACAACATTCAAAAGGAAAGAAGTAAAGTCCTCATATAAAACACAGTGAGCACCAACTCGATCACACTTCGTGGAGAAGCTATGGGTGAGGTGGATAGTTTTATCTAGTTTTGCAGAATCATCGATAATTAAGGGGGATCTGATGTAGATGTGAATGCACGGATTGGCAAAGCAACGGCGGCATTCATAAAATCGCACAACATATAAAACCCAAAACAACTGTCTGCAAACCGACATCAAATTCGGAATCTTCCATTGTACGGAGCTGAAACTTGACAACTAAACCTATCATCGATAAGGTACAGGTATTTATAAACTATTGTCTTCTCACGCTACTCCATATTCCTTGTTCGGATACGATCACAACAGCCTATGGTGTCAGATAAAAAAGCAACTTCTAGTTAGGGAGCAAATTAGGGAAAGATGATGCTGGTGTGTATGAAACACACTGAGGAAATCATCTTATTGTGTCACGATGTAAGCCCTAACTTGTTATCCTGACTGCGTAAAGGAACGCGGAATATCAAAAGATAAGATCGTAACTGATCAGTCTTGTATAGGTTTCTTCGATATTGTCATTAGGTCACAAGTGTTATAAGCAAAGTTTGATATTGGCTAGCAGTCGTATGAGGGATCCTCTCTTCGTGCTGTTTGAGATTAGTAGGCTGAATGTACTACCATCCCATATTTGATGTTCACTCCGGGACTCGAATCAATTTCACAAATCAGTGGTTACACGCACTTAACTGGTAAGTCGCTAACGAGATCGCGTTTGAAGTGAAGGTTATTGGTTTTCAGTATCGAAGCGAACATCAACCCTGACCCATAAGCATCCTGCCAACGAATCCTAAACAGGACAAAACATGTGTCCTGGATTCTACTACTTACCACCATCCATCTCTATCAATAGAAACCCTTTCTTCTGAATAACTTGGGCTTTTTATTATTTGGATCTCATGATCACATATATCAACGTTTACTAGAGGGTACACCACACTTGGATTTATAAATATTATGGAAGATCGTGTTATAAAAAAAGCGTATTTATATTGCTTAAGAATTATTTGCCGATTTCTGAGTCTTATAGCTACTGTATTTGATGTTACATTAAGAAAAAACAATTTTGATAGGTAGTGATTCCTTAAGATTTTTGATTTTCATCAGATAATTAATCTTAACATTATGCAT
This sequence comes from Schistosoma margrebowiei, assembly GCA_944470205.2. Classification (NCBI taxonomy): domain Eukaryota; kingdom Metazoa; phylum Platyhelminthes; class Trematoda; order Strigeidida; family Schistosomatidae; genus Schistosoma; species Schistosoma margrebowiei. Next base: position 43,316,929 of record OX104028.1, on the reverse strand, counting down.
ATTAACTCATAGACAAAAGTAGTTTACACAGTATTTAAAATAAACACTTGTCTTTTTTATATCCACTATGATGCTGCAACTCATCAAAGGTTTCTTATTATAAAATAGTCTTTAAAAAATATTCTGACATGAAATACATTAAATATCGAAATTCCGATATCCCGTGACAGAAAGATGAATATATCATAAAACATTGATTGTTAAATTTAAAGGTCAAGACTTTGACTTGAAAAATTAGATAGATCTTTAGTGGCCCAGGATCTGATTCCAGTTAGATAGTATGATAGATTGTTATTTGAAATAGATATGTCGGCTATCCTCATATGTAAATAATCGACTTGAATCGCGTAAGTGAATAGCGGAACTAAATAAGTCCAATGCGAGAATGGATTTTTGAATACATATATTTTGTACACTCGTTCATTCGGACAGACACTCAATGGGACGAAGCGAAGAGAAGAGAGCAGAACGAGATGACGTGCAGTGGATAAGTCGTGTGAGCCAACTTGATTTATTCACGCGTTAATCGATACTTAGTCATCCAAAAATAAGCTATAAACATGTGATGAGTAGGATAAGATGTACACACATACGCTCGTATAAAAACAGACAGGGATGATAAGTGAATAATTAACAAGGTCAAAACGTGACTCAAGAAGAATGGATGAAATGGCCTGTCCAGAAGCTAGAATAAGTTAGGTGAGCTTAACATAAGTAACCGGCACTACAGATCACATTTAATGTGAACACTTTTACAAATCGATCCACAAATCTCACATGTGGAATTACATGATCACCAAGGTGAAATTATGCTTTACTGAAAGTTTTTTTTAAGTAGAAAGTTATCTAATTTCTTCGTTTTCGTTTAGATGGAATGATGGCATGTATTGAAAACATTGTTATCCACAAAAAAGAAAATGATTTAGATGAATTTTAAGCAGCTTAGACTTTTTTGTGTAGTCATTATTGATTATTTTCAATTACTATTATTCTTTAGTAATTGAAATTATAGAGTTTATGGTATCTAAAGTCATAAATCTTCCAAATAATATCTTCATTACAAATAAATCAATTCACTATGTCTATATTTTTTCTTAAGAACGAATAAGTTAATTATGTAAGCTCATCATATACATTTCTTAGTTTTGGTTTTAATTTCAGGTAATGAAACATTTACTAAGTGAATGCATGACATACTCTTGATTTCAGCTTCCTTCTATACACTTTTGTTGAATTGAAGAAAACAGATATACATTTCATTTCTGCTCTAATCAAAATGAACTAGTAAAAATGTTCATTTTCATTCCTCATTAGATGTCTGTCTCTTTTTTTTTCTTTGTTTTATATCGAATAATAAACTTTAATTATTTATATTTACTGACATTCAACTGACAAATTCAAATTAGATCAATTTACAATTATAGTCATAGAAACTATGAGAATAAACTAAATGAAAATATATACAATTTTATACTATCAGTTGGAATGCAATAAAATTGACATTTAATCAATAAAAGAACATCAAATTCAATCTTTAGATATAATCTATTTTATTTTGTATCAAAAAGTCACAAGAATTTAGTTTGGAAAATTTTTCGCTTTATCAATCACTTAATATTTTCATTGAATCTAGATTATTAATCTAGTTGGTTAAGCACCTGGCGCGAGACTGATAGGTCCTGGGTTCGAATCTCGTGGGGTGCGGGATCGTAGATGAACAATGCTGAGGAGTCCCATACTAGGACGAAACAGCCGTTCAATGCTTCCAGGTTTTCCATGATGGTCTAGCTTCAATTGACTCATGATTTCAATCAGTGAAACTATATTATTATATTTAATTTACTAAATATAAGCTATAATAGGAGCATTTATAATTTATATAACATATTCACACATTCATTACTTGTGTTTTTGATACCTTCGTAAATTCTATACAAAAATATCTGTCTAACAGATAAGGTCATTCACAGTCTTATTTGTCTATTATCAGTTGTCTAGAGGTTAAGCGTTCGTGCGAATCTCACAAGGCGAGATCGTGGATGCACACTGCTGAGGGGTCCCACAACAGGATTAATTTGCCATTCAGTGCTTCCAGGTTTTCCATGATGGTCTATCTTTAACTGAATCATGATGTGAACTTTTAAAATTACTATAATATCTACAAAAATACCCCTTCGTATATTTGTCCATATTTATCAAATGTTTTCCGTTTGATATTGTTACTATTTGCTTGAATTTTTAAATAACGAATAGAAGACGTAAAGGTTTCAAATTTATACGTGCTAAAACTATAATATACTCTATAAACTGTTCACCAATGTGTTTCATTCTAGTTTGTTCATTAAAATTGTGCCTGTTTTGAAAATATTACTTTCATTTTACAACTTCAATGGAATTATAGAATTACTACCCTCTATGCAGACTGAAGTTTAAAAAATGGTAGTTTTCCTGCAGTTCGCTCAGTTAAACGTAGGGACTATTTTTGAATGATCGTATTTATTCATATAAACTTAAGTAATTTGAAAAATTGTTGATACTTTGAGAAAGTAATGTCCATGTTATTTCCCTGTATAATTATTTTGAGTCTAAAAAGGATAATTCAAACTTTCTGAGTGACGACGATTTGTTAAACAACTTCTGAACTTCAAGCTCAGAAATATCAACAACTAAAGTTCATAGACAACCTCTGATTTGTAAAAACTGAGGAGATAGTTCATAATCTATAGAGTGTAAAAAGAAAAATACAAAGAATATTTATTTTTTGATTATTAATGTGTTCAGCATCTGCTAACTAGCACGGTTCTCAGACTACCAGATATATATAAGATAAAAATATTCAACTTATAAATACACATAAATGATACCCAATCCGTAGTAAGTTTCAGGATATATTGTTATTAAATCATTAGCTTTAAATATTATTAATGAACTTAAACAGTAGCAAGTTGATGCTTAATTAAACGTAGATATACTTCATGAAAAAATCATTTTCTCAAATGTTTCCAAAACAGGTTGTAATGATATATAATAAACAATTTGTTAAAGGCCTGAATAACAATTCTCTCTTCGATATTAAATAAAACGTATAAGAATCGAGCTCAAAAATTCAAAAACATTATGTGAAAAATAACTTATAAAATGTATCACATTGTTCACTTTCGCATTATCCACTGACATATTTCTCTTTAAATCAAACCTTGTTTCTAGGAAAAAGTTAAAACTTTATTTAAATCTCGATCCTGATTAAATGATTAGTGATTGAAATCGTGAACCCATTGATGTTAGACCACCATTAAAAGCCTGGAAGCACTAGACTGCCGTTTCGTTCTGTTGTGGGACTCCCCTACAATGCGAATCCACGATTCCGTTCACGGGCCTTCAGTCTCTCTCAATTTTGTGTATTGGTTGAAGTTAAACATTAACACTTTTGAATACTGACTCAGTGGTCTAGAAGTTAAGCGTTCGCGTGCCAGACTGAAGGTTCTGGGTTGGAATCCCGTGAGTGGGATCGTGGATGTGCACTGCTGAGGACTCCCACAAAAGGACGATATGGCCGTCTAGTGCTTCCAGGTTCTCAACGTTGGTTTAATATCAATCGGTTCATGATCTCAATCAAAAACCTAATAATCTTCACAAACCTATACTGATAAATCATTCTTGTATAAAACTATAATTTTGTAAACATGTTACAGTGTTTCAAAAGTTCTAATAAATTTTCATAAAAAAAAACAAAATTAATATTTTGAATAAGTAGTATATTATAATAAAACACTATACTTCTTAATAATAAACAAATAAAATTACCGGAAATTATTATCTCATTAAAAGAAGGAAACTATTTTTCTTTTTCATTTTGAATAAAAAAATAATAATCGATTTGGATCTGTTTTCAGACAAATCAATGAATAGATACAAAGGGATATAATATTCGATTGGAAATTTATAGACAATTTTGTTCTCTATTATTTCATTTTAAAAACCTTATTATAATAAAACTGTGAAGTTTTATTGTTCAATTTGTTTAAAAGACAAAATTCAATCTTATATGGTTACAGAAAAAACATTCTAATCTTTTTTTTAAAAATAAAAAAGAAGCGAAATTGAATTGAGTATGTGCTAGAGTTTGAAGCTATCACGAATTCACTTGATTTGCAAACGAGAACAAAGACTCAATGACGAAAGATTAGTAAGCTAGCCATTCGATGCGTCCCAGCTTCGCTAACTAGAGGGAGAAGTCTACGCTTGGAATAGGAAAGTATATTCTGAAAACAGCCATAAACGAGTCTCACACAAACACAATTCAAAACGTATATATATATATATATATATATATATATATATATATATATATATATATATATATATATATATATATGTATATATATATATATCAATTATATGTATATAATCGATATTGTCATGAAAGTTTTTTTAAACATTGAATCGATAAGTTAGTCAATCGACTGTCATTGAAACGTTCAAACATTTAATCGATAAGAACACTTTAGTTAATTAACAATTATACGGTAAAATATACGTACAGTATTGGTCCACAAATGGATCCCAAAATTACTATTCATTATTCTTATCGGGGCATAACAGTATGTTTTTTTTATTGTTACCGATTAAGTTCATTTATAGGTTTTTCAAATTTAAGGTAATTGATCATAGTGAAGTGAATCAATTATCACTTCACTGATTATTATTATTATTATTATTATTATTATTATTATTATTATTATTATTATTATTATTATTATTATTATTCAAAACTGATATGTATAAACACAATTGTCTTTTTTGAGTCGGCTCTTATTACAAATTGAAGTCAGCTAGAGTATTGTTTTAAAAAAACAAAAGTAGCATAATAGACTTTAACTATTCTACACATGAAACATAAAATAAATGTGAACTAACTTCATCAAAATGATTAAATTCATAGTGATTACAATAGTGAAGGAGAACACAGGTGAGGACAATCGAATGTATTTGACATGAAATTACAGAGTATCTCAATAAAATCTGAGAACAATATAGCAAATAGTTAATTAACAAAATATCAATCCACCGTCTCAAATTTGTCTGTTCCTTTGTAAATATCAGTCCATTGTCTTATATTTCATTGTTCATGCATTTTCATACCAATTGCGTCTCGTTTCGCTTTATACTACTTATATGGATATAAGTAACCCATACCACCTCTAGTGAAATTCACGAGAATTTATCTCTTTCCATTTCCGACCAATTATAAATTAAATAAATTTCATTAACATCCTAGATGAACAACTGTTAACAATAAATATTGTAAGCAAAAATGAATGATAGTTAACAGTGAGTTGAGGCAATAACGAGGTAATACGCCTAGGATAAGAAACTGATAAGAGACTGATCAGTGACAGTCTTAAACATCAATGGAGTGATTTAAATTAAAAAAAAACAAAAATGAGTTATCAACAAGATATGTAGTTGAAAGTTTAAATTTCTTTATTTTCAAATATTTTCCCCATTACCTAAATTTGACTCTGTAGAAATTTATTGTTGTATAAAATTACACTATTTACACTTAATGCCACTTACTAGTTATTTGTAGTTTTTCATTTTGTGTTTTAAAATAATTTGCTTCTTTCTGGAGTTTTACATTTGTTTTATCAATTAAACAAAATCTATATCTTACATTTTGATCAGTAACAATTAAAAGTTAAAAGCTTTCATCTCATCGTTAATAAAGGATTCATCAAGATAACAAAAACTCTCATCATATTAAAAACATAGATATGTGAATGGATAATAATAATGATGATAATAATAATACAACAGGATGGCCTAATTTAAGACAAATCTTTCCAAATTATAACGTATGAATTGAAACGTTAAATGAAATTGACTGATAAATACTCAGAATGAATACAGAATGAATAACATACGGTAAAGAAATATTGGGTTTATGAATCATACAAAATGCTTACTTGAGAAATCAGTAGTGCCTAAAATTCCATGAACTGAGTAAGAAACAGTAAAGTGTAGTGAGTATTTATCAAATTTACAAAATTAATAATGATATATATATATATATATATATATATATATATATATATATATATATATATATATATATATATATATATACAGAGATATATGAATAACGGCAAGTACCATATCTGAATTCGATCAGCTCTAATGGTGACAATACAAGAAACGCCGTTTACCTATTGAACTTGTTTATCTTTTGATTTTGGGACCTATTGACATTTTGAATTTAAGGCTGGCCAAAGTAGAAGAACCGGGTAAATATATATTCTAATATAACTTAATAACTAACTCAACAGCTTATCTACCACTAATAATACATTTCAAAAGCCATTAATCTAGTTAATACATTGTCTTAAGAAAAGCAAATCTCCACTACGTTTATAATTAGTAAATGATGAATGAACGTCGCTTGTACAGATATGATATGATTTCATCACAGATTAAAATAAGCCTCTAAATTTCTATACAATAGGAATAATTGATTAACTATTGCTTTCTAGCATTAATTTACTTGGCAGCGTGAACTATCAATTCCATAATAGAATATAATCTTAGAACGTTAAACTTTTCATTGAACCACTGAGGCTAATTTCAATAATCGATAGCTTTCATTCAACCAATGATATTATGAAATGATATCCTTATTTCATCAATGAACATCTTCATTCTTAACTTAACTAACTCCATACAACAAGCTTACCACTGAAACCATTATATTCTGTAATAGCAAAATGATACAAAGTGATGTTTTGTTTATTTATATTAATCATTTTTATTTATGATTGAAAGTGATATTGTTGTTTTATTTCCTTATCATAAAAATTAAACGAGTAAAGCATTTAGTAAAGTAAGGATTAATTCAAAACCAAAATTCACTTGAGAAGTAAATCAAAGATGACTTTGTTTTATTTTATTTTTTTGGAGAAGTAAAATTTTTTTTCATTTCTGAAAGAAAATGATTTTACTTATTTTTTTCGCAGATTGAAATCATGAGTCAATTGAAGCTAGACCATCATGGAAAACCTGGAAGCACTGGACGACCGTTTCGTCCGCGTTGTTTTGGAAGTTTTCATTACAATTTAAATTTGTATAATCAATATCGGAAGGGTTTTTGTGGATATTATAGTAATTTTAAGAGAGGTCTAAAAGTTAAGTGTTTGCGCACGAGACTGATTGGTCCTGGGTTCGAATTTCGCAGGGTGCGGGACCGTGGATGCACACTGCTGAGGAGTCCCATACTAGGATGAAACGACCATTCAGGGCTTCCAGGTTTTCCATGATGGTCTAGCTTCAATTGACTCATTATTTCAATCAGTGAAATTTCTAAGATCTCCACAAACCCCTTTTGATATTATTTTTTTTCTTTATCACTAAGAGTTCACATCTCTATGAGTATTCTTTTGGAATAATTAACTTTATATTACAAAAATACAATGATAAACAAGACTGATTATATATCGATGGATCGATTTTATTTTATTGGATATCTTTGAAAGCATTAAAAATGAAAATCAGCACACACAAAAAAATAGTCATTTAATTTGTTCTATTCTATTATTTTCGTTATTGATATTTATTTTCTCTAGTTTATGTTGTTTTGTTTTTTAATCACTGAGTGAATTGTTGTCATCGATGTTTAGTATCATTTCATTTAATGTTTTGTCATATTGCATTTAATATCAAAAATTACAGAAACCTTAAGAGATAAGATCATGAGTCACTTGAAGCTAAACCACCATGAGAGATCTAGAAGCACTAGATGGTCGTTTTGTCCTACTGCAGGACTCCTCACCAGTGCGCATCTACGACCCCGCTCGCGGGATTCGAACCTAGGACCTATCAGTTTCGCGCGCGAACGCTTGACTTCTAAACCACTACTAAAATTACTGTAATATCCACAAAACCCCCTCTGATATTAATTATTCAAATTTAAATTGTAATAAAAATTTCAACAACAACTCACCATATTTACCCAATCAACTTGCATTAAAACAATACGATGATTTTAATAAATGGTGTTTATAGCTGAAAGTTATAGAATGATGTATAAACGAGCATAATGAGCATTTTTTTAGCAACTAAGTGTTCTACAGGATGGGGTCGCTAACCCCATGCCCAACCATCCTCCTTCATCCAGGCTTGGGGCCTAGGGTTCCAGACGGAATGAGAGATCGGGAAGAAACGCTGGAAGTGGACAAAACACATATTGAGGAAAGCACCCAACTGCGTCACAACTCAAGCCCTCAAGCAGAATTCTCAAGGCCGAAGGAAAAGAGGAAGACCAAAGAACACATTACTCTGAGAAATGGAGACAGACATGAGAAGAACGAGCAGATGGATCGAACTAGGAACTAAGACGCAGGATAGAGTGGGTTGGAGAATGCTGGTTAACGGCCTATGCTCCATTTGGAGTAACAGGCGTAAGTAAGTAATAGTACAATTAGTTTTACCTTTTATTTCATCATTATTCATATTCGTCAACTAATATAGAAATGTCATATATATTTTTCCATTGGTAAATTTGACTAAATAATGAACAATTAAAGTAGCAAACTAATATAAATTTATTCACTTTGTTGTTCCTCATCAGCTGTTTCCAACTTTACAACCTAATCTATGCATCCGAATGGATTTAGTCGCAAACCCTAACACTATCCTATTGACTTTACTTCTTTATTGTTCATCTAACTAATATTTTATTTGAAATTTTAATTCAAAAATTTATTTCTCTCATTCTTGAGTTATTTATTAAACAGTTGAAAATTTATCTCTTTTTGTTTTATACAGTTTTCTTCTTAAATTTATGTGTCCGCTAAAATATTACTACTCAACAACTTTGACCTTCAAATATTTAACCAATAGGATATTTTTATAATTTCTCTACATTAAATTGTTGTTATTCTATTAATCTCCAATTATATAATGCAATACAATACAGTTTTATGTAATTTATAATATTGATTTTAGGTTTTTATCATTTAAAGAGGAACCATGAAATAAATTAATTCATGTTATTTTGCCATGCTTAGTGTTCTTGCTTAAGTCTAGCATAGAAAACTTTGAGATTAAATAGTAAGCCTTTACAATATATAATAGTACATTTTTTGTAGGGTAGTGTAAAGATAACCCTAGCAACAAGATGAAATTTTTTCTGTACAAAACATTTACTAATGCTTTATAGTGAACAAACGTACGTAAATGATTGTCTCTGAATTACTAAGAATTTAACGTCTTTATGTAAACAATGCACTATTAAATAGATCATATTTATTGAATTCACTATAATTAAAAAAGCAACATTACTAGTATGATCTCGTTTTAAACCTTACTTTCACTACTGAATTAGAAAAGATAATATTCATAATTACACAAACATGGTGACATTTACAGTTACGTATACTAATTAATCCATTCATTGCATTTAGGTTCAAAAACAATAGTTTGATTCTAATTTTACTTAGATTTTGCTAAACATACATTTATAACGTTGTGTTGAATGATTTCAGATATGAATGACTGTGCAGAAAAAAATACATAGGTCTAAATAGACTAACCAGACACTGAAAAGTAATTAATATCAAGCTAATGAATTTTTATTAGTGATAGAATTCTATCGATTGATATTAACGTTGTTACGTCTGACTACAGTAGTATCAAAAATATCCAGTCAACAAGTAACAACATTCTTTTTTATACATTTAATGATGATAAACGTTTTTCGTATTAAATAAAGTGAAGTAAAAGAATTAGAAAGTAACACCTTGTAATATGTTAACCATTAAAGTACATAAACCATACTATTATAAAATTGTTTTTCATTGTATGTTCCCTTCTACAGACTAAAATGTTATCATTAACTATCAAAAAACAAAAGTGGTTGAACACATAATTTTTATCCATATGGAATGTGAAATAACTTTTCCAAAGTTATTTCTATTAAATTGAAAGTTAATCTGATGATAAAAACATAAAAGTTCTAATGTCATCTCGATGAAAATTCTGACAAATCTTTCTTTCATTGTATACATTTACATCATCTTTAATATATGTACAAACAGTAAATTTTATTATTCTGTTGAAAAGTATGCACATCTTCAATTATATATATACATCATTCATTAGAAATCTCAGGGAATTTTTTCACCAAAAATTATCCTCTTTTTTTATCATATGCCAAGTTCAAACTTCTTTTAATTATTGCATGCAACATACAAAAATTCATTCCTTCTTTTCAATGCCAAAAATTAATCATCATTAAATGAGATATTGAGGAGAAAAAAAGTCATGGGTATATATGTATATAGCATGATTTATTGTTTACATCCGTCTAAAAATTTATTCTACACCGATTTTTCTCCCTCAAATTCTATCAAATGAAATGGAGTACGAATGGTAAGTATGATAAAATATTCAAATAAAGAACAGAAAGAATACATTTCTTCATTAATATGTATGGTATCCAGTTTACCTGAAGTCTCTATTTAAAGACCTTTCAATACTTTTTTTTCATTCGTTTCATTTTGGAATTAAATTCCGGGTTTTTTTGACATTTTGTCACTGTTACACGCAATCATTAAATCTAGCACGTTTTTCGTTAGTCGATATCATTCAAGTCTTTTACTTGTTTCATTTCATCTATGAACTTAAAAAATTTTTTAAAAATCAGTTCACTGTATAAGAAGTTAAAGTAAAATATAGAAGATCTATTGAAGAATTCGAAGACCATTTTTTATAATGACAAATTTTGTCACATTATTTTGAATACGGACAGAAATTTACAAAATCTATTAATTTATTCATAATATTTCAATAATAAATACAATTTATTTTTAATATCATTTGAATAGATACTTAAATCAAAAAAACTGTAATCTATCATGTACACAAGTTACATGTAAAATTTATTTTGCTTACAAATAATAAACAGTTGAAAGTACAACTAACAAGCTTATTTTAAAAGATGAATAAACTACAATAACTTTTACAATTAACCATAAGTTCTCACTCACAGTCATAATGAATAACTTGAAAATGAATTATACGAAGACTAAAATGTGTATTCTTGTATATACACTGATATCAATCACAGAGCCTTATAAATGATCAATGACTTCATAAATGATATATATTATTGAGTCCTACAAGAAAATATTTTTACTCATTTATATCAGTGACTTACTGGCATAACTGTCTAGAAAACATTAAACAGTTTAAAGGTGGGAATAGATATATGCTCTCTCGAACATCATTGCAAAGTTAGACTTAAAAGAGGTCCGTTACTGATTCGGAATCCAGTGATTCATATCAATAATATCAATGTCATCTAACCTTCATTGTTTAATGTTATTGACGTGACAACGATCACATAATTTATTATTTTATCACTTCAGGAAAATGTATCACCACTCATAATACAAGTAATTCTCATTGCTTTACATGATAGCTTTTGCTTCTAATTCAGCGTGACTATCTTGAATCTCAAATTCTAGTTACAAACTCCAGATCTAATAGCTCTTACATTATGTCCTTCTTAGGTTTCCCGTTTCATCCAATAACGAAAGCCTTCCTTAATCGATCAGAATTTGTGCCTGATAACGGACAGAAGAAAAACGGGTTAGCTGCAATATGACGTATTGTGAAAGTGAGATTGTATGGTAAAGTCCTGACCAAGCATTGATAGAAATCTGACTGCATGTCTAATATGTTCTCATACTGGACAGTTACAACGACACTTGAACTGTGACTACTTCGCTAAAAACAGTTTACTTTATTAGTCCCCTCACTGGTAGTGTATTTTCACTAGGATTAGTACTTACTCTCACGCTTACCTTCGTTTTTTTTATTTTCACAGGTCTTTATTACTGTCCACCATGATCCCACATGAAATTAAATCTTAGACACTTAGATCTTTCTGACATGACAAAAATCTCGACCTAAAGATTCACATTAAACATGAACAAACTGCCCATAAAATGTTATTTTCACAGTCTCATCCACTTTTTCAGGAAATTCCAGTTTAAGAAATGAGTTTCTGCAACACAGAAGACATCATTTTCACGACTCACTTTTTCAGAATTTACGTTTTCGAACTTTAAACAATGGTAGTACGATTGCAACCTGGCATTAAAATCCCACTTTTATGAGTCCTTACTTCATCATTAGACGATTACTTTATTAAACATAGTACAGTAGTACAGGGATGAGTGAACATCAAATTGGATTGAAGTAAAGACAGTATTGAATTAACACCAGAATTGGACCTTTCCGTTATTTTACTGAAATTGGAATTACACTTTTACTGAAGTGACTAGCAGTTGTAATAAACTTGTAATAGTCAGGTACAGTATTATGCAGATCAAATATGAACTCCACTGTACTTATTAGCCGTGCATTATTATAGACTGGTTCAAGCTGGTACTAACGCCGTTGAATGATGGTTCAGTGGTCTGGATGTTAGAAGTTCAAGTGTGAGACCGAAGGTGTTTGGTTCGACTTCAACATGCGAGGTTGTGGATGGGCACTACTGATCAGCCCTATACTAGGAAGAAACGGACGTTTAGTGCTTCCAGATTCTTGGTGATGGTTTGACGTTGATTGGTTCATGATCTCAAAGACTAGAGAGCTGTCAAAATGAGATTATTAAACAAGCACATACAGACAAAGATATATTAGGAACGTATACAGATATGAATTCAAAACTGATCCTTCAAATAGAAGAAAGAAAACTAATTGAACTTAACTGATAGACAAACATTTTATGTTTATTTTGCTCTGATATTGCGTATCGAACTGCACACACAGTTGTTTGAATTTGACATTTCCGTAATTATCACCAGAGCTTCTAAATTCACTTCGTCTGTCGAGTCACGACCAAACATATTGGGGCATATGTGGGTTAAAACTTACTTTTAACATTAACCTCTAGTGAATAAAAAACTACACAACACTAAAAAAATTCATCATTCATGTCAAAATAATATATTTTGTGTAGCCCTTTATATTTGTTGCCTATTGAATGATTGATTATATTCAGGGATTTTTTGAGGTCACTTTGAGAGTTTCTTTAATTCGTTCGTTAATTCTTTTATTTTAATCACGACAAATCAATGGTCAGGATTTCCATATAACACTATCTTTCTTCGCATATTAAGATCTTCTTCATATAGCAAGATTTGATATAATGAGGTATTATGGAAATCTTTAAAAACTAACGAGAGGAGCGCAACAGGGATGGAACCTCATGATACTCAGCTCTTCCCAATAAACCGGACAAACGACTCCGAGCAGAATCCGACAGTCTCTCATCTTCTTACTAAGTAATCCCTTAGCCATCCCATTAAATGCCCACTATTAAACGGGTTTTCGGCTTCAGACAGAATTCATTTGCCTGCCCGTTCCAACATCTTGGAAAAATACAAGAAGCATATGATCATCGAATAGATGACTTACATCGACATAGATTAGAAAATTCAGGAAGTAGACAGGATTAAACTGCGTGATCTGCCTGGAAGGAAACAATCTTTAGAAACAGAATACCTATTTTTTCTCTCGAAAACGAACCTCCACCAAAATCTCTGTAAACCAATAATTCCAGTGCTACAACTAATTTGAGATTGTCTCATTACTATATCGTGTGGTTCAAACTAGCTATTTATCCAATATCTTCACCATTCTTGACCGCTCAAAATATGTTTGTGTAATTAGCCAGTTATCTAACGATTCAGTCTTTTAGCAATGACAACTAGATACGTAACCAGATGCAACACCGAGCTGTATGTTTTGAATTATTCACCTCAATATTCACCCCCACCTACATATTTGGGTTACATATTTATGAAAGTATAGATCATCTGAACATCCCAAACCTAGGTCTGCAAAGCTTTGGGTCTTTTTACAGTTGCATAGCGAAGAGCTAGTGAATGATCCACTAATGCAAACACACCACCATTCGTTTGTTTAGAGCCTCAGCTTTCAATATTGAGGAGTTGAAGGTTTTGGTTGAATGAGGCTGAGGTATAAGTTCGAAGTGAACTAAAATATACGGATGAATATACATGGAACTAGAATAGCAGTCGTTTGACTAAATTTATTTGCCTCCAGTTTATAAATGTGGTGATATCCGCACTTATAAATTATGACGTTGGACTTCTTACCATCGACAGCTCAGCGACAGTCGAGTTTAAATCTAATCCTACTCAAAATCATGTGCAACAGTCAGAATGTGAGGAATGTTTGCAGTAGGGAAGTCCACGATGCACTCCGTTTTCCACACTTTGCGTCCCAAAATTTCACTGTAACAGGATTACGAATGGGATATATTCTCACCAAAATACGTGAAATAATACCTTAAACTCATATCTTACAGCACACACTTTGAAAAGTTTTAATATCCCTTTTAGAATCCCATTTAACAATATGCACAAAATTAGAATTTTAGTAGTTGAGATCATGAGTCAGTTGAAGTTAAACCATCATGGAAAACCTGAATGCGCTGGACGGCAGTTTCGTCCTACCGTAGGACTCGTCAGCAGTGAGCATCCACGATCCTGTCCCGCGGGATTCAAATCTAGGACCTATCATCCTCGTACACGAACGCATAACCTCCAGACCACTGAGCCGGCATCCAACTATGTTAATGTCTAACTTCAACTGACCCACAAAATTGAGCGACACATCCACCATTGTCATCAGTGAGTTACTATCTCACAACAGACCCGGTTGAACTCCACTAGTGACGGCTTCTCACTAGAACTGCAGGAAATACCTTTTGAATCCATTCACTAGTGAACATATGTTGATTAGTATCAGAAGGGGTTTTGTGAAGATTGTAGTGATTTCAATAGTAGCTTCAATTGACTCACGATCTCAACTATTGAAAATTAAAATTCCTTTTTAGTCCATCAGGTCATATAAATAAAGATAGCTTCACTAATTCTTGGGATATATTGTTATGAACTCAGTGGTCCATGTATTCTTAGTCTGTGAACATAGCCCACATGCCTAATTTTTCATTATGAGTGGCAGCATAGAACATACTTTATAAAACTCATGACGTCGACTGAATAGGACTGTCACATTGTAATAACTTTTCAGCATAGTGTGAGGAGAGAAACCAAGAATAGTTATTAATATCGAGGGACTCTGTTAATTTGGAATAACCAGGGTCATCCCTCGTTTTGTTTTTAAGTAGGATGTCACAGATGAACCATTCGCGAATTCGCAGTCAGAGACTCAGGTAATACAGCTACCGCCATGACCAATAAAATAAGGAAGAGGCACTGATCGGTATGACAGGATAGAACACCTAGGTTTAGAATCAGTGTGTTGGACAAGTGCGATAGATGTCGTCCAGATTCATCAAACTTCAAAATGACGTATCTGAATTCTCTTATTTACTCGGAGGCATTTGTCAATTTTGGTCGTGACCAAAAATTTGTGGTAAGTCTAGAAAGAAACCGATAAACAACAGGTGATATGTGGAGAACTAACCATTAGGTAAAATATATAATATACTGAATATAAAGCTTGTTCCAGAAATGAGGTGTTGGGTTACAGAATAACGAAACCAAACCTAAAAATTAGGATACGCGACTTACTAGATTTCGAAAGCATAATAAAACATACAAATAAGTAATAGACAACATGATACTATTTTGGCAAGTTCGTTAACCGTGTATCGTCTAGTAGTTTCGTTTTCTGATATTGGTGTGATCACCTACAACTTTTGACATTAAGTAAGTCGTTAGCTTGTAAGCGCCGAGAAAATCTCAGTGACAGCAATGAAATCAAAATACTATGTTAGGGTTTACTCACTGATGATAAGGACATGAAAAAAACAATCGAACCCAAAGCCACTTAAGTAAATAATATTTCGGAGTTAGAAATCTTACCATCAAGGACAATACAAAGATAATCATGCTGCTTGGCTGACTAACTTAGTAGTATAACACAGTCAACCCTGGACCATAAAACCTAAGGAGCCTTTAAGAAGTCTCAAACATAGAAAAAAACGGGGCACTAGGGCTACTCGTTTTTGGTATTTTTCAGTACGTTCCACCCCAGGACAGCGGCTAACACAAGATTTCAGGCTTCTTAAAGTGAGTCACACTTATTGCGCATAAAAGAATGCGGTGAATACCAGCAGACGCTTGGGGATAGAAAAGCTAAATTTCGTGTCAGGACTCTTTTAGTAAGCTCCTGTGAGTTTCCACCTTTTCAAATGAATGAGTTAGTTGAAGTTGTGGACACTACTACTCGGGATAGGCTGTTACAAGTTTCAAGAGTTTATGACATATTGTGACACTTGTATGCCACAGATGACTTGCTTCTTTTTGACGTTTAAACATGTTAGGTTCGGAAACACTCCTTAGTATTTAATACATCAAAATTGGACCACCCCTTAATCGAAGGTAGGACGGAGTAAATATATCTAACTCATCTGGTAGCTCTGTATCCGGTAGCCATCATAATTTTGACATCACACGGGTAGCTGGCCTTAGTATTGTAAACGGGTGCTTTCATCCTGAACGCATTTTCAAGTTTTGATCTAAGATTGTGTATTCTGTACTGAACATACTTGTTCCCAACTTCGTAAATACCCGTTTAAAAGTTCGAACGCTTCCAAACCCTCGAAGTGCAAGCACAAGAAGGTGAGCCATGGTCTAAGGATCGTCGTTCCCTGTTAATTCTAGATCGTTGTGAGACAAGACTGAAGGCACCGACACCCCTATATTCTTACAAACATTTGCCTTTGTATCTCCAATATGCGTGTAGAAACATCTTGCCATGTTGATGGAAATCAACTCAGTTTTGGAATAGTTAACTAGAACGTCTAACTTAGACTTAAGTGGACATGCATTTTCATCTTCTTTTATTTCTCGACAAATTTTAACGTCACCGGAATAAAAATGAATCGGAGACCCAATGATCTTCGCTGAAAACTACAGGCGTAGTATCAAACACTCATTGAGTGGATGAAAGGAAAAGTGGCCGAAAGTGCGCAACAGGACGAACTCATTGAACATTTTAAACATTGCGAACGTATTGCCGTTCAAATTCGGGGTCACATGGGTTTGAGTTGCTGATTGGCTCACGTCAAGGTCGCTTTTAACTCCATCGGCCTGCGGCTAAGCTGCTAGTTAATCTTTAAAGTTCTATCACTGTCATGCTGATGGAGTGAGTACTTTCATTTGTAGCTAATATACTTACTATCTGCACTTATAACACTTCGCCTGACATGCTTCCGTATTTTGTGGTAGTAGATTAGTGATGCCTTTTAAGTATATGAATACAACCCAAGATAAAAATATTACTAAATAGTCCTTAATGAGATAACAGATGTTCTGCTTAGTTACTTAGCTCACTTTGAACAGTAGGGAATTGTAAGTTACGAGCATGCTTAAAATCAAACCGATGCTTGGCTCCCAGCTTGTTGTTGGGACTGAACGTGTGTCCTGAATTTGGGAACTTTAAAGGTTACCTTCAGTGTCCTTAAGGTTCTAAGTCATTAAGTTACATTTAAGTTGCTTATATCCTGAGCCGTTTTGATTCAGTTCTTTCAATTAGTGCTTAAAGTCACTAACATCTATTCTGAGCCATGTTGGTAGATGCAGACTACTTGGTTGAGGTACGCGTGACTATCGTAACCAATAGTTGGAGACTGTGGGTGACATGGCTCAGAATCGACCACAGTGGCGTGGGTGTATACACTCTTTATCTTCCTTTGAACTATAAGATTAGAATCACCTCATGTCTTTCTTTCTACGATCTAATTTTCTCTTCCTTTACTATATCCTTAAATGCCATCTTTATCTTATATATTACCACTACTGAATTAACTGCTTCTATGAACCAAGTGTTCATGTTGTTGTGCTAATGAGGTATGGCAATCTGGACCGATGCACATATGTGCCTGACCCTATGTTGTAGCTGACTGTCTGACTTCAGTCGCTCATTGCAGGATATAAACCTGAGACCACGAACTGCTTTTGTGATTAATCTCCGAACTTGTTTTCGACGCATTGTTTTTATCCTCTTTACATTAGTAGAAGCGATTCTACATTTACTTAATGGATGATGGGAATTTCTACCGTCAAACTAGTCAAAAATGCATTTCGTAGTTGTATAATGTTGACTCAAAAAGCAATTTCACTACACCTGACATGTAGTTTCGCATCATAGCGGGTCGATATGTATAAATCTTTACTAATGACAATAACTGTTCAAACTGTATGTGTTTTCTGCATCATGCTGCACATAGACAAGTTTACACTTGATAGTTAAAGGTTGATCCGCTAACTTTGGAATCGAGTTTGAGTTAACTTACTCTTCTGGGTGTGTACTTCTTTGTAAAGTTTTACATTTGCAAAAGGAAGTATTTCAGAGGGTCGTTCATGTAAATTAACAGAGCAGAACCCCTAACATCTAACCTCACTACGATATTCTACAACAATTATTCTTGTCCAGTTATCCATCGCTCCCATCAGACCTTTTAATTCAATGGCAGTCCTTTCTGAAACCATGCGGTTCGTTTGTAAAAAGTTTTTTTACGGTAGATAATTGCTTGTCAATCATGGGTCAAAGATTCCATAACCTTAGTGAGTACTGGAAAAAGTCATAAGTACTTTTTTATATCCTGTAGTTTATGATTCACAAGTACTAACGAGGTTGACTTCAAAGATTTCTACTAAACCATTACCTAGACTATTCTTGGTGTGAGTTACGGGTTATCTCTGGTGCGTCAATTTCATTGGTTGTTGGGTCATTAGAACCCAATACTTGGGTGACAATGGGTCTGGCTTATCGAAAAAACATGAATAAACAGGCCTTTTGGGTTGAAGGTAGATCTTTCAATTAGCTTAACATGGTAGTTCCCTTACTGTAATATTTAATTCATTTCAATGAGGATCAAGTGAAAATAACATAGTGAAGTAAGAAAACCTGTTTGACAAAATTTCTAATGGTGGCTTTATTTTTTCTGACGTATACTCGCCATCATACCTACACCGTATTTGACGGTTTTGTATGGCGTCTTGTGATGTACGTTTGTTCTAGGCTGCATGTTAATCATGACTAACTGGAATAACTCAAGCTGGTAGTCCGCTTCTTTATAGAGTTTTGACATGTTTTGATTTTATACGTTTTTTGTCACTTATCAACCACTTTTGTATATTGTTTATTTATTTATTTCAACACATAGATAATGGTACAAAGAGGCACCAAATACATATGCGCCACACAAATCTCATCCGATATGTGTGAGGGCTGTGATACTGCCCGGGTGCCCAAACCGAAGCAGGTGGTTTTCTTAGGGGGCCACACCCCGAGCCTTCGACCCAAAGGTCTGATCCACAAGGCAGTGGAGCATCGTAAGGAGATACAGTCCCATGGAAGCCGGTGACCAACAATTGGTTCATTCGCCATTTGTTCCCGCAGGATACTGGAGCCCATGTGCACCATTGGTTTGGAATCCGGTTAAAGCGCCGGACATTCGCTTTTCGTCCTCTCATTTTCGTAAACAACACCCCCGCCACGAGAAGGCAGTGAGTAGGACTTCCCTGGCAGAGGCTATATACGCGTGGCCGTGTGAGAGTATTTCGAGAGGGAGAGCGGACTCTCCCCACTCTCGGCCGTACCAGGGCATTTGGGGGCCTAACATATATAAGACCAGAGAGAGATGTATACCTTGTTAGCTTCATGTTATCCATACTTATTAATCTTACAGATGGTTAATAATGTTGTAAATAAATATGCTTACACATCCACTTCTTCATCGAGCCCACATACAACACTTGTGCAGTGCACTGGTCAGCCTTATTTTACAGAGTTAATGGTAAATCGACCTTGCCGGGTTTAGTACCGGACGGTCATGCGCAACTTGGAACCTGGCACATGTGTACATCGGTCCAAGTTGCCTTACACCATTAGCACAAGATGAAATTATTAGGACAAATTCCAGAATAGTAAATGTGTTAACAGTACTAGTAATAATATAAAGAATTAGGTATCGGAAATCCAATTCAAGAAGAAAATGTAAATTCGTAAAATAAAGAACAATATACAAGGAACTTGGAATCTTAGTATCTAAGGTAGGATAAAAAGTATATGCACTGCAAACGATTTTGAGCCATGTCACCTCAAGCCTCAAACTATTGGTCATAATAATCATGCAGTCAGTCAGTCAGTTACAACGTAGAACCAGGCACATACATGCATCGGTCCAAGTTGCCACACCTCATTAACACAACAAGACGAACACCGGATTCATAAAAGCAGTTAACTCAATGGCGTAATATATAAAGGAAATATTGCATATAAGGATATAGTAAAGGAAGAAAGAATTAGTCCGTAGAAAGAAAAATATGAAATAACTTTAATCTCATAGTTTAAGAGATGATAAAGAGTGTATACACCCACGCCACTGTGGTCGATTCTGAGCCATGTCACCCAGTCTCCAACTATTGGTTACGATAGTCACGCCGACCCCAACCAAGTAATCTGCATCTACCAACATGGCTCAGAATAGAAGTTCGTGACTTCAAGCACTGATGCCACGTTTTTGTTTGGCCGCCCCTAACTTTCTTCCAACCACCCCCTACACTATTCAGCATTGCGCGTCGTGGTAATCGGTGTCCAGGCATACGTAACACGTGGTCCAACCATCTCAGTCGATGAAGATTCACAACCTCATAGACTGATTTACCATCATCTCCTAATACCCTGAGTCTAACTTCATTATTACTTACCCGGTGATCCCAGCAGATGCGAGCAATATTTCTAAGGCATCTGTGGTCAAATATTAGTAGCTTAAGAGTGTCTTCTACTCTTAATGGACACATTTAGCAGCCGTAAAGAAGAACAGAACAAACTGCCGCTCATTATACTCGTCCCTTAAGTGATAGATGGATATCTCGCCCTCGCCATGACGTAAGTTGGCAAAAGCCAAACGAGCTTTTCGAATCCGTGCTGAGATTTCATCAGACACCAACCCATTAAGGCTGATCACATTTCCAAGATAAGTGAAGTCAACGCGTTCGACTACTTCACTCCTTATCCTCAGTTCAGGTGTTGACGCAAACCAGTCTTAAAGCAACAACTTGCATTTAGAGGGGAAGAAGCGCATTCTAAACATTCTGGTATTGTTGCTTAGTGCTACCAAAAGACTGCATTTTATCAGCCTCTTCACCAAACAGGACTATATCAACTGGGTATTCTAAGTCGACAAGTTCACCTACTGGTAGGAAATCAGTGCTCGAGAATTCAGTCGATGAGAATGTTATTTCCATTAGTAGGTCTTGACGCGCACCACTTGAGGTTGCGGAAGCAGATGAAAGTTCTCCATAAGCTCTGACTCGACTAGTAGTGTTCGAGTAAAGTCTTCACAAGGTCTACGTACTTCTGAGGTACACCTTTCAATGACAGACATTGCCACAGAACCTCTCGGTCTACAGAATCAAATGCTGCTTTTAAGTCAAGAAAGACCACCATCGTCGGATGCCGATAAGCATGCCTGTGTTCTCGAACCTGACGACCAGATCTGAGGTCAGTCTGGTTTTCTCGCGTTCATGGTTCACAAGTCTTTGTTAGGCGCCCGATAATTATTGAGGTTAGTACTTTAGATGCTATTTTAGTCAAACTAATCCCTCTATGGTTATCGCAGGACGATTTTGACCCCCTTCTCATATGTATTGAGACAATCAGTAACTGAAACCAGTCAGATGGGATAACGTCCAACTCTCAGATTTTAGCTAAAATATTAGTTAACCTAATCGCTAAAATTGGAGCACCATATTTAAAGACCTCTAGGGCCAATCCATCTGGTCCAGCTGCTCTTCCTCGTTTCAGATTAGCTATATTCTTTTGAACTTCAGCTAGAGTCGGGGAACCTACCTCAATATTCCATTCACGCTGTCTGCGAATGGTGGGTAGTTGTAGAGTAGCTGAAGGCCAACTGAACTGATCCTTAAAGTGTTCCGCCCATCGTTCTAAACGTCTGGACTGGGAGCAGATGAGAGTGTCGTCTTTTTCCGAGATAGTTTCACTTACACTTGACTTTTTAATTCCAGTTTCTTTTATGAGTCTGAAGAGCTGTCTGCTGTTATTTATAGTCGCCACTTTTTTCATCTCTTTTGCTTTCGCTCATCATCCTGTTCAGAGCCTGATGGGATGAGTTTACGAGAATCCATCAGTGCAATAGACTTTGTAACCCTTTGATTTAAATCACTAACGGATGTCACTGTTGTTTCCACAGCTGTTTGTATATCTTTCCAAACATCTGGTTCAACCTCGTTTCCAGAACTACCTAAGTGGGACCTCAGTTGTTCCTGGAATCTATTTCCAGCTTTCTCATTACTTAATTCACTCCTGATGGGTCTTCTTGGTGTGGCTTTCTTGCATCCAGTGAGGCGCAAGCAGACACGTGCCCGTATTAGAGCTTGATCGGGGTCGACGCAGGTATTCCAGAACGAGCGACAATCTCCTACCGACCCTCTTCAACGATCACTGATGGCAATAAGGTCTATTCGAGTCCATCGTTTGTTTGGTGTAGGGGGTCACCATGTTAGACGATGTCTTTCCTTATGCTTAAAATTTGTGTTTGCTAAAAATAAACGATTGTCTGAGCATAGTTGCAGCAGACGATCACCATTATCTGTTCGTTGTGCCGGTATACTATAATACCCACCTAAATGCCTTTCTGTTTGGTTTAGACTACCTATCTGGGCATTAAAGTCACCTGCTACGAGTACTATGTCTGAACGTTTAGCTTTCTGAAGAAGTTCAGATAGCTTTCTGTAAAATTCATCTTTCACATCGTCTGAGCTGCAGTCGGTGAGAGCGTAGGCAGAAACGACAAAAAGGCAACGACGTGTGTCCCTATCCTTTTGAGTTCTTACGTAGCCGTTTAGCCGAACAGCACATAGACGACTGTTGACGGGGATCCACTCTAGCAGTGCTTGTTCGGCCCTCATGCTTAGTGTTATGCCTACACCTGCCAGTCCACGAGAACTGGCCATCGGGTCGCCAGATACATGGAGGGTGTATCTCGTTGGCTCTCCGTTTTGCCGAGGTGAGGTCAAGTGAATAGCCACACTGGAATCCTGTATGCGTGTTTCGGAGACACAGCACACATCAATGACACGAGATTCTAGAGTCTCAGCCAAGGTGCGTACGTTAAAGGCTCCAATGTGTAGTCTGGAGTGAGGTTTCAGTAGACCTACGACATTGTTTCGCTCACTAGAATCGTTGGTCATTATGACACTTGAGGAGGAAGTTTAGTGTTGAAAGCCGATCTAGGGGGAGTAATAGGGACTGAAGGAAGAGGTTGATAGTGAATACAGTGATCTTGAGTGCTACTAGAGATGTGAGGTTTGGCTCCCTAAGAAAACCACCTGTTTCGGTATGGGCACCCTGGCGTTGGTGTCGCACTAAGCGCTAGAGCTGAGGCATCACTAATCGATTGGGTCTCCATTAACAGTCGGTTACGTGCTGTTAGATTAGAAAGTTTCATCAAAGTACGGAGAAATCGGCGTGAGAAACGATGTCTCTTTGTTATCTCCACCTATGCCCAAACAGATTGCAGCCCGGATGCAATCAAAGATGAATTCTACCACCTGTTAATTGTTCTTCTCCAGAAAGTGCGTTCGACAGATACTGTAGTACTAGCCAGAGACTTAAATACTCAGGTAGAGCGTCTAGGCTCAGAAGAGTCGTTTAGGTGGCCGGTGGGGACTTGTTGGTCGCAGGACAGATAACGGGGACTGTCTACTGCAACTGTGCACAGACCGCAACCTGTTTCTGGCTGGCACTAACTTTCGGCACAGTCATCGCCGATGTGCAACCTGGCGTCCTCCCTCTGCATCTCAAGCCTGGACTCAGATTGATCACATCGCGATCAGCTACCGCTGGCGTGGTTGTGTACAAGACTGACGCTCCTTTTGGAGTACCTATCTGCACTCTAATCATGCCCTCGTCTGCGCCAATCTTACCTTACTTTTCAGTGGCCAACGAAGTGACCGCCACCAAAGGATTGATGTCAGCAAGTTGGTTTTAACTTCTGTTGCTAGTAAATATCGAACCGAGCTAGCTTCTAGGCTAGCTACCATTCCACCGAAAAGTATAGATGGACATTGGTTGCAACTGCATGACGTCCCTAGCGTTTTTTCCCAATTTCTCTTCATCTGGAAGCCGGTTCGTTCAGTTCTTCACTATTCTATTTGAATTTCTCTATAATTACCCTTCAGTTTATTTTATCTGATTTTATTTATTAATTTATTTGTTCTAGGGATTCAAGTTTTGAAGATGAGTCTAGTGATGAACATGATGGTTATGATCCTGTTCGCAGCCGGATTGTGGATAATCAAAATGTATCATATAGACCTAGATATGTTCCTTCTGAAGCTGATGAAGTAAGTTATAAATATGCCAAATGATCATTCTTAGAATTCGGGCTCTGACGATCTAAGTGATGATCTGGAAGATCACTTATCTTATTCTCATAATCCTCCACGTTCTCCAGTTGATTCTTCGAGTGAGCATTCGATCGTTAAATCTGAACAAAATCATTTTTCGGAGAATCTGGATTACGATAAGGAATATCACGTTGAACCTGTTGTAGATGTCACTACCCCAGGTTATGCTCCAAGTCAAGCTTTAACTCCCGAATCCAGTCCTGCCCTGAGTTATTCCGGAAGTGAACATGCATCAGATGTAAATGTGACTACGAAAACGGATCCAAATATTTCTAGTGAAGTGCATCAGGAAGACGAAGTCGAACACGAGAGCAACGATGACTCAGAGTCTGTAAGCGAAAAAGATCAGGAAGATTTTCATCAACAGGAAATCGATGAAACTCCTCAAGTGAATTCTGTAGAGAAATATCCCACAACCAAGCATAATTCTCCTATCGAATCACTCCAGTATAATAATTTCCCTGACATTTTTGAAGATCATGATGATGATCAAGATCAAGGTAAATTCAATGAAGACTTCGAAGGTTTTGAGAGAGACGAACAACCAGAATCTCAAGTGGATGGTATCATAGCAGATATATTTGGCGAAAGTGATGCAGAAGAAGAATTTGAAGGCTTCGCCGAAAATGAACTGGACAAAGGTATTGAAGAGGAGGTTGAAGTTCAAACATCTAGTGAGTTAGTGACAAAAAAAGGTCCCCTTACGACAGCTGGAGAAAACGAAGAGGATGAAGAGTCTGAACATGATGATGAGTTCGTTTCCGACTTCGACCGGATAATGGAAAAAAAGAAAGAAGAATCACGACGAAGACGTAGACGTAATAGGGATATTGAATTCCTTAATGATAGTGATGATTTGATTGTTGAAACCATTTCTCGAATGAAAAGTGCTGCCGATGAAGACAGACAGTTACTTACAGCTAGTCGACCAGCGACCAAGAAACTGAACATGCTCAAAGAAGTACTAGCTATTCTTAGGCGAGCTGACCTGAAATCCGCCTTAATAGAAAATGGGATGCTTTCCGCTATAACTGAGTGGCTGTCCCCTTTACCTGGCCATACACTCCCGAATCTCGTTATTCGTGACTCTATGTTGACTAGCCTCAGTGAGTTCCAGTCACTGTCATCTGAAGTTCTTCAAGAATCCGGTATCGGGAAAGCTTTGATGTATTTGTACAAACACCCGAGAGAAACTCGAGAAAACAAGGATAGAGCTGGAAGACTTATTAGTGAGTAGTTTTCCTAAAAGTTCATGACTATCTTAAAATCCAGTTAATTATCTGCAGTTGCATTGAGTTACAGCAACATTATGTTCTACTCATTGTACAAATGTGAATGGGTTTTTTTACATGTAGTATCCTTTTGCCCGTGTTTTGGCAATGTGCGCTCAAACCACTCAACCACAGCTAATGAAATACCCGTTAAATAAGAGCTCAACGTTTTTTAACCAGGCTAAAGGTCCACAAAACTAGTGCAACATATTCATGACCTGATAAATAGAATGAAACCATTTACTTATTAGTCCGATTTCCAACAATCAGACTGCATGTTTTTACCTTTTTGGAACAACAGGGTAGTATCACTGATCTTCACAAAAACCCTAATTTCAAACACCAGTATAAAATTGATTGTTTGGTCGCATTACATTTTCCCGGCAATATACTGATTTGCTAAGACTAAAGCAATACGAAGTTAGCAACGAGAATATATTATAGGACTAGCACAACTTAATACTCACATTAGAAGTTAAAATTAGGTGGGAATTGTTTATATACGCCCTGAATAGCATCCGGCCTTCATGTATAAATAATTTGGTGTTGACCGTATGGTGTAAAAAGCCAACTTTATTCAGTTGTCAAATCACAGATGGTTACAACTTTTAAGCCCGACTTGAAATGTTACTGTGACAAAGAAGGGTGGATTGATAATTTATACTCTTGGAACAGCCTCAAATCCTAAGCAAATAAATTTTTTTTTAAAGAATCAGTAGCCGACAAAATGAATGTGAGAATATCTGTTTAGATATTATTATTACTCTCATTACTTATATGTTTGATATTCAACAAAAATGGTGCAACTGTGAGACACCGGTATGTTAACAAATGAAAGTAAAGTTCACAAGATTGATGATGATTATTCACTTCTGCCTACTGTAAAAACCTTACATGAAGAATACTTTTCATTGGAAAACAGCCTTTACACTAAGTGTAGTCAGTGACATGGACATCATTGTCAGTTACTACTTAGTAGCGAAACATCACAAAAAGAGGGTAAATGTAGCACTGGTTTGTACTTTATGTCGTATAGTTTTTGTAGACTAATCACGATACTTCCCTTATTATTGATCTTTGTTTCATATTTCTATGCGTATGATCTGGTGTTTCATTGTAGATGAATGGCTCCGACCCATATTCAACTTGACTAGTGACTATCGAACTCTCACTAAGGAGGAACGTAAACAGCTAGATTATGAACATTTACCTAAGCGGAGAAACATCGAGTAAGTTCTATTTCCATGGTCATATTGTTTAGTATGCCTACTAAAAAAGTATCTAATAAACCATAAAGTGACGCTGTTAACATTCATATTTTGTGTTACAAATATTTTTTTCACTTTAGAGCATGTTCATTGATCCTTTATTTAATAGCAGTCTCTAGTATTGACTATTTGATACAAATTTTTGTATATAAGTTGCGTAGAAGAGTTCATAGTTTAAAACTTAGCTTTCAACCAATAGGTTATAGGTTAGAATCCAGCTTCATTAACTTTTGTCTAATTAACCGGATGATATTAGCAAGCCTCATATAAGAACAAAGTGTTGTTGCGAACCGAATGTGTAAACTTCTACTTGGTAAGTAAGTAACAGAACAGCGCGTAATGTGGAATTTAAGTCTTGTGTTCACTATATCTTGCTGTCAATACTCTTTGGATTAATTTATAATTATATAGTACAGAAACACTGACTACCATATATACATGTCGACCTGTTATTAGCAAATGAGATGACTGTTTATTTTCAGATTTATGAGTGAAATCCAATTGTTAAATTTAGAATTTATTTGATAGTTAGTAATATTTATTTTTGTTGGTATTCAGAAACATTCACCTGTCTCGTTTAGCTATCTTCTGACTATAAATAATGTACCTATTAAGTGGTGTCTTTCTGTAATATAATTTTATAAAAACCATTTATCAGGTTCTGTTTTATTCAATAACTAAAAACTTCAAATAAATAGTCAAAACAGTATTGCCATTTATAGTGTGTCTAATAAATTGACACTAATGATTAAAATATTCACTATTTCATATGTCATGCAGATTCAAATACTTATATTACGTGTCTTTCAACGTACAAAAGTACGATTGTCTTGTTTGTTTCTGTACCTGATTTATGCACAAGGGTATTATGAATCGACCGTGTATTTTTTATTTTTTTTATCTAGTTAGTCAGTCGGTCATGAGCAAAGTAAAACCTGCATATGTTTGTCTACTGTTAGATTAATTATGAATGAACTTATATTAACACAAATGTATTGTAACGAGCTAATGTATAGCTTTTCATATCATTTGTATAGAGAACCTCAGACTAACAGAATAATCAATTTAATATCAGAGTTCAATGGTCGAGATTAGTAATGTATGGGAAATTTTCTATCAATACTACGAATACATCAGTTGTCTGTATCAAATTCCATATAATTATTCGTACTGAATATATTTGTCTTCTGGCTTTTGTGAACGCTTACTCTACCAACATCGTCATACATGGTTAACTATTTTATTATTATATCTGGAATTTCTTTTATAAGATACCATGATTCCGATTTATCCAAATAAAACGTTTTTTATACTGTGACTAACTATCGAATGTGTATGATATAAATAAATCCCTACCAGAATCACAAGTGACTGTGAACAAATTTCACTTAATTATAGAATGTTTAAATAATAGTTGTATTTTTTATCAGGATATAAAACTAATTCGATCAATTTATTAGTTTTTGAAATATGAATTATGTAGAATTTAGGTCTAATATATCAGCATTGATTTTTAAGAAGATATCCCTCAGAAGCTTAGAACTATGATTGCAATGATCGCTTGTTCTATCGTTTGTTATAATGGAAGAATGATTAATGCGGTAGACCAAGTTTTCAATGAAAATGAATTTTAATTTCATATATTGTCTTTGTTTAAAACGTTAAATATTGTAGAATATTAAACTTCACTTGACTTATTTAATTACAGCAACGAGGCCTACAACCATCGTGACATTAACCGTGAATTGGATGGTGAAGCTAAAGGGTAAGAGGAATTCCTCATTGGTATTGTTGGTATTATCATCGCTCTACCATTACATTTTACCTTTACTCTATTATATTTCAAATGAGTCGTTCTAAAACTGTAAAGATCACTTCTAGTTTTTCTGATTTTGACTTTGTCTATTTCTCCTTGTACGCAGTAGCAAAAATTGCTTATATTGTTGGTAATCAGCAGTATTCATTAAGCTTGTACTTATTATTATTTATTTATTTAAACACATAAACATTTGTACAAGGAAGCATCAAAAAGATATGCATTAAATAAATCATTCGATTTATGTGAGGACTGGGATACTGCCCGGGTGCCCAAACCGAAGCAGGTAGTTTTTTAGGGGTCCATACCCCGAGCCTTTGACCTAAAGGTCTAATCCATAAGGTAGTGGAGCAATCCTCCGTATCCACCATTAACCTTGGGAAACCAATCTTTTTCTCTAGCATTAATCGACATCATTTTGACTCGTAATTATTTATTAACTAAGTAATCTTGTATATTCATTAAATTCTTTCATTCATCAGTGTTGCTATCTTAGAAGTCTTGTGGGATAATCGTCTATAATCTTTGCACCATTCAGAAAAATTAATGCTAAAAAGCTCCAAAATTTCTTTTAAGTAGGAACACAACACCCAACTTACCATGAACTCATTACAGTTCTGTTCAGAAACGAAATCGCATTACTTTCAAATACTAAACAGGGTAAATAAGACCAATAATGCTCAAAGTATTTGTCGAAATAATATGAAACGAATAAATCAAAAGAAATGCATTGATGTGTCAAGTGAAAAAATGACTGAATGATGTAAATACTACTCAGTAATAGCAAGTAATTTAGTACAATATAAAGACGGAATTAAGGCATCATGTAAAATTGGTGAGGCAAATGCACTTCATCAGAAATAAGAATCAATCCACTAATATCTTCGTCGTTCATTATTTAGAGAACGTAACCAAACATGAAGAATTGTCTGGTGAAAACTGATCACTTTCAGTTTACAGTCCAAGTCTAAAATCAAAACTTTTTATTTATGCCTCACATACTTTCAGTGGCTTTTTGATTGTATCATAGTGTTCTTTAGTTATTTGCCGTCATCTAAAAGTATGACTATATTTACTAGTCACAGTCTAGTTCGTTTGCTTTCACCATATCTGATTCTGTAGGTCAGTTGTTTTAATGGTTAAAGGGCAGTTGATGTCTCCGTTTCACCTACTTCAACTTGGGCATCTGAGTAGTATCACTATCCTTCACACAAAATATAACTCAAAGTTGAGTGTACGAATCTGTATTTTTTCAATAAGTGATATCGCCATAACTGGCTTACGTTGTGTTGGAATTAGAATGGTGGGTAATTTGCGTTTATCAAGAAGAAAAACAATATAGAATAGTGCTAATAGAGAATTCCCAAATAGAAATGGGAGGATAAATATCCCCTGACTACAACTAATCAATAATTTGAAACATATTACATATGAATAGAAAGTGCGAAAATTAATTGATAACCTTAATGTCAAGTCACTTTTGTTTATAAATTGATATATACAACAAAAAAGGAATTGGGTTTCATCTCATAGGTCATTTGAATAACTTGTTGTTCAAGGATTCAGAAAACCTGATGACTGATCTGAAAATTCGCTCTTTATGGTCAGTATGTAGAATCAAAATCGACTCGTTCGTGATTGTACTTAGTAAATTTATTTGCACAAGGACCTTGTATGCTTGGTTTATAATATACGCATATAAGACCTCTTTACTACAGTCACATTTTTAGTGTCAATTTTGAGGATTTGTGGAGATTATAGTATTTTCAAAGTTGAATTCACGAGTCAATCGAAGCTAGACCATCATTGAAAACCTAGAAGCTTCGGACGGCCGTTTCGTTCTAGTATGGGAATTCTCAGCAGTGTGCATCCACGATTCCACGCGCGGGACTCGAACCAAGGACCTTCGGTCTCTCGCGCGAACGCATAACTTCTAGACCACTGAACCGAGATCCAACGATGTTAATGTCTAACTTCGATCGATTCATGATCTTGCGCAACCCTTCATCCATTGTCTGAGGTGGATAACTGTCTCACACCTGACATGGATTGAATCCACTAGTTACTGAGACCGAAGGTCCTTGGTTCGAGTCCCGCGCGTGGAATCGTGGATGCACACTGCTGAGAATTCCCATACTAGAACGAAACGGCCGTCCGAAGCTTCTAGGTTTTCAATGATGGTCTAGCTTCGATTGACTCGTGAATTCAACTTTGAAAATACTATAATCTCCACAAATCCTCAAAATTGACACTAAAAATGTGACTGTAGTAAAGAGGTCTTATATGCGTATATTATAAACCAAGCATACAAGGTCCTTGTGCAAATAAATTTACTAAGTACAATCACGAACGAGTCGATTTTGATTCTACATACTGACCATAAAGAGCGAATTTTCAGATCAGTCATCAGGTTTTCTGAATCCTTGAACAACAAGTTATCCAAATGACCTATGAGATGAAACCCAATTCCTTTTTTGTTGTATATATCAATTTATAAACAAAAGTGACTTTACACTAAGGTTATCTCGATTAGAACTCAACAATCTCCACAACCCTATACTGATAAAGAAAGATCTATTTTTGATGAATCAATAATAACCCTACATAAAATGTACATTAAAATGGCTAAAAAAGCTCTAGACCTGGCTACAACAAAATAATACAACGATACTAAAGATCAGAATAAATTACTAATGACACATTTCCAATCCTAGTCGTACGGTAAAGAATAATACAGATAATAATTTTATGCTATATAACTGCTCATTTTGATAACGAAAATTATTCGTTGTTTCTTCTGTAGTTTACATTTATTTCTGCTTATGTATGATACTTTAAAATTCTAAATTAGTTTTAAAGAGGGCGTATTTGGGAAAATTTCTGACCAACTAATAACTGTCCTCGGTGTTTAGTTAATGGTAATTACTATATTTAATTGTTCTACACTTTATAATTTAAAATATTATCTGTCGAAGCGTTATGAGTAGCCTTGTGCTTATTTCGGAATCGCCTAACCTTTTTACTGCCAATTATCTTGTTTTTTTTAAATATATTTAAAACAAACCATATTTTCGATGAATATTTCTGATTTATTGCTTTATGATTACAGACTTTTGAGACCTGGCGATCCTGGATGGGTTAATAGGGCTCGAGTTCCTCAACCGTCAAATAAAGATTATATTATCCGACCAAAATGGCGTGTTCGCGAGAATGCTACTGGGGATGATAATGATGAAGAGGGAAATGATGATCAGACAGAACAATCTCAGTCACTTTCTCGAAAGCATCGAAAAACACGAACATCCGGTTTTGGAGCTACATCACGAATCGAAAGTCATATTCGAAATTTAAGTAATAGTGCTCGTAAAAGTCATGCCAAAGCTGCTCGTGCAGTTCCAATGAGTATTGAAGGTCGTAATATGTCATTGTGATTAGTATTTACTGTCAAATGTTCTTATTTTAATTATCAACTTCCTTTAATTATTCTACATCTTACTGTACAGTATATTTTGCGTTTCTTTTGCTTACTTGTCTCATGATATAAAAATTTGAGCTAGTTTACGTTTGTATATTATGTTATGAAATAAGCTGAAAATACCATGTTCATTGTTTTTATTTTCAAATATTTTCCCAATATGAACATTGGAAATATAGAGAAATACTGTTTTCTTTACAAAACACTACATATTTCCCATATGGGATTCATGAATTTATTATTGTATATTGGTGTATATTCAGTTGCAGGCGATACAAAGTGTTTGATCGTTTTTTTTTCATATTTTTTAATTTTATTCTGTCGTACAATTAAAGCTTTTCTAGGCATCGTCATTTCAAACTTAATTTGTGTCCAAAACCTATATGCACTACGTAAGAAGGATTGATTAATTCACTGATAATTATAATATCACTTGTCAGTGTCCCCATTATATAAAATTAATTAATTAAATCTATTCACATATGATGGTAAACATTTTTTGAAGATACCTTTGGTAAAGACAATCTTTTTAATAAACGGAATACACCTATTAAGACATTAATTAAGAAAGATTAGTTCAGTGAAGAGTTCTCTTTTCAGCGAACTCATTTTCAAAGCTGTACAATCTCAAATACATATAATTATTTTAACAGGATGATAATAATACTGATAATAAACTTCTGTTAGGCATGTTGACAGTGAGGTTAGATAAACAAAGTTATTAAAAAATTCTTTTAAAAACAAGGAAAGTTTAATGATCGTTAATGGCTTAAGTATTCATCAAAGGATAGATAGGGAAATTATCATTGGGAAAGGATAGCTCAGTATGATAAGATAAATATTGAAATTTAGATTAAATATAATGAGGATGATCGTGGAAACAAAATGAACCAGTTGGGGGTGCAAAATTTAAGGGAAAATGGAGGGTGAAGCAGATGACTGTAAAGGAAGAAGAGTATGAAGAAAGAGAAAAATAAAGTATTTTAAGACATCAGGACCATAGTAGAAGAAGAGGTTGCACCAGTCGCTTTTGCACACAATGTATGGCTAATGCAAAGAAGATGCAGTCTAATTGTTTTGGGGAGACTTCTACTTACCGTGTAAATGACTTTAAACGCAGAGTATGTCTTGTTTGAGTGACCTGTGTTCACAAGGTGCTCGATTATTGAGCGGCTTCCTCCTCTTTTTAGCCATGCCAGACAATGTTCTTTAAGGCATTTCCTCTTATGACATATAGGATAGCTAACTTATTAATGTCACGATGAATTCGTGTAGCTTCTGCCCACATAAAGGATCCCAGTCAGAGAAAAGATCCTAAAGGACCTCAGTTATAAATGAATAATGACGAATGATTGGAAATGGTCATATCAATTAAAAATTGACATTAAAGGTCTTTGTTTTGTGAAATTTCGATCCTTTCTACAACATGGTCTGGATGATTTTACTGGTTAAATCTACAATACCGTTCCACTAGTCAGTAAAAGTTTTCTTCATTACAGTTTTAACTTGTTGAAACAATTTGTAGTTTCTGTTGTCTTGTGATATTAATATGAATCAGTGATGCTTTTATACGCTTTTAATATGACGGTATGGGAAGCCCAAATTACGTTTTGAACCCATTATGACACTTTTTCAACATCACTACCGTTTTAAATTCAATGCGATGGTTACCAACTGTAATATTTTTTTACTTACGGTGTGCTATTTTACTCACCATAAATCGCTGTATTTCAATGTGTTGGTTACTCAAGATACAATGTTTTTGTATTAAACTAATATTAACTGTGCTCAGCATGATATGCAGCATGTGATTTGTCATAAGTCTGGGTGTTTTTCATGTATGTGATTTCATCCTAATTAATAATAAAAATGAATGTGCAATCAATGTATAAATGACTATTTTTGACTAAGGTCATCGCTTTTCAGAGTTAATAAATTTTCACTTGTACCAGTCTTACTGTTCTTACTTTTTATCTTGGGAAGTATAATGGATTCTCGTTTTTCAAATATAAATATTAGGCGACGTGGACATAACTTCACAGCTAAGTTACAATTTTTACCGTCCATTAAATGGATTATTTTCTTACGCCTGTTGCCCGTTGTAAAACATAGGTCCCTGGACAGACATTTGCAATCGACTCTGCCCTCACTTTTCCTTCTCAGTTATTGCCAATTTCTATTCGTTCTTTTGATATCTGGCGCTAATTCCCACGGTAATGTTTTTTTGGTCTCCCTCTTTTACTTAGACCTTCAGGATTCTAAACTAAAGCTTTCCTTGCTATGCATTTTGATGACTTCCTGAAACTAGTCTATCCGCTAGATATTTATAATATTATTCCTGTAGGGGAGAGTTAGTAAGTTGGGATAGAATGAAGTGACTAGGTTGAACAATTTAGATGCATGATACGGTGCCAGTTCGTTTGACGAAGTTTGATAAAATATCTTACACCATGGGACAGTTAGAGAATTCATTGCGTTGATATTATAGTTATGTTGGTTTAAGCAGAGTTCCTGTGTACTATGAAGTCTTTTCCAATACTTTACTGCATAGGATGAACGCTTCGTGAAATCTTCACATTTGATAGTGAAAACTCAACAATTGCTAATCAAAACTCACGTCAATAAGAAAATCACGGTAAAATAGCTCTAAAATAACCGAATAAATGCAGGCACAGTACTATGATGAAAACATAAATTTGATCCACCTAATATTAACAGATGGTGGATTCTTAGAAAAACCTCTTATTTTATTTGATAGTCTAAAAAAGATATACAAGAGTGCATATGTGAGAATTAATCTCATTGATCTAACAAAATCCCAGCCAATAAAGTCGTTATGTTCTTTCCTACTTAATTAATTATTAAGTAGGCAGTGAGTGAATAAAAAATTACGTATCTGGAAATTCATTGCTTGGTGATTCCAGGCTTTAGTCAGAAAATCTTGGACCTAGCTTTTATGATTACTATTACTCATCACTATGACCTCAGTCATATTTGATGGAACTTGTAGTTTTCTGAATACTAGATATTTCATTAATGCTTATTCCTCTCAAAATTGCCTCCATATATTTATTTTGGCCATGTCTGGTCACCTGTAGGATTTGATTAATTCCATTATTCGTCTGCTGGGATGTAACCGTCATCATGTGGTCCTGCCTTTCGTGCTCATTGGAATTTACCGACCGAAATCTTTTTGAAGTTAATTTTTAAACAAGGTAATAAACGGAAATGTTTGTTAAGAAGCTCTCTTACTATTTTAAAGTAATCCTGGAATACCACTAAAGACCAGGAAACAATGGACAGTTATTTCGTCCCAGTTTAAGACTCCTAATTCATGTATAATCATGTGACCACAATAAAATACATCTTTTATTTATCAGTGTAGCCAAACCATCGCATAGTCAATTAACAAGAATTCAATTCTCCATATCATTTAGTTTTCTATAAAACATGACTCTCATTCAAGTTTAACGGGTCTTTTTATGTAGAGTTACTAATGTCAAATGAAGCTCTATATATATGCATAATCAATAAGTGAATTAACTTTCTGCTAATCATGAGACTTGAAATGTTGGTAGGATAAACTGATGAGGTTTGTAAATGTTGCGATTACTTATAAATGTTAACTTGATTCAGTAAGCAGTTCTATTGCTAACAATTTGTAGGCGTATAGTGTAACGCACGTTTATTTGTCATGTAATGTCCTAAAGCTTTTACAAACACCTATAACATTACTTGTATTTACTATCACAATTCCTTCCTCTAAACTCCTATGAAAGTTATTCTCATTTCTTTAAATTCCTTTGATCTTTGTTTATACGCTACAGTTCTCAGATTTGTGTGCTTCTTAGTTCACATTTTGGCTGTTGATAAACTGTTGTTAACATTCGATGAAATTATCAGTCATCATTTACGCTATGGTATGTTGTAATTACGCTACATGTTAATATTAAATGAAGCCTTTCTATTTCCAGATATACAGACGCCTTAATTACTCCAGATACCCCACAAGTTGAGATTGTGACCAATTTATATTTAAGCTCCACAAATAACCGTTCTTTAGACAAATCATTGTGCTCTTGAACAATGATTTCACGCGTATATCAATCATGTAGTTGGACGCTTCGATAGAACTAACAGTGATTTTCATCAACAAGATTCCACTCAATAACAACTGCGTGATTTTTATCGAAACGCAACATTAATTTCAATATATTTTGAGATGAAACTCAATCACATATATCAACATATCTGAACAGTTTCTTTCTATAACAGTAGGTGCACCGTGGTTGAATGAGTGTGATTTACTTTCAATATCACTGGAGTATGGATTTTATGGAGGAAAATATTTTAGTGATTTTAATATAATTAAATCACCTGTGTATTTGGGAAGTGATAATGTGCTTCGAAATATGATATGATTTAGATGCAAATTGTTGGGGAGAATGATGTTGGTAATTCATCGCAATCAAATCGAGGTAGATATATTTGAAACTGATACCCTATCAACTGCAAAAGAAGTACAGTTGCCTTAGTTAAGCGAAATGTAGTGCTAACATCCATACATTACTTAAAAGTCGAATTTCATTGAGTTTACGTTGTAAAAAACACAAACTGCATTTGGTCTTCTGAAAATAGCTACAACCATACACAGATAAAATTAAACGTTTAAGTTTTTAATTTTGTACAGAATTTCCGTCTTTTTTAAAAATTCCGCTTCTCTTATAATAACGTTCATTAATATATGTCAGTAGTAAAACAGATAAGTATTTTGAATAATTTATGTAAGCCTAATGAAGCAACATTAATATACCCGTACATACGAAGATTAATTACTTTCATGAAAGAAGCGAAAACTGGAAATAAAAATAAGTGGATTCCTACAGTTCATCTCAATCATCTAGACTTTCTATCATTCTTATTGACTTAATATACTGTTCATTATTTTCAGTACTTCTGTTATCATAATTTTTTAACCCTCTGGTAATATTTTACTTAACTTGTACTTTAATATCATCCCACTTCAGTCATTTTCAAAATTTGTACATTTAAGTATGGGAAAAATTGTATTTATAGTTACCTCTAAAGCCTACGATAAAACTGATTTTTGTAATACTTATTCATTTCATTTGTTTTGATAAATCAATTTTTTAAGAATCTCCAATAGAAATATGTTATATCCTAATCACTTTGATAACACAGGCTACTATTGGGTATGAAGTATATAAATTATTATTATTATGGCATGAAAATCAATAACATATTTCTTCTTTATTATATATAAAAACTAAACCAAGCTGTAACCATATATATCAATAAAAGTTAAAAGGTGGATTTAACCCCGTTTTGATAGGTTGACTTGATTTTTATCTACTTTATAAAACAACCTAAAAAGTTAACTATAGTGTTGTTTAGACTGTAAAAATGACAGTGAAATGATAATTTTTGTTAGCATTCTTTCATGTAACTGCTGAAATAATAAAGGAAATTCTTTAAAATATTATTATGCTAAATTTCACCCCCCCCCAAAAAAAAAGCGTTAATCAAGGACGAGTTAAAAGAAATAATCTATTTTAAGTATGAACCTCCATCCTGAGGAAATCAAATTCAAATCACTGTAATTTATTGTCTACAAATATGTAGTTGGAAATAATAATGCTGCTTTATGACCACCACGGTGGTCTAGCTTCAATTGACTCATGATTTCAACCTGTGAAATTTCTAAAAATCTCCACAAAACCCATTCTGATAATCAAATATTATTTCATTTTTCTTTTTAAAATATTCTCTGAGTAACTATCTACATCTATGGTGTTTCATTGTGTAGTGTAGTAAAACGTTTTACTGTATCTAAATCATAGCTTGGATATCTTTACATTGCTTACACCCACATACACCTAGGTCATACATAATACAACAAATTTTTATTCCACTTTTTATCGTTGATTGTCCATAACATATAGTACTGAACAGAATCATATTTCAAATGACATTCAGGTTCACTAAATAATACTGTTAGTTAACAGACATTAATATATGTGTGTGATATATTTTTTACGGTCAAATTAACTGGCCAATAAATTTTGTAGAAAATGTGAAACTGAAAAAAAATACATTATTTTCAAGTATGATATCACGAATAATAATGAAGTTTAATAATTAGGCCCTCCATCGATTCCATAGATTTGTGAATGACCTAAATAATCCGTTTGTAATACCTATATATGTTGAAAATCAGTTCTAATCATATATATATATATATATATATATATATATATATATATATATATATATATATATATATATATATATATATATATATATGCGAAACGAGCCGTACTTTGTTGACTAGTCAATGTCTTATGATGTCCGTTAACTTGTAATCATTAATGTCATCCGTCCGAATTTGTAATTAATTGACTAAAAATCACTTTCTTAACAGTTACATTACTCAATGATGCAATAAATATAGTATTTTTCTTTTTATAACAAGTCAAATGATCAGTCACGAACGACAAATCACTATATATTAACTCTTATTTGTCCAATGAATAAAGCTTTTAAAAGATAACTAGTTATTTATTGCACCATTTTTCTAAATATCGATTACGAAGACAGTTTTCGTCACAGATAGACATTTACTGACGAACTATGGAAAATCATAAAGCACTGAATAGCTACTGTGTTCTGGTATGGGACTTATCAGTATGACCTTATTCATGACCTTACTCAGTATATTTAATGGAAATAAATCAATATAATTTATATTTGCTAATTTTTCCTTTGTTAATTTAATTTTGGTTTCATTAGGCACATTATCCTTCATGAGTACTATTATTAATTAGCAAAATAAAGTGGTATTTTTCATTTAGTTCTTTCTAAAAACTATTTTCAAGTAGTTATTAAGCTCAGAAAGAACATTTTCGGCGAGAATATAATTTATGGGCGAAACAATCAAATATAGGACAACAGGTCTTAGGTTTTGGAGTGAAATTCATGCATCCATTTGTCTGAATAACGTTTTGGCATTTTATTTGATGTCAATTTGTGATAGGAACCCTAAATCTAGTTTCTAACCTTAACGATTAACTGTAAATCATGATTGTAATTCGTCACATTGCTTTATAACCCTTATTTAGCCCTACTAAATAGGTGGACACTTTCAAGGTCACTTTAACATCGCTTAAACGTCTTCGATAAATTATGGTCTTACCATATTTTCCTTTGATGAGGAAAGATTTTGTCAATTGATAGAATAATGCATAATTTTATAGAATAAATAACAGGTAGAATTGAATTCACCAAAATCCCAGAATTAATATGATAGAATTATTACTAACGATATCGATGATAATCAATAGTCCGTGTTTCATTAATTTTTTTAGTTGGAGTATTGAACAACCATTCATTGTTGCCACGTCCAGAATTATTTTGTTATTGAGAAATTTGAGTTTTTGTAAGTTTAAAAGCAGTTTTAAATTTGCATAAAACTTTTGAAGTGATCTAATGAGGTTACGCAGTAATCAAGGAATATAAGGACAAAAATGATTTATAGGTCAGATAATTGTCCAATTGACAGATATCAAGAAAAACGACAGGTAAGAAGGTCATAATAATACAAACTGAATAATAATCAAACAAACTTGTATAAAGTAATAATAATAACTTGTTGGAGTTTAAAATTGCAAAACAATAATTTAAAAAGTCAATAATAATCGAATAAAGAAAAAAGCGATAAAAAACAAAACATACCATCAAAGGGAATTAGAGTCAAGGAAGAATAAAAGCTTGAACGAATCGTTTTTGCATGCAAAGTTCAGGCTTGAGTTTGTGGATTGTCAATGCTCCAGCAGTGCATAAAATATTGATCCAACTTCCTTTCTATCCAATTTCTTTGACTGTGTAAATTATTTTAAAAGAAGACTCGTATGGAGTGATGTGCTCACAGTTGATTATATACACTTGTATAGAACTAGTAATTGTTTTAAATTCTCCTTTTAAAAGTCATACTGGATAGTGTTCTGAAATGCATTTGAAAAGTGTTCATTTTTGTGTGACCAATGTAAACTGCCTCATATGAACAAGTAAATTTACTTCAATAAATTACGTAAATTAAATTTAAATGTGTTAAACTATAATCTTATCAAATAGAATTAAACTGAAGCCTTTTTAAAACGTTTATACAATCTACTTTATTGATGTTATGAATAACTTTATAAACTATCATATAAATTTTGATTCTATACTAACTGTAATACAATAAAAATAGGAGATAGAGGATGAACTATTTTTTATATTTTAGGTAATTGGTATTTTATTCACATAATAAAAATGATATATTTTATAAATATTCTAATGTTTATTATTATAAAATAAATGATCAAGGGTTGTTTTTTTTAATTATCCAATTACACAATATAATTAATTACATGTCAATATTTGAGATTTTTAAGCTGATGGCAATTATATATATTCAGTGAAAATATTCTGCATAAAACAAGGTGGTTATGTTTTAAAATATCGATTTATTATAATAAGGAAGGATAACCGGATGAATTAGATTACAATAGAACTAAAATAAAATACAAGAAAAGTGAATCTTCACACATCGACAACTTTGAAACACTAGTATCGATTGCGGAAGTTATTCTAATACTGTACCACAGAGGAACAAGTAGCTACCGATGTTCTTATTAAGGGACCTGAGTAAGCAGACTTTAAATAGATCATGTAAACTAGCTCTATATCTGTCATGGATGTTTGGTTATCATAACCACTTATAAAGTTGGACTTCAAATCTTGTAAAAGTCCTATTCTCCGGTTCATATTATGTATGAAGAGCCTGACACCACTGGATAGAATTTTGATGACTGACCCTTTCACAAGTCGATTACGATTTAAATTCATTTTTAAATGCTTCACTTTGATTCTTTGTTTGTCAGACTGTTATTATGTTCCTAATGTTATTCACCTAACAAAACATTTTGGAACAAAACTACCTGTAAAATGGTATTCATTAACAAGTCAATTCAGCGAAGCATTTCTGACAACTAGAACAACCGCTAATTTAGGTACATGGAATGCTCGCACAAGGTAGGAGACCGAGAGATTCATTCAAGTTGCAGCAGAAATGAGTAGATACAACCGAGAGGTGCTTGGGATCAGTGGAATACATTGATTCAGGCTGGACAGAAACGACTAGCTTCAGAAGAGCTGATGTTATAATCTAGCCATGAAGAAAAAAATACCCCACATGCACAAGGAGTTGCATTGATACTGTTCAAACAAGCACAAAATGCATTTATAGGCTGGGAATATCATGGACCAAAGATCATCAAAATCTTCGAAACAAAAAAAGAGGGCATTGAAATGAACATCATCCAACGCTACGCACCTACCAACGATTACAATGAAGACGTTAAAGATCAATTCTACGATAAGCTGCAGTCAACCGTTGAGAAATACCCAACAAATAACTTGGCCATTCGGATCGGACAACACCGGATATGAAGGAATCATGGGACGACATGAACTAGGAGGAAGGGACTAAAATGGTGAGATTTGCAAACACATGCGCCTTCAATAAACTAATCATAGGCGGCACCATATTCCCACATGAACTCATACACAATACCAAATGTATTTCACTGGATCACACTGCACAGAACCAAATCGACCATATTTGCATCAATAAAAAGTTCAGGAGGATGATAGAGAACGTGAGAGCCAAGAGAGGAGCTGACATAACAACAGATCATCAATTACTGGTTGCCAAGATGAGATTGAAACTTAAGAAGCACTGAATAACGGAGCGGACAACATCACAAGAGTTTATTGCGGCTTTTCTTCGGGATACTGACAAACTCAACGAATTCAAGATAGTCCTCAGGAATAAGTTCCAGGCCTTTCATGATCTACTCAATGGAGAAGGAACTACTATGGAGACCAACTGGAAAGGGATAAAAGAGGCAATCACTTCAACATGTCATGAGGTTCTGGGCCACAAGAAGCACCATCACAAGGAATGGATCACTGTTGATACACTGGATAAGTATCATGAAAGGAGGAACAAGAAGGTAGCAATCAATACCAGATGAACAAGAGCAGAAAAAGCCAAGACACAAGCTGAATACACAGAAGTAAACAATCAAGTGAAGAGGAGCATCAGAACCGACAAACGTAAATATGTGGAAGATCTAGCAATGACGGTGGAAAAGGCTGCAAGATTGGGAAACATGAAAGACTTGTATGACACACCAAAGAAATTCTCTGGAAATTATCGTAAACCAGAACGACCAGTAAACAGCAACGAGGACAAAGTAATCACTAACATCAAAGAACAACCAAACAGATGGGTAGAACTCTTCAAAGAACTCTTGAATCGACCAGCCCCACTGAACCCACCCAACATCGAAATAGCACCCACGGACCTCCCAATCAATGTTGGCCCACCAACAATTGAAAAGATCAGCATGGCCATCAGACAAATGAAGAGCGGCAAAGCAGCAGGATCAGTCAACATTCCAGCAGAGGCACTAAAAGCATAAGTAGTAGTAACTGCAAGGATACTCCACATTCTCTTCAGCAAGATTTGGGATGATGAACAAGTACCAACAGACTGGAAAGAAGGACTTCTGATCAAAATACCAAAGAAAGTCGACCTCAGCAACTGTGATAACTACAGGGGCATCACTTTTCTCTCAATACCAGGAAAAGTCTTCAACAGGGTATTGTTAAACAGAATGAAGGACTCCGTA
The DNA here is from genome assembly GCA_944470205.2 of Schistosoma margrebowiei. NCBI lineage: Eukaryota > Metazoa > Platyhelminthes > Trematoda > Strigeidida > Schistosomatidae > Schistosoma > Schistosoma margrebowiei. Next base: position 43,273,845 of record OX104028.1, on the reverse strand, counting down.
GACGTCCAACTTTGAAACCAACAGGCAGGATCCCGTTAGGATAGGTCGTGTACAAACCAAATCGCAACTATACGGATCATTGTGGAACAATCAATTGAATGGAATTCATCACTCTACATCAACTTCATTGACTTCGAGAAAGCATTTGATAGCGTGGATAGGACAATACTATGGAAATTTCTTCGCGCTGAGCGTGCCTGTAAAGATAGTCAACATCATACGGAATTTTTATGATGGACTCACAAACTCGTTCGAAGTAAAGACAGGTGTCAGGCAAGGTTGCTTACTCTCACCCTTTCTCGTTCCCCTGGTGGTCGACTGGATTATGAGGACGCCATCATCTGGAGAGAAGCACGGGATACAATGGACATCTAGGATGCAGTTGGACGATCTAGACTTCGCAGATGATCTGGCTCTTCTATCGCAAACGCAACAACAAATGCAGGAGAAGACGACAAGTGTAGTAGCAGCCTCAGCAGCAGTAGGTCTCAATATACACAAAGGGAAAAGCAAGATTCTCCGATGCAACACACCACGCACCAATCCAATCACAATTGACGGAGAAGATTTGGAAGACGTAAAAACCTTTACATATCTGAGCAGCATCATTGATGAACACGGTGGATCTGATGCCGATATGAAAGCGCGGATCGGTAAAGCGAAATCAGCATATTTACAACTGAAGAACATCTGGAACTCAAAACAGCTGTCAACCAACACCAAGGTCAGAATTTTTAATACAAATGTCAAGAGAGTTCTACTGTATGGGGCGGAAACCTGGAGAACTATGAAAGCTATCATCCAGAAGATACAGGTGTTTATTAACAGTTGTCTACGCAAAATACTTCGGATCCGTTGGCCAGACATTATCAGCAACAACCTATTGTGGGAAAGAACAAACTAGATTCCAGCAGAGGAAGAAATCATGAAGAAGTGCTGGAAGTGGATAGGACATACATTAAGGAAACCACCCAACTGTGTCACAAGACAAGCCCTCACATGGAATTCTCAAGGTCAATGGTAAAGAGGAAGACCGACTAACACATTACGCCGAGAAATGGAGACAGACATGAGAAGAATGAACAAAAATTGGATAGAACTAGAAAGGAAGTCACAGGACAGAGTGGGTCGGAGAATGCTGGTCGGCGGCGTGTGTTCCATTGGTGGTAACTGGTGTAAGTAATTAAGTGACTTCTCCAAACTGTGCTGCCTAATTGAGTGAAAATCAAGGAGTGTTTGTTCTTTAGCTTTTTCATCGAATTCATGGCAATTAAATAATTCTTTAAGAATGTAAATTGTTTAGCTAGCTAGTAACAACGATAATTAAGATTTAATTCTGAGTATCCTTTAAATGTACAGTAGTGCGTACTGCTGAGGAGTCCCACAACACGACGAAACGGCCGTCTAGTGCTTCCAGGTTTTTAATGGTGGTCTAACATCAATCTGTTCAAGATCCCAATCAATAACTTAATAATATCCACAAACCTATACTGTTTATTGACTTTTGTTTGTTAACTGTGCCTTAACTTCATTCTAGATAAATGCTACTAATCTTAGTATATAACATGGATAGATAACTTTTGTCTTTAAATTATAAGATAAACAGTGAACTTCGTGATTTATTCTATTGAGTGTCGAACAAAATCATCAATAACTAAACTGTATTCAGGTTTTTATTTTTTTAGAAATTTACTATATAAGTTTAGTCTGGAAAGAGGCTTTTGTTTTTCGCAAGGCTAAATATTCGACTGATCAGTTTTAAATACTTTGATAATAAGGAATAATTTGACTCGTTAATATTTTAAAGCAAAGCTAGTGGGTTCAAGTTACGGTGTAAACATTTACACTAAATTCCATATACATCAAGCTGACAAGTTCAAAATAACTATGGTTATAGTTGAAGTACACATTTTGTCATACAGTAAAATGCTTTTCTCTCTGAAACGTTATGAAAACCTAAAATGATTTTTAAAAAGGTTGTACAATCTTTTCAGATGGTTAAATTTACAATGATCTATGTTCACGTTAAATCAAACAAGAAAGGTGTTAAGCGAATAATTATATCACACAATAGTTTACCAAAAGTTAATATGGGAACATACTGGAAATAATTATAATCAGGAGTTTTTTGTAAGTTCGGACTGCTATAAATTGACTATCTCCTATTTGAACTTAAGAGAATTCATTCAGAAGTTAATAACTAGTGAGCGAATGATGTGTTATAAAGGACTTTTTGATATGATGTAATAAATAAAGTATCATAAATCTACTCGATGACTAGAATATTGATGACAATTGACAGTGAAGATTCATTGACTTTAAAAGCATTATTTTAAACTCCATGTTTATTTTTTAAAGTTAGATTATAATAATTGAATGAATAAATAATATGAATGACACAAATGTATTTCGATTGAAATCATGAGTTAATTGAAGCTAGACCACCATGGAAAACCTGGAAGCACTGAACGGTCGTTTCATCCTAGCATGGGACACCTCAGCAGTGCGCATCCGCGATCCCGCAACCCGCGAGACTCGAACTCAGGACCTCTCAGTTTTGCGCCAGGTGCCTAACCAACTTGATGTCAATGCCTAACCTCAACCAATCCACGAAACTGCGCGACCATCTACTGAGGTAGACACCTGTTTCTACCCGACATGGATTACCTCCACTGGTCACGGCTTCCTACCAGAACTCCGAGAATTTTCTTACGAAGCTAGTCACTAGTAAGCACATACCAGAACAAAAAAAGATAAATGTATTTCGTTTGCAGAATTTTCCATATAAAAAATGTAAACAGATGTAAATGTCTTATGTAATTGTTACTAGAAAACTGGTTGAAAAGATAAGAAAGAATGAAAATAAATCTGTTCATTAGTAACGTTTTTTTCTATGTCACATATTTACACATAACAAGTGTTCTTTGTATTAGACCCTTGGTCAAATATGATAACAAATCAAAGGAAAAACATTGTTAATTTATTTGCTTGTAATTTTGCTACATGCATTTCTGTAAGCAGTTTCTCAAATAATGAAGTAACTTAACATAATGATTAGTTGTTAAACACAAATGGTAACTTGACAAGAAAACCCTCACAGAGATAAGTAATGTAGTTAGGATTTATTGCATACGTTCGATTTAAATCTGATGAATGTTGGTAAATGTGATTAATTATTTAAAGCATCCTTAAAAGTACACTGTGTTAACGCACACAACTATTAGGTAAATGATGAAGTTTACTGTTAACTGATGAAATGGATTAGAAAATAAATGGTTAACTAACCTAACCATAACAAATTAAATAATCACTCATGTTTTTGATAAATGTAAACAATGAAATTCCTAGTAGAGTAAATGGAATCCTTCATTTGATTGTTTGATCAATTGGGAATTATTGTAGTTTTAGATATACCGTGAGAATGTAAACAGTAATTATTCATTTTAGCAAATCAACTATTTTACTACGTTTTTATTTATTGAAATCCCTATGGACATTCATCTATTATTATTATTATTATCATTAGCTTTATTCAATGTTATATTTTCGGTACAATGTAGAATTCTCAGCACAAAGTATTTCAGAGAGTTTCCGTTTCTTATTTCTTGATCAATACTGACGATAAATATTGAGTGATCGTCAATTAGATGTTAGCAATTCAAAAATCGACATCTGAATAATATTCATTCTTTTCAACGCACATTACCAGTCGTCACGATGTCTCTGACTGTAAATTTTCATACCCTCAACAGTGAAAGGTCGTAACTTCTTTACAAACGCACCTGAATAAGTTATGCAATGAATTGACATGATGATCTGTTAGATGGATGGAACATGTAGACCAGATAGTCAAGTAGGCCGCCTTATATCTAAAACATATGAGAAATATTATTTTCTTCGATTGGAAAACGCCTCTTATCTATTTCAAAACATTAATTAAACAAAAATAAACATAGCGAATACGATGTATCTTCCACATTAGTCTTTTCGATCGATTTCTTGAATGTCATTGCATATCATCACACACATGATGAACACTTCTCTCTAAACTAAATTCTTCAGTTCAATCTGCATACTGATCTGTCAGTATGTTGGTATTCGAAACGTAAATGCAAGTAAAATTTAGAATGACTTATTCATAAAATTGTTGATTTTGTCCATGAATATATAGCAAAGGAATTGCATGTTTAACACTGATAGTTCATGAAATGGCCTTGTTTTCATCTCCATTCTAGTATGAAACATTAAATCTATGATTCCTGAACTCGTGAACTCAGTTTAAGGGTTTAAATAGATTAAATATATGATGAATTAGTGTTTGTGTTTGTCAGATTTTAACGATTAACTGTTTAGATATTTGGCTTTTGAAAATAACAAATATTATCTTCAAAACAAGTCCACTACAAATGGAATGTTATAAATAAAATTTCTGATATTATTGTGGACTGATGCTTATTGTTATTACAGATAAATGAGATTTGAATGCTTAGCAGAAATAAAAGTAACGATTGATACGTCTCTTATATACATACTTCAACACTGAAACTTCCATATTTAAAACTGAATATTGTTTGGTTTATTTAACATTTACTAATCGTGATGGTGATATATCTAGTTTTTAAAAAAAATTAAGTTTACAACAAATCCTTTCATTTTAAATGTGTTTATGGGATGATTACTTACTTACTTACTTCTTTACATACGCCTGTTACTCCTTGTCGAGGAGCGTAGGCCACCCATCAGCACTTTCCATCAAACTCTCTCCTGGCCAGTCTTCTCCAGTTCATCCCAGCTGTTATTCATCCTTTTCATGTCTGCTTTCAATTATCCACTCACTATGTACTTTCACCTTCCTTTTCGTTTCCCTTCAGGACTACAAGTTGGCGCTTGCCTTGATGAAGTCTGACGATTTGCATAATGTATGTCCTTTCCACTCACACAATCCTTTACTAATTCGCTCTTCAACTCGACGTCGTTTCACTCTCCCCCACAGAAGGCTGTTACTGATGCTATCCAACCAATAGACATTCAGTATCGTGAGTAGATACTTGTTTGTAAATACTTGTACATTTTGATGATGGTTGTAGTAGTTCTGCAAGTTCCAACTCCGTACAGCTCAACCGTCTTGATATTCGTATTGAAGATTCTGACTTTGATATTGGTTGACAGTTGTTTTGAGTTCCATATGTTTTTCAGTTGTATGAATTCTGCTGCTTTGTCAAACTTTGCCTTACGTCTGCATCAGATCCTCCTTGTTCATCGACGATGCTTCCCGGTTACGTCAAGGATTCTATATCTTCCATAGTTTCGCCATCGCTTATGATTGGGTTGGTGTTCCTAAATTTTGTTCTTATTCAATGCGACGAATATTGCAGTTAATTAAAGTTAAACACGTATCTAATACATCTAAAATACTGATAAATATTCAATACATACATCAATTACAAGACCGGTTAATCACTTTACTTCTTAATAAAAACTGTCATCAAACAACATACGAAATGTGGTGTATATGTCAAAGTGATCGAGGTCGTTTACATTATCAGGTATAATAAAAATGAAATAAATTATAGAATGAATTGTCCAATTATTAATATCCTAATTGTATTTTCTTACATTTCGTTCAGAAAAACAACCTACTTACCGGAATACCTTTTTATCAGAAGTATTTATAACTAATATTTTTATTGACTAATAACATTACATGACCTAGCCTGTTTATAAGACCATTTTCAATAAAGTTCACTTTAAAATTACGTTTATTATAACTAGACAAATGGAACGATAGTAAGGAGGGCTGAAATTCCTGTCGGAGTTGGCTGGTGAGATTAATCAACAAAATAGTTTTCTTTTAGTAGTGTTGTTATGTTTCTGGTTAATAGTTTAAATATAAGACTTTGATCGTCATTCTCAATAAAAACTGCTAATTGTTACGTAATAAATATATCACTTTGTTGTCATTTCATTACTCAGCTATAGACTTATCCGAAAAATTAGCACCGATTTTTTAAAATTCTCATTATATCCATTCAAGTACCTACTGTTGGCTATTTCCAGCTGATAAGTAACTTGAAAAACTGTTCAAAAATCAATTTATTCTTTGGTTTCATTATTTTTGTAATATAAACCTGTCATAAAAAGGGTTGAAGTTAATTACTATACTTATTGTAAGCTATCAATTAAATCAAACTGATAAGGTTGGTGTAAGTAACTCCGGTCTCATCACATTATCTTCAAGACAACATAAATGTTTTTGCCTTTCTTTAACTTGTCAGTATTAGGCACACCTGATGAGTCCTCAATAGAAAAAACGCGCTTCCTGAATCCTACTGTTTAGTAGGATCTTTTGACAAACTGGCAACAACTTGGCGATTTGATCAAATTAAATATATGTCAACTGATATTGTTCAAATTACTTCCTTACTATTAACCACGAGCAATTAGAAACAATTACTAATTCTAATTATTCTTACTAGTTTAAACACATCATTGCATTTTAAGAAGAAAGGGATGTTGGCAAGCAGTGAAATTCAGGAGATGGATCTATTTAAATTTTTAACATCAATAAAGAAGCCCAAATCACAAATATATAATGAGCATCATTGTATTTACGATCTTTTAGCATTATTATTAGAGTTTACCGATGACCATACCTTTTTTATCACTTAAAACTTCACAATAAAGAAAAGATTCATTCATACCTATTTCATTCCGGATGACTATGTTTTTTATAGTTCTACTCTTTGTTAAAAATATGAGATGGTAGAAAGAGTTCGATTATATATTTCATCTCTTCATTTAATTTAAACTTCAATCTCTATTAATAAAATGTGGTTTATATTCCTCCCAACCAATGTTATCTAGGACAATAGATCAGTTATACATTTCTAGCATTATTATGTGTTAATAATATAATGTTAACCAGAACAATAAGTTACAGGTTATTCAGAATGCAATAAATTTACTTTGCTTCATGACTTTGAATAAGTCGTAGAGTAACAAATTTTCAGAATCATATTCGGATGTTTTGAAAAATGAGCCGAATCATAAAAATGTTAGCAAAGTAATTGATATATTATTGATGGGAAAACTACACGTCATGGTTGTAACCAGTTGGTAACTCTAAGGAAAATGCTTACAGTCTATAAAAAATTGAAACGAATGTAGGTAGTACAGTTATTTGTCAACAAAGACAATGAAAACTCACATTATCATAATTACTGCATTTTAATATTAAATATATTAGTTCATTTTAATCAAGCAATGGATTACAGATATTGAGTTATTTTAATTATTAGGCTTTGCAATTTCCCTATGATTTCTTGACACGATTGAATTACAATCATGAATTCAGTTGGTTAAACCCTCTTTTAGATTCTTACCCGATAGCAAGATTTATTAGCAAATTACTGCCAAAATAAAGGTCTTAATGATTTCAAACTTTTGAAGTGTTAGTTGTTTATCGGCGTGTATAGCAGTTTCGCATCCGACATGCTAAGTAATGACATTCACCGTTCAGTTACATGTAACATCTGATACTGTAGTGAACAAGAACACGGGTGGGGACAAATAGATATACTTAACACAGCAGTTACAGACCATCTCAACAAAATCCGAATACCATATAGTCAATCGTCAATTTGCAAAATATTCATGCATCAAACCAAACTGGATTGTTTCTGGTGCAAACACCAATCCATTGTCTCCCATTCCATTGTTCATGCATTTTCTTACAAATTCCAATGTGTTCTCGCTCTACCTTTCTTGATCTTCGCCATCTTCCGCTGCCAGACATTACGTTCCTTCAACGCACGTTATATACTACTTATATCAGTATAAGTAGTTCACACCACAATACTAACTTAGATCTTTCTTACTACGTATTTTCTAAAAACTACGCGCAGCACAATCTTACTGAATTATGCTATAAATATGATATTTAAATAGGATAATAAACGATTGATTATGTTCATTAGGAAATTCTCTTTAAAGGATTAACGATAATTATAATTAGTAATTTATTCAGCTACGTTTATTTGATTTGTGTTTGATTTTGTGCAGCCTTATCAAGCATGGTCAAATTGTTATTTCTTTAACAATTATAATGTAAGATATAGTAGATTCATTTTTGGACAGAATGTAAGAAGCACATTAATCGATATAATATTTATTTAGTTTGTAATTTTGTTTACAAATATAAATAGACTGGAACAAAAAGAAAAATGTTTTGACTTTCAGAAAATAGTTCACTCAAATGAAGTTTGTCATAGTGTTTGTCTATAATTATTAGATGAAGAAAAGATCAAGTAGTAGGTAACTAAATAACTCGATTCCACTAGTGATTCTACTGGAAAAACAAAATGTGAAACTGAGTAACTGTGTGGTGTGTACTACTTATATTGACATAAGTAGTAGATGATGTCACTATTGAACAGAATGTCTATCAGTAGAGAGACAAGAGGATCGAACAGTAAAGAATGGAAACAGAATGCGATTCGTGTGAAAATGCAAGAATAGTGAAGTCTGAGTTATTTTGAGACAATTGATGGACATTTTGCAAATTAAGCATTTAATTTATGATTGTTAGATTTTATTAACAAGTCCTGTAATTCTGTACCAAATACATTCGATTGTCCCAACCCGTGTCCATTACAACTGGTCGTTCTTGAAAAGAAAACAGACCTATTATTTACTAAAACCCGTTGACCGAGATAAAACATGACCAGTTGTTTTAATGAATTCCTTCAATCCCGATTAAACTATGAAGACATAATTATTGGCAAGAGTTTGAGTTGATATAAATATAATATCCATTGATTAAGTTAGTGGATATCTGGTCACAGTAGCTCAGTTGACAACTTGATAGGGGCTTAAATTAAAAAGTACTTTACTCGAGTCTCAATATGAATATCAGCACTAGGATGTAATTAAGTTCAACTGTCTAGTTTCAAATTGGATAAAACGGACATCTTGAATTTCATCGCTAGTCATAATCCGTTTGTTCGTCTTGTCCGATTGTCGTCGAAAAGGATTCATATGATCTCAGAATTGGTTGTTAAAAATATAGTATTGATTAAATCTTTTAAAAAAACGAAGGCAATTTGTTTCATATTGTAATAGCTATACAAAGTGATGTGAAATTCACTGCTAATCATTGAAGTATTTTGTATGCTCTCAAAACATATTCAAAGTTTTGATTTGATGCATGTGAAAAAATGTCAATTCTTTTCAATGTATTGGTTATCTCCATGATGAATTACAAGTAGTGTGTAAAATCATAATACTGGTTTCTATGCACACTTGATACATTAATATACTTGTCACATACATTCTATTGAGCACCTAGTGAATTGCAAAGCTTTCAAAAAGCAGGTTTTGGTAGTGAATCTTAAACGTCAAATGAAAAGCCATTTAGCTGACAAAGCTTTACATCACTGAAAATGTTATTTCGAGTAATAACTATTTTCATGAATTCTATTAACAACAAGTTTTGTATACACAGTAGATGTGTTCTACCGATTAAAGTGCATCCATGCCATATTCTCTATGAAACTCATATAATAATAAATATATCAGTAAATATACGATCATACTAGGAGGATAAAACATGAAAACCAATGGTAGTAACTATAGTAACTGGTTAGTAAAATTAAAACTTATTAGAGAGAAAGGTCAAAATGAAACGATTGGACACTATAACTTCATTAACTTATCTGACTCATGATTTCAATCTGTGAAATTTCTAAAATCTTCACAATACCCTTTCTGATTATCTGTTTATTCTAATTTTCTGGTGTATATAGATTAATTTTTCTGTTTATAAACCTTTATATATAAAAAGTAATGGTACACATGATGATGAATCACTCATCACAAAATAATGGAGTTACTAATCTTCCGATAAAGCTGAAAGAGGTTAGAACAATGAGGAAAATATGCGGTTGATAGGCTTATTATAAAGCAAGGAAAAGGGAACAATAATAACCTATAATATTATTCTGGTATTACTAAGATAGAAAAATAACTTGATGTAGGTTATCTGGTCTAAGCTTATGGTTTGAATCACCAAATAAATGCTGGAATGTAAATTGTACTATATGGTGGGAATATTAATCCGTTTATTTGGTTTATATTTCTTAACCATTCTGTTCATTTACATTCTTTGTAAAACGTTCTAAAGCTCTGGCCACTACAAAATATGTTTTAATTGTGTTAAGACAGCTTATATGTTCTTAATCCATTGACATCGAAACCTACAAATGAGTATATGCCAGCATGTGATAACATACTGAAGGGTCTCAGTTTTGAAATATAATGTATTCTGCACCTATGCTTTGTTGGTACCACAGTGTCTCATCAAATAAGTTATCCATCTAACAGTTATAAGCTTCCTCTCTGTATGGGCCATATTCTATCACCGTGGCTGGCATTAACATGGCACTAAAAGTAAAACATAGATTGTATTCACATTAGTTATTTTAAAATACCAATTTAAAGTAGCGGGCAACCTTTAAGCTAACCTTCTTTATACCCATATCGACAACAATTTAAAGTTAGTAGTAGGTGGATGCTATTTACAGATAATTAATTTATAGACAAAGATGAAATGAATGATTACACTAAATAAGTATACCATGTAGTTATATTAGATTCATGTGCGCGACAGAAATCAAGCGAAATTCATTTTTTAGATCGGTGTATGTAATGTATATAGAAAACAGCTCATCTTCGACCAGTTCAAGTTTATTTCTCTGAACTGTGTTTTTAACATCAAACTTGTGTCTTACATCAGCTATTAAGATATAGAATTAAAAAGACCTTTATGTAACTAAAATATGAAATACTATTCCTTCTGAAGTTTCAAACTGAAACACCGATAGGCTGTAATGTATGCACTTCATTTATTTGTTTCTCTCATGAATGAGAACTTTAGTGCGAACAAACTGGAGACTTTTAATTGCTAAAACAGAGAGCTATCATTTAATATACAAGACAGATTAGACTAAAAGAGATTTCTCAGGTGAACTGAAGTTATAGATCAATATTACGGGCACTCATCAGAAATCATACATACGTGAATAAAGTCACTAGAAGATATTAAATATTCTTCATACATAAAGAAATGTAATTTAAAAAGAGATTTATTTAATTGTATCTTGACAAAAGGAGATTGTTCAAGAAGTAAAGTTCTCTAAAAAATCAAGGATAGTTTAGAATTGTGATTTTTTATAGGATCTCAGTCGGTTGATTACAAGATAGTATAATCTAAATATGAATGTTTATTGGAATAAGAAGTCAGTTTACGATATATACCTATGCATATATTTACGTTCGGTTACTGTTTATAACAAAAAATAATCACCATGTTGAAAAGTAAAATGTACCAAGTGATCATATGTATACAGAATGAATTACTCAAGTTGACATAAATGAGCATTTATTTCCGAAAAAGTTTTGATTAAATTTAATTATTTATAAAATCTTGATGAAATAAGTTCACAGTTTTTTTTATATCTAGCACACAATTCCCGACCGTTGTTGCTACCTTGATGTGGTGGTCAGGCTTGTCTATCGTGATGAAGCAACCGAGCTATACTGGCTGGAACAACCGTTCCTCAAGGTCCTACAATGTCAGACAGGTCGGTTGAAGAGCGGTAAGACTAAAATGCAACAAACCCTAGGTCCGAAGGCGAAGTTGTACTGCTGACAGTACAGAGATGTGACAGCAGTAAGGTGTTTCCTTCAGACAACCAGCATGACAGCGATGCTGCCTTCCCACAAGGAGGGGTGGGGTTAGAAAAGGTCAGCCCTAAAAATGCACACCTCGCCTTATCCTACGGATATCCGTCTCCGGCGGTAAGGTCTCAACAAGTACGGAGCTAACACAGAAGTTACTCATAAAAAGGTTGTGTGTAACCGACCTCAAGCAGTTGTCCCATGAGAACTGCGGTCACGCTCTCAGGTCACTAAGACCACCTCTAATCCAATTTCCTTTTCAGGTACCTCCAGAACAACCATTCCACGGTGTGGGCAACCGGGAAGTGATAACCGCCCTCATACCTCTAACAGCACTCAAGACCACTGTACTCATAATCGACCTCCCTCTGCAAGCACACAATTATGAATATAAATTTTTAAAATAAAAGTTTTATGACAATTTTTTCAGCTTGAAAGTGGTCTGAAAGATAGATTACATTGATCTAAATAGCTCTTTAAAGACCAAAATAGACCAAGAAAATTGGTTTGCTCTACGATAGAACTTATTATTATTATTATTATTATTATTATTATTATTATTATTATTATTAAATTACTAATAAATTAATCTCATAAAGTTTGGATTTTCTTAATCAGTTGTAAACAACAATATTTTTGTTAAGGCTACCGATACTATTGTGAACGATAGCACAGGTAGGGACAACGGATTGTTTTTAAATACAAGATTATAGAATTTCTTAATAATATATGTGAATCATATACTGAATTCTTCATTTGCGAATTTCAGTCATCTATCCTTCATATTCTGTATGATTCTTTCAGTTCACAATCCCTTCCCATTTTCGCTTCTATGCACTTGATCTCGATCTTCTTAGTCTTCTAATCCCAGGTTTTGCACTTCCGATTGGTGTTAAATACTACTTATGTCTGTCAACAGAAGTAGCATACACCACAATACTATTGAGATTCTCATGTGATTGTAGGTGAAGTATAAGTTTAAATCATAAACCTGTCGGTCGAAGACCAAATATTTTAATCACTGAACCACTTCTGAATATATTACTGGTCTATTATAAGTAAATATATAATATGATGAAAAAAAAAAAACTTACAAATAACCTTTCGATGAACTTGTTCACAAAGTAATTAGTACATAATTTATTATTGTATGTTTAAACATTTTTTATTGTCAAAATGGAAGATATAGTAGATAAATGTTTACAATAATTTTTATGAATAATACCTAGAAGATGGAAAAAAAAGTATAGAAAAATCAGTTTTATTCTTTATTTCCAGGTTAACATTTCCTTTTATACTTTCGTTCCAAAAATACACCATTAACACCACCCTTTTACAGTATATACATTTTTCTATATTTGATAAATAATGTAATGAAGACACCGAACTGGAAATAGTTCTTTCTATGAGAAAAGGAATAATCATATGAATCAGTCACAGAATTTACATGGTTCCTTTTTAAGAAATGCAATAGCAAATGTGAATCCAGAAATATTTTCTCTCTCATTCTCTTCCCATTGATAAAATAAGCTTACGAGAAATGCCCACAAAGAATACAAGATGATTGTGAACATAAATTAGATGAATACCTTCCTTTTTCTTCTTCAAATGTCCGGTTATAATCAGTACTTGAAAAGGTGAGCTATAAATTATGTCATTACAATAGAAATGTTATTTTTTTTATTGTTGTTTTCCATAGAAGTTCACTTGTTTTCTTTTCAAAAATGCGTACTAGGTACTACTTACATTCTAGATAGACGATATGAAAGTAAATAGAAAAATAAAATTAAAAAATCTACTTTCAATTTTCATTCTTCGTTTTATTTTTGTACTTACGATCACTAAAATCAAACTATCTTGATTTGTCCTGGTGTGCAATATTCAGATTTACATTTACATGTATGGTTTTTAACTTGGGAAATAAAACGGTCTTCAACAATACAACCTTGTTCTTCTTTAATGTCTCATATCAACTCGGCGCTCAAATACTGTGAAACTATTCGATCAAATTTAGACAAAAGTTCGTATAAATACTTTATAGGTATCGGTTGACAACAACTATATATAATAAAAATAAGTTTCGCTATTTATTAGAACGAAAGATTTGACTTAATAAGTAACTGTTTTTCAGATTCAGTGTTCTGTTGTGGGAACTGACACAAAATAACTCTTAGTTAACGATGATGTCAGACTTAAAATTGAAGTTTTCTGTTGTAGCTTAACACAATACAAACAAATGTGTAATAAATTGGTTGTAAATATCATATGAACTAAAGATTACTTACATGTCCTTGTCCAATAATTAATTTATTGATTATAATCACAACCCATAATAGACAAACAAGAACAAAACTTGTCTTATCACTAACTATTTGTATTCACTGTGAACTAATATAGATAGACAACGATAAAGATTTCGTAAACAAATGAATGAATTCATGAACAAGTATATTGTTCACTGATAGCTTGTTTTAAAACAAACCATCAAATATATCAGAAAACTCAAAACGATAATAAACAATTGATAATTAAATTCTGAATCAAATAATCTATATCTTGAACCGACTGATGTTAGACTGAAGGCCCTGGGTTGGAATCCTGGGAGCGTGATCGTGGATGCGCACTGCTTAAGAGTCCCACAATAGGACAAAACGGCCGTTCAGTGCTTCCAGGTTTTCAATGGTGGTCTAACATCAATTGGTTCAAGATTTCGATCAATAACTTAATAATCTCCACAACCCTATACTGATAATCATCTATATCTATCTATGAAAGTTTATAGATAGAAATAAAAATGTGATCTATGACTTGACTTAATCAAATATTTATCTTAATTCAACAAATAAGCTCATTTAATTTGATCCAAACACCTAATCACATTGTTTTTATATAAATATCTGATTTGTTATTAAAATGTTATAACTGTCAAACCTTGTGTAACATCTGTCAGCTAATTTGGTTGAGAAACTTTCTGTATCACAGTAGACTAATTGACATTAACCATGGATTGTTGAGACGGAACCAGAAACAAGATCGAACACAGTAATTTACTGACTAATAACAACAAGTAAATAACTACCAACAAATATTCTACCGAACTGGTATAACAAGTAATGTTATAAACAAATGAAACGTTATAAAATCTATGGTTTTAAGTAATTAATCAATCAGAACCATGATTCTGATTCATAATGCACAAATGCTAACTACTATGAGGTATTTTGAAGTTACGATAAATGAACGACCGGATTACTATATAGTCAAACATGATTAGCAGTACCAATGTATTGTGAGATTCTATCCGGAGATAATACATGATGTATCGTTTCACAGTATGAGTTATTTAAAATATTTAAAATTATTTCTTTAAAGTGTAGTCTTTATCACTAGACTAATTAATTTAGCTACAAAAAGTCCGATTTCATGTATATAACAATACAATATGGAAGATTATTTATTCTTTGAAGGACTTTCAAAGTAGACGGTGAATGGCCTATTTTGTTTAATTTTTGTCTAGTTTAAAGTAAATATCTTCTTCAACTTTTAATATTTATTATTAACCAATCATTACTGATATATTCTGTTATATTAACCAATTAATTTATGCAATTCTTAAATCATCATTGTAAATCCACTGACCTCATCAAGCTTCCATCTCCACAAAAAAAATAGTTAAGTTCAGTGCTGACGCATAAATAAATCTCATGTTTCAAATAGCTTTAGTTTCATTATGTTCTATTTTAAACTCGTGGAACAAAATCATACGAATTCATTTCATTCTTTCAAATAATTTAGAAGGTTATATTCATCAGTCTTAGGAAAAGATAGATAACAATATACATAAGCTGAATTCAATTTGAATAATTTCATTAACACTAATTTATCAAGTAATATTAATAAACAATAACTGTCATCACAAAAGTCTATTGTAAACTCAAATAAATTATTTATACATAAGTTTCCTAGCTTAAATAATTTGAATAAAGATTGCTAATCACGTCAATAGTAATCTGAAGGAAGCAAAGATATTTCTTCTTTATTTCTTTGTGACTATAC
Source organism: Schistosoma margrebowiei (assembly GCA_944470205.2). Classification (NCBI taxonomy): domain Eukaryota; kingdom Metazoa; phylum Platyhelminthes; class Trematoda; order Strigeidida; family Schistosomatidae; genus Schistosoma; species Schistosoma margrebowiei. Next base: position 43,258,053 of record OX104028.1, on the reverse strand, counting down.
AATTACGCTTTTATACAATCAAAATATATCAGCAACAATACAGTGTAGTTCATATAAGACGTTGACCACAATAGTGAATTTAGCCTAATGGGTATGGTGATTAACTTATCACCAATTAACTACATTTTATTACTAACTAACTTATTTATTTATTTATTTATATCCGCCTGTTACTCCTCATGGAGTAGCATAGGCCGCCCACCACCACTCTCTATCCAACTCTGTCATTGGCAATCCCTTCCAGTTCATCCCAGCTGCTATTCATCCTTTTCATGTCTGCTTTCAATTATTCACTCACTATGTACTTTGATCTTCTTCGTTTTCGTTTCCCTTTAGGATTCCAAGTCTGAGGATTTGCATCATGTATGTCCTTTCCACTCACACAGTCCTTTACTAATTCGCTTTTCAACTCGACGTTGTTTTACTCTCTCCCACAGAAGGCTGTTGCTGATGCTATCCAGCCAACAGATATTCAGTATCGTGAGTAGATAATTGTTTGTAAATACTTGTACATCTTTGATGATAGTTGTAGTAGTTCTGCAAGTTCCAACTCCGTACAGCTCAATGGTCTTGATATTTGTATTAAAGATTCTGACTTTGATATTGGTTGACAGTTGTTTTGAGTTCCATATGTTTTTAGATTGTAAGGATTCTGCTGTTACTTTGTCAATCATCACATTTACGTCTGCAATGGGTCCTCCTTGTTCATGGATGACGCTACTCAGGGATTTAGACGTTTACACATCTTCCAGAGCTTCTTCACCAAGTGTGATGATGTTAGTGCTCACTATATTGAAATTTATGATCTTTCTTTTTCCTTTGTACAGAAGCTCCTGCTACATAAGTTGTCTTTATCTGCTTTTGTTAGTGTGTATGGGAGAGAAGAGCCAGGTGATCTGTAAAGTTCGTCTAGTTGCATCCAACCTGTTCATTTCGTTTCGTGCTTCCCCCGAGATGTCGATGTCTTCATAATCCGGTCAACCACCAGAAGAAAGAGGAAGGTGGAGAGTAGACAGTCTTGTTCGACACTGGTTTTTATCTGTCAGCTGTCCTCCATGCAAAACTTTGCACTGTAGCCCGTCGTGCGAATTCTGTATGATGTTGACGATCCCCTCATATACTTCATAGTGTCGAAGAACTTTCCATAAAATTCTCCTATCCAAACTGTAAAATGCTTTCTCATGGTTAAGGAATGTGATGTATAGTGAAGAGTTCCACTCAACTGATTGTTCAACGATGATTCGTAGCCTTGAGGTTCGGTCTGTGCACCTATCTTTGCGGAATCCTGCAAGTTGGACGTCTGCTAAGTCTTTTATCCGGTTCAGCAACACACTGTTGAAAACTTTTCCTGCTACTGATATAGTGTAATACCTCTGTAGTTCTCACATTTGTTCAAATCTTCTTTCTTTGATATCTTGACGAGATGACCTTCTTTCCAGTCTGTCGCCACTTGTTCTTCCTCAAAAATCTTCCTGAACAGAACGTGGAGCACGTTAACATTTACTTCTATGTCTGACTTTATTTCTTATGCTGGTATATTGTCACGTGCAGCTGCTTCGCTTTGTCATATAGTTGTTCCAATATTCTTTCTCTTGCAGCTTTTTTCGCTGTCGTTTCTAGATCTTCCTCGTATTTCTAATTCTCAGCTTTATTGCTCCGCTTCACTACCTTATTTGTTCTGTGTATTCAGCCTGTGCCATGACTTTCTCTGTTGTTGTTAGGCTGTTGTTCATTGCTGTCTTCGCGTTCTTTCTTTCTTTAATCTTGTCCAGGGTTTTCATCGAGATCCATCTCTTATGATGATGCTTCTTGAAATCCAGCACCTCTTGACACAATGAGTTTTGTGCCCTTTTGTCATTAGAGCTACTACCGGTCTCAAGCCCATATAAAGGGAAAGAGTAGTGTATGGTGTCATTTACCTCATCCTGTAGAAACAATCTTGCTAAAAGACCACTAACCAAAAAATTAAACCATTTAAACTCTGTCCTGGGTGTTGAACGATCTTCATTCAAAAGAATTATGATGCCTCGTGGTAAAGGCCGATTTTCTTTGGTATTCACGAAACCGATGCATCACATCACTTTCGGTTAATAACAATCGTTATAGGAGTTCATCCCCAATAAGTAAATATTCTTGTAGAGATAAAACAGAGTGATAAGAGTTACTTTTTTCATTATTAAAACGAGAAAATAACCGAAACAGTTTAATGCTCATCGATTTCAATATTTTTAAATCCACTTATATCTTATCCATTAGAAATTGGTCACATTTTAATCGATTAGATTATTTTAATTACAATTTTATATGATATTCTGCTCCATTTAAGAACTTTGTTGAATCCTCAAGTAATTGATTATTCACTCTTTATGAGAATCATAACAATATGATTAAAAAGATTATGATAGATCAATAGGTCATAGTATTAAGAAGGAAGCTTTGAGCCAGCTTACTAATTATGAACATTAAAATATAATTTTGTTCTACTATAACATCTAAGAAAACAATGGAATGCTTAAGAATGAACATATGCTTCTGGGCTCTCCGAACCATTTTCATCAAAATGGATCATAATCGATATAAGCACTCATTTTGAACAGCTTGAAGACATTTGAAGAGTAAGTATTAAAATATTCAGTGAAAGGTTGACTGAATCAAATAGAGGCAAACTTCAAATAAACCCTAATTGCTGCCATCTGTCCTGTGAAACCAATCTTACAGTTTTCTTACTTAATCGTATTTATGAAGTACAAAAAATGGTGTGCTCTGTATATTCCTATTTGAATCTACTAAAACATAGGATAAATGAAAGAAAACTATTTCTGAGTGAGTAACTATGATCACGGAGATAAACTGTGTATTATAGTGTCTGAATATATTGCATTATCAAGGTGCACCTACGAAATGAAAAGAAGCAATATTCCACATTAGATTTAAATCCGTATCACAAGTTGTCGAGTTAGGGAAGTATAAGTCTCATTCAAGATTCTAAATGGGTTTCGATGAATAGTTCCAAGTGACACAAAACTTAGATTATGTACCCCTAGCTGGTTGTCTGCAGTTACATAATATAAAAAATTGAGTCCCTGATATGGAAAACTGACTAAACAGCGTTTATTTCGCTAATAGAAATGATTTTTATATTATTCCATAGAGAAGTAGACTATCATTCCTGTACAATACGAATTAACAATAATCTTTAATAAAATCGTATTAAACCAATAAAATATTTCTTCCTCTGTTGTTCATCCTGCTATAAAAGGTATTGATAAACATTATTATAATTGAACGTGAAAATTGCATTCATTGTGACTCGACTTCTGTTATACCCAGATTTAGTTTAATGAGACAAATGACTGAAAATAAAAATATATGTAGCTATATCTTTGGTTACCAATTAATATAAACTGTTTTGTAGGCTTAATCATTGATTGAATAAACATGTTTATCTGAACAGGTGGGAGTTTTGTGTATCATTCTTTCGAATGTATAAAATACAACTTATTATAAAATGTATTTCTCACTAATCACTACGTAATCTCTAAGTCTTTGTTGTTTTATAAGTTCTAAAATTCATTACAATCAATTAGGTGTAATATGTTAACGCATACATTTTACATTGTATTTGTGTCCGATATCATTATAAATATTCCCTTGTATTCAGTATTTACATTTTCTGTTTTGTTTATTTTATTACTGACTTACTATAGCGGTAAACTTTATTATGTTATTCTGTTATTAATATTTTAAATATTTATTTTGTCTTTTAAGATGTACATGAAAACGATTTTGGGGAACTGATTCCAAGTTTTCAATGCTTGTCTAACATCTATCAAAAACTTAATAATCCTTATTATGATAGAGTTTTGTTCTTTGAGCTGGATGGTTTGGTCGTGGAGTTTTTATTGTTCCTCTGAACGCCATCATCAGTATAAACTTCTGGTAGAAGTCTACTTCTAATTATTAAACCTCACAACCCCATACTAATGATTGAATATAAGCTAGTAAATTATTCGAGCAAAGTTAAATCGGTAAGATAATATGTTTTCCTTTAGACAAACACTTTTATTTCAATGAAAATATATTTCGATATTCAAGTAAAATACAAAGTAATGCAGCACTTCATTTCCATTTCATCACCGAGTGAAAAGAACCAATGGAAATAAAAAAGAAACTAGACACGTCTTTTGTTTCATTATAAGATGCTACAGTAGAGTAGATACGTCATGATACCATCATATTCAGAATCCAAAATCTTAAAACTAATGAACAACATCTTTTCTTTACACCTGTACGCCGGAACTCTATGATTGATATTTCTAATTTTAATTAGTTTCCAATAATTTTCGAAAATTATTCATTGTCATGGGTGAGTAGCTGTCGCACTTTACAAAGTTATTCTCTATCAGCCTTACGAAAAACATTAGCGATTCATCTCAGAAGCTACTCACAATTAGACAGATAAACACATTTTAAAACGAATGGTTTGTGAATTATGACAACAATCAAAATAATCTAACAGATTTTTCTGGAAATAAGAAAATTCATAAATAAATACACAAAGGGAGGTAGGATATTTCACTGGTATTTTATACAAATACATTGCACTTTTCTATGTTTTATACTAGTTTTACTCCAAAAAATCAGCATGAAATAAAGTGTTTAAATCATCAAAAAAATTAATATTCCAAATAAAAGGGTTTATAAAATATTTACAATAAAAGGGAATAAAAGAAATCCCTTAAATGCTAAAGATGTGCTTAAAAACTCATAAACAAATTGTCCTGTAAGTGGAGATAACAAACGATCAATTCTCCTAACATAATAAACAGATTCTAGGTAACAGGAAGTTATACAGCAGGTGTTTCCAAATACTTCAGTACTGTCTTGTGAAGATTCGATCATAAATTTTGACAGCTGCCAACATTCTTAGAAGAAAGTTTCATATTCGAAATATGAGTATACAATTTAAGACCTGCAGAACACCACTGACAGAAAATCATAACTAACTCAAACACTTTGTTTATTTAGTGCTACGTTATGGCTATAGATTAATGGCAAGATCGAACCTATTAAGAAACATACCTGTTCATTTGAACATGAAATTATAATCTTAACTAACTCAATGATAAATATATTCTTTGTTATGTCCCAATCAGTAGAAAATTGTATTTCTGACATTTCTTGACTTAATGTAAGCCACTTCCTCGGAGTAAACAAATAACCTAAATGGTAACCTCCAAACCCTATATTTTTATGAGGATCTTTAACAAAAGTAGTTAAACATGACATTACCACAGAACACTATGATCATTCATTACTGTGAAAACTGCACAAATATATCTGAAATTCTTGATGGGAATTGTTTACAAGTCAAATTTGCACTAGTGATATTGTTAACTCAAAATCCGTCAGACAATGAATGAGAAGAAATAAACTTAAGCTTTCAAAATTAAATGTGCTAGTTGAATTGATGTATATATAGAGTCAATAATATCTAGATGATGAACCAATCTCTCTAACCCCCAGATAACATCTTAAGAGTTGGAAATACAACAGTAGCGAAACGATGTTCAGTAAAAATGGTAATTTAAGAGAACTAAATTTATTCCATATTTTGTAATTATATAAAAAAACTGAAATTAGAAATCCTGTATGGATAGAAGTGAATTCAGCTAACTTAAATAGACAGAGTGTATTCCGATAACTGTGCCTTAGTAACAATTCAAGAAAGAAAACAACGAGTATTCATTTGTTCGATAGTTTAGTTTGATTAAAAATGTTTTTACTAATATATTTCAGACAAAGGTCACTATTTCTAACTACCACATTTTAGCCAGACTGATTTATGTGACCCTACTGGTGACTTTAGGTTACATTTTTATCACTGGGCCGTAATTTAAAAATGAAATACTTATACATATACAGGATCACAAGCCTCTCTATGAATAGAATTCAAACCGAAAAACATGTCTTTCTATCAATAATAGGATCGACGTCGTACCATAATTCGACATTTGTTTATTACAGAATTGATTATTATTCATAAGATTTGCTTTGACTAGACTCTTGGGTCAAATGTTTAAGTGATTTGTTTTCAGTCACAGGAAATTTTACAAATTAAAGTCTGTTGGGAAATATAAATCCAAAAGGTTTGCTAAACAAAAATTTCCAAACATCTAAATACATAACTGAGAGATGATAGTTACCTTTTTTCAGGTAATAGAATCTGTTGTACTCAATCGTTTTCCAAAGCTGAATTTCAATTAACTAAGAAATAAGTAACGTAAATTATTTGGAGTTTGAACATTATCTTTGAACAATGTTTCCCTACTATCTTTTGACTATGTCTTTAATTCCCATTCTCAACTGTCATCTGGATATTTCGTCTAAATTTGATCGAATAGTTTCACAGTATTTCAGCGCCGAGTTGATGTAAGACACTAACGAGGTAGAATGTATTTGTAAAATCTCATCGAATGAATTTCAAGTAAATCCAACGTTTTGCCTGGCAATCTGGTCCAAGCTTTTTCAAGGAAATATAATCAAACATCTAAAGAGAGGTAAAAATCATCAAAGCACTTTCTTTTCATTCAGCATTACTAATTTTTTTTAAAAATTTGCCTCTGACAAACGTATTTTTCGAAATCTATCAAGTAGATTTATTTATAACTGATTTACTGAGTTGACAAATGATCGAGTAAATTTAGAATTATACTGAATAAATTTTTTCCTTAAAATAATACTTAACCTTTATAAATACACTCCAGTAAGTAGTTAGGATATCATATTTTCAGTAGTTGAGATCATGATTCAATTGAAGCTAGACAACCATGGAAAACCTGGATGCACTGGACGACCATTACGTCCTACTGTGGGACTCCTCTACAGTTTTCCATGGTGGTCTAGCTTCAGTTTACTCATGATTTCAACTATTGGAACTACTAAAATCTCCACAAAACCCCTTCTGATACGTATCATATTTTGTTAAAAAATAACTGATAAGATTCCACAAGCTTTATATTGTTTTTATTTAATGTACACGTACATCTGCACTAAATTGTAAAATAACTTCTTCATTCTTTATTAGCAATCATTAATTCGAAAGAATATATGAAAGTGGTTCAAATCATATTAGTCATAGCAGTAGCATACTGAAGATGAAAATTTATTTAGACATTTTTTATTATTTTGTGTTCAGGACACAAAACAAAACCTCACTAGAAAATTTATTAGGGCTTAACTACTTAGTAAAAAGTTTGATATACATATAGTTGTTGAGACACTTAAACATTAATACAAAGAGGCTCCCAAAAAACCATTCGATTCGTGTAAGGGCTCAGATACTGCCCATATGCACAAACCGAAACAGGTGGTTTTCTTAGGTGACAACACCTAGAGCATTTAACCTGAAGGTCTAATCCACAAGGTAGTGGATCAACGTGAGGAGATGCAGTTTCATGGTACCCTGTGACCAACAACTGGTTCATAGATCATTTGGTCCCTCAGGCTCATGAAGCCCATGTACACCATTGGTTTGGAATCAGGGTTTTCAAACTCTCCTGGGTGGACTCGCTGTGTCCACCTGCCCGGTTAAAGCGTCGGACATTCGCTTTTCATCCTCTCAATTTCGTAAACAACGCCCTTACTACAAGAAGACAGTTAGTAGGACTTTCCTGGCAGTGATTGTACGCACGTGGCCATGTGATAAAATTTCGAGAGGGAGAACTGACTCTTCCCACCCTCGTCCGTACCATAGCATTTGGGGGGAAATATATCCTTATATAAGCAAATAATCGTTCTGCAGGATTTGATTAGTAGTAATCAACATTCCTCGATCAATTTTAAAAAATATGATGAATAAACTACGAAGTTAGTTTCTGTGGCAAAGTAGTGACCAATAAATATTGGACAGGTCAAATATGATTAAATTACTTCAACAGTAATATCACTGATAGTCAAATGAACTCATGAACATTTAAATAATGAAAGTTAAAGAAATGTTTAACGTCAAAAAATTAGCTACATCATCATTAATATTTAGTAGTTATAATACTTGCATGATATACATTTCATAACAAAAACAATCTAAATTGTAAACACTTGATTTTTAATAGTTGAAATAGTTGAAACTAGAAAATTTGGAAGCATTGGACGGCCGTTTCATCCTATTATGGGATTCCTTAACAGTGCACATCCACGATCTTGCCTCGCGAAATTTTTAATTTTATAATACTCAAAGTATAAAAATTAATTCTGAGAAAATTTAAATATTATTTCACAGATTGAAATCATGAGTCAGTTGAAGCTAGACCACCATTGAAAACCTGGAAGCACTGGACGGACGTTTCGTTCTAGTATGGGACTCCTCAGCAGTGCGCATCCACGACCCCGCACCACCCGAGGCTCGAACCCAGGACCTACTGGATTCGCGCGCGAGCACTTAACCATTAGACCACTGAGCCGGCATCCAACATTGTTAATGTCTAACTTCAACCAATCCACGAATTTGCGCTACCGTACACCATTGTCCTCAGTGACTTCCTATCTCACAACAGACCTGGTTGATATTATTCCGTTGTATATACAAACTAAAAGTTAAGGTAAAGTAAAAGTTTCTAATAGTTTCAACTAATTATCTTGATTCAATGTTTGTTTCATGTAAAAAAATGTTTCATAACAAGTACACAATTTCTTAATGAATTAAGAAGTTATATATGAATGTCAATTTTTATTCTTTTAAGTTTTTCTCTTTAATACTCTATTTATAATCTTAGGGTTGATTGAAAGTATTACAATATTCAGATAATATTTAAAAGTTAATATTCATATAGATATAGTACTAATTAGTTTATTGATAGTAAAGAATCTTTTGACGTCTCAATGGTTAACTGTTCTTAGGATGAAATTGTTAGTCTTCATGACTATTTATTTATCTTAACTTTTTACTGTTCAAAAACTATTACTTACCTAGAATAAAGATAATAACTGTGTTTAATTAAGCACAATTCATTCTGTTTGTCAACATTTTTATCTTTTGATACTGATCTGTTTGAAATATAGATTTGATTTTTCTGTGTTTATTTAACTGGACACTTCATTTGAAATCCCATATACAGAAGTCGTAATCTGTTAAGTCAGCAATAGGTACTTTCTCTTGTATAACTCAAAAAAGTCTAGAACTCAGAACAAATGACTGTTTACCAACTTCTTGATTCAAATGAAATTTATCATGTGGATACATTTGATAATCAGTAATTTCTACGGAAATGAGAGAGACTTTTATAATGAATGGCATTAAAAGTATAAATTTATCAGATGTATCTTACTTTTACCTAGAACGATGTATTATTTGTAAATATCTTCTGTTGAAATATTCGGAGCTAAGCATTTTATCATATAGTTCCTGTGAAAAGTATTCAGACTGTTAATCGTTGTTGTAACTATGAAAATGATTGTAATAAGTAATCTGTTCGTCTTTGAAGTCTCTCCATAGCTTAAGCTCAAATATGTAATTCGTGGAAAAAGTAATTAGTGTTGACTAATTTCACCTATTTAACAATAAAAGCGAACGGTACTGAGTTCCAGAGTGAACATCAATTCTGAAATTCAGGTACATACAGTTGACGTGTCCCAAATAAAACGAAACACGCGTCCTGGATTCCATTGCTAGTCACTATCCATCTTCGCTTATAATGCTTATGAATTAAAGTGATATGGAGGCAATATGCACAGTATACACAGATGCCAATAAGAGACAAATCAACTGAAGTCCTAAACATCAATGGGAATATTCAAGTAAACAACACCAAGTGAATTTAAACTTCACCCGGTTACAAAAGCAAGTAGCTATCGGGAATCAGTATCCAAGTGAATAACACAATGACTTTTGAAGCGAACGGTACTGGGTTCGACTCCTAGAGTGAACATCAACTCTGAGATGCAGGTACATCCAGCTGACGAGTCCCAAATGGGACGAAACATGCGTATTGGATTCTACTGCTAGCCATTATTCATCTTTGATTATAATTACTTTATCTTTGTTGATAAATTTAAAGTGCTCATTTCAATAGATCTCTTTAGTAGGTCAAAAATTTATTGCTTAATAGTTGTTTCCCTTTAACGTGTTTCCCGACCGTAGCTGCTACCTTGATCGGGCTTGCCTATCGTGATGACCCAACCGAGCTATATTGGCTGGAACATATGTTCCTGTAGGTTCTACCATGCCAGGCAGGTCGATTGGAGAACGGTAAGACTAAAATCAGCAACTCAAGGTTTGATGGCGAAGTCGTACTGCTGACTGCAGAGGGATGTGACAGCAATAAGGTGTTTCCCTCGGACAACCAGCATCTGCAGCGATACTCACTTCTCACAAGGAAGGAAGGGGTTAGAAAGGGTCGACCTCACGGATTCCCGTCTCCAGCGTTAAGACATTTTGAAGAACGGAGCTAACACGTCAAAAACCTCCCACAAAAAGGCCGTGCACGACCAGCCTCAAGCAGTTATCCCTTGGGCTTTGCGGTCACACTCCCAGGTCGTTAAGGCCAACATTAATCCGACTTCTTTTTCAGGTTCCTCAAAAAATACCCTTCCACGGTATGGGCAGCCGGGAAGTGACACCAGCCCTCATCCCCGTAACAGCACACGACTGACTTTAACGCGTTTTGGTACGTCTTCGTTTGACTAATACATCGTAATTTGATATATAAATAAACTTATTAGATTCACTGAAATCATTCAATATGTATTTCTGGAGTTTTAAAAGTCTCTTAATGCAATTGAAATTGATTTAGTCATTTATCATATTTGTTATGATAATATCATGAATAAACAGCTATCAACATTGATATTCTCTTGTTTAAATGAATTCTTACATGAAGTTAGTAAAAAACATTAGGATTAAATCGTACTTCTTATTAAAGAATGACGACTAGATTAACTTCGATAATAAATAAAAAACAGTGAAATACTTGACTAAAAATATCACTTAGATAGAAACAGAGAATTTTTGTTCTTGTTTTTCTCAGTGTTAAAATTACATACCAAATATTATTTTCTATCACTTTTTTTCGTATAAACAAACGAATTAACTTTCCTAACTGTTACGTAATCTTTGATTTTATTTTTGGTACAATGTATTTTATTGTATAAATTAAAAGGTAATAATAGACATGTTGATTTGATGTGAATAACTAACCTAAACGAATCAATTTGAATATAAAATGTAGCCACCATATCGAATTATTCAATTCAGATACAGTGTAGTGATTCAAGCTTGAAATTCAAGACACCGTAAACTGTTAGACTGATAGATTTGTGATTATGTTTTTGCATCTCACCAACTATTAGAATTGTAATTCACTAGAATGTTTATTATATCCAATGAAACTGAAATAGAATTGTAGTGAACACAAACACCAGTGGGGACAATCGAATGTATTTAACACAAAATTACAGGACTTGTTAATAAAATCCAACAATCATAAAGAGAATGCTTAATTTGCAAAATGTCCATCAATTGTCTCATAGTGACTCAGACTTCATTGTTCTTGCATTTTCACACGAATCGCATTCTGTTTCCATTTTTTACTGTTCGATCCTCTTGTCTCTCTGCTGCCAGACATTCTGTTCAATAGTGACATCATCTACTACTTATGTCAATATAAGTAGCACATACCACAGAATGTACATCGAAACAAAAATAATGTTAGGTATTAGTCTGAAATAAAATATCATTTTGTAAAACTACTTAGATAAGATGTTTATTTTGTGATCACTATGTGTCTAGAAAACATTGAGATAAGAAAAACTTAACTTCTATTTTTAAAAAATGATTAATTATAAAGTGATTTTGTCGATTAAAAAAACAAAGAGCTTACAATGTGTCATCAATATCACAATCATAGTTTGAAACTTTTTGTTAGTATATGGCAGTACCCTTTCATAGAGTTAAATTGATAACATTCAAATCACATTTTTGGAATGATACCACTTTGAATTTGGTGGATAATAGTTTTGTAGGGTCAGTGAAATTCCACTGAGCCCAAGCCAAATCATCCTGCGGTTTGGTCATTGAATATCGAACAAATCATCAATCCTCGTCAAGGTCAAGGACAACTAACGCGCATCAGTTAATCGTATACCATGGACTGGCCCATGCGGTAGTGATCTTACTTTCGCTTGTATCTACCTTAACTAATATATTTCTGTAGTAACGTCCTCTGTGTTGTACAGTCTTTAAAGCATCTATGGTACGTTGATACGTCGATGGGGTAGTTCATGTCAGGTGCTGACCATGAGGTCTGACTTCGACAATAGCTAGTTTGTCACATCGTTCACGTCTAACTCGAGTAGGCCTCCAATCATTTCGACATAGATCATCTACGTTGGTGATCTACAGTTTTAACTTCAATTAACACTAGATTAAATTCAATTAATATCACTGTCAGTTTTATGTCAATGATTCAATTCAAAATTTCCTGGATCCATCATCTTCAGATTTTTAATAGAGCTTATGGAAAACTCTTTCTCAAAATAACTCATCAACGGTGAAAATCTTTATCAAATCACATATCTTTCAGTAAACCATGTGTTTAAAATAATCAAGTTGATAAATTTGGTTTTGAAATAGTATATTTAAATTTCATCATACATCAGTGTTTTAGCAAATAATTCTAATCTTAAAATGAAAAGTGATAATAATGCTAAATGAAGTGAATTATTGTTCAATCAACCAAGAAATTCATGTTTTCAAGATTCATAATGAGATATAATAACGAAATAATTAAAACTTGTTTTAAACATTCATTTAACATTTAAGAGACTATTAGAATGCTGCATTTAAAAATCTCAATCTTATACTACTTACATATTACAGACTGAATAGAAAAAGGTATATTTCAGCATTCATTTATTATTGAGAGCATTATATTATTAAGTATAATAGAACTAAAAAGGTGTTTCAACGTTTTTATTATAAAATTAGTTTCTATCTTAATGTGATTAAGCTGCAATTAATGTACTACACTCTAATGAACGTAAATGACTTTTCTGAGTTATACATTCATTTATTAAGTAAATCATAATAATGGATAACATGCTTGCTGGTAATGCTCTTTAAAACGTTTGATTTTTAAAACTGAATGAGATACTAGATTGGATATTGTTTAAAAAATAATACTGTATTTGTCAATAATTCGGATTTCAATATGAATTGATACGATTAGTCGATCACTTCCGATTGATTTGTCAAACAAGGAACCCCTTACTAATAATAATCATCATGTGCTCACTGGTGACTGGCATCAAGAGGTATTTCCTGCAGTTCTAGTGAGAAGCGGTAACCAGTGGAGATCAACTGGGTCTGTTGTGAGATAGTAACTTCATGAAGATGATCGTGGATGGTGACGAAATGTCATGGATTGGTTGAAGTTAGATATTAACACCATCGAATACCGGCCCAGTGGTCTAGATGTTAAGCGTTCGCGCGCAGGACCGACAGGTACTGGTATCGAATCTCAAGGGTCTGGATCGTGGATGCGCACAGCTGAGGAGTACCATACTAGGACAAAGCGGTCGTTCAATGCTTCCAGGTTTTCCATGATGATCTAGCTTCGGTTAACTCATGAACTCAACTATTAAACAAAGAACTGTTACACATTGTTCAGTGTTATATTTTTTATCCTAAACATATGTATGAGTTATTTTTGAAAAAAAAACGAGACACAGGGAATAATTAAATATTTGATCTCTGATAATAATTTACTAGTATTTGTTTAATATTAGAATATTTACAATCAAGAATTTTATAAATGATTATGTTAACTTGTATAGTTATAAGTTTAGGAATAAAATTTATGGTGGGAACGTGAGTTAAACACCATAGTATATGTTGTCATAATATTATGAACATAATGAAATCATGTGAAGATCATCCGTAAGAGCAACCATCCAAGTGAACAATAAATTGAATACAATAATAATTGATAGTAACATTAAAATAATTAATGGTTTATTACGACAAAGCGAATAAAAAGAATGTGTAACAATGATGTTAATTCAATGATTAATGAAATACAATTCCATAGTGTGATATTATTATTGTGAGAATAAGATTAAGGTTTGTCGATTAGGTTAGAAATCAATTTAAAGAAATGCGGTTATTGAATTGAATGTTGGTCGTAACTACTAAATCTCAATCAATATAGTATAAAATCGATTGTTAAGAAACATGTAAAACAAAATGTCTATGAACCAATGCAGGCGATCAATTAATCCCCGAAAGTCAATAATTTGCAGACAATAAAGTTCATTACAGTTGTAGATAGAAAATAATCACTATGAATTAAAATTTTAGTCAATAAACAGTTCATTTTTAAAATATTTAAGCTCTAGTTAAAATTGTAGCCAACTTATTCGTGTAGATCAACAACGTAGATTATCTTTGTCGAATGATTAGAGGTCTACTCGAGTTAGATGGGATTGATGTGACAAACCAGGTAACTTTGAAGTCATACCTTGCGATCAGTATCTAACGTGGATCACCACTTCGATATATCAAAGTATTATGACTTCTTTGAAGACCGTATAACACAAAGGACGTTATTATAGAAATATATTAGTGAGAATGAGTACAGAGAAGATAACGAAACCATCACCGCAAGTGCTAGTCCATGGCAAACGATTAACTGATGAGCGTTGTTTGTCCTTAACCTTGACATGGATCGATGATTTTTTCTATATTCACTTACCCAAGTTCCGAATGATTTGGCTAGGGCTCTGTAACGTTTCAATGGCCCTACATTCCCGATCTCAATCACATATGTAATCAAAAATATTAGTATATAAATTGATCAGTAATTTTTTTCATTTAAAAATGATTTTAGGCAAATATAACCTACATTAAGATCAGTTCATTCAAAGTCTCTAAATTAAATTTACAAAATTATCTTAGATTTATTTAAAACTTCTTATAAGGAGAAAAGAAAGAAAAGAAAAGAAAACATTAAAATAATTCCAAGAATACATTTATATAGATTTAAATATACAGAAGATTGAAAGCTATACAGGTTAATAAATTAGAAATGTTCATGTATACATTCGAACTAAATACTTATATATCTGAATAGTTTTAAACAAATAGAAATATAGTATTCAAACTGTTTAAACATAAGTGTTAGACTATATATATGGAATTCAATGATGTGTACTATTTCTATTTCCTTGTATCAATATTTGACCTCAACATCTGAGGGAAAACACGGAATTCAATGGACATCTCAGAACCAATTAGACGATTTGGACTTCGCAGTCGACCTAGCCATCCTATCCCACACACACGAACAAATGCAGATAAAGACAGTGAGTGTAGCAGCACTCTTTGCATCAGTAGGCCTCAACATACACAAGGGGAAAACCAAGGTCGTCAAGTACAACACGGAGAACACCAATCCAACCACACTTGATGGCGAAACTCTGAAAGATGTAGAATCCCTTACATACCTGGGAAGCATAATCGATGAACAAGGAGGTTCAGATACAGATGTAAAGGCGAGAATTGGCAAGGCAACGGCAGAATTCCTACAATTGAAGGACATATGGAATTTAAAACAACTCTCAACGAATATCAAAGTCAGAATCTTCAATACGAACGTCAGGACAGCTCTACTGTATGGAACAGAAATTTGGAGAACTACTACAACTATCATCAAGAAGGTAAAAGTATTTATAAATGATTGTCTACGCAAGATACTCAACATTCATCGGCCAGATACCATCAGCAACAGCTTTCTGTGGGAGAGAACAAACCAACTTCCAGCTGAAGAGGAAACTAGGAAAAGACGATGAAAATGGATAGGACATGCATTACGCAAATCGTCAAACTTCACCATGAGTCAAGCCCTAACTTGGAATCCTGAGGGAAGGCGAAAAAAAGGAAGGTCAAAGAACACATTTCGTCAGGATATAGAATCAGATATGAAAAGGATGAATAACAACTGGAAGGAGCTGAAAAGGATTGCCTAGGACAGGGTTGAATGGTGAGTGCTGGTGAGCGGCCTATGCTCTTCCACGAGGAGTAACAGGCGTAAGTAAGTATACCAATATTTATCTCTAACATTTGAAATGATCTTTAAATTTACATACCTAATAAAGTTACTCAAACAAGTTATACGGAAAGTATATCATTTTTTTAGTATTAATATAGATTTTATTACAGATAAACATGTCAAGAATTCTACTCAAATAAACATTCCACTTATTTACTTTCAAATGGTTAAAGAAGCTTTGTATAATGAAACAATATGATAGTAGACAGTTCACTAATTCACATATTATCATTTTCTTCATATTTTCGCTTATTTTCATGTTAAAAAATGTTCTTTGCACTATTTCGTTTGGATATTTTTGTTATATAAAAAATGTAGCTTAATTGTTGTTTAGGGAATTATGTATATTCAATGCTATACAAGTTTAGATATTGATTTCTGTAAACTTTCAGTTGATGTATTTTACTATTTTAGGTTATTTTAATGGATTCTAAATTACACGTACTACACATGATCCGATCTGCGCCTGATGCAGATGTTAAGGCGCGGATGGGCAAAGCAAGAGCAGCATATTTACAACTGAAGAACATCTGGAACTCAAAACAACTGTCAACCAACACCAAGATCAGGATTTTCAATACAAATGTCAAGACAGTTCTACTGTATGGGGCGGAAACCTGGAGAACTATGAAAGCCATCATCCAGAAGATACAGGTATTTATTAACAGTTGTCTACGCAAAATACTTCAGATCCGTTGACCGGACACTATTAGCAACAACCTACTGTGAGAGAGAACAAACCAGATCCCAGCGGAGGAAGAAATCAGGAAGAAGCGCTGGAAATGGATAGGACACACATTGAGGAAAGCACCCAACTGCATCACAAGGTAAGCCCTCACATAGTCATTATGACAAATTGTTAAAAATCAATCATTTCACTTACCTTCTGTTACATCTTTTTTATTGAATCCTGTGTTTTCAGTAGGTTTCAATTATATTTATAAATAACATTTGAAAATAATTGTGAAGAAAATGAACTTGGAATCAGTCAGATTTATGTGATCTTCTTAATTAATGAACGGTAATACTTGACGTAATATACATATGAAGGTAATTTATTTCAAAGACTGACTTTTGCTAGACGATCACCGAAAAATAAAGTAGTATTGGAGAATGGTTTCTTTTTACTATAAGACATTTCAACAGAGCGTACATATGACATCATAAGAGACTGAACTAAAAGCCTACATCCGTCAATGTAAGAAAGTTATGTTTAAACTATGGCGGGTCATAATACATGTATAAAATTTGCGTTTAACACTAGATTCAGATGTTAAGCAACTATTGTTATATCCTAATGAAGATCAAATGATGGGGAATTTTTGAAAACTATTTATTGACTTTATGTATATATACGAGGACGAGACTGCCGTCTAGTGCTACCAGGTTGACTCATGAATTCAACTATTTAATTAATATATATAATCACTATTTAAATCATCATAAAAAGTTATTATAAGAAGTCATTAATTGAGTAGTTCAACACAATATTGAAGATAATTCTGAATAAGTTAAGATTAGTAAATAAACATATATTTGATAATAGTCAATTGCTTTAAATATGATCATCTCTAATGCATATATCTATACACATATATTAACAAATATAGAGAATTTAGATCACAAATACAATATCTGAATCATCAAAAAGATTGATAAATATTACAATACATGGATATTGATAAATAAATTCATTATAATAAAAATCATTTTATATAAACTTTCTCTTCTTAACTCTCTAATTCATTTAGTAACTACATTTAGTCACTACTCATTAGATTCAATTGGCTCAGTACTAATTAACGTTATTAAATTTTCTAATAATCACGTTCATCATAGGGTTGTTTTTTTTTAAATTTTTAAACCTTAAACAAAATGATGCCCTCAAATATATTCGAACAAACATTAATAAAGATCGTGGAATAATGATGATAAAACAAAGGTTTTATCATTCAACTTTAATACAATAGTTGATTGATGTTATATATACAGTGTAATATATAATACACATGTATCTAAAATAAAAATACTGAATATTTAACGGCTCATAAAACAAACTGATTATTGAATACAAAAAAGTCGGCTTATAGAATATATCCATATTATTGCTTGAGATGACACAAGTTAATCAGTGTACATTTTAAACATTAAATAAATTTATCATGATTTCGAATAATTAAACTTGTAAATACTCTCGAGTCAAATATCAATAGAATAAAAAACGAAACAAAAATTTTATTTAAAATATTCAATTTATGATAAATAAAATATAACTTCATCCCATTGCACAAATAGGTGGCTATGAGGACTCAATAGCTAAGTAGATAATGTGATAGCGTTTGAAGTGAACGGTATTGGGTTCAAATGCCAGAGTGAACATCAATCTGAAATGCACGTACATACAGCTGACATGTCCCAAATAAAACGTAACACGCGTCCTGGATTCGATTGCTAGTCACTATCCATCTTTGCTTATAATGCTTATGAATTAAGGTGATATACATATTTGCCATTAAGAGATTAATCAATTGAAGTCCTAAACATCAATGGGAATATTCAAGTAGACAACACCAAGTGAATATAAGTCTTAAGTTCATATTTAATTTTAAAGATTTTTTGTTTCTTAAAAAAATGAAAGGAATGCATGGGAAGAATTTACATTTCATAGTTGTAATTTGTAGTAAACAGTCATTGTTACTATGATATAATAATGTAAAATGGTACTGAAAATCAACATTAAGCAAGAGGTATATCCTGGAGTTCTAGTGATAAGCAGTGACCAGTGGAGTTCAACCTGGTCTGTTGTGAAATAGTAACTCACTGATAACAGTAGTGGATGTGTCGCTCAATTTTGTGGGTTGGTTGAAGTTAGACATTAACACAGTTGGATGCCATCCAACTCAGTGGTCTAGTGGTTAAGTGCTCGCGCTCGAGATTGCTATGTCCTGTGTTTGAATCTCGATGGTTGGGATCGTGAATGTGCACTGCTGAGTAGTCCCACAATAAGACGAAATGGCCATCCAGTGCTTCCAGGTTACCCATAGTAGTCTAGCTTCAAATGACTCATGATCTCATCTGTTGAAATAAGGAAACAATGAAACAGCAAAACCTTTTCTTAGAACTGTTCATTAATTTTTTTAACATGATATCAGTTCATCAACTATGGAATGGGGAGTTTTATCGAACAATATCAACTTGTATAAATGGTTTTTTTCATTCGGATTACAATAAATATGATATTGCAATGTAATTTGTTATTTTATCAATACTGATTAAAACTCTTATATAATATGTCGTCAATATAAATTTCAATTGTATTATAGTTTTTAATATTGAAATCATGAAAAGAGATGTAAATCATCATTGTTTTATAATCACTATTTAACATAATCATTTAATACGATCAATAAACTAAAGATAACATTAACAAAATGTTATTCGTTAAAACATCTCAAGTATTAACCTACAATTGACTAATTCTGTCTATTTAATTGACAAACTAGTTGTTGTCATCAGAACTATCAATTACAAACTAATTAAATATCAAATGGGTTTTGTGGATATTATAGTAATTCCAATGATCACGATCATGAGTCAGTTGAAGCTAGATCACCATGGAAAACCAGGAAGCACTGGACAGTCGAAACCAGCAGGTCCTGGGTTCGAAACTCGCAGGGGGCGAGGTCGTGGATGCGCACTGCTGAGGGGTTCCACAATAGGACGAAACGGCCGTCCAGTGCTTCCAGGTTTTCCATGGTGGTTTAGCTTCAACTGACTCATGATCTTAATCATTGGAATTACTATAAACTAATGATTTGTTTTAAATAACATTTTCACGAAATAAGCTTGAAACTCTATTAACAAGTCCGTCAAAACAATAGAAATAAATAAACTATTAAGTACAAACTGCTTTTCAATGCACTAATAACGAATAAATATAATCTAAGAACCTAATTATCACAAATCAATAGTATTGGACGTGATTATAAACAATCCAGATGTTCTCAAATAAGTTAATACCGAAATTGAGTTAATATTATTTAGACTCTCTTGAACAAAATGATGAACACGTAAATATGATAAAACGCACTAACTAATGTATGGTTATTTAATAGTTGAATGCATGAATCAGTTAAAGCTAGACCACAATGGAAAACCTGGAAGCACTAAACGGCCGCTTTGCCCTAGTATAGGACTCTTCAATAGTGCGCAGGACCTGTCGGTCTCCATGGTGGTCTAGCATGAATTAACTCATGAATTCAACTAGTAAATTACTATAATATACACAAACCCCTCTCTGATTAGTCATTTGTCCATATTTTCAAATACTAGGTGAATTGACATGAATAACTATAATTGATATTGATGAAAAGGAAAATATATATTGATAGATCATGTTGAGACATTCTTTCCAACTTGGTTTTACTGAACAATATACATACAATTAGTTGCATTTTTTTGGTAATATCAACTCTCTTGGAAGGGATTTAAATAATATCCACTTCTACAAGGGTAACTGCATAAAATTTGACTGATAATATCGTAATCATTCAACATGTGGTTTCTGTTTTGACTGAGTGACATAATGATTTTCGAAAAGTATTATACTGTGTTTGAGTTTCCATAATCCAATAAAAGAATATCAAACCAACAAGTTGCCCGTTAGAACAGTCACATGTCCAATATTTTGTTGTTTTACATTACTTAAAGTGCGATCAATGCATCAGTCCCACATTTAACCACCTGATAACATAATAAGATCCCTCTTTGTATTCTTTAAGAATATTCTATGGGTTGAAGTCGATTAACAAGATTAAGATAAAACTTGAATCTTGGTTGAACGTGAATCCTGATACTGATATTCACGATTCCGTCAGCCAAACATCTACATTTTCAATTCACTGTGGAACTGATAAAAAATCCATTAAGTAATTTTTCCATCATTTTGTCTGAGACAAAAGAAAAACAAAGAAATTAGATGGTTACTTGTTAACCAATTCATTCGTAAATTTCTATTAAATGTAGTTCTTCTATAATTTTTTTATATAGACCTCATTTCAAACTCACTAATAGTTTTTATTACCTTTTATCATTCATTCATTTATTTGTTTGACTATAAATTTATCGCTCAGTTTTGTATCAAAGCATGTCCTAGTTATACAACTAGTGAGCTGTATAAATAATAATTCTGCGATGGTGGAGAAAATTTGTAGCTCAGGTGGATGATTTTGGTGGCATTTTGTTCTCTGAGCTGGATGGTTTGGTCGTGGAGCTTTCATCGTTCTTCTGAACGATATCATCAGCACAAACCATCCAGCTCAGAGAACAAAACGCCACCAAAATAATAATTCGTTAAGATTTGTCATTTCGATTACATCATATTGCATGTTACGTAAGACTATTATTTTAAGTTTGCTTCTGGTGTTCTGATAAGAGATTTAAGAACGTGGAGCACTTGTTGACTTATCAATTGTGTGATTAACAATTTGGATTGATTGTCAGTGGTATAGACAAAGACCATTCTTGATTTATTTAACTTGTATGAGTTATAATTAGTTTAGAAAGTACATTGTGATTTACCTAACTATTATTATAATTTACGTCTAACATGAGGAAAACATCTGCTAATTGAATTAGGCGTTACTAAATTCTACTAATATTCAAAATCACAATATGTTTATATTCTAGAATTGAATGTTTTAAATTTGACTGTATTACAGATTGAGGCACATCCATCATTATCTACATACTTGAATCTAATAAACCAAATTCGCATTGATGATAATGATTTCCATGAATTAAATGACAGCTCACCATTGTTTTAAACCATATCATTTTTATGCGTCCATGTTTTTTTATTCCAGTATACGACAAAATATTATGTTTCTAGAATTTGATCTTAAGATTGTTCTGCTGTCATTTAGTTGATTGAAACATTTATCAGACAATGATCATGGTTTTTTTTGTGTTCTTTAAACTGTCTTCATTATCATGCATAGCTATAATTTATACACAAATATAGATACCAGTTGTATTTTAAAGTGTATTTGAACTTGAAAAAACTTAATCGTGTTGTCTTAATACTAAACTCATAGTACGATTTATTATCTAGTAGATGTGCATGTGAACAAAGAATATACTTGATAACTTAATACTTTCATAGCTACGAAAATAAAAGTTTGACATTGAAAGTACCGGTTATATATTTTTATAATTACCAGTTTCAGAACAGTTTTGGCTTTCAACATATATCAAATGCTGCAATGACAGCCTAAACCTCGGTAGAAAATTAATTTTTGTTTCAATGAAATCAAAATCAGTAATCTAATAAATAATTGATTTCTTATGTACTTTTAAACAAGATGGCTTATAAAATCCAACTTGGAAGAAACTGAGTATGAAATCAACTTTCTCATTAACATCATGCTCCGTTTCATAATAAAGAAAATGGCTTTTACTTCAAGCCTTCTGACTTTACAACGATTACTAGTGAAAAGGGTTGTATTCAATAGTAGGGACGGGAAATTTGTGACCGAAATCAAAATCTAAAAAGGACAAAATTGCAAAATGACCTTATTTACCCAATTTTTCAAACTTTCAACCATCTAGTTTATTTCCTATAATGTAAGTTAAATGTAAGGACGTTGTCGCGCTCAGTTAATAATTAAACTTACTCAAAGTTCTTTAGGTAATCATTTTCTCTAGAAATAAATTGATATACTGAAAACCTTATAAAATAACTGGTTGAGTCGTGGATATATGAATATATGAACCGGTATGTTATGACTACAATTACTTAGTTTTTTGCTTTTAAAATACATGAAAGTAAGTAGTCTTTGACCTGAATTGACCTCAAAAAAAAATTTAGTTTCTACCTATTTGATTCCTGTAGAAAAATAAAATTTGAATTGATCTATGGTATGTAATTTCTATAATTTGGTACAAAATATGAAATTAATAGCTCTGTAGTTCAATAATTATACAGAGATTTGTAGATTCCATTATAAACCGTATAATGTTATCAATAAATCATAATACTGTACAGATATGTATACTTTAGTAGATGAAAGATAGTTTAAAAATGGGTTTTTATCACTTAATTATCAGTTCATTTTATCAATAGAGTTATTAGTGTTTCAGTTATTGGCTCTTATAGATTGCATAATTTTCAAAAATGTTATCTATGATGTAACAAAACAAAGACAATATTGAATATATTTATATTCCATGTAGAATCTAACCTTTCTGCTTACCTATTTTGAGGTGAACGAAACTATTAATGCACTACTGGACCTATCTCTTAATTTAATGAGTTAACAAAGGTAAACTAATATTCTATCAACAATGAATAGTAAATAATTACACCAAAACCGTAAGTAACGATTATACTATAAAATTCATAATAAAGACAACATACATGGATCTGATAATTTAATTTAATACTCAAACTATTTCAAATCTTTATGTTCATGTCATTTAATTGAATTTAAATCTTCTCACACTAACAGAACCATTTGTTTAGCTGGTAGTCTATAATCCATGTCCTATCAATATATAGCTATTCCTGATTGTCGAGTGTTCTGATGATCACAGTAACTGGCTACTCAGTAGTTACTGATTTCTTATTTGCTTCGTTCTATCGATCGAGTTTCACTTTCCTCAGTAGTCTAGATGGTTTGCGTGTCCATTGGTTGCAATGTAACAAAAGGAGGCCATTTACTCCTCTTTTGTGCTCACTGGCATTCATCAACAAGACATGTCTACAAACTGAAGAGAAGTAATGCTCCCTGTGGAATGTGAACCCACGTAAATCGTTAAGTGTCTATCATCCTTAAATTTTATATAAATATAACACTGGTTAGAACTGATTGATCCGTCAAAGTGTCTCAGTTCTAAGGAAAGTCATATTTTACATATGCAGTGCAGTGACAACTTCTGTAACATTAGGTTGCATTTGTTCAAATTTAGAAATATTTCGGATATGCTGAGCTACCAACTATTGTTCTAGTAGATTCAGTGGACCAGTGATAAGATAAATTATAAAAAAAGTGTACTACTTAAGATTACATACAAAACTGATGATTCCTTTTATTAAAAGAATGTGCCTGTAGTTAACTTCGTCTGTGGCACTTCTAGGGCTACTGCCGGTCCCAAGCCCGGGTAACAGAGGAGGGTCAGGCGTGGGGTCGGCAACCCCATCATACGGAATTCATAAGACGGACTACGGTGCAAAGTGGTGCATGAAGGACAGCTCACAGACGCATTACATGTGAGGACAAGTGTCAGACAAGGATTCTTGCTCTCTCCCCTTCTCTTTCTTTTGGTGGTTTGCTTGTTTATGAATATCTCGACCCAGTGGAGTTCATTTCAAACGCCATCGTGTTAACATCAACTCTGGGATGCATGTACATCCACTTGACCAGTCCCAGACAGGAAGAAATCCATGTCCTGAATTTTACTGTTAGCCATCATCCATCTCCGCTTATAAAAGCAGAATAACCATTTGAATAAGAGAGGTTATTGCCGTCAAATGCAAGCGAATATTTCACAGATATCTAACAGACTAGACATATAGTAATATTTATTGGAAAAGCATTATTTTCCAAAATGTTTTCAATCTACAATATCACATTTATTCCAACTTACAGCAAAAAAACAGTTTTATATTACATGTTTGAAACCAAATATTCCTAGTTATTAATGGTTAATGATAAGCAGTTTCATATGAATAAACAGTCTCTTTATACCTTAAATATGTTGTACAAGATATTGAAAAATGGTTAGAAGTATGTTCTATTTACAAACAACTAGATAACCAAACAGCTCATAACCACAGATAATAATACATACCGGGAAAGAGTATACAATTACTAATATACATTTAATGTATTAACTAAGATACTTCAAAACAATTTAGTCAAAATAAAGTTATTTTATCTCGTTTTTCTGTCTAAAAATCAGATAATTATATCTGAGTGGACAAACTCATTTGTAAGAAATTCAATTAAAGATAGTAGTAAAATAAGCACCGACACCTACCAACACGCTGCATGAAAATGATCCATATAAGTAATGATACCAATTTCGATATCAATCAGTTGTTCTTAATTTTGATAAACTAAGAATAAGAATTTAATAGAATAATCCAAAGGGATTTGTTTTACTTATTTATTCGGAACCTAAAACACTTTTATCGGTTACTGAAAAAACTGATACTCATACTATGTCGTACTTACGCCTGTTAACTCTCATGGAGGAGCATAGGCCACTCACCAGCATTTTCCATCCAACTCTGTCCTGGTCAGTCTTTTCCAGTTGTTTCCAGTTGCTATTCATCCTTTTCATGTCTGCTTTCAATTATCCACTCAGTATGTACTTTGACATTCTTTTTCGTTTCACTTCAGGATTCCAAGTTAGCGCTTGCCTCGTTATGCAGTCTTATGATTTGCGTAATTTGTGTTCCATCCGTTTCTAAAGTCGTTTCACAATTTTCTCCTCAACTGGAAATTGGTTTGTTCTCCTTCACGATTATATATATATATATATATATATATATATATATATATATTATATATATATATATATATATATATATATATATATATATATATATATATATATACCGTGTAAACCCGGTAGTGTTTACACGGTACTTCTAAGTGGAATAGAAGATATTGTAGATATAGATTAAATGCATGTTTTAAAAGCATGCGGATAGTGGACACAGTATGTATATGGAAAATTCTTTTGAAATAATCAATAACTGTACAAGCTGGAACTTAACGCTCTTCGATAAATCTACAACCAACATAAATAGGAAACCAGTTACTGCTTTTTTGTACATTATTTAAAAGTTTTGGAGTTAGAGACTTTAGAATTCAGTTATTAAGATGTGTATTTCTACAATTGTCACATTATTCATACCTTCGACAAAAACATGCAGATTACAATGGTCTTGTTTTTGACTATACTCTTCCTACTCATCATGTAACTCAGAATACAAGTTTCTACTGACCTTCTTTACTTCTGCTTTCATTACAACAATTTACATACGTTTAGAGTTTAAATGATCGTTTCTTGTGAGAACTTGCAATTTCAATTAAAAACCTTAGATTAAACATTTTACTTCTTCTTTCTTTCTTGATGGTTACCACCTAGGCAGTTTATCGGGTCGTTTTTTATCAAAGTTCATTTTTACGAGATAGGGTTGCTAAACTAATTCCCACTCTTCTTCCTTCTTTGTTCAGGCTTGAGACATGCATCAACCCTAAAGGAGTTTGTTTGAGTAGTAAATGATGTATATTATAATTTCAGTTAACAAACCTTACAAAAGGAATTTCGCTTGAATCAAATCTTACCAGTATACTTTTTATGAGATCGTTATTCTATTAAGTGATTTGGGTCTATCTCCAAGATACCATTAAATTAAGCTCCATCCTAGTGACCACTCATCGTGATATCATGATACTTGGGGAAAGTGATATGAATCTGAGTTGACTAATGTCATATGGAGAGAAGTTAGCACTAAGATAATCGGTAAGTGATTTACGTTCTGTGAGATTGACATATTCGTTCTGACTGATTATCAATGTTCTATTTGTTTTATTCTCAATACTGATCAAAATGTCAACATGACTACTAGTTTAACTCGATATCGAGTGTACTATAAATAGATGTTAAGAGGTTTCAGTCATTCAACAAGAAATCTTGAATAGTTCACACGTATTAGTTTGAATTTTATTTAATCAGTAGAATAAATCTCATAGTACATTCACGTGATATCCATGTATATAAGCCTAACTTGAAAATAAATGTATAAAAGGTGATTAGTATATACTTACACAAATATTACCTTCAGTTTTTAGTTATTACACGGCAAAACTCATAATTTTTATCACCAACCATGAATCTAAGATACATTGACATAACAGATATCTAAGTCGTTTGCTCATAACTATACAACTGAATTTCCATTGTCCAATCTATCTATCATACTATCTTCCTAATATATCACAAAATCACATTGAATTCCAACAAGAAATTCAGATATTCTTGTTTCAAATTATATCCAGTAGTATGATGTTAACAAAAATTAGTGATTAGAATGTAATACGATTTAGATCATTTGTATATTTTTTACTATAAAAATTAGGGATTTTGATTTACTGATCATTAGTTTTATCAAATTTCCCTAGATCAAACCTATTTTGTTATACTGCTTGTCATCAGTTCTTAGAGCTCTAGAAATATCTGAAAACTATTCTGATTATAGTAATCTACAAAATTTTCAGCAACTTAATGTTATATTTTGACCTATGATAGGAAAAAAAACATATAATTTCCCTTTACATAAGTACTAGAATGCTTAATTTCATTTACCCATTGTTCAATACGAATATTACCCTTACGTCATTAAAAATTTATATATCGAGGGGAGTTTTCTTTATCAATTACTTGATGGATATATTTAAGATGAACTGGATTATTTAATGCTTGAATAAAGTTTAGATTTATTCTACAATACTTTCCTGTATACAATATATATATATATATATATATATATATATATATATATATTACATAAGCCCCCAAATGCCCTGGTACGGCCAAGAGTGGGGAGAGTCCGCTCTCCCTCTCGAAATTCTCTCACATGGTCACGAGTATATAGCCTCTGCCAGGGAAGTCCTACTCACTGCCTTCTCGTGGCGGGGTTGTTAATTACGAAGTTGAGAAAACAAAAAGCGAATATCCAACGCATTAATCGGGTTGGTAGAAACGGTGAGTCCACCTAAGGGAGTTGGAAAACCTGATTCCAAATCAATGGTGTACATGGGCTCTAGGATCCTGAAGGAACAAATGACGTATGAACCAATCGTTGATCATCGGCTACCATGGGACTGCATTTCCTTACATTGCTCCACTGCCTTGTGGATCAGACCTTCAGGTCAAAGGCTCCGGGTGTGGCCTTCTAAAAAAAAATCACCTGCTCCGGTTTGGGCACATGGGCAGTATCACAGACATTACACAAATCTCATTTGATTTGTGTGGCGCATATGTATTCGGTACCTCTTTGTACCATTATCTATGTGTTAAAATAAATAAATAATAATAAATAACATTACATAAACTATTATTTATTTAAACTTAATTATTAATAATACATAACCAATTTGTATATGCATAGATGACCTGATCAAATGGATCATAATCAACTAATATCAGTTCATTTGTAAACATAAATGAACAAGTGTAAAATGATTCATTTAGATCATTTAATTTTTTTATATATTTTTTTCTCTATGTTACATAAATTATAAACTATCGTTTTATCACTCACTATAAAAATTCACTTCTCTTTTAATTATTTATGTTATACCTTTTTTTGTTTCGTTTATATATTTTACATTATGGTATACATTTGAATGATATTTGAATGTAATATGTTTTTTAAGGTCATAACAATTGTAGTAATCTTTTTTTTTTCGAAATTTGAGTCAATATGATTTTATTTAATTATTTCAAAATAAGCATTACTGTTGTGGTGTGGGTTACTTATATACACATAAGTAGTATATAACGATGGTCAGGTATAGAATGTATTTCAGTAGAAGATTGATAAGGAAAGAATGAAAAAAGAATGCAGTTTGTATGTAAATGCATAAACAATGAAATCTGAGACAAGGAACTGATATTCGCTAAGGAACAGTCAAGTCTGAAACGATAGATTGATATTTTGAAAACAAACTATTTACTATATGATTCACTTGGTATTGCTTTACTTGAATCTTCTCATTGAGGTTTAGGATTGCAATTGATCCGTCTGTTATTGGCATATGTGCATACTATGCGTATTACCTCGATATCGCCTTAATTCATAAGCATTATAAGCAAAACTAGATAGTGGCAAGCAGTGGAATCCGGGACGCGCGTTTCATTGTATTTAGGACTCGTCAGCTGGACTTATCAATTGCAGTCCTAAACACCAATGGGAATATTCAAGTAAAACAATACCAAGTGAATTAAACTTCACCCCATTTCACAATCAAGTGGTTATCAGGACTCAGTAGCTAAGTGGATCACGTGATGGCGTTTGAAGCAAATGGCACTGGGTTCGAGTCTCAGAGTGAACACCAACTCTGAGATGCAGGTACATCCAGCTGAAGAGTCCTAAATAGGACGAAGCGCGCGTCCTAGATTCCACTGCTAGTCACTATCCATCTTTGCTTATTTACTACATGGTTCTCAGATTTTACTGAGATGCTCTGTAATTTCGTGTCAAATCCATTCGAGTTTTATCGTTCGTGTTTTTGTTCACTTCACTGTTACTGACAGTGATAGATTCCAATATTTATTGACTTCAGCTTTTAAATTATAATTAGTTTTAAATACTTGAAATTAGTTGGAGAAAAAAGATATTCATCAATTAATTACACAACTGATTTATGTAATACTACTGTTGTAAGATCAAATAAATGAAATTAAATCAAATAGGAAACACAAATAACTACATATTCGTGACAGGTTACATCATTCAGTAAATAGATGTTTTTTTTATTTTTTTGTATCTTTGATAAGCGTCAAATAACCACCACAACAACAAAAACAAGATATCCAATAGAAGTTGATCTATTTCATTCGATAAATCAGTGGATTAATAATTGAAATAACTATGACACTTTGCCTTATATATATAATATTACCTAATTTTAGTCGCTCAAAAGCACAATAAATTATAACATTTAAGTATGATGCTTTACAGATTACAACAGTAAAACATGTTATATATACCCTTTCATAATTTCCACATAAAATAATACTATTTTCTTTATTGAATTTAATAATAAAGAACAAAATATCATTATTTGAGTAAATCATTCATAAAATATAAACGACATTGATAAATGTGTTCTTTGTAATCACTTATATAATGTTTTTACTTTATTATAAAACTCACCTTATTATCTAGTTATTGCACTAACGATATTATTGATAAAATCAACAACAAAAAATCTTAGGTTACTATGCAATAAACTTTTCTTACAAAGAGTTGCTTAGACAGTAAATGCTATAATTATGTAAAACAAAAAAAAAACACACAAAAAACTGTTTTATTAATAAATACTATATAGTTAATGTTGTATACTTGACTACTAATTGTTTGAAATTACAACTCTTTTTTTCTTAAAAAAAAATTCATTAAAAATAAATATTGACTATTGAATAATCTTTTATGTTTTACTTGTTATTGTATCCTTATTATACACATATTCTTTATTATCATAACACTCACTACATGTGAATATTTTTAACTAATTAGCACTTTTAAAATCATTTAATTTTATTATTTCATTAACTAATATTAGTATGATTATAATAATCTTCTATAAAGAAATCATATTTTTAGTGAATAGTTATATTGTGAATGTTAGTTTATCATGTTTCATTATCTGACACTGTTGAGTATTCATTTGGAGTTTTGTTTTTTTTTCACTTCAGTTTTATATAACCAAGCGCATATGGCCATTTCCAGGGAAGTTCTACTCACTGCCTTTTTTCATCAGGATGTTGTTTACAAAATTGAGAGGATGAAAAGCGAATATCCAATGCTTTAATCGGGCCGGTGAACACAGTGAGTCCACCTAGGGGAGTTGGAAAACCTTGATTTCAAACTAATGGTGCACATGGGCTACATGAGCCTAAGAGAACAAATGATGTATGAACCAGTTGTTGGTCACCGGCTACCACGAAACTGCATCTTCTTACGTTGATACACTACCTTGTGGATCAGACCTTCAGGTCAAATGCTCTGGGTGTGGTCACCTAAGAAAACCATCTGATTCGGTTTGGGCACACGGGTAATATCTTAGCCCTCACATAAATAAATAATAACTGCTACTGGCCTCATTGTTGTTGTGTGGCGCATATGTATTTGGTACCAATGTTCATGTGTTCAAATAAATAAATGAACCGCAAAGTGACAAAAATAATTATTAATTAAATGTTCAAAAGCGGAAATCAAAGCACATATTTAAGACATTCAAATACTTTTTTTTCAGTACCATATTTGGTAGTTTTATCATTGGTGACAGATTGAATCAGTCACTTTTAATCATTTTATCTCTTCCATAAAACAGTGGGAAATGGAGTTGATCTGAAAAATGTGACGTATTTGCGCTATACGTTTAGAACAATCTAGTCACATATATACTTGTCAAGGTATTTTATATGAAAATTAATAGAGGCCAATTAAATGAGGGTTCAAGTAAAGCAAGTAAGAATTGTTAATAAAGGAGAAAGAAAAAAATTAACATAGTGTGGAAAGAACAATAAATTATCACATTACCCCAGGCCATAAAATTACTTAATGATCACCACGGTAAATTCAAGATTACGACAAATTTATTTCTGTACACATAAGCGGGGTTTGAATTTTCGAATACCCAAGGCTACTATAAACTGAGAGTTCATCCTTGACAACTTCTTTACAACATTTAAAAATTTGAATTGATGTCAGTTCTGTGCGTCCTACTATCGATGTATATTGTTTTCTACTTCCCACATGAATCAGAACATTTGACATTAACTGATTTTCCAACCATCTCGGTATATCTTTTATAATCCTTGATCTCACTGTTCGATTACTCCTTCCTACGTGTATGTCCGCACAGACATGTAAATTGGCGAATGTAATGGGGTGTGACGTAATCACTCGTGCATTGCCTATGTCTATTTGGAATCATGGCCTAAGTCCTTACATTCACAATCAGTTTAGCAATAGGTTTTCTCGATGGCTGCTTTTAGTCTCTATCTTAAACTTATACTGTTAGGCTCATCCCCTAATGTTAGAGATATGAACAGTTTTCTTCGGAACAGAATGGAAGACAGCTTTTGGTGCTGGGTGACTTTTGCATCTACTTACAAACTTTAGTGGATAACCATTTAATATAAGTATGTCATTTAGCAGCTTTGTCTTCTTCAACCGTATCTGTTGTGCAGATTCATTGAATCCTATTAAAGACGTACTTAACCAGGGCTCGCTTGTGTTGCAATGGACAGAAACTGTAAAAACTTAAATATTGATCTGCCCAAGTTAGCTTCCTATAAACTGACTGCCTCATAGTTCGATCCTCCCTTCAACTTTAAAGTATATCTATAAAGGGCAGCCGGTCATTACTTTCTTCCCCATACGTCATTACGTTATCATTCTGTACACTATTAAGTTTATCTGTTTACTGAGCAACATCAAAATCTTTATCGCATATATCTAATACATTATCCGTGTATCTCCTACGCAAAGTTACCTCACTAATGAGCTTACTCGAGATATATCAGTATATGACATAAATTCATCAGCTAAGAGAGGTCCCGAACGGCTACCCATAGTAACATCATCACCTTCTCGAAAATGTTCACCTTGAAACGTGAATTGAACTTAACATAATAAAAGTTCTTTCTACGGTGTTGTTAATTCATGTGTAGGTGAACCACATACAAATAATGGTTGTAATGGGTTGTTAGGTTTATGAATTTTAGATAATCTATATAAATTCGGGAGAATAGAACCTATAGGTTTTAGCAAATTAAATTCCTCTTTGCTTATGACATTCACTTTAAGGAGCTTCACTATACTGGGATCTACCCTGAGTTCTCATTATGTAACATTAATTTTGAATAGAACTTCCGACAGGAACTTACTCTGATTATCAAGTATTTTACTGTCCTTTATTAATTTTTCATATAAAATGTCTTGACAAGTATGTTTGTGATCAGACTGTTTTAAATGTATAGCCCAAATACATCACATTTTTAAGATCAACTTCGTTTTCTCATTATTCTATCAAAATTTATGAACGGAATTGCTTCACATTTTATCTCTATCGAATCATGATCTAGTTAAAATTATAATCAATAATAGATCCATCAATCAGTTAAGATTTTCTAATAAATCAAGTCATTTTATTCTTATCAGTTTAGGGGTTGTGGAGATTGTTAAGTTTTTGATTGAAATCATGAGTTAATTGAAGCTAGACCACCATGAAAAACCTGGAAGCACTGGACGGTCGTTTCGTCCTAGTATGTGCTCACTAGTGACTAGCTTCGTGAGAAAACTTTCGGAGTTCTGGTTAGAAGCCGTGAACAGTGGAGCTAATCCATGTCAGGTAGAAACAGGTGTCTACCTCAGTACAATGGAAGATGGTCGCGCAATTTCGTGGATTGTTTGAGGTTAGACATTAACGCATTTGGATGCCGGCTCAGTAGTCTAGGTGGTTAAGCGCCTGGCGCGAGACTATTAGATTCTGGGTTCTAATCTCGCGGGGTGCCGGATCGTGGATGCGCACCGCTGAGGAGTCCCATATTAGGATAAAATGACCGTCCAGTGATTCCAGGTTTTTTATGGTGGTCTAGTTTCAATTAACTCATGATTTCAATCAAAAACTTAACAATCTCCACAACCGCTAAACTGATAAGAATAAAATGACTTGATTTATTAGAAAATCTTAACTGATTGATGGATCTATTATTTCTTATAATCTTGGCTTCATCATTCTATTCTTCACTGTTTGAATGATAAACTTAGTGTGTTTATTCTTTTCCAATGTTAACGGATAAAAAATAAACACAGGAAAGAAAACAGTAGATTAATAAATATCCGTTTTAAAAAAATGCTTTATTTCTTGAAAGTAACATATTAACTTAACGTCTAGCAAAACTATTCAATGTTCTAGTTGAATACTGTTGTTTTAGCTGTCATGGTAATTTTTATATTACCAAAATAAAAGAAAATAATATTTCTATTTATTGACGAACTAATAATTATTTCTTTAAAAATCGTTAAATTTTTCCCTTCTCCTCTCTCCCTTCTGTTTAGTTATTTACGTATAAAATCTTTAGGAGAAAAAAAGTTTGTTATCATGGGTATAATTTCTATAGATCGATAAGTTGATTACAAATATTTATAGTGAATATATATTACCATGAAAGTAACTAGAATTGGTAATGACGTTTGGTATAGAATAAAATATAGTGTTAAATTTAAAGTTTCATAACTAAAGCAAAAAAATACTCATATATCAGGTTGTTTCAGTGATTTAAAAGTGTTTGATCTATTACGTAAATCCAGTTCAGAATCATAAGGCAATAAGAATATCAGCAAGTGGAGTAAGAGAATTTGTCTGGTATTAAGTAATACGAATAAAATCACCAAAGATGTAACATACTGCAGGTCGAAATTTTTTAAGAGATTTAATTACTTAAAAACCAAACTAAAAGTATGGAGATTTACTATTCCACTGAAGATATTAATGTATTATGCTTTTCTGAGTGTTTTGATTGTAAATGATAATCACGATATTGAATTTAAGGTAATTTTCAATAACGAATGTTACAATTAACGGTTCTTAAGTGATCAGTATTTCAATAACTTCTTTGAACAGATAAATTCTTCAAAAATTTTTGTCGACTAACGCAATTAACGTTTACTTTACCAAAAGAAAAAATAACTACAATTTATAGTCATACTATTGTCATCTAGTAATCTTTTAACGGCTTTATGTCACGAAAGTATAAATCTGTAAACAAAAGCACAATGTTATTTTCCTTATTTCTCCTGGACCATATTTTACAGTTAAATAATAACAAATTTACAAGAATTTTAGCTAAAAAATACAAACACTTCGTGATGCTAAGTTTAGTTGCCCTGTCGAATTATGCTCATTTGTTATAGAAATTCAAATGAAGACTAGATTATTAAAATCTTTTGGAGAACGTCATATACTATCGAAGTTATTTACATGTCCGACTATTTTTCTTACGATAGCTACCAAATAAATCTTATCAGTTCTCTAACGAATCAGTGGCTAGTTGATAATCTGACCGCGATCAAAGCTTATTTTTTTTCAAAAAACCAAACGACGATGACATTTTTTTTATAAACTAAGAACGTTTGCATATAACCTGAGTTTTGATATTTTATTGTTATTGAAAGATAACAGAAATAGAAATACCTAGGCGAAAAAATGAAACTTATTAAGAATAAGAGTGGGATCAAATAAGTTTACTATTTTAAACGATTGTAACACGATCAGATATCTTCATTCGAAAATATACATTAGTTTGCGCTATAACAACAGAGAAATGTTTCGACAAAGTAAATTCATTTAAAGCGAAACCAGAAATATCCATCAAATGAATTTTAATGGTGTTTCACTCCATTAAGTGAAATATACGACATATGTGAAAGAAAACTGGTACATTTCCTTGAAGATTACTTATATTTTCAAGAAGCTTATCATATGTTTGAAAGGAACTATTTACTAATATTTCATACCATTCTGATTACTTTGTCTACATTGGATCTATGGTATATCAAGTAAGAAATGATGAAAATCAATCAAACTATAACACGTTTTCAATTATTAGTATGATGGGTAAAATGATAAACTTAACTACGCATTGAATTAAAATATTTATTTTTACTTAACAAAAAAAAACGATTCCTGAGAATGTTTTTCTTTTTGACGAATAATAACAATTCTCACTTATCTTCATTTTTGCGAAAGCTATTAAAGTTTGGACTGTTTTTGTTTTGTTTTGTTAGAGAGCATCTTTAAATACATTTATGAAAAATCGAATAAATTGTTTTTTTTTCAAATATAAACAACGTCGGTTTACTATTTCACTAAATTGAACGTAAGGAATACATGAAGAAAATTTACAGGTTGCTTTACTTTCCATAAAACATTATGAGTGGAAGACATCTTTATCAACAAGAACAACAACAACAAAAAAAAAAGAGTGGATATCAAAGTAATGCAAAAATCATAACTGATTAGGCTATTGTTTGGTTCTTTTTTATAGCTACAATGACAAGAAAGAAGCAAGCTTAAATTCGTAAGAGTAATGGTAAAAAGGGAAGAAATGAATAATGTGATAGAAGAAATAATCTTTCATATATGATAAAGTGCTAGTGGAACAATATCAGATATTCATTTAAGGAAAACGTTTAAAAATTCAAGAGGAAATATTTCACCAGAACAAAAATCGAACCATTCTACATATGTACTTGTCATAAGTAAAACAATATCCTATTACACTAATTTCAACAATATATATATAACTCAAATACAAAGTAGTTTTTCATAAAAAACATGAAAGTAGATTAAAGTGAAATAAAAAGGAAAATTGGAAACTTTAAACAATTAAGATAAACACTTCAAAATTACATAGCAGAATATGAAAACCAAAATGGTGAGAATGATATAAATCATAGAAATTGTATGGGTTATTAATTTTATTGAAATAATTTGAAGATATACTTGGTAATTATATATATATATATATATATATATCATTGGTCCAATATATCCACAAGATTATCAATGAAAAGTAACCACAAAATCGAAAACAAACAGTAATGAGCAGAAATATAAGCAAAGTGATTTAGGAATAATTTAAGGCAGAATAATTCAAAAAATCAGTTTATGGTATACCTTTTTTTAATCTATGTAGAATAAGAGATATTGCAATCATTAGGAGTTATTACTGTTTGTTTATAAGACTGATGTGTCATTACATGTGAGCAGCAGTTAAAAATTTGGGTATTCAATGCGTAGCAAAATGTTAATAAGTATGCATGCATGCTCAGTCTGCATAACTTGTGCGTCTACTCTCATATGTATTGCTGCTAATTGCTACTTACTTACTTACTATATACTAGTTTTTATTTTTTGATTTTTGATTCCAGAAGATTTTGTATTTTTTCAAATGAATCAGAACCCATATAATCCATTTGCCCACGTTCCCATGCCAATTGTCTTTCAGATTCATCACTAGTTTGAGTCAAGCTTGAGGAAGATTGACTTATCTCAATCTGAGCCAATTTACCCACAAAATCGCTCTGTTAATTTTTTCCGGAAATATATAAAAAGACAAGTAAACCATTTCACTACTCTATGAAAAATAATAATTAATGTTAGAATAAACCAACGACAGTTAAAATGCAATGGCAGAAACATAGGTGGTATAACGAATTCAGAGCATCGACAACATCCACAGAATAATTCTTACCTGCAGCGTTGATAAAGTCTATAAAAAGTCAACTAGGACAGACAAATATCATTTCAACGGTTGATTTTTGTAAAGGAAAACAAAAATGAACTTTTTAACAAACCAGCTATATTCAAAATAACAAAAGAATATCCATGCAAAACGTCTCCTTCCATTCAAAACTGTAAATAGTAACCTCAATGAAATATTAATGAAACAAATTCGCTTTCAGAAACATGTGATAAATATAGTTAGGAGTCTCCAACATAAAATTTCGTTAGTAAAATGTGAGTTTCATCATTATTATTAAAGTTAAGGAGCTAAGACTTCCATCATATTAGGAACATCACAAACGTGACAAGTTCCATTTTAAAACAATACTGTGTAGTCAAGTCATCTATCTTAAAAACAAGGAGATGTAGACTTATTTCGTGTCAGTTTAGAAATAGTGGTAAAACGTCATTCCTTTATCTGAGATAAAGCTATTGACTTTAAAATAACATGACGATAGAGTTACAGTTGATGGGTTTGCAGCATAGTAAATCTGTTCCCTCTATTAATACGTTTGATGTCACAAACCGATAAAATTTAAGCAACGGTACTTACGTAACTTCTGATGAAATTATTATCACTAGGATCTATTGTTTTTGCTAATGAATGATAATTCACATTAACTGTTCAATACTCTTGTGTGGTAACTAGCTTTTCATTTAGTATTATTTGGTGGCAAAGAGTGAAACTTATTCCCATAAACAAAGGATAGAGATTATTACACACAACAAGTGAGTGTAATTAATTATGTTCGACTCAATTTAAGGATTATTATCGATGAATTCTGAGTGAATTTGTAATAGTATCAAGTGAATATGCGTTACCTAAGATAAGAAAAGTGCTCACCATGTTATATGATCCTATTAATTCCAAATACTTACTTGCTACTATACTATTTAGAATAAAAACTTAATATATGGGAAGATCTAGAAAATCTGAACCAATAAATTAAGTAAATGATACTACTAAATATCGTTTACGATCTAACATTCCAGAGAACTTAGTTTTTTCTCTAAACAACTGATTCCCACAAACTTGTATCTAGTGTAAATAAAAAGCATAAACTGATCATATGAAGCATCTACATAGACAAATTTTAGGCTCTTAATACGACAGAAGTTAGTGCTTAACCTGACAGGTAATAGACTACCTTAATTCAGAAGTTTTGATGAACACTTCTCACATTTTATAAAAGACAAAGGGAATTTGAAGGGATTTGGTATTATTAAGTTATTCAGCCTTTCGGCGACAACCGAATACAAAATTGGAACTTTGACAGTACTCACTCAGAAAGTATGGTTTTGAACATGGAGCTATTGACCTTACTTATAACACACGGTAAACATAAAGTAAGACTACAAAACAGTTATCAGTCATTATTAATAAATAACATAATTTAAAAAATTAAACTCTTTAATATCCCTCAAAGGTCTGAAGAGATTCATTTTTCAACAAGATATGATTATTTTTGGTTTGTAGAACCATTCTGTCCGATAAACGATACAAGTTCCAAATTGTTATATTTGGTTTAATAATGGTGTATTAAGGGACATATTCATGAATAATTCACTTACCTCACCAGGGGTTAGTTTTGGATGAACGTGAGTCATGAATAAATTCCACCAATGCTGCAAAAATTCAGGAGTTCCAACACTTGTGGGATCACGAACAATGACTTGCCCGAATTTGTCCAGTTCACAGTGCCAAGGTTTCTCAGACCCAATAAAATGAACAACACGAATTTTATTACGAAAATGAATAAAGGCGGGTGGATAGGAGTAAAATGCTTGGCTGATGACATTGTAAATGAACGGTAAATGAAGACGAATATCTTTGGTTGCCCAATCGGAGAAAAAGATATTCAGCAGACCCTGAAGATAAAAAAAGATGGAAAAAAAGGTTGACTTCTTTTGAAACATCGGAAATCATAACTAATTTTTCACAATCCACATGTACATTTTCAATCCAACACTAAATACTACATTTTCATATCAGTAACAGATATAATGCCTAAATTATTTACACGTCTCCTTAATATAAAGTAGTAATAAAACAAAATATTTAAAACTTTTATTTTAAGATGCTCGATCACCTTAATATTAGTTCAGATAAGCGACTACTTTGCATGCTGTTGTTAAATCAAATATAAATAATTCTCTTTAACATTCCGAAATTGAAATTCTACGATCTAGATTCACAAGAAAGAAACGAGTAGACAAACAACCATTGTGGAGGCAAAATGGCCCAGTTTTAGCAGTGAAATAGAATAAATCAACAATCCCTAAATCTGAATAAGTCTTGCGAAAAGGATTTTATTACGGAATCTATAAATTATGTTGCAACTATATTATTCATTAAATATCAAACTACATGACGGACTAACCATATGCACTTAGCAATCTACACCTAACTTCAGTGTAACCCATTCGGTAGTCTCATCATCTGTATATCAGTCGGTCATACATAACGTAGGACTGGCGTACATATCCATCGGTTAAAGTTGTCACAACACATCAGCACAGTGGGAAGCCAGAGTAGTAGAATTCGTAATAGTATCGATACACGCTAATCCTGTAAAAACATTTTAGCAAATAAAATCAGCCTAATGAACAAAACTGGATAAAATGCATTCAAGTTCAAGAAAACTTGATTACTGACGTAATACAAAAACAATTTTGTATTGGTACCCTCCTGAGTCAAAACAATAATAAATCCCTGAGCTGGATGATTTGGTCGTGAGACTTCCATTGGTCTTCTGACTATCATCATCGGTACAAACTTGAAGTAGAAGTGAAGGATTCGCATTTCTTCACACATGACTCTGCTTTTCCTGTCAACCTTCAACCTGTTGTTATCTGCCTCTTTATTTTGACTCTGATTCTCGGTCCTACATTTGTCCTTAACTATTTCTGACCCACATGAACTACAGATCTTCTCCATTATTTTAAAATCATATGAGTAAAACGCGCCCCTCGTCGTTCGAAGACGGGAACTTTTCGCCAAAAGACAGGCTTCCACTCGATAACTTTACTTTATCCAAGAATATTTTCATCCTTGACCCGGGTTTCGTGCTACTTGGCACTCGTCAGCAAGGTGTACCTGTAATCTTGAGGGAACTGGTGCTACCTGGCGGATTCGACCTCGTGTCACCCAGCTTCACAGTCAGAGACGTTACCATTGAGCTATCCGAGCCGTGACTAATCTCCTGTAAGACTGAGATGTAATCACAATTGATTGATCACTTGGTGGTGATCAATGTCATGCTTGTCTAGTCCTTATTAGTGCATATCGAATGCTATCGATCATGTTGCAATGTGGCCACCAGTCTAGGTGACTCGACACTGCGAGCACCATGTATTGAGATTTTAAATGGTGGTTGGAGGTAGTCAACAGGAAACCCTGGACCTCCAACCACCATCTAAATCTCAATACATGGTGCTCGCAGTGTCGAGTCGCCTAGACTGGTGTCCACATTGCAACATGATCGATAGCATTCGATATGCACTAATAAGGACTAGACAAGCATGACATTGATCACCACCCAGTGATCAATCAATTGTGAGTATTTTCATCCGCATGTTTTGCTAAAAAGTGTAAGATACGGAACACCGATCAACTGACCAAGTGGACGAATAATAGCTAACCAAGGTGGAAGGAAAATGGTACGCCATATGGTGAATTATGCATATTACAGAATCCACAAATACCAACACATCATGGATTACCAAAGAAGGACAACGGTGATCGAGGTGTGAAGCAGATAACACAAACAACGAAGAAGAAACACCCTTAAAGAAAAATCTATCAAGATTTGAAAGTCACTCACAGAAGAAAACACAAACAATCGCGTGATCAACCTATCAAAACAACCACTGAAGAACATAGAAGAACAATTGCAAAAATATTAGATTACAATACAAGTGACGCCTCAGAACCAGAATTCTTCGCCGCACTAGAATTACCACTCAAAACTGCCAGAATAAATGAAGAAACCCAACAGGATATA
The DNA here is from genome assembly GCA_944470205.2 of Schistosoma margrebowiei. NCBI lineage: Eukaryota > Metazoa > Platyhelminthes > Trematoda > Strigeidida > Schistosomatidae > Schistosoma > Schistosoma margrebowiei. Next base: position 43,216,848 of record OX104028.1, on the reverse strand, counting down.
AGCCGAACCATAGTACCACCAACTCAAAGGAAGAAAGATAACACCTAACCGACCGCACAAGAACAAAAGGCCTTAAAGAAACTCAGAAGTAGAAAATATATTGTCATAGTTCTAGTGGAGAAAAGACTTACTATAAGGAAGAGTATATCAGTAAAACCGACGAACTACCGGAGAATAAAAGCATATATAAAACAATGAACACAGGTAAATATAAAGGATCTTAAACAAACTCATAAAAGCAGGTCAAATATCAAACCAAGATCAATAAAGAATGAAATCTAGTAGACCTGTACCCCGACTCTACGGTAGGCCAAAAATATACAAACCAAACATCCCACTAGTTCCAATCGTATCACTCCCCGGAACATCAACATACAAAGTGTCGATAAATTTCAATATTTAAACATTAAGTGGATCCAACCAATCACTCCTTCAAACCTCCCATACAATTCTTGGATAGGACTAAGAAGATTTAGATCAACAACGACAAAATGACTATATCCTTCGACGTAGCAGCCTTACTCACCTCAACTGAATCAAGCTTGGCAAAACAAACTTTATTCCTGCTCCTCATAAATGATACAAATCTCCCTAAGTACATGAGGCTACAAAGTCTACTACAACTCATCAATCAATGCCTAACAATATATTTTTGACTCAACAATAAAATCTACGAATAAACAAAAGGAACACCGATAGAATTACTAATATCAGGACTTATCTCAGAAGTAGTAATGCAGAGACTGAAATCTTCGATTTTATCAATGTTTAAGTCATAAATGTAGATTCGTTGTGTGGATAACACATTCATCAACACCAAAAAGGAAGAGCTGAAGAATAACCACAAACTGATTAACAACGTCTTCGATTATATAAAATTCACAATATAAAAGGAGTTGAACAACAAACTATCATTCTTGGGTGTACTGATCACCAGAACCAATACAGGAAAACTGAGGACTAAGGTATATCGGAAGCCAACCTACACAGACCAAATTCTCAACTACGGCGGCAACAACTCAAGTATTCACAAAATCAACCACGTACAAACTTCAGTCGAGAGGAAGGGTAAATATACTGCAGAGCGAAAAAAAAAGTCTGATGAATATCTTTCGAAAGAACGGCTCACTGCACAAATTCAGAAACAAACGTCAAACAAATCATCTGTAGAAACGAAATCGAGTATAGAAACTAGCAAACAGACCATCCTACCACACGTAAAAACATATCAGAAATTACAACGCGATTATTGAAGGCATAAGGCACAATCATCAGAACCACTTCAAAAAATCCTATCCAAACCAAAAGATGAAATGAAAAAAAGAAGAACTGAACGTCACCTACGAAATAAACCATTATGATTACATAAAACACTACATAGGATAAAATGGACGACCCCTCTATCTTCGTCTGAATGAACATCGATTGGCGGTAAAACACCATGACATATCTTCGGTTATATCAATCAATATGGACAACTATGAACACATTTGACTGGACAAATGTTGAAATCGTGGATTAGAGGAATACCTAGAACACTAGGGGATTTCTAGAAGCTTGATGCTCAAGTCAGTTAGCAATCAACGAACACAGTTAAATCTATCCAGTACATCGACGAATCGGAACACTCGTAGACAAATATAGGACTGAGGATCAGATCGAAAAGAGATACAAACAAAATAAAGAAACATACAACAACGGGTTAAAGGTCGACAATAACCGATCGAGGTCGATAGTATAAACTGAGTCATGTGTGAAGAAATGTAAAGCCTTCATTTCTACCTCAAGTTTGTGCTAATGATATCGTTCAGAAAAACAACGAAAGCTCCAAGACCAAACCACCCAAGTCAGAGAACGAAACTACAGTAAAAGCATACACCTAAGCAACAAATTTTCTCCACTATCACGATAGAAATATTAAAACTTGCTTGATCGCCCCCATCAAAGCTTCCATGGCTAACAGCAAAACTTAGTATCTTCTTGTATGTTTCCAACGACGGTTTGAGAACAAAAACTCCGGAATTGAAACAGTCTGGCCAACCTGGATCCGGAGCAGCACTGAGTTCCTCCCGCTCAAACAAATCATCAATATTTTTTAATACCTAGTATAAAACACACAAACGGGAAACAGGCATTCATTTCAACGTTTTATTTGTTAAAAGTCAGACATAAAAATGAACTACACCTGTTAAGTTACACATGGTGTTTTTAATACAAAATGATCAGTAAATAATAAACTACAAATTAAAATAATGTAGTAATTCAGGAAATTATGAATCTATGAAACATGAGAAATAATGAACAAAGTAAATCCAAAGTCTGTTCGACCTATGTAAATGCAATACGAACCACTGTATATGAGAAAACACAATTAAAGGGTCTAGTAGTAGAATGTTTTTAGACCTTTGAACGTTCTCGCTTACTATCAAAGTAAAACTTTACACTTTATCAAGAAACAAGAAAGTGTAAACAAAACTTAAGTTAGTAAATATCAAATTAGACAAGAAACAAACGAGGGGATTAAGCACTTCTTTCACGAAAGTAACAAGCTCCGATTTTGTAAACTCGAGCAACAAAATGTTATCATACATATAACTACGTCTTCGTTCAAAGTAAGATTAACACAATGATCACTAAACCAATCCATTCACACTATATCGTAAGTTTAGTGAATCACCAGATGTAGTACGAACCAGAGCAGACTAAACCCCCTCGCTGTATAAGAGCAGCAATACGTGTTTTTTTTATCACTCCCATTACAGATACTTAGTGCTCAATATAAGAACGTCGTATATTGAAAAAAAACTTCATAATTATTGAGGTAAACAGTAAGACAAAAACATAATTCACTTCCGGTGCACAAATGTGGGATAAATAATGAAGATATGAGCTGTGTGAACCTGTCATTACACACTTAAAATGCGACTTAGTGTAAGTCAGAGAACACGTTGGGTGAAGAAACTTTGAATAAAACGAAAGGAACATAAAAGGCACCAATATATTAAGACATCGTCAATGAGTACAGCAAGCAAGGGATGTCACGCGTTTTTAGTTTGTTACACACTAACTTACAAATAACACTAGAACGACACATCAGATCAATCAGTTTAAGGTCGTTAAAATTTGTAGCTGGCGAATGACTTAACCAATGCAGTTAATCAGTTCAAAAACCTCATTACCACTTAAAATCATATACAGAAACATAAAATCACAGTATCACTTTGACTAATGCTAGCTATTTTATTTAAACTCTAATAAATTTCCGTGCAAGTGAGTTGTATGTTAAAAATCAATATTAGTTCAAATATCAACAACCAATAATGTAAATTACCATAGTGTCAGCATCCATAAAAACAGCTTTCGTATACTGAGTTAATCTCCAACAATGAAGTTTTGTGAAGGTTACCCCCAAGTCTGGTCTCGAAAGTAATGCTAAGTTCGTTTCGTCTTTGCTATCAAGTACATCAACGAATTCTACATGGTCAAATACAGACCCCATAATATCTCTAAGAATAACACAATAACAGCAATTGATTCATACAGCATTTGCTTTGAAACCTGCTTTGTTGCCAAACACACAACCTGTCTCGTCGTCTTTACTTCACGCAATGAATGTGCCCAAACAAGAGCACCACATGCGTATTCATCATTTGTTGCTAAAGTAACGAATGCTTCACACACTACAACTTAATAGCAAAACATTATATACTTACTGTTACTTGACAGGAAGTGAAGATTTATGAGGAATAAGCTGCAACTCCGTCAGAACAGCTGAAACTTGTAAAACTACTTGTACCCTACACGATTTTTTATCATGTAAATAGGGTATTAAAACTAAAACCATCTGTCCAATATACAGTTAAGTAAGTAAAAAATTTTAACTTCTGTGTTTTGAGCCCGTAATATAAACAAAACTTTCAATCAAAATATTATACTGCCTTTGAACGAATACTTGATTTCAGCTTGTGTGGTATACATTTATATTCATGGTTTAATTCTCAAGGTAAATTTAGATTCGGATTCGTGAATTGATGATCAAAGGCCTACATCTTATGTCATCCAGTTTCTAATAGGCTTCAGCAAGTGTTTAGTCTTTCTCCGATCGAGTTGATTGAGAGGGGTGAATACTACTTCTTCAAGTAACTAGTCCCAAGAATTAACGACTCGATATGAAAACTTGTATGTCATAGTATTTTGTTCATTCTTGGCTTTTTTACATGCCTGTATGTCCTCTGAAATCTCTCAATCTGACAGAAAGAAATAGAAGATATTTAATCTTCAAAATCATTTTTTGATATTTCATACATAAAAGTCAAATCACCTCTTAATCTGTGGTAAGACAGAGTAAACAGGTCTAGCCTTTCAAGCCACTCTTTGCATGGTAAAACCTGGAGTTCTGGAATTGCATGGGTATCTGCCCCTTGTATTTTTCCAGGTTATGCAAGTCACCATTTCAACAGGGGCTTGCAACCTGAATGCAGTTTTCAAGTTTAGTTCTCACTAACGTTGTGCATACTATGGTGAACCTGATAAATGTCATTCTTAAATATCGTAGCGTTCCTAACCCCTTCGATGCAACCTACCGGCAGTGGGCCATGGTCTTAAGATAGCGATTCACTGTCACTTCAAGGTCCCTATGAGAATGGACTACGGGTACAGGCACTTCCCCTATTCTGTACCTATTAACCTTTGTATCCCCAAAGTGCATGGAGACATACTTGGTCGTGTTAATGGGCATTAGCCATTTTTTGACCAGCTAATCAGAACATAAAATTGCGCTTCAAGTGCACACACATTTGAGTCTTCTCTGATTTATCACTAGATTTTTACATCATCAACGTGTAGTAACTAGTCCAATCCACTATATGCGTGGACTAAACAAACTCCCATGAATATGGGAAGTGAATAATATTCACGGCTGAGGATAAGCGCTTAAACAGTCGCTTGATTTATGTTAACAACAGAACTTCAGGCATAGATATTTTAGTGGATATCAGTACTGTGCTTAGTTTCATTCCTCAGAATAAAGCCGAATTCAGTCGGAAATTTTCCCTACTTACATTTCAAGCTACCAACTACACTGAAATCACGACATTTGGGCGGAAATCATTGATGCTGAATTAGATGTTTATGTTGCCGTTTCTCTGGGTATTTACTCTGTTGGACTTAGACATGAAAATACTGTAAATAGACTTCTGGTAGGGATATGAACTTCTTTTAGACAACAAGAAACGACGTTTGACACTTGGCGAAACTTCGATTTACATATAAGGCAGAGGAAGTCATATCGCTCCTGTACATATGGTAAGAGCTTCTCCAGCGACCAAAGCAAAGCTCTGGAATATACACGCTGAACATCCAAACCTTACCAAATCTAACCCTCAACCTTCCAAACGTACGCCAAAAAGAAACGAAGAATTTTCTACTGAGGTGAGTCGGGAACGCAGGCTACGTGGATTTTTCCGCAAAGAAACGAAAGCATTGAGTAATTAGATGAAAGCATTGAACGAAATTTCTGTGAACACCTACAATAAACCCAGCCAGTGAACTTCTGAAATGTTAAAGAATTCTGAAAATGGTCCAGGCCTACTTGACTAGATCACTAGATAATCCATAATGTTTGAGGCGCTTTACAGCATGTAACATTTTGTATATATTTAGATCAATAATATGTAATATGTTACAGTAACGTCACCCCCAAACTCCTACTCGAAATATGATAGATTCAATGATTTCGTAGAATTATAGTCCACTTCGTTAATAATACTATTATAATAATAGACCTAATCCTAAAATTGTAAATATGTCATGATGTATTGTAGTGACTCACGTTTATCACGAGAACACAACTGATTTAGTAAAAACAATTATCATTATAAACAGTTGTACCAGTGTTTGTTTTAATGTGCTTTTGTTTGACTGTGCTAATGACAGCTATATTGGGCTTCCATTCTTGTCCACACACTTCGATTGTAATTTCGCGCGAATTCGGTTACCTTCTGTAACCAAGTTTGTATCCTGGCACGATCTCGGTATCCTTTCGATGCCACGAGATCGCCAGTGAATAAATCTTGACTTGGTTCATTTTCTGCCTTCTGATATTTGGCTTCTCGGGGTTTTTATGGAGTCATTTGGAACGAGCTTCTTGGTAGCGGTGTTCACAGTTAATCCCGACTCGACACCACGCTACAGTATAAATCTATAACTGGCCGTCGTCAAGCTTTAATCAAATTGACAAAGTCCCACTGAAGCGTCCGAAAAGTAAATTAACTGAAAATATTGGTCATGGGTAAAGATAAATGCGAGAAAACAACACCTTGCTTGAGAAACTGATTATTAGTCACTTTATCAACTGATTTTGCTTTCAGTTCTATCACTTACATCAATCATGTTACATGATTGTTAAGTCGGGATATAGCGAAACCATTACAATAACAACTCATGCTCTCCACCGGGTTTAAAGTATGTGAGAATAGGTAGTGTCGGTTTAGATGTTAAACACTTTCGATTCTTCAGGCTACGTCAAGGTTTACTGACTCGATGATGTCAGCACATCCAAAATGGTTGAGAAAACGTCATTGAATTCGGGCTCCCTGACTACATTAGAAATCTTGATGCGGATATATTCGTCAAAATAGTGCTTGACAATTATGAGAATACAAGAGTAACGATGAAAACAACCAATTAGTGTTGAATTCCTGTGTAACCTAAAATATATCATCTATAAACGACACACTTTTCATAGTAGTATGTTTTCATATGAAGTTGTAGTGGCACTGATCCTAACCACACAATCTTCAAAGCTGAACATGAGATAACTAGGAAAATGCCCATTCAATAATTAACATAAACAGAAGGTCGACAAAGAATAACTTACCTTTAATCACAATAAATATATTAGTCTATCCCTAACCTCATTGTGCTCTTTAGAAACGCCAAACGTCAAATCGCAGATTCTTACGATACGACGGGTCAGAATAAACAATGAAGTGACAAGTGCAATATCAATTAACCTGTAATTAATTCAATGAAAGTGGAAACAGTGGCAGTTTACGATCAAAACAGTTAATTTAACTCAACGAGAAACAATACCACTGCCATTTTTAAATAGAGCATCAAGTGACATTGGGACGGAATATGAAGTCGGGAATGTCATCGTTTCGTGAAGGCAGGTGTACATGTTGCTTCCAACCATGTATGTCTAAGAAAATAAATACACTAGACCAGAGTGTGTCTTCCAATTGACGGTGGAAAGATCGAAACCACCATGAATAATTTTTCAGTCTAAAATAAGAGAGACGGCCCTATCAAATAACTAACTCGTAGTTCAGCTAGGAGTGTTTGGATTTTTATACGTGCATCTAAATTGTATTTCGTATTCATTATCATGTACTGTAAGCCGAGTTGAGTCAGGTAATTTGCTGAGGATAGTATCACTTATGATTTCCGCTCTCGTGTTTTTCGATGTACATATAAGATGTCCATCGCCATCGTCCTTGGTGACTCCATCAAGGCACAAGTGCTCATGGGTTTGTTTGAAGGTATGAATATGTGACATCGGGGGAAAACCAACAATTTATCGTCAAAACAAACTAGGAATTCTTCAGAAGTACCATGATGGACTGGTGAGCCATTTTGTTTCGTACGGATCGAACGCTGATTAACATTAGTGTCAGATACGGTATTTGTTTAGTAGATGAGTGTAATACAAACCTAGTGGGTTGCTTGATTTTCATGAGGAGAAGAGAAAGAAGAAGAAGTATAAGCTACATATTCATGTTTCCTTGATTTATTGTCTTCATAGCCAATGAGATAAATGTAGTCTGAGGGTAGTTTGTCGTATGAAGCATGTTTAGGGGTGATAAGTGGAGTGAGAGAATGAATAAGTGATATCTCTGGGCACTCCTAAGGAGGTTCAGTCAAAGAGCTTTTGAGACTAGGGACAGTTGTCGTTGAAGGGGAAGATTTCTCGTCACCCATTAGGTCAAAGTATATAAAGAATGGTCTTGAAAGTGTGTGATCATCACCCTCAACGTTTGGAGACCCCACAGCAAGACTGTTGAGAGGAAAAGGGCGAAAAGAGGATGAAGTAGTGTATATATCAAGATGAGGGAGGAAGAGTTATGTAGAGCTGTTTGACTTAGGTAGTGTCTAGATGGGTTCCCAAATAGGCCATCGCTGCAGTTTTCTTGTATTCTATGGTCCATCTTGGCCCCGTTATGGGTAATCAAGGAGGTTGTATTTTTCAAGTTGGAAATGGAGGAACAGTCTGGGGTTATTACTAACAGAGACGCCTGTGTATTTGCGATAATTAGAAGTATTATACAACCTAGGGCTTCCCGAAACAGATGAATTTAGACTAAACAGAACTAGATGGGCACAAACGAACGTATTGGATCTGGAATCGTAAATCTGGCAGGCCACAACAACAAAAAAATCATTAGTTCATACAAACAACACAGCAGTGTATGTTTGTGTTCTGATTCTAAGAGATTTCAGTTTCACTTTGGAAAGGACCGGAGGCTTGATGATCTGTGTTAGTCCTGACAATGGTGGTTTCTCAGTTGATCCAACTTTCTTTTGAAAGGATGGATGGAGCCTCAACCACGTGTTGAGGTGTTAAATTTCACTCGTTTATGATCCGATGGGAAAGTCGATAGTCAGCTGACAAGTGATTTGTTCTGGGCTTGTGAACGTTTTAGTGTCTTCGTAAATTCTCTGTAACGGAAGACATGAAAAATGAGGGCATATCAGGTGCAAATTTATCACCATCTCATTATCACTAAGCAATTTGAAAAATGTAATCAATTCACCTCTATTTCCACGATATGTAAACGGGAATAAGTTTCGCTTGGCCAGTCGAGCATCGTAGGAAGCTTCGCTATTCCGGGAATCAGCTTAGTTGGTGTTCTCTGAGAGTAGTCTATACACATTTAGCAAGGTGACTCCTGAGATATTTTGAGGCATGAGTTGATTAAGTAGCTGTTTTATCAGTACAATGTCATGCTCAAAACGAGTTTTTGGTTCAGAGCTTTCACTTTCTTTGATTCTATAAAAAATAACTGTTCTGTCACTGTGGTCAGTCTTCGATTATTCGACTACTTTTATGGGGGCAGGATTCCCTTTCATATTATTATGTTGTTCCTTCCTTACAACTTGTATCTAGTCGTCGACGTTGCTTGGAGAAGCAACCACAGTTGTGTCAAATATACTGCGGATTTCCGAAGGGCTGTCGACGACTTGGGAGGTCAGGTTATGTTTCCCGTTAGAAATCGATCAAGCTTTGTGACCGCAGCTTCTAGGCGTTTCCTGCTGGATACCATTTAGAAGACGGGTGACAAAAGAAAATTATTTTCTTCAGTTTTTAGTTAAAGCAGATCTCTTTGAAGACTGTTTCCCTCCTTTGGTCGGTGCGAGTCAGTTGTTTTCGAACTCACCTGAGTTTGAGTCAGACCGATTTGCGTGCCGACAGAGCGAGTATTGTCCGATGAGTCTCGACCACGCTTACCGAAACGCTTTTTTGCAGCATTTACCAGTGAGATGGCCTCGGTTAGCAAGCTGCTTGTATCCAAATATCACTGTTCGCGAAGCCATACGCAACCGTTTTTACTGAACTGTTTGAAAGCCGCAGGCGTTAAATTTGTGCAAACTTCGTGGTACCAGCCTTTGCACTCATCACACTGCATGCCAATTTCAACGGGATAACAAAAACCTGGACTAGTCATCAAACTGGGGTATTTTTCCAAAAAGAAGAACTAGATACAATAATATTCAGAGACAAAAATGATCTATGACCGAAAAATTGGAAAACTGTAGATTGTTAGAACAAAAAGTACTAACAGATACAATAGAAACCAAGGTACTCAAAAGTTCCGACGACAAGCTACTATAGCAACAGAAACAATACTCTAATCGAATACTTTAACTGGAATAAATTCAATTAAAGTAAAAACAGTAGTCTTGATAAGTAATAAACGGTCGAATCAATAGAATTTACCCAGCGAGGAAAAATGCTACTGTCCTTTTAATTAGCACGCATAAAGCTCAATGGTGCCATGAGTAGGTCTGGTGTTAGTCAGACGTACCTCACGTAAAGATGACTGGGTACTGTCGGTCCACTGTGTGTGTCGTATGGTCTTCAGTGGCTGTGGACAGGTGCATATTATAGACTAAGGGCTATTAACGACTACAAGTTAGTTATTTGATAGGGCCGTCTCTCTTATTTTAGACTGAAAAATTATTCACGGTGGTTTTGATCTTTCCACCGTCAATTGGAAGACACACTCTGGTCTAGTGTATTTATTTTCTTAGACATACATGGTTGGAAGCAACATGTACACCTGCCTTCACGAAACGATGACATTCCCGACTTCATATTCCGTCCCAATGTCACTTGATGCTCTATTTAAAAAGGGCAGTGGTATTGTTTCTCGTTGAGTTAAATTAACTGTTTTGATCGTAAACTGCCACTGTTTCCACTTTCATTGAATTTATTTCAGTTAAAGTATTATCACACTTATGTGTATCGAAGTTGCTTTTGTGTATTTGTTACATCAAAGCATATTTAATCGACTTTGACTTGATTGATTTTAGTTAAGGTTTGAAATTTTCTACATATCCATTTTTGTGTCACTATTCTCAGTTAGCTTTTAAGATTGTCTGCTCCTCTCACAAATGTAGACTAACATATTGCTGGTTTCCTGTAGCGAATGGAATACAATACTGTGAGTGTAAGGAGTGGTATCATGAGATGTGTACCTGCTTAAATCCCATCGCATATGAAAGGTGCCTAAAGCCTAACTCTCAATGACTTTGAGTGTTTTGTTGTTCGAGCGATACATTACTCTTCCGAAGAGACTATTAGACTTTGCACGTTGACTAACGAAAGGGTTGATCTGGGCTGTACTCGTGAAATGGGTACTGGCAGCAAAGAATTTGTTAGTGTCGTAATTGTCGATACAACAATATTTAACTCTATCGTAAATCGTAAAAGTTTGCCCTAACCAAGCATCCTGGTGAGTCACTCGCTCGACTCTGACGACTTTGTTGCAAGAAAAACTAACAGTAATCTCCTGGCATCTAACAGACATGATCTGACGTCACGATTGATAATCGTGAACACGACTTTTAGAAAGATTGTATGTGTTCCTAATTTGATAATTTGGAATTAAAAGGAATCGAAAGACAATGACCCTGCATGAAGGTATGCACACGATCTACAGTTAGTGGGATCTGCCATCGAAAATGCCTAAAGAGGTCTCAGGGGTACATACCACGAGAGTAATAAGACTCACTAAGAGGGTTGGAGGCAAGACCCAACCAAGAAGGATCAAAACGTTGATACCATAACACTGAAAAAACGTCGTAACACTGGATAACTCATACTGAACTCGTGATTTAAATATTCGTATCCGACCGGACTGGCCGCTTAAAGATTGAATCGAGTTGAAGAATGCCCTTACGGAGTTAAAAAAAATCGAAAGTTAAATGGCGAAACGAGCCTTAGGATTAAAGGTTTTTAGGTGGTTGGGTCTTGGAATCCAGTGCTACACGAACACTCATAGTCTTGGAAATAAAACGTTTGAGCTTTGATTGTGGTCAGATCCATTCCCGATGTAATCTTTGCCACAGAAACTTGGCTCACCGTAGATAGAGATTGTTTTCTCATCATTATAGGCTACATCTGTATCAAAAGTGACGGAGTTATAAATCGCAAGGAAGAAGAGATATAGTTATATGCTAGTGATCACTTTCGTGTACAAACAATCATATTGAGGGCGCGTGTTAGTGGTGCATATCAAATAGCGTGTTGGATAATTAAGTTTAGACACGGGTTAGTGACCATAAGAGGAATATTCCGTCGTCTGTGTTGTCTTGCTAACGACTTTATCTTAAGACATAGCTGTAAAAGTGAGGCCAAATGTTGTCTCCTCATTTGTAATTTCCAAGCATCCCATGTCAACTGGAAAGGGCTTGCAGCCCCAAGTGGAGGTTTCGATTGCTAGTTCCTATCAACCACCATTCAGGTGTGGCATTGTACAATGTATCACAAAATTGGCACACACTGACGTGATTCGTCATTGCTGGATCTTGTCCTCATATACCACTGCGACAGTGTTATCAACACTCAGTACCTTCCTTACTAGCACATAGTGATCACGCCGTACTTTAGGTTTCGTACACACGGTGTGCAAAACGTAACTGTCAGTCTAACCAGCGTAGTCTTCAAGTCACTTGAAAATATAATTCGGGATAAGTTAATAAGTCACATAGATTCATACAATCTGTCAAATCTCGAGCAACACGGGTTTCGAAACAAGCATTCATGCTTGGCCAACTTATTATGATAGAGGATTGGACATCGGCCCTAGATAACGGTCCATCTGCGGATGTGACATTCATAGACTTTACCAAAGTGTTTGACAAGATTCCACATTTAGGCCTTATATAGGAGTTCTTGGCTTCGGAATAACAGATGGTGTACATGGATAAACAAGAAACTTGTGATGTGACCACAGACAGAGGGTGAAGGTTAAAGGAACGCTATCTGAATAGAACCCGGTCAAAAGTGGTGTACCTCAAGGCACCATCTTAAGTTCTCCACTTTCTACGTGAATGAGACATCGCTACTGACTAAGTCGTCAACATTATTATTTCCGGATGATGTCAAAATCTGAAGGACAATGAGAAGTGAGGCTGGTCATTTTGATCGTCAAGCAGACCTAGACGAATTAGTTTGATGAACTCGTGTTTTGGGCTTAGAAGTTCTAGGAAGAGTATGCCCATGCACTTTGGGCACGTAACTAGTTACAAGTATACTACTGCTGGTACATTTCTTTGGTGAGTACAGTAGCATAAAGACTTAGGAGTATTAATAAATCACGACTTGAAAATAACTACACATCTCAACACAGCAGCTGCCAAAGGGTTTCGTGTGTTACGGTCACTTCACCGAGTGATGATTAAACGAGGGGCCGTTTTGAACATTGTATCCGACCTATGTAAGACTTCACTTAAAGTACCGTGTCCAAGAAACTGGCTCGTGCCTGATTACGGATATTAACTCACTTTAGCGAGCCTGTATGAACTAAATTACCGAAAAGTCTTTATAAGCTCCCTTACGATGAACGCTTAAAACGCCCAAAATTTTCCCCCTGTCATATCGTAACCTTATACTGGCATTTCATATTCTTGGTTACGATTTGGGTGATAATATGTCTTATCTTTTTGCTCTCTCCATCACTAATAATCTCCGACATCATAGCAAGAATGTTCACAAACCGCGATCTATTAAACGTAAAATGGGGTTCCGTTTTTCTCATCTAGTGGCCAATGACTGGAACGCCTTACCAAAACAAGTGAAATCAGCTCATCAGTGAACATTTTCAGAAAGCTGAACCTTCACTGGAAGACAAACTATCTGGATTAACATAGGTCCTCCAATCTACTATCCTTATGACTCTTCAGAAACACCCGCAATATTCAACATCACAATTAAATCCGCACAAGACACTACCATTTCCTCCAAAATAGCCTCTAAAACAATAAGTCCATAAATCAACCAAAAAGTATGTCTAAGATACTAAAACCAAAAAGAATGTGTTGTATATCGAAAGACATCAGTGGCCTGCACCAAATACACTCTGTTCTTGAGGGTGTACAATGTCAGCGCAACAAACGAAAACAAGCAGAGAAACACACTGCGCTTACTACTGCACCTAAAACCCAAAACTTATATCGTCTCCTTGAAAAACGCTTAAGAAAGAGTGTAGATCACAGCATTCCTTTCTGTACGACGGTATGATGTGTTATAACCAAAGTGCCCTATGTGGGCTGCTAAGTGGACGGTTTTCCCGTAATGAGGATACATTTCATGCCCCAGGTATTAACATTAATTTCATCAGCAAAAATAATTTTAGTACCATTAACTTTGATCTTAGTAATATACACGCCGCCGCCAAAACACTTACGCCGAATGCGAGTTCTTGTGCGAATGAAATCCCATCGGTTTTTTACGAAGGGGGAGGACCGGACATACTAGCAGTACTACTCGGAATATTCACAAATCTATGAATACCACTCCAGTAGTGTCACATATAATGTAAAAAGCTATACCACATGAGTTATATTATCACATACTTATGGAAAGTCTGAACAACCCGTCACAACACGGCTCTATTAGAACAAGATACTGCAGCAGATGGTTTACAGACATTTTTAACAAGGTTCCTCGCATACATGATCAATACAAACTAGTGGTTGGACTGTATTTCGATACCAAGAAAGCTTTAGATAGACGTTAGTCAGTTGAAGTTGTTAGTCCCCTATTGCATTGGGTTAGGTTTTTCCTCACGAACAGGGGCCAAATAATCAAAGTTAACTCTACATTATCTACGACGCTACCAATAACAAGTCGTATTATGTTGGGTGGTGTTTTAGTTTCTTATGCAGATGCTTCAACATAAGCTAGACTTACCATTACACTGGTAATTTTGAAGTCATCTTTAAAAGTAACATATGTGATGCACGTAGTACTATTCAAACAATACAGCATGAACTCAACAAGGTAGATAACCTATTTAAGCGCTGGAGCTTGGAACTTAGCACAGAGAGATGAGGCTGACTATGTATTAGAGTTACGTCCCTTGAAATAAAGCTGATAGGTAACTAGGATTTTTTTAACTCAAAATCACACCAGTAATAGACCTCAAAGTACATTACTCACACAGTCTTAACTTCCCTGAACATATCTTCACCAGAGCACCTAAAATGTGGGAATCGCAAGGCTACATCATTCGTAACTTTCAAAATGAACATAAAATCATTTTTTACAAGATATGTGTTTGATCTAAGTTGAATAGTGTTCGTTCTTCTGTTCCAACTTACGCCTATCTAATATGCTGAAAGGGGAAGGAATACGACGGCCTTTAAATCGCGAAATGCTTAAAAATGATTTACTTAATGATAATAGTACCCAATGTCAGATTTCAAGACTTGCACATCTCAGAAAAAGAAAGCTTAGGTCTGATTTGATTCTTTACTTCAAAATTCTTGTAAATCTTGTAATATAGTTCTTACCCAAGGTCCACATCTATATGGACATCGAGATAAGGTATTACGATCAAAGTTTAAAAAATAATGATCAAAAAATCGGGACGATATGGAATAGTCTTTCCCCCAAAATACGCATGGCAGCTGGATTACATATATTTGTAAGACTTCTAGGTGAAAACATTGCTTGCATTGATATAGTATGCGTGAACATACCTACGTTTAGATGTTGGTTGAAGGTAGTCAACAGGAAATCCTGCACCCGGGTTTCGTGCTACTTGGCACTCGTCAGCAAGGTGTACCTGTAATCTTGAGGGAACTGGTGATACCTGGTGGCTTCAATCTCGTGTCACCCAGCTTCACAGTCAGAGACGTTACCATTGAGCTATCCGAGCCGTGACTAATCTCCTGTAAGACTGAGATGTAATCACAATTGATTGATCACTTGGTGGTGATCAATGTCATGCTTGTCTAGTCCTTATTAGTGCATATCGAATGCTATCGATCATGTTGCAATGTGGCCACCAGTCTAGGTGACTCGACACTGCGAGCACCATGTATTGAGATTTTAAATGGTGGTTGGAGGTAGTCAACAGGGAACCCTGGACACTGTTCATCTACTGTCGATCGCTAAGGGGGGTGATCTTATCCGCAACGCAACCATGTAAACTTAATGTATCGTCCAACGTAATAACGGTCATTTGTGCGTTCAAGTAACCACAGATTTTGTTATTTCATAATGTATTTTTAATTAAATGACTAGATTATGTAGCTAATTTTGCTCTTTTTTTAATTTTTATTCTGCATGTTCGACTGCGTTACACTATACGTTTACTGCATGCTGAGATGCTATCCCAAGTCATAGTGAGTTAATTCACATAGTTGATTGTTTCCAGATAGACTGTTAGTGCATGATTTTACTGAAGAAAGTTTTGTTGTACTGTAAACTATGTTTCTTTGATTAACTGACTGCTGTCTTCAGTCGGAAAGCAATATATGTATTCTTTATCTTCTGTAAGGTAGGTTCATATGGCCTATATTTCGTGCTTTGGTTTTATTGGCCTAATTATGTTCATTTAACTACTTTGAGCAACATGTCTGTGCAAATGAAACAATAATTATGGCACTTGCTTAGTTTAGTATTCTTGGTTGTCGTATAATTCAGTTTAGTTGAAAGAATTATGTTATTCTTAAGTATAGGGCTTGAAGCCTGTAACGAAACAGATCAGTTTAGTAAGTAGAGTTGCCTGCTTTTAATGAGTATACTGATTCAGATCAGTCTGATTAAAAATAGGAAAAAACGTGCCTTTGATGCTGTTGCTGTCATATATTATAAGATAGCGATAAGTATGTTTGGTGTTTATTTCTAGACTGTACATTTATCACTGACCATATTTCATGATCACTGTCATTAAACAATTTCCCCAGCAATAACATCGGTAGCAAGATAGCTAAGCGTCTGAGCTTTCAGTTGCCCGCAAAACAGCAGTATACAGTCTTAGAAGATGAGTGTTCTGTTTCTCAATTAAATGCAGCTGGCTATGAACAAATGTTTAGAATCTCTTTGACAACTGGGATTTTTATTTTATCAGACATTTACTCTGCTTGTATGTCTTCCTGTTAAACTAGACGCAGGTGCATGGGAATACTTAAATGGGAGCAAAATAATAAAAGCATTGCAATACGGTACTAAGCCCATGTTATGCTTTGCACAAGTAATAGTAAGTGACCTTATCTAATATTCATGAACTCAAGGTAAATCACAACTGCATAAATTCTTTGCTAAAAGCCATGTAATTTATTTATTTGTCTATTTCACATTTCTGACTAAATTCATTACTATTTTCTCATTTAGAATGCAACAGGAGTGAGTCTTCACAGATTCTAAAAAACTGTTTCACCCTTAGAACTATGAAACTGTTTACGGGAGACCCAACTAACAGCAGATTATAAAAAGGATGCTGGACGTCTATTTTAGTCCCACAACCACTTCTAGTATTTTTTGACTTCTTTTAGTCTTCCGTTTGGAAAAAAACTGCAGCTTAACATCACCAATACAACCTTTAAACGGGAACTTGGTTTAAACCTTTGTTTGATATTCGATTCTTAATGAAAGTTCTTGAATAAATTTTTGAATCTAATGCTACTTTGTTTTATCTACTTAATCGTTGCAAGAAACTTGTGATAAGCAAGCCTCAGAACCTAGTTCATGTCTTCGAATGGATGTGGACTGAATAGAAGCTTTCGCTTAATAGGCTTCCGTGTCTAGTAGAAGGGGATCACCAAAACCTCCAGGCAGGAACCTAGGTATGTTAACAATAAAAGAAGGAAAAGAAATTGGTAAATCATAGTATGATACTATCCTCAAGAATACATCCAGTTGCCTCTTAAAAAACTCACGGGAAGTCGCTTGGACTACCTCGGCGGGCATCGAATTCCAGCACTTGACAACTCCTAAGGAATAGAAGTTGCGTCTACAGTCCATTCCGCTATGTTGCGTTTTTTGTTTCTGGGTGTTACACCTTAGGTTAGTGTTGAGACTAAGCATTAGTAAGTGCTTAAGAGAATGTCCAGAAGTGTTAAGGATACTGTAAACCATCAGGTCACCTCTAAGACGCTTATACTCTAATGGGTAGAGGTCAAGTGATTGGAGACGCTCTTCATAAGGTGATTTGGTGCATATTTTCGTCATTTTCTTGGGAAACCTACAGACTAGGGTCCTCTTACAACTTATTCTAGGCACCATGATTTGCCAGGGCAGCTGATGGATGGACACGCGTTACACATCCTAACCGTCCCCGTGTCTAATATCATAGCTTCTCACTCAAATGTCATATGATAAGTAATGCTTCTACCCACACTAATGGAACACGAGTAACTCAAAGGCACCCTGTGTGGTAACTTACATTAGTCTACGCACTCGCTTAGCCCTTTAGTGAGAATATTACTACAGTCATGCTAAAAATCCCATGAACCCCCCTATCTCCATCAAAACAAATAAGTCTATATTTACTGCATACATTAATTTTATTTTTTAAAAGATATAACAGTTAGAATTCGAGTGAAATGGCAATATACAGCAGATGCACGTGGTACATGTTTTCATCGATTAACTGAAATAGAGAATGAGGATATTAGCTTTACAGGCTTATTTAGAAAGACTAGTGTCTAATTTGAACTTACTGTGTGAGAAAGTTATACTGGAACTACGAATAATGTATGAATCTAGTCTCCCAGGGCGTACGAAGCAATCAAACTGGAAGGCAGTTGTCCAAAAATAATTCGAATATGAAGGTGAGAATTTCCAGGTACTTTTCATCGTAAGGGTGAAAATATTAGATACAGGTTGATGTCATACGTAAAAAAAACACAGATTTGCGTGTGGTGAAATATGATCTATAAAAATGTAAGCTTAATAACAGTTAATTACCTTTTTACTCCCTGATCATGACCCTTCGGCTTCCTTTTATGACCAAAACAGCAAACATGCACTACACACTGATAGCAGATTTCCGGCTTTTCAATGTTAGGCTTGCTTTAACGCACTACGTAATGAGTACAACCCCTCTATTACTGCTATATGACATATTTTTAATAACAAACCCTCTTCAATAGATTGGTAGTATCTGTGATTTCGTTTATGGTTGTCGGAAGTCTGGGTCCTTCCGAAAACAGTGCTGATATCAACTACTGCTAAGCACTCAGTATTAGTTTGACTCGTTGAGGGGATAGTGTTGTCCATAATACTGAAGAGAATTAAAAACCGTTGATTATTTTCTTTCATTTTGCCGATAACATCATAAAGGACTGTTAGGAACGAACATTCGAACAGTTAGAGTCACAGGCAGCGGCAACAATTATTTTAGCTAGAGAAACGAAATCCGGCTTTGGATATCTAAAAAAACAAGTCAAAACAAAACCGATTACCATTATAAAACATAAGACTAGCCAGCTTGGCTGAAGAAATACATTGACTTGATTAGCAGCAGCAAAAACCCAGAAAACAAAGCTAAATCAGAAGAAAATTTCGTTCCAACATTTAGAAAATCACATTAACTTCTGCATTTAAGCACGCTGAAACATTAAATCACATAACCACACAAAAGAAATAGCTGGAAGAAGCACAGAATGAAGAAGGCCGGCCGCCATTGCCTACAAAGATGGCGGATATAATAATTCCCGCCTCATTCTGATTGGTTGCTAGGCTGAAGGGCACATTTACGAAATTGCGTTGCGTTTAATTGCAGCCGCTAAGGGGCGCTCAATATTACCCTGGTAAACAAACTTGTTTTAACTTGTAACAGAAAAGATAGTCATGGTAACCCAGAGTGACAACTTCAATAGTTGTCAAATGAGCATTGTAAATACAGAAGGTACACAACCCATATTAATAACTCACTACTTTCCTTAAGGTACTTCAGCAGTCTTGGTTATTTTTCAGTTCGATAAGGATTTATGTAAAACATTCAACAATAGTGTAGTTCGTCAGAAAAGTGTGATGAAAAGCTATGGGAACGGTCAGTCAGTTGGATTTGCTGATGAAGTGAGTATCTTCTAACTTACGTGATTTCATGTGTAGCTTTACGGTGGCTTATTTGTTTAACAAGCGTATGATGGCTTTATAAATATAGTCTTAGTTTTTCTCCAGTACTCAAGAAGAGGAACTCGGAAAAATAAAGTTGAATTTTTAAAAAGATTTCTAGTGCTCATTACTAATAGAGTATGTCCGCCCTTCAAAAAGATTTTACAAAATATTTTATTCTGAAAGCTAACTAACATAAATGAACACCTCACTAGATGTTATCTATATTTAATTGACATCTATGATTTTTTTTTCTACAGAATAGATTTGCGCTTCAGAATTTTGATACCAGTCTCAACGTTTTCGGAAAATCGCTCGCCATTTAAATTTCTAGAAACATAACCTTCAAGAAATAACGTAATGACTACCAACCTATCTAGTTTATTAATCATTTACTTCAAAAGGTTCTGGGCGGAATAGGACCTTCGCTTAACAGGCTACTGCATTCAATAGCAGCAGACCACTGATGCCTAACTGGTAGACATATATAACTGATTAGATCAGAAGCTTTTGAGAGGTCAGGGTATATAACGTCAAACTTACCCTTTTTATCAAGGACGGTTGTCTGTCTATCTACCACGGTTAGCAGGTTGGGTATATGAGAGTGGACCTTCCTGTTGAGTTTATGGATATTAGGCAGTCACGTAGACTGTCGCAAATCAGTGACTCCATAATTTTTCACGGTATTAAGTGAAGTGTTGTCATCTGATGGCTTGGAATTTTGAAGTGGGATATAAGAATCTTCTCATAAGTATATAATTACCAATTGAAACTTCACTGTATGAAGTCATAAAGTGTAAGGGCTATATAGAGCGTTAGGAAATATAGTGTGTTTACTGAAAATTTAATGTCACACCTAACAGACTAGTGGAAGCCTGGTAAAATATACGTTTTATGTGACAAATCAAATGAAATGGTATTACAGCTGTATTGTGCAACCAAACTCACGAGCTCCTGAGTTCATGAAATTTTCTCTTTCTTAAACTCTCATTAAGGCTGTATCCACTAACTTTTTCAGTTTCTTTGCCTAAAAACGTTTGCTTAGGAGTATTGACAGCCGTGGATTTGAAGAAGTGTGTCTAATAAACCAGCATTGTTATTTACAATCTTATAGGGTGTAAATTATCTGATGTTTAACTTAAATGTTGTTTTATATAACATAAGACTTAAGGTAAATCATAATCGCAATTACGTGCTCAAGCAATTTCTCTCATCTTCGTGTGAGCATTTATTTAAACTCTTATCTTCATTGGCAATCAGAATTTTAAAAGCCCATATACTTATCCTTTAATTTAAAGCTTTCTGATAGTGTCAAAGCAATTAAACCTACTAGATATGAGCCTGAAGTTTTCCAAGTGAATCTTTAATATTTACAGTGTAAAGTTAATTTAAATGAACCCGCTAATACTTCATTATTGATAAAAATTACCGATAAGACCGGGATTAATGTTGAATGCATTGTATGGCATGGAAATCCCACCCCAAAGTCAACACTAGTAAATGAATTGTTTAAATAATATTGATGTAAAGGTATTAATCATACGCATTAAATCATTGATAACTCAACAGACTTTTAATTTGAACCGAGCATCGCTATGCCATTCATATAAGTATCAGAATATGAAACTAATAGTTTCTCATTTTTTTTAACTAATTCTGTAATCTTTTTGGCAATAATTCCCCCAATTTTCGGAATTTTACGAAGACTTTTCGGGAATTTTAGACTAGTAATGGTTCCCCGTTTATAATCTGGGGCTGACATAACAAAGTAGAATTGAGTGCTTAACTTAGGCTTACAAATGTTACCGAGTCAAATAGGTGCTAAATTTCAATGAAAAAAGAGCAAACAAACGATTACAACAGACGTAAAAGAATAAATGTTGGATGTTTCCACTTTGAATTTCTTTTACTGTAACGAACGCTTTTAGGGTGCTAGTAATAGATATTTCACACGTACCTTGTTACATATACTATTTAGTGTATGCAACCTTTGACTTTAAATCTACATACGCAATTGAGTTTTAACTACTTCTACTAACTTTGGCTGACACAGTTTTACAAGAAGACTAAATATTGTAAAAAAAAACAATGATTTGGGGAAACAGAAGTATCATTACTCAAAACTGTCAATTTACCTTCAAATAAACACTACTTTTAGGTTGTTTGTTTAGACGGTGACTGGAAACGCAATACAACGATTGGCTTTCTACATTTTGATTCCGCTATGGCGGCTCAGAGGTGGCTTATCAGCGATCCAATATTTCGTCAGCACGACTGGTTGGATGATGCAGAAATATGGATTGTACCTTTGTGTACGGAAATAAGACGTGAGTATTTTAAGCTGATTTAATTAACCTACAAATTTCTTTCGTGTTTGGACACTAAAAAACTAGTCTTCATTAAGAGTAGATCAACTGAAATATGGAATAGACGTTATGGGTTAACCAAGTACAAGTTGGATTTAAAATTGTATCGTTCTTCAGAGTGATACAAAGTAGAGATGGATTATTTTCCGAACAATTCTCAATACCAGAAAATATGCAGGGCTGTTTAAGTAACAGTTGAAAGTGAAGATATAAATTAGTTACAATGTGTCATCAAAGTCTTGAAGTGAAAGTCCAAAATAAATAATCAAATTAAAAAATACATTTATTTCAGAAAGCAAATATTATATATTTCAAATAAATAAACCGAAAAACAGCATAATTTGAAGCATTTATAGTGTCAAGATGTAATGCATTGTTGACATACATTTGGGGTAGGTTAGTCAGATTTCACTAAAATACAAAAGCAAGATAATGAAAATCCTTCAATATTCTTGACTTTCTGTAGATGCCTTAAAAGATACCACAGACTGACATTACATACATATATACATATACATTTAAATTAATACAAAAACCAAAATTACTTATTTCATATATTTTTGCAGCATGGAATTATTTGCAATTGAGTTTATTTAGCTCAATTAATGAAGACAACTTTAAGAACCAATATTTACCTAAATTTGAAGAATCAGTTTCAAAATTTGGAGGAGTACCATTTATTAGTTCAACTTCCTATATTGAAGTACCTCGAGGACTAAAAGA
This sequence comes from Schistosoma margrebowiei, assembly GCA_944470205.2. NCBI lineage: Eukaryota > Metazoa > Platyhelminthes > Trematoda > Strigeidida > Schistosomatidae > Schistosoma > Schistosoma margrebowiei. The sequence goes on along the minus strand of OX104028.1, from coordinate 43,194,126 downwards.
AATCGACTATTTAATTATTACTGGATGGCCCGATGACGATAGCTCTCTTAAGTGGAACCAAAGTCGTAAGTTGAAGCATAACCTCATTCATAAATGCAAACTAATATGAGAGTGGGTTTACTTTCTAAAGAAAATTCGATTTGAGCATACAGTTTCGAACCTAAAAGCAACCTGATTTTCATAGGTTCTATGTTCTTTAAATTTAGTTGAGGCTACAGGATTTTGAGGGGTTGAACAGCTTATTACCGCATTCTTGGTAACTGGCTATTATGAGGTTGTATTTCCTTATACTTCTTCACTGTCTTGCGGATTGAACCTCAAGGTCGAAGGCTCGTAGATTGGCTCCCTATGAAAGTGACCTGGTTCTGTCTGGATGTTTAAGTAGTATCTCAACCTTCTCACAAATATAACAACGAATTGTTATGAAGAAGCTGATTCACTTGACTACTGACATGGAATATAATTACAACTCACTTATTTAAAGTGTTTCTATTTTACTAAACTCTACTTATCTGTTTCTTTTTTTCCAACTTGGAATAGAGCAAGAGCTGTGTTCGGCTGTCCTTGGAAAGTCTTAAGGTTGATGTATGTTATCTATCGCAGCCCCGTATTCAAGACGCTAACATAGTATTGCATATTCACTACCAACCAATCGAAACGCCTGTATCACGTGGATTTACCAATGGAAAACCTGCAACGTCCGGTTTGTTGGCATTAGTGCCTCATTGACCCCCAGGGTAGAAGCAATACTAAGCAATTAAGCCCCCACTGACCGTCATTTGCATGTCCTGTCAGATCATAAAACTCCATCAAAGTAAATAAAAACTGAGGTGCGAAACGATCCCTTTTCGTAATCACCGTTTACGCCCTAACACACTACAACTAGAGTGCAATCACATATGCGTTCTACCAATGGCTAAATGATGTTCTCAAGATAGGGCGTTTTATAGGTGGCGCAGTGCTAGCTGCATATCTGGATATCAAAATCTAGTGTCTGGGAACAGAGGAGAATAGTCGAAGTGGCTGATGCGGAATTGTAGATCATATATCAGATAACGATGTCCATCTCCCAGTTTTGTGCAGAGCACAGCCCATTTCCGACAAAGACAAAATTTCGGCATAGCTATCGCCACTGTGCTTTCGGGTGGCATCCTTCGGAAGATCAGGCTTCGACTCAAATTGACTAATTTGGGACCATCTACCCTGGGCGTTATTATGTGAAAACTTTTCGCTCTTTTTAGAGCACTTGTCTGGACTGATTATCCACTAGTTTATGCCAGTCTTATGCAACGTCTCAGTGGCCAACAAACTCACCACTTTAAAAGGATCGGTATCAAAAAATTAGCCCCATATTCCGATGAAACTAAATATCGAACCTAGCACGATTCAAGGCTAGCAGCTAACAACCCACCAAAAAGTGTCAATGATCGCTGAGTTCATTTGTATGACACCATGAAAATAGCTAAAGTCGCTTCCGGCTTTGTGTAACACACCACTTATAAGCGATGGGTTTCCACAGCATCCTTACACTTCTTTGAATCACATTGGTCTACACCAGATAATCGCGAGTTCGACGAGACGTAGATTCCTACTTAGTGAAACTGTACAGTTCGCGCAAAGATCGAGAAACCTGGTAGTCAGAGCAATCTAATAAGTTAGGATCAGCATCTTCATTTGCTAATTACCGGAAGCTATTAGAACTCATCCAAACCACTGACACCAAGAAGCCTGATGTGAGACAATCTATGAAGTTGATAGGCCGCCAGTCAGTAACACCCAACGACGTCTTGGAGTACGAACATAAAACCTCGAGGGACTGTTCAACCGGTTCACTAATCCAAAAAGATCACTCTGTCTTCTTTCCCCGGTCCAATGAAGACTGATCCATCTAAAGAGGTCCGTATAGAACTCCAACATCTGAATATCCACAAGTAGACAGGCCCAAACGAATCACCCCTAGCTCTTCCTAAGGATGGTTTATTTATTTTAAGATATAGATGTAATACTTCAGCGAGAGCAGCTTTATTGCACGGTCGAAATACCTGACCTCTTCGAATTCAGGATGCTAGACGATTCTTTGTGTTTGATAGTCGCTAGCTCTGAAGAATCACTAACATCAGGAGCAACACTCCGTTAGTAATGCATAGGTTCGGAAACGCGTGCTCGGATACAGCGATGGTACCATCATCTCGAAACACCAAGTTTAGTGGCTTAGACATGTATTATGAACGCTATCCCGAGTTAGTCTACATCCTCCATTATTTGTCGACACTGGTTGGAAAAAACCATGCTCAGTTCTTGACACAGTGCTGTGGTATGAAAGCTGTAAATCACTAGTATGTCGGTCCTTCACGACTCTGGTAAGAGTCCTAGAGATAATGTAACACAGTGGTTTGAAACGTCGTGAAACATAGCCCACAATATTAGCTATTGGCAGTCCTGCTGTAATTTTCTTCTACTTTCTTCATAAAAACAAATGATTTTTAATTGAGTGGATTCTTTGATATAATTCTTTAAATGAAATGTTTCTCACGTTATATACTACTCTTGTCCACCTATTTTTACTCACTAATTTTTTGTAATTTTACATTCAATTACTTTTATCTGTCACTTCACATTTTCCATTTGTGTGGCGTACACTTATTGTGGTGCTTATTTGTACCAATATTTGTATGTCCAAAAAAATAAATAAGTAGACGTTGAATTGTTGGAAAGACCCACATTTTTCAAAACTACATTGGACACACTGATCGTATGACTTATCTTCTCTTTTACAAACTAGGACGATTAGTGAACACGACCAGTTTGATGAAAATCGCCCTTACTTCTCGTGTATCGAGACTGCTAAGAGTTTTCAAACGTTTAATTCCTTAGAGTCCCACGAAACACTCCATTTCCCTAACCTTTTGGTTTAGTTTCTCCACAAACTTCACTGTAGTTTGTATAGCTGACTCAAGATCAAATAGACTATTTCGTGATGTGCACTTTCCATCGTATCGATTTTATGCTGTGCTGGAATTATGAAACTCCTACTTTACTTAGCCCATGAAGATGCAAACTACATGGCTGGGGTCTGCGTGGCAATCATAACCAATCGTTGGAGACTCTAGGTGACATGGCTCATAATCGGCCACAATGGCGTAGATGTATAAATATACTTTATACCTTCCTTTTTATGAAGTAATTCTTTCTTCCTATATTATATCGTTATACGCAATCTTCTCTTTATACATTACTACCATTGAAGTAACTACTATGAATTGTGTTCATCTTGTTGTGCTAATGAGGTATGGCAACTTGGGCCGATGCATATATGTGCCTGGTCCTACGTTGTAACTGACTGACTGGCTTTAACACACCTACATGGATCAATACTATACTAAAGCTTCGTTCTTTATAAGTCCCATAGCTTGCATTGAAAGTCCATGGGGCAGGTGGTTTTAAGACATATCAATTTCAACCCCCTCTTCCGGCCTGCACAAAACATCACCATCGAGTTTTGATTACCCGCAGGAAGTATGTTGTTGCTCCCACGCTGATGCAGTAAGGAATACAACCTCGTCCTTGAGTCCTGAACTTGTATTTGATCGAACCTTTTGGGTATGCCGGAAATTCAAGGAACAAGTTTTCCAGTCAATATAGCTTGGTTGGACCGTCCTAATATACAGACGGCAATTAAGATCAAACTAAGTTTGTGCATGTACGGTAATGACTTATGTAATGTGCTGATGAATGTGACAGATCAGATAATCCAGGCATTAATCAATAAAAAAACTTTAAATAATTAAAACCGTGCTCCTAATAGCTTATCACCAATAAAATACACAAATATATTTAACTGAGTTTTGCATTCACATACAATGGTTTTAAAATAAAGGCGTGGTTCAGTATTATTTAGGTGGATTACAGTGAGCAGGCACATATTTGTAATAATCCAAAAAACGACATGTTTTGCAAGAACATCCTAATATCTTAATCAATATCTACAATATAAGCTGCAGTGACGTATTGCCTTTTAACTAACACTTATTTTGCAGCAAATAACCGATTTTATACAGCAACATGACAAGAAACTACAAAGTACAACGTAATGAAACTGTTGTTCCGAAACACGAACAGCTGATATTGGAGAAACACTTAGGTGTTGAGACTTATGTATTTGTTCAATTAAAAAGGTGGCGAACACCAATGGGTTTTGTCGTCTCAACAAGTCCGAAGATTTTGAAATTACGTTGAATAACTAGATAGATTTTATATTTCAGCAATCATGTCTTACCAAACTTTTATTCGAAATGAAAAACCCTTATCATATAGATAAAAATAAGATATATAACTTTACTAGTCACTTAATTTACTTAAACTTCGCTGATCCATGAAACCATAGTTATTTTGCCTATTTCGTTTATACCTACAGATGAAGCAGAAGAACTAAGAAATATGCAGGGATCTTTTTCAAAGTCTTCGACAATATTGGCGATGATAAGACATAATTACTAGTGCTTCATTATTAATGGTTCATATATGTACACAATTATCAAAGCATAATTGTAAAATAAACAAATGTTTGCAACAAGAGTAGCACCTGCAACTAAAAGTAAAAACTTCAAAAAAAATCAACTTGACTTCCGAGACCGTTTGTATACTTTATTGAATTACTAGCATGGAGAAAAGTGAAGATCTCATCAAACAACGAACATAGATAAGCAGTAACAAAATCCTTATTTGACTAATAGAATGTCATAAGGCTCTAGGAAGAAAGTCTCTTTGAGATATCACCCCAAGCTCGTGATTTTAGCTGAACTAACTAAACGCCTAGTCGGAGTAGCAATGAACATTTCACTCAAAGCTAAACAAAATAACAAAAGCTATAGTGATCTAAGCATAATTTTACCCTAAAATTTATAGGCCAAAACAAGTGTTCACTACGATAATTTTCACAAATTATAAAGTTTATACTGGGAAATTTGACCGAAGGATTATCTAAAGTCAGATTTACGTTCCTCAAACTTGAACACTAAATTCCTCATTTGATAGTTGTTTTTAGTATCACACGTAAATAGCGTTGGAAAGGACACTTCAGATGTATAACAAATCGAAACTTATCTGAATAAACCAACAACAACGTCTATGGCACCAGTAGTAAATGAACTGGGTTTTAATTTTTAAGTCAATAAGATTTTCATTCATTTTCAAATAAACTAGACATAAAACAAATAATAATAAGATAGTCCCGACAGCGCTGATGCGTGGTTCGCCCATAATTTGTTACCTTTTCTACAAAGCCCCAAAATGCCCTGGTATGACCGAGAATGGGGACAGTCATCTGTCCCTCTCGAAATGCCCTCACATGGCCACGTGCGTACAACCACTGCCAGGGAAGTCCTACTTACTGCCTTCTCTCACCAGAGTGTTGTTTTCGGAATTGAGAGGACGAAAAGCGAATGTCCATCTTCCTAACTGGGTCGATGGACACAGACGACCCACCTAGGGGAGTTTGAAAACCCTGATTCCAAACCACCGGTGCACATGAGCTCCAGGATCCTGAGGGAACAAATGACGTATCAACCAATTATTGGTCACCGGCTACCATGGGACTGCATCTTCTTACTTTGATCCACTATCTTTTGGACTGAACCTCCAGGTCAAAGGCTCCGGGTGTGGCCCCCTAAGAAAACAGCTTATTTCGGTTTGGGCACCCAGGCAGTATCCCAGCCCTCGTATAAACCAAATGATTTATGTAGCGCATATCTATTTGTTGCCTCCTTGTACCAATGTTTACGTGTTTAAAAATAAATTTTTCACAAATTGAACTACTAGAGGAAGATTACTCGAACAAGTCTTCTAAGGGTCATTTATCTGTGAAGCCTGAAATATCGATAACTAATGGGTAACTGAATAACTACCCTTCCTCCACCGAAAATTCCTCAAGTACCTATTCGTTACAAACTGCCACTTGGTGGTTATTCTGGAATATTAAAATGTGCAACGAAACACTTATCATGTGTCAATAAAGACATGTCAACAAAAATGCGACTGATGTTGCAGACAACTACTCTAAGTCTCACGCATTACAAGAAAGGGTCAAACAAGTTACCATATATATGCTTGTTCCCCAATGCAAATCAAAAACAGTAATAAACGATAACATAACATTGCTGACAATACAGAAATTGTTTGTATTTAAAATGATACGATAACATGTACATTGACTAGTTGATTCTCCCGTAAGCATGGATAATATTTCATAGAATCAGCACAGATAGACATTCTTATTAGACACTAAAAAACGGAGATAAAAACTAGAAAATAGATAGGCAAGATGATTACGAAATTTTTATTGTGAACACCTCATCTCTACATATCCAACGTAACTATTAAATTAAATTTAAGAAGTAAATGTCTACTGGAAAAAACACGTAACTTATTTAGCTATATACCTTAAATTTAGCCGATAGCTTCTCCCAAAAATCATATCAACAATTATTTAAAAAAAGGATTCCTGCAGCCCTAAATGAGGAATTTTAGCATAAGTATGTGTTCTGATTGGCATATATCTAGAATGAAAACCTACTTACCTTGGCAAATACATTATAACAAAGACTTCTGGCAGGGTGGAGACGTATGTATATCCAAAGGTTCATCAACTGCCCTAGCCTTATGTGAAATAGGTAACGGAAACGAACAACTTACTATAACTGATAAAGCATGCACACCAGACTGCAGTTCATGTTTAACTGATTTATGCACTAAGCGTTCTCTCTATACTGATACATACTGATCGAATAAATCTTACCTGTACAGGAGAAAGATTATTAAAATGATGTGACACGATTACAACTTTGAAATGCGTCTCCCCACCTACAAACATTGACAAAATGTTTGAGTTTTATGGGAACTTATATGCCTATTTTCTGGTTATGACGGTGACTTTCGTTATATATTCTCAAGAAGCTCGGCTGAAGAGTGAGGAAAAATTGAACAATTTACATTAAACTTCTGAGATAAAGCCAAGTTTAATCGCGATTCTACTGGACCGGCACTTGAAAACATGTATCTCCCAGTGCTATTTGACAAAGACGAAATTACTTTGTACAGCCCTGCAGAACTACCGAACAACATATTCACCTGTAGTTAGCTGTCTTTTTGGAATAATGATACAATGATCTAAAATGCCGGAGTACGAAGAGAGGAGCTGAAACTGAAACGGAAAGGTACAACCAGAAGAATTCTTTTGGTTAAGGAAGATGCAACCACTTTTTATGAAGAAAGTAGTGTTACTGTATGACATTTTTTCGTTTCACGCAAGACATAGGGCGAGGACAGACGATATTGTACAGAAAAATAAAACCTACTTAAAAAACTGGTAGCACGCTGCTGTGTAGCATCAATGATATACTTCTAACACTCACGAAACACAAACTGGAAATTTCTGAGTTTTGGAGGATATCGAAACGGAGAAAAATATAAAGAATGCCTACAGTAAAACTTTGAGGTGGTTTAGAAAATAGACCTTCAAGCAGTTTTCTCTCAATGTCCAGAAAGAATTATTTTCTGCTAGCGTAACTATTTTCGAGCAGAAATTTCCCCAAGTAACCTAACTTTCTCCAAAGTCCTTTAGCACGTACACCTTTTATGAATGTAAAATAAATGCTTGAAACCCAATAAATTCACTTTCCCTCTGACTAGCTAAGTTTGAGGGAAAAGATAGGATAACATCTATCAGATCCATACATTTGACGGAAGTTAGCCAAGGAAATAAGGAGCGTTACCGTACATATCATACACTATTTACACAGTGTACTATAGAAAAACTATGCAAACGGAAGAAAAAACGTATAGTAAATCGCTTACAATAATGTGCACATAGTCGTATACAATTAAAATGCCCATCGCGGATTTGATTTTAACTACTTTGTTGCCCACTTCCACTTAGAGTTTATTAAGATCCCGAGCTCCCAATTTTGGGGAAACCGCTATAAAAAATTTTAGGGAAACGGTACGGAAACCACAAACTTTGAGGATTTTCCCAGAATCTCATAGCAATTTAGGTAAGTGGACTTATATTGATTAATGAAACCCCAAAATTGTGTAAAATTTTGTGGAAAAACGCTAAATTTCCCCTGACTTTGGAGTTTTTCCCCAAAACTTTTTAACGCAAACTTCTCCAAAAATTTCTAGACATCACGGAAAACCTAGCGAAAATACATACATACATTTCTTACTGGGATGTTACATTATTTTTCGTCAACTACGCATTGCCTAAGAAACTTTACGTTAATCGACTTATCGCTCTTAATAAAAGACTGATTTGTGATACATAGAAGTGTTTATTACAGTTAATGAAATTACAAACAAATCATTTATATGATGTTTTTCATTGCTTCGTAAGAGGAACAGGTTACGTTGACGTTGAACTATCATTCACAATGTTGCAGAAGAAAAACTTTTTTTGTGTATAATGAAATGTCAATGTCCCAATGACATGTCATTGGGATGATGAAAGGTGGTGACATAATCGTTAAAAAGGCTGACGAAATTCTGGACTTTTGTCGTGTGCGCATTCCTGAACTCACAACATCCGTCCGGAGTGTTCTGCTTCGGTAGAACGACAAGGAGCCTAAAATCCTGGAATCGGGAACGTACTACCATTTGGGATTGAGATCAAGTGTACTGAGGATTTCCGAAAATTGGCTACGTCAAACCCGTTTCACCGAATTGAAGCTGCAGTTGAACTACGATGGTCTAAGCTTGTTCAGAAGCTCTAACCAACAGCTGTGGCCGACCTTAGGTCGCATAACAGGTCAATTAGCTAGTAATGTATTCATAATTCTGATATACGGCGGTGAAGTAAAACCATCTGATTTCAACAAAATGTCTGCAGCACTTATAACTGAGTTACAAGAGTTTCTGACAGTAGGCATTAATGTAGATAAGTATCAGGTACATTTAACAGTTGAATTAGTTGCTGTTATTTATGACGCTCCAGTTCACAGTAACGTCAGGTATGTTGTTGGACACAACGGTACCGCTGGTTGTGACAAATGTCAGGTTTTAGAGACACGAATGGGTAGTCGGATGACTTTCCCCAATGGTGAACACGATTTAAGGAGTGATGTCACTTTTCTTAGTAGGTCCCAATCTATCCATCATCGTGGTGGAAGTTCATTTGAAAATCTGCCAGTGGATATGATAAAATGTTTCCCATCGGAACCAATGCATATGATATACTTAGGTATAACTAAAAAACTTATTTCATTATGGAAGGACTTAGCTATTAAGGAGAATTGATTTGCATTCTTAAAAATGGCTCCTGAACAACGACCATTTCATTTATCGAGATGATGTTACTGCTAAGGACATTATTGACGGTGTTGATTGTGATAGTTGATTCACGTTGAGAAAATGTACCGTACTGCATCGTTGTGGTAAGTTGTAATCAATTTAAATTTATTGTTTTCAGATGACTACAATTTAGCTGAGGAAAGTATGTTTAACCACAGTACTCGGCTACAATACGAACATTACAAAAAATGAAACGCTGCCGTGTGAAGCGCAAAAGCCAAAAAGGAAATTTGTTTAACTTACTAAATCACTTTTGTGTTAGGGCTACGAAACGAAGACTTGACGATTACCTATGCAACTCTGAAGAACTAGAGGTTGAAACTGGATTTGCCATGGTCGATTTTCCAGTTGTCAACATTTTGACAGGAAAATTTTCTCCTGTAGCGAAGTATGTACCTATTTGATCAATACTCATATAGATCATCCAAAACAGAGGTTTCATCACCACCACTTCCATGTACATCGACAGAAGTTAATAAACCGTAAGTTGCATTTACTGTATTCCTGATAACAAAAGGTCGTGCAATGATGCAAATAAAATGTTTACAATGATTCTGAAAGCGGTCACTGAACTGTCTAGCAAGATGGATAAAGTGATCGCTTTATGTGAACGCTTATCAATGGGTGTAAGTGACATGCGAACGGAGCAAATAGATACTGCAGCTATCGCTTTCCCATTAAGAACTCATGATTTGCGTTCTTTAGAAGTTGCTTTAGATGACCTGAAGTTCCGTGATCATTTCGTAAGTTGTTACAGGTGTTTGAACAAATTTTAGGTGGGAAGATTATACGAGCTCCTATGTGACGATCCTCGTAAATCAGTGAAAGCGTGTTTACTCTACCTGCTTTCGCCGGAACTGGTGAACACGTACACTTTGCACGGAACAAAAAGTAAACTGGGTATTAGTAAGTACAAATTTTACACGACGGTTCAAAGTAAGTTCACACTACTGTATTAACATATTTGTAGGTGCTCTGTGTTCACGTTTCCGAAGTGCGACCTGTCCGAAAAAGAAAACAATACACCCTATGGGTATAGCAAGCCAGGATTTCTTGCATGACGCAAGAGATAAGGTAGATAAACGTGGATGGCGATTCAAAGAAAGGGTGAGCTAAAACCACTTTACATGTTTCTTATAATACATATTGCACTTTTAATATTACTTTATGATCATTATTTACACTGATATGACTTTTGTCTTGTCCGTCTTGCTTTCAGCTGGATTCGCAAGTTTTATCAGACGTAACTGTAAGTTCTTTGTCCGCATTATTAACATAGTTGTCATACCGTTTGTTCATCATCGACGTTTCACATATCTTGACATTTCATTATACACAAAAAAAGTTTTTCTTCTGCAACATTGTGAATGATAGTTCAACGTCAACGTAACCTGTTCCTCTTACGAAGCAATGAAAAACATCATATAAATGATTTGTTTGTAATTTCATTAACTGTAATAAACACTTCTATGTATCACAAATCAGTCTTTTATTAAGAGCGATAAGTCGATTAACGTAAAGTTTCTTAGGCAATGCGTAGTTGACGAAAAATAATGTAACATCCCAGTAAGAAATGTATGTATGTATTTTCGCTAGGTTTTCCGTGATGTCTAGAAATTTTTGGAGAAGTTTGCGTTAAAAAGTTTTGGGGAAAAACTCCAAAGTCAGGGGAAATTTTGGGGTTTCTGTGTCATCTCCCCAAAACTTCCTAAAGATTCACTATGGCGGTTTTTCCAATATTGGGGAATTGTGATATTTTCACATTTCGAGAAAAAAAGGAGTGAATGACATAGTTTATTTTGTAGAAAATTCAAGGTTCGAGGAATGGGCGATAAAGTAGTTAACTGTACTTAGTTACAACAATCAGAATCTTGTTCAACATCTATACTGAATCACAGTTTCCTGTTCGTGCCTATAAGTGTAAGTTTTATGCTATCTGTAGTTTCATGTTGCAAGCCCTCATTAATCATTCAGCCATTGCAACCATCTATAAATTTATAATTGTAATCAACTTACAGACTGATCTCGACAACCCAAGTCAAGCGATATTTCTGAAATGTCTAGTGCAACCTTCGTTGATAGTACAAATTTCAAATCCTGTTCGACACTATTGAACATAATAGTCAAAATGGTTTAAATGATTGTAGATGGAATATAAGGTGGATTTATACGCAACGTTTCAATGTAAACGTTTACGAAATCGAGTTTCGTTTAATTGCAGCCGGAATATAAGAAGCTCACGCTTAAAGGACTTCCGTGCCAAGTAGCAGGGGATCACAAATACCTCCGGGCAAGAATCTAGGTATATAAACGATAATAAAGGAAAACTTAATTGGTAAATCATATCAGGATATTTCCCTTAGTCCATAAGAATAGGTCAAGTTTCCTCTTAAAGGATTACTGTGAAGTTACCTGGCCTAGATCAGTCGGCAGCGAATTCCAGCATTTGACAACTCTTAAGGAATAGAAGTTGTGTCTACAGTCCATTCTGCTGTGTTGTGTCTCCAATTTCTGCGTACCTCTCTTCAAAGTTCCACGTCGTCAGTAAAAAGTAATGTCTGATGATACCTGTTGTGGAAGATCGTTTATATAAATCAAGAAAAGAATTTCTAGTACTGAACCGTGAGGGACTACACTAGGATATTCCATAGCCTGTGAAAAAGTGGAGTTAACCCTAACCTTAAAACGTATATCTTTTAGGTATGAAATGAGCCAGTCACTTAGAGATGATTTGATACCCAATCGTTTGGGTTTAATGATAAGACATATATGGTCGACCCCATCAAAATCTTTTGAGAAATCAAGGTAAATGACGTCAACCTTCCCCTTACGAACAAGAAAGGTTGTTCATCTGTCCACTGCAGTCAGCAGGTTGGTTACATAAGAATGAACCTTTCTGAAACCATGCTGTTGGTCCGATAATTCAAAACGATTCTCATGAAGTACAGTTTTTAATTGACAGCTTCACATAACTTCACTAAGGTGTTAGAGATGTTAGAGATCACCAGAGGTGCAAGATGGTGGTACACATGAAGTGGCTTGCTGTACAAAAAAATTTAGATATGGGTTAGTGACCATTGGAGGAATATTCCGTATTCCATGTTGTCTTGCTGTCGACTTTGTCCCAAGTCACATCTGTACATGGAGTAAAGATGATTGTCGTCTCATCACTAACGATTTCAATACGCCATGTATCAACTGGGAAGAGCTTACAACTTTAGGTGGATGCTTTGATGGCAGCCAACTGACAATGAATATTCAATGGACACTTGCACTACGTACCACAAGACCGACAGATATTAACTTAGAACATGAACTATCATTCTTGGACATTGTATTTGCACACCACTGTGATAATTTCACCGATATTCCGTACTTTGTCCACTAGCAAATGGCAATCACGTTTAACTGTACTTCGGTTTTCCGATATAATATACGGTATGCATCTGTCCCACACCGTCTCAATGTATGGTGAGTAACACTTTGGTAATTAGGCACTTTGTTATTTCGACAGATTCACCATTCAAGGCGGATGGAATAAGCTTAAAGCCACATCAGAGTCCGTAGTATTATCGTTCATTTCATGGCTTACGCGTGAGCTGTCACACTTGCCCCCCATAGATAGATAGAGAAACATTAAAGCTTCCGAAGCGTGGCAAACAATTCTGGGACTCATCCTTGTCAACGAATCACAAACCATTTAAATGTGGATACTAAAAAATCTGGAATATATACGTAAAAATACCATAGCATACGTCAACTATACTTCCCCAAGACTTTAGATTTCATATGTAAACTGAAGGATAAGACGCAGGAATAAAATTCCTCCATTATCGTTGCACGAAAATTCTGCCATACTACATTAATCGCATCTGGACAAACCTGAGACTTTATCAAACTATTTCGCCGAAGTCTACACTATTGGTATTGTTGACAACACTTCCCGCAACCACACCACTAACTATCAGCTACAGAACCAGTACATGGGACTGAAAAGGCTATTCTACAGTTACTCATTAACCTCAAGCTCAGTAAGTTACCGGGTTCTGATGAACCACATACATTATTTCTGTATTCTCGAGCGAACACTATTACAGGACCACTGACGATGCCGTTTAACATGCTTCTATCCCTAACCCAACTCCTTAGGCATTGTAAGGGTGATGAAGTTAGTCATACATTTGAGATATATCGTATTCGGATACCGGCCGGTCAGTCTAAATAGCATAGTCGTTAGGCTACTTTAAGAAACAGTTCGAGCCAAGTTGCTAAGCGACGTAGAACCCTACAGTCTTTTGGTTCCACAGTTACATGGGTTTCAGAATTGGCATTCACGCTTAGCTAATTCACTAATTGTGAGAGTGCAGTAGCTTAAGATGATGGTTTGTCGATTGATGTGATATTTGCAGACTTTAGCATGGCATTTGATAACATCACTTAGGGCCTATCCAGCTTTCCAAGTATGGAATAACAGGTGCCGTACAAGATTGCACAGGAAAATTTGTGTAGAGAGAGTGCAAAGATAACTGGGAAACTATCCGAATGGAAGCCAGACGAAAGTGGTCTACTCCAAGGCAAGATTTTAGACTCTATATTTCTTCTCTACCTCCATAGATGACCGAAACTGCTAAGTCAACGAAACTATTGTTTGCCGATGATTTCAAAATATGAAGAGCAGTAAGTGGTGAAGCCGATTGTCTTTATCTGCAAGCCGACTCATACGCATTAGTTACATGGTTCCATAGTTGGTACTTGTAAATTATTTACAGAAAGAGTATTTTAATGCATATCAGACATGGAAATAGTTATCTGTATACTATCGACAGTACATCTCCTTCACACGAACTAGAACAAAAATAGCAGTATTTTGACTGCAAAACAAATGTACATTGCAATGCAGCAGCCCTCAAAGGTTTTAGATCGTTATGGTCATTGCCTCGAGCATTCAAATGCTTTGTCAAGATGTTCGGGATTTTGTACCTGACCGATGTAAGAACACAACTAAAGTACTCCATCCAAGCAATTGATCCATGTTTCACTGAGGATGCTGACACATTCGGGTGTGTTCATTGTGCGGTAACAAAGTTAAGGACAAGTATTTTCAGACTTCCTTACGACGAGCTCGTCAAAAGTGTAAACCCTCTGGTCCTGTTTTACTGTAGAACGCTAGGTGACTTTATGCTGGCATTCCGTACCTTAAATAATAATTTGGATGTTAACATGTCTTGCCGTTTTCGCTCTTCCCTGAACTAATCGCCTCCAAGACCGCAGCAAGAACGTTCAAAAAGCCACGATCTGGTAAGCTCAGAGTGTGGTTCTGTTTTCTCATCAAGTGGTTAATGGGGGCGGGGCAGCCTTGTATCTACTGTCTTGTTTGGTAGCACATCTCGTTTCCACTCAAGAGTTTATCAATCTTCATTAATCTGTATGGTGCTCAATAGGGTTGCTTAACACCCCGAGATGTCTGTTTAGAGCCATCTACATGATGCCCACTGCCGACATCAAGTACGATGATCGTATACTAGAGAGATTATCACGCTCTATTCGTCTTGAATACACTTGTATCCTGATTTTAGAAGACTTTCTAATGTCAACTTCACCGAGCACACATATATTGGAAGTGACAGCTCTACTGAAGCTCGGATCTTCAGCACCATTGAAAATCTAGGATTATTGGAAAATCTGGAGTTATCAAGTCGATGGTGAAATAGTCAAACACTCACGCTTAGGTTGCATAGTTACAAACGAAGAATTCTCAAATGACAACCCCATAATCCTGGCTCCTCTGGGTAGAAGTGATCGTGACGTTATAAGAAGTCCATTCAATTATTGCATTATTTGTCTACTTACTGTAATTTAAACATTAAGTCCACTATGTAAATTTCTGTGTGTCTGATTGAGCGCATGTCCGCACATCAATCTTTAATCTATTCTCTCATCGGTTGAAAATACTCATGAATATATATAGATTTTTAACACTCACATACATACTCATTAGTTTCCCTGTGTGCTTGCCTCCTGGACACTTGCTGATTTTAACATTCTTTAACAAACAATTTCTACAACTGGTGTATGGGTCTAAGAATAATCTCGAGCACATAAAAAAATTCTACCAGGAAATTTAGCCTACGTAAATGATCAGTTAATCGGATACCATTTACTGGAGTCAGATGTAGAGGAAATTAACCTCTACAACTTTATGACCTTCAGTGTTACCAGCGAAGATGAGCTAGAACATTCTGCCAACATCAGGCATCGGAATTACAAACGGTGGTATTTGTCAGCTCTGCATGTCAGTTTATAGCTGGTGGAATGAGAAGCCCACTCTCATCTTGATATAGAAGCCCAACGGGATTTCTTACTGCACACGGTATTACGTGCTACAAAAGTCTGTCCTACAAACGGTCCCCAAAAATACAAACTAGGTACAGTTATCAAGAGTTCCACTCTTCGAATAGCAATACAAAAAAGAAACTACTGAGTGTAACAGAAACGAACTAGCGACAACGGCACATATAAGCAATCCAAATAAGCAAAGGACCAATTCACAAAGGTTGTAAAAGAAGAAATGCTTCAGTATCAGATAAATCCGATCGATGAACTTATGTTCAATTCGAAAAGCCTTTCCCGTCATACAGCCTCTCTTTGACAAGCGAAAACCGGAGTTACCTGATTGTTAGGTCCTAATGGCCCAACAAATAACGTCTGTGACACCGTCGGCCTTCTGGCAAGACAGTACTTTAGGAAACGTCAACCCTCCCACAATTACCACATCGACGGGAGCTCCACTTGGAACTCAACAGAACTTTCAGAAGTGAACCTGAGTTTGACTTGATGTATCAGTAACCGCAGCATCTAAACAAGTACAGTTCTGGCCTAGGGATGGCTCATTCTGCTACACTGAGGAAAGCGACTTCAGTTTTGGCAAACCGCTTGTCGTTATGCTATCACATTAGCCAAACCGATGCATAGAACCAGAAACTTGTATGTTGGCTCACACTAATTTTCAAGGGGTGTCGACTAAGCGAACATTCGACCTGCCATTCGGTAGCACGTCTCTCATTAACTTCAAGAATTATGGAGTCCTTGGTAAGCGACGGTCGTCGTGGATGCACAATATCCATAAAAGCCTTTTTACCCCAACAGTACGTTTTCAGGAAGGGTCTTTCTCGTATGATAAACCTGCTGATCGTGGTGGATAAATAGACACCCATCCTTGGTCACAAGGGGAAAGCTGACATCATATACCTCAAACCACTTAATTTCTACCTATTGGAGCATAGACAACTGAGGTGACTTAATGAATTATAGCATCGTTAACATGTAGAATTATGGTCTACTATGATATTAGTACTGCTCTAATGATAGACCTAATCCTAAAATTGAAAATTTGTCATGATATAACTGCCTAATCTATAAGATCTTACGTGGAAGTCACATCATCGACTACACCAACTCACTGTATCGTATCAACTACCATTACATGATGTAGAACAAGGTTAGGCTAGAGAAGGAACAATATATTTAGTATGAATAGAAGATATAAGATAACATTCAGAGGGACCACGCCTGCATGGCCGAGCCATGCCATTCGATCAACTCCAATTACTTCAATACATTCTTCCCGCCTTCTCCATCGTTCGGTATTTCTCCGCGTTAAATATTGAATATTTATTTTCCGAGTTGTCTCGTGTTCAGCTTTGAGGATTGTGTGGTTATGTTTCAATACCACTACAAACACTCCTCGGCATCCCCTTGAAAACCTACTTGAGCTAAGTCACAATACAAAATGTGGAGGCAATATCCGGAAACTGAAGACACAAAATAGTAGGATGCACTGTAGGCACACCCTACACTCATAACGGTTCGTTTTTCTTCATATCAGTCAATTCGGCTAATATGTAACCCGTAAATTATTTTCATCCTTCTCTTCTTTATTTACCCCTTGATTAGTGCGTAACCTCACTTGGTAATAAGAGTCGTGAATCAGTTTATGATGCAACCTTTTCTATCTTTCTATAGACATATACTTTCCAGGTAACTAAAAATACGAATGTACAGCCTAAGTAAATGATTTCGTCGAAAATAAAATTTACTTGACTCCATTAAAAAGGACAGTGGTATTGTTTCTCGTTGAGTTAATTAACTGTTTTGATCGTAAATTACGCATCAGAACTACTGTTTACACTTTAATTACATCTACCCCAGTTAAAGTGATATTGTATTGAGTATTTCGATTTTGCTTTTGTGTATTTATTGCATCTAAGCATACTTGATTGACTTTTACTTGATTTATTTAGTTAAGGTTTGAGAATCTTTTTACATATCCTGTTTTTGTCACCGTTCTAGTTGATTTTCAACATGGCTAGATCTGCTCATAAATGTGGACAACCATATTGCTTATTTCCCGTGGAGGAAGGGATGCAATGTGATGAGTGTAATAAGTGGTTCCATAAGACGTGCACACGACTAAGCCCCACTGCATATAAAAGGTGCTCAAAGCCCAACTCTCATTGGCTTTTTAGTTTTTGTTGCTCGAGCGAAACATTGCTTATCCAGGAAGCAATTAGTCTCCTGGTGTTGGCTAATAAGAAGGTTGATGAGGGCTGTACTGGCAACATTGGTACTGATGGTAAAGATTGCGTTAGTGTCTTAAGTGCTGTCACGGCGCAAGCCAGACGTCTAACTGTGCAACCTACTATTAAACCGTCTACCCCGAAACAATCAATGTGTGACACCTCATTAGATATTGGTAGCCATGTTGCTACAGCAGCAAACGGTGACCCAGATAAAACAATTATTGTCCCGAGTGGTTCTAATGTGGATGCTACGACTGATCGAATATGGATGACACGGAAACGCAGAAGAGTAGGAAAGACAGCTAAAACTAATGACTGTTTACTTGATAAGTCCTTGGTGGACTCTCAGACCAATCCACCAAAGTCCCATAATAAAGATTCGTCTAACATTGTTGTGAGTCACTCGCTCGACTCCCAGGACTCTGTTACAATGAAAACTAACCGTAAGATACCAGTAGTTAAAATACAGGATCTAACGTCACGGTCGAAAGCTGTGAACACAGTTTCAAAAGAAGCTAAACCCCTCCCTAGTTTAATTATTTGGAATCTAGAGGAGTCAAAAGACAACGACCCTGCTAGAAGACATGCACATGACCTGCAGTTAGTGGAGTCTGTGGTAAGGAATGTACTACCTGAAGAGGTTTCAGGGGTACATATTACAAAAGTAATACGACTTGGTAAATGGGTTGGAGGCGAGACCCAACCAAGAAGAATCCTGAAGCTGGTTCTCGTGAGTTTTATAGAAAGAGACATATTATTGAAAAGCGCACTAAAAACTCGTGACTCAAATATCCGTATTCGAACAGATTGACCGCTTAAGGATCGAATCAAGTGGAAGAATGCTCTTACGGAATTGAGGACTCGCAAGTTAAATGGTGAAACTAACATTACACTTAAGGGTTTTCGGGTAGTCAGGTCTTGGAAGCCGATGCTTCCGAAGCCTGTATGGGTAGAACGAATGATTGCCAAAAGACCTTAAGTATGTGCTACACGAACGCCCGTAGTATTAGAAATAAACTGTTCGAGCTAAGTCTGATGGTGGATGAATTAAGTTCCGATGTAATTGTTGTTACAGAAACTTGGTTCACAGTAGATATAGAATATTCCCCCATCATCACAGGCTATATATGTAGTAGAAGTGATAGAGTTTTAAGTCGCAAGGGGGGACGCATAATGTTATACGTTAGGGATTACTTTCGTATACAATCAATCATATCGGTGGCTCATCTTAGTGGTACACGTGAGGTAGCATATTGTAAGATTAAATCTAGAAATGGATTAGTGACTATAGGGGGAATATAATGTACTTCGTGTTTCATTGCTGATGACTTTATCTTAAGACACATCTGTTCTTGGAGTATGGCAGAATGTTGTCTCATCATTGGGGGCTTCAGCGCACCGCATATCAATTGGATAGAGCTTACAGCTCCAGGTGGAGGTTTCGATAGCGAACTTTTATCTACCGTTATTCAGTGTGCACTTGTACAATGTATCACAAAACCGACACATATTGATTTCAGTCATGATCCGTCACTGCTGGACCTCGCCTTCATCCACCACTGTGAGGATGTCTTTGATATTCAGCACCTTCCCCCACTAGTTAACAGTGATCACGTTGTAATTCACTCTAAGTTTGGGACACATGGTATACAATTCGTATCTGCTCCTCCCCGACCCAATATCTAGCGAGCCAATATTCCGGAAATCAGAAATTGTGTTATCTCGACTGATTGGTCGGTTGACGCGGATGGATTGATCGGAGATGAATGGAATAAATTTAAGGCCACATTCGAGTCCGTAACGTCGCCGTTTATCCCATGGTCAGCACGTAAGCTATCACATTGCCCTCCATGGATTAATAAGGAAACCCGGAAGCTGTTAAAGCGTAGGAAATATTTCTGGGACTTATTCTTGTTGGCAGGTCATGCACCATTTAAGCGTGAGTACCAAAAATTCTGTAATGTCTGTAAGAAGACCATAGCCAAATCCCGTACCACTTACGAACGACAGTTAGTATATGATAGCCGTACTTGTCCGAAACGATTGTTTTCGTATGTTAAACGGCAAATGGAACGTAGTGATAGTATTCCCCCGTTACTGTTACACGAAAATTCAGAATTACTAGCTGAATCAGATCGAGCAAAAGCTGAGACTTTTTCAGACTATTTTAGCTAAGTGTTCTCTACGTTTATTGTAACAAATACTTGTCCCACTCACGCCAAGATACCAACACCTGAATCTGTACAGGTGACCGAGGAAACTGTCCTTCCGTTGATAACTAACCTCAAACCTGGTAAGATACCTGGCCCTGACGAGTTACATCCACGGTTGCTGTCATCTCTTGCAAACAATATTTCAAAACCGCTCGCGACACTCTTCAACATGTCCCTTTCACTCGCTCAACTCCCTAGAGATTGGAAGGACGCTATAGTCAGTGCTATATTTAAGGACGGTCAGCGACAGATAGTATCGAACTACCGGCCTGTCAGTCTAACTAGCATAGTCGTTAAGTTACTCGAAAAGATAATTCGGGTTAGGTTGCTAAGCCACATAGATTTACACAATCTGTTAGCTCCTGAGCAACACGGATTTCGTAACAAGCGTTCATGCTTGACTATTATTATTATTATTATTAATGGCTTTATTCAATATTATATTTTGGTACAATATAGAATTCTCAGCACAGGGTATTTCAACAAGTTACTTACTGAAAAAAAAACGAACAAATAGGCAGTAGCAAATACAAAAAGAAATTTTTTTAAAAATAAAGTTTTTTTTAAAATAAATTTTAAAAAAAGACCAAAAAAAAGAAAAAAACTGTGCAAAACTTTTTAAAATTAAAGACATGTTAAGAATGTAAATTATTAACTAGGTTATTTCTAACAACCTGTTCGTCACATAGTATATTTGCTAGGTAAGGAATTATAGAACTTTTATACTTTTCCTTACGTGCATGGATTTTAATGTAGTTACGTCTCGTTCTACCAGAAGATATACAATGAGAAAGATAAGAGTGAAGGGGATGGCTAGTATCTGACAAAATAACACCTGCCAGGAGTTTGCATGATTTTAAATGTCTATCCACAACCATATTAATTATGGCCTCGAAAGATTCACCACACATCTTGCTAACTGCCTTCAGCACTCTTCGCAATACAGCAAAGTCTTTTCTCAAAAGCCCGGGAAAGAATAATGGAGAACAGTAAAGAATAATAGGTAAAATGCAAGAATTGACAAATTGTAAGAGTAAATGACGAGTAATCCCAAGAGCATGCAATCTCTTTATGTAGTAGGTCAGACGGAAAACCTTCTTCGATAACGACAAAACGTGGGAAGACCAAGACAGATCAGAGGAAAAGGTGACACCAAGATAATTGACCTTCGACACTGAGTTTATGAAAGAGTCTCCGATGGCACAAGCATTATGGGATCTCAAAATGGTGTTTATATTCCGTTCATGTCTCATGCTAAAGTTAACAGCTTGACATTTAGACGGATTAAGTATGAGACCATTACCAACAGACCAACAATCAATACGAGACAAAAACTCATTCATTTCTGCGGGATGTAAAGAGGAAGATATAGGCATACATACAGTGATATCATCCGCATACTTCACAAAAGTGTTTTCTGTAGAAGATGGCAGGTCATGCAGAAAAAAAGAGAATAGAAGAGGTGAAAGAACAGCTCCTTGTGGTACACCTTCCTGAGACAGTAGAGACTCCGAACACTTTCCTCCAAACACAGTGTACTGTTCCCTTCCAGAGAGGTAGGAACATAGCCAGTTGGTTATCCAGCTGTCAGTGTTGACGCTAATTAACTTGTTAAGTAAACTTTGTCTTGGTATAGAGTCAAAAGCTGAAGTATAGTCCAGAAAAGCACAACGAACATACTTCTTACCCTTTTCTAAGTTGAACACTACGTTGTGGTGCAGAACTGCAACAGCATCTAAAGTGCTTCTTTTGCGCCTGTATGCAAACTGGTATGGGTCAGTATGCTCTTTTATCGCAAGCTGAAGTGGAAGTATTAATAATTTTTCCATGGTTTTGAGGAAGGGTGAAGTTATTGCAATAGGTCTAAATTTTACATTCTTATCACCAGATGCTTTCTTGGGTACAGGAATTATCTTCATCTTTCTCCACGTTTTCGGTATGAGATTAGATGAGAAGGATCTGTTAAATATAGTTGTGAACGGATGACACAGAACGTCAGCACATTTTTTAAAAAGGATGTTTGGGATACCATCAGGTCCCAAACATCGAGATGAATTAAGCGATCGGAGACATCCTCGTACATCAGTTTCAGTGACTAACTTGCTTATTGCGAGGGAGGATTGGACAGCAGCCCTAGATATCGGTCTGTCTGTCGACGTATTTGACAAGGTTTCACACGTAGGTCTTATGCAGAATCTCTCGAACATCGGAATAATAAGTACTGTACATGAGTGGATAGAAAATTTCTTATGTGACTGCAGACAGAGAGTGAGGGTCAACGGAACGATATCCGATTGGAAGCCGGTTAAAAGTGGTGTACCCCAAGGCACCATCTTGGGCCCTCTGCCCTTCCTTCTTTACGTTAACGAGTTGCCGCTGTTACTTAGGTCATCGACATTATTGTTTGCGGATGATGTAAAAATCTGGAGAACAATAAAAAATGCGGCTGATCATCTGGATCTTCAAACTGACTTGGACGGTTTAGTTAGATGGGCTCGAGAGTGGGACTTAAAAATCAATGCTTGGAAGAGTGTGCTAATGCACATCGGTCACGGTAATAGTTACCGTTACACTATTGAGGGTAAACCTCTTCCATGCGTTCAAGAGCATAAAGGCTCAGGAGTAGTATCAAGTCATGATTTAAAAACAACTACGCATTGCAAAGCAGCCGCTGTCAAAGGTTTTCGTGCGTTATGGTCACTTCGCCGAGCGTTCAAATCTTTTGACGAGGAAACGTTTCGAATTTTATATCCCATATACGCTAGACCACATTTAGAGTACTGTATTCAATCAGCTAGTCCGTGTCTGGTATAGGATACTAACTCCCTTGAGCGTGTCCAGTGTGTAGGAACGAAATTAGTGAAGGGTCTTTCTAGACTCCCTTACGATGAGCGTTTAAAATGCCTAAATCTTTTCCCCTTGTCGTATCGTAGGACACAAGGTGACCTTATACTGGCATTTCGTATCTTTAATTATGATTTGGGTGTTAATATGTCTTATCTTTTTGCTCCCTCCGGCACTAATAATCTCCGAGGTCATAGCAAGAAGGTTCATAAACCACGATCTAATAAACTTAAAGTGTGGTCCCGTTTTTCTCATCGAGTAGTCAATCATTGGAACGTCTTACCCGAACAAGTGGTATCAGCTCCATCAGTGAACACTTTCAAGGAGAAGCTGGACTTTCACTGGAAAGCAATGTGTCAGGATTAATACAGGTTCATCAACCTACTATCCTTATTATTGAAGACTGAATTCTCTTTTTCTTTACGAGTAGTCAAATTCTGGGAAACTCTGCCGGATGAGCAAGTCGAAGTAACTTCTCAGTAGTTCTTTACGAGGAAACCTGACATAGTTTAAAGACTAGGAACAGTAGCTCGCTATGATTTTCTGATTTTTTTTCTTTGTATCGTTAAATACGTTAAACAAGTGGTATCAGCCACATCAGTGAATACTTTCAAGGAAAAGCTGGACCTTCACTGGAAAGCAATGTGTCAGGATTAACACAGGTTCATCAACCTACTATCCTTATTACTGAAGACCTAGGTCCCTACCTGGAGGCATCAGTAGTTCACTGCTACCAGATGCAGAAGTCTGTTAAGCGAAGGGTTCTACACTGTCGATGACCATTTTTAAAAACTTGAAATATGTATTTTTGTACGATCTTTGTGAAAATTATGACCCTTCAGGATATTCACATCAGTACCAATTAGAAATCTGGCGCGTTTTTCATCTAGCAACTGCATTGTTGCGTTTCGGGAATAACTGTACATTGGGTATCCCTGTTTGAAATGGTAAGTTCCAGTCTCTTTTAATTGATTCAATATAGGCTCGTAGTGCAGAAAAGGCTATGTAGGTTTTTATAACCTTTATTCAAAGTCTCTTTCAGGACTGCACTCGCTCGATGGAGAGCAGTTTATGTGGATCGTGTTCAAGAGACGAAGAAAAGGCCGTATATCGCTTCTGAGTGCACTGGGTTGAAGGATTCTCTGTATTACAGACGCCAAATCGTTCATGAAATATCTCGAAAAATAGCTCAAATACAGAATCGTATAACTCATTTCTTCCATCCAACATTTTTACTTTCAGCTAGCTTAGGTGAATATAAACTAAGGGATTTAAACGATGACATAAACAAGCTTATTCGAGAAAAATCCCACTGGGAAGACCACATAAAAAACCTTGGGGGTCCTGACTTCAAAGTATAGTAGTATTTTTTACACTATAGTGTAGGCAGAAGCACCGAAAATGCTTGAAAAAGAGGGGAAAGAAGTTCCTGGCAATAGAGGCTACAGATATTATGGGGCAGCTCGTGATCTTCCAGGAGTGCGCGAATTATTTGAAGAAGATCGTAAGTCGATATTTGATTCTTTTATTGTGTTTGAGAAGTCATATATTACCATCGTTCAGCTTTCTTTAATTACATCCTCACAATTGTATCAACCAAGGTAGCAAGAACCAGCCAATAGTTATATGAGATTTTGCGTAATAAAACAATTTGACAGAACTGTTTATATTTAGGCTATTATCTTTCGTTCCTATGATTCGATCTAAGCTTTCGTTTTAGTTTGGAAAAGACAAGGCTAGGTGGCCTATGTTAATCATGGCAATAGTGACTTCTTACTTGATCTACATTTCTTTCAAAAGCGTTGACAGATAGAACGTCAATCACAGATTGAGGTGAAAAATTCCATTCGTTGATGATTGTATGGGAAAGTCGATAGTCATCTGACAAGTAATTTGTTCTGTGTTGTGAACCTTTTGGGTTGTGTTCGTAAACTCTCCGTTTTGTAGGACAACAGAAGTAAAAATATCAGATTCAAATTGATCATTAAGTAATTTAAAAACTGATCAAGTCACTCTTTGTGTTCTTCCAAATTTTCATATCCTTATTCCTCCTTGTCTCTTTTTTTCTCTTCCCAAATTTATTTCACTGTATTATACTCTTTAAGTAACATCTCCAAACACTAATCTTCCAGATCACTGCTTATACTCTTATTACCTCTACCACTACGGAATTTGAATTGACCACTGCATCTCTGTGCTAATGTGGTGTGGCAACTCGAACTGATGTACGTACATACGAAGTTCTACGTTGTTACTGACTGACAAGTCACCTCTGGTTCTTCAACATGACAAGGTAAATAAATTTAGTTTAGTCAGTCTATTATAATTCGAGGGTTTTGCAATTCTGGAAATTAGTTTAGCCATTGACTTATTTATTTGAACACAAATATTGGTACAAGGGGGCACCGAATATGTGTGCGCCACACAAAACAGTGAGAAGAGAAAATGAAGGTAAGGTGCGCATAAGGAAAAAAGAACAATCACGACCACACATTAGTGTAAGATAGTGTCGTAATAATAATATTACTGGGGGAAACGGAAAGGTACAACCAGAAGAATTCTTTCGGTTATGGAAGATGCAACCACTTTTTATGAAGAAAGTAGTGTTATTGTATGACATTTTTTCGTTTCACACAAGACATATAGTGCGAGGACAGACGATATTGTACAGAAAAATAAAACCTACTTAAAAAACCAGTCCCAGAGTCGGCAAATAATGCACAACGTGGAATTCTCTGAGACGACATTCGTAGAACATGTCCAAACCACCAAAGTCGGTGTTTCAAGGTGGTGACACCAATTGGATTATCGTCTCTGCGCCCGAACACACGATGCTGAATCTCTGCATTACTAACATGGTGTTGCCACTGAATGTCAGCAATCCTTCGGAGACAACGATGATCAAACACGGAGAGTCGTCTAACATACTCAACTCGGAGAGGTCAGATTTCACAAGCATAGGGCAAAACTGCTCTCACTAACGCGTTGTAGATCTGACCTTTTACAGCCAGACTGACATCACGAGGGCGCTAGAGGTGACCCAGATTGGCATAAGCCGCTCTGGCTTTCACTATACGTGCGTTGATGTCATCACTCACGCCACCACCAGCACCTATGCAGCTACCTAGATACACGAAACTCTCGACTACTCCTATCTGCTCACCATTCAGGGTGAGTACAGGATTAGAATCCTGCCAGTCTTGTAGAAGTACTTTGCACTTCGAAGGTGCAAAGCACATACCGTACCTACGGACACTGATTCCCAACTGAAGAGATTGGGCAACCCTGTCTAACCCTACTTCGTGAATGGAACAATGGAGAAATGTGGTTGTATGCCCTCATTCTACCTGAAGTGTTTGTATATAGGGCCTTTAAGATGTTGATGTACTTCTCAGGTACACTCTTCTTCAATAAACAATCCCGGAGAACAGTCCTGTCCAACGAATCGAAGGCAGCGCTGATATCAAGAGACACAACGATTGTTGGCCTGTGATAAGTATGACGGTGTTCTAACATTTCGCGGAGGGTGAAGATACGATCAATGCATCCTCGACCAGAACGAAACCCAGCCTGCTCCTCGCGAGTCAATCTCGGGTTTTGAACAAGCTACGAAGTATGACGGGAGTCAATGGCTTCGACGCAATCGGAAGTAGATTTAACTCCCAATAGTTGTTACAGGAACGACGTGAACCCTTTTTAAAGATAGGGACAACTATCGACTCATTCCATGACGTTAGTACACTCTCTAGTTCCCAAACCTTTGTAAACAACACAGTCAGTTCCTTAACCAGAAAGTCACCACCATCTTTAAAAAGAGCCGGAGGTAAGTCATCTGGGCCCGGTGATTTCTAGCGCTTCACGAGTTGGAGTTCCTTGTAGACGTCCGCCTCATTTGATGGATCAGTCGTCACCGGCCATGGAGGGCAGGACAGTTTAATCGATGTTACCGGAGCAGCAGGCCAGTTGAACTGTTCTTCGGAGAATTCTGCCCATCGTTCAAGACGTCGATGGATTTTAGTGATTGGCAGCTGCTGCTTCCAGCTCATTAGCACGCTCCGAAAACTAGGCTTCTCGGTCCTTACGCAAGCTTCTCCTGATTTCGTTACGTAACAGCCTTAGTTTGTGGTCAAACTCACGGCCACCCGGAGTAGACCGACGGGCTACGATGAGTTGTAAGGAGCCTGAAGAAACCCATTGTTTATAATCGGGATGTTTCGCGAAGCCGCAAGCGGCTCTACTCGCCATTTTCATGGCGTCATGCAATTTCAACCAATGCTCATCTATACTTTTCGGTGGAATATTAGCTAACCTAGAAGCTAGCTCGGTTCGATACTTACTAGCAACAGAAGTTTCAACCAACCTGCTAACATCAATTCTTTGGTGACGATCACTTCGTTGGTCACTGAAAAGTAAGGTAAGATTGGCACAGACCAGGGCGTGATCAGAGTCCAGATAGGTACTCCAAAAGGAGCGTCAGTCGTGTACACAACCACGCCAGCGGTAGCTGATCGCAATGTGATCAATCTGAGTCCAAGCCTGAGATGCAGAGGGAGGACGTCAGGTGGTACATCGGCAATGACTGTGCCGAAAGTTAGTGCTAACCAGAAACAGGTTGTAGTCTGTGCACAGTTGCAGTAGACGATTTCCGTTATCTGTCTTGCGACCCACAAGTCCCCATCGGCCACCTAAACGATTCTCTTCTGTGCCTAGACGCTCGACCTGAGCATTCAAGTCTCCAGCTAGCACTACAATATCTGTCAAACCCACTTTCTGGAGAAGAACAGATAACTGGTGGTAAAACTCATCCTTGATTGCATCCGGGCTGCAATCCGTCGGAGCATAGGCGGAGATGACGAAAATACATCGTTTCTCACGCCGATTTCTCACTTTGATGGAACTCTCTAATATAACAGCACATAACTGACTTAATGGGGATCCAATCAATTAGTGCTGCCTCAGCTCTAGCGCTTAGTGCGACACCAACGCCAGCAAGACCAAACGAAGATGTCACAGGGTCCCCGGATAAGCGCACATAGAACAAGCTTTTTGAAGCGACAGATGGAGATCGAATTTTTAGTACTTCGCCAGAGTCTTGAATACGGGTCTCGGATAGACAACAACATGGCCAGCCCTATCTGTTGTCCGACCTGCATAAATGTGCGAACGTTGAAGGCAGCCAGTTTGAATGGTGCACGTGGTTTCAGAAAAATTGCTTCAGTATTCGTATTTGATGGTAGCATACAATTTTCAACCAGGCAGTGGCAGAAATTTAGATAAAACCGAGTTCCCACCATAGGCGAGCTGCTGTATAAGTCGAAAAATAAGGATACACAGAGTGGGAGTAAAAGAAAGTGAATAAGTGACGTGGTAAATGATAATAGTAGTGTGACTTGTCTGACTGTAAATCGAAGCATGAATAGAATTTTCAGTAAATATTGTCATTTTCATTTTATTTGTGTGTGGGCTATGATACTGCCGGGTGCCCAAACCGAAGCAGGCTGTTTTCTTAGGAGGCCACACCCGGAGCCTTCGACCTAAAGGTCTGGCCCACAAAGCAGTGGAGCATCGTGAGGAGATGCAGTCACATGGTAGCCGGTGACCAACGATTGGTTCATACGCCATTTGTTCCCTCAGGGCACTGGGGTCCATGTGCACCATTGATTTGTAGTTCGGTTAAATCGCCGGACATTCGCTTTTCATCCTCGCATTTTCGTAAACAACACCCCCACCACGAGAAGACAGTGAGTAGGACTTCCCTGGCAGAGGCTTTATACGCGTGACCGTGTGAGAGCATTTCGGGAGGGAGGGCGGCCTCTCCCCACTCCCAGCCATAACAGGGCATTTGCGGGGCTTTGCAGTTCTGGAAATCAACTTAGTTGCGGTTCCTTGAATTTTTTCTAATAGCTCACTGTCTTTTCAGACAGTACTCGGATTTAGGACGAACGAATACTGTATAGAAAGTAGAAAAGAATTCCGCATCTACACAGCTAGACATATTGGCTGTAGGGTTCTAAATCCTGTGGCGGCTATCGCACGGCAGTGTACAGTAGTTTTTAAGTCTTGGTTAACGATGACTCCTAAATCATTGTGTCTGGACAACAGGCAGATCAATGTTATTCACCGTGTATGTATCTGTACCTTGATGACAAACATGCACCACAATGCATTTGAAAGTATTTATCGGCAACTGCCAAGTTTATATTATTATTTATTTCAACACATAGATAATGGTACAAAGAGGCACCAAATACATATGCGCCACACAAATCTCATTCGATATGTCAAGTTTGAGACCATTCAAATGAATCCTCCAGGTTATTTTGTAGCTCTAAACCATCACCTTTATTTTTTATCGCTCTCCATAACTTTACATCGTCAGCACATAAAAAAAGTAATTACTGGAGACGAGGAAGGTCATTTACACATAAGAGGAACAAAACTGTACCCTGAGACACTCTGCTAAGCAGAGTCTACCAGCTAGAGAACTTCAAGTTCACCCGTATTCTTTGTTGGCATCCTACTAGGAAGTCCTTTATCTACATTAATAGATTACCTCCAATCTCAATAATACCTAACTTACATAACAGCCGGTTGTGATAAGCTTTGTCAAAAGCCTTACTGAAGTGAATGCAGACTACATCTATGGGTAACTTTTGATCTTTAAGAGTACACCAACTTCCACGGGCCATTAATAAGTCAGTGAGACAAAAATAACCTGCTTTAAAGCCATACTGTTTCTCAGAAAGAATAAACTTTTCTAAAACCTTAACAACTACGTTAAATTAGGCTTAAGGGTCGATCGTCCTCAGGTCTATATCGTATTTGTTTTGAAGACAGGACTTGCTATGGCGTTCTTCCAGTTTTTGGTGATCTACCTTGGGTCCCCAATGGATTAAAACATATGCTCAAGGGATTCTTGAGAGGATTTGCTAATTCCTTTAGTAACTTAGGATGCATTTTATCAGGTCCCATGGATTCGCCTATATCAAGTTCATTTAGCAGGCCAAAGACATCGAGTTCTTTAGTGGTCACAGTGTTCAATGTGTGTATGTGTGTTTGAGGTTTGTATGAACTGAAGAGGCGGATATCTCTACGGTATATACATTGCTAAAGTAGTTTGTGAATACCTGAGATTTACCATAATCGTCCTTAATTAATGATGCAGTACTAATGCTTCCCCATAATTCTGAAATGTTTTCCCTTCTCTTAGTCATTCGGTTTATGCACGAGTATAAGCGTTTAAGATATTCTATGAACTCGTCAACACGTTTTTCCTCGTACAACCTTCTAGACTTGCGAAGGGTTGAGACACAAATATTTCAAGCTTCTCGATGTTGAAATTTTGTCTCATCAGCACACAGTAACGTAAATCTCTCCGAGATTTTATGAAAGCCGCGAACCTCTAATGAACTGTGGTGAGGAGTTTCTCGGACCCTTTCGTGTTGTTCAGGGGATGTGCGGTACAGTAACTTATGTACATATTTCTGAATACAACCCAATCTGTTTCAACAAGGTGCTCTGACTCTATTGTCCGACCTACTGAGGATGCTGAGTATATAATGTCTCGTATATTTGCTTTCCAGACGTTAGGTCTGGGTTGAGCGGAGGCGTGGTCGTTTTTAACAATTATATGAAAATCAAAGATTTGAACTGCATAATCACTTTTACCTTAGGGTGGCATTTAGTCGAGTTTTGTGACGTCAATGTCAGATCTAGTAAGGGTAATTCGGAATCCGGGTCGTATCCAGTCGCTTCCACATGTTGCACCGGAGCACGTCATTCAGTCAGTAACGACGTAGAACTTCGTACGTACTTACATCAGTTCAAGTTGCCATACCACATTAGCACAGAGATACAATTGTCGATCCAAATCCCATAGAGGAGGTGTGATAACTATATCAACTAGCTTCTGTTCGAAGGAACTTTCTGACAGTTCAATCCTCAGAATTTTCCAGCCTACCGTGGCTGCATTAAAGTCTCCTAGGATTAGACATCGACCACTTCGTGACCAATTATTGGGACCATCTTGCAAGACCTCATTCACCTCACAGTTTGAACTGGGGTAGACCAAGCCAATTAGCAGCTTTTCCTGTGTATTCCAAGCGACAACTGACTAATCCATATATCCCACTCTCATGGGATACATTATCAATAATCCTCAGTGGAATAGTATTTCTAATGAATAAAACTACACCTAATTCTTTACGTTTCTGAGTACTTTCGGATCTTGCTAACGCGTAACCGTCAAAACCAAGTTCCTAGTGTCTATAAACTGCATCAGCCAAGTTTCTGTGATTGCGATTACATCTGGCTTAGTAGTCTATTTGGCAGCCTGGTTTGACTCTGTTTTAAGTCGATTTGGCTACCTAGTCTATAAACCTTTACCAAGGCGACTTCGGAGATATCCTGAGGTATTATCTGGTTTAGTAGCTCTTGTATTGACCCAATATCATGTTCAAAACGAGTCCTGGGCTTCCAATCTTTTTGACTCTATAAAAGACAACTGACCTGTCACTATGACCAGTCTTTTTTTTATCTTAGATGCATTTGTGAAGGGGGTTGGCTTTTATTTAATAACATTATGCTGTTTCATATGCTCGACCTGTACGCATTTATCAACCTTCGTAGGATTAGCAACCACTGTCACGTCAAACACACTGGGGAATCCTGGATAATTGTCGATGTCTTGGGCAGTCAGATTGTTTTTCCTGCTAGAAACTGACCTAGTCTTGCAATTAGGTTTTCTAGGCGTTCTCTGCTCGTTGCCATTTAGAGGCCGGGTGATGGAAGCAGCTTATTATGAATACAGTGGTCTTGAGTGCTGTTAGAGGTATGAGGGCGGTTATCACTTACCGGTTGCCCACACCGTGGAATGGTTGTTCTGGAGGTACCTGAAGAGAAAATTGAATTAGAGGTGGTCTTAGTGACCTGGGAGCGTGACCGCAGTACCCAAGGGACAACTGCTTGAGGTCGGCCACACACGACCTTTTTATGGATGACTTTTGTGTTAGCGCCGTACTTGTTGAGACCTTACCGCCGGAGACGGATATCCGTGGGATAAGGCGAGGTATGCATTTTTAGGGTCGATCTTTTCTAACCCCACTCCTCCTTGTGGGAAGGCAGCATCGCTGTCATGCTGGTTGCCTGAAGGAAACACTTTACTGCTGTCACATCTCTGTACTGTCAGCAGTACGACTTCGCCTTCGGACCTTGGGTTTGTTGCTTTTAGTCTTACCACTCTTCAACCGACCTGTCTGACATGGTAGGACCTTGAGGAACGGTTGTTCCAGCTAGTATAGCTCGGTTGCTTCATTACGATAGGCAAACCCGACCACCACGTCAAGGTAGCAACAACGGTCGGGCTTAAGCTTTTATTTCCAACGAACTTTTTTATAGGCCGTCCTCCCTCCGTTGGCTTATGTAGGTCAATAGACGCTAGGATTTTATGAAGTAACTTCACATCAATATTGTATGGACCGAGCGAGTGTCATTTGATGTGTTTGGATTACGCTTGCTAATACTCCCTTTAGCGACATTCACCATTGCACTGGCTTCTGATAGCAAGCTATTTGCATCCGAACAGGATTGCTGGCACAACCACACGCATCTATTTTTACTAAACCATTTTAAAGCTATATGTGTTAGATTCGTGCAAAGTTCTTGGTAACACTACACTCATCGCACTGCGTGCCACTCTCCACAGGGTATCGACAGCGTTGGTAATAACTTTCTTTTGCATCGTTCATTCATCAGAAGTTAACAGAAAGAAAATGGACACGAAGAATACCTAGAGAGAAGGGAAACTATTAACCAGAAAAAGTAAACAAACTGTAAATTGTTAGATCCAAAAGTTTAAACAAGTATTAAAATAACTAATGTACTCAAAAGTACCGATGTAAAGTTACTTTAGGAAAAAAAACGATAATCTTGTTGAATACTTTAACTGATATAAATTCAATTAAAGCGAAAACAGTAGTCTTAATCCGTAATAAACGATAAATGCAATAAAATTAACTTTGTGATAAAAAAAATAACACTGTCCTTTTAAAATAGCTAACTAGACTTGACTGCATTTACTCTGCCTTCGATTGTTACAGTGACTTAAGGCTAATTTCAATCTCAAGTCAGTACTACCCAGTTAGACTTGCTACCGTATACTTATTAGGAAATAATATATTAGTATTACGTTAGACCACGTAGTAATATAATTTTATGTCTTCATGTGGAATACTAGTCCTATGATAATCTTTCTGGTAGGGTTGGGTATTTCTAAAACAAACAAACGGTTTGTATGTCATCGCATAATGAATGTTGGGGGCTTCATGATGTATTTGTATATGACTGAAAAATACTGTTTGGTGTCACATTGCCTTGGTTACTGGCTTCTAATCAATCGGAGGGAATTGACTGTAGTTTACTAGATGAAGTAATTGAATTAGGACCAGCCATAAATCTGGGCTTACTCAGTACCCTTAATTAGCTGGTTTTAGGCATACTAAACAATAAGAGTCGTAGTTGAGTACAACAATAATAAACCATTAGCGAAAAAAACTAAAATTATCTTTATAATAAGGCCAGAAGTGATAGAAAATTATGCGAATAGGTTCAGACCATTTGAGACTTGTGTCACAGCATATACTGATCAGTTGTCCAGAATCACGAATTTAATATGCTTACAATACTGAAACATTTGGAATAACGGCATCTCAAGTCTTCAGGCAAATAGTATTTGCGTGGGCAGGTAAAACTACCTATTTTATGGGTTGGTGTTTTAACCTGACCACTCTGGAGTTTCATCTATTAATTGAATCCTCCAACAAACATATTACGGAGGAAAGTGATGGTTAAATTGTCTATCATTTCGCAACTTAAAGTAAATGCTGGTCATTATCGTACACAACGTAGAACTTATCATGTATATCATCACAACTTACCTTAGTGTATACCGAGATAAAATTAGTTCGAGACAAATCCGAGTACTGAAAGTAACAACAAAATCTTTAGTAGTAGAAATATAACTACTTATGGATATAGAAAAAAGGTGTAGGGCGATTTCGTAACCAGCGTTCTAAAGGAAGATCAGGAGCAAATGAACCTCCGCCATTGGAGACGATTTTGATCCATGTCAATCAAAGTCTCTAACCATTGGCTACAATAATCACGTGGATCCCAACCAGATAGTTCACATGCGTTATCATGGTTCAGTTCGATTGGCACTGAATCCACAGACTGGTGTCATGTCTTGGTTTGGCTATCCCCAGCCTACTTCTACACTAGAGAAAGTCGCCCGTGGACATAGGTGATAGTTGGGCATACGTAACACATGTCTCAACCATCTTCGCCTGATTACAATATCAAGGTAGCAACTACGTTCGAAAAGGCTAGCTGATAACCTATATTCACCTCACACAAAAACGCTACCGTCTTTATTGATTTGCCACCAAACTTTGATTAATCTTCTATTTAAAGACCAGTTTATATTCGACCATTAGATCTAAGTTTTGTTCCATTATCGTTAATTTTTCAACGTGTTTGATGATATCTACTTATACCCCCCCCCCATAAAGATATTGTAAGATCTTGAATTTTGGAATATGCTGTTTAGTTATTAAAAGCAAAGGCTAAAGTTCTTATGTAGACATAATAATTATAGTATTGGCTAAAACCTTTTTGTAAGCTTTGTTACTTGTTATAATGCTTATTGTTTTTTAGCTCAACCAGTAGCTAGGAAATCTAGAGGCGAGTTAATGAAGCTAGTTGATGTATCGTATTATGGTAACTGTGATGAAGATGATGGTGTAATTGTACCTCAGGAAGCCGTTTATGAGCAAGAAGGTATCGAGATTTTTTTTAATATTCTGGGTTTTTTCCAGCTATTGCGCATAAAATTGCTGAATGGAAATATCGTAAAGCATCTGACACTCAACCAGGATATTCATGCAAGCCGCTCGGGGATGAATTTGATGAACTAGATGAGGATAATGCGGATACCAGAAACATATATGACGTTGGTGACAATGTAAGTATATTTGGGGTATGAGTGTTCGATATTCACTGATAATATGACAACTAATCACAAGGGCTCATCATCTTAATATCCTGTGTTTCTAGCTGTAATTAATTTTCCATATAATTGCCGTAAACATATTTCTGTAAACGCATATACCTTTATTTCTTCGGGATACTGACAAACTCAACGAATTCAAGATAGTCCTCAGGACTAAGCTCCAGGCCTTTCATGATCTACTAAATGGCGAAGGAGCTACTATGGAGACCAACTGGAAAGGGATAAAAGAGGCAATCACTTCAACATGTCATGGGGTTCTGGGCAACAAGAAGTACCATCACAAGGAATGGATCACTGTTGATACACTGGATAAGATTCAAGAAAAGAGGAACAAGCAGTCAATAACAGCCGAACAAGAGCAGAAAAAGACAAGGCACAAGCTGAATACACAGAAGTAAACAAGCAAGTGAAGAGGAACATCAGAACTGACGGACGTAAATATGTGGAAGATTTATCAACGACGGCGGAAAAGGCTGCAAGAGAAGGAAACATGAGACAACTGTATGACACGACAAAGAAACTCTGGAAATCAATTTAAACCGGAGCGACTAGTGAAAAGCGAGGAAGGCAAGGTAATCACCAACATTGAAGAACACTTCAAAGAACTCTTGAATCGACCAGCCCCACTGAACCCACCCGACATCGAAGCAGCACCCACGGACCTACCAATCAACGTTGACCCACCAACAATTGAAGAAATCAGCATGGCCATCAGACAAATGAAGAGTGGCAAAGCAGTAGGACCAGACAACATTCCAGCAGAGGCACTAAAAGCAGACGTAGCGGCAAATGCAAGGATACTCCACATTCTCTTCAATAAGATTTGGGATGAGGAACAAGTACCAAAAGACTGGAAAGAAGGACTCCTGATCAAAATACCGAAGAAAGGCAATCTCAGCAAGTGTGATAACTACAAGGGCATCACTCTTCTCTCAATACCGGGAAAAGCCTTCAACAGGGTATTGTTAAACAGGATGAAGGACTGCGTAGACGCCCAACTTCGTGACCAACAGGCAGGATTCCGTAAGGATAGATCGTGTACAGGCCAAATCGCAACTCTACGGATCATTGTGGAACAATCAATTGAATGGAATTCATCACTCTACAGCAACTTCATTGACTACGAAAAAGCGTTTGACAGCGTGGACAGGACAACACTATGGAAGCTTCTTCGACATTACGGCGTGCCTCAAAAGATAATCACTATCATACAGAGTTCATATGATGGATTACACTGCAAAATCGTGCATGGAGGACAGTTGACAAAGTTGTTCGAAGTGAAGACCGGTGTTAGGCAAGGTTGCTTACTCTCACCCTCTCTCGTTCTCCTATTGGTCAACTGGATTATGAGGACACCGTCATCTGGATGGGAAGCACGGGATACAGTGGACAGCTAGGATGCAGCTGGACGATCTAAACTTCGCAAGTGATCTGGCTCTTCTATCCCAACAACAAATTTAGGAGAAGACGACAAGTGTAGCAGCAGCAGTAAGTCTCAATATACACAAAGGGAAAAGCAAGATTCTCCGATACAACACAGCATGCACCAATCCAATCAAAATTGACGGAGAAGATTTGGAAGATGTAAAAACCTTTACATATTTGGGAAGCATCATTGATGAACATGGTGGATCTGATGCAGATGTGAAGGCGCGGATCGGCAAAGCAAGAGCAGCATATTTACAACTGAGGAACGTCTGGAACTCAAAACAGCTGTCAACCAACACCAAGGTCAGAATTTTCAATACAAATGTCAAGACAGTTCTACTGTATGGGGCAGAAATCTGGAGAACTACGAAAGCCATCATCCAGAAGATACAGGTGTTTATTAACAGTTATCTACGCAAAATACTTCGGATCCGTTGGCCGGACACTATTAGCAACAACCAACTGTGGTAAAGAACAAACCAGATCCCAGCGGAGGAAGAAATTAAGAAGAAGCACTGGAAGTGGATAGGACACACATTGAGGAAAACACTCAACTGCATCACAAGACAAGCCCTCACATGGAATCCTCAAGGTCAAAGGAAAAGAGAATGACCAAAGAACACATTACGCCGGGAAATGGAGATAGACATGAGAAAAATGAACAAAAATTGGATGGAATTAGAAAAGAAGGCCCAGGACCGAGTGGGCTGAAGTATGCTGGTCGGCGGCCTATGCTTCATTAGGAGTAACAGGCGTTAGTAAGTAAGTAATATACATTTATTTGCTGAAGTTCATACCTTGATCTTAAGTCCCTTAGGTTTCAGGTACACTAAATGATGTTCTTGGAGCGGTGGCTTAGTGTTTAAACGATTTAGCTTTCTGCTTCTAAAACTTGGGACCGAATCCCATCTCACGTGTTGTGGTTGACAGTTGAGTGCTACCGCCGAATACGAATTTTGAATCAGCCTTCCTGAGACCACGTGTGCCATTCAAAATGGCACCCGTCAACCTCCTCACACTAATGCTGACCGGAAAAGTGATAGGGTTTGGTATATCTTTAGGAAGTCTTAACATCGAAAAATGTTTTCTATCCGAGACCCCTAGTCAGGACTAGTAAAGTACGACAAAATCGCTTTCTACCAATCTATTTGAAACCTCTGCATTACATGGGTTTATTCGAGAATCCTATAGCATGTTTATGTTTTTTTTGGAATTTGTGTCTCACTGGTAGAAGCAATACTAATCGACTGGATCCCCACTGACGGTATTTAAATTTGTCCGTACTGTAATCAGTGGGAGACAACGAAGAGGGACTGGGGTGTGTCCCTATTTCCTTGAATTCCTACTGATTGAGTATTACATAAACCGCAACACTATCTTTTCATTTCTAAGAATTCTGTCTCCATTTTCTCAGTATTTTCCCCTAAAATATTCATTTATCCAACAATTGTTTAAGCGATTCTTTAACCCCCTACGTTTATTGTCTTTTATTGACCCCACACAAAGTACATACACTTTTGCCTTTTAAATGCTAATTTGTTACTAGGTTTCAAGCAACTTTGAAGTGTTATTTGCTCTCGCATAATCTAACATCTGGATTGACTTTGTTTTTCTTACACAGCCGGCTGATATAGAATTGATGCGTCTTTATGAGGCAATCGATGAAAATAATGAAGTTGGGTCGATTGACTTTTCTAATGCAGAACAATTAGTAGCACTAATAAATGACGACGAAAATACAGATGAATTAGATGATCATACAGGAAGGTCGGCCACCAAATCTATGAGTTCTTTAAGCACTACGGTGAAGCGAGCATTCGTCGCCCATGTTCCAATCTACTCACAAGAGCAGGTGAGATTAATATTCAGATTTTTATTAAATAGTTCATTACTTCCTTTAACTTTACGACAAACGCAGATGCTGTAATGTAGTAGTCTAAATTATTTATAATGTATTTTATAAACATCCCGTGCGCCACACATTGTGCATGCGATGTGATCCAGACCCAACTTTATGTTGAAACACTGTAGGTAGCTTTGAGTTATTATGCATCTATCAATAATCTTATTGTAAAACCTCCAACACATAATGCATGCAACTCGCCAATCTGTGTTTTGTACTTCTTTTTTATCAAACAGCATTCAATCTACCATTGATTGCAGGCTAGATAAAACACCATCAAGTTTTTTTTTAATTCTTTAATTACTCTTATGATTATCACGTATTTGTATTTGCAGATTGAAGCGGCACTAGTAGCCCAGCGCAAACGTGAAATTCTTGAGAAATATATGTCTAGTGATCTGTTAGCAAGTATGGCACAAACTGGGGAAATCCTTGGCTTTGAAAATAGTGATGAAATAAACTCAAGTTATCAAGTTGTAAGCGACAGTCATTTTTCGTCAATCCCGATAACAGATTCCAATGCTAACGTTGACTTGGATACAAATGAAGGAGAGAAAAAGAATATTTTGTAGCCTTTAGAATGTATATTTTTGTACAAATTTCAAGCATTTAAGTAATGCAACCAAAACTCCGTGTTTTTTGCGTCTTATTTTACAATGGGATTCGATAGTAATTCTGTCAAAAACACTTATAAAAAAAACTGTTTCTCAGTGACAATTTGGAGGATCCCTAAAAATCATTTGTGATTTCTTGTACTATTGTATGAAGATATGTTCTGAGGTGCAGGATAATATCGCTGTCTCGCTTTTGTTAGCAAGATAATATTCATTTATCGTTGCACTACCTAGTACAATCACCGATCCCTGAATATGTTGTACAGCTTGTTATCAAGTAAAAACAAGTTAATATCAGACACTACTTAGTAAACTTATAGTATTATTAGACTGTTGCATGCAGTTCACTTTCCAGTGATCAACTGTGTCCGGCGCTTTAACCGGGTTGGTAGACACGGAGAGTCCACCTAGGGGAGTTGGAAAACCCTGATTTCAAACAACTGATGCACATGGGCTCCAGTACCCTAAGGGAACAAATGGCGTATGAACCAATCGTTGGTCACCGGCTACGATTGAACTGTATCTCCTTACGATGCCCCACTACCTTGTGGATCAGATCTTCAGGTCAAAGACTCCGAGTGTGGCCCCCTAAGAAAACGGCCTGCTTCGGTTTGGGCACCTGGGTAGTGTCACAGCCCTCATACAAATCAAATGAGATTTGTGTGGTGCATATGTATCTGGTGCCTCATTGTACCAGTATTTATGTGTTCAAATAAATTATGTGATAGTCTTTCAATTCATAATTTATCCTTCCCTTTGCCATGCATTTAAGCATATGCAGACAGTCGTGATAACAAACAGTAGAACTTTATTTTTCATCGTTATCCGGTTGAGATTGACTTCCCCTTCATTTGTCACCTATTATTAAGCGAAAGAGCTTATTGCTCTTAGACTTGGATAGCGTACGGTAACGATTTTATAGGTGAGATCACTACTTTGGGTTATATATATTCTATATGAAAATAATTTTAATCTCGTGTTTACTCCGTCGGTTGGTCAATGATCCTGTTCTCTGAAATCTATCCATATAAGATTAGAGCGTTTGTGCCTCTAAAAAACTAGCAGTTCATTCGCCTTAATCATCAGTATGTTATAAAACCATCTTAACATGATTTTAGTTTTCAAAACGTAGTTGCGATTAGTTACTGTGATACCTTATTTTGTTCGACGTAATTTCCCAGAAGACTGTTTACTGTTAAGTTTTGTTCGAAAATCGGGAAGTGGCAGTCTTTATTTAAATTTTTTGGTATGAAGTTGTATGCAATAATTGCAATACGTTATCAATGAGGTTAATATAATGTATACAACTCATAGTAATCAATTTATCGGTCGTAAATATTGACGATGTACATGGAAGAACTTTGTACAATTACCAACCGAAAAGATGAAAGATAAGATCATCCACAGGATATTCTGATGGCGAGAAATGAGAATTATGAATGAAGAACAAAAAAGTTAACAATGTAATGGTGGATGCATATCGGAAAAAATGTCAAGCAATCAGACTATGTAGACTCTCTGAACTTCTGAGGCTTCAAATGTTTTCCCTGAACGAGGACATGTTATTGTTCCATCTGGACGTGTTAACTCAGCGATACCCTACAAAAACAAGTAAAATTAATAAAACCAATAAAATGTATTAGATTTTTACTATATATTGAAAATTATTTTCCAAGGATTTGCATTGGTATCTTGAACTAGATTTCAGCTTTGATTAATTTGTAGTGCTATTGATGTGGGTTGTTATGTGACAACCATAGTTATGAAATATCGACCTCACTCCTCTTAATTTACATAAATAGATTAGTCATATTTAATTATTCTTAACTGAAGTGTTTAGTTCTGTATTTTGTCTTCGGAATGCCTATCCTTTTTTGAGCTGCATCTCAACTTCATTAAAAAAATAGTGTAAAATCTATATCACTGATCATATTATACAGCGTAACTTGATTTTGTTTACAGCTAATGAAAAGCCTTGGAGTAGAATAAAGTCATCTTATTCTGAGGACCTAGTCACTCTCACTTTTCACAAGACTTTATACACAGTAACAGTTAACTTTTATATTGGGATGGATTGATACAGATAAGATGTTATTTCCATCATTATTGAGGAAATTGTTGATAACTAAAAAATGTAACACTCAACTAATCATTTCTCAAACGATACATATTACAACTAACTATGCACTAAAACTAATACTGTGTTCTGTATAGACTTGTTCACAAGTCGTTCAATTATCGAGGTTCTTGATCCAGCTCTACATTTTTAACCATGTTATTTTCTTGAATCCTTTCAAAAAAGAAACTTATCGAAGAGCCTATATACCTAGCACGTCAGAAGCAAGTGGATTTAAAAATACACACAGAAGTGGTCAGATGCAAGAGTTTGTTATTTAGGTGATTGCTGAACATTGATCCTTTCGAGACATTTAGGGTTAATCCTCTTCATGATGCTTGCAGTGCTATCACCTTTGAAATCAATGTTCACATGATTCATAGTTTGTTGATACTTTAGGGGGTTTGGTCTTTATATTACCTGTAATGTCTTTCGCGCTGTGTGTGCTTATTCACTCTAGGTTTGTCCGCTTAAAGGGATGCCTGAAATATAAGTATCCGAAGCATACTCATGTTTTGCCTCGATATGCTGTTGTCTTGAAAGTGTTTAGTCAGGTACGACGTCGGACCAGACACATATGCACCGG
The DNA here is from genome assembly GCA_944470205.2 of Schistosoma margrebowiei. NCBI lineage: Eukaryota > Metazoa > Platyhelminthes > Trematoda > Strigeidida > Schistosomatidae > Schistosoma > Schistosoma margrebowiei. The sequence goes on along the minus strand of OX104028.1, from coordinate 43,152,434 downwards.
TCCAAGTTGTCATACCTCATTAGTACAAGATGAACACCAAATTTATAGAAGCAGTTACACCAATGGTAGTAAAAACAGATTTCATATAAAGATATGATACAGGGAAAAAGAATTAGTTCGTTGAAAGATATAAAGCAATTTTGATCTCACAGCTTAAGTGAAAACAGAGAGTGTATCCGCCGACGCCATTGTGATCGATTCTGGGCCATGTCACACAGTCTCCAACTATTGGTTACGATAGTCACGCAAACCCCAATCAAGTAATCTGCATCTACCAACATGGCTAAGATTAGAAGTTAGTGACTTCAAGGACTGATGCCACGTTTCGGTTCGGCCACTCCTAACTTTTTTCCAACCATCCCCAACATTAGTCAGCATTGCGCGTCGTGGTAATCGGTGTTCAGGCATACGCAACACATGACACAACCATCTCAGTCGATGAAGAATTGCCTCACAGACTGATTTACCATCGTTCCCTAGCACCCTGCGTCTAACCTCACTATTACTTACCCGGTGGTCGCAGCAGATGCGAGCAATGATTCTAAGACGTTTATGCTCAAGCACTAATAACTTACGACTATAGTGCACCTTCAATGGCCACGTTTTGCAGCTGTAAAGTAGAAGAGAACAAACTAATGAGCAGTATACTCGTCTCTTAATTGACAGACGAATATTTCGCCTTCGTCATAGGTGACGTAAGTTTGCAAAAGCCAAACGAGCCTTTTGAATCCGTGCAAAAAATTCGTCAGACAACGACCCATTAGGGCCGATCAGACTTCTAAGGTGAGGTTGTCGACACGTTTGACTACTTCACTCCATATCCTTAGTTCAGGTGGTGACGCAGGCAATTCCTGGGGCAACACCTTGCATTTATAGAGGGAGAAGCGCATCCCAAACATTCTGGCATTGTTACTTAGTGCCACCAAAAGACTGCATTTTATCAGTGTCTTCACCAAACATGAATATGTCATCTGCATATCTAAGTCGATAAGTGGACCTCCTGGAAGGAGATCAATGCCCGAGAATTCAGTGGACGAGAACGTTTTTCCCATCAGTATGTCTATGGTGAAGTTGAACAGAAGTGGAGATAGTGGATAGCCCTGTTGGACACCACGTGATGTTATAAAATCAGATGACAGTTAGCCATAAGCTCTGACTCGACTAGTAGTGTTCGAGTAACTAGCCTTCACAAGGTCTACGCACTTCTGAGGTACACCTTTCAATGACAAACATTGCCACAGAACCTCTCGGTCTACAGAATCAAATGCTGCTTTTAAGTCAAGAAAGACCACCATTGTCAGACGCCGATAAGCATGCCTATGTTCTAGAACCTGACGAACGGTGAATATGTGGTCGATACGGCCACGACCAGCCAGCCTGATTTTCTCGCGTTCGCAATTCATTAGTCAAGCTAATCCCTCTATGGTTATCGCAGGATGATTTTGACCCCCTTCTCATATATATTGAGACAATCAGTAACTGGGACCAGTCAGGTGGGATTACATCGAACTCCCGGGATTTAGCTAAAATATTAGTCAACCTAATCGCTAAAATTGGACCACCATACTTAAAGATATCTGGACCAGCTGCTCTTCCTCGTTTCAGATTAGCTATAGCCTTTTGAACTTCAGCTAGAATCGTTTGACCTACTTCAATGTTCCATTCACACTATCTGGGAATGGTGGGTAGATGTAGAGTAGCCGAAGGCCAACTGAACTGCTCCCTAAAGTGTTCCACCAATCGTCCGAAACATATGAACTAAGAGCAGATAAGAGTGCCGTGTTTTTCCGGTTTCTTTTACTAGTCAAAGCGTTAGGTCGACAGAATATATACTTTATTATTATCATTATTCCTCAGACAGTGGAATCAACACGTAGCTATAATAAATAAGTTTTCAATCCATAATAATAAGATAATGTGCAGTTAAGTCAATCAGTCCTATAACAAATTTGACTTAAAGCTGCTACCATAAAATTTTTTTATGTGATTTGACTAACATACTAGTATTATTTTTACCCATTTCGTAAACACAAGAAACATTAGTACTCACTTAATCTTACTATTTCTTCTTCACTTCAAATTAATTCTCGGATAAAAAATTTTATCCGTTTTTTAATTACATTAGTATTTCTCATATTACAATGATTAGTGAAGATACAATTGACAATCAAACTTATTCAGATGAATACCACGTTAATAACCCTAAATTAATACGCAATATTCTAAAGAGTGGTTTAAATTTGCCTATTCGTGACTTAGAACCTAGTGAGAATTTATTTTAAAAGATATTCTTCATTCATATATCCACATTTCTACTGAGAAATTAGTCCATATCAACACTAGTTACAGTTTAAAAAAATAGTTTCTCATTTACGTTTACCTTTCGGATGTAAAGAGCTAAAAGTCAACAATACCATATATTCGAGTATAAATGTACTGAAAACCCTTCTGAAGTACCAAATTTATGGAACTTATTTAAAACAAGTTTGACATACCTTTTGGCTGTAAACATAACCATTTGGTAATGACATTGGGGGATTTTCATCATTCATAGGAAGACCAGTTTTGTAACACGTTAATATAGAATGATCATGACGAGCAAATGGTAAATTCACTGCCAACATGTTGATTAATGGATGACAAACAGCACAGTCTCGATGTTGAGTATTTGGGTTGTAACAGTAACTGGAAGGAGCGATGTAAGGTTATAGAAAACATGACGTCCTGATTTAGTTATAAATGATGCGGAAAGACTAATTATATTGGATAAGAGGCCTAATGTGAGTTAGACAATCTATGAATTTAATGTTAAACGAGCAACACTAATCAAACTTTCTTCTTTACCAAGGCCAATGAAGACTGCTTCGTCTAAAGGGGAAAAGGTCGTACAGAACTCCAACTTCTGAAGATCTGCCATACTTATTGCACGATAATAATCAATGTGTTTCTTGACATCAGGGTCGACTTTGATTAGTTGGACTAGACTGTTCCCTGAGATTGTCTGTAGAAGGGTGCGCCTGAGAAGTTCATCGACTTCTGTATACAAACATAAGTTATAATGCCAAAACTATATTTAGCCAAATGTATAGATGAATTTAACGACTCGTTATCTTATATCTGATTGGTTCATCCATAAATTACAGTCTCGCCGGTATGGGATGTACTGTGCATCCTCTAAATGCAACGTGATTTCACAAGACAGGGAATAGTCTATGTGTACAACCACGCTTGATGACGAGTAGTTGGAGTTATTCGAAAAGTCTGAGTATCTGTGTTAGTGCTGGTAGTGGCGTGAGTAATAAGATTACTTTGTGTACCTTGGAAACCAGAGCGATTGCTGTCAATGAGTCATCTTTGGTGTCGACACGACGTTGGTCTAGCTGAAAAATGTCGGGTCAACAATGCGTCAGTGAGCAGTTTCTCTATCCTTGAGACCTGACCTCTCCAAGTTGAGGATGTTAGACGACTATCAGCGTTCAATCATCAAAAGTATTGTTTACGTCCAATGACAACTACGTTTTGTAATACTGAGGTTCAGCAACATGTGTTTGAGGTAAAGGTTTGTGAATTTTTGCAATCCGTGAATATACTTTGGTGTTAGATAATTAAAAGCAACGGAAAGGAAGTTTGGATCTTGGTTTCCTACTTGTTTGTACTCGTCCACAAGGAATACCTGTTATCTTCGAAAAACTGATGCCCTCTGTGGGATTCGAACTGGTGCCATGGTCAGAGATGTTACAGCTGAGCTAGTCGGTTTAACTGCACAAAATTAAATTGACAAACAAATAGGGGTGTATTGGATAATTATAAGAACACCCACAATATTAAACGTAGTCGTATATCTAGGTTATATTTTACAACCAGGATGTACCCTCTACCATCTAAATATACAGTCATCCCAATGTTGGTTGTCTCACTAGAACTTGAATCTGCAACCCATCATCCTAAGCACTAATGTTATTTACCTATTGTTAAGAGATGAACAGATGTTACTACAGTCGGCACCTTTCTGCTATGGAGAATAAACTACAACATTTAGACTGAGTATTTACTTGTGAATAACGGTTTTGCTGACAAATAAGCCAATTAGCCCTACCTTTTGTAAAGAGTTCATCGCAAGATACTACATAGGTAACGTATGAATTTATAATTATATAACTGATAGTTTATTTGGAATAAAAAAGGATACTGAGTTTTAATTGCTGTAATTCCAGCATTAACAGCCAGTTGAAACGGGGTGTTAATATTGTAAGCGTAAAATTCCATAAGTACTTCATGAGTCCGTTTCACTATCCACTCCTCAGTTAGCTTATTCTGATCCTGAGAAAGGAGAAAAACATGTACTAAGAATTAACCTTCGGCCACAATTGCAATTATTCCAGATAATTAATGAGTTAAATATTCGACACTAAATGTGCGAAACAACAGATATCGCATTCATTTACATCACAGTGAACCAAGAAAAAACTCTACCCTTTTCTAAATATTGTGTATAATTTTTATTTCTCTAATTTCATTTGTTTCTTTTGTACTGTTATTCCGATGTTTTAATATGCGTTGCAGTTAATATTATTTCTACTCCTCTTCCTTTCAGTATGCTGATTCCCCTTTCTGTGCTAGTATGAGTCTCAAGGTCTTGTGTTTACAATCATTGAATAACTACAAACTACTATATATATATATATATATATATATATATATATATATATATATATATATATATATATATAGCCTAAAATCTACATAATAGTATACAGTTATTGCAAAAGATGTTAGGGGTTAGGCAAGACTAAGATTCAGATTATGGGACTTCTGTGTTCAACTGGTACTATATGGGTTATGTACAACAAAACAAAGCACTGACCGGGGAAAATTCTCTATTCAAGAGATATATGTTCTCATATATATATATATATATATATATATATATATATATATATATATATATATATATATATATATATATATATATATATATATATATATATATATATATATATATATATATATATATATATATATATATATATATATGGTAATGCAGCTAAAATTAGAAAGCTTTAAATAACAGAGTTCTTTTTAGTTTTTACCACATACTAATTGTTAAAATCTATGATAATTGTTTTATGGTTAATTTTATATGAACAGCGAATATAGACAATATTTAAATGTTACACAAAACCACAATATGATGGTTTATTGTAGAAAGTTCCATTTAGTTTACCATGAGCAAAAGATAAGATTTCAGTTAAATCAAGAAAATTAAACATACTGCCTTATTCTGAAGTTCTTCAGGTGTACGCATTGCCAATAAAATCATCGCCTGACCAAGTTTTGTGGCACGATAATCATCAGCTTGTTTCACTGAATTCATGTATTTTCTAGCATGCCTAAAAACCGTGAACATTACTTATTAATCAATGAAATAATCACTATTGCTACTCTAATACGGAAGAAATTTATTTATTGTTGACGGGCATTGTCAAGATATCGTACCGATATTCAGTTGAACACCTTTTCTGAACTGTAATGATTATGAGTGGGATCTAGGACGCGCGTTTCGTCCCATTTGGCACTCGTCAGCTGGATGCACATCCAGAATTGATGCTCACTCCGGGACTTGAACCCAGGATCCAGAACAAATAGAGTGCAACTTGCGTCCCGGATTCCACTGCTAGCCACCATCTATCTCTGCTTATAATGCTTGTAATTTAAAGCAATATCAAAGAAATAGGCACAGGATGTACAAGTGCCGATAAGAGACTGATCAATTGCAGTTCTAAATATCAATGGGAAAATCCAAACAACCAATATAAAAATGAATGCAATGATTGTGGCAAAGAAAAGTACAAATGGATGACAATTTTATTTTCAAGCATAAGAATATAGGGTAAATTCTCATCCGTTATTATCAACTTGGAGATTAATATGATGTACACGTCTACAAACCATGACGAATTTGTCAAACTGTACTGAATTCAGTCATCAATGGGTGTGTTTAAAGGAATGCGTCTCTTTTTTAAGCACCTACTCGAATTCCGTTTATATTCTAGTACGTCATAGAACTACACTGATTTTCGGCAGTTAACAAAACTGTTGACCAGTGTATGTACTTAGCATCGTTACCAAACACCAAGCCGAGCTAGATTTAATGGACTTTGCTATCCTCACGAATATATAAATAATCAGTGGCTGTACTTGAAAGAAAATAAATTGAAGAGCGAATAAAAGTGTAGAGTAAAACCGACCATGAATTAATTCTGAAACAGGTATTGAGTGTATACAATGTTAAAGGCTGGCAAATCGATTATTCTGTTGGTTTTAAATTAAAATGTCTAAAAAACAACCTAGTTGGTTTATAAAGTGGTGCACAAGATGAAGAATAGTTGTGTTTGAATCTGTTGAAGCGTTTCAACTGCCGTGATGCAGTATGAAAAATCATGCCATTGAGTAGACAGACAAGTTATTAGGCATAACTCATAACTGTAACTAGTGGCTATCGCCCTACATTTTGCTTGTGTTCTGTTTAAACAATACCAGCGGACAGCAATACTAGCTTTAAAAATAAATTCGATTAATATCGTTTGCATTTTCCGATAGTCGTTAAAATTGACATATCTTTAAACTAATTCCTTGAGAATACTGTATGATAAATCACTTAGTGCCCAACTTACCTGGAATAATCAAGAACAAGCGAATTCCATAACTGCACTTTCTTATCAACATCTTTAAAAAGATCACTATGAAATATTTAGTCAACTCATTGACATGAGAAATAACTAAATCAATTATAAGTGGGTTTGCCAAGCTTTCACACAGATATTTCGTCAAGTTACTTTATCAACAACTGTTTTATGATAGAGCGAAAATGGATAATAGAATTGGTCGTAAAAAGCATTATATATAAATATATATATAGAAAGAGAGAGAGATTCGTGCAATTGAGACATAGGTATCAAAAAGTCTAAGCAGCTGGTAAGTATTCAAAAACTATTCATTCACACCTAGAATGTCCGCAGGTAATCTGTTCTTAGTTTCAGGAGTGCTATGAAAATTCGTTGTTTCTCCAGAATCATACTATTTCTAACTCGATTATAATATATCCAATTGAATTGGTAACCTCTAAAACGAAGTATGCTGTGAATTGACTGGTATCAATTGTCCAATACCATCACTACAAGCACTTATTGAGTTTTAGTTCGACCAGTGTCAGTGGATAGAGGCCTCCTGACTGTAGTTTATGAGGTAATCGAAACTTATTCTTTCATTTCTGGAGGCTGTTAAACTGGTAAAAGCTAAAGGTTAATTTACATTACAATTATCTAACAATGATAATTATGAAGTGAAAGGCACTTAAGAATATACATGAAAAGCTGTAAATACAATTATAGTATTCACATAAAATGAACTATCAATTTGACCATTTAATAGGTAAAAACTGGTAGTAAATAATCTTTACATGAAATCGACAAGAAGTAACAATTAAAGTCAACAACTTACTGAATGGCTTCAATTCGTTTCCCTTGCTTGACAAGTAGATAGAATTCGAATACACGAAGATCAAATTCATAATACGACTAAATAAAGTTATTAAAAAACAAAACATCGTATAGATTTACTGAATCCGTAAAAAGAACTATTAACCACAAAAAATATATGAAAGCCGAAATCTTTTCGTCAACATTTATTCGTTCTTTGGAAATTTACAGCATCTCTCCAACACTTAAGTTTACTTACGGTTAATTTTATCAAGCCTTTCAATTAACTTATTTAACAGACAGTGATATTTGAACAGTAACAATGTCCATTTCTTTGTATTATCATTATTATGTCTGTAAGAATATGTAAGCTTGATCAAATGTGACAGTCTACGCATATATCCCTCTCTTTAGCTTAAGTCGCTCGAGAAATCGTTTACTTTCCTACATATATACTTGAATGTAATTAACTGAATCGACTATTTATTCAGTTTTTATCCGATTCCTAATTCGCCTTTTTATTCCCTCGCTTGCGCACATTAGCTTTTCTGTTCGAATTCACTTGGTATTGTTGTGGCTTAGTGATCTGTGATGTTGGATAGTAAACTGTAGTAAGCGATTCGTGTTGTCTTCTAAGTTCAAAGACTGTTGGGATTTATTTAATAACGGTTATCTCGAAGCTAATCCACTACAAATTTTCGCATGTAAACGATGTTTAATCAGTCAAGCAGTTTATAAAAATATGATATTCTGGCAAATTTAATACCGGTGATTCTATTCCCGAAGTGAATATTATATGAATGGGAGCAGTCAAACTAGGTTTAAAAAAGATGTGTAGTTTTAACTAATTTTCTATTCTTTGCTCATTTTACATATTTCTGATGACCCTCCAGACAGTTCTGAACTAACTTCATTGACAACTTATACGATACTGTCAGCGCGAATCCGAAATATGACTGGTGATTAATCAAGCACCCACACTATTAATTTACAAGGAATGAATTCATAGTTTAGCTATATAATATACCCTTGTGGGCCAGGGTAGTTTTACATTGGTTTTCAGGAGGACCAGACACCATACAGACTTTCACGTGACAACTCAAACAGTACAGCTCAATCCCGCTTCACAGGAGAACCAGACACACAAGGAATGATTTGGTAAAACATTTTTACTGATAAGTAAAAAGTACTAGTTTGCTTACATCGTTCTTCTTCAACTTGAAGTTAGCTTCTTGCAACCAAGAGAATGCTGGACCTGTATCTCCTTCTAAAAGTGCCTTCTCAATAGACACAGCTTCATCAAAAACTTCCATCATGCATAGGTCACCCAGTTCGGCTTTCTCCTGAGCGAATTTCAAAGCCGATAAAGGTTGACCACTTGTGAAAAGATAATCTGTCAAGTGTCTTTGGAATCTTGCTAGACAAAGTGCGCGTTCATCAACAGAATAAGTAGAACGGCGTTTGAGTGTAGTGTCTGATTCACTACCATTAACTTTAGAGATTGATTCTTCAGATTTTTGATTATTACCAGCGTTGAGATGTAGCTCATCTGCAATAGTGCATCATTTAGAAAAACAGTGAAAATTGAGATAGATAAAGAAAAAAGACATTTTTCCTCCGAAATACGATCACTAGTGTCAAATGATATAAATAAGCGGAATTGTAGTGTCAGTTATTATGTTAAGCCCATATACTTTATTCTAACTTTCGGACATTCCATTCTATTCATTCTACTTGAGTCATATTTTGACCTTGTTAATTATTCGCTTATCAGCTTTGACTGTTTTTATATGAGCGTATGTGTGTACACTTCATATCCCATGTCTCATCACATGTCTGTAGTTTATTTTGTCTGCCTATAAATATTGAGTGACGCCTGGCTAAAAATGAGTTGGCTTACCAGCTATCTCCCCTGCGTGTCATTTTGCTTTGTTCTATTACATTCACTTTACATACAAAATATATGTATGCAAAGGTCATTCTCGTTAATTGACTTATCTAAATTCCGTTATTGACTAACGTGATTTAAGTCGGTGATTGTATACGAGGATATGTGATAACAAACATTCTTACGATCTATGTGGAGTCAGATCCACGGGCCAATAAAGAATGTGGCCATAGAACTTAATATCAAAATTTAGGACTTTTCACTACTTTTAACGTATCTTGTTATTTGATTACGGCTGTAGTAAAGCTGACTATGACGGTACCTTAGTCAAGTTTGTCACACTAAAATAGTCGCGTAAAAAGTTGAAGTAAATAAGTACAAATTAACAATAATAGAATGTCTAGAATCCAAATGATCCTGAAGCCATCACACTGAAAACTTCTGGTTACTAACTGTCATACAACAAAACAATAAGTGATTCTGATCTTATGATAATCTGATTAATATTGTTTTTCCATCAAAATCTTAAGTATTTAGAACCTTTATACATTTGTCCTACTCACTGCCTTCTCTCATCAGGGTGTTGTCTTCGGATTCGAGAGGACGAAAGGTAAATGTCCATCTTAACTGGGTTGATGGATACGGACGACCCACCTAGGGGAGTTTGAAAACCCTGATTCCAAACCACCGGTGCACATGGGCTCCAGGATCCTGAGGGAACAAATGACGTATCAAACAATTATTGGTCACCGGCTACCATAGGACTGCATCTCCTTACGTCGATCCACTATCTTGTGGACTGGACCTGCAGGTCAAAGGCTCCGGGTGTGGCCGCCTAAGGAAATAGCTTGCTTCGGTTTGGGCACTCAGGCAGTATCCCAGCCCTCATATAAATCGAACGATTTATATGGCGCATATGTATTTGGTGCCTTCTTGTACCCATGTTTATGTGTTTAAATAAATAAACTGTCGTCTCGAAGAAAAAAACACGCACAGATTCGAGATTTACTAAGGTCAAATAAGAAATGCTTGAACATCGCCATCAGTATTGGTGCAACAAATGCAATGAAACGTTACAAATTGATTCGGACTAAGTGTATAAACACAATCCGTTCGGCTCAGCGCAAATATGAAAATTAATTAGTACAAACTGTAATCAAGCACCCTAATCGGTTGTTTCTACACATCAATTATAGAATAAGAACGCACCCACAAATTTTCAGCCTATGCACGGAATGGAGCGCATTTTTAACATCAGAAGATTAAGACGAAGCAGAGACTATGGTTGATTTCTTCGAGATGGTCTTCATTCATGAACCTTCTCCCGACAAAGGACTGGGTCGAGAAGTCATGTAGGCAAACCGAATAACCAGGATGGCGTACTAACTGGACTGAGGTCCTCAGGCACAAAAAAGTCAGTAGGATCAAACGAGCTAGATCTAAGAATTTCGAGAGAAATTGCGGTAAACATGGCTATTCCGTTCGTTACGATATTCATATCATCCAGCAAGTTATATGTGGAATGAAAAGACGCAACTGTCACTTCAGTTAACAAGATAAGATTAAAACAACTTTCGTCAGACTATAAACCCGTGAACTTCACTAGTGTTTAAGTTAAAATATTGGAAAGAATCATCAAGCCGATCATTCTGACCATTGCGGAAACCAAAAACTTTTCAAACAGTGGTGGTAGTTTAAGGAAAGCATTATTATGCTGAAGCAATCCTATAGAAAGAAAGACGGGCGGAGTCATCTTATAGCAGAAATTCAATGGGTGCTGTCTACGATGACTTCAGTGGACTGTTTGATAAGGTGCCACATAATAGACTCTTATTGAAGCTTGGAAGAGTATGGATTTCTGGGCTTTTACTAAAAGGAGTCAAACAATTTTTGGTAGGCAGTAACAGAATAACAGGAATAAATTCCATAATTTACTTTCAGAAAACCAGTGCTCGATGGAGTATCGTACGGCTCCGTTCAGGACTCGTTACGTTTAATACTGTGACTGAACTCCCAAGTACCGTTTAATCCTCGATGCTACTTCACGCCAACGACCTAAAATTTTATTCAGAATTAACCACAGCCGTCATTTAAAGGGATGATAATTACTAAAAGAACTTAGTGAGAGGTTCGACTGCAACAACCTGTCTAACCTAATATATTGCATGCAATTTGAAAAACGACGGGTTTGTCCTTTTAAAAATACTGACCTGAGGCCCGGGTAAACATCCCACTATCAAGCAAACACAGTTGACTAAGGTGTCCGATTCTGCGTTTACATGATTTCAACAGCTTTCTTTCTTCAATACATACAAATTCAGCCTAAAGAAGAGTTAGTGAGTTTGTATTTCCCTACCTTGCGTTTCACGCCACAAACTGTTTCTAGAACTCTGGTAAGTGCTGCTGTAGCTTTTGTGATATCTGTTGCATTTTCCAACTCGTCAAGAGACTTATTTAAAGCAGCTATGCCTTTCTCCATGTCTCGGTGATTGCGTCTGTACCGCTTGTTTAGTGACTCATAGCTAGCCTTTGAAAAAGAGTTTACGTTTCTGAGTCATCATACCTTAACAGTTGTGTACTCCATAACCTCCACCTCATTTTGGTTCTTGTTGTCGCCGGACATAGTCAGCTGATTACGGAGAGTTTCAAACTCCCCGGCTGACCACTTTAACAAAATCGCTATATTAAGTCTAACTTATTTTCTCTACATCCATTTTATGGAGAAATAGCTTTGTGTCTTTAAAAAATTAATCTAGGACATTTATCCGTCTTTTATATTCCTTATAATTCTATTTCAGGCTATCAGCGACTCATTGAAACTAGGCACGGAAGCCAGGTAGATGAAATTTCTCTTACATCCACACTTATTTTAAACACTATAAGGTTTGGACCTAATGGCTTTTTTATTCTTTTGCCAATGAATCTTATTATAAATGCCTCCCGATCTAATCTTAATAAATTGTCCGTTGTTCTTGAAAGATAGATGCGGTTATTCTGTGATTTTTAGTAAGAATATTTTAAATCGTCACAACTTCATACGGATTTCAGGAAAAGGGATCATACAAGGCATATGACTTTCTAGTCAATTACTGAGATCCTATTTATTAATTTGTGCTGACTAATTCGATCAGTAGAACTTGCCCACTACCCCGAGGAATGATCGTCGATGTATAGAGACGAAAAGCTGCACAAATCCAGTAAGAGATTTTCTGATCTATATTCAGCCTCATGTACTTATGAAGTCGACCGATAATTTCATCTGTCACTCAAAAAGTACTCCAAACTTAACCCAAGACAATTACTATATACAATCCGGCTGTTCACCGCACTTGATTAACCTATGTTCCCAAATGAATACAGATTAACTTTTAAAAATCCGTAAACTGAAAACACCTTCCTCCACCTTCTGAGATTTTTAACATCCCATACATTGAGTGGTTATTTGGCTTTACACCCTTTTTATTTAATGCGAATAAAATAAAACAGTGATTCGGCGTTTAGACAGTGAATTTAAACGAAGAAGATTGCTGACCTATAACTTTAACTCTATGTCCTCAACAATTTGACTAAATTAGAATATGTGAACGTGTTTTTCAAGATAAAGTCGTTAATATCCTGAAGCTGAAGTTCGATATTTGATGAGACCATTCTTTAAGCATCCACTCCATCTGTTTGCTTTGAATTTTTACCTTCAACGTTTGGGGCTAAAATCACAGCCCATCTTCAACGTTTTACGAAAGACAGATCTCAAAATCCTGATCTTTCCAATGATAAGTTGAGAGACGTGTGATTTTAGTTCTTGAGGATGAAACACATTTTCAACATATGGACTTAGCAAGTGAAGTACTGTGAAAACAGGGTTACTGTGAGAGCACAGATGAGCCAAACTGGGAGCCCCTTACTGCATTTGGGACTCAAAGCATCTTATATGAAGTCAAATTGGGAAGAACATTCCCAATGGTTTGTGTGTACTGCATGCATACGCAGCCAAAATTAAATGTTAGATCACTTTCATACCTTTAGGCAATCCTGAAGTAGGTATGGAATTTACAGCCAGCTTCTATCCAATGTCTATCCAGAACTTCAAAATGACTGGTCGTAAACAAACTGGTTAGCTTAATGCACTTAATGGTAAGCAAAAAAATGAAATAGACTGTTCGAATTCTTTCATTTTTACCATATTCTTTAGGGTTTCATGGGCAGTACTTTCGAGCTGCAGTACGTTTAGTTGTTGAGAGGTTTCTTAGTAATGTGGAACTCGTAAAATTTTAGAACACTGACAAGTAGATATTCCAAAATTAGTTCAAATTCAGCAATAGGGCTGATGTGTTCTGACCCCGAAATCCAAATGATTCATTTTATGTCAAAGACTGAGGACGTGGATAATAAAACTTCAAAACCATTTTTGAAGATTATGAGGATACCAATTTTAATGTTGTATCATTGCGTTGGACCCATAGACTCTCTTACCGAACAACAAGGCAGTTACATCTATAATGTGGCTTATGTATCATAGAGCTGTTAGAGAGGATTTTGTTACTCGCTATAGACTTAATCAAATTGGCCTGCTAAACATGACTTCGAGTGAGTCTTTATTGGCCATCTTCATCTGTGACTGCCAGAACATGCTTTCATGAAAAAAAACCCCATTTTGTTCCAACTTTTAAAAACAAAAACTAGTGATTTCGTGTGTTTTAGGGCTCGCCTACGGTGTACACTTTGAGGTTTACAATATTACCAGTAAGTGAAATATGTCTATTAGTGGACTATATCAAAGTATCCGTAAATAAGTATTGCTTTTCTGATGCCCATTTGGTCACAATACATACTCACTGATCACAATAAAGACTCATCCACTACAAGTGAACTGAGCCAAAATTAAATATAACCTCACGTTTTCCAGTCAGTTTTTGAGATCATCAAAAAGTTCTGATCTGTCAACTAGAGAAAAGAGACAGAGTATAATAATATTGCAAATGAAGTCACTGTGTCGCTGCTTTTGCTCTGTTCGAAAAGCATCAAAAGTTTTACATGATAGCATTCACCCACCTATTTTCGTTGGTCCTTCTCGTAACAAGTTTGTTTTTACTGTCTGCTTTTTTAACGATCGGCTCTGAACAGTGAGAGGAATACTTAACAGAATAATTGTATCATTATCATCGTTATAAGACACAGAGTGTTTTCATTTGGTTCTGTACTACTGACGCAGTGTGAAATGATCCGTGACTTGCCATTGTCGTAATAAACTGGTTCTCATATAACTCCGTTGATTTGGTATCACAGCATGGTATGAGTAATGGAAATGATCTTTTGAGACAAATCCCTTATAGTTCGTTTAGTACAATCTAGCGATTAAATTGTGTCTAATATACCGAACAAACATGCCCTTAAAAGTATAAAGTCGAATCTGCTTCGAGCCAGCAATATGACGAATATACCATGTGTGTACACGAGATTAAAAAGAAATCACCCTGGTATACGCATCGATCCTGCTCAAATGCAAATCTGTAAACGCCAGTGAGCTTCTTTCTACAATGAGATGAGACATGAAGGATTACCAAGGATGTTAAGATTATTTCAGATAAAACACTGTGGTGTTTGTATGAACTAGTGATTCCTTTGTACCTGTTGACTACTTCATTTTGAATTCCAAATACAATACGTTCGTTCGTGCTCATCTAATACTTTTCGGCTAAATTGCGTTATTTCTAGGATTCCCACTTTGTACTGCAATCCAAATACTTCTAATTATCACAAAATCCATGCTAACGAGAAGCGGGAAAAGCTTGTTACAGATCACTAGCGTCAAACACCCAAACGCATCATAATCCTAAGGGTCATAAAATTAAGTCCGATTCTAAGAGAACCTCTGAATGTGGAAATGTTTAGATTTTATAAAATTTTCGTGTCTCTGGGTAACTCTCGTGCTATTGATAGAAGAAACCAGTCAATTAGTGAACAGGTCTTTATTTTGATCACCGCACAGTCACAATGGAGCGTGGGTTACCTGTTCAGACAAACAAAGCCTCTCAACATTCAATATAAGATAATAGGAAATATAACGCCCATACAAAATAAGGAAGTGAATGAATGCATGAACTATACTGTTTTGATATATGCTTAGTTGTTTGAGGTCAACTCTTAACCAACCAACCTAAGCTGTTACATTAGCGTCCACTTAGAATTGACTTCCGTAGAAACGTCGGTTTGATTAACCTATCTATCAAAAACACCTTAGTTCTGTTTTCTCAGCCCAAGGGAAGATTATTAACCAGCTCACTGTTTGACTTCTGATCAATGACGACTAACTCCGTCGTTAATCGCCGATAGACCATGGATGTCTCTTCATTTGCTAGCTTGTCATCTCATTTTGTAGCATATGATTTTTTATCTACAACTATCGCTGACGGTTCGCTACGTGCTCACAAGAGTGTGTGAGAATGTAGAACAAGAATATATGAGGAAGTGCCGCGAGCGGGCTACTCAACATCAAGTTGGTGAGGTACGCTTTTTCCGTGCTCAGGAGGGCTATCAGGTGTTTACTCACCTGATTCTTGAGTCACCCTCAAGTAAAAAGTAGAGAAGAATCTACTTCAAAAGTAATTGTGAAAACCAATCAAACCTGAAGAACTGCTCTACTGCCTGCATAAAGTAATTAGATACAAAATGGAAATATATAAATATAATTGATAATTGTTCGATTTCACGTAAGTGAAAGGCCACCAGAACGGATCGGTATTCTGGAAGGAAATGGACATGGTGTAAACATCTTGTGTACGAAAAAGTATGAAGACAAAAAAAGTACTCTTTTATAATGCATATATGTAAAAGTGTGAACTTGTTAGAAGTTTGACTCTGTCAAACCCGGTCAAATGTATGACCTCGAGCCCATGATGACCGCTTTTTGTAACCAGGTACGTAACCAAGGGTGCATAAGAATGCTCCACAAAACGAAAAAGAATATACGGTTAAGGAGAAAAAATTATGTACGGTACGAGGATCAAGTGCATTTGTGTCAAATACCCTTTTCTGGTTTAATGTAGGCATTCGTGACATATCGAAGCAAAATTTCGTTAATTCATCCAGGCAAGGAATCGGTCTATAGCTTAGAAACAAGTCCTACTACTCATTAGTATTATGCATGATTGATCGGTGTAAGGAAATATTGTATTCATTTGTCCTGTGGTCTGATGTGGTCTAATGGCTAAGCACGCGGTCTAGCACTCAGGAGGGCAGAGATTCGAGTGCGTGTGGGTCCTGCGTTTCTGTTCACCAAAACACCCTTTAATACGATGCTTTTTGCCCGTAAGTCGCTCGGATATGAAGAAAAACGACAAGAGGACAGATTGATGTGTCAAAGTACCATATTGGCACAGTACAAGTTCTTTGTTTATATTAATTATAATACAATAGAAATACTACAAGTTTGAGAGATTTCCATTTCACAATATACCCAAGCTAACAAAAATATATAAGTTATTGAAATAACATGTTTTTTTATAACGCTAGTCTTAAGTTCCAGAATTTTGTATGGACCACTAATAATAATTGGTTTAACGTTAGCATAGCCATGATAGCCATATCGTCAGTTCAGTGATATGATTACTTAACAGTTTCCTTATAAGTTGTGTTTAGAATTAGCTATGTGGAATCAATGCAGCTAACATAGTAACCTTACAGCTAACATACTGTGTAAGATCCATTTTGAATGCTTTGTGTGTTCGTGAAAATCCCTCCATGTATATACTTGCACTTTGTTCCTATTGATTCTTTTAGTCGTACAATGTTAACTTTTTGACTACAGTTGAATTGTTAATATTTGTATTTTATTATAGTTTTCGTTTTTACCACACCTTCACTAATTCCCTATGCTTCTTCCCGAACTGCACTTATGTTGTTTTACTTTATACTAAGTCTTGGCGGCAGCCATTTTGGTTTGTTCCTGTTTGTGATTGCTTGACCTGCGTTGACTGGGACTGTGCATTTTTGTTGTGAATTGAAGCACTCTTCCAGAATTGAAAACACTCTGGGTTATAGAGCGACCAAGTATTACCTTTTGAACGAATCTGTACGTGATCTATCCAGACAGGATAGAATAACATTTATTTGTGGTGATTGGTAATTTTCTTGCATCCTTTATCAACGTTCTTATTTATTATAGTTTAGAGTTGATCAATTAAACAATTATTGGTTGGATAGCTGAGTGGTTATATTTGTTTAGGTAATAATGTACACTTAAATTTATGATAAATTATAGAACCGCTATCTTACCCAATTACTTTGTTTTGGTTTCAATCGGGCGAGGGCGCGTATCTAACTCATCCAGACAGCTGTCCAGCAGTCCAAACGTAGTTTGGATCTTACAGTTCTAAACAAATTTTTGGTCGAATTCGTTTGGCTTTCGTTTCGTTGATTCCAATCATCGTCTCTGGGAATATCTGGTCGTTCGCTTCCGATGCCAAACAATCGTCGAAGGAAATTAAGTCCAAAGCTTGTGGATGTTAAAAGAGATGAACAAAAGGATGGATCCCCTCAATCAAAGCAAGTGCCTTCTGATGCTTCTATGTGTCATGGTTCATATTCTAATAGGGACGATTGTAATTATAGTGAATCTAGTTGTGATATAATGTCAGATGGCATAGAAAACCTTAATTTAGACGTGAAGCAAGCAAAAGACGTAAGGCCGTCGGCGTTTTTCATAGGTCCAGAGTTACCAAAGGTTGAGTTAGGTTATTTCGACGGTCAACCAAGAGGTTACTGGAAGTTTTTAAGGGAGTTTGAGACCTATGTGGAATCAAGGGTCAAGGATGATGGTCAACGCTTGCTTTATTTGATACATTATTGTAAGGGTAAAGCGAAAACAGCCATTGAGGGTTGTGTTATGTTGGAAGCCTCTTTTGGTTACAAAAAGGCCAAAGAAATTCTAAAACGGTTGTTCGGACAGGCGCATGTAATCGCTCGGGAGACTTTAGAGGACTTATTCAAAACTACAAATGTTGATTACAGTGATCCTGAGCAACTAACAAATCTAGCTATTAGGATGGAAAATTGTTCTATGGTTTTGAAACAGATGAAGTATACTGCCGACTTAAATTCTTTAATTACCTTAGAGAGAATAGTAGGACTCTTACCTCAAGTTATGCAAGCCCAATGGGCGGACTGGGTAGATGAATTGACTGAAGATAATAGAGAACCAACCTTTGACGAGCTTACACAATTTATAGCATCCCGCGCGAGGGTAGCTAATAGTAGGTTTGGACGGTTAGCGAATCGTCCGAGAAAGGGACACAACGTAAAGACAAATTGTCACTTGCAATTGGAGCAGGCGAATAATTCGAAAGAGAAAGCTAAATGCAGTGTGTGTTCCCTAGACCATGCTATTTATAAATGTCCAAAATTTTTAGCGCTTACCGTTCAAGAGAGATGGTCTCACGCGAAGGTTAATGGCATCTGTTTTGTCTGCCTCAGGCAAGGGCATAAAGTTAGTGAATGTAAGCTGGCAAAACGTTGTAACGTTGAGGGTTGTGAAAGGAAACACCATTCTTTGTTACACAGCGAGAGTGAGAAACCTGGTACCTCGAGTTGTTGCGGATATACTAAATCACTAATCAGTCAAGTGTGTTTAGGCATGATTCCCGTACGGTTGAAATCGCGAAAAGCCGAGATTGTGGGTTACGCTCTGTTGGACAACGGTTCTGATGTGACACTGATAAAATCAAACTGTTTGAGGTCTCTCGGGCTGAGCGAAGACGAAGCATCAGTGGTAGTTGAGACTGTGGGCGGTAATAGAACAATGAAGGTCACGAGTGCGCCTTTCGAGGTATATTCTTTAGATCGATCTGAACATGTTACGATTGAAGGAGCTCTGATTGTAGCACGTATACCAGGTCATAAGCCAACAAAGTCAGCAATGAACAACCTAGTTAAGTGGCCGCATTTAAGTGATGTACCAATAGATAGCCTAGACTCTGAAGAAGTTTTACTGTTGATTGGTTGCGACATACCAGAAGCACACTGGGTGTTAGACCAGCGGTTGGGCGGAAGAAAAAGCCCGTACGCTGTGAAGACGTTGCTGGGGTGGACGGTTTTCGGACCTGCGTTATGTTCGGAATATAGGAAAAGAGTAGTTAATCATACCAGTAAATTACAGACTTTGGAGAACGAAATACGTAAACCTTATGATGTAGAGTTTTCTGATGTTTATTCAAATGATAAATCATTATCAGTAGACGACAAGACGGCTATAAGGATTGTGGAAGGTGGCACACGCTTCGTAAATGGTCATTTTGGAGTCCCTATACCATGGAAAGTGCACCCAAATATGGGAGGGGGGAATTATGAAGTGGCAAACAGTAGACTACAGAGTTTGAAGCGTAGATTGTTGAAAGATGACATTCTGTATATCAAGTATACAAATGGTATTGAAAGGCTTCCGACTATGAAAGGGATTCTATTCATAGTTTCTTCTCTGTTCGATCCTTTGGGTTTAATTGCTCCGGTCTGTCTTCCTGCCAAGGTCCTCTTGCAAAAATTATGTAAGTCCCAAATAGGCTGGGATCAGCCTCTCAACGAGCCATACAAGTCCGCGTGGCCAAATTGGGTAAAATTTATGCGTCAAACAGGTCCCAGATTTGCAGGACTTCAAAGATTCGTCGCTCGAGATGTTGTTCAGAAAGCTCTTGTGGAATTAGGCGTGTATAGAGGTGAGAAAGATAATCCTGTGGTTGTACCGATGTGTTCTCAAAGCAAAGATATTGTTGAACCATTGTTGAAACCTCAATGGTACCTACGTTGTAAGGACATGGCTAATGCGGCAATGAAGGAGGTATCTGAAGGCCGCTCACGTATTATTCATAGTTTCCATATTCGTACATGGAATAATTGGCTTAAAGATTGTCAGGATTGGTGTATTTCTCGACAATTATGGTGGGGACATCATATTCCTGCTTGTCATGTTTCGATTCGACGTCCTGGCGTAGATAATTTAGAAGTTTTAGATCCTACAGATCATAATTCATGGGTAGTTGGTCATACAATCGAAGAAGCACTTCAAAAGGCCTGTGATAATTTCCATTGTTCACCAGATAACTTAACTTTAAACCAAGATAATGATGTATTAGATACGTGGTTCTCTTCACAATTATTTCTATTATCTGGATTTGGTTGGCCTGAACAAATACCAGATTTAAAGGCTTATTATCCTGGTAGTTTATTAGAAACTGGGCATGATATTATATTTTTCTCGGTTGCACGTATGGTTATGATTGGTTTGAAATTAATGGGACAATTACCATTTCATACGGTCTATTTACATGCTATGGTTCGTGATGCTCATGGCAAAAAAATGAGTAAATCTTTGGGTAATTCAGTCGATCCAGTAGATGTCATCAATGGAATATCTTTAGAAGGCTTACAAAAACAACTAGAACAAGGGCACGCAGGAACGTCCCAAGTATTGGCTATAATTCGAAAATGGTATTGGATAATGAAGGCAACCAGCACGGTTAAGAGAGTGATAGGTATGTGTGTGACATGCCGGCGGTTTACGATGAATACAGGGCAACAGTTGATGGCGCCGCTTCCAGCTTGTAGAGTTCAACCAGGATGGTATAGCTTCTCAGCCGTGGGAGTAGACTACTTTGGACCACTTGTTGTCAAGAGAGGAAGATCATTAGAAAAAAGGTATGGATGTATATTTACTTGCTTGCAAACCCGAGCAGTACATATTGAACTGACACACAGTTTGAATACTGATTCGTTTATAATGGCCTTGCTACGTTTTATTGGAAGAAGAGGGAAACCTGCAGAAATTTACAGTGACAATGGGTCAAATTTTGTGGGTGCGGTCTCTGAGTTAAGGAGATTTGTGCAACAGTTGAATCAACAGAAAATAGACAAAGAACTGTCAGCTAGGCAGATTCAGTGGCATTTTAACCCGCCCTCAGCCAGCCACAGGGGTGAGGTTTGGGAAAGGATGATTAGGTCCATACGCCGACTGTTATTGCTGATAACTAGAGAGCAGACTCTAACCGATGAGACTTTAAACACTTATTTGATTGAGATTGAAAGGATATTGAACGATCGACCCTTAACTCCGGTCGTTCAAGATGCTAACGATAAACTAGCTTTGTCGCCAAACAGTTTGTTGTTATTGAGAGAATGTGACGGAATAGTCGAAGAAGGTAGCATCAGAGATAAATATGACAAACGTTGGAAACAGGTTAATCATCTTGCTAATGTGTTTTGGAAAAGGTGGTTAAGAGAGTATTTACCATCCCTACAAAAACGTCAAAAGTGGTTAGTTGAACACCGCAATTTTCAGAAAGGGGATGTAGTGATCGTGGCTTCGGACATATCGACGCGTGGAAAATGGCCCTTAGGAGTAGTTGAAGATTGTGAAATAGATGACGACGGAAGAGTTAGAACAGTGGTTGTTCGTACGAACGGTGGATTAGTCAGGAGAGATATACGTAGATTATGCCTCCTTGAAGGCTCGAATTAGTTCCTCGTATTATCAATGTAGGTAGGTCGAGTAGGCGTACTGTTGTAAGTCCTATTCATTCCTATAGTGTCATATGCTACATAATGAACCATGACCATAGGCATCAAGGTAGCTTGTGTGATATGGAGGGATTTTGGGGGCCGGTGTAAGATCCATTTTGAATGCTTTGTGTGTTCGTGAAAATCCCTCCATGTATATACTTGCACTTTGTTCCTATTGATTCTTTTAGTCGTACAATGTTAACTTTTTGACTACAGTTGAATTGTTAATATTTGTATTTTATTATAGTTTTCGTTTTTACCACACCTTCACTAATTCCCTATGCTTCTTCCCGAACTGCACTTATGTTGTTTTACTTTATACTAAGTCTTGGCGGCAGCCATTTTGGTTTGTTCCTGTTTGTGATTGCTTGACCTGCGTTGACTGGGACTGTGCATTTTTGTTGTGAATTGAAGCACTCTTCCAGAATTGAAAACACTCTGGGTTATAGAGCGACCAAGTATTACCTTTTGAACGAATCTGTACGTGATCTATCCAGACAGGATAGAATAACATTTATTTGTGGTGATTGGTAATTTTCTTGCATCCTTTATCAACGTTCTTATTTATTATAGTTTAGAGTTGATCAATTAAACAATTATTGGTTGGATAGCTGAGTGGTTATATTTGTTTAGGTAATAATGTACACTTAAATTTATGATAAATTATAGAACCGCTATCTTACCCAATTACTTTGTTTTGGTTTCAATCGGGCGAGGGCGCGTATCTAACTCATCCAGACAGCTGTCCAGCAGTCCAAACGTAGTTTGGATCTTACATACTGTACTATATCTTCACGGTTATTGATTCTGAAATGTCAGAAATTAAAAAAATCTGAATGGTGCCAATAAAACTGCGTTATGTGTCCACATTAAAAAGCATGCTGCAGGAAAACTGGTCAACTTACTGCATAATTTTTCTAAACACGAAAAAATGATGAGAACCTTAATAAGTACTTGACCATGGTCTAATTCAATTTTTTTGTCTAAAAACCACTTAATAATAGTAGTGTCGATCGTATCAAGTTACTAAACATATCTTAAACCGAAAACGTTTTATAAGTAGTTCATATGGTATATATATATATATAGCCAGTCTAAGTAAAAAAATATATAAGAAGTACTGCAAACGTAGTTAATTAACCAGAAAAAGAAGTAATAAATTTCTTTGGGTTGCTTTTTGAATTCGTTGCATTCGCCAGTGTTAGTTGTATGAGTTTGATTAAAATCCTCAGCCATTGTTCCGGAATACCTAGCTTATGTGTCCAGTATTTAAAAAACATTTAACATAACACTTATATATCAAAAGTAAAAGGTCTAGGGAGTTATAGGTGAGGCGGAATGAGGAAAAAAATTATTTTAAGTAAATGCAGGGTCTGATTAGCTACGCGGTTAGATTTTATCCTGCAGCCGAAACTGTCAACATACTTGACCGACCAATCGGATGTGCTCAGCAAACCGTTTTACTCATTTGTAAAGATTTATCATTTTTACATTTCGATTCCGTAACTGATTTGTCAGTTAAACGATCTAACAACACGTTTGGTGGTTCATGATCTAGATAAGCCGGCTTTAGCCCATCAGTACTTACTGTGTCGATGTTTCCATGTTTTTCTATCACCTGGGATGTCACGAACTTATGGTATAGAAGCTAATTTAACACGCAAAATACCTCTTCAAGTCGTGTTACGAACGTTGAATTGGTTTCACTTCCTACCCAGTAAACCTATTACAAGCAAACTAGACAATTCGCTAATATACGAAGCCTACTCAAGACCCTATAATAACTGGGGGGAAAATATTTTTTTAAAAAAACGAAAGGGGCTCCAATATCTTCGATAATAAAGGGAAGACAGCCAATTCTATATCACAATACTGTTTCTAGCACCATATTTTATTTTATAACCACACATAATCCCATACTCATTGCTCCTTTCTGAATCGCCTCCATTTGTCAGTTGTATGTACACTCATACCTTGCTAACACTTATTTCCTCTAACCTATTAAAGTTCTCTTTCTTAACAAATACCTTAATAAAAGAAAATTAAACTGAGTAATCATACCTTAAACATTCCTTCATGAATATTGGCTACTCTGCCTTTCGTCCTTTCTTTTACTTGCTCCCTCTTTCAGCCCCTTGTGATATGGAACGAAATATTTCATCTTGCACCATCCTCAAAGCCTTAGACATTCCAAAGGGACATAAGGTTGCGTGCGACATTTAGAAGCTTCCACCTTCAATAGACCTATCCTGGACCATCACTTGCACATTTGCAACGCAGCGTTCATGAAGCGCGCCAACTGTGGTACTGATTAAAACCATCTACATTCATATCTTATAAATTCTCGACCCAGCTATGTAATTTACTACAGTGGATATTGTATCATTTGTATCAATTTGATCTTGCCTGTAAACTGGCATGCCTCATGTAACAAACTGTTATTTGAGAATAAATTATTATTATTATTATTATTATTATTACTAAGTGGTGCTTTTATTTTGTCACATCCAGACGTGCGTGCAATTGCTTAGGTCTTTAGGTATATATTTGGCGTATGATTGTTCACGAGTATTAATTGGCTTAAGTTTGGACATATAGTCCCGTAGATGATCTACGTAATTTTCTGAATTAAGTTTTTGACTGTTAGTATTAGGGTTAATAAATTCGCTTGGTAGTCTCAGAGTTGTTCCGAAAACCAGTTCCGCAGCTGAACACTGTGCGCCAGTTTTGACAGATGTTCGTCTTCCCAACATAACTAACGGTAGGAATTCTGTCCACTGATTGGGGTTTGAGTGAGATATAGGGGCGGTTTTTAGCTGACGGTGAAAACGTTCTACCATCCCATTGACCTGAGGACGATATGCAGTGCAGCGTACCTTATTGGAGCCTGGAAGTTTGGTCAAGCTATTAAATAGTTCAGATTTAAATTTCGCTCCTCTATCCGTCGTTATTGTTATGAGCGTACCGAAAATGGTTACCCAGTTCTGCATGAAAACCTTGGCTACTCTTTTCGCTGTGATGTCCGTTATCGGGATGGCTATAGGGAATCTGGTAAATCGATCTATGCATGTAAACAGACGATTAAAACCGTTCGAACGCGGTAAAAGGCATAACCAAGTCGATATGCACATGGGCAAAACGTGCATCTGGTTGTGAGAAAACACCTCTGGGTGAATGTGTGCGATCATTAACCTTTGATTGTTGGCATGCTGAACACTCTGTAACCCACTTGTGTACATCCTTCTGTAAATTTGGCCATATATATCTGGCATTGATTAGTTTAGTTGAAGCTTTTGCGCCAGGATGAGCGAAAGAATGAAAGTTATTATATATCAACTTTTAATAATAATAATAATTTATTCTCAAATAACAGTTTGTTACATGAGGCATGCCAGTTTACAGGCAAGATCAAATTGATACAAATGATACAATATCCACTGTAGTAAATTACATAGCTGGGTCGAGAATTTATAAGATATGAATGTAGATGGTTTTAATCAGTACCACAGTTGGCGCGCTTCATGAACGTTGCGTTGCAAATGTGCAAGTGATGGTCCAGGATAGGTCTATTGAAGGTGGAAGCTTCTAAATGTCGCACGCAACCTTATGTCCCTTTGGAATGTCTAAGGCTTTGAGGATGGTGCAAGATGAAATATTTCGTTCCATATCACAAGGGGCTGAAAGAGGGAGCAAGTAAAAGAAAGGACGAAAGGCAGAGTAGCCAATATTCATGAAGGAATGTTTAAGGTATGATTACTCAGTTTAATTTTCTTTTATTAAGGTATTTGTTAAGAAAGAGAACTTTAATAGGTTAGAGGAAATAAGTGTTAGCAAGGTATGAGTGTACATACAACTGACAAATGGAGGCGATTCAGAAAGGAGCAATGAGTATGGGATTATGTGTGGTTATAAAATAAAATATGGTGCTAGAAACATTATCGTGATATACAATTGGCTATTTTCCTTTTTTATCGAAGCTGTTAGATCCCCTTTCATTTATTTGGTACTATTTTTTTCAGGTATCATAGGGTCTTGAGTAGGCTTCGTATATTAGCGAATTGTCTAGTTTGCTTGTAATAGGTTTACTGGGTAGGAAGTGAAACCAATTCAACATTCGTACCACGATTTAATGAGGTATTTTGCATGATAAATCTGCATTAAAACCTTAAGTTCGTGACATCTCACTAAACCATAAGGAGCCGTAATTAAACAAAATGTTCTGCATACTTTTTGGAACGAAATGTCGCTGCATCGCCTTGGTCGTGTCATTGTAAATTAGAATACCTTTGATAGGTGATGGTAGCTGTTTTAGATTAAGACTGGAGTTGTTTGTTTTAGGTAGGTTTTGTAATCCTAGATTTTCCTCTTGTTCGTGTCTCAACGTCTCGAAGTTTACTGTAGACTTCTGTAGCACGTTCATTTCTGGTCTAGATAAAGCATCTGCTGCCTGTTTGTCCTGACCATTGGCATGTCGGATATCGCTTGTGAACGGTGATTCATAGTCAAGGTGTCGGACTTCTCGAGGTGAGTATTTATCGGCTCTCGCTTTTAA
Source organism: Schistosoma margrebowiei (assembly GCA_944470205.2). Taxonomy (NCBI): domain Eukaryota; kingdom Metazoa; phylum Platyhelminthes; class Trematoda; order Strigeidida; family Schistosomatidae; genus Schistosoma; species Schistosoma margrebowiei. Next base: position 43,125,973 of record OX104028.1, on the reverse strand, counting down.
TGCATTCGTCAGTGGTTTGTGATCCATAAAGACTATAAATTCCCTGCCTTCTAACATGTGTCGGAAGTGTTTAAAGGTCAGGTAGATTGCAAGATTTTCTCGCTCGAAGGTAGAATACCTTGTTTCTGCTGGGGCGAGTCTTTTTGATAAGAAAGCAATTGGTTTCCAGGCGTTTTTAACCAGTTGGTTAAGGGTGCCGTCTACTACTTTATCTGAAACATCCACCATCAAAGCAAGTGGGGTAAGAGAATTAAGATACTTCAGCCTAGTTGCTTTAGCCAGTTTATCTTTAAGCTGTTTAATAGCTTCGATGGCGTCAGAAGGCAGTTTGAATTATTCTGTTTTTCCTTTAAGTGAATCTGTCAAAGGTTGCATTGATTGTGCACAACCGGTTATGAATCTGCGATAAAAGTTAATTAAACCTAGAAAACTTCTCAGTTATTTTAGTGAACTAGGTATGGGATATCGTTTGATGGTGTCCACTTCTTTGATCGGTGTAATCTCTTCTGGGCTTATTGTGTGACCGAGAAATTCTAGAGTCCGAACATCAAAAACACTCTTACTTTGATGTATGTTCATTCCATGTTCACCCGGTCTTTTTAACACCGCTCGTAATGCTGATCGTGTGATTGTAAATCAAGGCTGGCAATTAACAAATCGTCTATATACCCCTGTGCAAATGGCTTATCTTGAAGTAGCTTGTCCATGAATCTTCGAAATGTTTGTGCCGCATTTCTCAGGCCAAATGGCATGCGTACAAACTCGAACAAGCCAAAATGCGTAGTAATAGCTGTCTCGGGGTTACCCTCATCAGCCACCGCGACATTGTGATATGACCTGACTAGGTCAACTTTAGTAAGTATGTCCATACCCTGTAAACCGTAGTTAAAATCTTGTATATGTGGTATTAGGTACTCATCTGATATTGTTAAACGGCCGAGGTCTCTGTGATCCCCGCACAGTCGCCAATTGCCTTCATTCTTCTTTGGGACCATGCGCAAAGGGAATGCTCATTGGTTATCAGAGGGGCGGATAATATCCAGTTGTAGCATATAGTCAAAGTCGGCTCTGGCGATTTTGAGCTTATCTGCTGCTGGTCTCCTGGGTTTCGCAAACTCAGGTGCACCTTCGGTTTTGATAGTATGACTTGCTTTTAGTTTGTCTTTGGAAGGCTGTGGGTTTGGTTTAGTTAATTTTGGAAATTCCGTGAGTATATCTTGGAATTTTGCTGTTGTCACTGGAAGAGTTTGAATCAAGCTAAGAGATGTGATGTAACTTTCTTTGCCTTTCTTGTGGTCCGAAATTTCTTTCAGTGTTAAGCGTCGTCTCTTAGTGTCAACTAGAAATTCGTATCTCTCTAGAAAGTCCATCCCCAGTTATGTCAGACCTAAATCGGCTACAGTGAAAACCCAGGGGAATCGCCTCCTGAACCCCAAATGAAGGTTTCTGCCCAAATGTCACGATTTTAGTTATATTTGCAGATTAAAGTGTAATTGGGGATGTTTTTCGACTCAGCTCAGTTTTATTTTGAGGTATGATACTAAGAGCCGGGCCAGTATCTACCAAGAAGTTCAAGTCAGAGTTCCTGTCTCTAACGTAAAACAAACGACTGTTTACGTGCACCTCCTCTGTCGTAGCGACCTGTGGAGGGGTTACTCGTTTCCCTCTTTTTTGGAATTTTGCTTGGACCAGGCTCATGGTTGCATGCACTTGGTTGATTTGACACCAAGCTTTCAGTGATACCAACAGAACTGCCCAGATTGTCTGGACATTTGTGACCTATTTCGTGGTTTTAGTTTTGGTCGTTGTGGCGACCTGCTCCTGTTTCTATGACCCATTAGCATTCCGGCGACAGCCTCAGTGAAACTTTCAACACTCGCAATGAGTCTTTCTGTGACTGAGTCTTTTGCTGGTTCTTCTTTTTGTGTGTGATTTATCGTGCCTGACCCAGTTGAAGGACCTCTTTCCATTATTCTCTCGGCTATATGCACTAAACGAAATAAGGAGATTTCAGGATCTTGTGCATCGAAACGGTGTTGGACGAAGCATGGGAAGGCTTTTATCCAACCTAGTTTTAGGACTGCTTCACCCACTGTGTTATCACCCAATAATACTTGAAGGTGACGTAAAAGCTGTGACGGCAACTTATTACCTAATGCTTCTCTTTGGAAAAGCGTTTGACTTCTTTGACAGTCTGATAATGATAAACGGTTCATTATCTCTCGTCTTAAGATGGTGTATGGTTGTGGTGATGGTTGACTTAAAATCAAGTAACGGACTTCTTTGGCGACTGAGGGAGGAAAGATAGAATACAAGTCTCCATAGCGAATTCCTTCAGATTTGGCATTGTGTCTCGTGAAATAATGCTCTAGTTGAGGAAGCCACAACTCAATATCAAATTCTGGAAGTCGGAATTCCGTAGTTATAACAGTGTCTGTCTCCACTGATGATAAATCTCTCAGGTTTCGGCTTTGTATTGAGTCTGACATGAGGTATGTGACCAATAAAGTACTAAAATTAGCACGAAAAATGGTTGTTACAACACGAACGCCTTAAAATAAAAAAAGCAATATATATATCCAACTTAGTTTACAGATAATCAGAAGGTTTACTTTTACGACCAAGCAAAAAAATAATATTAATAACGAAAATGAGGTTAAATTTGTGTTCAGTAGAGCTCACCAGTTTTGTGCCTTTAGGTAACCCTCGTGCTATTGATAGAAGAAACCAGTCAATTAGTGAACAGGTCTTTATTTTGATCACCGCGCAGTCACAATGGAGTGTGGGTTACATGTTCAAACAAACAAAGCCTCTCAAAATTCAATATAAGATAATAGGAAATATAACGCCTATACAAAATAAGGTAGTGAATGAATACATGAGCTATTCTGTTTTGATATATGCTTAGTTGTTTGAGGTCAACTCTTAACCAACCAACCTAAGCTGTTACAGAATCTCCTGAATTACTTAAAGCACGAGACTCGGAAGAAAGTAACACAAATGTAGCTAGTATCCGTCCTCCTAGAAATGCCAAATTATATTCAACCCTAAATAGTTGTGCTGATAATGAACCAGATAGTACAATTTACATTCCTGTCAGTGAAGCAACCGGTTACAGCAACTGTGCAACGGCTAGCAGGAAAAATAGCCGTAAAATTTACATAATTGGCCATGTACACTAACTGGATATATTGGAACCTTGATAACCATCGTAATTATGTCTAATGACACTCCATTCTCCTCAAATGATAAAGGAGCTAATAAAATCCACAGATCTTGGGAATAAACGTTTAAAACATGTTACTCGTACATCAAGTATAAAAGGTAATTTGAATTATGAGCGACGATTTAGTCGCACACATAAACCTGATAGTCTTCCCGGTCCGGTTCCCATGATGTACACTCTGTCTCTGTCAGGTATTGGGATCAAAAACAAACAGAAGGCATTTTTGCACTTCCACAGGTTTCTTTGTCGGAAACGGTTAATCTATCGCTAATGATGATGAAGCTTTTGAATTGACTCTCCCTCACAACACAGTTTTCGTCTTAGCAAATCATATGAGCGTTCACGGAACTACCACTTGTAATCTACACTTTAATCTGCTTCAACATAATACATCTGAGTTGCTTATTCCTTCACTTTATGTACGCTATCTGTCCAATAAATGCACTCATCTCTAAACCTTCTTGTTCCTTATCAGTCCAACCGTTGTATTATAAGGAATCGCGGTACAAATCGTACATGTCTAAGCATTCCTTACACACGGATAACAACTTTTTCGATTCAACAGACGTCATAAAATAGGAGGTGGTACAGTTGTCTATGAACGTTAAAACATTCAAGCACATTTTCCACCATTCTGCATCAACCACGTGCATCTAAAATCAATGGAGGTGATTTAAATCTGCCGAACATCACATGGATTTCGACTTCCGTATCAGGTCAATTTAACAAGTTAGTTGAAACATTAGAACTTTGTGGATGGGTTCAACCGGTTCAAAAGCCAACTAGGAGAAATATTATACATATTTACTTGAGTGAATATTTGTAACCATCATGGACTCAACCAGATTGAACATCAGTCACGTTTTTTATGAGTGGTCATAGATTCGTGTTGAGTATCCATTCTCTAAACACTATACTGTCAAACGTTAAAGTTGCAACAATATACTAGAGTAGTCAGTTTGGTCAACAAACCTGGAAGCGCACTGCAACTCTTATTCAATGCTTACCATGGGAATCTTATTTCACCGCAAATAATACTGACACTGCGCTTTCCGAGTTATACCACAACCTGACATATTGCCTTGGCTACACTGGCTGATAATGCTAATAGGGGCCAGAATACTCTTAAAACGTTTAAGAGAAAGGTGGGAAAATTGAGACTCCACTATCATAGGCACAATAACGTGTATGCGTTTTAGCGCATACTTGACGTGATCAACAGAAATGATTCATCTCGACGTAAGTATGGTTTGACTATGGAGAGTGAAGCCTTAGATAGTAAAAACTCAGACTCATCAATTCTTTGGCTTTTCAAATACCATGTGAAATCGAAATTCAAAAGTGATAATGTCACAGGATCAGTCAATATGAGACTCAAAAACCGCACTGAGAAGAACTTATCCTGCAGCAAAATTGATTGACCTGTCCAAAACAGCATGTTGTTTAACACAATCAAAAGTCGACAAGTATCCCTTTCATGTTACCATCAACTGTGTATACAAATTCACATGTATCTGCAAAAGCAGTTACATTGGTAGAAAAGAAAGCCTACGTCCACTTCAAAGAACATATTCCGAAAAGTTTAACATCAAATTGATTGAAAGCATTCAACAGTGCCATCGCAAGACATCTACTTGACACAGGATACGAAGTCGATACGCTGAAGTCCTTCAAGGTGATTATTGAACAATCAAGCTCCACCCTTCTGAAATTTGCTAAAGCGTTAGCAATCAAACGTCTAAAACCAAATCTATGTATACAAAAAGAGACAGTAATAAATCTTTCTTTACCCTGGTAACAATAACTCCGCTTTTTATTCATTTATTTCCATTTATTTGTTTATCACGTCACTATTCCAATTCTTTCTGAAGTCTAAATTACATCATACATAACTGACTGATTTCATCTCATATTTTCTTTATTACCATTAATCTATTTTCATGAGTTCTAATCACCATTTTAATGTTCCGGAACTTTCCTTCTCAAACTTTATTTATTCGAGACAAAATTTTATGACCTCATTAACGTTATCGGAATCTTCTCTACATCATGATACATATATTCATCGCTAATCACCCTCTTATGTATAAGTATGTCAATATCTGTAATAATGTTGAATTTTAAATATTTTAGGTTGTAAGCAGCTGATGAGAACCTAACGAAATAAAATGAATTCATATTATTCTGCACCAATCTTTGTTCTTGCTCACTTTATAATAATAATAAAGGGAACTATTTGTGCGAATACTCTTGGCTTAACCAAATTCTTCACAGTTTACGGAAGCATTGTTGATGACCCTGATACTATTTGTGAACAATTCAGCCAGAATTTTGCGTAATGACACAACACTAAAACCAAAACCTCTACCAATAATCTTCCAGCGTTGGCATCTAGACATCTATCCAAAATTGATGCCATATCCGTCAACATCATACAGGCCATAACTGCTCCGAAAAAGTCCTACGAAGATGAACCTGACGGGATTCCTTCATCATTTGTGAAATACAGTAGTAGAGAATTTCAATTATTTTGTTAAACGCTATCCAACCTACCTATGAACTATGGAGCTCATCCATCTGTATAAAAAGATCTCTTATCACCCCTAGATTCAAAATGGTATCACTTAGTGACGTTTCTAACTATAGGCCCAATAGCTTGACATCCATGTTATTAAGAACCACAGAAAAATCATCCACAAATGGCTATTATCATTTTTACTTTCGGCTAGCCCTATTAGCCCATCTTAATATAGAATTATGAATAAACGCCAATGCTTCACATGGCACTTGGAGTTTTTTGATCGATTTAACAGAGTGAAGAGATATTGGTCAGTCAGTGATAGTTCTGTGCTTTGAGTTTGATGTGGCCTCAGACTGTGTCCCACACAAACTTCTTTTAAAAAAATTCTTCATTTCTCGAATGGAATTCCCTTTTATCTAGGCACATATGTTTTTAGCAAAACGTATCTAGATCGCTCGCTTTGGATTTTATACTCTAAGACTGTGAACATAAATTTTGAACTCCCATAGAAGTTGTTGTTTTCAAGTAAGCTAGTTCTTATTTGAAAAAGTGTAGGCATTTGATCGTGCGAAAAGGCATTTTTAAAATTACATGAAATATGGTATGAATCTTACCACTCTAAAACTGTGAATATAAATTCTGAAGTGTGATTGGCCGATTACTATTTCCCCTTAAAACCTATGACCTGTGCTCATGCTTCCAATACGGTAAATCTCTCCTTTTTGCCTATGACCTAAACGTGGTTTACTCATTCTCTTCTCCTACCAAAGAAAGCTATATTTCAGCAGTTACCCAAGAGTACACAAATAAGTCATAAGAATAGTGTCGTGGAATCTCCCACTAAATGTTGACAAAAGTAGATTCATTCACACTGTCTGCTGCACTATCTTAAATTTGGTTCTACACAAACACCTACAGAAACCCCTCAAAATTGTTCATGACTTGAGTTTGAGGTATAACGACAGTTTGAACTTTTCCTAACACGTTGTATCGCAAGTGCCCAAAGTAAGCAATCTGATTGGATTTATAGTGGTAAGTTCCAATAACATCGAATCTAGATTGATATTATTTAAAAATGAATCATACTTATTCTTGAACATGATAGTTCAGTTGATAGTAATTCCAAGCACACTTATTTGATGAAAACTGAGGGTTTTCCAAGAAAGTTCACTAAAGCTGTTTTGGAGTACTCCAAATACAGGGATCATCACCAAAGATGTCAACAACTCAAGTTGGAACCTCTCTGGATCAGGCGTATTAAGTCAAACGTTGTCTTTATCCACCGGCATATAAATGGTATTCCCTACCCTTCGACATTCATCCCTTTGCAATCTATGATAACGCCACACAACCTGCGCGGTGAACAAAATAATCTATCGATTTCGAGAACTTGCACAAACTAACGTCAGAATTTCCTTGTTATTCGCTATTAAACCATGTGGAATGGACTTCAACCGATTCTACGTAGTGTGGCGTGTGCTACTTGTATTGATATAAGCAGTAGATAAAGCGAGTTAAAGAACGTAATGTCTGGCAGCAGAAGATGGGGGAAGATCAAGAAAGGAAGAGTGGGAACGCAATGCAATTTGTAAAAAAAACGATTGAACAATGAAATGTGAGAGAATGGATTGATGATTGCAACAGGAACATTCCTGTTTGATATGATGGATTGATGTTTTGCGAACTAACGATTTATTATACTGATTTTCTATTTTACGAAGTAATTGTAATTTTGTGCTAAATACATTCGATTGTCCCCACCCGTGTTCTGTTCACTACAGCAGCATCAAAACTAATGTAGGGTTCGAATTCTCCTTGATGAATATCTTTTCAAAGATGGTTTATGTCGTCTATTAAACATTATTGTGACTACCAGAGATTTGTACAGACATGGTGTGATGTCTATCTAATGAACTGTAAAACAAAGTAGGACCTTTGAAATTCCGTTCGTTTGTCTAACGATTCTGTTTTGTTGTCTATTCTTTCATATAAATATTCAAGGTCCGCTTATGCTCATATTTATCAGTACTTGTGTTGTTATTATTATTACCATGGTAAATCCCTTACAGCACACGATATTTATTTCCTCTGTTCTTTTCTCTCTCTTTTCTTCTACGCAAATTCCGTCCCTAAGCATCTGAAGTGTATAATTGAAAATACATCATTAAAAACCTGGAAGCACTTGACAGCTATCCCGTCCTAGTATGGGACTCCTCATCGGTGCGCGTCCATGATCGGGATTAGAGCCTAGAAACGTCGGTTATGCGCGCGAACGCTCAACTTCCAGACCATTGAGTCGACATCCAATGGCGTTAACGACCGGTCACTAGGTTCGTTAGGCACTTCTCAGAATTCTAGTGAAAAGTCGTGGCCTGTGCAGTTAATGCGTGTCAGTATAGACAGGCATCTAGCTCAGACAATGGAAGGTGGTAGCACAATTTCGCAGATTGTTCGAAGTTAGGCGTTAACACCGTTGAATACCAGCTTGGTAGCCTGGAAGTTTAGCGTTCGTGTGCAAATCCGAAGGTCCTGGGTTGGAAACCCGCGTGCGGGATTATAGATGTGCACTATTGCGGAGTCCCAAACTAGGGCGAAATGGCTTTCCAGATCTTCCAGGTTTTCAATGGTGGTTAAGGTTGATCGATTCATGGCCTCAGTCAAGAAATTAACAATCTCCACAATACATACTGATAAAACACATTAATAGGGAGATTCAAGCAATCGATGCAAAAAATGAATTGAAAACACACTATTTTGTGTAACACACAAATGAATCAACTTTTCAGATTCATTTTATCTTCATTATGTAGATATGACCAATGCAAATTGATGTTTCACGATTACTTCTCGAAATTAATTGATAATATTATTGAGCGCCTAACCTTTAGATCACTGAGTCGGCATTCTACTGCTAGTCACCATGCGTCTATTCATATAACGCCTGTGATGTAAGGCTAATTCGAGGCAATCCATCTCAGATGCATGTATGCCAATAGAAAGACTCAGACAATCAGTACGAAAATAAGTTCTACACAAGCTTACAGAAGCCTTATGACGCACACATTGACACACTTTCATCTATTGCTTATATTACCTTAAGTATAAATACTCAATAGACAGTTATTAACACACGACAGTCAGGCTATTTGAGTCGTGACTTATTAGCGAAATAAATCCTTTCACTAATCATAGCAAGACCTCCCACGAACCACGTAGACTCCTTTTCAATGGTCATGGTAACAACAAACGACCCAAATTTGTTGCTCAAGGCTGAACATCACCTGAACGTGGATGGACAAACCAATCCTCTTTTTACTGTGGTCACCCAAGTAACATGAATACTCTGTGAGACACTGACTATATAACCAACACTAACTTTTCGTTATTATCCACTAACCCTTTTATATAAATTTCACAAAAATTTCTGAACTGTTCAAGCCTACAAATCACATGCTAGTGGTGCTTGTAACCACAACTAGGTACACTAAGTTGATTGCTACCGTTATTTAACACACAAGTAAGCTTAATATCTCGTTACACAGAAACAATAAGAACGGTACCGAAAAACCTAGGTCTGGATAACGTTGACTTGAAATGTTCTGTCGATGGCAACTCTCACTGCCTACATCTATTTAAACTGACCGATAAACCAATAATTGTAAGTAAGCAGTTTAATTTTTGTACATCATGCCTTGAGACTGTCAACTCATAATTCCAGAGAAATTGTGCAGTTAATCACAAGAAGTAGGATAGCCTCACTCAGTCCATTACTTTTGCTCAACACCCATTTAGCCGATGCACACAAAACTCTAACCTCATTACATGTGATGGAATATAATAGATACCTTTTGGTGCCTGTAGGTAACCCTCGCGCTATTGATAGAAGAAACCAGTCAATTAGTGAATAGGTCTTTATTTTGATCACCGCGCAGTCACAATGGAGCGTGGGTTACCTGTTCAGACAAACAAAGCCTCTCAACATTCAATATAAGATAATAGGAAATATAACGCCTATACAAAATAAGGAAGTGAATGAATACATGAACTATACTGTTTTGATATGTGCTTAGTTGTTTGAGGTCAACTCTTAACCAAACAACCTAAGCTGTTACAAACTGGCCATGTTTCATCATCAGTTCTTACGAAGCCCCAGTGCATACAAGAGACTACGGTGTTTCATATTTATGATAGTACGAATTAAAAGTCCGTTAGAAACACACTACTGCAAACTTGTGGCCACTTAAATGCCGAGTGTATCAGTGAGATGTTCCGTAAAGTAGATAGTAATGCACGTTGCCTAAAACGTTTCACTTTCCTGAAAGTGCCAAAGCAACACACTCCATCAAGAGTTATTTACTAATTATCGGTACAAGGTTATAGAGATTGTTGAGTTTTTATTGAGATCATAAACCAATCGGTGTCAGACCACCAGTGGGGACCTTGTTTTCATTTGTGGTCCGAGATCTATTGTCTCGTGATCTCAATAAAATTCTTTTGGTGATAAAAAGACTCCAAGATTTAAAATAATTGAGAGGATTCATCGCAGGATTCGCAACCCAACGTCGTGCTTGTAACACGGGCCTGAGACACTAAAAAAACCACCCAGTGACACTCACGACTTTGAACCCAATCATTATAAAACCACATAACATTTCTCTCAAGCATATAAATCCGAAAACTGCCACGTCAACTGTGGATTATAATACGTCAAGCCAGAGAAATGAAACTGAGCCCTGTTTAAATCATCTATTAGCCTGAAGAACTTATATTCTAGACGATCGGCGGATGTACAGTCTGTCAAGTATCATTAGGGTCGAGGATGGTTAACATGCCTTAGAACAAAACATATAAACCAATAACTTTCATTTCAATTAGATCATCATCAGGATTTACTCCAATGTAAATCAATGTTCATATGGAAAATGTGAACTTATTCATGATATGATCATGATATGTGATCCCAGTGGAATAAACTGTGTAACCATACAACAGATAAAATATACAAATTGATTGTAAGTGGACTAATGTGTTAGAGATGATAAGAGTAACAAAATAACAACAGTTATAATGAGTGGTTTGATAAAGGAAGGGGAGCAAACTTTGGTAAATAGACTTAAAAATAATAATAGTCGTAAAGCATTTATAACGTTACTCAACAATGACTGTGTATGTAATTAGATAACTCCGCCTGGAGCCACCTGGGGCCACTGCCGGTCCCAAGCCTGGATAAAGGAGGAGGGTTGGGCATGGGTTTAGCGATCCCATCCCGTAAAAAGCTAACTCGCCAAAAACACTAACCAGACAACCAGATAGTGAAAAATATGGACGTAAAAATCGGAGACGGTATGAGACCCCATTGAAGAATGACGAAGATATACGATCACTAGAAATGGTCCAGTCTCATTCAGCATGTGACTACTGTCAATCAGGCTAACAAAGATAAACCTGAGTACTACCTTTGGCTGACCCGCTTCAAGCGAATTCGGGATATGTTCACTCGTAGGTTGGTTAAGCTTCCTAGTAGTACACCCACTACAGATATCTCTATAAAAGCAGGTGAATTTGCGAATACACACTGTTGGGATGACTCGGAAAACTTATCGCAAAAGAAAAGTAAGGATCAAGAAACACTAAAGAGCATTTTATCTAATCAGCGTTCACTAGAAGTTTAGCCAGAAACATCAAGAAAAAGTGAAAAGTCACATGTGGAGTTTCTGACTGGCTTATTACTATACTGCTACTATCTTGAGTAGCATTCCAGAACCTTCGGGAAACTCAAGGACATCTAAAATACTACAAAAACCCCATATTTTGTGTACTAAAATGAACCGTTGGAGTAAAGTGCTTTCGCACATTTTGCGCCTTTTCTCTCGTGTTCAAGTCGCTGTGTAGTTCTAGCTTGAGGGTTACGAGAATAGCTTAGGAACCGATTATAGCGCTCAATCGGCAAGACTAATCATACACCAAGAGAACACACTTGGGTAACTTATCCTTTCTTCGAGGAGATATCACTGATCTGTCAGGAAATGACCACGCAAGGTTAACTTAGTAAAATACCTTATTAACTGCCTCACTTATCTATTACACAGGACATGACTAGCCGCACTCACGCTGAATTGTAGTTTTAGGAATAAGGGTTTTTAACCAGTAATCGACATCTTTAAATGCTTTCTCCCTGCTCTCACGTACTTCTTTAAGCATTTTGGCTGACCGTTTTTCATCAGAATGTCATTACCGAGCTCCATTTCTTCTTTGGTTTTATCTAAGCAGACCTTTTTTCTCCGCTCGCTGAAAATTGAACCATATTTCTTTTGTAGTGGATGGATGTTGAACTATCGAAGTGTATAGTGGCAAGGAGAGGAACTTTTCTCCTACATACTTCTGCCCAATGAGCCATCATTCCGTATCCCTAATGAGATGTCAAGGAAATTCATTTGATCGTCACACTCGTCCACACTAGTGAAGTGCATAGCCATGCGCAAACTGTTAAACTGATTTGACAATCCTTTTATTATTGTTGCCATGGACACCGATGAATCGGTTGTCAATGCAATATACACTCAGTTCATCGATAGCTTCAGTTAAGGATCTGTTCTCTGATTATGCTGGAAAGCCAACTAAAATTGAACCTGAAGATGAGCTCACAGCTATTTCGTTAATTTTTCTGTAATAAAGATTGTTTGAAGTAAAATAGACGTTTGGAGTATCACCTTACGAGGGATTCTTCAATACTATTTTCTCTGAAGTCGATTTCCATTTGCCGACAGTTCGGCCATTTAGTTTACCAAAACTGGCGTATAGTAATATAATGATGCACGACAGCCTTGTTGGTGATTATTTCAGCAAAAATCGTCTTGGTAACCCGCTCAGCGATGCAGAACGCCACTTGACCCGACTTCCCCCATGAAAATCTTGTTGTCTGCTACATTGAAACAAAAGTCCCAGTCATTAATAACATCTTATCTCAGGATTACCATATTTCTTCACAGGGACCATTAATCATGAAGAGCCCTCTTTCAATCTTAATTGCCTAAGCATTGAGCGAAATAAGTCCTCGCTCAATAGTTTATCTGATGAACTATCCGATTTCAATGTCGCTTCACAGCTTTCTGTGGTTTCGTCTGATTTCTGCTCTGCCTGCAATAAGATAGCCCATATTAAATCTCTAGCTCACCTGTTAAATCCACACTGGATCCTAAGTAGTGCAACCTGATGTATAAGCTATATCTCCTATTTTGGGCTGTATGAAGATATTTACCAAATGTATTGTCAACATCAAAATTCAGGTAAAGATATGGTTGGGTAATATATGTGAACTGTTGAATAATGCTATATTTGTCAGTGTAGTAATTGTGTCCATGATCAGTTTACAATCGATTGCAGTGGTAGACCACCAAGTCCTGCTCACGTAATGGATACACATTCAAATGAAATATTTACACTTTTTCCATTGACTTCCGTAACTAGGTAAATAGGTGACGGTTTCAATATGCCATCTGTCATCTACAACCTAATGGGTTGCTCGACATAAATTTCTAGGTGTTCTCAACATCTTATCGGTCTCTGTCAATTTTAAAGGCTTTCGTCGAACAAAGAAGTTAGGAGCTGAACAGAGGTTTTTCATTTCACAGAACAAGAATAGTTTTTGATGGCTGCTCTCAAGAGGAAACTTTATGTTCAGTCTGATATCCCCGCCGCCCTAAGGGTCAATGCAAACCTATGAGGGACTCAGAAGAGTCATATGGGACACTTGGTGGCACATCTGCGCAGGCATTCACTGAAATTAACTAGTATGTATATACAACCATCAGTTTCAACACATGCATCAGCAGACTTGGAATTTTCACTGAGTATTGTGAGAGCTACAATGAGGCATTTAAAACCTACTTTCAGAAGTGTATATGATGGAGTGCCCATCAGTTTGATTAGATTTAGTGGCTCAGGCATTCCCATTCTCCATACTGAAATTCTTAATCTCCCCTTCGAGTCAGATAGTTTCTTTTGGCAGTGGAAAACTGCATACATCGTTCCATACTTTGAAAGAGGATCTAGACTAGACGGAGACAAATAACACCTGATAAATTACACATCCGTCTTGCTTAGAACTTTGAAGAAGGTTATTACAACGGTGATTGACAATCATCTGGACAGGCACTGGTTGATTATATCGTTGCATCATTAATTCATTTTCAACAGCTGCACGTAACCTGTCATTAAGAATATTTTGATTACATGGTAAAAAATAGGGGTCAAGGGAAGTTGCTGTTTGCTCTATACTTTGACTTCACTGAGGTGTTTGCGAAAGTGCGATACTCATATTTACAACTTACATTAAAGCTTCTCAAAGTATCAAACCCAGATGGCAAAAATAAAGCAATACATCTTCAATCCTCGGGACATCACCAGCAGTGTCCTCTAGGGCTCGATAATTAGGCCTCTCTCTTTCACGGCATAGATTATATATGCAACTGCTTTTCACTTGACGCAATCTTGATATCTCCTGTCGACATAAAGGTGGTATTTACATTCCATTTAAGTTCCAGTCTTAATATCTGCTGTGTAATAAACGAAGGTCTAGATAAATTTAAACAACGAGGTACCATAATCAACTAAGGAGTGAATCATGCGGAAAGTCATTTATGCGTCAAACAAGTATTGTCTTGAGTTTTTAAACCTAATAGGTTTGCAGGGTTTATCAATCATAGCTTCCACTATAAAGAATCCCAAAGGATATTCCGTGAGGTGGGATCAATATCTAGTGGAATGCTGTGTAATCATGTTCAAATGTATGCACTTCCTAGATCGGCATAAGATCGTGAAAGCATAAAATCACTTTACGAGACTTCTTACTCTCGATCTATAATATGAAGATAGATGTTAAGCATTGAATCTGAATACCTTGTAGCTTGAACGAATTAAACTAAATCTTACTTTACTCTTCTGAACGCTACGCAATGAAACTATAACGAATTGCGATACCTTAAAATCTGCCTAAAATAGTAAATACGGCCCTTAAAATCAGGACATCATTGTAACGATTTTGAGGAGTTCAAGTTAGTTAAGGCCCTCTTTCTCCATTACGCGTTGTGTGCGCCCTCGAAATAAGTTGCCGAAAATTATCTAGGCAAGCAAAATTGTTTCATAGAACTACAATCCAAAAATATCATCTTGTTTAACGATCCTAAAACCAGGAAATTAGAAATCAAGAACGACCTGATGCGAAAGTTTACTCGTGGATAATTATCGATGTTTGGAGACGTATAGGGTCTAAGCCGACTAGTTGTTGTAAGAAGTGCGCAGCATGACGCACTCGATTGTGATCCAGGATTATTGTTGACCAATCACCTTCTAGCAGAGACGTGTCCATTCAAAAATTACGTGTAACAACCCAGCCAAAAGTGAATGTCAGTGTCATTGTTACTAGTGCTGTGAACACTATGTCTGCAAAGCTGATGAAACATTAGTCGGATACGAACTATCTATTTCCGTTCCCAAAGTAAGGCTGAAGATGACACCCTACCGATCTCCCTGTGGCTGGGTTTGTGGGAGCGACATACCGAAAAGATTTGACGAGAAATCCGCAACTACCTTCCGTAATTTTAGCGATGTCTCGAGCAATCGATCACATCCCTCTTCAAATGACCAGACCTTTCACTCCCGCCACCTTTGGGGACCACACTGGATGAGGTGCCACATTCTGAATGGTTTTCTACTGATTTCGTTGAAACATTTGCTTCACCTTTGCATAAGTTCCCCAATTACATTATGTTGGTAAGTTCTACATTGTTCATGTTTGTTGAACTACACTGTTCCTATTTACATGGTACCATAGGTGTTATTTTCATGTACTGTTAGCTTATGAGGTTAGCCGATACCCTTGTTGTTAATTTTCTGTAGTGTCAAACGTCAGTTATAGGTTTATAGTGTGTAGATGGGAGTTGGTGTGTTATTTTGGTACACGATGTTTAACGAGCATGAAGTACCAGAGCCTGGTAGTTGGTAGTCAGTTAAAAATAGCAGTAATGAAACTAATCCGAACAGTCTTTGGGTTCACTTTCGACACAAGTGAGTGAGATGACTCTATCTTAGCGATTTTATCGTTTAATACTTTGAATTTCTCGGCAGATTCTGACCAGTATCCCAATCTGTAATACCTGTCAGATTCTCAAATTCTCGGTTGTGCATGACGAAACTTTCCAAGCGTAAGGTTAATTGTCATTTTGTTGCCCAACTTGTTCATCGAGTCTATCGGTTTAAGTTCCCCCTCAATATATGGCCGTTGCCCTTCCCGTGGATATCTATCCTGGCGAAATATTACTCCTCAAAGAGGGAAAAATTATTGACGTCCATGGATACGATATCTCAATTCAAAAATATCTGGACAAGTTATGTCACCACACTTTCTTTTGATAGGCTTCTGTGATCTGCTATGGATCAAGTGGCGGCTTACTAATTTATGGTTGTAATTGCTTTCTCGGCAAGTTATCTCGATGACATTATTTTGTAAGCAAGTGCCTTGTATGTAGGATATAGATGCGCTACCTGGGTTCAAAACGAATTGCCAACTAGTGAAACGGTTCGTAAAGTAAAGGAGAGGTTCTTTTTCACTAGCTCCAGGCGCGTCTTATTAATTAGAAACCAGATACTACAAAGCTACTCATATGTTGCCACATAATTAACGACTGCGTGAATCTCTTACAATATGTAAGTTCATGCATGAAACTGAAGTCGAAATCACCATGGGAGAACTATGTTGCTAACATTACCGGGTCGAAGATTTAAAATTTGTTTGATGGTATAACTACTCAACAGATACCAGATAGTAAACGATTGGGCAGACGATAATACAGAACCTACAGTACTTACCTTGAGTCCTGATGCTACGATCTACTGTATACCATTTCGAACATAAACAAAGTCCTTGTTCTTCAGTTGTCTATATGATGCGTAAAATTGTAACAACAGGACGTAAAGAGCAATGGGTATTTTTCTCACCGTTCTGGCAATATCAGACGCCCTTAAAAAATTATTTAACGGATAGTGAACAGGCACTAGATATGACAAGCTTAATACTAGGCTACCTATTGCTTGAAGAGTACATAAACTTACTACTCAGCATATTTTGCGTCCAGATAGTGAAATCGCACTTCATCGTTTGTGCTATTAAGAAGGCATTGAATCTCATACAACACACCCCTTCAAATGTATGCATATCGATCAGGGTTATGGCAAGTCAAATCCACAAATAACTTCTCAATAGCGTGACAGACGTTCAGGAGAGTACACAAGAGGTACTGAACGATACGTTTTCATAGGGTGCAGGTAATTGACACAACCCTACTATCGCAACAGAAAAATATTCCTACCACCCAAAGAAGAATGTTCAGCCAAAAGAAAAAGTGTGGATCAATTTTCTCCGATGATGGGCAGACACCAGTTATGAATAGCATACGGCACGCTCTTCAAGGCTAGCAATATGGAACAGAAGCAGTTAACACATAAAGTAACAACTGAAGAACAGCTCTTCAATATAGCAATTGTCAGAAAACGGTATTAAGTAAGAGGAGTAATAAACAGCTACAAAAATACCTAGCAACCTCAAGGACATAATTGGGATTCAGAATTTGTAAACAATATGGGATTAATAATTTCGAGTTTAGCAAAAAGATAAACAAGCATACCAAATTACGAGCAACAATAGAAGCAACAATACATACAATGGGAAAACAAGGGAGTGGTCATGAGGAAAAACATGCATGGACATAACATTATTAATATGTATGAAGATCCCATAAAACTTTTTGCGATGTCTCGAATATACAGTGTCTGACAACTCTGTTGTCCACAACATCAATGTAATTGGGAATCTTGAATCCAGTCAAACTGGAAGCCAGGGACAAAGGAGTTAGGGGATGCGTTTGGAAGACGATCGATACGTCGAGTAGTAAACGATCTAGGCTGCTTAGTTTTTGTGGGGGATATGAGACACTCATAACCCAACTGAGATCTGGTGCGGATGCTGGACTGAGTGCCTGCAAATAGGTTGTGTCCAGCAAAGCCAATGATGTACTTACACCTCTTACCTCTTGTGGGTGAGCATGCGTCTCTCACTAGCATTATCCATGAAACTCTGCCTGAAGAAACCCACTTTGGTTGTTTCCAGTTCGTATTCGTCCTTTTCGTATCTGCTTTCAATTCCCGATCAAATGCGTTCCTTTGTCTTCCTCTTTTTTTCATTCAGGATCGTAAGTTAGCGCTTGACTTGTGATGCAGTTTGATGATTTCCACAAAGTACGTCCCATCCACGTCCAACGTCTTCTCAATGTTCTTTTCAGCCGACAGCTGGTTTTAACGCTCCTACAGTAGTTTGTTGCTTGTGGTATCCGGTCAACGGCCATTCAGTATCATGCATATATGATCTTGACATTTTTCTGATGGTTGTGGTAGTTCCACAAGTTTCAGCTCCACACAGTAGAACTGCCTCGTTATTCCTATTAAGGATTCTGAATTTGATATTGGCCGTCCTTGCTTTTTTAACCGTTACTTTTATGTGAGCATCCGATCCTCTTTGTTCATGGACGACGCTGTTCAGGTACGTAATGCCTTTTGTCTCTTCAAAAGCTTCTCTTTCAAGTGTGATTCCATTGGCTTTCTCTGTGTTACAGTTGAGAATCTTGATTTTTCACTTGTGTATGCAGAGACTGCTGCTACACCAGTTGCATCTGTCAGCTGTCATCCATGCACCACTTCGCAGTGTAATCTGTTGTACGAATTCCGTATGATGTTGGCTACTTTCGCAGGTACACCATAGTATCGAATAATGTTCCTTAAAGTTCCCCTACGTACGCTGTCGAACGCTCTCTCACAATCAATTGATTGTTCGACCACCTTCCGTATTGTCACAACTTGGTCTACCCGTGACGACTGATCCTCACGCGATCCAGTTTGCTGATCTCGAGGTTGAACGTCTACCGAATCTTTCGTCCGGTTCAGCGACACTCTGTTGAAAATGGTTCCTGGTACCTATGATGCTTGTGTTGTTCTCAAACTTGCTCAGTTCTCGGTATCTTGATAAGATATCATTTTCCCCAGTCCGTCCGATCTCGTTCCTCCTCTCAAATCCTCCTGAAAAGAATATGGAGCATGTTTGCAGTTGCTGCTATGCCAGATTTCAGTGTTTCAGGTAGTATGTTGTCAGGTCTTACCGCTATCCAACTCTAAATTTGTTTGATGACCAGACATGTTGATTTTTTCGATGGTTGGTGGAATGATATCTAAAGAGATGTCTGTGTGTGCTATTTCGATGTCCGGTGGGTTCAATGGGACTAGTCCATTCAAGAGTTCCTCAAAGTGTTCTACTCATCTGTTCTTCTGTTCTTGAATCTCAGTGAATGACTTGCCTTGTTTGCCACTCTGATTTATTATTTTTCTCTGCTAGTTTGTTTGTTGTGTTATATAGTTTTCTCATACTTCCGCTTGCAGTTTTCTCCGATGCCGCTGCTCGGCATTTCACGTTTATCTGCTTGTTAGCTCTAATGCTCTTCACTTGTTTGTTTGCTTCAGTGTATTCAGTTGTGCCTTGACTTTCTCTGTTCTTGTTCGGCCTTTTTTTAATTGCCGTTTCCTTGTCCAGTGTTTCGGAAGAGATCCGTTCCTAATGATGCTCTTGAGGCCAAGAACCCCTTGATACGTTGAAGTTAGTGCTTACTCGATCCAGTTCTGCTTTAATAGTTTCCTCTTCTTTGAGTAGATCTTTTAAGGCTTTGAACCTGTTGTTAAAAGTTATCTCTTATTCGTTGAGTTTGTCAGTATGCCAAAGGAAGGCTGTATTTAACTGCTGTATTGCTGTTTCTTTAGTTTTCCATTGATTGTTAGCTTTAGTTTCATCTTGACGAAATGCGGATGGTGGTGCAAACTATGTAAGGTCCTCTCCTAGTTCTCACGTCTCCCATAGATCTTCTGATCTTTTTACTGATGCAATTATGATCCATCTGGTTCTCCGTGGTGTAGTACGGCGAGTTCTGTGGTGGACCAAATAATATATCAACTCAAAAATGATAACAGAGTTATTAAGTAAAAACTGTAATGTTAGTATATATCAGTTAAACGTTATAAACACAACAAAAATTAGAGACGTTACTTAATTCAGCAGGTTTGTGCGTGTTCCGGTTGAGTTTGGTACCAAAATCCACATTTATAAATGACTGAAGATTCCAGTAAGATTGATGTCCTTCCAGTTATATAACCAAACGTGAAATATGGTATAATTTGTTTGTAGTCTATAAATGTAGACGACAGTTGATTTAGAGTTCAATTAACACAATCACGAGCAATGAAGAACGAGAGGTATGTATATAGCAGTGTATTTGTTAGTAGGTAACAGCGTGTGTCGTGCTATGAGTGTGAAACAACGTAAGCAGTGTGTTCAAAGTCATACACTTGAACAAAACGTACAATCATTTAATGGTAAATGTACAGGCTATGAAAAACCAATAGAATAAGTACAAATAACATCAAAAACCATTTACAAAATAAGCTTGTCATGCATATCTCCACAGATCCATGTGGCTTTGTGCATGAGTTTGTGTGGGGATATTGTGCCGCATATAGCCCTTTTGTTGAACGCACACAAATTCGCGAATCTGCCACTATTCTCGGTCCTCAGTCACAGTCCATGTCATTCCATGACATCTCCATGCGCGATGTTGTCCATTTCGACTTCGACGTCCAGGTTCCCCATCAGGATGGTCAGGTCGTTTCCTAAGCACTGTGCTATGATCGACTACAGTCTGTCATAAAAATGATCTTTATTATCGTCGTTGCTATCACTGATGGGTGCATAACATTGGGTAGCATCCATTGTGATCCCCTTCCTCTTCATTTTGAATGATGCTTTGGTGATCCTGGATCTATGAGATTGCCATCCTATTAGTGCATTTTCTACTTCATGACCAGTAGCATCTCTCCCGAATCCATCCTTTTCTGTCTAGATTGGGTCAGAAAGTTTCACTGATTTCGAACACTGTCAAGTTGTATCTCTCCATTTCCGTAGAGATTTTATTGGCCCTTCCAATCTCCTACATCGGTCGGACATTCCACTTATTTATATTAATTGTTGCTCTGATTGTTGGAAGGAGCGTCGGACTCATAGCTTCCGAAGAATCTCGGCTTTCATCTCGAGGCTTCATAATTATCCTAATTGTTGAGGTTCATTATTAGACTAGTTTCAGTGGAGTGTTTCAGATGTACCTGACAAATTTTGTCGGTACTTTTACCAAACTCGTCAATGCCTAATCACTTGATGTGCGTTAAGGTAACGAATACTTTGTTAAGGAAGACAAAAGTTATTCGAAAGAATGACATACTTGACTACTCATAGAGATAAAGAAACTCTAGACAGTTCGTGTGGCTATCTGGATGATTGATGGAGAGGTTTTTGTCCGAGGTTTTGTGGTCAGAAATGATGAGGACATTTGGTTATGCACCATTTGGTCTTTAAATTCATTCGCGTATACAAGGTAATATCATTGTTGAGAACTATTGCAGGAAATTAACTACTCTTCCTGCCCATAAGTTAAAATTCCTATGTGAGCGGTTGGGCTGTAACCATAATTTTTATTTCCTCCAGTATGATTTCTTACTCTACATTATACACTAGCATATATATACTCCATTCTTTCTACCTAGAGAAGAAGACAATAGTCTCGATGGTGAAGAAAGCATAGTAGATGCATTTACTTGTAGCACTGATAATTTCAGGAAGTGATCAATAACGACAGAGCGACGATATCAGGCGTAATTTTTAAACATATACGACAACTTGTATCGATTATCGAATTATCCTAACAACACACTTGTTACCGCTGGTTGTTGTCAGTCGCTTTCATTTCTCAATGTAAGTGCATTCTATGTAATTACTGACTCAACTTATGAACTGTTTGACAAAAACTGAAAAGTGTAATCTCTATATTTACTTCTCAAACTCACCTCATAGATGGATGAGATTTTCGAACATTTCCATAAAGTATTTGAAGATATGACCTTTTCAGGGTTCTTTACCCGTAAGTTTTGAGCTAAAATTCTATCGTTTTAATATAAAAGCAAAGTTCAGAAATCAGTCACCACGTGATGAAATGCTACGCCGACCGGTATGTCTTCTATTTACAACACTGACATAATTTAGGAGAATGAATCAGATTACTTGCAAGTGCCGGAGCCGTGGATGCCTTTTCCCTTCTATGGAGACCTGGTCAAACCAGATATGATGGACAGAAAAATGTTCAGTGAGACCTTGGTAAGTCCATAAGTTGAAATCCGAATGACATTGATGTTTGTTAAATAGAAATAAGATGCTTCATTTCGCATGCAATGGTACGTTCCACTCTGTTTTTGAGTCGCCTCATGTGTTCAGGTTCACGAGACCCATGATTATGCATGTGGGTAGGCACTATAACTTGTTCTCTGATTATTCGTTTATACATCATTGTAAAACCAAGTCCAGAAGTCTTCAGTATTAAGGATAGGAGGTCTATCGACTTATATTAATCATCGCAACTCGTAACACTGGACGTCCAATCTCTTTTTGAATGCATCAACAGAAGGTGCTGATGCGTGTCCCGGCAGAGAATTCCAGTAATTTACTACTAGGTGCAGGAAACCGAATTCCAGACGTAAACGACTTGATCTCCATTTTGAACTTTCTTATAGTGTCCTCTCATATTGTCAGTGACATCAATATGATTTTTCAGTATACGGTAAGCCAGTAGTAGGTCGGCTTGTCAAACATAAAAAGGCCTCTCCTAAAGATACGTTATTCTTCCACATAGTTTAGAATGGTCATTTAGATAGTTTTCCCCCCGTTAGTTTGATAGTCATATTAGTAAGGCTGGGAGGTCGATAGTGATTAACTAAGTCTCTACTCCCTGTATTGTGAACCAAATCGATGATCGCGTCTTTCCAGTTTCTTGGCAATTTCGACTGCTTCCAAGACACGAGACAGTTTTACCAGAGGTCCATGTTTCAAAATGCTAGGATGAATATCGTCATTACCACCAGACTTATCTGCTTTGAGATGTAGTAATCTTATGACAATTCCTTTCTGAATAACTACAGGGTCCATCGACAAGTCGCCCTAGTCGAAATTAATTGTTAGTCGTCTCTCATTGCCGGTAGAAAACACTACTAAAATATTCTGATGAATCTTCAGCCTTTTTGGCATCATCTCTTGCCAATATCAACTGATTTTCTTATATCAACAGTTGTGGGATTCCATCACTTCTGTGAGTTCGCCTCTTTGTGTACGAGAATAACCTTTTCGGACAGTGTTCACAATCCCTAACCAGTTTTTCATATGACTGTCTAGTCTTCACAACGCTTTACAAGCATTCCGAGTCTTACAATATCTGGATCTATACTGTTCCAAGCCTGTAGAGATGAACAAATTCCAATGCTTTTTCCTATGCCTAAGAAGTTTATTGACTTATTTAGTTATCCATAGTGGTCAGTCAGTCAGCTACAAAGTAAGATCAGGCACATATATGCATCGGTCCACGTTGCCACACCTCATTAGCACAACAAGATAAACAAATTCATAGTAGTCACTTCAATGGTAATAATGTATAAAAAAAGATTGCGTATAAGGATATAGTACAGGAAAAAAGAATTAGTTCATTAAAAGATATAAAGCAATTTTAATCTCACAGCTTAAGTGAAAACAGAGAGTGTATCCACCAACGCCATTGTGATCGATTCTGGGCCATGTCACTCAGCGTCTCTAACCATTGGTTACGATAGTCGTGCTGACCCCAACCAAGTAGTCTGCATCTACCAACACGGCTCAGACTTCAAGCACTGATGCCACGTTTTGGTTTGGCCGCCCCTAACTTTCTTCCAACCATCCCCAACATTAGTCAGTATTGCGCGTCGTGGTAATCGGTGTTCCGGCGTACGTAACACGTGGCCCAACCATCTCAGTCGATGAAGATTCACAACCTCATCAACCGACTTATCATCATTACCTAATACCCTACGTCTAACCTCACTATTACTTGTCCGGTGATCCCAGCAGATGCGAGCAATATTTCTAAGGCATCTGTGGTCAAATACTAGTAGCTAACGAGTGTCTTCTACTCTTAATGGCCACGTTTCGCATCCATGAAGTAAAACAGAAGACGAAAGTTTATTTAAATCGATATTGGTTTCTTTCCTTATAACTTGTATTTGAGGATTGGGTAATCCCAACAACTACGTATCCGGTGAATTTAAACATACTCCTGTGTACAATTTTAGTTTGAGTAACATTGCAATAACCCGAATTTTGTGATTTTACTGGTATAAGCAATATTTTAATGTACTTTGGTATAAATCAAACACAGGCGTTCAGTGACTTTCATTCAAAAGACATTCTCCAGTTTTTACTGTCATGAAAATTCCCATATACACTAATAAAATATTGGTTATTTTCTCCTGTATTTATTCGGCAATTTTCTTGAGATCTACATCGTGCAGAAATCTCAGACAAAAGACAGAGTATATGGTTCACTTGTGATTATTTATCAGACAAATTCCTGTTACTTGTAGTTTTCATTTTCAACTGTTGATGAGTAAAGATGAAGTGCAAACCCTATCAGAAGCATTTTTGCATCAAACGGTGACCTGCTAAATTAGTAGTACTTAGAGAATCGAATATGAATTTAATATGTATGTGACTTTAATGATTTTCCGAAGGGTGGTAGTGTAACACAATAATAGCTTCCTCATTACATGTACCAAAAAGAACACTTCTGATTAAAGGTTGATGTAGTAGTTGACATCAACAGTAACTCAGTCACTATTAACAAATTAGGAAAAGTAATATGAAGATTCTGAGTACAGCGGATGCATTTACTCGAATTTTTTAGCTTTTCATGTGTAAATGAGGAGTAAATCATGAGTAGGTTTCATGCAGTGTGTAAACCAAGAGTAGGCATCTAAAACACTTCTAATTTGCGGATACAATGAGGTAGGCGGCTAGTATAAAGGTCCGCTTGTTACCTATGTAACTACGTATAGTTGATTGTTTGGGGTTGTTTCCTTAATCAGAGTCCTATTTTCAAACCCATTCCATCTTCTTTTTGTTCAGAAACATAAAAGAATACAATTGAAGTCGTGAACCAATCTAAGTTAGACCAACATTAAAAGCTTGGAAGCATTAGATGACCGTTTCTTCCTTGTATGGGACTTGTCAGCAGTGCGCAGCCACGACCCTTCAAGGGGAAATCAAACTCAGGGTCTTTGGTCTCGGCCACGAAAGCTTAACCTCCAGATTACTGAGCCGGTATACAAGTGTTAATATCTAATTTCAATCAAGTCACGATATTGCACGACCATATTCCGTTGTCTTCAGTGTATAATTGCCTCACTTTCGACACTCGCTCCACTGCTCATGGTTTCTCATTAGAACTTCGGGGATTCCCTCTCAAAGCTAGTCACTAGTAAGCACATGATAATTATCAGCATACACTTAGATATTTTTTAACCATTACCACACGCCGATATCCCATTCATCAGTTTCGCTGTTACCAGTCACCGCGACAACTAAGGCGAGATAGTTCTTATGTGGACTGCTCTAATTCTTGATTGTTCTCGGAGTCGACTAATGTAAGTTTCTATGCGCTCATTGTTCCAGATGATGGCGAAGAAATACGGACTTTCAACGCTTAGTAGTCTTCGTAGTTTTCAAACGACCGTTCCGAAAGACACTATTAAAGTAACTGTCAGTTACTGTTATAATTCTCTCTTATTACGACCCAGTTATTCCTATTGCTTGGTATTCTTGGACACCAATTCACTCGACGAGTCCCCAAATCAGAACACGGTTGAACAGGAACAAAATTATATTCCAAATAACAAGTGTAGATGGAAGTAAGAAGTACAATAAGGAAAACGTTAATATATTTATAGTTTTTACATAAGAAGATTCCAGAGTCTTCTCTAAGTGTCGATTAGTGCTGACTGGATAAGAATTAGCCATTCAGCGTGCACCAACGCAATCATGCATGGAACATGCTTTAATCCCATCTCTGTCCCGCTAACAGTTACTATCTAATCAAGAGTTGTACTCTACATCCTAGGATTGTCATATTCACAGAGCTAATTCATAATCTTATTTCGAGTTCTCAAAAGAACATCGATTCTTCTAAAGAACAGGTTAGAAATGCTTTAACTATCTTAGTAAAAGGCAAATTGTTGGAAGTCAGATAAGATTTTCTCCACAATCATATTCTAGGTTCCGAATATTTTTAGTAATAGTGTAAAGATTAAAGTTTTACAAGTTACTTACTTACTTACGCCTGTTACTCCTCGTGAAGGATCATAGGCCGCTCACCAGCATTCTCCATCCAACCCTGTCCTGGGTAATCCTTTCTAGCTCCGTCCAGTTGTAATTCATCGTTTTCATATCTGCTTCTATTATCCGACGCAATGTGTTCTTTGGCCTTCCTCTTTTTCTCTTCCCTTCAGGATTCCAAGTTAGGGCTTGCCTCGTGATGCAGTTTGACGATTTGCGTAATGTATGTCCTATCCATTTCCATCGTCTTTTCCTAATTTCTTCTTCAGCTGGAAGTTGGTTTGTTCTCTCCCACAGAAGGCTATTGCTGATGGTATCCGACCAATGGATGTTGAGTATC
Source organism: Schistosoma margrebowiei (assembly GCA_944470205.2). NCBI lineage: Eukaryota > Metazoa > Platyhelminthes > Trematoda > Strigeidida > Schistosomatidae > Schistosoma > Schistosoma margrebowiei. The sequence goes on along the minus strand of OX104028.1, from coordinate 43,099,560 downwards.
TTACGTAGACAGCTATTTATAAATACTTGTACCTTCTTGATGGTGGTTGTTGTAGTTCTCCAAGTTTCAGCTCCATACAATAGAACTGCCTTGACATTGGTATTGAAGATTCTCACTTTGATATTGGTTGAAAGTTGTTTTGAGTTCCATATGTTCTTTAATTGTAGGAATGCTGTCCTTGCTTTGCCAATCCTTGCCTTTACGTCTGCATCTGAACCTCCCTGTTCATCGATGATGCTTCCTAGGTATGTGAAGGACTCTACATCTTCCAGAGTTTCGCCATCAGGAGTGATTGAATTGTTGTTTTCCGCTTTGAATTTGAGGACTTTGGTTTTCCCTTTGTGTATGCTGAGGCCTACTGATGCAGAGACTGCTGCTACACTGGCTGTCTTCATTTGCATCTGTTCGTGTGTACGTGATAGGAGGGCTAGGTCATCTGCGAAGTCCAAATCGTCTAATTGATTTCGAGCTGTCCATTGTATTCCGTGTTTTCCTTCAGATGTCGGGGTCTTCATAATCCAGTCGACCACCAGAAGAAAGAGGAAGGGAGAGAGTAAACAGCCCTGTCTGACTCCGGTCCTTACTTGGAGTGCATCTGTCACCTGTCCTCCATGCACGACTTTGCACTGTAGTCCGTCGTATGAGTTCCGGATAATGTTGACAATCTTCTCAGGAACTCCGTAGTGTCGAAGAAGTTTCCATAATGTCCTCCTATCTACACTGTCGAATGCTTTTTCATAATCAATAAAGTTGATGTATAGTGATGAGTTCCACTCAACTGATTATTCGACGATGATCCGTAGTGTTGCAATTTGTTCTGTGCACGACCGATCCTTACGGAATCCAGCTTGTTGATCTCGAAGTTGGGCGTCTACCTCATCCTTCATCCGGTTCAGCAACACTCTGTTGAATACCTTCCCTGGTATTGACAGCAGTGTAATGCCTCTGTAGTTTTCACATTTGCTCAGATCTCCTTTCTTTGGAATCTTGACGAGGTGTCCTTCTTTCCAGTCCATCGGCACTTGTTCCTCCTCCCAAATCTTTTTGAATAGAAGGTAAAGCATGCTTGTGGTTGCTTCGATGTCTGATTTCAGTGCTTCAGCTGGTATGTTGTCGGGTCCTGCTGCTTTCCCGTTCTTGATTTGTCTGACGGCCATTCTAATTTCTTCCGTCGTGAATAAATAATTAAATGTATTGGAAATATTTGAGGTTACTCCAAGGCTTTCACATTTTTTGTAGTGCAGCGTGAAATATCAGAAACTGCTTTACGTTTTAAGTCTGAATTCCCTCTAAAGCGAGGGAGAAAAAAAAATCCAACGCTCCCAGTAAGGTCGTACAGAATAGTTAAAAACTGATTTATTTCCCTTTGTCCTTCAAATTAGTTCTTGTTATAGGTATTAGTTTGAGAATATTGCAAAATCCATTACAACGTCACCTTCAGGTTATCACTGTTCTGCATATTGTTCAAATTAGGAAGTTAGTTGTTTTTGGTTGTACCGATATTCAGCCGTTATAAGTTGTGATAAAACTCACAGTAGTTGTAGTACTAGTAATTGTAATCCGAGTTGGTAGTCGTGAATTTTATGCTTTACTCAGTCAGGATAAACTATGTAGCATGTTACCAAAATAGGTTTCATTTTTTCCTCTACTTGGTTGTAGTCGACTATTCATGAAGGAGCCTACTGTCCCACACAGTTACTTGCTCCAATGAATGTAAAGGTGCCTTGTGGTTTTCAATTTTACCCATTGATGACCACTAAAACACCGTCGAGCTTATGCTAAATATCTACTGTGTCCCAAGGAAACTTGCAGTGCAAAATGTGCTGTAAGAAGTTCATTATGAATAAAGTCCTAGTTGAACCACTGTATGTCGGGATAGTAGACGTTATTAAAAATGACCACAGAAGTTTCGATAAGCTATCACAGAGAAAGTAAGTTCGTGAATTTATATATATAACACCATAATGTGTGGTCACATTTTACAATACAGCCTACCATTTCAGTAGTTGTTCCATTGAAGTAATCTGAACAGTTAGTCAGCCTTTCTTCGGCTTAAAGTATATTTTCTGTTTAAACTATTGAGAGGATTAATTTATTTGTCTACCATTAATTCATTTGATCCTCTTAATTCTAGAGGCAAATAGATCCTCCTGACTTTAAAAAAGGAGACATTATCATTGATGGTCAACCAGCTAATGCCCCGTACGCTGAGAAGCGTGACTCATCAGTACGTAGTTGGGTCAGTTCTTTCACCAGCAAAAAGCTCATAGTAAATAACGGCGTAAGTTCTGATGTTTAAAACCAATTTATTTAGCATCATCAATCTATATCTGATTCTCTAATACAGATTTCGTCAGTTTAAAAGTTTGTTTATGTACACCGAGTTTCCCTCCCTGAGTGACCGCTGATAACTTTTGAGCTTGTTGGCTATTCATAGCCTAGTGTATCACTTGAAACTACAAGAGCAGGAAAATATGATCGCTCTTCAGATCAAGTTAATCTTATAAGAAAGTAATATTGTTTGAAGAAATACTCAGCTAGTCCTGAATATAATAGTAAATTTAAATATAATACTCTACAAACTCCATATTTGACATTGTTTAGTGCGATAATTAATCCATTTTTTAGTCAAGACCTAGGAAACACTAGTTCCGTTTACTCGTTTCGGCGGTACATATACTAAAGTTGGAAGGATACAGAAATTAGCATGGTCCCTGCGCAAAGATGACACGCAAAATCGTCTAGTTGCACTTAGTTTTATAATTCAGTTCTTGAATGTAAAAGTGTAACTGTTTATACAAATATCCTCTTACCTCATCAATTATGTGGGAAGTTTCGTCTGTGATTTTAAGACTATTGGCTGATGCAGTCAAATTTATGTTAAAACTCATTTCGACATGTACTTTTTTGGAGATTATAGGAAGTGAGAGAGTTACAGAAAAGAGTGGTTCGTGAACCAGATGGTACTGAAGTTCATACCACGATTGAACGGTCATCTGATGGGGAAAAGAAACATGTTATTTATATGCGACCTGATGGTCAACAGTCCCAAACTGCGAATAGTGAAGGTGAGAGATCCTTAAATTCATTGTCTTCAAATTTCAATTTCCACTTGAGTGCTTTAGTATGTCCAACTTCCTTATGAAATGTTATGCAGATTAGAAATCACACTATGTTGGTTGCTTTATAATCGAGTATCTGTAAACTTACTACTTAGTCTAATTTGTAATATTTGCACAAGCGGACGGTCAACCAAATGACCATAAAGTTGAGTGATCTGAAGGTGAAGTTCTGTTCATGTACTCTTTCAGTTCACATGGTTATTTAAGTAGATGATGTAATTATATGTGTGACCAGATTGTCCGAAATGTATTGCGCTAATATATCACATAGTTCTGATAATCTTCGTCTTCTAATATCATTATCGAGATGTAATTAAGATTTTAAAGAGGATACTTGTGATTTCCCAAATACTCTGTAACTTCGGTTTACTAGGGAACATGTAGTTTCCAACACTGCCTAGTGGAATCGTTACACGTAGCCTAATGCTAAAATGACTTACGATATGTTCCAAAAGTACCTGGCAGTATACTTTCTACTCTCCAAACTGTCAGTAATACTTATCATTTCACACAAATATGGGATAAGACAAAAGGACAAGTCACTCTTCATGGTTTTGTAAGGTGGGTGCTTATTAGCTTTTATTGGGACAAAATCCTGTGAGCAACATAGCGGTTTCCTAGGGATTTTTGGTAGGAATCACTCCATATGCGCTTTGTGGACGTTGTCTATTGATAAAACCTTAACTGCAATTTACATCACTCAAATTCGGCGCAAAGTATTTAAAGCAACTTTGTCCGGTATCGTTTTGACCTTCAGAGGCTGATTAGTTGAAAGCCTCGCCTTAGAAACCTAACGAGCACAAAAAGGCGCTGCAAGGCAAGTGAATATTTGGTTACGGCAGAGGTTTCCACCCTGATTCGGAAGCTGTGCTTAGTATTTGTGGTCTAGTTTAGATATCCTAGCCTTGATGAATGGAAGCTTAAAAGGTTAAAGCCTTCCGAATAGGAAAACTTATATGTTCAGGAACCACTTCCTATAACCTCATTAAGATTTAAACGACGGCTGCGGTGTACCACAGGCTACTAATAAGTTTAACAGCTCATTTCAATGAAAAATTTTGACTCATAGTATAAATAAAATGTATTGATACGTTATCCTGTTAGACACCAGGTCGTTAAGCATTTTAATTCTTAGATATACTGTCTTGATGTTTATTGTAGATTTACTAATTATGGACCCAAGCGTCCCATCAATGAAAGAATACCAATCGGAAAACAAGTCTTCAGGAATTCTCGATGCATTACGGCGTTGGTATTACGGGAATTAAACATTCAGATGTATGAACATGATACTTTTTATTTGATTTCAAGTTTTAGTATATAATTTCCTTAAATTGTTACAGTTCTTTATCTTTGTAAAGGTGAATAGTTTAGTAACTTTTCTATTAAATCAACATGTGAAAGAAGCATGCGTCGGCAGCAGTAACGTCTCAAACCCAGGGTATCCAGAGCATCTCCTTCAGCATATTCAGCTTGAAGCAAACCAATGTAGCTCTCCCACTTGTCACCAACAACCTTTCCACACGTAAAACAACGTATTGGAATTATCATTGTTAATTATGTCTGAAAATGAAATGTATGGAAGTAAAATAATGGATTAAGCGTATGTAAACACATAACTCGGTTCATATAATCCATTAATTTTGTACTGTATTTACTGAGTTAATGATATATGTACATTTAATACTATATGAGACAGCACAGTTAGTCGTGGTGAGGAAATACCCTAACTCCCTTATTATTTAAGTGCTGTGTGGCAACCCATACATACATGTAGTTTACGTTACTCATGACTAAATGAACTATTGAAAGCCTCTCTTTTATAATTACAGAACTAAACACTAAATATGATGCCCAATAAAACTTTAAAGGATGAGGCATTAGTCAAATACGGATGGGGGAAACACTAATGTACTTATATTGTATTAGCCTGTGGAATCTTTCTGTCAAATACTTAGAACAGTGGCAGTACATATCAGCCTTAAATAAACATCGTAAGAAGAAGCCCCCAGGATAATAAGCAATGGTCGCGCGAATGCTGTCATTAATAATGGCTAATTATGAACGAAGTGATCCCGAAGAACATATTAAAACTCAGAAACCAAGGGGAGAAAAACGATAGAGGATTTAGTGCCGATATTGTCGACGTAACGCTATCTTCATAATTCTTCAACCCATGGCCAAAAATGTCTCGAGCATCACAGCAAGGTCGTGTATCCACGTACAAGATGTAACTCGATAGTCAATAGCTAGTTGGAACAAAGTCATGTCTTGATCTCATTAAATTCAGTCAGTCAGCTAAAACCTAGAGCCAGGTGCAGGCATAAATGGCGTTTAGGGATTTTTTATATAATTTGATTAATAAAGGTTCACAGGTGATTTACCACTTGGAATACTTATTCATTGTTTCAATGCAATCTCAAATACATACCACAAAGAAAGTTCCTTGGCTAATAATAGTACTTTATTTCGTTAGCGTTTGTGATACAACGGTAGCTAGGTGTATCACTTACTTTTGTACCTTTGATAACAAGTGAAACGAGTTTTTGTTATCTACAGACGGAGTTATTGTAAATATGTTGTGATTTGTAATCTGTAATGCCGTTCAGGTGCCCAAATCATAGGGAGAGCATCCTTGCAAACTACCAGCTAGTAAGTATCGTCTAAAAGTTCTAAAATAAGTCAGTACATCGTAGTAGATGAGACCAGAACATATCGCGCTACAGTTCCCTGCAGGAACTAAGAGTTAATGTAGAAGATTAGATTAAAATCGTAACTAAACGTATTTATAAAAATAATCAACCTAAGAGCATTTGATTCCGGTTGGTTAGCCAGTGTTATCTCTGTTGGTCAATTAAGAACAAAGGTCATATCTAATATAAACGACAGAGGCGCGAACGCTTACAGGACTCCAAACTGTGAAGTTGAATTCGGACGAGTTTTATATTTTGATTGAAGTCTTTAAATAAAGGAGACTGGTCCTAGTCATATAGAGCGTTGTTACCAAATAGCTATTAACTCAGTTGTAAACGGAGATTTACATCTGCATGACGGTGCGAAGCTTAAGACTAGTTACTCTAGAAATTACTTAATCCAGAGGTCTAGTTTTCGGTTTTCACGATGGCAGGTCAACTAGTGTAGCTTCTTGTTTATATCTATATAAAGTATTCAGAACTTACTTGATTTCTGGATAGGTGTTTTATAACGGGTTCTCTAGGAGCTGCTCTACTTATTTTATTATTTTGAACACATAAACATGGGTACAAGAAGGCACCAAATACATATGCGCCACATAAATCGTTCGATTTGTGTGAGGGCTGACGTACTTTCCAGGTGCCCAAACCGAAGCAAGCTATTTCCTTAGGCGGCCACACCCGGAGCCTTTGACCTGCAGGTCCAGTCCACAAGATAGTGGATCGACGTAAGGAGATGCAGTCCCATGGCAGCCGGTGACCAATAATTGATTGGTACTCCATTTGTTCCCTCAGGATCCTGGAGCCCATGTGCACCATTAGTTTGAAATCAGGGTTTTCAAACTCCCCTAGGTGGGTCGTCCGTATCCATCAACCCAGTTAAGATGGACATTTACCTTTCGTCCTCTCGAATCCGAAAACAACACCCTGATAAGAGAAGGCAGTGAGTAGAACTTCCCCGGTAATGGTTATATGCACGTGGCAATGTGAGAGGATTTCCAGAGGGAGAGATGACTCTTCCCACTTTCAGCCGTACCAGGGCATTCGGGTCTGCTCTAAACGTTCTAACATGTATTAGTTTTTTTTCTAGAGGATATACGGCACAAGGATACTTAATATTCCTATGAGGAGTGCTTTCAAAAGTCACATAACTGCGAAGACAAAGTCGAAGCAGCGTTTGGCGTTCCTGTAAGTCTAGATTCTCAACAAAGCATAAATGTACATCTTGTTTATTTTCTGAAGTGGCTTACACCGAGTCATGAAACGTCGGAAAGTCTAGTTTTCCTACTCATTTGGATATTACAAATATATCAACTTATTTATAACAATCTACCTAATTCTCAATTTGTTCGAAATTATCAAGTCAAACCTTGGGAATGATACCTTTACATCTTACAGTTTTACCCACAATTAACATGTAAGGGGCGGTGATACTAACTGGGTACTCGGGAAGAATCAGTCGTTATTTTTGAATGCGTTGCAGAGGTTGTTTTAATATTTCCACTGACAAAATGTCAATACAAAGGACACTTAACAATTAGGATTAAATTGCTAAAACATTTGCTTGCTTTGACGGCGGGAGTAATGGAAATCTGTTATAATACACCTAACTTACTAGCAGCAAGACTTTGGGAACATCTGTCTACCGCTCTCAGAATTTGATAGAGAATTTCACTATGCCACATTATGTTACTATTATCAACACTCCTAGTTAGAAATATTTGCCTTGACTGTCAGTTCTCCTGTTTTAGTTTGGTTGCTCAATATTTCTTATGTATAGGAATGCGAGTGTAACTTTCCGAGACCGTTTTATACCCACGTCTAGTGGTAATGTAATTTAGAATGTCCTGTGATGCTAGCATGTCAAAGAGCAACCTAATTACTGCGTTAAACATCTGGCAGTAGACCTCATCAGCATTTTGTATCATTAACGTCTCAGTCTTACTATGAATACAACTGGGAGTATGACGGTGATAATCAAAATCACAGTTAACGCCACAAAATTACTTCCACAAGAAGTCATCTAGAGCAGGCTAAGTACTCAGAAATATATGAATCATCCGACGACCGCCCTTCCGGAAGAGATTATCACATCAAGTAGTTAATATTTTGGAGAACTGATTAGGGTTAAGTGGTTCGACTACCGTAGTGATATTCGAAGGGAGAAAGCAGTGAGCCCGCAAATTACGTCACAAGTTTACTGATAGGTCACCAGTAATGTATAACTGCGTGGGCCACTTCCAAATATTCACTTATGAAGAGCTCCACTGCAAAGAAAACACGATACTAAGGGGTTATGAATACACTACGGGAAGGATCGCTTAGGATAAGATGAACACAAAGACATTTCCTGTGTAACTAATTTTGGATTCGAAGAATATGGGGGTTCGCAATGGATGACTGTTAACCAATAAGACCAGGGATTGCAAAGGCTTTCAAAGATATGAAATAGAACCACCAAATTTCGCAGTTTCGGGGAACGTTTTGTTTAATTTTGGGAAATAGCACAGGACCCTATGGTTTAGGGGATCCCCCAAACTCGGCCTGTAGCTCTTCTGGAGTTACTGCTGGTCGCAAGCCCGGGCAAAGGAGAGTTGGACATGAAGTCGACAACTCCATCCCGTAAAAAACACCGACTAGACATTAAAGATATACGCAGGGGGAATTCATGATAAGGTGGATAACTAAGCGTAATATTACAGTATGGAGAGAAAGTGACGAGTGAAGCGAACCCGGTGGTTCTCGTGCGACTACTCATTTTGCAGAAACATGGAGTTGCAAAGCACTTAGCTCTACTCTCTTGGAGGGGGAGGGCATTCCCACCATTCAGGATTCACCACGGAATAGTACGAGACGAAAAAACTATGGAACCTCATTTGTTGGCTGTCAAGTGTGCCTTGGAATTAATCGGACAGACGGTGGATCTGTAATTACTGAGAACAAACAACAAACATGCTAGATCTAGTTCTTTAACGTTCAGATTTGAATGTATCCAAACTTCTAAGTTTGAATCTAGCATGAAGATACTTTGTGTGCTAACGGATTGTGAAGTAATCTGGATAAAAAGTGATCCCACAACTTAGTAACCACATGAGATGCACTTACATATTAGAATGAAAGCAATCGACAGAAACTGGAGACAATATAACCTTACGATTCAGATTCAGGAAGCTGGTAGCGCTGAATTTCGAATGTGTGGTTCAGTCAGCAGTACCACTCAAGGGCAAACAGCTTGCTAACTGAGGCTGATTGAATGTTAAATGCTACTAAAAACAGTATTGGCAAACATGGTTGACGCGTATCAGACAGAATCCACTCTGCTGATAGACAAATCAACATGAAGTCACATCAAGGAAGCTCAGTATCGATTGACTTATATGGATCAAAGGAAGTGTAGCGGTGAATAAATCCCCAAAATAAATAGCTATGTAAGTTTTTGACGTTGGATGCTGACCACATTAGTTTTAATGGAATCACCTAGCTGAAGGCGCTCGATCATGCATCCGCACGAGATCACGAGTGAAACCGCTGTGCTCAACAACCTCTGCAATGGCTAGCCAGATTAGATCAGACGATTCTCGATATATTGATAGCATATCAAATATATCTTCGAACCTCCTCGCTTCTGCCTTTCGATTTCATTTGGTGGGTACGCTTCATATAGAAGGTGATACTGGTTAAAGCGTTGTCAAACTCTGAATACCTGTGGCATCTTCAGAAGAATGATCAGCATCAAACAAGTCTGTCCGAAATAAAAGCTTAAGAAAGTTAGCTGCTACCGGCACCCGGCCTTCAAACGGCAGTGAGCAGGGGACGCCTAGAAAACCTAATTGCAAGACTAGGTCAGTTTTCAGCTGGAAAAACAATCTGATTACTCAAGACTTCGACAATCATCCAGGATCCCCCAGTGTGTTTGACGTGACAGTGGTTGCTAATCCTACGAAGGTTGATAAATGCGTACAGGTCGAGAATATGAAACAGCATAATGTTATTAAATAAGAGTCAACCCCCTTCACAAATGCATCTAAGATAAAAAAAGACTGGTCATAGTGACAGGTCAGTTGTCTTTTATAGAGTCAAAAAGATTGGAAGCCCAGGACTCGTTTTGAACATGATATTGGGTCAATACAAGAGCTACTAAACCAGATAATACCTCAGGATATCTCCGAAGTCGCCTTGCTAAAGGTTTATAGACTAGGTAGCCAAATCGACTTAAAACAGAGTCAAACCAGGCTGCCAAATAGACTACTAAGCCAGATGTAATCGCAATCACAGAAACTTGGCTGATGCAGTTTATAGACACTAGGAACTTGGTTTTGACGGTTACGCGTTAGCAAGATCCGAAAGTACTCAGAAACGTAAAGAATTAGGTGTAGTTTTATTCATTAGAAATACTATTCCACTGAGGATTATTGATAATGTATCCCATGAGAGTGGGATATATGGATTAGTCAGTTGTCGCTTGGAATACACAGGAAAAGCTGCTAATTGGCTTGGTCTACCCCAGTTCAAACTGTGAGGTGAATGAGGTCTTGCTAGATGGTCCCAATAATTGGTCACGAAGTGGTCGATGTCTAATCCTAGGAGACTTTAATGCAGCCACGGTAGGCTGGAAAATTCTGAGGATTGAACTGTCAGAAAGTTCCTTCGAACAGAAGCTAGTTGATATAGTTATCACACCTCCTCTATGGGATTTGGATCGACAATTGTATCTCTGTGCTAATGTGGTATGGCAACTTGAACTGATGTAAGTACGTACGAAGTTCTACGTCGTTACTGACTGAATGACGTGCTCCGGTGCAACATGTGGAAGCGACTGGATACGACCCGGATTCCGAATTACCCTTACTAGATCTGACATTGACGTCACAAAACTCGACTAAATGCCACCCTAAGGTAAAAGTGATTATGCAGTTCAAATCTTTGATTTTCATATAATTGTTAAAAACGACCACGCCTCCGCTCAACCCAGACCTAACGTCTGGAAAGCAAATATACGAGACATTATATACTCAGCATCCTCAGTAGGTCGGACAATAGAGTCAGAGCACCTTGTTGAAACAGATTGGGTTGTATTCAGAAATATGTACATAAGTTACTGTACCGCACATCCCCTGAACAACACAAAAGGGTCCGAGAAACTCCTCACCACAGTTCATTAGAGAGGTTCGCGGCTTTCATAAAATCTCGGAGAGATTTACGTTACTGTGTGCTGATGAGACAAAATTTCAACATCGAGAAGCTTGAAATATTTGTGTCTCAACCCTTCGCAAGTCTAGAAGGTTGTACGAGGAAAAACGTGTTAAGGAGTTCATAGAATATCTTAAACGCTTATACTCGTGCATAAACCGAATGACTAAGAGAAGGGAAAATATTTCAGAATTATGGGGAAGCATTAGTACTGCATCATTAATTAAGGACGATTATGGTAAATTTCAGGTATTCACAAACTACTTTAGCAATGTATATACCGTAGAGATATCCGCCTCTTCAGTTCATACAAACCTCAAACACACATACACACACTGAACACTGTGACCACTAAAGAACTCGATGTCTTTGGCCTGCTAAATGAACTTGATATAGGCGAATCCATGGGACCTGATAAAATGCATCCTAAGTTACTAAAGGAATTAGCAAATCCTCTCAAGAATCCATTGAGCATATGTTTTAATCCATCGGGGACCCAAGGTAGATCACCAAAAAACTGGAAGAACGCCATAGCAAGTCCTGTCTTCAAAACAAATACGATATAGACCTGAGGACGATCGACCCTTAAGCCTAATTTAACGTAGTTGTTAAGGTTTTAGAAAAGTTTATTCTTTCTGAGAAACAGTATGGCTTTAAAACAGGTTTTTCCTGTTTCTCTAACTGGCAACTGAAATAGCTTTTATTTGTCTCAGTATCGTCCCGCACTTGCATGCGTGAACCCGTTGAAATGTGATTATCAGGCAATTCTTGTGATGTATTGATATAAGTATAAGGGAATATCTATGCACTTTTAAGTTTGTAGTCAACTACGCTAAATATAATTGGAATTATTCGAGCTTTTGGCGAGTTCTGAGTAAATTGAACGTTTTTGAGAATCTTCAATCATCATGGTAAGTTGGTTTCAGGAGGACTATAGGATTCTCTGAGATATCAGAGACTATTTAACAACCGTCCCTTGTGAAGTATTTACATGGCTAATTCAAGTTTAAGCTTGTTTTTATATAACTTTGTCAAACTGAATATTTACAGCTTCGGTAAGTCATTATCAACGGGGTTGATTTTTGTAATCTTGCATTTCAGAACATCAAATCAGGAACATTTTGCGCCTAAGAATCGTGGTTTGGCCGATTTAAGCATAAGGCCTCTAACGACAACGACAATCTAGCCAGTAGTTTTCACTTAGGCGAAATCAGTTTGAACAAGCTAATTGTAGCGACCGAACAACCAATATTCGGATGGAACAACGGACTGACGAACCCAAAATTTATTCGATTAGACCAGACAACGTTCCTCTGTATTACTCACAACGCGTTTTTGAGACACTCGTATTATATTATACCAAAACACAAACTCTGTGCTCAATATAAACGGTTCTAATTTAGAAAACAGAGCAAATTACAGCAAAAATACAAAACACCTCAAACAGTACAGCCTGTGCTATACAGTCAGAAGTTTCTCTAACGCAAAGTAACGCGCTAAACAATGAAAGAGACAGTTAATACTGAAGGGTTTGATACCTGAGAATCAATTCAAATATTCCCAACAAGATGGGATCAAATATCTGTCTGCAGGGATCGCAGCAATTCTCCCAAGCAGACAGTCAGAAGGTTAACAGTCAGAAACTAAACCACGCCGTGACCTTGAGCTTAGTCAAACACGACCTTACTGTCAATGGTCCGGCAACATGCAACGGAAGATTATGTAACAAAAGATAAGTCTTCAATTAAAATCACATAATAAAGGCCCAAACGAGGAAGACTTAAGAACAAAATATATGGTTAAACGAAATCGAAACAAAGGTTAGAATACACAAAAAGGGAGAGGGAACAAATAAATGACAATACTGTTCAACAAAGAAGCTTCAGAGGGATTTTCACTGTTCTCTTTCCGTTACACTAATTGTGAAATCGTTTTCGGAAACGATATCTACTTCTACTGGATTGAGAAAATGCTGTTATACACTTACGTAAAGCTTTATTTGTTTTCCAGACATCACCATTTAAAAACATGTCACAACATTCACTATTAAACTTTGGATTTTATATGTACATGGGTTTGTGTTTGACACCACCGGCTACAGCTGATTTTAGGTTGGCATACTGTTGTGTTATCAGTTAGTATGATTTATTATTGTCGTACAGTGGAGATCAATGTGTCGAATTTAGTGTTTTGAAATGCGTATTTTTTGTCGATTGTAATGAGGCCCCATCAATCTCTATATCGGGAAAAGCCTGTAGCGTTTCTAGGGCAAGCAGATATCCATAGACACATGTCATGGGTACGTATGCAAATGTTTGAGTTTATTTAAGGGTCTATTCGGTCTATAATTCGCAGTAACCGTTTTGTGTATGGCAACGATACGAAACAAGGAGGCGGGTGTCACAATTCACCTGAGTATACTTTCTGAGATCGCATTTGTTTCTTTACTAAAACACTCATACGGCGTTGTCAGAGAGCACTACTCTTCTCAACTTCTCTGAATTTCTCACGATTTAGCTTTTCAAAGCCTGGTATTTCAAGGTTTCTGTAATTCTATTATTTTGTTTACAGTTGGAGCAGTTTCACTAGGTGGTCATTCTATACACTGTTAGGATATCGCTTGATCACACAGATTTTGTTTAGCGACTATCTGTTGCAGACACGCGAATGAGGTGTACTACGTAAATTAGTTGGTATAGACTGAGATGAATCCACCTAATACAACTTTCAGATTTTCCTATTTTATCACCAAACAGTTATTAAAACGAGATTAGTTTGTCAGGCCATTGCACTTAGCCGGTATATCATAGTTTAAGGGTCTTGCTGTAATCTTTACTGTTAAGATAACCAATTGTTGTGTCACCTTACATAAATACATCCATAAACTAGTTGAGCCCAACCACGCAGACACTATAAGAAGAATTCGTTAGACACTGATATAAAGACACATACCCTTCTTAAATCGTTCGTTATTTACTGGCGAAAATCGTTAATTTAAATAGTAAGAACTAGCATAGCCAATATACAGTTAGTTTAGCCACATTTGCAAAACACGCAAAACAATCGAATGTTTAAGCGAATAGTTTATTTACTTGGTTAAAGTACGCATTATGAAATAATGCATTGGTAAAAGTAAGTTGTTCTTCTGCAGTGTGAACATTTAGCTAGCTACAAAGACGTTTTACTGTTCTAAAGCGCACTGAAACTCTTATTCAATGCTTACCATGGGAATCTTATTTCACCACAAATAATACTGACACTGCGCTTTCCGAGTTATACCACAACCTGACATATTGCCTTGGCTACACTGGCTGATAATGCTAATAGGGGCCAGAATACTCTTAAAACGTTTAAGAGAAAGGTGGGAAAATTGAGACTCCACTATCATAGGCACAATAACGTGTATGCGTTTTAGCGCATACTTTACGTGATCAACAGAAATGATACATCTCGACGTAAGTATGGTTTGACTATGGAGAGTGAAGCCTTAGATAGTAAAAACTCAGACTCATCAATTCTTTGGCTTTTCAAATACCATGTGAAATCGAAATTCAAAAGTGATAATGTCACAGGATCAGTCAATATGAGACTCAAAAACCGCACTGAGAAGAACTTATCCTGCAGCAAAATTGATTGACCTGTCCAAAACAGCATGTTGTTTAACACAATCAAAAGTCGACAAGTATCCCTTTCATGTTACCATCAACTGTGTATACAAATTCACATGTATCTGCAAAAGCAGTTACATTGGTAGAAAAGAAAGCCTACGTCCACTTCAAAGAACATATTCCGAAAAGTTTAACATCAAATTGATTGAAAGCATTCAACAGTGCCATCGCAAGACATCTACTTGACACAGGATACGAAGTCGATACGCTGAAGTCCTTCAAGGTGATTATTGAACAATCAAGCTCCACCCTTCTGAAATTTGCTAAAGCGTTAGCAATCAAACGTCTAAAACCAAATCTATGTATACAAAAAGAGACAGTAATAAATCTTTCTTTACCCTGGTAACAATAACTCCGCTTTTTATTCATTTATTTCCATTTATTTGTTTATCACGTCACTATTCCAATTCTTTCTGAAGTCTAAATTACATCATACATAACTGACTGATTTCATCTCATATTTTCTTTATTACCATTAATCTATTTTCATGAGTTCTAATCACCATTTTAATGTTCCGGAACTTTCCTTCTCAAACTTTATTTATTCGAGACAAAATTTTATGACCTCATTAACGTTATCGGAATCTTCTCTACATCATGATACATATATTCATCGCTAATCACCCTCTTATGTATAAGTATGTCAATATCTGTAATAATGTTGAATTTTAAATATTTTAGGTTGTAAGCAGCTGATGAGAACCTAACGAAATAAAATGAATTCATATTATTCTGCACCAATCTTTGTTCTTGCTCACTTTATAATAATAATAAAGGGAACTATTTGTGCGAATACTCTTGGCTTAACCAAATTCTTCACAGTTTACGGAAGCATTGTTGATGACCCTGATACTATTTGTGAACAATTCAGCCAGAATTTTGCGTAATGACACAACACTAAAACCAAAACCTCTACCAATAATCTTCCAGCGTTGGCATCTAGACATCTATCCAAAATTGATGCCATATCCGTCAACATCATACAGGCCATAACTGCTCCGAAAAAGTCCTACGAAGATGAACCTGACGGGATTCCTTCATCATTTGTGAAATACAGTAGTAGAGAATTTCAATTATTTTGTTAAACGCTATCCAACCTACCTATGAACTATGGAGCTCATCCATCTGTATAAAAAGATCTCTTATCACCCCTAGATTCAAAATGGTATCACTTAGTGACGTTTCTAACTATAGGCCCAATAGCTTGACATCCATGTTATTAAGAACCACAGAAAAATCATCCACAAATGGCTATTATCATTTTTACTTTCGGCTAGCCCTATTAGCCCATCTTAATATAGAATTATGAATAAACGCCAATGCTTCACATGGCACTTGGAGTTTTTTGATCGATTTAACAGAGTGAAGAGATATTGGTCAGTCAGTGATAGTTCTGTGCTTTGAGTTTGATGTGGCCTCAGACTGTGTCCCACACAAACTTCTTTTAAAAAAATTCTTCATTTCTCGAATGGAATTCCCTTTTATCTAGGCACATATGTTTTTAGCAAAACGTATCTAGATCGCTCGCTTTGGATTTTATACTCTAAGACTGTGAACATAAATTTTGAACTCCCATAGAAGTTGTTGTTTTCAAGTAAGCTAGTTCTTATTTGAAAAAGTGTAGGCATTTGATCGTGCGAAAAGGCATTTTTAAAATTACATGAAATATGGTATGAATCTTACCACTCTAAAACTGTGAATATAAATTCTGAAGTGTGATTGGCCGATTACTATTTCCCCTTAAAACCTATGACCTGTGCTCATGCTTCCAATACGGTAAATCTCTCCTTTTTGCCTATGACCTAAACGTGGTTTACTCATTCTCTTCTCCTACCAAAGAAAGCTATATTTCAGCAGTTACCCAAGAGTACACAAATAAGTCATAAGAATAGTGTCGTGGAATCTCCCACTAAATGTTGACAAAAGTAGATTCATTCACACTGTCTGCTGCACTATCTTAAATTTGGTTCTACACAAACACCTACAGAAACCCCTCAAAATTGTTCATGACTTGAGTTTGAGGTATAACGACAGTTTGAACTTTTCCTAACACGTTGTATCGCAAGTGCCCAAAGTAAGCAATCTGATTGGATTTATAGTGGTAAGTTCCAATAACATCGAATCTAGATTGATATTATTTAAAAATGAATCATACTTATTCTTGAACATGATAGTTCAGTTGATAGTAATTCCAAGCACACTTATTTGATGAAAACTGAGGGTTTTCCAAGAAAGTTCACTAAAGCTGTTTTGGAGTACTCCAAAAACAGGGATCATCACCAAAGATGTCAACAACTCAAGTTGGAACCTCTCTGGATCAGGCGTATTAAGTCAAACGTTGTCTTTATCCACCGGCATATAAATGGTATTCCCTACCCTTCGACATTCATCCCTTTGCAATCTATGATAACGCCACACAACCTGCGCGGTGAACAAAATAATCTATCGATTTCGAGAACTTGCACAAACTAACGTCAGAATTTCCTTGTTATTCGCTATTAAACCATGTGGAATGGACTTCAACCGATTCTACGTAGTGTGGCGTGTGCTACTTGTATTGATATAAGCAGTAGATAAAGCGAGTTAAAGAACGTAATGTCTGGCAGCAGAAGATGGGGGAAGATCAAGAAAGGAAGAGTGGGAACGCAATGCAATTTGTAAAAAAAACGACTGAACAATGAAATGTGAGAGAATGGATTGATGATTGCAACAGGAACATTCCTGTTTGATATGATGGATTGATGTTTTGCGAACTAACGATTTATTATACTGATTTTCTATTTTACGAAGTAATTGTAATTTTGTGCTAAATACATTCGATTGTCCCCACCCGTGTTCTGTTCACTACAGCAGCATCAAAACTAATGTAGGGTTCGAATTCTCCTTGATGAATATCTTTTCAAAGATGGTTTATGTCGTCTATTAAACATTATTGTGACTACCAGAGATTTGTACAGACATGGTGTGATGTCTATCTAATGAACTGTAAAACAAAGTAGGACCTTTGAAATTCCGTTCGTTTGTCTAACGATTCTGTTTTGTTGTCTATTCTTTCATATAAATATTCAAGGTCCGCTTATGCTCATATTTATCAGTACTTGTGTTGTTATTATTATTACCATGGTAAATCCCTTACAGCACACGATATTTATTTCCTCTGTTCTTTTCTCTCTCTTTTCTTCTACGCAAATTCCGTCCCTAAGCATCTGAAGTGTATAATTGAAAATACATCATTAAAAACCTGGAAGCACTTGACAGCTATCCCGTCCTAGTATGGGACTCCTCATCGGTGCGCGTCCATGATCGGGATTAGAGCCTAGAAACGTCGGTTATGCGCGCGAACGCTCAACTTCCAGACCATTGAGTCGACATCCAATGGCGTTAACGACCGGTCACTAGGTTCGTTAGGCACTTCTCAGAATTCTAGTGAAAAGTCGTGGCCTGTGCAGTTAATGCGTGTCAGTATAGACAGGCATCTAGCTCAGACAATGGAAGGTGGTAGCACAATTTCGCAGATTGTTCGAAGTTAGGCGTTAACACCGTTGAATACCAGCTTGGTAGCCTGGAAGTTTAGCGTTCGTGTGCAAATCCGAAGGTCCTGGGTTGGAAACCCGCGTGCGGGATTATAGATGTGCACTATTGCGGAGTCCCAAACTAGGGCGAAATGGCTTTCCAGATCTTCCAGGTTTTCAATGGTGGTTAAGGTTGATCGATTCATGGCCTCAGTCAAGAAATTAACAATCTCCACAATACATACTGATAAAACACATTAATAGGGAGATTCAAGCAATCGATGCAAAAAATGAATTGAAAACACACTATTTTGTGTAACACACAAATGAATCAACTTTTCAGATTCATTTTATCTTCATTATGTAGATATGACCAATGCAAATTGATGTTTCACGATTACTTCTCGAAATTAATTGATAATATTATTGAGCGCCTAACCTTTAGATCACTGAGTCGGCATTCTACTGCTAGTCACCATGCGTCTATTCATATAACGCCTGTGATGTAAGGCTAATTCGAGGCAATCCATCTCAGATGCATGTATGCCAATAGAAAGACTCAGACAATCAGTACGAAAATAAGTTCTACACAAGCTTACAGAAGCCTTATGACGCACACATTGACACACTTTCATCTATTGCTTATATTACCTTAAGTATAAATACTCAATAGACAGTTATTAACACACGACAGTCAGGCTATTTGAGTCGTGACTTATTAGCGAAATAAATCCTTTCACTAATCATAGCAAGACCTCCCACGAACCACGTAGACTCCTTTTCAATGGTCATGGTAACAACAAACGACCCAAATTTGTTGCTCAAGGCTGAACATCACCTGAACGTGGATGGACAAACCAATCCTCTTTTTACTGTGGTCACCCAAGTAACATGAATACTCTGTGAGACACTGACTATATAACCAACACTAACTTTTCGTTATTATCCACTAACCCTTTTATATAAATTTCACAAAAATTTCTGAACTGTTCAAGCCTACAAATCACATGCTAGTGGTGCTTGTAACCACAACTAGGTACACTAAGTTGATTGCTACCGTTATTTAACACACAAGTAAGCTTAATATCTCGTTACACAGAAACAATAAGAACGGTACCGAAAAACCTAGGTCTGGATAACGTTGACTTGAAATGTTCTGTCGATGGCAACTCTCACTGCCTACATCTATTTAAACTGACCGATAAACCAATAATTGTAAGTAAGCAGTTTAATTTTTGTACATCATGCCTTGAGACTGTCAACTCATAATTCCAGAGAAATTGTGCAGTTAATCACAAGAAGTAGGATAGCCTCACTCAGTCCATTACTTTTGCTCAACACCCATTTAGCCGATGCACACAAAACTCTAACCTCATTACATGTGATGGAATATAATAGATACCTTTTGGTGCCTGTAGGTAACCCTCGCGCTATTGATAGAAGAAACCAGTCAATTAGTGAATAGGTCTTTATTTTGATCACCGCGCAGTCACAATGGAGCGTGGGTTACCTGTTCAGACAAACAAAGCCTCTCAACATTCAATATAAGATAATAGGAAATATAACGCCTATACAAAATAAGGAAGTGAATGAATACATGAACTATACTGTTTTGATATGTGCTTAGTTGTTTGAGGTCAACTCTTAACCAAACAACCTAAGCTGTTACAAACTGGCCATGTTTCATCATCAGTTCTTACGAAGCCCCAGTGCATACAAGAGACTACGGTGTTTCATATTTATGATAGTACGAATTAAAAGTCCGTTAGAAACACACTACTGCAAACTTGTGGCCACTTAAATGCCGAGTGTATCAGTGAGATGTTCCGTAAAGTAGATAGTAATGCACGTTGCCTAAAACGTTTCACTTTCCTGAAAGTGCCAAAGCAACACACTCCATCAAGAGTTATTTACTAATTATCGGTACAAGGTTATAGAGATTGTTGAGTTTTTATTGAGATCATAAACCAATCGGTGTCAGACCACCAGTGGGGACCTTGTTTTCATTTGTGGTCCGAGATCTATTGGCTCGTGATCTCAATAAAATTCTTTTGGTGATAAAAAGACTCCAAGATTTAAAATAATTGAGAGGATTCATCGCAGGATTCGCAACCCAACGTCGTGCTTGTAACACGGGCCTGAGACACTAAAAAAAACCACCCAGTGACACTCACGACTTTGAACCCAATCATTATAAAACCACATAACATTTCTCTCAAGCATATAAATCCGAAAACTGCCACGTCAACTGTGGATTATAATACGTCAAGCCAGAGAAATGAAACTGAGCCCTGTTTAAATCATCTATTAGCCTGAAGAACTTATATTCTAGACGATCGGCGGATGTACAGTCTGTCAAGTATCATTAGGGTCGAGGATGGTTAACATGCCTTAGAACAAAACATATAAACCAATAACTTTCATTTCAATTAGATCATCATCAGGATTTACTCCAATGTAAATCAATGTTCATATGGAAAATGTGAACTTATTCATGATATGATCATGATATGTGATCCCAGTGGAATAAACTGTGTAACCATACAACAGATAAAATATACAAATTGATTGTAAGTGGACTAATGTGTTAGAGATGATAAGAGTAACAAAATAACAACAGTTATAATGAGTGGTTTGATAAAGGAAGGGGAGCAAACTTTGGTAAATAGACTTAAAAATAATAATAGTCGTAAAGCATTTATAACGTTACTCAACAATGACTGTGTATGTAATTAGATAACTCCGCCTGGAGCCACCTGGGGCCACTGCCGGTCCCAAGCCTGGATAAAGGAGGAGGGTTGGGCATGGGTTTAGCGATCCCATCCCGTAAAAAGCTAACTCGCCAAAAACACTAACCAGACAACCAGATAGTGAGAAATATGGACCGAGCTCATTTACTAAATTACGACAACAAACGAGGTTTAAAAGTTCCCTCTTTAATTTATGAATCATCTCTCAAAAGCTCTGGTGATGATTCAGAATTGACATAGCATTTATTAATTCTGGAAAGCAGTCGAACAACGGATGTCAAATTGACTAAGCACACGTATATGTACAACGCATATATTTCAAGTTACCCATACACAAATATATACCGTGGTGCTTAGAAATATCTAGACTGAATTCTTCTATATTGGTCCCGCTGTTGTTTGAGTCAGTTTCAATTACTCAGAAATATATTTCGCTGTTTTTCCCGGAAATTTAAAATGGAGGATTGGGACTTCACTCGGAAACATATTATTGATAAGTAAGAATTCGGTTTAAATTCGGATTATTTTTAGTATTCCCTCTCGAAGAGGAATAACGGAGTGTAATTATGGTGGAAAAAGCTGTATTTTTATTAGAGGGATCAAGACAAATGTCATAACCACAAAACGTCACGACGACTGTGATATTCGCATTCTGATAATACAGCAGTCTGAAATTTTACAATTCACTCAACAGTTATCGAGGTTTAAGCATGCGCAAATAGTTATCCTTAATCAAATGTCATTGGATTTTTTCCCAATCTGCGTTTGTTCTTTCACCCATCTTTCGTTGTTGGATATTTCGAACAATTGTTTGAGCAGTATACCTGAGGATATCGCTTACTTGACGTCACTTACGTTGCTGAATGTTTCGAAAAATTATCTGGTGGATATCACTGCCATATGCGAATTATCACACCTACAGTCTCTTGATTTAACTGAAAATAAGTTAACTGAACTCCCACGTTCATTTTGGAAGCTTGGAAGATTAAAAACTTTTTCTTGTTCATTCAACAAAATTGTCTGTCTTCCAGAGGAAATCGGATGTCTAAAAGTTCTCACGGCTTTACGCATAACGAATAACAAACTTTCCACTCTTCCTCGCTCTTTCTCGAATCTAACTGGTTTACTGCTTTTACAACTTGACGGAAATGTTTTTGATCATATTCCTCTGCAAATTTTCAGTTGTACTTCTTTGTTAGAACTGAGTTTATCTCATAATATAATAGAGGGCAGTATTCCAGATAAAATATGCTCACTGGTTAATTTGCGTACTTTGAATTTAGCATATAATAAAGTAATTGATTTTCCAGTAGGGTTAGAACAGCTCGAATCTTTGGAGCACTTAGATATTAGTGGTAATCCAGTGAAACCCTCCACAATTTCGTTCGGAAAACTCATTCAGATTCAGCAATTTTCTGCATCGAAATGTGGTTTATCATTTGTTCCTGATGATCTTAGTTTGTGTTCGAATCTTGTTATTCTTGATCTTAGCGAAAACGGAATGGGGAAACTGGCTAACGAGAGTCTCAGTTTTCCTCAGTTAACTTCTTTGTGCCTAGCGTATAATATTATTTCCACTCTACCATTTTCAATCTGCGAACTCAACAATCTGGTCGTTTTGGAGTTACAGTTTAACAAATTAAGTTCGCTTCCAGAGGATTTTGAGAGATTGTCAAACACACTTCGCCAGTTAGATCTTGGTCATAACGAATTCGAGGTCATTCCTATGTCCTTATTCTGCAGCAGGAGCCGCTTGTCGTACTTGTGTTTGGACGCTAATCCTATTTCAGAAGTTCCAAATGAAATAAGCAACCTAAAGGAACTTACTCATTTATCTATATCAGACTGCAGGCGACTGCAGTTTTTGCCTGAAGGCTTAGGATCGTGTGCGAATCTTTGTACACTTAAAGTTTCTAAAAATAAGTTGTCGTCTCTTCCAAAAACTCTATCTCAGTTGGAATCACTCAAGTATTTGAATCTCTCAGATAATGACTTCAACCATTTTCCGTTGGTTGTTTGCTCCATACCAAGACTTCGTGTGCTTCTCTATGACCAAACGGAGGGCAGACCATTGCTACCTCCAGAATGTCCTAATGGATGGTATCAAAAAAGCTTACTACTTTATCCTGAAATAAAAGGCTCATTTGATTCAGAATACCAAAGTAATTCCGAGGAAAATGTAGGAACTGTTTTACTGGAAAATACATTGTCAGAAACATCAGCTGCCAAAGGTTTGCCATCAATGATTGGAAATCTTACGCATCTGGTTCATTTATCCCTTCAATCAAATGGGTTGTATATGTTACCTGACGTATTTCATAATATGAGGTTACGGCGACTAAACGTCAGTCATAATCGTCTACGATGTCTACCTCCAAATTTACACAGGTCCAAGTATTTAACAAATTTATATCTACACAGCAACAACATTGACCACCTGGATCAAAACATTCGAAGCTTAAGGACCCTGAAAGTATTGACTCTTGATCAGAATCTACTTTTGTATCCCCCAGTGGAAGTTGGTGAAGAAAGGGTTTTTTCAGTGTTCTCTTACCTAAAGAACTACAAAACGTTTGATGGTAAGTATTGTAACTTCGTAAGTAAAGTTTTGTATGAGATTTCTAGGTGACTTTAAAAGCAACGTGACCATGCCAATCGTCGTTATTCATCATAACGTTTATCATTCTTTATCTCTTCATTGTGGTATAACATACTATAACTCATCATGCTTGTTATGATGCTAAACCACACCAAAATGGTAAGCTAGATAAGTCTCTGGAACAAGCCTGTGTAACAATTCCCATAATAACGCCAGAAACCGAAAGCTCACATCTAGTAAATAAGTTTATGATGTCTGAACTACTCCTTATAGAGAAATGTAATGTGTAAAGTTACCCTGAATAGTACTATATAGGATAAACTTTTGAACAACGTGAATGCCTTTAGAAAAAATAGTCAAGAACCAAGTTAGTAAACATTTGGCGTCCAGCTTTACATCATACTTACAGGAATTTTACATAGGTGCCTTTTTGTTAGCCCGATACTACTAGTACTTTGATAATGAACCTAACAATTTCATCTCATTGCGTTAATGTTGTGTGGCAACTTGGACCAGTGTATAAATTTGCCAGATTCTACATTGCTTATGAATGGTTAATCAGCAGACGCATTTTTACTTAATTTAAAAACTCACTTTAGAAGTACAATAAGCGATAGTAGAAAGTGAAAATTAGTGAAATATATTGTAACAAATTGTTTGTGAAGAAAATATATGTGACTGAACCGAGGAATACTATACATAACATGCGTTTCTTATTAATTTTCAGGAGTCTTGTTTACATAAGCACTTGTAATGAAATTTACTCCTTCAGAATACGTATTTCCACACATACATGTAGGAAGATTAATGATATAGTATGTGATTATATCTCATCAAAAAATCTTACGATGCTATTTTCTGTTAGAACTCTTAAAGATTTATTATCATTATGTGTCATTCATTATGTGAAATTCACTTTTGAAAATGAGCACTTTCGAAAGATTGATGGTGTGACTATGAGTAACCCTTTATGACCGTTGTTGACTTATGCTTTTATGGGATATTGAGAAAATTTAAACGAAGACCTAATTCAAAAGATGTGTCTTTATAAGCGGTGCGTGGCTGAAATCATAACTATTGGTAAGAAACGTGAGGATCTGAACCTCTTGTTGAACGTTTTGTATATAGAAGCCGACAAGGACAGAACAATATTTTAATTTCCATATTCATTGTCCAATTCATTACAAACGTGGTTTAATGAACGGTTTGTCCAATAGGATTAATCATATTTATTCTGATGATTCTTTTTAAGGAGACACGAAGCTATTAACTGAAACAATAATGAATAACGGTTATTCATTAACTTTATAAACCGTTGGAAAGGTTGCGATACGATGGGGCCTATGACGCTTCTGGCACTCAAAAAGCGAGTCTAAACTATGCTACCGTTTAAAAGTGATTCATATAGTTTCACATTGAAACGAAGACTTAAATTAGCTACCGATAGGGCATTTATGCAGCCCAACTGTTCATGATTGAAAAGATAAGGTCTGTGTTTAATCGAAAGCCAAAACAGCATGTAAACGATTGTGTCTATGAGCTTACATGTGTGTGGGAAAAACCATCCGTGATATCTAAGCAGGGATGGCTGAACACATACTTAAATGACTATAAAAACAAATGAATTCCAATAGTTAAATAAGATCACAAGATAGACAAACATCTCTCTTCATTGCCAAAAACTTGGTTGAGACCGGCCATTAACGTTTATAGTTTTATACAAAAGCATTTAATAGCATATACCAAGGCTCAGTGAATCCTTGGCTATGTAAAAACCAAAGCTCTTTATGCATTCAAAAACAATTTTATTTTACCCTTAACCTACCCTGGTAATATTGATTTATTATTCGGCATGATTTCTACGTTTTTTGTGTACTAAATTATTATTTGCATTCGCTTACCTTTTAATTATCTAGTTAACCTTTTATTTTTAATATAAAATGTCCTAACAAGTATGTGTGATTAGAGTGTTCGAAATATGTTACTTTATACCAAGCGAAACATTCATGGCTTGTGTTTGACTAGGTTCGGGAGTTCATTTTTGTGCTATCGTGGTCAGTTATCTTTGTTGTTGATTATTTCTTTTATTAGTTAATTTAAGATAAATAGAGTTCCATATTCATCATCATCTTGACCAGAAAAGGTTCGCAAAAAGAAACACATGGCTATGCTTAAGAATGGGATTAAAAATTAGTGTTTGGATAAGCTTTACAAAATGAAAGTTATTTTGTCTCATTTCTAGATCTAATATTTTTTTAATGTATAAAGTAAAAAAATTTCGAGTTGAGAGGTCTCATTTTTTATGCTTGAATTCAAAAACTACATCTTTAATATGACCGGCGCGATTCACACATCCAATAACATGATGACAAATAAGTTATATACCGTAAGTGTCAGTAAGAATCTAAAGTCATTCAAAGATACTATGAACTTGTTTCGGCTTAAAAATTCATTCCAAATGTAATTCTCTTAGTGGTATTAAACGTAGGTTGAGGAACTTGTCAGACTATAACGTTGCTCTAACCTATAAAATCTTTGAAATTATCTATGTACGGAACATCAAGTTTCACAGTTGTTGGGAATATTATGTGATGCTTCACAGTTGGTTGCACTGCTGTGTATACATTCCTTCCTTACGTTTCTCTGATCACTGAAAATGTATTAATGTTAGTCCAATAATGTTGGTATTCTTTTTAACTGGTGTTTAAAGTAACTTTCACTAATACTTTTGTGGTTGGACTTCTTTGTTGACATGTACTTAGTTTTCTCTTGAGACACAAATAATGCCTTGTTATTACATAAGAAGTAGCGTGTGTGGTACATAAAGTATCAATTACTGCAGTTAGTTCAATTATTAGACCATTAAGTGTATTTGATATGAATCGTGTTCATATATTGATATATCGTGTTCATGTTGCTTATCCGTCTATTATTAAATGAATGTTTACTTCTTGTTAGATATATTAAATATGTTTTCTACAACATTCTCTAAGAACTTTTTATTGATAGGCTGATTTCATTTGATAAACCCTTGGGTAAGACCATTACGGAGTCTAAATTTCAGGAAGTCATACTTAATACCTTAATGATAATTTATCCACTACGAAACTATAGATATTTCTTGTCTAATCTCGGAAAATCCCGATAATTATACTAATTATTACTTTTCCACTACCCCATACCTATTTGTTGCTTCTCAAAGTGAAATCTGTTTGTAATAAAAGCTACTGCCAGAACAGTATTAATTCCTAATAACAAAAAATTACATTTTGGTTTTTCCGCAATTGCTTTTTCATTTGCCATATAGAATTTGTATTAAAGTCCCTGTGTGAAATACTCATCAACAACTTTCCAAAAGAAAACACTCATAGTCTACTTCGAAAAATTGGTTTCTCTGATATTATGATCGAATCCTTGGAAAAACAGTTTCCCGGAGGTCACAACCACATTAAACGTTTGAAAGTTGCCTTTGAAGCTTGGACTGGTTTTTCTTTCGAATATGAAAATTTAGGTTTAAATATAAAGTCTAGAGAATCATACTCTGGTCAACAACTAATCGATAGTAAGGATTTTGATACATCTGATATACTTGCTGAACCAGATAAAAAATCAGTGGTGCAGAATCAATCTCTGCAATCCGAACTATGTGATACACAAGACTCTTTCAGCTCAAATAGCAAAATACTCAAAGAAAAAAATCCAAATTTGTATATCAATTCACACAGGCTTTTACATATTGTACATTTAATTGGTTTGGACGAGTTACATTCGAAACTTATGCAATACGTACTACGTGCTCAGCAAGTACGATTTTGAACTGTTCAGTTAACTGACTAGATTAAGTTTATTCGATTATTTTTTGTTACTTTACTATGTATACATTTTTTAAGATATCTTGTTTTCTTTGAAATGATTTCCTATAATGATTTGTTTTATTGCTAATACTTTTAAAATATAATCTATAATTTAGATATAAACACACTTTTATTTTTCCAAAACTTATTTTTTGTCTTTACTATTAACTAATCACCGGGATTTGAAGTATTTCATTCATATATTCTTACCTGTCGTGCCTCACTGGTGTGTTAGCATATAAGTAATTTGAGGCGAATCGTTGAGTAGCTATATCAAAATAAAATATACAACTTCTTTGGCTTAAGGGATACGTACTATTTTTTGATTACTAGTTTGCCCTAGTTAAAAAGTAGTTTCAAATTTAAGGAATGGAGTTACTAAACATCCTACTACTAGATTTCAGGTTTTGAACTATGTTTAATCTATTTTGGTCTAATTAATAGGCTAATTTTATGAAACCTAGTGTATCTACTACGTACATGAACTCTTACTTGTTTGCTGTGTTGAATTTATTAGGTGATTTATTGAAAGAAAAATAGCTTTTATTGTAAGTAGGTAGTCAATTATTTTTCCATGCTATACACTATTCGTCTTTTCTTTTACGATCATGGTGTGAACATCTGTGCACATAGGCGTTATTTCAATTTGAATAGAGAAATAATATTAATTAACTGTTGAATATTCTGTTCATTTCATCAAATAAATTATAATATATCTTGACATAGGTTTACGTAACTGTCCAATTCTCAATGGCTTTTTGTTGCTTTTCCGATTCAGAATTCATTTAAACATTTTATATGGACTGCGAAGGCTTCAGTGAATTAGATAGATATATCTATCATTAAGTTATGCTATAGTAATGATAATAGTAATCTTATACTGCGACATTTTTGAGATGTTTAAAAAATACTTGGTGTACCACCAAACTAGTGATAACCGTTTGTTTAAACTTTTTGAAAGGGATTTTGTAAAGTTTGATCACCAATATCAATTAGCATCTTATTCATATGACTTAGTCAGTGGTTTAGTGCATAAATATGACTTTTTTGTGTTCAGTTGACAAAACTGCACTTTAGTTTTTAATCACATATAAAAGTACTCTCTCATTTTTTTTTATTTTAGAAATTAATTAATTTTGAGTGTTTAATTCTATGGTAAATATCTTGAAAAAGAGTAACGAAAGGAAGTCAATTCTTAAATGCCTAATAGCGACATATTTTAAGTTTAATTTATTGGTATTACTGTTTTATTTGTCGATGAACTAATGAACACGAAGATGTCAGTATAAAAGGTCTAATGATTTAGTATTGATGGCAGTGTAGTATTTTAAATAAAATAGCATCCATTTATGGAGTTCGATCAGTAACAAGGACTGGATAACCTGATATATATTTCTACAAAGTGGTCAGTAAGTGCAAAGATATTAGTCACACAAAGTGCCAGTTTCGGCAGAAAATATTCATTGACAGCATCTCTGAATGTCACATTGTGTAACTTTAGTTCGAATTCCACCGGCAACATGAGTTCTTTCAGGATTACAGATAGGCTTGGGGCAACGAGTGCCAGCTTGAGCTAACCATGGTTTCGGACTTTTCGTCAGTGAACTTCAACTGCTTAGCGTAGATTGCCGTCACTGTACGCGCAATATATATTGCCATAATAACAGGAAATTCCACAGAATATATGAATATTATATAGGCTTTCTGAAAGCCAACCTGAATAAAGGGTATAGCTTAACCAATGTTGCCTTCCAAAAGCATAATTCCTAAAGACACACAGTACTATTCATAATTATCAAATATAATAAGGTTGAAGGGTGCTAAATCTGAATCACCTTTGCCCATGTAGTTCTTAATCTGCATATAGTAGCGTAGACATGCGCAGAAATGTCGATCTGTATTTATCAGAGAGCAACCTACAACCTTAATAAAAATTCTAACCGGAATATCATTTACCTAACAAATAGGTTTCAGAAACCACTAATACTTCAGATTTGTTGGTTGTAAAGAATTAATAGAATGAACTACTATCCAAGCACCGAAAGCAGAAAAAATATCGAGTTAACTTTCAGACACAAATGATATGAAGTTAACCGAGTTATGTAATAAGTCTACCAACAAATCGAATTTATGCTCGTTATGGCGTGTAAATATGAATAATAAGCTAACATTGTACTGAATCTGAAGTTTTCTAATTTGATTAAATGTTTCTGATGGTGAGTGGTGTTGAGTATGAGGGGAAATATTCGTAATTATTGAGTATTACATCTTCTTCTATTGGTTAACTTTGTACAATCATTTTCCAAATAGAATGAAGGCTTTCAGTGCTCCAATATATTGTTATGCCTAAATATCTGAGCTGCTTACTGCTTAACACTTACTTACTTACGCCTGTTACCCTTCGTGGAAGGCCATTGACCGCCCACCAGCACCCTTCATCCAAGCCTGTACTGGGCAATTAATTCCAGTTCTTTCCTGTTGTTATTCATCATTTAGATGTCTGCTTCCGATTCACGGCGCACTGCGTTCTTTGTTCTTCATCTTTCCCATTCCCATTTTGGGTGTCAAGTTAGCGCTTGCCTCGTGATGCAGTTTGATCATTTCAACAATGTATATCCTATCCATTTCCAACGACTTTTCCAAATTTCCTGTTCAACTGAAAGCCGGTTTGTCCCCTCCCACAGTAGACTGATGGTGTCCGGTCAACAAACATTGAGTACTTTGCGTAAACAACTGTTTATAAATACTTGTAAATTTTTGATGATGATTGTGGTGGTTCTCCAAGTTTCAGCTCCGTACAGTAGAACTGTCTTGACGTTCGTATTGAAGATTCCGAATTTAATATTGACCTGCAGACAGTTTTCTTGAGTTCCATATGTTCTTCGACTCTAGGAATGCAATCCCATACCTTTACGTCTGCATCAGATCCTCAATTTTCATCGATGACGATTCCCACTTACGTAAAATATTCCACCTGTTCCAGAGCTTCTTCATCAAGTGTGATTTGGTTGATGTTCTCTGTGTTGTATTTGAGGATCTTGCTTTGCCCCTTGTGTCTGTTGAGGACTACTGATCCAGAGGCAGACTCACTAATTTTCTTCATCTGCATTTGTCGGAGTGTATGGCATAGAAAAACTGGATCACCTGCAAGGTTCAAATCTTCTAATTGATTCCGAGCTGTTCAATGATTACAGTGTTTTCCCTCAGATGTGGAGGTCTTTATAATCCAGTCAATCACCAGAAGAAAGAGAAAGGAGTAGAGTAAGCATCATTTTCTGATTCCGGTCCCACTTAAAATGCATATGTCAGCTGCAATGTAATCCATTGTACGAATTCCGCATGATGTTGACTACTTTCGTAGGTACACCATGGTATCGAATAATGTTCCGTAAGGTTCCCTTATGCACGCCGTTGAACGCTTTCTCATAATCAAGAAAGTCGATATATAATGACGAATCCCATTCAGTTGATTGTTCAACAGGGTCCCGTATTGTCACGACTAGGTCTGCCCGTGAGGACTGATTCTCACCCAATCAGGTTTGCTGATCTCGAAGTTGAACGTCTATCGAATCCTGAATAGAATGTGGAGCATGTCTGCAGTTGCCGCCATGCCAGATTTCAGTGTTTCAGGTAGTGTGTTGTCAGGTCCTACTGCCTTCCAACCCTAGATTTGTCTGATGACCAGACATGTTGATTTTTTCGATGGTTGGTGGAATGACATCTACAGAGAGATCTGTGTGTGTGCTGTTTTGATGTCCAGGTGGGTTCAATTGGACTAGTCTATTCAAGAGTTCCTCAAAGTGTTCTACTCATCTGTTCTTCTGTCCCTGAATCTCAGTGATTGATTTGCCTTGTTCGTCCATTGATCGGTTTCTCTGGTTTACTATACTTTCCCACTAGTTTCTTCGTTGTGTCATATGACAATTCAATGTTTCCGAACAGACTGACATCGATTGTTGAGCCATTATATTCAGATGCATCAAGAATGCTTTGATAATATATACATTCTTCTTTTGTGCTTTTGTAGTACTATATAACTGCAGGCTAAAAGAACCGCCCATTTCGTTGAATACACATAAATTGCAAACTTGTTTCCATTCTCGTTCCTTACTCTCAGTCCATGTCGTTCCATGGCATCTTCATAGCCTTGTTGTCCATCCCAACATTGGCGCTCTCCCATCAGGATGTTCAGGTCGTTTCCTGAGCACTTCACTATGATCGATTGCAGCCTCCCGTAAAATTGATCTTTATTATCTTCATCGCCATTATCTGTGGGTTCATAACACTGAATTACATTTATTGTGATCCCCTCATTTGTTTTCAAGGATGCTTTAATGATCCTGGATCTGTGAGATTCCTGTTTTATTAGTGCTTTACGTGCTTCTTTGGGCAGCATCAGGGTAACTCTTTGAGTGTGCAGAGCATTTTCTTCCTCATGACAAAAGTACAGTAGCAGCTCTCCCGAATCTATTCTTTTCTGTTCAGCTTGGAACCAATGCGTTTCACTGATTGCAAACACTGTCAAGTTGTATCTCCTCATTTCCGTAGCTATTTGATTAGTCCTCTCAATCTCCATTGGCCGAATATTCCACGTATTTACATTAATTGTTGCTCTGATAGTTGGAAGAGATGTCGGCCTCATGGCTTCCGTAATGTTTTGGCTTTTACCTTTCGGCGTCATATCTCTTCTAACTGAATACCTTTGAACTTGGAGGGCAGAGTTTAAACGGTGTAACTTGTTGATTCTGGTAAGCGTATTTTTAGCATGTTTGTTTTCTTACGGTGTGAGGTTATTGGACTCATGTGCAACACCGCTCTTGTACCCGTGCTTTGAATCGGCAATAACCCTAGATGAGCTACAGACTAAGTTAAGCTTCTAGAGTAGCGACGGGACAACTCGGTTTATATTTGATTAGTATGTTCAGTTTAAAACTAAGCTAGCTCACAAGCAGAAATATTCCTATAATATTTTGTAGAACTCACTGAATAAAAGTCAACCATGCATAATATCTAATTCAGTACGAAAGACAACGTTGAACCTTAAGTTAATTAAGATAGCTATTACTAGTACAACAATACAGATGTCTAGACAAGTTCAATAGTTAAATGTTATTGTATGTAAATACGAATATTTCTCTTTATCTGGTTCAATTATTGTTAAAATTTATTTGAAATAAAAAACAACTAATTTTCCCAAATAATTTGATGATACCATAAGACGAACAAATATCTAACATTTTTGTTACTATTTAAATGAAAAATTAGATAATTCCATTCACATTTTAAATAGACTTCAATACAATTAAATAACTTCCAAATTAAATGAAAAACAGGAAATCGTATTGTGAATGCCTAATTTGTATTTTATATTAAATTCAAAAAATGAAATAAACAATCGAATATTTGCAAGAGGATTTTAACATTACTGTAGTGAACAGAATACGGGTGAGGATAAATAAATGCATTTAACACACCTTTACAGAGCATCTCAATAAAATGTGAGAACGATATATCAAATCGTTAATTTGCAAAATGTCCACTAATTGTTTCAAAATGCCTCAGACTTCATTGTTCTTGCATTTTCATACAAATTGCATTCTATTCCCGCTCTGGCTTTCTTGATCTTCCCCCATCTTCTGCTGCCAGACATGACATTTCTAACTCGCGTCATATACTACTTATATCAATATAAGCAGCACACACCACAACACTTATCATAAATGAATTGTGATTTTATAAGATAAAAAACATACTGTTTTATTGTCAATGAATAGTTTCTTATTATTTTCAGTGAACAAACTGAATGATTAACTTTTCAGATTGTGAATGAATGGTTCATTTCACTTCTATAATATATACTTTCATAGATAATAGTTCCATCAAATTAAATGGTCGGTAATTTGAAACGCACATAAACAAACAAACGAACAATAAATATGCATATATATATATATTATCACGGTTAAACTATAGTACTCGAACGAGTTAACTGGAACCAAGAAAACTGCTTTTAATTTCTATCTAGAATTCAACAATGAATAATTTATATCACATGAAAAGCGTAACAGAAATACGCTTGTATTTTAAATTATTAGAAAAAGTTTTTTTTGTCACTATAGAGTAAAAATAGGTATTATTAGACTTATTAAGTGCACACTTTTTTCTACCTGTAGATTGAACATAACACGTAAATGAGCCAGTTTTTTGTTCCAATTTACGTTTTTCATAGTACACTCACGAAGAGATTATGTTAGTACTGGCTCCTTAGATAATAAACTAGGTAATATGTCAGAGATACTAAAACAGATTGAGATCCCTATACATGATTTCTTCATATCGATATGAGAACAACCATTGTCTTTTTAAGCAAAGATGCATGGTGGCTAGCAGTGGAATCCATGACGCGCGTCTCGTCCTATTTGGAACTCGTCAGTTCGATGTGTCCGCATTTCAGAGTTGATGTTCTCTCCGGACATCAAACTCAAATGCCATCTTTTTATAAATTTATAGGCGGTGATAATTTTTCTAAAGACTATTTATGAGAAATGTTGACAAAAAAACCTCGAAGGCGAATGGTTCACTGTGTTCTAGCCTAAGGTCTAAATAGATCATGTAACTACAAAGCTGTAAGTTCTTTTGCTTGATCCCCGACTGCGTTGTAGGTGTGAACCGTTGAGAAATCTTAAATTAGAGCAAAGTGACTATTTGGTATTCCCTAACTACCCACCATTCTTTAGATGTGGTCTTTCAATAATGAAAATAATTTTCAAAGTAAAACAATGTATACAAACCAACCGATTATTTAATCATAACGTCAGTAAATTAATTTTTAACCTTTATAAGTTTATGGTATCGAAAGTGTTTAAAGTTGTGTCTTCTATCAGAAAATCTAAATGATGACTTTTGATCTTGATGATGGGAATAATAATAACAAAACTTAAAGTCATAAAATTGTAATCAGAAAGAGCCTAACTGATTTGCCCAGAGTATTTTAATTCTTTGTAGCGGCTCGTTTAAATTTTCTATTAGTTACGATGCATAAAAGTAAGCGTAATATTAAAATCAAGTTTATCTTGTTTACTGATTAGTTTTTAGTAAAAAAGCTATTAACATAGATTATACTAAGCTACATGAAAGACAAATGTCAGTTGTATTAAACGACTGTTACAAGGCTTATTACAGAAAACCGAGTCAGAAGAATCTGACTGTTACTTTAACCACGTAAGCGAGTGGAAAGTTTCGAAAATCCATCAATGACGGTCTCATTTAATTTTGAAGACCTTCTGTATTTATGAGACCACATATAGTCGTTTTAATCTGACCTATCAGGTGCTGAAATATATTTGAAAGTTTTAAAAGCAACCGATAAACATTCAGCATTCTTGATGCTTTCCCAAACGTTCATCAGTTTGGTTGAATCAAAGTAGAATTATTTAATTACAAGTTTATGAAGGGTTTTAGTCAGATACTGGGATACAATTGGAAGACTAAAGATAACTACTCGTGAATAAAATAGTAAAATAACATCAGGATAGAAATTTGAAAGTCAGTTAAAATTTTTATTCATAGTTGTTTCTATTTCGAAATTCTCAAGAAGTCTTCAAAATAAATTTCACTGACGATTTCCAGGTTAGAGGAATTCGTAAAACTAACTAATTTGTTATCTATTACCAAAAAACCCCTTCATTCTTTAAATTTCTATTGAATAAATACAATTTGTACATTAGGGCAGCTTTTACTAAAATTTGGGTTTTTAACACGATGACAACTTATATGCGAAGGGCGTTTGCAACTTTCTTAATTAACAAGTCTTTTTTTACTATTATGCAATTGACGGAATTTTTGTGGGATTCCGGGTTCACTAATTTACTTTCTCCAAAAATAGATTAATTACTTATATTAGTTTCTGTTATTTTATGCAGTGTTTCCTATTTCAATGAATAACAATTCATGGAAGTTCACTGTGAAAATAAAAAAGGATAAAAATATTAAATTTAAGTTAAAATCCACAGTGTATTTTAAGTGTTTCCAAAAGTATATCCCATTGTCACTTTCAACTGTAAAAGTTGCTAGAAAAATTATCAATCATACTTAATTATGTATCAGTTTAATCAAATGTTTTGAGTACTATCTGAATACTGATTTCCAGACATTTTTCTAGTAACGTTGCTTATATACCTTAGTGATATGAAGATTTTCTGAGCAAAATATATATACTGAATTCGACAAGAACAAATGGTTTCCAATTCATAGTGAGTGTTTTTTTTAATACAAGAATCGACAGTTATTTTGGTTTTATTTTCTCAATTCCAATACAATTACCAATGTTTGTTTGTAAATGAAATCAATGTAGTTGACCGAATAGTTTGCATTTTACAGCACATTGTATAAGAAAATTGCCAATTTACACATTTTATTTAAAATTAAAATGAACTAAAAACACCCAAGAATAAAGGTAAAAGCCAGTTATCTGATTTATCTTAAATCTATAGAATAATAAAGTCAGTTTTTAGTAAATAAATAACGATAATTCAGAACTTTTCACGATCATTATCACTTATATCTTTCATGCAGTTTATTATATGAACATTTAAACTGTTTTTAATTTAATCAAGTGAG
Source organism: Schistosoma margrebowiei (assembly GCA_944470205.2). Classification (NCBI taxonomy): domain Eukaryota; kingdom Metazoa; phylum Platyhelminthes; class Trematoda; order Strigeidida; family Schistosomatidae; genus Schistosoma; species Schistosoma margrebowiei. The sequence continues at coordinate 43,063,553 of OX104028.1, read as the reverse complement.
ATGTTTAACTGTCGTCATCAATCACTTGTGTTTGTTGAAATGATAGATTCATTTATTTAACACTATTACATCTCTCAATGTACAAGTACATATATGAACTGACAAATAATAATCATTTATTTATTATTGAAATTTTCATTTAGGGTATCTTGTACAAAACGTTTTATTATTTAATGTATAGAAAATAGTATCAAAGTTTTGTCTTTATAAAAAAATTTTTAGTAAAAGTATCTTTCAACTAATAACATGGATATACTTGAATAACATTTAAATAATGTAAATAAATCAAAATCATATTATTTTATCAAAAAATGACCACAAATCATTGTTTAAATCATGATGACTTTATTCTGACAGGAATTATTTTAGATTTATTACATAAGAAAATGTAACCATGATTATATTTGAATGATTATTTGTAACGATTTATTAAAACTCCGCCTGTAGCTCTTCTAGAGTTATTGCCGATCCTAAGCCCGAGTAAAGGAGGAGAGTTGGGCATGGAGTTAGCGACACCATTCTGTAGAAAACTAATTCGCTAAAAATACACTAACCAAAATGATTTATTAAAATGTTTTGCTGTGAAAAATAACAATATTGATTTAAGATTTATAAATTTGTTTGTTTTTGAATATTTTCCAATTTTTTTGTTTGTTTGATTTTCTGTTTGATATTGAATGTACTTTGAGTTAAAAACAACTTGAAATTTCTTACATAAATTATTTCACATTATTTCCTGTTTTCGTTTAAAAAAAATCATCTGAATAAATAGAACTAATCAGAATGTCAACGCTTTTATAATCATTATAATAGATATAGTTTAACAGGATTATCTTCTATTAAAGATAATTTTAGTTGAATTTCTATAGAAAAAAATTGGATTTAAGTAAAGTTGAGGGGAAGAATAATAAAAGTTTACTGATACGTAAATCGAAATTCTTATGAGATTCTTCATTCAATAAGTTACTACAGAAACTTTAAGATATTAAGCATGATCCAATAAAATATTTCAATATAGAGTAAGTTATTATAATCAATACTCAACTTGTGATATTGAGCGGTACTTCTGATGTTCACGTTACAATAATACGGTCTCTGATATGAGATATGTAGTTGTTATTTAATCCTGGTGTACAACGTATATATAGCATTGGATATTAACTTACTTACTTACGCCTGTTACTCCTCGTGGAGCAACATACGCCGTTGACAAGCATTCTCCATCAAACTCTGTCGTAGACAATCCTTTCCAGTTGTTATTCATCCTTTAGATGTCTGCTTCTGATTCTCGACCCAATGTCTTCCTTGGTTTTACTCTTTTCTTTTTTCGTCTTTCAGGATTTCTAGTTAGTGCGTGACTCATGATTAAGTTTGATGATTTCCTCAATGCATTTTCCATCGATTTCCAGTTAGAAGCTGGTTTATTGTCTCCCACAGTACTCTGTATTAGGATTAACACAAATATCAAAATGAGCTGCGTATTGAGAAAACGAGCCCGAGAAGCCCTAATAATTTGTATAATAGAAACTCTGTTGTTACCCCTACATTAAGCCCAGTAACTTCTTTTGCAACCGATACTGTGAGGATCAAACTTACGCCATATATGCCTTTGGATGACTGGGTATCTAATTTACTAATGAGTTGCACATCAAGATCCATTAGTATTGATAATATAAACTGAATTAGACAGTATACATATGTATATGCATATGAGTTCTAAGCTGGAGTCATTCGCATGTTCTCCATCAAAGCAAAAATAAAGACTTCATCACCACTTAGGCTATTATTGTCAAGGGACGTGGGTACTGCTGATCATGAACAGTTCATTAAAGTAGCATCTCTTATCGATTTCGTTGTTAGCAGAGTTACCAAGCGAATAATCTCTAAGAATAACGTGATTATCTATAATATACCTGATGAAATTCCGCCTAAATAAGTGCGGTATCCGTTACTGAAAGTCACAATCCTTCGGGATAGCCCATGTCAATGTATTCGCCCAAAAGCATCATAAGTTCTCGTTCACTATGTTGCTTGGATTTGATTCACATTTAGAAGCCGAACATATTAAGGAATATAAATAGGAATGCCCGTATAGTCCTCGATAAAGCCACCATCAAAGGCTTACGCAAAAGCGTATAAGCTATAATATATATCTTGTGCCTCATGATTTCATATCTCCCAATGTGATATTAGAAGAGTATTCTCAAAAGCCTAGTCCTAACGTGGAAGCTTTTTGAAGCGCTGTTAAGAATAAAAAGTCGAAACTATATGAGAAGGAATTATTTGCTGAAATATCTGGTTCCAAAACGACTACCAAAAATACTATCGAGGCTCAGCTAAACAAAAACACAGTTCCCAAAACCAGGTTTGTCCCTTTTAATCATAGAGATGATTATATGTGTATAAAGACAAGAATTGATCGATCCACCACTTCATCATCTCGGCTAGGTCTACAAACAATAGATGACTTATCAAAAGCTGACCTTCTAAACCAACGAAATATACTTACTTACTTACTTACAGGAGGAGTTAACGAAATATACTTTGCTTAAAAGATTCACAAAAAGCCTACCACAACCTTCATGTAACCAAACCTAGTTTTAGATAAATTGCAAAGAGCAGGTGTAGAAATTCTTATATACTGAATCTTTAGGATGTAACTTTTCTCATCACTTTCTTGATGGACAAGATGAACTACTAGGTTATCTCTAGAATAATGGAAAAAAATTGTTCGTGATGGACGTCCCAACTACTTACTTACTAATACGCTTATGACCGATTCCCAACATGGCTTTTTTTAAGACGAAATTTTGTATGACCTTCCACTTAGGATTCTTTAATTTGGTGTGTATTCAATTTAGCCTAATACGCTTGGTCTTAATTCTTTAACTCAATATGCAGAAACTCCCGGGTACAACATCCGTACCTGTTTGTCATTGATGAAACAATTTCAGTCTAACTCTCTTTATATGAACTACATTACCAGGAAGTTTTTAAAACTCTGGAATAATGTACTACAATCTGTCCGTGAGATAAAATCGCTCCCATACTTTGTTCTCTGCATCAATGCTTACTTCTCCTCTGAAAATGCTTCAAATGTTCTCAAACCTGTAAGTGCATCTTATTCCACAAGTGGGATGTTGAGTCGTCTGCATTACTGGATCCACCAAGTAAACCTTCTTACATGTTGTTACTTCACACTAACACTGTATCTGGTAACCTGGCATAAGTTTAATAACATCTAACGCGGACAGTATATCATAAAGTAACCCGACACATGTATTATCGTAGACCTGACCGACCCATTTTAGTAATTATTACTTTTGTTGTTCAGTGCTCTCTATTTTTGTTTAATTTTCACTAGTTATAGAAGACTATGATCAATCCGTTGTGAGACTGGAAATGACCTTAAATAGATCGTTCATGGATCAACAGCATGTCCAATTAAAAAGAATTAAATGTTCCCAGCTGATGCCTTTCATTAGTATACTATCTATGACAAATGTACTAACTAAACAACTTTTGCACTAGAACACTTCAAACAATCCCATGACACATATTTGTTCTCTACATTTAATATTACTATCTATGCCAAACTAATCATACCTGTAAACTGGTATGAATTCTGTAACTGTTATTTTCAAAATATGTATTATTATCAGAAGGGGTTTGTGGAGATTTTTTATTTATTTATTATTTGAAAGATAAATAAGGTAGCACTTAGTTAAATAACCCCATCAATGCAAAAGTTTCTTAACATCTTATGAAATAGATAAATCTGAAAGTTACAATGAGTAAACTTTGTATCATTCATTGTGTATTATTTTCAAGGAATAAACTTTAAAGCACAACGACAAAATTTGGAAAAAAAAGTGTAGCAATCACAGTGAACATTTAATATTGTAAATTCAAAGAATTAATGTTTCATAGAGATTTTGAAAACGTTGATATATAACAATGTACCTACAATGTAAATATAAGTATCTTAATGACTAAATGTCAGATCATGACTAGGTGAATGCTCAATGAAAAATGTTTCAATGACCCAATCAAAATCCTTCATATAATTTTTAGGAAAATGGTTAACATTCAAAAGAAATAAGTTTTGTATAATTTAAAATGTTAGTATGAACCACATCAAATTGTATATTGAACAAATCATTAAACAAGATATTCAACATTAACCTTATTTTATTTATCAAATCAAACTTATGATAAAATATAATATTTACTAAACAAATAAATCAATATACAACTGTCTATTTTCTTTTTTATTCTTGTTTGTCTTATTCTTGTTGTTGTTGTTGTTGTTGAATATAAACAATTTTTAATTTTGTTTTGTTTTTCTTTAATGAACACACATTATTCTAATCATAATTTCTACCTTCTTTAAAAAAAATTATTAAACTGTAGAATCACATTTAAACTTTTAAATTATTTAAGGTCATTTCATCAAATAATAATTTCTATTTATTTATTTATTTTAAACAAAAAAATAAAGATAAACAAAAGATTCTGTATGTTGAATTGAACAATATTTTTGTGTAATTAGTCAACATTGGATATGGATAAGGATTTTTCAGTTAAGAAAAGACATGTACATTTAATGAATAAATAAATAAATAAATATTTAAATTTTTATCTTAATGTTATTTAAACAGTTGTGATCATGAGTCAATTGAAACTAGACCACAATGGAAAACCTGGAAGCAATTGACTTATGATCTCAACTGTTTAAATTACTACAATCTCCACAAAATTCTTTCTGATATTAATCAATATGTGCTCACTAGTGACTGGCTTCAAGATATATATCCTGGAGTTCTAGTGAGAAGCAATGACCAGTGGAGTTCAACCGTGTCTGTTGTGAGATAGTAACTCACTGATGACAATGGTGGATGTGTCGCTCAATTTCGTGGATTAGTTAAAGTTAGACATTAACACCGTTGGATGTCGGCCCAGTGGTCTAGTTGGTTAAGGGCCTGGCGCGAAACTGATAGGTGCTGGGTTCGAATGTCGCGAGGCGGGGTCGTGGATGCGCACTGCAGAAGGACGAAACGGCCGTCCAGTGCTTCCAGGTTTTCCATGGTGGTTTAGCTTCAAATGACTCATGATTTCAACTGTTTAAATTACTAAAAATCCCCTTCTGATATTAATGTTATGTTACTATTAGATTCACACTTAATTATCTTTGAATTAAAGTTTTATAATGAATATTTTGAATGATTTTTTAGTGGCATTACTTCCTTTAATCAATCATCTTTTGTAATTGTTATTATATAGATCTCAACAATGTTTGATATTAGAAGGCAATAAGTAGAGACAATTACAGTTTACTAGAGAATAGCATGGATAATAAAGCTATAAGCACATCAAGTGCATTTGAAGCAGAAAAGTGATTATATGTGTGCGAGCGAATACAAAGGCAAATTTATAGTCAAACTGAATAAGGGCACAGTAAGGCAAAGTAAAGACTGATAATAGGATTTGAGTAGATATATATACACGAAGGAGAGAACGAATCATCGAGTGATTTTTTAAGCGATCAGCATTTTAGCTACAATCTGTCAGGTTATCTAGTGATCATAACAGTACAAAGAAATAGACTGATTGTTACTAATCGAATAACATTATTTGTTAAGTAAGTTAATAAAGGGGATTAAGCATAATTAACCATAATCGAAATTGATTGTAGGATAGTTGCTATCATATCTTTCCTACACCTCCTAATAACTCCCTTATCTCCACGACTAACTCTTCCCACGTCCCTTTATCACCTGAGTTGCTATATGACATTGTGAAATAAGCTCAAGGTTAAAAATCATTCATATTTTGATGAAAGATAGAGTCTTTTTGTAACATTCATTTTATTCTTTGGCTAAACAACCGCTAGATATTTTTTAAGATAATGGATAATATTCGTAACCTAGGATAAGGATATTACTTTTGCTTGCTCTGGAGTGGATAGTTTAGTTGTGGAGCCTTTTCGTTATTCTCAACAATATCATAGCCTTATATTATAATTTCTCCACAACTTACTAACAGCTTCCTATGTTGGCCGGAAATTCAAATAATTGCTGACCATAACTCTCTCGTCATTGTTTGTATTTGTTTTGATTGTCTTCTTTCAAGGTTCGATTTCTGAAACTGCAATTGTTAACTTATTTTCCGACTGTTATTTAATACGCTTTATTATCGTAAATAAATATTTTCTAAACAAATATGTTTAATCGATAACTGATTCAGTTTTCTGTAATCAGTTCGTGTGAATTATATGAACTATTTCTTTGAACAAATTATCACATAAGTTACCTCCATTATCTCAGTGTTTTATGAAATTAAGTACTCCATCATGATCCTTTTGAGCCTTGTTTTTTTTTTTTACAGAAACTAACTGTTTAGTGTACTGCTGGTCTAAAAGTGATCTAAGTATATTTTAATCTATAATGAAATTATCCTTCATATTTTAAAAGAAAGACAGTATTCATGATAAATAGAAATATGGTAACATAAAGTTATTACAGTTTGTCCACATGAAATTTTTATGTCTTTGTACTACTTAGTAAAATAATCACTTATTATGGATTTCGTTCTATAGTTGACTGGCTTTATGATAGATAATGTTTTGGTTGTTATCTTATCTGTTTTTCATGATGAAAGATATAAATTAAAAAATATGGTAATAAAAAATCAATCGCTCACGTATTTGACTCGTAGAGATGAATAACGAGACTTGTATGGATCGAGAATATGATATACAACTGATATTCCACAGGTTCTTCAATTGTTCACTGAAATGCCTAACATAAGCAAGTAGTTGTTAAATATCTAATACGGTTAATGATTTATTGTAAAGCCTATAGTTAATTACACCGTGGAATTTATCAATAAAGTCGTTTAGCAGAGTAGATATCAAATTAAGTAAACTACATTTTAACTTATTAGTATTCTAAAATGCATAACAATTTCTCCCTGAAATGTGATTCAAATTAGTTCTCTCATACGAATAGCGAGTAAACGCTATTTACAGACTTACAGCGTACATATAAAACTGGTATTCTTATTATTGAAATATAAAAAAAACTTTGAGAAAGTTTAGAATCTAGCAATTCATTCTCAAATAATAATCCATCAAGATTAACAAAAAGGTCTTCAATAACTACTTTATTGAATCGATTAAATGAACAAGGTTAAGTTATGGACTAATTTACTACTCAAATATCTACTTATAATTCTATCATAATAAAAATGTGTTACAGAATAACTTAATTGGTATTCACAATCATATAAAGTTAATTGATGTTTATTGATAAATAAGAAATATTAATTATTTTTATTCCTTTACAAATGCAAGTTTTGACTTGAGATTTGATATGTAGTACAAGTTAACTAGTTGATATATCATTTTCATGTGTTGTTTTTAATGTAACTATATGGAAAGAAGTAAAAGAAGTGTCTCAGTCACGGAGGACAAGCTTTATCACGTTTGTACCAAGAAATATTTAACATTTGAAGAAAACATAGAACAAAACTACTTATACTGAAATAAAGTAGCTAAACATTGTCGTAAACAAATAACTGCTCACACCTCAAACATCACAGGATTTTCACTATGAATATTTTATATCACCTAAAATCATATTGAATTCGATTAAATGAAAATCAATAGTTATTGAGCTAGATAAAAGTGGAAACTGATAATTCATTTCAAATGGTGATTTGGGATTAATATATCTTTTTGCATAATACTATTGTTTCGACTTAACAATTCATTTTACTGAACTAATGATCTTTTTCATTAAAAGCATGAATCGATCTAAATAGGATCACCCCCACTGGAAACCGGGAAGCACTGAACGTTCATTACGTCCTAGTATGGAACTCCTTAACGATATCTATCCATACTTGGGCGTAACATCCCTCCAACACTTCCAGGTTTTTAGTGATGGCCTAACTTAGATTGTTTCATAATTTCAATGAAATTCAACAATCCCCATAATTCCATACTGATCATAATTTCTTTATTTACGTTTTTTCTTATTTAGCACTTAGGTATAACTTATGCAGGAAAACTGATCATTAAATCCTATGAACTTAAAATATTCAAACTATGTATACAGTTACAAGACTGAAATTATTGGGCGTCGCATACTGGGATTCTATAGATTTTATAACACTCACAGTACATTTCTAGAGAATTTTGTCTGTCATGCCTCGAAACACTTTTCTCAGTTTCGTTAACTGTAACCTTTGAGTCGAAAAACAGATTAACGTAAATATTTTTAGCTATTTTAATACTGTGAATATTAAATAAGTGATAACTTCCCGTTGAAAAACGTTTTCTCAACAAAAGTAACTGATGATACTATTGTGAAATTTTCACGAAAGTAAACTAGATAAAATGAAGAAATAGCTAGTTTGACAGTATGACGTCATACGGTCAACTACTAATTATCACATAAATGTAGCTACAGTCTAGATTTCTATCTTCGTTTAAATAGAAAAAAGAATACTCTGATATGGTTAGTAAACCAATTCACACAGTATAAGAATGGATTTTATTTATTTATTTATTTATTATTATTAGCTTTATTCAATATTATATTTTTGGTACAATATAGAATTCTCAGCGTAAAGTATTTGAACAAGCTTCCGTTTCTTTCTTCTTGGTCGGTCCTGGCGATCAATATCGAGTGATCGCCAGTTAGATGTTAGCAGTTCAGTAAATGAATATCCGAATAATGTGCATTCTTTTCGCTGTATATTGCCAGCAACCACATTGTCTCTTATTGAGTTTTTTGTAACTTTGACAACGAAAGGTTGTACACTTTTCAGAAACGCAGCAGAATAGGTTATGCGATTAATAAACATAATGATATGGTAAAACAAACAAAAATAGATAACTTGTTGAAATATCTAGATGGCAGGAACAGGTAGCCCAGATGCTCAAGCAGGCCGCCTTTTATAGGTAGAATACACTATAGAATTCCAAAAACCTTATTTATCTGATTTCTAACATATATCTCACTGTTTTGAGGGCTATCCTGTATAACCTTAGGTTTTCATGTGCGTATGAAAGTATAATGTTGTTAGTTGCTGATGTGAAGTATGTCTATCTTCTATTGCAAAAAGTAAGTGGAAGTCTCATTTTTAGCAATAAAGAGCACAAAAAAGTTTAGAACATTTTTAAGTAACCAGTTGGATTTCCTTTTACACCCAATGAATTTAAATGACTTTCAGTTAAGGAATCATTTTCGTTTCTCACCATACCAAGCTTGTTCAAGTAGCAAATGGATAGTCTGATTGTAGCGGGATCTTTTCTAATTATTCCCATTTCCCCATCGAGTCTTTCAAATAATTTTTATAGAATAAATAAAACGTAGACTTAATTTCAAACAAGGAAAATGTTTTCATTTTAATTTGTGATCGGTTTTGTCTATTAACCAAGTAGTAGAAATCATTCAAAAATATGACCGAATATTGACACAAAAGGTGAAATTCAATCACAAGTAAGAATATGTTTTCAAACGTTTCAATTAGTTAATCATTGGTTCTTTGGAATTACTAGACTTATTTTTTACAAATTCCTTCCAACGTTTCTGTAAGGGAATACCTGAAAACATCAAGAACACAAAGAATTGTTTCAACAAAGCCAACTAAAAAATAACAAATCAAACTATTACTTTCGTTACACACTGTAAAAACAATAGGATATTAAAATTGATTCGAAATAATGGAGGAAGATTCATATTTACCATTGATTGATCACTGGGTGGTGATCAGTTGTCTCAAGATTACAGGTACACCTTGCTGACAAGTGCCAAGTAGCACGAAACGTAGGTCGAGGGTTCCCTGTTGACTACCTCCAACAACCATTTTAGGAAGATTCATAGCTTAGATCTTATATTCTTTAGGTTGAATGAATGAAATATGCAACTTTTATTATCATCTTTTGAATTATTTCATTAAAACTTACAAGAAATCAACACATTAAGAATTTTTATCTTGCTAATATACACATGGATAGTTTCTAACATTCTTTATTATGTAAGATTAATTGTAGCTGAGTACATTTTTAAAAAAATAATTCACTTTGTTTTTTCATCATTAAAACTGAAGAATAATATCTACCCCATATAACCTATATATTTCGAAAGTTTATTTTCCGCGTATTCAATGACCTGATTTACTATCTAATTCAATAATAATGTAAACCTTTTTTTCATTTTAGCTCATTTTGTTTGTTTATTTTAGTTTATACTAGATTATGTGAGTTTGTGAATTCGTTATTTCGTATCTACCTTTATTCATGTTTTCTTATAATTTGTTGTGTAATAAATTACATTAATTTCAAATATTTTGATTATAATATGGAATGTAATGAAAAAAAGATGATGTTGTGGTGGTCGGTATTCTATATTAATCCTTAAACTTCGTATACTGTTCGTCTTGATAACCGTCAGAAGGCGAATACGAAGTGCTGATTACATTTATCATAGGACCACACACGAATATCCAATTTACAGGTACGTTAAGCAAGCATGAAAGAGTAGTACCGAAAAGCTAGCAGGCAAGTGAGCGAGTCACCGAATACGAGTATGAGCAAGCGAGTACAATGAACATGAATAAAATGTACATAATATATATATAGTGAAATGAATGGATCATCGAATTAACTAAGCGACAAATAGTAAGGTTAGCAGATTGAACATATATGTAGGCAGTAAGCAATGCTCAGGCATACATACTCATACAAGTGTAACAATAATAAAGGTACAATGATATAGATAAGCTGTTATTGTACGAATGACAATGTCCATTAAATAAGTAAACAAAAGGGCTTGACCGAATTAAATGTGAACAAACTCAATCTCACGTAAGCTACTATAATATACTTATATGATGTGGATATTCTGATATCATTTACTAACTTGTTGAATAAAGTAATTGACTGTTTTCTTTAAGCTTCTTCGTCTGACTTATATTGAACAAGATGGGAAGGAATCTTATTAATGAACGTTGAGTGAATTTATAGAATTCGATTATTTCTAAAAGATCATTAAGTACTGATCTTTTAAGCAAAAATACTTTCTTGGAAGTTTAAAACAATTTCTATGTAACTCATTAGAACTTTCATAGTGATATTAAAAAAATGTATTGTCCTTGTTTCGACATCGGATATTTAATTAGAGGCAAGACTATAATTTATGGACGGCGCCAATTCCAGTACCTAATGCTCATGTACTATCGGTTCACGGCGGATTTTAGAGGAAATGTGATAATTGAGCGACTGCGACAAATGGGACTACTAAAAAGTTCATTTTTTAGTGATTGCGGTAATCACATCACTTGTGGACCTTGTGCAGACTACCATGATGATGTTGGCTTTCGATGTAATGTGTTGGAGGAAGAAGTCTATTAGAATATGGTTTTTTCTCTCGATCCAGATTGAGACCAAGGCAAGTTATATAAATTGTTGCGAACCGTATGATAAAAGCACCAGTAACACTGACTGCAACCGGGCACTACAATATATACGGATGATTGGAGAACGTATAGATGCCTTCATATACTTGGCTGTATGCATCGTGTCGTTATCCACAAGTGGCATTTTGGCGATCTAACAACCCGAGTGCACACAAACAATATTGAAGTTATGTGGTTGAGGCTGAAAGTGTTTTTGCGACCTTATCATGAATCCAGAAACTGACTATTATGGAGCTATATGGATGATTTCCTCTAGAGTATGCATTACGATTTTAGAAACTCTGAACCTCTTTACAACCTTGACAAGTTTTTGAACCACATAAAAAAGTGTATGCACTTTAATTCTTTGGTTTTGTATAATATATTTTTACTCCATACTAGCTGTTCTCTGATTAGTCAATATTTCTCAAGATCACATAAGAATCATTCAAAGGTCGTCCATAAAATATAATCTCGCTCTGCTGATTTTATTTAAGATACAATCTTTCGAAATACTTTATCTTAAAAGTATTTCACATAAGTTAGTATCATTTAACAATAACAAAATATATTGTAACAATTTGTAATAAGTCAGTTAGTAGAACAAAAGAGGATACATTTTTAGAAAATAAAAAAAAACTATTATACCTATAAACGTTGTGTTACACAATTTTGTCATTAAAGAAGTGTAAATGACAAGATGAAGGTTAGATTTTTCTTGTACAGGACTTCAAATAAAATATACTAATGAGTATTATGTTGAGGGTCCAACCATGTCTATTGATCAACTTAAATTGTGAAATGTATCAACCTGATTAAATTAAACAAAAAAATGTATTTCTTTTACAATGGAGAATATAGTTGATTTAGTCAAAACATCTAAAGGTGTAAAGTATCTTGAGAAGTCTTGTTTTATTTTCTAAGATTAAACTAAAAACGCTTGAACAGTGAATAACTTGCAGTGTCATATATCCAATTTATATTATGAAATACCACCAGGTAATAAGATAATCAATACTGCTGAACTTATTCAAAACAATTTCGCCTAATGCAATTTAAAAAGCTTTTCATCCATCCCCTACAGATAAATTTTTCAATTAAGTGTAGACTATCTTTATTATGATTCCATAGATCTTTTTGATAATTATGTATATATATCTCTAAACATTCTTTTTTTGAGATTAAAATGTTTCATAAAAAGCCTAAGGGAAGAATATACCAATTTGTGTTCATGTTATTGTTTTTTTTACCAACTTATCAAGTTGTCTCATCTTAAAATCTCTTTACAGAATTAGATATAAAAGGTCTGTAATTTCCCGCTGCCTATAATCAAGATTATATTTTATCACTATCTGTAGGCACATATTCACTCCGGCGCGGGTTGCCTCAATAAATTCTTTTTTGTCAAAAGCTTGGGTATATCCTAGTGTTAATGTTGATCACGAGATTTGAACTAAATACATGTAACTTCGAACACCAGCTCATTATAGACTGTGATAATGGATCTCGATAGCCATTAAATTGCTTAGTGAACTTGAAGGTATCATTAAACATTCACAATTTTCTGTTGTTGGTATTCAGAACTCCAGTTGATCAAGTAGAACTAGACATACGTTCTGAATCTCAATGCAAACCATCATACAAATTTTCCATTCAGCTTTTTGATTTAGTTTTAACAATAAGCACGTTATTTTTTAGCTAGCTCGCTGCAAATAGACTAGGGTTTTGACTACATTGTTAACAAAACTATTTAAAAGTTGTAGCACACAATATACAGAATGTTTACATTTAAAATGCTTCATTTAAGGTATATGTTTTTATAAAGTTTCCAATTATTTGAATTGTAGTACGAAATAAGAGTCCCAGAAATAATGCAATTGAATTAAGAAGTAAGACATAAGCAAAAACGAATGTATTGTATTTAGAATTCGAAATCAAGCATTCAACAAGTACCAAAGTATCATTAGTTCGTTCAAGCACCACAGTTTTTTTAAATCACAAAACGATTTCTATTTGAACTAAAACTGAAATTCTTTGAATTTACTGAAATGACCACAAAATTACTTAGCGTGATAAAAAACAATTAACTTACTGTTAGCTAGTCTTAAAATGACTTCGTCAAAGTTCAAATTAAATAACCCAGCTTATCGAGGCGACCACAAAAGTAGAGAGATAGTAGATGACTAATAGTAATAAATGGGGCTATATTACTATTCATTAAATTTGAAAATTTGATTTATTAGATTCCTATTAGTTGCTTTATCTAAATGTCCTAAACTCTATTTCCTATAGGATTATTAGTACATATTAAACTATGACGAAATAGTTGTCCGGTCTTTTAATGTTTTTATTAATTCTATCAATATCGTCAGTTTATAATGAAAATTGCTTTCGAAATATACACGGAAAAATTTAGAAAATCACCACATCTAGCATCACCCTAAAAAAAGAAACAATCTGAGAGAATTAAGTCAGCATTTAAGAAAGTGTTTAACTTTCAAGAAGATTAACGGCAACTTATTAAGAACTTAAAACTTAAAATGATAATGATACCAAATTTTCGCTTAAAATTTGTGAAGTAAAAAAAACTATGATTAAAAGATCAAATAAATGTTTATCTAAGGTAAATCGTTTTTTAAATAGTTTGAGGTATACTCAATTACAAGTGCTTGATACCTTTATCTGGTAAAATATGAGATTGTTGTACTAAAAAAGTACTATCCGAAACTTTAGATTCTATTCCTTGTTTTATTTTAAGGGTAATTAACCTATGAGAAGATCTCGATTATACCTACACTTTTCAATACACCTTGGTTAAATGAATTAAAAGTCTAGTAATATATCTACTCATTTTGTGCTCTTTTATATATAACTGCTAATGTTTAAATACGCATTAGTTTTGTATGTGTAGAAGTATGTCAAAATAATTTTTGTTAATTTGACTTAAATTAGTACTCGTTTCTATGTGGAAGTATGTAGATTGTAAAATAAAATTAACTAATATTCCACCACCATAGTTTTCATTTGATGGGAAAAACTGTGTGAAGGGATATTTAATGTTGACTACACTTGGACAGATAATGAGAATTTGTAGACGTCAATTAATTGATAGCGAAATGAACCTGCATCACTGTTGACTTGACAACTGGTAATTTTATAGTGATAGTCAGATGTTAAAATTTTTTATCCTTTTCTAAACAGGATCATTAAAGATGTCTTTTTCTAGAATTAGTTTCAACTAATCTGAAAACTTCCTGTTTACATTTTGTACTATTATTTACATAGTACCTTATTCCAAAGGCACTTATACTATACACTTTCTTGCGTCTATATTAAATAGTTTTCATGGAGAAATAATTTTCACTTGAAAATCCTTATAATTTATTGTTATCGATGAAGTGTACCTGAGATAGTGCATAAAATTAAATTTATGATTTCATGACAAGCAATAAACTTTGCATGCGATTAGTCAAAATCTAATATCAGAAGTGTTTTTGTGGAGATTGTAGTAATTTCAATAGTTGATATAATGAGTCAATTGAAGCTAAACCACCATGGAAAACCTGGAAGCACTGGATGGTCGTTTCGTCCTATTGTGGAACTCCTCGGCAGTACGCATCCACGACCCCGCCTCGTGGGATTCGAACCCAGGACCTACCAGTTCGGCGAACGAGCGCTTAACCGCTAGATCAGTGAGCCAACATCCTATGGTGTTAATGTCTAACTTCAACTAATCCACGAAATTGAGCGACACATCCACCAACTATCAAAATCTAATAATCTGAATTTCTAACTTCAATTATTTTGTGATTTAGCTCAGATAACATACAAATTAATATGAAGAAAGGTATCTGATGATTTCTAATCACCAAAGATTTTACAAATGATAATGAAACCATTAGACTAAATAAGTTTACATCATTTGCAAACGTAACTTCATTTAAATCAAACAATATAGATAATAAACGAAAGTTGATTCACAAAAGAATCCTTTTAATTATAAGAATTAAAATGATGTAATGGAATAATCAACTTTATATTTATGATGTAAAAAAACTTTAGTAGTGATAAATGTCAAGATGATATTAGTCAGAAAATGATTTTTCATAAATTGAAATTTCAACCTCATTTATTTATGTCAATTTTTACCATCCAATAATAATAATAATCCATCTTCATTTAGAATTTCCTATTGAAATATCACTGTCAGAATTTGACCTGATAAACTGGATATCAAATTTTTTTTTGGGGGGGGGTTGATTGATTATACATCGAAATTTGTGTATCGATGTTTACTTTTAATTGGATGCACATCATTAAACATATCCAAATCTTTTATTAGATTAAATAAACACATTAACTTCTTGAAATAATAGTATTAAAAATAAAAATACAAACTTGTGTTAGTATCAGAAGGGGTTTTGTGGAGATTGTAGTAATTTCAATAGTTGAGATAGTTGAGACCACGAGTGGCGGGGTCGTGGATGCTAACTACTGAGAAATCCCACAGTAGGACGAAACAGCCGTTCAGTGCTTCCAGGTTTTCCATAGTGGTCTAGCTTCAATTGATTCATGATATCAACTATTGAAACAAACTTGTATTATTTGGCATAACAGGACTATAGTTTGTTATTATTTTTTACAAATTTATACCTTATAATAACTCTCTAGGTAATTAGAGCAATTTAAATAGAATGTAAAATGCAATATACTCAGAAGTGAAACAAATTTTGTTTTGTCTTTGGATTAGTGATTGGTTAGTAAAAAATGTTGAAAGTTATAAGTTTCATTTTAAATGTTTACTTAAACATAATGAGAATGTTTTTTTGTCATAAATTGAGATTATCATTTAAACAGTTCCCTGTAAATATATTTCGCTTTCGAATTGATCGATTATGTCTAATTTTCCCTTTCAAAAAATCAATAGGATCTTCCTTCAATGATATTTTGATATGATATTTCTCTTTCCAGTCTGATGGTGCTTGGTCTGCTTTCTTTCTGAAAAGAATATGCAATATGTTAGCGATAACCTCTAATCTAACTTCAGTGGAACTTTTTAAGGTAACGTGTATTGCCAGAGAACATGATTCCTTAGAAATCGACAGAGAATACTCATTCCATAGCTTATAATTCAAGTCTATAAAGAAACACAATTCCAAGTGGTTGAATCTTCATATTCACAACGTATTCTGTTCATTGACAACTTTTCAAAGAAAATTCTTGGTGTATGATGCTATTAGAAAAATACATAAATTGGTGATTTGTCGAAATATAAGCTATCATTAAAAAGCAGTCTTGATTGAGTATGAGGCAGCCATCAAAATACTTGTCTACTTATTTACTCTTTCTACTCCTCGTGAAGCATAAGCTGACACCCGGAAATCTCCAAAGTACTCTGCCCTGGGATCTTCCCTGTTGTTAGCAATTACTGTCCATTCTTTTGATGTCTGCTTCCAACCTGCGGAATAATTTCGTTTCATTGCTATGTTTTGGGGTTAATAAATCTCCACTTATACCAGTTTTTGTGTTCTTATCTTCGCATCGTGAGAATCGCAGAGGTCACTCGTTTCGAGTATAAGTGATAAGGGTTTCCGACACAACAATCAGCCACGACCAGATATAATAAGTAGCATTCAACTGACAAGTTATGACAACTGGCGATGGAGATTTCGGAAAAAATTGATAAGTTATGACACCTCTCTTCTTTCCTTTTAGCATTGATGAATCCAAGTTACGGCTTGCTATGTAATGAAGTCTGATGATTTCCGCAATGTGTTTCCTATCCACCTATAGGGTTTTTCCTAATTTCTTCCTCAATCGACAACTGGTTTGTTCCCCACTACCGTAACTTATTGTTGCTGGTATCTGGCCATCAGTCGTCAGAAAAACTGCTTTTTAGCAGTTCTGTAGCTGACATCAGTTCGTGACGAAATTGGTGATAAAACACCAATCAGTTGCTACCTTCGAACAAACTTGTAAATATCTGGTTATCAACTAATATATTATTTCAAATAATTCATTAAGTTTACTCCTACGTAATGTAATTTAAGTTATTCTGCAGGAAAACCGGAACTTCAGTTCTGGGCTGTTTATCATTAATTATCAGATAGTTTAAAATGGATAACTGCTAAATGATCAATTATTATAAACCTATCAGTTGTACCAAATACTAATTACTATCAGAATAACTCAGTGGTATAGTCTCTGAATATGACTAGGAATGATATGAATTTGAATTAGTCTGAAGGATTTACCTAACGTTAAATAGAATACACCACTAGTCGGATATATTGGTGGACATGTAATGACGTAATTAATAGACTACAACTGACTCTTATACATAGATGGTACGACATTAATTAATATCGAAATATCGAAATATTTCGTAAATTTAAACAGTAAAGCACAAAGGTCGAACTGATTTAATATTGATAGTCTTTACTTCAGGTTAAGTAGTCTTCTGATATGTATAGATGATAGGGCAAGACCGGAATTTTAAATAATTGCGGATTCCAAAAGCATCGTTATTACTTCCACAGGTAAAAAAATTCAAGGGAGAATGTGGTTTAATTAGTAATATAGTAAGATGTTATTTGTTACGTAATTTGTGTTGGTAACTTTATATTGTTCCAGTAATGGTGTATATAATCAGGAAATTTCCTATTACAAGAGAATAAGTGTTTATGACAAATATAAACCTTATCGAAGTGCAGAAACCGTCATAAAAAGTGAGTGATGGAAAATGACTCATCATGAGAAAAAAATTATTATTATTATTAAACCATTTTTGGGTATAGAATTTGAAGTTGCTTTAAAATGCAAATATTTCTGAATTAAACTCTTAAATTTTAGGGGTTATTTTTATGAAATCTGTCAGATTTTAGTAAACAATGTCATCGTAACCTTAGTTCTGATAAAATTATGTCAAACAAATTAGAATTATGTTTATTTCTTGATAAGATACACAGTTATTATTTTAAATAAGGATTCATTAGGATTTGTTTTATTTAAAATAACTTATTCGTTTCACTTATTTACGTCTATTACTCCCAATGCAGCATACGCCACCGACCAGCATTCTTCAACCCACTCTGTCCTAGGCCTTCCGTTCTAGTTCTACCCAATTTTTGTTCATCCTTCTCATGCCTGTCTTCATTTCTCAGCATAATGTGTTCTTCGTTCTTACTTTTTTTTCTTTGATCTTGAGGATTCCATGTGAGGGCTTGTCTTGTGACGCAGTTGGGTGCTTTCATGAATATTTGTTCGATCCACTTCCAGCTCTTCTTCCTGATCTTGTCCTCCAATGGAATCTAGTTTGTTCTCTCCCACGGTAGGTTGTTGATAATAGTGTCTGGTCAACGAATCCGAAGTATTTTGCATAGACAGATGTTAATAAACACTTGTATCTTCTGAACGATGGCTTTCTTATCTCTACAGTTTTCCACCCCATACAGCAGAACTGTCTTGACATTTGTATTGAAAATTCTGACCTTGGTGTTGATTGACAGTTGCTTTGAGTTCCAGATGTTCCTCAGTTGTAAATATGCTGCTCTTGCTTTGCCGATCCGCGCCTTCACATTTGCATCAGATCCACCATGTTCATTAATGATGCTGCCCAAATATGTAAAGGTTTTTACATCTTCCAAATCTTCTCCGTCAATTGTGATTGGATTGGTGCATGCTGTGTTGTATCGGAGAATCTTGCTTTTCCCTTTGTGTATATTGAGACTTACTGCTGCTGAGACTGCTGCTACACTGGTCGTCTTCTCGTGCATTTGTTGTTGCGTTTGCGATAGAAGGACCAGATCATTTGCGAAGTCTAGATCGTCTAACTGAATCCGGTGCTTCCCTTCAGATGTTGATGTCTTCATGATCCAGTCGATCATCAGGAGAAAGAGAAAGGGTGAGAGTAAGCAACATTCTTAGTTTTACTTGTTGAATAAATATTATCAGATTGTTTCAGATTTTGAACAAATAATGAGTAATTCATGAGAAATAATTATCCGAACGGGACATATTATTCTTTCATTTAAACACACCCCATACGTTAAACTATAAATGTTTATATAGTTGAATAATCAGTATACCAACTTTTGAATAGACAATGACCATGTAAGTGTCGATTGACTTATAACCCAATTTTTAGTATGAATTTCATTCATTTAATAAAGAAACTTGATGATGATAAAAATATTCTACTGAACAAAATATTAGCAAAAAACATTATCGCACATTTTATTCTATGATGCATAAAATTTTTATTCTAATCAAATTCTCTTAGACAATTTTATGAAAGTAAGAAGAAAAAAAACCCACAAAGCAAACTCATCTCAAAATTCATTTCTTCTTTTATTTTAAAAAAAATATTTCTCCGTTGATTAATGAAACTAAATGAAACAATTATGGTTACATAATTAGGTATTTGAACAAAGAAAAACAACTTGGTTACACAATAATAAAAAGTCATAAATCATATGAGATTTATTTAGAAATTTTTTTTAGTTTATTTTTAGATAAACTAAATTATCGAATGTTAATTTTATTCATCAAAAGTTATGAATTTTATTTTGAAAAATGTTTATAAGAATTCTGTTCGTCAAAAATAAAAATAATCCATTTCTAAAAAAAAAGCTACTTTATGAAGAAAATCGAATCATATTCTCTGATGTTGGGTCATGGATAAGCATTGTTGAGGACGTCCATACTAGGACAAAACTACCGTCCAGTCCTTCCGGGTTTTCAGTGGTGATCTATCCAAAATTAGTTTGTGATTTTAAATCCGTGAAAATTCTATTATCTTTGCACAACACTACATTGAAATAAAGTATGAATTAAAAGCAACTGATAAGTTAGCTTAATGTTGTAGTGAAAACTATATGTCATTAGGATACAACCAATTAAATTACTTGTTATTATGTTTCAGTTTATGGTAATGCACTAAGTACTTTTCACTTTAAAAAAAAGCATTGCCTGTATCACAGCAATGAGGATGATTATATATAGTGAGAGAGACTTACTTACTTACTTACGTACGTTTTACGTGGATGCAGAAAAAGCGAAATATATTTAAATCTAATGGCATATTTGATTTTAGTAAGGCAATTTAAAGTTTACTATTATATTTCTTTGTTAGACGGTGTGTTTTCTGGGGCTTCTTTGTATTTAACAATGTGTAACATTAATTATTTAACATGTGTTGTACACAATCAAGTGTACTATGGTACGAATTTTATCTCTGTGTTAACTGAAATATTCAAAGATCCTTGTTTTAAATCTTATACATTGAAGAAAATGGCTGCATTAGATAAAAACAATTTAGAAACCAGAATATCTTAATGATATATGATTTTATAAATTTTTATCATTCTAACCCAGTCTTTACCGCAGTTTAGCTTTCAGTCAGTGTCCAGCAATACCATATATATGAACAAAAGATGTTGAAGTATTATCAATCTTATTTCGAAGTTTGCTTTTAAAGATTTTCAAATGCTTTCCAATTTTTCCTTTTAATTTACGTAAAAGTAGTAAAGGTAAATAAATGGTTTAGTTCCACCATGATGAGTTTGTTTTACAATGTATCTTGGATCAGCAACTGAAATATTTTTAAAATTGACCGTTATTCTGAAGTGACATATAATCAAAAACCATTCGGAGCCAAGAGCCACTAAGAAAAGTTTTCATCATAGGTTTTGAACTTGTCACCAATACTTAACTACGACAAAGTCAAGGAAAGAGTTCAAGGATTTATAAGCACAATTCAATAATATTGATAAGTCACTAACCCAATGACAATTCGGTTGATATCCTGTTAACTCTTCAGTAAATACATGTTCCCTTATGTCACCAACAAACGCATCATCACTATGTACATTTTATCAAACTATGTGATGACATACATTAATAATGTTCCGGATGGTGTCAGAGGGTAGTCATTAACAATCTCCACAGAACAATATAGATGAAACTTTGCATTCATATTTCACCTTGAATATTGTATAGTTGATTTTGAATGCCGCTATGGCATATTACTTCGTGTAATGGAGTTATCCTAACTGTACTTTTTCAACAAAGATTACAGCAGGTTGATTTCAATTTATAACATGTACGTTTTTCGTTGTTACTACTTCTCCAAGAACACTTTTCATTTTCAAGAGAATTGTATGCAGCTTTTTCAAATGTATGTGATCTAAATTTTGTTGTCAGATTGTAATCAAGCTTTCTGAATATGTGTAAATGTATTATGTATTATTGATGTATTAATAGTTCAGTGAACTGAGTCAAATGAAATAAATATTATGAACAGAATAAATTCTAGATCTCGAAGTAACAAATTACATGATCAGAACTTTATTTTTAAGTAGTTTATCCCGACAACCTATCGGTTAGTCGAGGTTAGTATTTATCATCTTTGAGTTTAAATGCAAAAGCCAACCGTACTATATAGATCAGAACTATAATTCTGATAATCTTCGACTTCTTATTACAATCTTAGTATATATAGAAAATATTAAAATTTAGAAGAAGCTTTCATAAAATGAATAATTTATATGGAAATAATATAACTTAGAAGTTATGATATTCCGCTTTCAAATGTTCCATGTAACAGATTCTTTTTATGTTATACTTAGAATATTTACCTATTCATTTTGTATAAATGTAGATAATCGTAATCCTAATCCTAACAATAATGATAATAATAATAATAATAATAAATATTTATCATTTCAACTCTTCTAGTTCATCAGTCTAAATGAAAAATACCATACTATGTTTTATATCAGCACATAACTTTTAGGAAAGCTTGATAATACTTGTCAGATGGTTAAAAGAAATTACGGTGAAACTATAATTTATGGACATTTGAGCGTTGCTAAAATGACCTTGAGAATGTTCACCTTATAAATAAACTTGTGTGAGGAATTATAATTATGATTTAAAGTTGATGGTTAAGGTTAAGAATTAGATTTACGGTTTTCATCACGAACTGACATCAGCTATAATACTAAAACCCTATTTAGTCAAATAGATGAGTGAATTTCGCACCAAAAATTCGAGACCTGTTTTCTTATACTTGATTGGTTCGTTCATAGTCATGCCAAAATTACAAAATATAAATGATATAACATTATATTACTTCAGTTGTAGTATTTCTCTCATTCAAGTATGAAATAATCTGGATATTTCAATATATTTCAGGTAGATATTAGTTTATTATGTTCATTTCTATAACTGAAGATAAGATTTAATTACGTTATCATAATAATTTATCTTCATCATGCGATTTAGATATTCAGTTCTAAATAATTATTATCATTTAAATTTACTTTTAATGATTTAATGTTTTCTGGTAAAGAAAAATGTTTTTTTCGACATTGAGATTGATTTTTGTTAATATATATAAGATGTGACGTCATATGATTATTGTTATGATATTACACAATACGTACAGATGAAATCAGATAATATTAAACACACTACTACCGGCTCAGTGTGACTGATAGGTCCTGGGTTCGAATCTCGCGAAGTGGGATCGTGGATGTGAACTATTGAAGAGCCCCACAATAGCTCAAATTGACCGTCTAGTTCTTTCAGTTTTTCGATGGTGGTCTAGCTTCAACTGACTCATGATTTCAATCAAAAACTTAACAATTTCCACAACATTTAATCTGATAAATATTATTTCATATTTAACCAATAAAATAATTCGGATAAATTTCATTAAGTTAAGTAGCACTTAATTTATCTTCAAATGTGCATTTATACATTAAAACAATTACTAACATGAATTTGGTTAGTTTTATAATCATAAAACGTTATAGCATATTATCTAATTCATATCAATTTATCTATCCTTTTTGTCAAAATAAGCGTTTTCAATGCAATATCATCACATGATATTCAAAGTCATTATTTTAATGAAGTATCAGGATTATTTGGTTAGCGAATACAAGTTCAGTTATTTCTGAAGGCTTATAACTATAGAATATTTTTTTTATTCAATTATTTTCACTTTACATTTTTCTAGCGTAAACGTGTTATCTTAATAATGTTTGATTTATGAACAGTGAATATAATTTATAACAATTATCATTGGTTTGAAAAAAATAAGTTTGTATCAATATGCTAAAAATGAGGCATATTTCGCTGAATAAGTAATGAACCCTGGTAGGTTTCAGTAGTTTTGGGAGGTTTATGAAATTTTCAAGCTTGACAATCAGTTTACTGTCTTTAATATGGTCGAAATTTAGCTACCGAATATCATTTAACTTGGCATGTGTAGGTTTCATATTGGAGTGTCTTTGCCATGATTGTGAGTGATTTCATAAAAAACTCCTAGTTGACTATGTGGTCTTTATTAACTAATTTACTGGAAACAAAAAAATTCTTTCTACCAATTATGGGGTTTTGAGTAATACACAATGATTATTCCTCCGAGCTTTAAAGGATACAGGATAAAAGCCATTGATGTTTAAATTTCATGATGGAAAGTAACAATCTCTTTCTTGATTTTAAATGTCTAAGTTGCACGGCAATGTTACAACTTAACTTTGTTGAGGGTTATTTGAGATCATGAACATTGAAAGTGAACAATTATAGTCAAAGATCAGAAACAGTTTTCAAAACAATTTTGTTTATGATGGATAAACATTATAGATTATTCAATAATTGAAGCTAACTTGTTCCCATATTTGATCTTTGACTGAAACTGACTTTTTAAACAAAACAATTATGTCACATTCATGTTATTTTAATCAAGTTGAATTTGAGTGAGACATTATGTGAATCTGTGTGCATGCTAGTGGGTGTAAAAAATGTGAAATTTGTTACAAAAAGGAGTAAAAATTCACTTGGTATTTTTTACTTGAATTTTCCCATTGATATTTAAGACTGCAATTGATCAGTCTCTTGTTCACATATGTGAATACTATGCGGATTGCCTCGATGTTGCCTTAATTCACAAGTTTTATAAGCAAAGATGGATAGTGTCTAGCAGTGAATTCAGGACGTGTGTTTCGTCATATTCGGGACTTGTCAGCTGGACGTACCTGCATTTCAGAGTTGATGTTCACTCTGGGACTCGAACCCAGTACCATTCGCTTCAATTAAACGTGTTTGTTATGTAAACGGTCCCAGTTGGTGAGATAATCAGGCTTTTCTTTCTGATTGATAATAAGCACAGAATTATCGTGACCAAAATGTTAAGTTTTACAAATATTTCCCTACATATAATGTTATTTATTTATTATCGTAAATTAGTTCTTCGAAAATCTAATATAATTTCCATAAATTATCGATAAAATAATCTAAACGCCTGACGTTTAGTACTGAAATAATTAAACTAAGAAAACAGTGTGGATGATATATTATAGTTTTACGTTAAAAGGTAAAAATATATTTATTCATCCAATTGTAATCATTATTTACATCACTGACTTATGTTGTTAAGGAACGCAATCTAGTCATTCAGAACGTATTGTATTAATCGATTTATTTATATTGACTTTAAATAGAAACATAGTTAGGTTTGCATACATTTATTTTAAGTTCCAATAAATCGTCTATTTGAATAAGATTTTATCTCCATTTCTACTAAAACAGATGGCACATCTATCAAACAATTTGATGCAAAGTTTATTTATCAGTTTACTCGATTTTATCAAGAATATTCACTATCATCTATTTAGATGATTCACCTGAGTCCACCTAGTTAAAATAATACATATATTCAATGTAAGTTATTTTAAAATGTAACTACACTGTACAAGATAATGCTTTATAAACTAAGAAACATCAGGTCCTGCTTATTGACTACTGTATAGACACTAGAACCAAAGATATTAGTATTATGACAAAAATGAAAGAAGAGGAAATTTCGAACTAAAGTTTATTAATATCAGAAGAAGTTTTGTGGATATTATAGCAAATTTAATAGTTGACTTCATGAGCCAATTGAAGCTAGACCACCATCGAATACCTGGAAGAACTAGATGGTCAACTCGAGCTATTGTGGGGCGCTTCAACAGTGCACATCCACGATCCCGCCTCGCGAAATGCAATCCCAGTACCTATCAGCCTTGCACGAGGCATCCAGTGGTGTTAATGTTCAACTGCAACTAATCCACGAAATTGAGCGACACATCCACAGTGGATGCTCACTGCTGAGAAGTCCCACAGTAAGATGAAACGGCCGTCCAGTGCTTCCAGGTTTTCCATGGTAGGCTAGCTTCAACTGACACATGATCTCAACTATTATAAATACCATAATATCCAAAAAAACCTTCTGATATTAATCAACATATGATCACTTGTAGTGGTCTCCAAGAGGTATTTCCTGGAGTTCTAGTGAGAAGTAGTAACCAGTGGAGTTCAGTCGGGTTTGTTGTGAGTTAGTAACTCACTGAAGACAATGATGGATGTGTCGCTCAATTTCGTGGATTGGTTGAGGTTAGACATTACCACAGTTGGATGCAGCCTCAGTGGTCTAGTCGTAAAGCGCTTAGCTTGAAACCAATAGGTCTTGGGTTCGAACCTTGTGGGACGCGATCTTAGAAGCGCACTGCCGAGAAGTCCCACAATAGGACGAAACGGCCGTCCAGTGCGAAATTCGTCGTTCTCATACGTACTGAAGAACATTTTTCTTCACTCTATTCTTAAAAATGAAGTGTTCAATTAAAAAAAATTTTCACAAAATATTTGTTTGGTTATATCTCTCAATGTACAACCTTATTATCGATTTGTTAAACATACACAGTATTGTACCGAAAAATGTGGGACAAAAAAAACAAAATATCAATTACGATTGAAAAATTTTGTAACTATTTGTCTACTGGAGCTTGTAATTTTTCATGACTTTCAACCTAATCATATTTCAGTTTGTTCATTAAAAATTTCCATCAAAGATATGACAGTGTTCCTTTTTCTCTCTGGTATTTTTCTCATCCTTATTTATTATCCTAATATACATACTTCAATTTGAAAATTTATTAAAACTAAATTATGATACAATTAAAAGATTAATTTTTATATAATCAATTGTTAAATGTTTCTCTTGGTATCTTTTTATAAACATAACAACATCCTGTTGCTATACTTATCTCGTTTTATCAGTACATTCTAGAAAGTGTTATAGTTGTAAGAAAATCAAATTTCATTGAAGTACAAAACTATTGTGAAAATAAGTTTATTTTTTCTGTTGGTAACAAATATTAATGACTCTCAGAAAAAGTATCAATGAATTTTTTATGCATAATTAAAACAAACTGATTGATTTCAAATAGTTTCTTATGTTTTCATATGGATTAGGATCAATTTATAAGAATTTTCTATATTTTTTTCTAATCACTGGTCGATACGAGAAAACTAGAATTATTGTAAGGCAATTAGTCCGTTTTATGAATTTCGATAGAACATTGTGGGTACAAAAACAATTTGTTATAACCTTGAATTTACCTTGGTAATCCTTAAGTCATTCTATGGCCTAGGATAACGCGACAATTTCTTATTCTTTCTTTCCTATTTGTTATTTTACTTGAACTTTCATTTAATTGACCTTCATTAATTTTCATATAAAAATACCTTGACAAGTATGTGTGTGACCTGATTGTTCGAAATGTATGGCGCAAATATAACACATTTTTTCACATAAACACCGTCTTCTCATTGTTCTACAGAATTATTGTGTTAAAAACGTTCTAACCACCTATAGTCTATATAAATGTTAAGCGTATGGACCTGTGGAATAATAATTTTTTAAAATACAACTTTGTTTACTTGAACTGTTTCTGTTTTAGATAGATTTGATGAGTTATCTAGTTATATCTTATTACTGAGCCTTTCATAACGGATACTGAGTCAGCTGAAGTTTACAAAGACTTGACACTTGTATAGTTTAAGCTATTTTGCATAATTAATGTCATACCAGACTGAACTCCACTGGTCACTACTTCTCACTAGAACTCCAGGAAATACCTCTTGGAGACCACTACAAGTGATCATATATTGATTAATATCAAAAGTTTTTTTTGTGGATATTATGGTATTTATAATAGTTGAGATCATGAGTCAGTTAAAGCTAGCCTACCATGGAAAACCTGGAAGCACTGGATGGCCGTTTCGTCCTACTGTGGGACTAGCATATTATATACTTTGTGTTTATCATTATAATATGATGGGTGTATTTAAATATAATTTTTAGCTTGGTACATTTTGTCAAGAGTCATTACATTCACCATATATGATTGACAAGTCTTAAAAGATTATTTTATTTATAATGACAATCCCTTAATTTTTTGGATTTACCTGAGAATTGAATGGATAATTAGATCCACCTAAGATTTCAAAGTTCCTTTACAAAAATCCACCCATTTCGTTTTGACATTTAAAATCATAATAGACGAATAATAATGCTTTAATAATACTATAAGATGCATAATGTCTTTTCAAAACTAGTTCACTAATGAAACTGAGTATTTGAACTTTGCTAAAAGTAATGACAAAGTTTTTTCCTCAAACTATTACACTTCACTAACAGTGTGGTGCATGCGACTTATATTGACATAAGTAGTATATAACACGAGTCAGGAATGTAATGATTGGCAACAGAAGATGGGGAAGATCAAGAAAGGAAGAACGGGAATAGAAAGCAATTAGTGTGGAAATGCAAGAACAATGAATTTAGAGACAATTATTGGACATTTTGCAAGTTAGGTATTATGGTATTGTTTTTCTTTTTTACCAAGTAACTCTGTAATTTTGTGTTTAATATAATTCAGTTGTCGTCACCTGTGTTCTCCTTCACTACAACAGTACTATTTTGTTTCCTATTGAATTCAAATTCAGATTTAATGCCGTTTTTTCTGTTTTCCTCTAATATTATAGTGATTGGATAAAATTAAAGAAAATATTTTTTTAGATGAATATTTGTTACTCATGAAACTACTGAAATATATTCAAACAGATATTTCTTTACAATTTTGTTTCCTGCAAATAAAAAGAAAATGTATTATTAGGATGAAATTTAAGGCTTTAATTCATATTTACTACAGAATTTTATTTTGTTTTCGTTAAAGATTAATTACACTATGAGTATTTGATAAATAGATTGTTTAAGTTTGTCAAAATGGAATTTTATTTACATTTATACTGTTGAATATAACTTTTTGGAATGACAAAAAATTGACAGGTTTGAGGAAATTTTTGTAAATTTTGTACGCCCCATTATATGATTAACCGAAGCATTTACCCGAAAACGAAGGTTTTATATTCAGTTCGCTCACCTATAAACTTAACTTTTGAGGTTTATCATTCAGTCACCTATTGTTCTCTTTATAGCCTAAATAATTTAACCATACAACTATTAGCTCATTTAAAATGACTTACATGGGGAATGTAGTTAATTAATATATTTATGAATGATTCGTTGATGAAATGTATAGACAGCTATTTAGTACTAACTTTTAAAATTATCACTGAAGAACTTTATGTTTGGTCTGTAATACTAATTTTCCTACCTTTGTTCAGTAGGTTGCAAAATTTAGAAAACATGTAAGGAGTGTAGTGGATGGTACTATTTCAAGCCAACATAGGCTACTTTAGCTTCTAGACAGACTAATTTATTCATTTCTCTCAAGCTACATATTAACCTTGTCACTTGTTTGCTTATCAACCTTGAATTATTTTATGTGAGCGTGTTTTAATTACTCTATCCAGCATATGTATGTAACTTATTTTTGTTTGATTATAAATATTGAGTAACATTTGAATAATTGGTGGTTGGCTCACACGCTTTATCCACCACTAAAATCGAAACAGTTGAAAAATTACATCAACTTTACTTGCAGTTTTTACTTGTTCATGATTCTCTGCTATCTCTTTCCGTAAGAGGATGAAGTCACACAGTTGATTATCACTAATGCAGTTGGATAATCGTCTATTTGAAGCATAAACAACCCCAAGGTACGTAAACCTATCATACGATTTTATGAATTAGACGTTGAATTAAATGTGACACACAAGTACCACAAATTGAGTCAGGTAATATAAACTAATTTTACCAATATTCGGTTAGGTCCAAAATATCTAATCGCTTTAAAATATGAATATGAATCATTTATTGAATATAATGATTACTGATGTACTATGACACTCAATAACCCTTATAATCTGTTTTGACGATTAATTATTTCACATATATTATTGATTATATCTTTTAAAAGAACAGTGACTTTTGAATTCAACTATCAGAGCAGAACATTTGCAAATTTTGCTTAAGTTTCGGTAGTTCATTTGTATGAGTAATGTAGAGATATATGTGTAGTAAAGATGACGAGCTTAAATCAATCGTTTAGGAAAATCGTAATAAAGGTAGAAATCGATGAAACAGTCACTAGAAAACAAAATGTCAACAGAGGAAGAATCGTTAGAAAAGTATAAGTAGCAGTGTTTTGTGAGCTACGTATATCCACATAAACAGTATATAAGGATCGTCAGGAATAGAATGTATTTAATTAGAAAGTCGAGAAGGAAACAACGGGTACGGAAAGCAATTAGTATGAAAATGCATGAATAGTGAAATCTGAGACGATGGACTGAGATATGCAAAATGAACAGTCAAGTTTGAGACCATTGATTGATATTTTGCAAACTAATTATTTACTGTGTGGTTCTTAGATTTTAGTGAGATATTCTGTAATTTTGTGTTCAAATAGATCCAATTTCCCCACTTGTGTTTTTGTTCATTACAGTAGTTGCTTAAGTATACTTACCAGGTTTCTGATTTATTTGATAAATGATCAAAGATATTTTCGATACGCCAGAAGCCAAAAGGCTGGAAAGCTGACACAAGTTATACGGGAGTATGTGCAGCTAACTACCATAACATATGCATGCCTATCTAAACTTGATTATGTGCATCATGCTGTCGTTCACAAAAGACATTTGTAGAGCTTACCACGGGAGTAAATACCAACAACAGGAAAGCTTCTTACAACTTGTTAAATCATCAGTTTAGTTCATTGGGGTAGATGATAGTAAAATAAGGAATTTAATAAGAAGTTTATAGGAACACCATCAAGTTAGTTTAACGAAAATTATAGTCAATTCGCATAAGTTTGAAGATATTATTTTTGTCTCCTATCAGTTATCATGTATATCTTCATTCTCTTAATTTGATTGATATTTCAGTTGTTCTCTATTTCTCTTCCTCTTCTCGTCATTTCACTCTTCTTCTGACTAGTGTTGCACTTTCAATTCCTGCACCATACTAATTATATCTGTCCGCATAAGTAATGTACATCGCATTAGTACTTCGTTTTATATTTAAATATTAAAAAACCCAGAATAATAAACCTGTTTTCTTATTCAATGATCTACTGAAAATACTACCAAATCGACAATTTGTAAACATCATTTCAATATATATATTAATTATCAGTAGTTTTAAAGCAGTTTCAATATATAATAATGATTTCATGTTAAGATGATAGTTTGCTGTTATCAAGTTAAAAAAATAACAATAAATGAATAAAGTAAATATTTCAAAATCTAACATACAATGAAGAGCAATTTATTCTCCTATGAAGTAATGACTGAGTTGATTATTTCTTCTGATGAAGTTACAGTTATTGATTAGCATAATAAGAAATATCCAAACAAAAGATATAATTCATCTTTATATTTGTTGTTTGAATCTTCCCATTGATGTTTGAGACTGTGATTGATCAGTTACTTATTGGTATATGTGCATCCATTTCACAACCTAGTGGCTGTCTGAACTCAGTAGCTATGAGAATAATTCGAAGATGTTTGAAGTGGACGGTACTGAGTTTGAGTCCTCGTGGTGAACGTTAACTTGGGAATGCAGGTATATTCAACTGATGAGTCCCAAATAAGAGGAAACGCGCGTCCTGGGTTCCACATCTAGCCACCATCTATTTCTGCTCACAAACAAAACATCATTGTTTTTTATGTTTCTAATTTGGCCTTATATTTTTCAACCTTGTAGTATACTTCTAGAATTTTCTTCATTTCGCCTTTCTATTTTATAAGTGTACCGTGAGAGTGTACTAATCATGTTGTCGAGTAAAATTAGATACAGAGATATTTTTGCTCAATTATGATGTGCTTATTCTTTCGAGGACGTTAGATTCTCACTTGGAAAAGATCCTAATTTTGTAATTTTATTCTGAAAACTTGAATTTTATGTTTTCACGCCAAGAGATGCTTGGTTGACCTACAGCTTAAATTTCCCACTCGGAAATCTTTGACTGTCATTAGCTGATGGATTTTTTAGTTCGCTATTTTGTGTCGCTCCCAAGAGGGTTGTATAAATAAGCTTGATTTGTGTACTTGGTGAACTAGTATTTTCTGGATGCTTGTAGAATACATTCTCTACACCATATCAAGACTTCTTGATCTAGTTAGCAGGACCGGGAACAACGGATTAGAATAACTTATCGTGTCACTGTGTCTTTGACCTTCGTTCCGCTCACCGAGTAAGGTGAACTCGTAATAGGATTGAAGCATATCAGATTTTAAAAAATCTTAAATATATTCTAATCTTGTTTGGCTGAAATTTAAAAGTTGTTAAGGTTTCAATGATTTCTGTTGAATTGAAGGTAATTTGTGTTGAAGTAAAGTTATTGCCGGTAGCAGTTTATTACATAAGCTGAATGTGCTTTTTTATGTAACTAGAAGCCGATCTAAATTACTAATATTAATTAACTTTTTTGCAAGTGAGCCATTAATCTTATTTCTCTCCGGATAGTTGTTGCTCTTTTCTTTAGAAGTAAACTATAAACACATAATTATTAATTAATTATTTATTTCGACTTGATTATTTCTTTGCATGATGTTTGAATTAAATTGAAAATTTAACCATTTTGACGTTACATCTATACGTTTTTTAAAACTTAGCAATTTTACATAATTGTGATGATGTTTCACGATATATGTAAACTAAATGTGTAAAAGATGGGATGGTGAGTGAATATGTTCATATTATACTTGCGTCTTACCTGTGCCGTTTGCATAATGGATTACTGAATGTAAGTTAAATTTGAATTCATACTGTTAATGTTCATTAATTTTGTGAGTCCAGAATTAAGTGTAAGTGAATTTGGATGACTTCTTTAAGAATGTTAATTTCGGAACTAACTTTTATCATTATGTGAAGATGCAATGTTCATGAGATTAACTGCCTTTTTTGATTAAAATTATTAATGAACTCTAGGTATAATACTTATTAAGTAAAATGGTTTTCTTCTGTCATTATAATACCAATCTTTTGATCAAAATATCTTTAAATTGTTAAAAATATTCTGTTTCAATACTGATCATTAACGTAACAGGAAAGTGCATTACATATGATCCCATCGTTCATACACATTGAATATCCATTGCAATGAGAGAATTATTCAGGAAACATTAGATTATAAATATACAGAGAATTTGTTTCCAACAAACAACAACCTACTGTGGGAATGAACAAACCAGATCCCAGTGGAGGAAGAAATTAGGAAGAAGTGCTGGAAGTGGATAGGACACACATTGAGGAAAGCACCCAACCACGTCACAAGGCAAGCCCTCACATAGAATCCTCAAGGTCAAAGGAAAAGAGGAAGACCAAAGAATATATTACGCCGAGAAATTGAGACAGACATGAGAAAGATGAACAAAAATTGGGTACAAATAGAAAGGAAGTCATAGGACAGAGTGGGTTGGAGAATGCTGGTCGGCGGCGTATGCTCCATTAAAAATAACAGGCGTAAGTAAGTTGTTTCCAACAAAAATATTTTGTTTTTTATTACTTTACTGATTACCAATAAATTATAACATTTGAATAGATGATTCAATTGGGAATAAAATACAATCTTTGAATAAACATCATGTTTTAGTTTGTATACCACAATTTGTCAGAATAGTAAAACATAATATCACTTCTATCATTCATATACAGCTTCCGTTAGTTGTTTTATTTGAAGTTTGATTACACTTAGGTTCAAAAACAAAGGAGTCTAAGCAATTTTACAGTCAAAATAGACAAACAATACCCACTTTACCTTGTCCACATGTTAATTAGCTATGAATCCATTTTAGTTAAAATAACTACTAAGAAAGTATTAGCTTAAGATTTTTCTTATATCTAATTCGAACCAATCTATAATATTCGATAGGTGATGTTTTCCTGATAAAAAGACAACCCTTCAGTTTATAATCGAATACTCAGTTGGGATGAATTGATATAATTAAACGTTTATATAGAAAAAAGAATTTTACAATCTACGAAAATGGTGATTTCAAGTTTAAGATAAGGAAATTTGTTTTTGAAAAATTTAACCATGAAAATTATTAAACTAAAATATTACATAATCATAAAACAAATATAAAACAAGTTTTTTTAGTGAAAAAATATAATAATCAGCTGAAATATGTGCAACTACCTCTAATAATACCAAACATCTAATTTAGTGTGTGTTACTGATGTCGATAAATATAAGTAATATATGTCACAATCGAAAATGAAATACCTGGTAGAAGAAGGTTAAGAAAATCAAGGAGAAGAGAACAAAAACAGAGAGTGATTGGTGTGAAAATGAAGAATCAATCAAGTTTGATACAATCGATTGACATTTTGCAAATAAAGAATTTACTGTATGGTTTTCAGATTTTACTAAAAGATTCTGTAATTTTGTGCAGAAACACATTTCGTTGTCGCCACTTGTGTTCTCGTTATTATATTATTCACTCATCATAGTGTAAAATAATGTAGCATTGGAAACTCAAATACAAAATTACAGACTTATTTAAAATTTGATGAACCCTACACACCTTTAACAAGAACATTCAATCTAAATGTTTTTGATGATTAAAACAATGTTGAAAAGTCAGATATTTCGAAATATCAGATTTTACATTTGTGAAATGGAACATATACTTTTCTATTATTCGCTTTTAACAAACAAACATGATGTTTTCAAATGATATATATCTGACGTCATATTTACATTTAGGGCAATTTTATTTCAAAATATTTGTCTTTTCGTATTTCTTATCGAGGAACACAGAATGTGATTGATATATAATGTAGTGAGCTAATTATCAACTTCTGTGTGCCAATTATTGAATTAAGCATCTGCAGTTGTATTACCAGATCGTCATTCCGTTTGGGCGTCTAAAAATTTACCTATCAGTTCCAAAAAGTGAACATCCTATCGTATCATAATTAGGCAAAAATTCAAAATGTGGTCACTGGTTTCTAACTTGAGGTATAAAGAGTTATGGCTTTAAGGTTTGAGGGCAATAGGTTCGATATTTAATCATTTTTTAGGTGTTCAGTAATGAACTAATCTTACCAACAACTGTTAAACTCTTACATACTTATAGCGGAAGTTGTATTCTTAGTGAAATTTAAACAGCTATTTTCCATCATAATATTATTTGTATCTGGTTCAGTTTGTGGAAAACCTACAAAATCATTATTATCTTTAATGTTAATTTTATTCGTATGGTGATATGATTTAGCATCTTATTTTCAAATGAAATGATTTCTTTCTTCTAGTTTAAAATTCGAATTATATAACTTTCGCATGAAGTGAAGAGTTATTTTTAAATGATAATCCATAAATATTGCGGTAAATAACTACCAGTAAGATGATACGTGTGCATGAAATTAAGATTACAAGAATGTCTTGATCTTTACTTATGTTAAAGATCAAGACTGATTCAAATTAGTGAACAAGTTTTACTTCTTAAATTAAAGTAAATATATAACGGATTGGTAGATTTAATGAAGTGATAGTACATTGCTGTTCCAAAGCTTCAACTGGTGCAAAAAATAGCAAATCAACCGTATGTGATGAAATGATTTGATTATAAACAAATTATTAAAATAATGATAATATGATTAAATTCCAAGAACAATTGATGGATATCAGCTTTGTAGGTCACTCACTTATCAATGAGTTAGGTTCGGATAGTTAGATTAAACTCTTGCTCATCACATCGGTAGCTACGTATATGTGTTAGGTTACTTCTTTCCAAATAAAATATTAGTATATTTTTGTCACTCAATTGAACTCACCAAATAATTATTATTAGAAAATGACCTAAACAAATTCTTTTGAAGTTTTACTAATCAACTGAATCTATTTTACTTCTTAAATTAAAATAAATAAATGTCATTTTCAGACACGTTTTTCTCCAATTATTATTTGTATAAATGATTTATGGAAGTTAAGAAAAAAAACATTTTCTACGAAGACTATAAGTAAAGTTTGTAAGTTTAAAATTGATGAATGGATGTCTTCAACACAAAAATAAATAACTCAGTTTTTATGTTCTTTAGCACTGATCAGCACAGTTTACCTGATGCTTTTTGATAGATTCCACCTTATATTACGGTTAGAAGCGTCATCAACAAGCTATTCGACTAACAACTAACCTCCTTAAGAAATGAGGTGCTTTTACAACTGATTAAAATATCGAAAACGTTAAATAAAAATAAAAATCTTAATCAAAAAACATCAACAAAATGTAAATTAATCTGAATAGTAACTAATGCGAGTTAAAATTGTAATAGAACGCCATCTTGTAAAGATCAGTCCATTTTATTTGTTTATATAAATGTGGTATTAAAATCGAAAGGGTACTGTTGAACTCGATACATATGGAAATGCAATTTTAATTATGTAACATAACCAACGATTCAATCTAGCTTCGGATATTTTATTTAAGACGTTATGTACGTGTTTACGTGGCATTAGCAATGTTAGGCGAAACCTGTGGTACATAGTTTTGATTTATACATAATAATAATAATCATACATATATACACGTGAGAATTTAATCGAAAATACCATTGTTTAATCTCATATTTCCAATAAAGCCTGAGGCCATTGAGAATAATGAAGAGACGAGTTTTTTCCCACCAGAAGAATGAACCATGAATATAATGGAATACATGATGAAAATGAAATTTAGAAATGTATAATAGTTGATGAGTTACAATGGGGGATATTTAATAAATATTTCATAACAGTTGCTGATCCCTTTGAAGAATAGTTTTCCTGTCTCTCATAAGTCTTTTCATAAGAAATTAAAATTTCTAGAAGATAAATTCAAAAATGGAAAGGCTTTATTATTTAAAATTCACGAGCTTAATTACATTTAGTATATGAACAGTTTACATCAGAACACTATATAATTACCAGTCATTTACAACTGAAATTTAGTTGTAACATAGAAGTTTATCTTAAAATTATAAAGTGTAGAAGAAAACCTAACAACATAAGGGATAATCAGAATGATAAATAGAATATTATTTACACTGTTTAACTAATCTATGTGTTAACTTATAATTTTCTCGTCTACTTCTTTGTTCTGACCAAATACATATGATCAAGCTGAAGTATGACCTCTCATCTAATAAAGTAGGCCTTAAGTGGACTACTGAATTTACCAATTAAAGCTATATTCTGTTCCGTCGCAAATTTCTGTGTTTCATACTTACTACTTACTTACGTCTATTACTTCTCGTGGAGGATCATAGACCGCCCACCAGCGCTCGATATCCGACCCTATCCTGGGCAATCCTTTCCAGCTCCTTCCAGTTGTTATTCATCTTTTTTATGTCTGCTTCTATTTCCCGACGTAATGTGTCCTTTGTCCTTCCTCTTTTTTGCTACCTTCCAGGATTCCAATTTAAGGTTTACCTCATGATGCAGTTTGATGATTTGCGCAATGTATGTCCTTTTCATTTTCATCGTCTTTCCCTAATTTCTTATTCAGCTGAAAACTGGTTTGTTCTCCCCCACAGAAGGCTGTTGCTGATGGTATCCGGCCAATGGATGTTGAGTATCTTGCGTGGACAACCATTTATAAATACGTGTACCTTCTTGATGATGGTTGTAGTAGTTCTCCAAGTTTCAGCTTGGTACAGTAGAACTGCCTTGACATTGGTGTTGAAGATTGTGACTTCGATATTGGTTGACAGTTGTTTTGAGTTCCATATGTTCTTTAATTGTAGGAATTCGGCCCTTGCTTTGCCACTCTTCCCCGTTAAGTCTGCGTCGGATCCTCCTTGTTAATCTACGGTGTTTTTCAGGTATGTGAAGGATTCTACGTCTTTCAGTGTTTCACCATCAAGTGTGATTAGATTGGTATTCTCAGTGTTGTACTTGAGGACCTTGGTTTCCCCCTTGTATATGTTGAGGCCTACTGATGCAGAGACTGCTGCTTCACTGGCTGTATTCATCTGCATTTGTTCTTGTGTATTGGATAGGAGGTCTAGGTCATCTGCGAAATTAACACAAGTTGATTTTTTTTTAAAAATTTAAATAATTTTGAAGCGAATTTCATAAATAAGTAAAAGTACTAAATCTTGTCAAATGACTCAAAATAAGATTCTTGTTTGATGACTTGTGAGTTTGATTTCAAAATACAAACACTGAATTCTCAATTTCGTTTTTCTCTCAATTTCAGTTATTTGATGAAATACCACTTATGATGGTATTTTAAACAAATGCAAGGGAGATTGGTCAGTTTAATCATGGTTTATTACTTACCATTCACGTTGCTGCAATATCACTCTACATTTTTATCTGAGTATACGACTGCTTACCAAAATACTACTATTTGAGTTAAACTAGCTATTTAGTTGAAAGGATTGTTATAAATAAACTACATTTCATACATTCTAATCAAACATTGATATTAACTGTATGTATCCTGTTCTTCTTATGTTCAATATACAAAATATTTTACATAATGAAGAGATCCTTGGATGTTTTAGTTAAAATGGTCAGATATTCACTAGAGCTATTAATCTATTACGTTGATCTACCCAAAGAAATACGTGTTATTCGAATAATTTTTGATAAGTCTAGTAAGTTAATCTAACTGTTAAATCTTTGTGATATGAGACATTAAACTTCCGTTGTACTACGGCTTATTAGTTTATCAGCAGATTCAAGTTCAAATGAGTATTGCTTTAAGAAAAGCAAATGTTTCATTTGTTTACCACCAGAGAAATATAACCACCAGTTATAGACATATGGTTTCTATTACTTGTATTCAAAATGTTTTACAACAAACTATGTAGATATTTCATTTTGTCTATTGTTATGGAAGCAAGATCACAAGTATCAGTTGTATAAATAGCTTCAATGTATACTTTTTAGTTGTCAAAGTATCCGATTCATTGAAGCAAACATTTGAAAATAAGCAACTCATATATCCTTTAGAAAATTGATTCATATACATATTATATATTAAACAATGCAATGTTATTTTATTTGTTTTATCAAGACATAATACTTATATTTTGAATAGATTGACTGGTAAGAATATTTCACTTGTATTGATTTGTCAGTTGACTTCACAGAATAAATGAAAGCAAAATTATTGTAAAAGTACTTTATATAAAACTATTTACAACTTTCCTTCTTAGACAAATTATACATGAATTTAAACTTATAAATTAATTATAATGCTGACAAAAATAAATCCATTACTGAATTAGGTATTAAGAAGAATACACAGAACTAAAGGAATAAGTAAATGCATGGGGTTTTTCTATTAGTTATTGAGTTTCTTCAAGTGTAAACACAAAATCTTTTGTTTGTTTTTTCTAAGTACTCTTGAGTAAATACATTTAAACTACACTTGTAATTTATTTTGATTCATAGGAGGTCAGTCTATTTTTTCAATAACAATGAGGTGAAAAATATTGATAATCTGTGTAGGTGTATTCGAAGAAATGAGCATAATACGGCAATGATTTTACCTTACAAGTAAATCTCCATAACAGCTAGCATTCAATACTAGAAAGATACGAAACTCAGAGATATCTATAATGTCAGTGACTCTCAATGTTGATTGACGCATTACATAGTAGTATGTTGTTAATTTATTATGAAGAATTAAGATGAATAATCATTAATCTGTTTTGAATTTTTGCTTGGTCTTCATTACATAAATTTTCGGAGAATCTAATCCAGCTACGTCAAACCAAATATTCGATATCACTATATGAATATCAGTTACTAATCGTTGACTTAACTGACGAATGCTAACTAGAATGAACTATATATATATATATATCATATGTTTACTTTAATTATGTTAACTAAAATAAACATAATTAATCGAAACTGAGAACGTTATTTGAATAGAATTTTTTTGACAGTTCATGTCAATATAACCGTACTGTAACTATTGGAAAATTTGAAATGAATATGACAGTTAAACCAACGGTTGGTTTTGTTAATTCTTTTTTTCTGTGAGTTCATTTCTAGAGCTGTGCAATCGCATATAGATTTTCTTTTTTTTAAATGACAATAATAATTATGATAATAGTGTTAATAATTTTTTTGCCAAACATGGTAACTATAAGGCAAAATAAATAAAGGTATACAAATGGTACTTTTATTAGGAAAACTTAAACATTATAAAGACAAGACTCTGTATGATAAGATAAAATGTTGAAATTAAGATGAACTGTAATCAAGAGAGTCATATAAACAGGGACAAATTAGTTGAGTGTAGAAAATCTATAAAAAAAGAAGGGGGAAGCGAAGGAGATGGCTATGAAAGAAGAATTGCATGAAAAAAGGTATTAATTACAAGAGTTTAATACTATGGTAGAAGAAGTTATACAAGATTATTTTGTGCATATAATTCAGGATTTTCCAAATTTAAAGTAAGGGCTTCAGCATTACAAGGAAGATGAAAGATGCTGCCTTTGTCAGGCTTCTACTTACCTTGTAGATGACTTTATTTGCAAATCCCGTTTTCATTGTATGATCTGTGTTCAATTATTGAGTCATTTACGCCTCTTTTTAGCCCAGCCGGGTAACGTTGTCGAATTCTTTTTAAAAAATTACCTAAGAAACGACTTTTATACCCAGCTTTATATGAACAGGTAAATTAATAAACTCGCAGAGTTGGGAAAATGAAACAATTTATCCTTAAAATTGTTAATGAACACTGATAGGCCAGAGAACAGTATTGAGAATGTCGC
Source organism: Schistosoma margrebowiei (assembly GCA_944470205.2). Taxonomy (NCBI): domain Eukaryota; kingdom Metazoa; phylum Platyhelminthes; class Trematoda; order Strigeidida; family Schistosomatidae; genus Schistosoma; species Schistosoma margrebowiei. The sequence goes on along the minus strand of OX104028.1, from coordinate 43,023,070 downwards.
TGCGGAGAGCACCCTATTTGGAGAGTCGGAAATTCTCCTATTTAGGATATCTGTAGTTACATCACTTTGAAATCAATGTTCAGGTAAAGTGCATACTTTTATATAGAGGTTAACTGTGCTTTAAAGCAGTTTGAATTTTATATTCTTGTTAATAAATACCAACGGATATCCCCTTTTAATAAGCGGTTCCTTTAGTAAGTTCAGTTTGTTATCTGTCACCTCTGAACTATAAATTATTCTTATCCTTGTAAAATGGGATATAACTAAACTTCGCTTTTCGCAAACAGGGACTTAGCTGTAAAATCTTAATAGTTGGCCATTCCACTAAGGTTTTCTGCAGATAGATCTTCTTACAGTTCTGTCGTGTCGTCTCGTCGTTTCAACATCAATAAAGCAAATATTTCATTTGTTTTAGAGGGTGAAATTTATTATATGGTGGCGGTTATTTAATATCTGTAGAAGATGACTCAATTCGTATTTATTGTCACAAATGATAAAGGCATCATTCATGTACCCTATATATAGGTGGAAGTTGTCAATAGACGTTTTAAGTTCATTGTTTTTTTTAGACCGGACATGAAAAAGAGTATTAGAAATAAACTTCGTTGAATACAAATTTCACATTAAAAGTGCACTGTCATAGTAATTCCTTTTTTGTAAGATTCTGATAGTCCGATATTGATCTAGTCATCATTTTGGTATTTGCAGATAAAACTGGTATTCTCCATAAATGGGACAACCACTAGATGAAAAAGAATTTTCTCCATTCTATATGAAAAGTTTAGAACGTAATTAAAAGAAGTACCATGTATTCACTGGAAATAAAAATGTTCCAACACAGTCAAGTTTAATTAACGTAATAGAATTAACTTAGACGTTCTGTCAAATATTCTCTTTTGAGATAGGTTATTGTATTGCACACGGAATCAAAAAACTCATTTGCTACAATACAAACCATGTAAAACCATGCAATCTTCAGGTTATTTTCAAATCAATTACAGATAATCGCTCGATATCAAGTTATCTCACTACACATATGATAAATTTGCTTATATTACCAACAAATACCATCCCCATTTTGCCCATCCTGATGTACAGTGTATTGAATGGATCTATTACGAATGATAATTTCACCTGAAAACATTCATCCTGAGACTAAACCTTTCTACCTAAAGAAATGTAATGTGACAAATACTCTAGTGAAAATAAATGAGCTCTGGGCATTAGAGGCATAACACATGTTCCCAGAATAGTCATGACAGTATCACTAAATATAGTACATATAAAATTACGCATAAAATTAATAAATAAGCACAATTCGTTTATGTCTATTTGGTTTTTATGTATTATATGCCAAATTAGATCCGTGTACGTTAATTTCAATGTCAGCTAAATTAGAAAATGTTTTCCATAGTGAAAATATTAAAGATTTAGTCATATCATATGCGTTTGTTTGATTGTTTTATATCAGAATAATCTTAATTTCAGAACTATTTTTAAAATTTATATCATTTCTAAATAACTGAAATTTCACAGATTGAAATCATGAGTCGACTGAAGCTAGACCACCATGGAAAACCTGAAAGCATTAGACGGCCGTTTCGTCCTAGTATGGGACTCCACAGCAGTGCGCATCCATGATCCCGCACCCCTCGAGATTCAAACCCAAGACCAATCAGTCTCGCGTCAGGCGCTTAATCAACTAGACCTCTGAGCCGGTGTAGAAGGTGTTAATGTCTAACTTCAACCAATCCACGAAGTTGCGCCACCGTACAACATTGTCTTCAGTGAGTTGATTTCTTACAACAGACCTGGATGAACTCCACTATAATGGCTTCTCAAAAGAACTCCAGGAGTATCTCTTGAAGTCAGTCACTAGTGAGTAGATGATTATTATCGGAAGAGGTTTGTGGATATTTTAGAAATTTCACAGGTTAAAATCATGAGTCAACTGAAGCTAGACCACCATGGAAAACCTGAAAGCATTAGACGGCCGTTTCATTCTAGTATGGGACTCCTCAACAGTGCGCATCCACGCATCCTGGTAGTCTAGCTTCAAATGACTTTTTATTTCAATCTGTGAATTTACTAAAATCTCCACAAACCCCTTCTGATAAATAACTGAAAGCTTAAAATTTCAATTCGTTATTTATTTTGCGTTTTTAAACATCATAGACAATTTGTTTTATGAAATTAATCAAACTGTATCTGATTGATAATTGATTAATAAAAAAATAATAAAAAAACACAACAAACTTTCGTGACGGTTACAGAATAAATCATTCCGTCATTGGATTTTAGACCGAAAAAAAATTAAAAACAGCTTACATTCACTATGCCAATTGTTTTTATACATTAGTTATATAAGTTTTAAAGATAGTTATTTGACGAAATAACTAATATATAAATCTTTATTTATCATAAAAACACTGTATGGAATAGATAATTGGTACAACAACTGTTTCTAAAATTAAACATTTTAGTGTAGTTTACAAAATATTCCCAATAAATATAACATATGAAGTGATTGTAACCTATAATTTTCAACGCAAAAACTATCATTCACTAAATTACTATGTTCAGATAACTACTAACGTGTTTAACTTTCATAAATTATGAACAAGAAGCCTATTTGACAAAGAAAATTAAATAAAGCCGATCAAAAGTACACGCCGTAAATCAGTACGAAAGCATATGACAGTTTGTTATAAATAAAAACACGATTCAAATCATTATTATATTTCAGTTATTGAATGATTTTATAACTTTCATCTTTCATATAAAGTAATTAAGCCTGACTGATATGTTGCTATTAAAAATTGAGTAATGTGCGATTAGTGATAAAGTATTTTCATTAGGCTCATTTTTATGGAAGGAATCCAAATCTGAAATGACTAGATTTAAAAACGTACCTATGAGTAGTATATACATTCTCCAGTCAATAATTACCTCGAAAACATGAAGCAATATGTTTATGGATAATTTGCTTCATATATACATTTAACTTTTACGAACTTGTGAGGTTTTTCAACTCATATCTAAGGCAAAAACATCTGTAATAATAAACTTTGCTCGAATTCAGCAATATTAAAAAGGAAGGAAAAAGTGTTTTTGTTTTTCGAACTAACATAAGAAGATTGTCAATGTAAACGTATATTAAACCATGATAAAATTCTTCTTCAGCACGTTGGTTATCAATAAATATACAAAACATTGTTGATTATATTTTGGGATTAAATCAAAAATGAATTACAAATGTCATAGAAACTGAAAAGAGAGTAGGAATTACAAAGTTAGATTCTATAATATAGTAAGTTAAATTTGAAAAATTCAATGTATTCGAAGTGGATATAGAAACGAAAGTAAACCTATTCGAGTTGAGTTCAAGAGTGAACTCGATAGATAAGCGATATGCAAAAATGAACAATGATATAATGAAGCCTATATTAGGTTATATTTATGGTAAGGTAAAAGATTAAACAGTTTTTAGTTTTTCTGTGTTTAAACCACGGACATTACGAATAACGCTATTTGTACCCTGAAATGCATAATTTTTATATTGCATCAAGTGTTGTTTTAAGTTATTTCATTTCATTCCTGGGTAACAAAATGCGGTTATCGATAGTTGAATATTCATCAAATTTTGTTCATGGATATTTAAAGATCGAGAAAGTTTGGAAGTAATTGATTTTGACGAGTAGTTTGACAAAATCTTACCCTATATGGTTTAACGCTGATTAAATCATATCGACAGTTGATGAAAGTTGATCAGCAACTACAGTTCTTTAACTAACTACACGATATTTCAACTGAATGATTTTGAAATCAAACCAAATTCGATACTGTAACTTGCACAAGAATAGATTATTCATATTGTTACGTTTTTTATTCCGATATTTCTACTTTCTAAAAGGGTTCAGAAGACTATTTAGAAAGTAGTACACTAGATTGAACTATAATTCGAGTTCTGAGCTCAATTTAAAATCTTATCACTTTAATACTTCTGTACTGTTTATGAAAAGATTTATCCTACTTTTGTTCATGTTAAATGTATGAATATTTGAAACTCATTGAATTATTATTGTTTTATGAAATCATTCAAGCATTTAGTTGTTAAAAGTGTAATACATTTTAGTTCTATTACATCTTTTAAAACTTTTGTTTGTTTGTTGTTTTTAGTCTTAAGAAGAAAACAAAAAGTTCATTCTACTTTTCACAATGACATACATTGTCAAAGAATTTTAATATGAATAATCTTTTTGAGTTCACTTATTTGTTTATTTTAGTGTTGATTATAAATAAAAACAAATAATTTTTATTAAAATAAAAAATCTTCAATCAACTCAAATTTAAATGAAAATCAAAATTTTACAAGTACAAAATTTTATCTACTTAATAAGGTAAACCAACTCATATTGTTGACAAATGTTAATTTTAACTACATGTGGAACTTGAACTCAGGACCTTTGGTCACACGCATGAACATTTAACCTCTAGAACACCGAGCTGGTATCCAGTGGTGTTAATGTCTAACTTCAACCAATCCACGATATTGCATGACCGTCCACCATTGTCTTCAATGAGTAATTGCTTCTACAAAAGTGCTCCTAGTTTTTCCATAATGATCTGACTTTATTCGACTCATGAGTTCAACTATTAAAAAGTTACAATATTTACAAAACCCAATTCTGATAATAATAAACGTGTGCTCACTAGTGACTGGCTTCAAGACGTATTTCCCGGAGTTCTAGTGAGAAACCGTAGCTATCAGAGTTCAACCGTGTCTGTTGTACAGGCACTTACAGAAGACAACGATGGACGGTGGCACAATATCGTGAATTGGTTGAAGCTAGATATTAGCACCTTTTGTGCCGGCTCAGTGGTCTAGAGGTTAAGTGTTCGTGCACGAGACCGAAGGTCCTGGGTTCGAGTCTCAAGTGCGGAATCGTGGATGCGCACTGTTGAGAAGTTCCACACTAGGATGAAATGATCGCCCAGTGTTTCCAGGTTTTCCATGGTGGTCTACCTTTAATCGACTCATGAATTCAACTGTTAAAAAATTACTGTAATATCCACAAAACCCCATTCTGATATGAGCTAAACATTAATTTCAAGATAAAATTATATATAACCATCATATTCTCTTATGAATAAATTTAAACTCATTGTCTGTATTTTTGTAATCATTTTCTTATTACTATTCAATGACAAATTATAAAGAAAACGCAATATTTTCTGTTGTGCCGAAGAAATGAAATATTCGTCTTAATAATAAAGTATCATATTGACATTGATTAACAAAACAATATTAATATCCTTAGTATCATATATGATCAAAATAACTTTGCAAATTATAATAATAAGAACTATTATTATAATTATAAAAATAAAGATGAATGGTGAGTGGTAGTGAAATTCAGGACGCACGTTTCGTCCTATTTGGGACTCGTCAACTAAATGTACCTGCCATCAAATAATAGAAAATGAATAATAGGAAACATTTTTTTTAAAATAACATTTAGAAACTGTTTTATTTTTTATTTAGAAAACATAAAAATTCTATAAGAAATAATCATGTTTAGTTTATAGTTCAATGATACGGTCTTATGGAACAAAATGAAATCAAAACTGTAAATAGTGAACCAGGTTGAAATTTCAAACTTTTCGTATTGAATTTTTATTGATTGATTATCTCTTTTTGTAAATAAATAAAAAGTAAATGAGCTGTAATTCATGAATAAATGTCTCTGAATTCAATTACGGTTATTTGAGCATTTTTGTTTTGCTATTTCATAATAATATATAAATAGTATTGAAATTTTCACTCTAGTTCTATGTAATGGACGGTACTAACTTTAATTTATTATTATTCCCTTGATTAGTTTTGTTTGATTCATGGTTATTTTTTTATATATTAATATCTGCTTTAGAATAAGTGAATAGCTATGAGTGATTACGAAATCATAGGTTTGTATTAGTGAAATATATCTGCCTAAAAAATACCGGTTTTTCAGAAGCTCTGTCAGTGTTTTCAATGTATGATGAAATTCATCTACCATATCCAGTATATTATTCTAAGACATCTTTTTAGTATGTTTTAGTGAACGATGACTTGGTTCGAATAAACCAAATTATTTATTAAGCAATATCACACACTGCATTCGTGTAATACGGAAACAATACATTGAATACATCATTTGTACAAATTCCATGAATGGTCTCTTATAAACTCAATTGTATACTTATTCCTGTTGTTACTCGGGTTGCTTTTGTTTTTCTTTCTCTTCTCATATTCCTATTCTTTTAGTGAGAATCCTACTTCAAAATCTTGGTACATACTACATATATATACTAAGCACACATCACATTCGTACAACCTTTATTAATTCACACGTCGTTTCTCTTGCTGTATCCTTGTCTCACAGTTGTGTCTATTTCCCTGTCGAAAAGTCGAGCGTACTGACGCGTTGAACTCTGTAGATCTGTTGACGTACTGAGTACTTAGGACGTTCCACCCCTCCTCTCCGTCAATAGCGACTGCTTAAACCAACGTTATGTCGCCAGACCACTCCATTCGACGTCTATTCTGGCCTGACTACTCCAAGTAATGAATCCTCCCCCGGTCAATCCAGGGCGTCCTCAGAACTACCCACTCTCCTCTTCTCTCCAGGTAGCGACAACAAATGTTTACTCTATCCAAATCTTCGTTCCCTGCAATTTTGCAGAACGTATATATATATATATATATATATATATATATATATATATATAATTAGCGGTCGTTTTAAAACTTACAATCTGCCTGGTAAGAGTAATAAATACAGATGAGAAGTAATTTTTCGATACAAACACGTTATCCATATACAAACAATGAAAACAAATTAAAAATGTTATTCATTATTTGAACTACCATAATATTAAACACAAACACTGATGTTTGAATATTACTCAAGAAATGGGCTACATATTTAGTTTGGCGAATAATCCTTTTTGTTAATTAAAACTTTCATACATATCAGACATCAAATTATCGTTGACAAGGATGTTCAATATGACGTGTTGTATGAAAATAGTCAAAAAAACTTTTGAAATGTTGATTTGTTACCTGTTATATTGATCTCAGTGATAACTCATTTGCATTTATTTGTTTTGATCAATTATTTCATCATTATGTATCATGAATTTGAGTAAAATATTTATACCTAAATTTGGTAATAATGATTGATGATTGTATACACTGTTAATAAACTGTTCAGTTAAATTATTTATACTTATAATGATACATTTTTACTTACGAAATAGAAGTAAGAGAAATTGCAGTTAAGAACCACTCTTTGTTTTCAAATGGCAATCAATATACTATTTTCATAAGGAATTAGTTTTGAATGCATAGGTATCTGTATATCTTTTATAGATTCTCAACTACCGTTTTGTAAGTGATTTGCGTTTTATTTATACCACCCATAATTTTCTACAAAATTTTGACTAATGCTATATTCACATAATACATTTTATCATAATGAAAGCCTTTTACCACTAGAAACAAAATACAATAAGATGCATACTTTAACCAGACACGATAACCAGGGTATACTATGCTATAAATAACCAAAAGTATCAGTTATTAAAGATACATGTTTTGAAACCTTATTATCTAAATGGTGGTATTATCAGCCTTGAAATACAAATGTCTATACTTAGTTGATCACTTTTGGGTTTAAAGGAATGAATGTAGCTTTTCTCTCATATTTCCTTTTAAACAATTGACGTGGTATATTTTCATTACGTGTGGTTTTCAAATTCATCTACTACTTAACCGAAAATCTGTCAAATATTTTGCATAACTTTACCCCTACATGAAATTGACAAAAAAAATTAGATACTTCAAATCAAACAAATCATTTCAGTAAGTGGTTGATATTTTGAAGTTTGAAGAACACAATTCTTAAGAAATTGCTTCATATAACGTACAGCAAAACTGTTAATTATTTCTATATGTTTATTGCATTTATCTGTGTCCATTATTAAGTCTATTAAAGATTCCCATTGTGAAAATTAGAACAACACATATAAGCGAACAATTGTTTTCAATTAGATCGTCATCAGGCTTTACTCTAATATACATGAATATTTATACGAAAATTTTAAACCAATCAAAGCAATATGAGTCAATAATCACAATGAAATAGAATAAGTCACTACACATAATAGGTAAAAGTACAAGACAGGTGAACTGATAATAGTGAGAATAATAAAATACAATAACAAAACTCTTATCAATAGTTAATCGTTGGAAATAGAAGGTCAAATAAACATGGGTAAATAGACTAGGAATAGTAATCACAAAACATTAAAATCATTACGTAATAAGATGTGTGTAAATAATTAGATAGTGAATAATACAAAGAGGCGGAAAATTACAAACAAATAATGGATGTGGAAATAAGGTTAATGATAACACAAATAAAATAAAATAAATAATGACGATAATAAAATAAAAATAATAAATAAATAAAAAAGAAAAAGAATTGTCAGTTAAGTTATAACTAGCCATGGAAGGGATAGGGGGGTCACGTATTTCTTCTGTACACATAAACTGGGGTTATATGTACGAATTCCAATGGCTTCAGCTATATACAGGAAATGTGAACAGAAATAACCAAGGCTTCGTGTTTTTAAGTTTTAATGTTTAAATGGGAATTATTTGCCAAATATTTCAGTGTCTATTATATATGAAAATTTGAAATAATCTCAGCGATTGAAATATAAAATAATTCCAACGTTTCGTCCAGCAAACGTGTTTGGACTTCTTTAGGGCAATAATCAAAATCATTAAATAAATATATTGTGTTTAACAATCCAATCACATCAAATCTAAATAAGTCATGAAAGGACCAAAGGTTTTAACACTGAATCGAAAGGATGGTATTCAACTAGCAACTATAAGGCAAATATTCGTTGACAAGTAATCGGACCTGTTCTTTATCCAACCTGACTATTTTACATGCATCGTTATTTTGACTGAAATTAATGTGAGTTGTTTTAGCGATACAGTTATGTATTTGGTGATTCTCATTTTACATGCACATCAATGAGTCAGAAACAATTTTACAACCTTCAACTTACACTTTTATTTTTTCTTCATATAAAGACATATTAACATCTAATTTCAACTATTAATAACTCAACCTTACACATACATACACAATTCGTCCAGTCATTTATTTTCACATCATGAACTTTTCACATGATTCGCATTTAGTTGACTCATGTGATACTGCTTACCAAAGTCAGTAACTAAATACAACTGGATTAGCACAGCATAAATTTGATTTGATATAATTGTTAAACGCAATATATTTCTTAGATGATTTTCATTATTACCCTGAAGAAGCCTAGACAAGTTTGTCAGACGAAACATTGGGATTATTTAAATTTCAACTGCTGAGATTATCTCAAATATAATGACTTTTCTGTATTTGGCGCCCAATTATTGTCAAACTATTCGTTCTAATATTGACGAATATTTGTATAAATTTCAGTGTTTAAAATCTATAAAAAAAGCAATGATATAATAACACTGGTTTTCTGGCAAATCATAAGTGAATAGAAATGTGTATTTTTAAGTGAATTGGCTATCTATAATACAATGTGTATTTACAATAATAAAATGCACAAATTTATTGGTTTGTATTCCCTTACTCTTAATATTATTGACAGACCTATGTGGTTGATCTGACTATAAATTAACATGGGTCTTTTAGAGCAGAAATAAAATATATATTAAGTGTATTGTTCTTATATATTACATCATTATCTGGCATTAACTTTCACTCTCACAACTGATTACCTACGATATAAGAGAATTATGTTTATTATCTAATTAACTGAGACAATAATTATGAACTACTTTTTGTGTTATAACATCATACTTAGCGCAGTACTGAACTTCGCGGTTAGAAAAACTGTTTGTTATAAATTGAAAGAACTTCATTGAGTCATTAAAAATAAAATATCGTAGATATAATTTCTTTAGACAATGTTTCAGATAATCAGTAGTGAGGTTCCTATTTTCCATATAACCATATGGGAAACATGTTGCCGTTAGAGAAGCATTTGGTAAGAGTAAAGCGACATCTGATAATATCGTTTTCATAGCAGTTACATAAACATACAATTTATCTAAACGACACAGCACCAAATCTTCATTTCTCAAGAGATCAAGTATTTGTGACTTCTATTCTCCTAAAACGAGTTGATGGTCTTGTGGTTATGTATTAATTACAACAATTTCCAATAGTTCATATATATTTAAAACTTCTTGTTATCTGCATTGGGATGATGCTTTCAAATTGAGTTTCACAGTTACATTTATTAGAAGTTAGTGACCTGTCATAGAACTTTGGGCGAATTAATTATGCTTTAAACTAAAAATAGATAGTGGAATATTAGAGCAGTCGAAGATGTATTTCTTGGATTGTTCAGAAAACAAAGTGTACACCTCTGTTAGGTTTAAAATTTCACTAGTATTGTGATTATGTTTTCTTAGCTTTTTTAAATCAGCATGTACAGCTGCACATTAGGTTTGTTACTTTCATCTTTATTTAGTTCATGTAACGTACGCATTCCTGAATATTTTTTTTTTAATTTCTAGTTGATCTAACTGAGTTTCATGGATGTAATTCAATCTAAGGACTTTCACTTGGGTGGTCATTAATGCGACGAGGTATCTTCTTAATTCATCCTGGATATCCTTATTTATCAAAATAGCTTTACAAGAAAGGCATTATAGATATCTACATAACAAACTTCACTGAACATCAGAGGACCTTTTTAAGTTGCTTTATTGTCAAGAAATATATGTCAGTCTCTAAATAACTGTATCATCATTGTGTTAGTTACATGTCTTTATATTTTAACTGATTGACAGATTAAGATCGAGTGTGAAACTACGACAAAAGCAAGCAAATTAAAACTGTACGTGATTATTAAAATAACCTATTGTGTCATTGAATAAAAATAAAGCGAATTCAGTGAAGAAAATTTTCTTTTCGATGAAATCGTTTACTTAAGCTGTACATTCGTACTTATGGTTATATGGAAAATATATATCTATAGAAAGATAGAACAGCTTGCATCATAAATTGATTCAAGACTCTTACCATCAAATGTCGTTACGCAATAATCAGGGGCTAAGGAAGGAATATAAGAATGAAAATAATTTACGGGTCAGATGACTATCTGACCTTATATATACGTTTAATTGATATAAAACTGGTTTCACTCAGTACGATATAAGTGTAAGCCAACTTATATCCATTTTGAACTCTATGTTTCATTATTAACTTTAGAGGACTCTTGCTTATTATTCGCAACTTAAACGTATGAATGTTCTCTGACATAAATTTAAAGCATTAATAAACTCAGACTAGTGTCTAAAACCGGTTAGCTATTCATTAGTATAGGATAACATTACACCACATAGTTATAGTCAGCACACAATCACCGAGGATACAGTATCATTATAAGTTTGACAAATAAACGTTTACACCACAGTTTTAGTAGTTGTGGGATATAAATTTGTGAGAAGTATAAATAACTCAGTTTTATTACACACTGAAATTATTCCTAGACTAGTTTTGAAACTGTATCAGTATGACATTATAGATGAAAAAGATTAAAAATATGTCTGTAGCCACAGAGATTGGTTTTAAAGAAAAATCAGATAACTAACTTAAGATTAAGCACTGAACTATCAATTAAAATTCTATAATCCAGTTTAATAAAATAATCTTTTCTTTTAATTTACTCGCACTAAGAATAATTCAAATTGAATGACGGAAAATTTACAACACTATAATACAAAGTGTATTCGGAGTTATTAATGGATCTTGAACAATGTCAAATTACATAATCTATAGAACTTGTTAGAATATGTTGGCTTTTAAATATGAAAAAGTGGCTGAACGAGTACAAACTTTAACAACCAACTGTAAGCTTTTTATGTAGTCCTGGATGCCGAAAACATGCGCTTGAACAAATGACAATTCATGTTCATATCTACATGTTTTATTATCTAACTTAGTTTAGTAGTTTGACTGAATCAAAGGGCTTTACTTTACTAGAAACAAAAACACATTAACCACATTAATCACATAAATAGATTTCCTTGCAACACATTTAATGGGTTAGTTACATACATACATCAGCTAGAAACTCTTAACACCGGATAAGAGTAATCACATAGAACGTATTATTCAAAAGTTTACTTAAACAAAAAAGAATTATAAATACTAGATGTTCATTGACCTAATTCTTTTTTATTCATTTCTGAATTCAAGTTGATTAAATACAGAAAAACTTTCCATCATGATCATATCATTTCAACTTTTAATTACTTGGTAAAAACGAAAATAATCAAAACATTCATTAAGATGACACGAAAAGATCCAATCCTTACCTAAAGTTTATTTGTGAATAGTTTAGTAACTCTGAAGTTCGCATAAGAAAATGTAAAAGTAAAATAACAATATGATTTCTAGTTATGTAAGCTTAAAACAAAACAAAATTTATAAGTATAAGGTGATGGAAGTTGTTGAGTTTTGATTGAGACCAAAAACCGATAAATGTAAGAATACAATTGGAAACATGGAAGCACTGAACAGCCTTTTCGTTTTAGTATAGAACTTCACAACCTTGTGCATTCACCATCCCGTACGCAAGATTCCAAAGCAGAACCTTCGATCTTGCGCATAAACGCTTAACCTTTAGAACATCGAGCCGGCATCAATGTCTAAGTTTATGATATTACGCTACCATCATGTGCTCACTAGTGACAAGCTTTGAGAGGAAATTCTTAGATTTTGAATAAGAACAAGAAAATAAATATTAAAATTCAATTTCAAGTCATTAGTATTTCTTTCAATGAAAATAAAATCTAATTGTTCAACAAGGATTCATCTAAAATTAAGTGTTTTTCTTTCTCCAATATTTGGTGGTCTATTTGATTTAATTTGGATAAGCTCTTTAACTTAATTGAAGTCTCGTGTTTTTTTAAAAAATATATTTTTGATAGGGGCATAAGTTTATATTTGGTCGTATAATAAGTTTCACAAATTCATCAAAACTGATGAATTAAAACAAAAAACAGCAACTTAAATTTCATTAGATGGATGAAGATTCATAGTCAAGTAAGAAAAACTGTCTATTTTGTAGAAGAAGTAACATCTAGGTAATTTAAATGCGTAGACTTCATTTTATTCTTCGTAAACAGTAATTTTCCGAAATGAGCTCACATGTTTGTAAATGTTTTACTCGTTAGTTACTTGTTTTTAACTTGGAAACAGTTATAGATCACCTTAACTTAAAGTACGCTATTTTCGACTAGTAAAAAGTCGTTTTTTTCTTCTATTTACCAGTGAATGAACATGGATTTTCATGTTTTTAGAAAACTAAAATATGCACCAAATATTTGCTTGTTTGATGTTAATTCAATCTCCAAAGCTCAAAATATACTTCAATTATGATAGACACAATAGCAAATTAACTCTTTTTCTTGTTAACTCACTAATATCGCATGTTCATCTAGTCCGTGAATGTAAAATGTACCCTTTTATTTTCAGTTTATTCGCCATTTAACATTTTTCACAACATCGAATATGTAGCAATATGATAAAAGAAGAAATTTAAGTGAACTATTACTTTCAGTTCTCGTTTAAAAGTGGTAAGTTTTAAATTGTGGCCAATACAACATTTCCATCTACTACGACTTATTAACATTCACATATTTTGCAACTAGTTACAATATAATAACTTTCGAATTTCATCATAAAATCTAAAACTCACTTGCAACATTGCAAATGTGAATACTTAATTCGTATAATTACTACTACAGAATAAACAAAATTTTCATAATGTCTAGTTTTTCTTTAGTGATATCTTGTATGAGATATCAGAAAATAAAAAGATGATTGTGCACTATCATGGATTAATTAAAACAATTGAACTCCAGTTCAGTGGTTTAAAGGTTAAGTATTCATATTGGAGAGAAAGTCTCAGATTTGAATCTCACATGAGATTATGAATGTGCCCCGCTGAGGAGTTTCATACTACGGCGAAACGGTTGTCCGGAGCCTTCAGATATTCAGTGGTGTCCTAACATTAATCACTTCATAATCTTAATAAAACTGTTTTTGTCTGAAAAAATTTCACTGTTTACTACAATTGACATTTTTGTAAATTATCTATTGATTATCAATTCATTTTAATTTATCTCATGCCAATTAGTTGTAGATAAGTTTTGACTAAATTATGTAATAAACGAAATTAGATTAAACATCGGAAACTAGTCAGTTTATTTGCTAAATTAATAATCAAGCAATTAGTGTATGAGCACTCTTATACCCTTAAAATGGTCAAGCTTATGAAATTCAATAATTGGGTTGAAATACTTATATATTTAAAATAGAATAAAAGTTAGAATCCATAAGCTGATCCCATAAAGAGTCAGTTAAATCCTCTGGACCTTGAGTATAAATTTTGTCGCAAAAAGAAGTGATTATCTAAATACGACCAAAATAAAAACTAATATCTCACTAGTTAACAAGTTATGTAAACAGTAACAGCTATTTGATCTTAAATTGTGATGGATCAGTTTTGACACTAAAAACATCTGAATAGATTAGAATAAAGTAATAAGATGACAATGTTGTTTGGAAGAAATGTAATCACTTTATCTAGATGCATATTAAGTAATCACAAATTAAATAAATAAATGAACTACTGTCAGAAATGACAGGGCGTGAAACCTCAATTTACAATTATGTTAGGTGTCAGATGGTCTGAACAAATTTTAAATAACATCTACTTGATTGTTTTGACATGATGTTTATGTTAGTTATTTGAATTCAATATAGTAAACTGTGACTTCAATACTGGACTTTGGAATTATTAAAATCGGAACAGCTATTAACTTCAGTTACTGTCGATTACTTATAGCTAGATAGTGGACGAACACTCAGATGGGGTTAACCAATTTATAATTTCATCGAAAACTACAGAATATCTTCGAAAAATATGAGAATCATACATCAAATACTTCATTTACAAATCTTCCATGAATTGTCCTTCACATTCTGTATGATACTTTCAATTCATAATAGCTTTCTATTTTTGTTTTTGTTTTCTTTAAATCGACTTTTATAGCTTTCTGGTGCTACGCTTTTCTCTTATGATTGGTTTAACACACTACTTGTGTCTGTCGGCATGAGTACGATACATTAAAGCTAAGTTTAAATTGTTTTGCATTAAAGGAAATAAATTTTCAATGTTTTATGTATTTCTTTTAGAAACGTAGCAAGTGATTGGTGATAAATTATATAAAAGGGAAATATTCATTCGACGTTACAAATTAAAACTACTGCATATTTTTAACTTCATTCGGTAAACGCTTTCTATTTTTTACGTCTGTATACTTAATCACCATTCAAGTTTTAATTATTAATTTTGATTTACTGATTCCTTGAAATAGTTTATGAAGTTTAATATGAGACTAAAATTTTTTTTTAAAATTAAAAGTACTAATCAAAATTAAATTCACTTGGTGTTGCTTTACGTGTATCGTCCCATTGTTATTGACAACTGCAATTGATCAATCTCTTGTTCACATATGTGCATACTGTACGGATTGTCTCGATATTGCACTAAGTCACAAGCATGATAGTAAAGATGGATAGTGGATAACAGTGGAATATAGGATGCGCGTTTGGTCCTATTCGGGACTCGTCAGCTGGATGAACCTGCATCTCAGAGTTGATGTTCATCCAGCCACTATCCATCTTTGCTTATAATGCTTGTGAATCAAGGCAATATCGAGGCATTACGCACATTATGCACATATACCGATATGAGACTGATCAATTGTAGTCCTAATCATCAATATGAAAATTTAAGTAAACAATACTAAGTGAATTGAAACTTCATCCCATTACACAAAAAAGTGGCTGACAGAACTCTGTAACTATGTGGATGACGTAATGATGTTTGAAGCTAACGGTACTTAGTTGGAGTCCTGGAGTGAACATCAACTGTGAAATGCAGGTACGCCCAGCTGACATGCCCAAATGGGATCCCACCGCTAGCTACTTTCCGAACAACGCCTACAGTTCCACATTTGTAATTAGTCATATTTGACTGTTTATTAATATAAAATAATTCATTTAAACAACTACAAAGCAATGAAGTAAAAGAAATCCTTAGGGTATAAATTTAATGGTCTTTTTATCTTAAATCGTTTACTTATATCATTATATCGGTCGCGACCCGGATAGCCCAATTGTAAAGTCTCTGACTGTGAAGCTGGGTGACACGGCATCGAATCCGTCATGGAGCACCAACTCCCTCAAGATTACAGGTACATCTTGCTGATGAGTGCCAAAGAGCACGAAACTCAGGTCCAGGGTTTTCTGTTGACTACCTCTAGCCACCACTCTATCCCAACATAGTGCACGCAGTGTCGAGTCACCTAGACTAGTGGCCACATCGCAGCTTGATCAATAGCATTCGATCTGAACTATAAACGACTTGACACACTTCACATTGGTCACCATTCCATTCATAGGTTAACTTAATTTCTCAAATAGAATAAAATGTAGAGAAAAAAATTAAAATTAATGGAAACTGTTTTTCAAATGTTCGTTTCAATTTTACAAAAGTGATTTACTAGAGGTTAGGTCAAATGAGACTTGTCAAAGAAATAAAGGAAATGAATTAATGTTATTTTCAAAGGATAACTAGAGAATTACATTGTTTTTTACTTTATTCGAATTTGATTATATCATTATTAAAGTTTGATTTTAATCTAACTGAAATCACTAACTTCATATCCTGAATGATATTGAGATTATTGAATAACAGTTTAAGTTTAGATTGAAATAAACACAATAGTAGAATTCAATTTAATTTATTTTACTTATCACTTAAAGGAAACTCTAATATGTAAGATAAAGGATTTTGCATCTAAACTAAGCATTCTCAGTTGTAAATTACTTGATTCCATTAGCTGAATTATTAAAAAATATTAAGTTATTTATAAGAGCACATAATTGGGACATACTTTTGCCCTTCCTTTTTTTTACATCCCTCCATACGCGATTACATTGATATGACAAGATAAAAGAGTTTAGAGTTTATCAATGTAGAAGAACATGATATGGTTTTAAGTTAAAATATATATTTGTATACGTCATATTTTATAAACTCATGTTTCTACGGTAAATGAAGTTCGTAGGTTTAATTTAGCTATTCAGTTTACTAAACATAATACAATATCCAAAAACTCACCCAGGTAATTTCAAGTAGTTATAAAAGTTAAATACATCTGATTGTTTTTACGAGATGAGAGGCGATATTACTCGTTATTAACATTTCATTACTGAGCCACTGAAATATTTATACTTATATTTGGTAGTGAAAACCGCCGAATTCAACAATGCTTAAGGAAATATAAAGACTACTGATATAGATTTATTTGACCTCAGAAATAAATTAAAGTGATATATGAATACACTGTTTGTTTACAGTCAAATTAATGATCATATTTGTAAAAATTGAGAGGAGTGGTACTTAACACCAACTTACCAATAGGTTACTGTACAAACACATATATGACTGTGTACAATTAGGCATATATAACTAACAGATGTAACGAAATGACCAAGTAACATAATTACATTTTCTTAGGTGTGATGGTATTTTTAATGTTTTTTTGAACCGAATTTGACTTAAGCTTTTAAGAAATTTCACAAGTTGAAATCATGAGTCAGTTGAAACCAAACCACCATTGAAAACCTAGGGGCACTGGACGGCCGTCTCGTCGTAGTATGGGTCTCCTCAACAGTGAGCATCCACGGTCCCGCACCACGCGGGGTTCGAACCTAGGACCTACTGGCTTCGCGCATGAGTACAAAACCACTAGACCACTGAGCCGGCATCTAACGGTGTTAATGTTTAACTTCAACCAATCCACGAAGTTGCGCCACCGTATACCATTGTTTTCAGTGAGTTGTTATCTCACAACAGACCGGTTGAACTCCACTGGTAACGGCTTCTCACTAGAACTCCAGGAGTTTTTCCTGAAGTCAGTCACTAGTGAGCAGTTGATTATTATCAGAATGGGTTAAATTTTTGTTATCAAATTACTTAAGTCTTTAAAGTATTTTCAGTAACAGCATTATAATCATGGATGTTTTAAATTCTAAAAACAAAACGTAAATGTAATACCAAGAGATTTCGGTTGCTTTTCTATGTAGACAAATAACCATTATTTAGACGATAAAATGTTCTACTGAATGGTTATCAAAATGAACGCCGATACTTTATTAGTATGGAAACTGGATGTTTTACTAGCTGAATTCATGAGTCAATCTAAGCACAAATACCCAAACTGAAGACTCTTATATGGTACGAAATCGACAGGTATTGTAATGCAACGAATAAAAATGGTAATGTTATAACTTCTTTTAACAGTAAATGGATCATATAAAATGTACTTCCTGATAATTAGCCTACATCGGTGTGTTTACAAAGGTTTGCAAGAACGGTATTTTTCACTATTTTTCCAAGTTTAGCTTTTATTTTCAAAGTAACAGTAAACAGCCTTGTAAAAAGCTTTTTGCTTCATCCTCTTCAGCATTTTAGAAGAAATTTGCAAATAAAAAATAAAATGTTTGTAATATCCAAATGAGTAGAAAAATAAGATTTTCCGACGATTCTTGACTCAATGTAAGTCACTTCTACAGAGTTGCGAATGGCAAAATCATAAATCGATTAATGTCAGACCGTCATTAAAAACTTGAAAGCACTAGACGGTCGTTTCGTCTTAGTATGAGACCCCTCAATAGTGCAGATCCATCACTCAGTATGCTGGATTCGAGCCTGGGACCTTCGGCATCTCGTGAATGCTTAACCTCTAGAACACTAAAACGACATCCAGAGGTTTTAATGTCCAACCTTTACTAATTCAAGATGTTGCGTGACCATCTTTCATTGTCTTCAGTGGGTATCTGCCTAACACTCGTCACCGTTTAACTCCACTGATCACGGCTTCTTACCAGAACTGAGGGAATTATCACTTGAAGCCAGTCACCAGTAAACGCATGGTAATTGTCAGAATAGGGTTGTGGAGATCGCTGAGTTTTAATTGAGGTCATGAACCGATCTAAAATTGATCGGTTCGTGACCTCACTCAAAGCTCAATAATTTCTACAACCCAATGCTAATAGTTGCAAATATCTTTTATCAGTTTGAACTGCTTGATATTCGTAACAGAATAATCCTTTTCTTTTACAACAGATCAGAGAAACGTTCTTGTCAATAACAGAATCTGAAAAACACGTACATATGATGCTATCTTAGCAAGTATAAACGTGATTTCATCTGTTTGTTGACCTTCGAAATTAAATTACCAAGATATTGTTTAAAACATAATTACATTGTTGAATGGTATTCCTTGTCTAGAAAATAAAATCTTTGGCAATTTATCATATTTACAGAAGATCTACTGTCACCCCGCAAACCTTAGCTACTAAGACAACACACTGACTAACAACCAGCTGAAAATTCATATTTTCTTCTAAAATATTCATTTTTTTAAAAATATAAAAGTTTTCCCACAACATTCATTATTCAGGTATATAATAGCAGACCATGATACTGAGATACCACTAAAATTCTTATAACCCAATCATGTGATTGAGGTCTATAAGCGGATACCTCATTACAATAGGTTTGCTACTGCTTCAACTAATGGAATGCGCATGTTTTGTGATCTGTCAAAATATAGTTACACAACCGTAGTTTGACGACCATGTTTTTACTTTAAAAACCATTTGAAGGCGTTAATTCTTGTGGTGACATTTCGCTTAAAATGATTTGTAGCTATGACCAAAATGTGCTTAGCATGGATATAGAAGAAGGCTTTTATGGAAATAATTAACTGTGATCACAACTTTTCAAAATGTATAAATCTTTAAATTGTTTACCTGAGGTCATATTATATGTCATTATCGCCTGTTTTCAAATAATCAAATGAAGGGTAAATTTCACATGGAGTAATCATAATCAATATAAAGGTGGCTTTATGACTTTGAATACTTTAAGATAAATTTAATTCATCCTAGTAAATCTGGTGGGTAAATAAATCTAACATACATATTACGTGAAAGACAAATATCACTACAAACGGTTCAGTTTAGTTTGATATACCTGTTGTTTTGTATTAGCGTAACATTCCGCTGAAGAAACCTTTCTAACTTACATCCAGATATATTGTCAATGTTAAGCTTAATTAATTAACAGTCAAGATTAAACTTTTCATTTATGAGACAAACGTTTGCATGAAGTTAATCTGTATTTTATTTTAATAATTAAATTACATTAAAATGGTCGTTTTTTATGACCGTTTATTTCATGTTTTTGCATAAACTGGATAATGATTTAGTAACATGAAACAAATTTCTGGCTAATAAATTAATGTTCAGGATCACTTGTAATTTAATCATTACTCTCATTTAGTTACAAAATAAACTGGGGAGAAACAACGGAAAATATTAAATGGAAAACAAAAACTAATATGATTCTTTTTCAGGTCGTTTTGTATTGGTTTAACCCTATTCATATTTGCTCATTATTGAAATTAAATGCTGAATTCATTAATTTTCCTAATGTCACATTTAGTCCATATATATGTTTGGTGGTGGGGAATCACAACCGCTGTGCATTGAATGTCAACGAACAATGGGTATATGACAACAAATTTAGGCATATCCAATTTTGTAAAATCCTATAACATTAAATATAATCAGTATTTCATGTATCTCAAAAAGTGTTCGTAGGTAATTACGATGAAAATATTTCGAAGAAAAACAAACATTTTGATCATTCTAAAGAGGATAAGACGAAGTACGCCTATTTGGCTGCTTATCAGTTTCAGAATCAATATGATCATCTAAATTTGAATGTAATTATTTATGATAGCAACATATTTATCAAGATTCTTCGAATCATTTCGCACAAATTTTAAAAGGTATTTTTTAGGAAGTTTCTCAGTGACGTAAATTCATTATAAGTCGTTTCAAACTATACACCTACTCAAATAATTTTAATTTGCTTTAATATCCTTTCTAAAAACATTTACAGTTAAAAAGTAAACTAGAATAGAGTATCTATCACTTGCTCTCTAGTTTTTAAAGATTTCTCATGTGATGTTAAAATTGAACAATATAATCTTTCAATAGGACTGATATAATTAAGAAAAGCAGTTCTCTTTTGATCAGGATGGATTATATCGTACTAGGTTTGTTAAATACAAAGTAACTGACAGTATGCTTTTTTTGAGATGTTACGATATCATCGTGAACCGGAGAACGGAACCTAAATCAATAATCCAATAACAAAACGAAGGTAAGACATTTCTGTGCACTTGCGTCCTGCTAACTAGAGGGAAAAGACCAGAGTCATCAAGGAAAATGTATTTTCACAAGCAGAGAAATAAGCATTCAACTCACGCGTGATGTCTACAATATAAACATGTTCTTGAAAAGCGTCACAAGATAGCGTACTTAAAGAGGAAACGAACTAATAACATTTAATACCCTTTCAGGTGGGTAACACAAACGGAAGGTAATTATGAACATTTCGGCCACCAAAATGAGAAATTTAAATTTCCACAATTAAATTTATTAAATAATTCTTGGTGATATAGCACTTTCAACAAAGTAACAATTATACCACTTAAATTGGGTTTGCTACAAATAATTCAATATTGGGCAGATGTGAAGGACATTGTATTGAAAACAAAGCTTTTAAAATTTATCAATGATTTTAGAGTGTTAAAATGATGCCGTTTTTACGTTTCTAAATTAGTTAGAAATAAATGACTGGTAAATTCGGCTGTATTAATCATGTAATTCACAAAAGATTATCATACATTGAGCTTAGTAGCCATTAGAAGCTTATGAAAGTAATCTTAGGAATAAAATTAAATAATAACAAGTTTACAGCTTTTCGAAAAATCACATCGATTTATATAACAAATGGAGAATATTTTAATTTAGGTTAAATTGGATCATATTATAACGAAGATTGGACAGTGACTTATGATTCCGTAACATAAGAAAAAATCTGGATCTATTTCATCTGAGACAATGAATCCGCCCCGTTTAAAGTAAAGTATCACACTAGAAACGTTCTACAATCACATAAGTGTAAACTACTAGAATATCGCTATTTTAGCAAACTGATATATTCTATTATTGTACATTAAGTTCACCATAAAGTTATTACATATATCCATATAATCAATTGCAAAACAAATAGTATCATAGTGGTGAATTTCATTTTCAATCATTTATGTACATTTAACGGGTCAATTCATAACATTTAAAAGCCAAGAGAATGAACTAAAAATCATTTTATAATTTATTTATTCAATATTATCACTTAATAACTGTAATGAAAAGAATGTTATTTTTGGATAAACATTTATTCATGACACGATGTTACCAAATGAAATCAGTTCAATGTTATGTTGCTTTTTTCATTTTCCAACTTAATGATCAATAAAAATAGATTAACAAAATAAGCAACTTACGTTTATTACAAATCGTGGTATGAAATAGAAAATAAAGAATATTTAAGCAAAGGTAGATAGTGGATAGCAGTAGAATCCAGGACGTGCGTTTCGTCCTATTTGGGACTTTTGAGCTGGATGTAACTGCATCCTAGACTTGATATCCACTCCATGACTACAACTCAGTACCTTCAGCTTCAAACACCACTGTCTTTTCCACTTATTTACTGAGTTCTGATGGCCACCTGTTTGTGCAATGGGATGAAGTTTAAATTCACCTAGTATTGTTTACTTAAATTTTCATATTGATGATTAGGACTACATTTGATCAGTCTCATATTGGTATATGTGCATACTGTGCATAATGCCTCGATATTGCCTTGATTCACAAGCATTATAAGCAAAGATGGATAGTGGCGATGAACATCAACTCTGAGATGCAGGTTCATCCAGCTGACGAGTCCCGAATAGGACCAAACGTGCATCCTATATTCCACTGTTATCCTCTATCCATTCATGCTTGTGACTTAGTGCAATATCGAGACAATCCGTACAGTATGCACATATGTGAACAAGAGATTGATCAATTGCAGTTGTAAATAACAAATGGGAACATATACGTAAAACAACACTAAGTGAATTTAAAAAAATAAGAAACTTCCAATTGGCTTTTACTATGTGTTAATATGCATTAATGTATTTTCATGACTTTGAATATACCGGTAGACAATTAGATTTTTTCAAAGTTTTATTTAGTAAAACAATTGAGAGTTGCATGATTTTGAAATTTCGTTTTCTCTTCTATTTATAACATTCAATTGTTTTATAAACAGATTTCTACAAGACTGAAACAAATTATCACCATGAATCCATTACTCAAGTTCATTATGGAAAATCCAAATAAGAGAAGAAGATGCTAGTGACCTAATAATAAAATCCAAAGGTTTAATTCATAGTTTTTTTTCTTTTTACATGCATAAAAATGTTTTATTTTCATAATGGGTGTGTTTTTATTCAAATAAATCATTAGAAATACGAATACTTTGTATAAAGTCTAATTAAGTGAATTAATGTTACTTTTATATTAGCTGGTAAGCAAAGATGATTATTTTCAATCAATGTATAACTACTCTTTGAACTAGTAAATAGTGAATAACAGTCAAAAGGGTTACACTTCTGTAAAAAGATTCAATGTTAAGTGAGTCGTATAATTTCATTAGATTTGAAGATAAAGAAAAATGTATCACGAAATGTTTCTAATAATTAATCAACTTTTTTCATTATGATCAACACATTTATGAAGCTGAGTTCAATGCTGACTTACTTTCTAATACTTACTTTACTTAAATATACATATGAGAGATTGATTTTATGTTCATGAGTTATCAAGTATTAGATAATTTGTCATTATCAATAGATGAAGTTTCATGTGTTGTTATTTGTTTAATTGTTCGTCGGTATTGTCACTTCATTCTTTAGCGTGTGTATGTGAAGATGGTTCAGGACAAACGTAATAAACGTTGTGTAACATATTGATTCACTCTGAAATTCATAGATTACATTGTAACAGATTAGTAAGTATTACTGTTAGGAGTATTTCTAGATATGCTGAATTATATTTATAAATTCTATTAATTTGTGGCATCCACGACCCCGTCTCGCGAGATTCGAACTTAGGAATTATCAGTCTCGTGCACAAACGCCTAACCTCTAGACCACTGTGCCGGCCAGCATAAACGGTGTTAATGTCTAGCTTCAACTAACCCATGAAATTGAACGACACGTCCACCGGTTTTTTCATGGTTGTCTAGCTTCGATCGACTCATGATCTCAACTATTAAAATAACTATAATATCCACAAAGCTCCCTTCTGATATTATTCAAATAAATATAACTTAATAATATTCGAATGTTCATGATTAAGTTTTGTCTAAATTATAATAAATCGCTTTCATTCACTTTTCTGTCAAGCAAAGGAAGTGATTAAGAGAATTATACATAAATCAAAAAAAATATAACAGAAATATTTTGTCTTTCAGATTACAGTTACTTGAGTTCACCGATGCTTTCCTGTTTTTATTGACAGAAGTTATAATAAATAAATTTTAACCTTGATAAAAAAAACTATAATTTATGAAAGATGAAAAAACCCCATTATAAAGAATAAAATCATAGTTCCCGTTCACGTAAGATTATTATATTATAGAGACAATGCACTCCATTTACCAAAAGGCTTTTATTATTGATTTTATTGCATAAGTTCAAATTAAATGGTGAGACTATTTGTATCAAAAAAGAATCATAATATATAATGATGTCTTGAATCGGTTAAAAGAATATTGTTTTGGAAGCATAAAATGGTTATGAATTTTGTTAACCCAAGGCGCTTTACTTAAAATATTATAATGTGTCACTTTACATGCAAGTTTCTAATAAATAAAAAAAAGAGATAAAAGTAAAATCGCTCCACGAGGGCACTTTTGGTGAACTATGTTACACTGAATAACAACAAGAAAAATGTTTTTATTCATAGATACTCATAAGTTGTTACAACGCAAGTAATCATGGGTTGCTACATGTTTACCATTGGCCATGATGGATGGCACAAATATTATCGGTTTTGCAATAAAAAAACATCGATTTTTGATATCCTACCATACAGAAACAATAGTAATATGCTCAGTCCAGCACCTGAAAATTTTCGTTTATCAATTTTGTGTCAGGTTACACATTCTTGTCATTCATAGTTCATAAACTAGGGTTAAATAGTTATTCATTGCTTGGTTTTCTAAATCGTTTTTAATGTAACATCGATTTGTGCTATCACTCTTATATCATAAATTGTAAAAAAATATTTAGTTGAAAATGTCATTTTAACTAGATATAAAAGAAGATCCTATTCACAATATACATTTATGCTTTCAATAAATGTTTAGTCAGGTGGAAATGTTTTATTCAGGCCAATGAACCTATAAGCGTTAATGATATTATAATTCATGAAAATATATGAACTTGATCTACTACTTCTAATTTGTTCAATCATCATTAGTACGTTCGAACAATTAAACTATTTTTAATTAAAATAATGAAAATAATGATATAGATTAAGGAAATTTTTCCTTATTAAGAAATGTTTTGATGAGATGAAGATGATCTCAAGCATTATAAAAAGAATCCAGTTCTATTAAAACTCATTATACAATTTCCTTTAATACCATTATTTAAAGCAAATAGTGGTTAGCAACAAGCTTGATATATAATGGGAATCTATCAAAAACGTTCATTACAACACTGACTGGAACAAAACCAAAAGTCACAAAATCTAATTAGTTTTATAAATTGGAAAAAAAGGTTTTATTAAATCAAAATAGATAACAAATGAGAAAGTAAAACACATTTTTAAGAATTAAAATTATTTCGATAATGATAAAAAGAATTACTTAAACATTCTGTTTAATATGTGGAGATAGAATAATATTGGCGAGTATTCATATTTATTCATACATATGTATATGAATGTAAAAATATCCCATTTACAGGACCTATTATTAAAGGAACGTTTGAACAATGTTAATTTTTCCCTATCATCCCCCAATCTTATTCAATCTCTACATATAAACACAATTCATTATCGATATTTTTAATATGAAGTATATACACTTGTTTGATTTTGATAATTATTACCATTGTTTCAAGTTATAATCAGCTGAAGAGAATTTACAAAATAAATAATTTCATGTTATTCTGTTACTATGTTTTTTTCTTTTATTTTATTCAAGCTTATAAATAGGGAGGGCTGAATAGAGAATGCTAGTGAGATATCTATGCTCCATCACGAGGAGTAACAGGCGTAAGTAAATAAGTATAAATAGGGTAATACCTGATTTCAGTCTTGCAAAAAAACCCATAAAATACCAGTTATTTTGTAAATTTAATAGTTGATTCATTAGTCAGATGAAGCTAGACTAACACGGAAAACCTGGAAGCACTGTGAGGCCGTTTCATTCTATCATAGGATTCCTCAGCAGTGCGCATCCACGATCTCGTCTAGCAAGGTTCGAACCCAGGGTCTATCAGTCTTGCGCGCTGCTATTTAACCTCTAGACTATTAAGCCAGCATATACTGTGTTAATGTGTAACTTCAATCAATCTAAGAAATCGCGCCACTGTCCACCAATGTCTTCAGTGAGTTGCTATCTCACAACTAACACGGTTGGACTCCATTGGTCATGACTTCTCACCAGAACCCCAGGAAATACATCTTGGAGACCGCCACTAGTGAGCATATGATGATGGATTGGTTGAAGTTAGACGTTATGCTGGCCGGTTCTGTGGTCTAGAGGTTAAGCACTCGCACGAGAGACCCATAAGTCCTGGGTTCGAATCTCGCGAGACGGGATCGTGGATGCTCACTACTGAGGAGTCCCACAATAGGATGAAACGGCCGTCCAGTTCTTCCAGGTTTTCCATGGTGATATAGCTTCAAGTGACTGATTAATTCAACTATTAAATTACTATAATATCCACATAACCCATCTCTGATTATATTTTGTAAATATCTAGACGACAAAATATTTTGTAATCTAACAGTTTGTCGAGAAATAAAATGAAGTGAATAAAATTGTTTCGGTTATTTTTGACCATAACGTTTACAAAATCTGTTAAATAGTAAAACGACTGATTATGCGATGGTGGATAAGAACTGTAACTCAGGTAGATGATTTTGTTTTGTGAGCTAGATGATTTAGTTATGAAGCTATCGTCCTTCAGAACAGATTTCAGGTTTGTACGGATGGTGCTGTTCAGAAGAACGATAAAAGCTCTACAACCAAACTATATGGCTCAGAGTTCAAGACTCCAGCAAAAACAACTGACCTTATTGGCGAGTAATTGTATGCACGTAAATACTAAATAACTATTTCGTGTGCAAGCTTTTGAATATCACGAGGCAGATGGTGTATAATTTCACAATAATTATCGCTTGAATACTAGTGATAAGTAGATGTTAATTTAATAGGTGATAATTATGCTAAATGCTTTCCTATCCATCACTCTAACCACGATGTTACATGAGGAAATCTTTAATCAAATTTTCAATTAATTGGTTGAATCGTTTGGAACAACTGTTAATATTTGACTTCACAAGAGCCGTTTTATAGTGGCAAGATGGTTGAGCATAAGGTATAACAGTTAGGACTTAATTCATTATACAGTGAGTAACCTACATGACTGATATTAGCCATTCTTAACAAAATTTAACTATGGTACTTTTCTGCTAATGTTTTGTAAATAAGCATGCTACAATGTTGGAGAAAATCTGTGCTGCTGGTTAATCGTCTTGTCTATGACTTCAAGTGATTGGTTGGCTTAAGTCAATAATTTGATCTTGTGAGCAGTCTCCACTCGTTCATATCTCAATTTTGCAAACTATTTATCAATCAGCATTCACTGATTTTGGTAATCAAAGATTAGCTTCAGAAAAACTTTCATTCCTGAAATATAGGAATAATAGTACACCTTTGGATAGAATAGACTTTAATTATGTCAATGTATTTTTGTCTCAAGGCTATCAATCACAACCGATGTAATAACCGATTATTTCTGATGCTAGAAATTATTTGTAAACAAAGTTTCAGTTAACAAATGAATTTTATTGTGACGACCTGTATTTTATCAGCTTAACTGAATTGTTTCTACACAAAATATTGAATGTTGATTACTAGTCTATAACCGTCCGGTGTAATACTTTTCTAATCTTTATTGTTCACCAGGTTCTATCGATCCACTCACAATATTTTATTTGATATCTAGGATGGCTGATATCAGGTCATTTGGATCAGTAATGCTAGCGTAACAAAGCTGGAATCAAATAGATATTTCTTTATCCATATTGCTGTGCGATATTTTACAAATACATATACACATATTTACACATCCAGTAATGTTAATAATTGCCCTTAAGACAATAAATATGCTATTTCAATGAAGAGTTAATCAGTAAAAAACCTATGTCCATGACTCCCTGTGAGCTTACGTAGCGTTTAATCAATTTCTATTCCTATTTAAATTAATGCCATAAACTAAAATTCACGAGAAAGTCTTGTTTGTAGATGTATAATTATTATATTTATTGTAATCAAAGTAGACTCAGCATAAGAAAGTACAATGTAAAACTAAAGAGACCAACCTATAAATTTCTTTTTACTTTATTGCATTCTGACCTTCTTTGAAGAGTAATACAGCTGTGTTTAAGTGCTGTTTTTTTTATTCCTTCTTACTTGGAGTACGAAAAGTAGTTTCAGAACAAAGACAACAAGATTTTTATAACAACATTTTGTTCTATTTCAAGGCTTTTCATAAGCTGCAAACAACTTGCAATTACTAGAATTAATGTAAATATAAACAAAGTTCTCATACATTTCAGCAAACGAATTTTAAACGAATCTTCGAAATACAATCAAAAGTCATATTAGAAAGTGTTTTATTGGCCCTTTATCTAACTCCAACTGAATCTTATGAGTGTTTGTTATTAAAATATACATATCGTCAATCCTCGCATATAATTATTGACTTAACTCGGGTTAGTGACAAAGGGAGTTAAATAAACCAAATACAAGAGTAGATTTCGAATGCGTATATTTTATACAGTCGTTTAACCAGACAGACGATCTGAAAAACGAAACGAAGAAAGAGAAAAGGAGAGAGCGAAGCGAAATAAATCGGAGAAGGCATGAGAGCCAACTCGATTTAACCAGGCATGACTGAATATTTATAGTCAGATGAAAAAAATAATACAGACATGTGATGAGTAAGATAAAAGATGCACACATATGCTTACATTAAAACAGTCAACGTTGATAAGTGAACAAGTAATAAGGTCAAAATGTGGTTTAAGAGGAATAAATGAAACTAGAGTAGCCTATATGGGCTCAACATAGGTCCAGTCACTATAGTATATGACATTAGATATGCAATGGAACCATAGAATAGCTTCACTCGTACTTGTATATTGAGAAGAAATACAATAACAGAGAGTAGGGGTGTGGTGTTACAGGCAATAACATTTGATTTGGATTATGTAAGTAGAATGAACTTAATGAAGATGTGAATAAATATTTAGCACTATTTAGAAATAAATCCAGATCAATGCATGGGTGTCAACAAAATTATGTGAAAATTAACCGACAAAAAATATAAGGTTATTTGATTAACACTGTCACCATTGCAGGGAAAGGCCTATAAGTCTTGCCTTCTGCACACATACGTCACATCAGAAGCATTTGAAAGCAGTCGTTTCTTCAAAACGAAGTAAAACCAGTATTTATCGTTTTTCTAACTTAAACCTTCACTATTCATTAGGTACTATGCAATCGCGTTTGTAAAGACATTACCGTCTCTTGATATATATTCCTAGGAATTTGCTCTAAAGATTAGATAAAAACCCTTCACTCTGTCCTTCGCAAATACTTGCTGCTACAAGTAGATAGAATGAAAGATAACATCAGAATAGGATTGATTTACATATAAATGGTAAAACAAACATTTGGTGACATTTTTTAAAACCAGTTGAGCTTCAGAAATGCCTTGATATTTCGAAGTAAATTTCCTTGGGTATCAATGTTTACAATACTCTATTCGACAATTGTTAGTTTCTTATTAATTTTGTTTTTTGAGCATAACATTCTAGGTATATTAAAACGTTGTATAGGTTTAGGGGTTGTGGAGATTACTAAGTTATTGATTGAGATCATGAACCGATTGATTGATTGGAACCTGGAAGCAGTGGATGTCTGTTTCGGCCCCAGGTCCGAGCGGGATCGTGAATGCGCACTGCTGATGAGCCCCACAATGGAACGAAACGGCTTCCATGTTTTAAATGGCGGTCTAACATCAATCAGTTCATGATCTCAATTAAAATGTTCTAACTAGACAATGCTTGTAACCGTTTGTCACAACTTAAACACCACTCGTCTTTGTTTCTTTCACTTATATGTTTTTTTTCGATGCTTCTATCATTTTTTCGATTTACACCAAAATCCAAAAATAAATTGAATCGGTAATCATGTGCATATTACATTGTAAACTTTTGTTTGCACAATCATTGTTGAATTGAACGAGAAAACTAGCGATACAATTTAAGGTATCATCAACCTGGATGAAGTAATATTCTATTTCATAAAAAATTAGAACATAAAATCCAGGGAATACGGTTATTATTTGTGATACTATGAATTATACGTACAATGATATTTAACTTACTGTGTACTTCCCATTCGTTTTATAAATCAATAAACTTAATACTCTAACTTAAATAATTATTTAATCAAGAATGAATATGAAAAAACAATTTCAACACTGTAAACTTATTGTAGTCAAAGTCTTACATAATTAAGATATTTAGAATTTGTAATTTTTAACCTGAACTGTTCAATGAATTACTTTTCTCCTTCCTGTGAAGAAGAAGAAGAGCAACAACAACAGTAGATCATTTAAAAAGGAAGAATGTATCTGTAAAATCTCAGAGAATGAATTTGAAGTAAATCCGACGTTTCACCTGACATTCTGATCCAAGCTTCTTCAAGAAAACAAATTAGTTTAAAATATTAATGATTATCTAATTGTATCAGGGCTAATCAACTGACACTGGAAGTTAAGATTTTAAACGTGGTTGGAGTTAATAATAAATAATTTTTCAACAAAAATAACTTTATGTTTCAAGTTGATGAAAAATAACAAATACTTTATCTAATTACGGATAGATATTGAATAATCTTACATTTAAATGTACCTCAATTAAAACAAATGTTACTAAATTTGTCACAAATAAATAGTACTTTTTCTATAATCCAATTGACCTGGATACTATGGCTACAAGTATGATACCAATTGATTTATATTATTATAAACACTTTGAGTTCTACTGAGTTGGTTAGATGAATGAATTATTGAGTGCAGAATAATAAATAAGGTTTATGTACATAAGAAGAAAAACAAATTTGTATCCAACTTGCAGGCTGATAAAACGTTTTTTAATTAATAAGGTTCCCAGTACTAGATATTAATGCTAATCTAAATAGTTAAGTCCAGATAATTTATCTTCAGCAATTATTCGATAACAAAAATGATAAATATGCAATGGGTTTGAAGATGAATAATCGTGTTTCCTTGAGCTATCATTTTTTTTAAATAAATGATCCTCGCACTGCTTAATGTATCGGGAAAGCGGTTTTGTAAAAGGATTAAACTTTCTTATTCTCTAATCATGATTAGCAATACATTCTAAACCAACTCTGTTAAAAATCATTCCAGAAGTAGTTACCTTACTACTACGATAAAAAACATAAACGTTATTGAATGAAAGGATTTATGTAAACTGAGAATGTCATTTAGCTATGGTGGCAGCTTTCACATTATCGAATTACTAAATGCCAAACTAACTAAATTTACATAAGCTTACTAATAGATTACAAACAGACATATAAATGTATCAAAATATAACTGAAATCCTCAAGCTTTTCGAATACTATGCTGTTAAAAATAAACAAGACTATCAGTACCGGTGTTTTATAGTCCAGGACAATTTACAGCATTTTTCAAAGACCAAATTCACTAACATCATAAGAGCTTAATATCTAAAGAACTATGATTGCGATTAAAATTACCAATAATATTATATATATATATCAAATGAATGATCTGTCAGAATTTATAATTTCTATCTTGATTCAGGATTGATCACTATTTTATGAGGACATTTGGATCAGCAGAAGACACCAGGCTTTTATTTTTATTAATAGAACAAATATAATTTGTTAACTGCTATAAACTTTGGGAGCCAAACATTTCAGCGCATTGACTTCTGGTTTTCGTTAACACCGAAGCAGATCTACATTAATTTATTTTGATTATTAACTTCTTCAGTTGTATCAAGTGTAATGAGAGTACGTAAGAAAAATGTAATTAACATTACTATATGCTCTATATGACTTCTTAAGAAGCGATACACTACATTATTACTTTATAACGTTTTACTAAATATCGAAATCAAGTAGCCATCTGCGTACAGGTTAAGCGTTCAGGCATGAAGCCGAAGATCTTGGGTTTGAACCCTGTGTAAGGTTCGTGGGTGGACACTGCTGAGGAGTCCCATACTAGAACAAAACGGCCGTCCAGTGCTTATACGTTTCAATGGTGGTCTAGCTTAGATCGACTCTTGAATTCAACGATTAAAATATTCATATTCACTCTGGTTTTCTGTGCTGATCGGGCTCCACATAAAATACCCATATTACAGTTTGACGTGTATAGTGCCTACATGAAACTTTAAATTGAACGTGAGCTTCTAGATCACCTCAATATAAGAAAACCATTATTCCCCTAAGAAATAATTCAAAACTATCAAAATACCAACATACGTAACACTAAACAACGCATCCTGGAATGTGTTTTGATACTGTTCAACTACTACTTAATCAAAATGCTAATAAAAATAACTAAAATTTTATAAAATAATGATTTCAGTTTTTATGTTTACTTGTTGGTGAAAAAGACTGATCCAAATCGCACCATGTAATAAACAACTTATGATCCCAAATATGAACCTGAAATACCTAAAAATTGTCTGTTTTGTTTTGAAAATAGTTAAACAGGATATTAAGAATTTAGTCAAATCTTAATTTACTTAAGTTACATGTTAATGTGGTATTTTTGTCCCACAATAGAACAGCTGTTGGTTAGGTATGATATGCTGAGAGCTTAATACTTTGCAAGAATATTGATATATATCACGTGGTTACATTTCGTTGTTTAGATAAACGTTGTTTTTAAAATTTGCCTTGGTTTTTAAAAAACACAATTTACAGTGATATCACCGGAATAGTTACAATATAGTCCAAACACAGTCATTTTATTGTTGGTTAGATATGAACTAGACATAGAAAGGAAAAATTTGTTTACCCTGAATTTGTTTTATTTTTATTTAATAAAAGATTAAACTGACTTTCGTAGTGTACGTACTTTTTTAGGAATGCAAAATTTGTGACAAAGCTGATTGCCAACACATTTTCTTTATATAGTTACAAAAATTCCTTAATTTTTAAATCATCTAACTACTAAGACTTTCAGTAAACATTTAGTAAAATACTTTATCCACTATTACTTCTACTGTGGTGTATGTTACTGGTGTCGACAGATATAAGTAGTATATATCATGAATCACAGGTGAAATACCTGGCAGCAAAAGGTTAAGATGATCAAAGGGAAGAGAATAAGAACAGTGAAGTTTGAGACAATTGACTGAAATTTTTAAAATGAAGTATTTACCGTATGGTTTTAGGATTTTACTAAGAGATTCTGTAATTTTGTATTCAAATGTATTTGATTGTCCTTACTGGTATTCTCGTTCACTACAATACTGGTTTCTTAGTTCGATATTCTAAACATTTAAACTACATTGTTAAACAAGATACTTTCATTATTGTCGAACAATTCAACATAAACTCTACAGATTACATCATAACTAGTAAACGATAATTAACCTTTTATTCAATTAATTATTTTTTTTCTTTATGTGTGAAACTGAACTAATTTGAATAATAAAAGTTCAATCGCATATTATCTATGGGCCTACTTAGACAAAGCGTTTATCCAATTTATTACCAAACAAAATACGTTAAACTATGATCGTAACAATAAATTTACAATTTAGACTAATTAATATGTTTTTCGATAATTAATAGAATGACTATTACAATTCAATCAATTTCATACTTTTAGATAATCGCATAAGGAGACAAAGATATATTAATCCAATACGTTTCGAATATGTGTACCAGGAAAAATCTAACAAAACACTTAACAGTCATTAAAAATTACCTACACAAAGATGAATATCCACGAAATGTTACCGAAAAGTTTGATAAGACTAACAAACGGGTTAATTATGATACAGCCGAAAAGCAAACCTGTTTTATTCATGTTTGTTTCGGAAGAAATCATCTTGAATAATTAATTATGGAATAAATGTTGGCATAAAAATTAGGTATCCAGTAACAAACTTTATCACCTTGTGTGAAACAAACTGCTTCTTAAAACAAAAATCTACAGATCATTACTAACTACTTCCAACTAACTTTATCACTTCACACTTACATCCAAAAACACTTAATTGAAAAAAAATTGAGAGAATAATACATCTTCATATTTTCAAGCGCGATCCAAAGATTTTGTAACCCTAAAGTGCAGCAGCTCTAGTTCTGCATTTATCTGATATTGTGCATATCACTGAAGTTTAGAGATCCCTAAAAATTATCAATAAACAACAAAGCAGAACCTCTTTACGTCTTACTAAGGCAGTAGGACTTGATAAAAGTAAACCAGATTTATATGTCTAGACAGAGGCAGTTAGCAACTTAACATTGCTTTAGTAAATATACGTTCTTCATTAAAATCATATACAATTATTTTCATTACTGTTTTTTTCATTTATTTGGTTACGCAGTCTTCACCATGGTAATTGTTACCTGATCTACGCTAAAATTAATTTTTCGATCAATCATTGTTTTTCGCTCTCCGGATTTTCAAAGCGTAAGTAAACTTTTCAAACCTACTACAGTCATTTCTATTTCGAATTCTCTATAACTACAACCTCATCACTCTATGACCTTGATGTAGTTCTTGAAAATTATTTTAAATTTATGCACACTATTTAAATCTTCTGTAATGATTACATAACACGTTTTGTCATCTTCCCAACTCTGCGTAATTACTACCTCATTCAAATTTTGTGCTAATTCACACAAATATGTACGCATACCTAGTACTAATAATTGTTATTATTATAATCTTTTCCGCTACCAAAGTCTGCCACTCTGTAATTTATTGTGTTGTCCTTTAATATGAATACGATTGTAAACGGCTGAAAAAAAACAATGGAACAGAATAAATCTATATATTATTCTGCCTCATTTGTCATTTTAACTTCATTGGTGACCACTTTGTTAGTTGAATAATCGAACTATTTTTAGGCCGATATTGATCAATGGTCAGAAATTGCTTTGGACTATTAAAATAACCCAGTGGATTTTTTTTCATTTTTTATCAAACGTTTTGGTTAACAAATAACTGTTTATCGAATTCTAGTCAAACACATTGATTACTTGATTAAAAATATCAAATGAAGTTTGATAAAATTATCTACGAAATAGTTGGAACTATTCAACGTTTAAACTTGTCAATGAAGTCGGTACTGACATGTTATATTTTTGATCTTGTTTCTCATATTTTCAAAAAAATAGACTATGAAGCACAAAATGTTACATACAGAACTATAAAAACATTCAAATGCAATTTTTGAATGACATTTGGTAAAAACATTAAAAAATACAGAGTAAACTTCAGTTATTATTGAACTTTTGTAACTTTAAATCAAAAACGACAACTAATCCGATTGTTCTCATAAATCAGTATTGCTGTTAATCCGATCGGTTGACGTAATTAGACAATAGCCAGTCAGTTATATAACATGATTTACTTGAAATCCAAGATCATTACTGAAGAAAACTAGTGAGGCATATTTAAGATTAAAAATCTTTCAGAACGGTATTTATCTGAAATTTATGATACAAAATATTATTATTCGAATCTTTTTGTACAATATTTAAATCTTCACCAAACAAAATAGTTTTAGCCCTTACAAACCTAATAGATTTTTACAAAAAAATACAGGGCATAAAGATATTCAGATAAGTGAACAAAATATGAAATGTACATACAAAGAAAATTCAATGAATTGGATTCATGTTATTTTCCAGTGAAATTTTATTCAACGTTTGAAAATTTTGTCTTTGCTTCTTGTATGACATAATCCAGTCAGACATTCACGAAAGTTTCTATTCAAACCAACATATAAAAAGAAATTAGTTGTTGATGTAATTAAACATAACAGCTGACTAAAATGTTTATAGAGAGCTGAATATGGTCGACATTTTATGCAAGATCTTGGTACAATCAATTCCAAAATATGCACATACGCTAAAGCTTGAGGAATCTGACCGATAATAAACAAAAATATCACAGTCATTAATAATATTGATAATTTGTTATTTGCTTGCTGTGAACGTTCCAACCGTCTGTTTCTTAAAGAAATACGCTTTGTTGGAGTTGGACTGTTATTTCTATATATTGTAGTGTTGTCAACAATATCTTTTGAAATTGTTACTTGAGTTGTGAAATTGGAGATTGCTTGAGGTTTTATCTGTAAATTATAAGGTATATCATTTATACTTTGGCAACAACTCTCATTATTTTCATCAATCCCTGATGTCATTGGAAGCGATGAACGTTTCATATAACTTTGTTGACTTAATTGATGTGCTTTCTGGTTATGATAACTAGACCATGTTAAACGTAGAAGCATAAAATTAACGATACACAATGTAATCAATGGAATACATTGAACACAGATAAACCGTATCCATGTAAAGGTGTGATAGTATGGTGATTGCCCAAACCATGTTAATTTACTGTAATGAAAATGTCTCTTCGTATTATTAGGTCCTTGGACAACTGAAGTATTGATTTTCAATGTAAAAAATAATGGAAAATTAAACACCACAGCTATACATACAGTGATAAACACTTGCCATTTCCCTTGATATCTTGCAAAATATAACTTGCCTAAATGTGGCCATTTCATAATGATATAACGTTCCGCTGATATTAACACAGTTATCCACACAGATGAAGCTTCAAGTATATTCCCTAATCCAAATCCAATATATGTTACGTAATATAACAATATAACCCTAAATTGTTTATATGTTTCTGTTTGACATATTCGAAGTTGTGTTCCACATCTATATAATGAAATTAAAAAAAATTTAAAATGTTTATTTAATTAACAAATTAACTGTGAGTAATTAAACATCACATATACTATAAACAATGGCATATAGTTTTATAACAGGTTAGAAGAACGATCACCTTTATGGTAAGTAGAATAACTTACCTAAATAACACATGTTATTAATTCTAAAACAAATAATTTTGAGAAAAAACATTTATGTTCACTGTAAGGAGAAATATATCAGTTCAAAATTAAGCGATCGAATTCGTGGAATTCCGAAGCATCAGTGTTAGACATGATTTTTTGTTCATTACATGCAACTCTTTATATCATGAATATTATACGTATTCTTTTTTTGTTTCAAATAAAATTTATAAGCAGTTGTAAACAATTTTCATTTCCGTACTTAGTTGTAAGGAATAAATATTGATTGAGAAGATATGCATCAATTTCACTTAATAGATTAGATAACTTGGAGAGCTTATCATTTTGATTTAATGATGAAAGTGTCAAAGTAGATTAGTGCAGTTAAAATGCTTAATGGATAAAACAATATGTTGAATTAAAAGTTCAAGAAGTATGTTGCAGATAGTTGTATATCATTTTAATCATACAACAAACTGAACAGATGTATCTTCACCCTCTATTCATATACATATCAATAAATGTTTAGGAAGATACAATGTCAGTTGAATAATAGTACAGTAAGAATATCAAGTAAGACCCATCTACGAACTAGTAATTTTAAAATAAAGTTCATAAATTTTATGAAAATAAATTAAGAAACTGTTGAATATAGTTGCTATTCTTGTAAGTTGGTAACTCTGGAAAAACTGCTACGTATGATTAGTAGTTAAATAAGTTGCTTACTATCTGTGTTTTTCTCAAACGAAATTTCAAATGATTTCAAGTTAAATACACTTGAAATGATAATTCATTGTATCCATGTTTAATTTTATAGTATTCACCAGCTGCAAAATATGAAATATATTTGCTTTTATCTGAGTAACATAACAGTCAGTTAAACTATTATTTAAACAGTTGGCTATATCTGCACCACAAGAGGTATTACTCAACAGAGTCAAAGAATCAGATCAAGCTTCCATCATAATTAATGAACTTATTTCATAAGGATTGATAAAAGAACAGGGAAGTTGGTGAGACTATAAGTTATGGACAACCTTTGAGCGACGCTAAACTGACCTTGAGAATGTCCACCTTATAACTAAGGCTAAACGTAGGTTGTAAACCAGTGTGAAGAATTAGGATTATGATTCGCAGTTGATGATTAGAGTTAGGAATTAGATTTACATTTTTCATCATGAATTGACACCAGCTAAAATGTCAAAACGCTATTTAGCCGAGATCTGTTATCTCATACCTGAATGGCTCATTCATAAGTTATAGTCTGGTCGAAAAATTATTTCCTGATTTTGTTACTTAAACACTGCATCCCAATTGCTCCACACGAAAATCAACGTAATCCCTTTATTTTTGGCTTAGAACTATGGACTTTTATGACATGGAAGAATAAAACAACAAATAACCTATGTCTCAAGTGTTTTCTGTCTAGATTAGTAGGTTAACTCAAAATAATTTTGTTAGGTCCGTACGGAGAACAGATGAATGTAACCGTTGGGAATTACCTATGAACTAATATTAAATGAATATTCTTACTGTTACTATTAAGTAACTACATTACATGTATATTCATATTCCTTTGATTATAAGCTCTTACTTGACTGATTGACTATTGTCATACGATTTACTATTCTTAAGACATTTTCAGTTTATTAGTGACGAACTTGTATAATTGTTATTTTCCATCTATGGTATGATGCACTCTGGTTTGTTTGTAAATAAATCCTGTATGTCCGAGAATAAGCACATAACATATATTAGGAAGGTATCAACCGCCACTGATTAGTTAATAACTTACTAAATGGGTACAATTTACAATTATCGTTAGATTCAAATACTATAGCTAATAATTATAACCAAAAAACTGGGTTACTTGCTTACTCCTTCTTTCTAAGTATAGACTTATTGATAAAAGTTTAAAAAGCTATGGATTAATTTATGTATACAGTAACCATGAGAATTAAAAGAATAACATAGCTATCAATTTTGAACCTTCAAGTGTAATATTACATTGAAATTTCTCCCAGAAAATTAGAACTTTATTTTAATTTTCGAAGCAGATAAGTTTTCAAATGATAACAAGCACTACCATTTCTTGGAGTTTCTCTTCGATAAGCATTATCATTATCTATTAGTTAATTGTAATTATATGGAATGGGTTAAAGTGGAAAACAAACGTAAAAATCAATGTTAATCCAGTTTCTTTTTAAATATGTTTAATCTCTTGTTAATTGAAATCATAGAAATAAACTAGCAAATATGATCAGACTAATATATTTGTTTTACGTATTTGTTTCATCAGTAGCAATTTGAGATTACTATTACAACGTGCAATATGACTAGGAAGATTAGTCAAACTTTAACTGATTTTTAATGGATATTATACTCATAAGCATTACATTTATAAGTATATCAATGACATGACATTTTCTAGAACAACTTAAATTCTCGTACTGTGAACAACTGTTAGGTGTAGTAGTTCGATTCAAAACGTAATAAACGTTTATTTGTCTGAAATATTAATGATCGAAAGTACATATTTAAAGACGTGTAAAATTATTATTGCCTAACAATAATAATATACCCCTACAATTTATACAGTAAAAATAATTAATCTTATATTGTATAGGTGCTAATGGTAATTAAATTATATTTACCAAGTACTTTTAATGTTCGTCAGCCAACATCCCTGTACTATCACATTATTTTTAGATGCACCACAACATCCCAAATTTTAGTTGGAGACGTTAATATTGGGTTTTTCTTGACCTCCTCGACCGGGCTGCCTACAATAATTAATCAGTAACCAATAAGGAATATCAATAGATTTGACAAAAAATGAAACTATTTATCACATACATTCGAATTGGCACTTGATATCAGTAACAGAATATATTCAATCTTGTTGAAAATGACTAAACAACACTAAATCAGTTATTAGTAAACAAGTCACAATCGTATAGCTATGTCAAACGTTAAATTAATAAAGTGTTTGACAAAACTGTTTCCTACAACTGAGCATTACGGTTGTTTTCCTTGAACCCTCTTCTAAAATATTCCCATAAAGAGATATAATATGCGATTTACAATTCAAACAAATAAGTTTTTCTGTAAAGACACATAACAAACTAATTCAGTTCGTTTTCTTTTTCTTTCGAAGTATTGATTTAAAATCTCTAGTAATAAAGTATATACATTTTTTATATTCGGTTAAACGTAGATTAAAATATTGAATTTTGAGACATAATAATATCTCATTAAATAAAAATGCTTATAAAGTATGCTATATATATTAACTAGTTTACTAAATACATACTTCATTTAATCTTGATATCTAACTAAAAACAACAGCTATTATACTGAATTTTAATCTCTCCTAAAAATCCATTATTATTATTATTATTTCTAATATTTAATCCATAGTTTTCACTCTGTTTGATGAATAAAAGTTAATGAAACGAAATAGTAAGACAACTGTATTGAGACTTATATAAAGAACATTAATATCGAAGCAAAACTTTTTAGACAAACTGCTAAGCTATATCTATATATCGTATATGCACAAACACGCAACTATTCAATAAAAAAATACAACATTTGACGGAAATTCTTATTTGGCGTCAGTGAAATTAATTAATAAAATAAATTGAAGCATCCTGTTCACAATAATCTAATTTATTCATAAACTCATATTATATATATATGAATATCATTTTTGTTTGAATAAAACATCAGGTTTGCATGTATATGTATTTGATGAAAAAATTTCCCAATGTCTTTTAAGAAATAACACAAGTTATGAACTTAAAAACAGTAGCGTATAAAGTTGTCATCTTACTGATCTAGCTAAAATTAAGAAAGTAAATACTAATTATTTTATTTACTTTAAAGAACGAAACTTTATAATAGATGAGTATAGTAATTTATTGTTCAATAAGTTTAATTAAGACACTATATGAAACTTCAGTACTAGATGCAACAGATCTTTCAACAATACGTGATTCTAAGTTTTATAACTGATCAAAAGAATTTTGAAATCCCTGGAATATTTATCCTGTTATATGCACTAAAATAACATGTTAGCAAGTGAAACCAAATTCAGCATTTCATACAAAACGAATAGTATCAATTATAACAGGGATGAGTGTAAGAACACTTGATTTGCCAAGTATCTCTACTTACATCAAGTTACGCTAATCACTAAAGATATGAACCTGACTTAAAAGATATCACCATTACGAATCATATAGAGTCAAAGTACTGAGACACAAGGTTTAAGTCAATCTGCAATCAACAAACTTTACAAACCAAATCCAATACCTAGACATATGTTGACAAATCTGTTCAACCATATAGTTGTGATGGTCAACTTAACAAAATAGTTAACGAAAACTCGAACGATTATAAAGTTAACAAAATCTGTAAATGCAAAGAATCGCAGACATTTCCTGAGCAAATCGTTTCCACAATTCTCCAATGCCTTCAAAAGAGCTCTCTTTAGTTTTTAGTAAGGGCTAATAATATTGCATAAAATGATAATC
The DNA here is from genome assembly GCA_944470205.2 of Schistosoma margrebowiei. Lineage (NCBI taxonomy): Eukaryota > Metazoa > Platyhelminthes > Trematoda > Strigeidida > Schistosomatidae > Schistosoma > Schistosoma margrebowiei. The sequence continues at coordinate 42,980,916 of OX104028.1, read as the reverse complement.
GAAGTTTTGTGACTAAAATAATGTAAAATCACTAGGATCGTTAGCATAAGGTTTTGAGTACTCATTTTATTTAAAATAATCGATCGGAGTTAATGTTTAATATTTTTAGCACTTTATCGAATAAGTACAGCAAATTACGAACATGAAAAGATAAATTTCCGAAAGTAACAAAATTATAAACATCAAATAGATAACATTGATAGATACTGTAATAGAATGCTGTCACTGCAACAAAATAAGTAAAGTAAGCTTCTTGATATTTTCTTAAAGCTTAAACATTGAATAAACCTTTAATGGTCACGACATATAAAAGCCAAACAAACAGTTTAATAATAACAACAAAACATTTCATTTGATAATTACCGTTAGTTCGAATTATAATGTTACATTTTAGAATTGCAGATGTTCAGTTATCTTCTCAATGTCATGTTTTGTACTATTAATGGATACAAAAGATGTATTCAGTAGTTTTTGTTTGCAAATCGGCATTAGAATTAACAACTGAAAAATCATTAGATGACAAATAGCATTTATTCAATGATTGTTAGCTTATAGAAGTATATGCAAAATTTAGTAGTTACTATGATCCTGTTCTCAATAGTTCTACTTGTTCCCAGTTCATTGAAATAGTAATGACCCTTTCAGTAGTTTAATCATAACATTGAAATAAATCGTATTATCATATAAATTATTCTGTACTTTTACAATATACAATAATTTAGAAAACGTACTTTAAACAGAAGGAAATAACTTTCTAATTATCCTAAGTAAAACTTTATATAACAAATTGTGTATTAGATCAATCCATGTTAAAAATTATAATAATAATAATAAATAATCTAGGAATGAATTCTAAACCCCTATTGGCTAACTTTAATGGAAATTAGTTATGCAAAATAATCCACCTTATATATTCTTAATTAAAACAATTTTTTGAGGCACTTATTTTCATCAGTTTTGATTTTAAAAAAAACCTATTTTCAACAACAAAAAAACTTGAACTAATTTTGGATCTGCATATAGTTTGACAATGATCTGAATCGTTTAAAGAACCCCATCATAATAAAAAACTAATATTTGAACAAAGAATATTTCTAAATTCACATGCTTTAAACGATGTACTTTACCCTTAACCTGACCATTTTTCAGATTATTAAATTGGATATATTATTATAGAATCTGAAGAGAATTTAGCGAAAAGAATATTCTTCATTCAAATATTACACTTTTGATTATCTGAATAATTACTTAAGATGTAAATATTAATATTTCCCGAAACTTAATGTTCATTTCCTTACATATATCCAACACTAGTGGAATATTAGACATATTGTTGAATGTTTCACTAAATATATTATAACTAATATTACTATTAGTTTTAAATCTTACATATATTCGGCTTGTTTATGGTAAAAATGATATTTGAACCTTCAGCAAGAACTACAATCTAAACTGATATCTAGAACAAGAAAATGACTGTTTGCAGTATCATATCGAATCTTCAATTAGTATTATTTTTTAAAGAAATTAACTATAGTTCTATTAATTATGTTTCGCTATTTCAGCTAACAAAAAGCTTGAAAAGGGCAGGAGAATTTCTTTCATGACTTGAGATGTTGGATCCATTGTTTTTTTTTATATGACATATCAAAAGCGGTAAATTATTCCATTAAGTCAGATAACTTGTTTTAGTGTAATCATTCAGTATAGATTATAATTTAAATAGTGATATTGAAGTTTCACAAATGAATTTCCATAGTTATGAAAATTTATCACTGACGTCTTAAAATTATGTTTTAAACTCATTTCTAAATTAGTAAGATAATTTAATGAAACAAAGTATAAATCGACATGATCATATTCATCTAAATAAGCACATATGTTTTGTTTTAAGTAAGAGAAAATTATAATTATATCCATTCTCTTGAACCTTTTTTTAATCCATGAGTAAATAAATTGAATTTAGCAACAAAAAATAAATAAGATTTGATTAAAGTTGCGGTACTTAAAAATTCCACGATAACTTCTACAATCATATTTCAAGAAAAATTATTTCATACTAGTTACCATCTAATAGCGAAATGGTTCATCAATAATGTTCTATTTTCTCACTATCGTCTTAAACTTCATTAAAATGTACACAGATCTATTCAGTTCAATGTTCTTCTTCATATTATAACTCTAAGATCATTGATATTCATCTTAGATTGCAATGAAACTGGATGTACCTATGTAATGTAAACAAAAATTTTGGTTACTTGCTTTCATATAAACGTGTATACTTCTAGTTTATTAATTGAAAAGATTCTATCATTTACATACACTGACATTATGAACACAGCTATGATAATATCAGTATTGCATCATTATATATTTAACTGAAATTTGCATATGTAAAAAGATATTATGTTTGCTTGTTTATTTTATATCAAATTATCTGGATGTTTGCTTATAGTCATCTTTTAGTTAAATGTAAAGTTAACCAAGAAACGTTGAAAAATATTGTGAAATGTTTTTTTTGTTGTTGATTTTATAAGGACTACTATGAAGTATGAAATTTTGTCTTCCATTAATTTAATGATTATTGATGTTCACATCTGATAAAGATTCTATTTAAGAGATGGTATCATAAATGTACTTTAATTTCAAAACATAACATGAGTATACTTTAATAACTTATGTCAAACTATTCATTACAAAACATATTTTGTTGTTTGCATTAAATTATTTTTATTCCGAATGTAGATGAATGTTTACTGATAACATAAAAATTACTACTAACATATACGTTTTACGAAATAAAGAAAAAAGGAAAAATCCATTAGTGATCCATGTAATTTATATGAAATTTGTCTTCGTTGAAAACTACTAAGACAGTAATAACAAACAAATATGGTACTTTCAATTGTTAAGATCATGAGTCAATTTAAGCTAGTCCACCATGGAACACTTGAAAGCACTGGACGGCCGATTTGTCCTATTGTGGGACTCATGCTCTTAACTATTGAAATTAATACAATCACCACAAAACACTTTATGATACAAATATAGTACTACCGATTTTATAACTTAAGAATTGCATAAAGTATAGAAAACACAATTATAATTTTTAAATGAATTTCTCTTAAATATATACAACAAAATATTCTTAACATTAGAGAGGAGTTTTATGAATATTATAGTAATTTTGATAGTTGAATTCATGAGTCCAATACTGGGATGAAACGGCCGTCCAGTGCTTTCAGGTTTCCTATGATGATCTAGCTTCAAATGACTCATGACTTCAACTATAAAACTATTCTTAGTTTTATTGTTAGTTGTTTCATATAAAGTTTAAAAATGATGAACCTGTATGCTCACATTCAAGATTAAATTACTAAATCTTACTTATCCTGTTTTGTTTCTTCATAAACTATGTAATAAATTTCAAATACATACAAATGCCTTATTACGTCTTACATAAACTAAAATCTGAAGGAATTTTTTAAGAACATTTTTTTTCGAAAGCACTGGAAACATTTTCATTCCGTATAATCTTTTAACACAGTCAGCATGTTAGCAACGAATATATATTATTCAGATATGTATTTCATGTAAATTAATTAAAAAAAGGGGTGATGATCATCAAAACAAAAACGTTTCAGATACAAACATATCAAAGCTATAGAAAGAATATACTTTAAGGAGTTGATAATCAGAATCTAATCTTACTGCAGGTTATATTACTTTCAGCTTTAGTTAGTTGATATCAATCCGCAAATTATCTTAAATTTTACTTTTTCAATTGTATTTGAAGTATTTTTCAATAAAAATATAAAGATTATTGCTTTTTCACACTAGAAGGTGGTTTCGTTATCCAGAATAATCGGTTTTTAAAATGAAAAAAGATGTATAGTGGCTAGCAGTGGAATCCAGGACACGCGTTTCCTCCTATTTCGGACTTCTTAGCTGGATGTAGCTGCATCTCAGAGTTAATGTTTACTCTGGGACTCGAACTCAGTATCTTTCGCTTCAAACGCCATTGCGTTATCCTTTTAGCTACTGAATCCTGATATCCACTCACTTATGCAATGTAGTGAAGTTTAAATTCACTTGGTATCAACTGTGGGATGCCAGCACATCCAGCTAAAAAGTTCTAAAATACGACGAAACGAGCGTCCGGGATTCCACTGTTAGCCGCTATCTATCTTTCCTTAGAAAGCTTGTGAATTAAGGCAATAGTGAGGCAATACGCACAGTATCCAACTATGTCGATAAGAGACCAATCAATTGCATATCTAAACAACAATAGAAAGATACAAGCAAACAACAACAAATGGGTTTTTAAAATGGTTTATTTTATACTTAGGAATCTAGATGTATATAATTTAATCATCACTTGTTATGAACATATAAAATGAAAGTACAATATATTAATTGTTAACAGATATTTTTGTTAACCTAATTTTAAAGTACCTATAAAGATGAAGCTTATGTTTCATAAGGTCTATAAAACACCAATGAAATAAATTAATCCGTCTAAAAATCCAGATAAATTCAAATAATGAAATAAATAATCAATATATGCGACTGCACAACTTCGTCTGAATCATCAGGAATTATTTAAAACTATGCATTACCGAGTAAAAACAGCGGAAATACAAAATTTACTCCATCTTAAATATTTCCTTGAAGTTGATCTTTACTGGATATTCAAATAACCATTTAAGTATTTCACTTGGTATTATTTGGCTTGTATCTTCCCATTGAGGTTTAAGATTGAAATTGATCAGTCTGTTATTGGCATATGTGCTAAGTGGATAACGCGATGGCGTTTGAACCGAATGGTACTGGGTTCGAGTCCCAGAGTGAACATCAACACTGAGATGCAGCTACATCCTGCTGACGAGTCCGAAATAGAACGAAACGTGTGTCCTGGATTCCACTGCTAGCCACTATCCATCATTGCTTACATTTAAGTATTTGTTAATAAAATAAAGAAAGGAAATTAGTAAAATCTATCTTCAATGAGATCATATAAATGAAGAACTTTCGTCATAGAATATGTAAAGTCAAATAATGATAAATGGGTCACCTTCATGTAGATATTTTGTTATATTCAATATAAACTATTCATCTTAATGACAAAATTAAAACTAACACTGAACATGCATCCTGACTGAAAAACTACAGAAAACTGACCTCATCTTATCCGGAAGTGCTCAAAATTATAAAAATCTAACCTGTTTACAATAATTAGAAATCGCATTTTACATATGTTTTCACCTTTATTTTTAGAACATATTTGTTTGTTGTTAGCTAATATGAATTTTTCTTAATGAGTACACTTGAATTAATAAATTTACTCAAGAAGAAACAGCTTGAACTCTAATTACAATGAGAAAGAAAATGTTCTAAAAATGATATTGACACTATTCACCAATGAATAATATCTAAAACAAAAAGTCTAAGAAAAAGAATTCATGAAGAAGATTAAAATGATTACAATGGACAAATTCAATTTTTTTCAAAGATCAACCAACATTGAAATTAATTGCTTTTTGTATACTTTCAAAATATGTTATGAATTATCAAGAAAACTACCAATCTGTCTAAATAAAAGCCGAAATATTATGTCAAAAACTTTATGTAAATGAATAATTTTATGATTTAAATCGAGTTAATTTTATACCAGAGATGATTATTAAAGAAGAGATTTTATCCTAACTCACAAGTTTTTGGTTTACATAAAATATTCATTATAGATGTAACTTGTTGAATGTCATAGTGAAACATTTCAATTTAAAATTCTTATAAACATCATTCACAAACCAAGAAGAGATTATCAGTATGGAGCTGTGGAGATTATTAAGTTTTTGATCGAGATCATGAATCTATTGATGCTAGACCATCATTGAAAACAGAAGTACAAAAGTTCAATGTGGACTTCTTTCAAGACACCGACAAACACAACGAATTCAAGGTTACTCTCATAAACAGGTTCCAAGCCTTACAGAATTTACTGAAGGAGGAAGAAACTAGTATAGAGAAAAACTGAAAAGCGATGAAAAAAGCACTAACTTCGATGTACTAGGAGGTGCTGGGTTGCAAGACGTTTTCCTAGGTTTGGAGCTATCACCTAATCTGCGAATGAGAAACGAGACTCGGTGACCAAAGACCAGAAAGCTAGCTATTGATGCGTCTCAGGCCCGCTAATCAGAGGGAGAGGGCCAAGCCTAGATTAAGAAGTATATTTTTCAAACCAACCAGAAAGAGTGATCACAACAAACGGAATTCAAAACGTATGTATATCAATTATATATATGTAATCGATATTGCCATGGATATTTTTTAAACGTTGAATCGATAAGTTAGTCATTCGACTGCCAGTGAAATATTTAAACACTTAATCGATAAGACTAGTTTAGTTAATTAACAATTATACGGTAAAAAAATATACGTAGATTATTGGTCAACAAATGGATCCCAAAAATTACCACTCATTATTCTTATCGAGGCATAACAAGTATCATCATAAGGAATAGATCACTGTCGAAACCCTGAATAGGATTCAAGAAAGGTAGAACAAGAAAACAGCAATTAACAACAATCGAACAAGAACAAAGAAAATCAATTTTAAAGCCGAATACACAAAGGAAAACAAGCAAATGAAGTGGAGCATTAGAGGCGAAAAGCAGAAATACGTGTAAGAGCTAGCAACAGCAGAGGAAAAAGCTGCAGGAGAAGGAAATATCAAGCGACTTTATGATACGACGAGGAAGCTAACAAAGTAATATGGTAAACGAGAGAGACCAGTAAAAAATAACAAAGGTAAAGCAATCACCAAGATTCAAGAATAAGGGAATAGATAGATAGAATACTCTTTAATAGACCTGCTCCATTGAATCATTCGAACATCTAGGCAACACACACAAACATTCTTATAGACATCACTCCGCCGACGGTCGAAGAACTGAGAGTGGCCATCACAAACATCAAGAGAAAAAGAGTAGCAGGACCTGACAATATACCAGCTAAAGCTCTGAAGTTAGACATAGCACGAGCTGAATAGATGCTCCACATCCTATTCAGCAAGATTTGAGAGAAAGAGAATACGACAATGGACTGGAAAGAAGGACACTTCATCAAGATACGAAAGAAAAGAGATCTGAGCAAATATGAGAACTACACAGGCATCACACCACTGTCTGTACCAGGAAACGTTTTCAACAGATCGTTGCTCAAATGGATGAAAGACGCAGTAAACACTCGATTTCGAGATCAACAAGCTGTATTCTGTAAGGATTGGTTATGCATAGATCGACTTATGACACTACGAATCATCGTTGAACAATCAGTTGAATGAAACTCGTCACCGTAAATCAAGTTCATTGGTTGTGAGAAAGAGGAGAAATTTTGTAGATCAAGTGAAATTTTGTGCTGATGATGTCGTTCTGAAGAACTATGAAAGCTTTACGACCAAACCATACGGCTCAGAAAACAAAACTCCATCAAAATTATGGGAAGGTATTTGACACTGTGGATAGGAAGACATTTCGGAAACGTCTCCGACACTACGGATTGGATAACTGAGAACATCGTCAACAGCATACGGATTTCATACAATGAACTACACTAAAAAGCTATGCATGGAGGACATCTTGTAGATTCATTCCAAGTAGGGACCGGATCAGACAATGCTGCTTACTCTCCCCTTCCTCTTTCTTCCTCGTGATCGTCTGGATTATGAGGACCGCAACATCTATGGGAAAGCATGTAATACAAACAGACTATGTGGACTTCGCAGATGACGTGGCTCTTCTATCCCATACATATTAAGTAAGTAATTTAATAAACTTGTGAATCTGTATGCAGAAATGTTGCTACCGTAATACAACTATCCTAATTAATTAAATAAATTCAAGAATTTATCAATATTTTAGCGATCATTAGCATTAAGTTGTATTATTTTCTGCAGGTATACGTTTTTCAGTAATAAAACAGAATAATTGAATAAAAAAGATCTTTCATTTATTCATAATGGAAATCATATAAGTAAATTTCAAGCAAAGATGGATAGTGGCTAGTAATCAAATCAAGAACGCGTGTTTCATCCTATTTGGGACTTGTCAACTGGATGTACCTGCATTTCAGAGTTAATATTCACTCCGTGACTCGAACCCAGTATCGTTCGCTTATAGAACTTGTGACATAAGGCTATATCGAGGCATCCGCACAAGATGCACATATGCCAACATGAGACTAATCAATTGCAGTCCTAAATAAGAATGAGAAGATACAAATAAAACAACACTAGGTGAATATAAGTAAATTGCTTAGAAAACTTCTTTATTTCTAAATTTATCTTTAATATAATATGATATTTATATTTATGACACATACTGCTATAACTTCAATAACCTAAAATAAACATTCTTTAAGTTCCGATGTTCATTTTTATTATTAATTATTACTTAATATAATATGATTTACTCAATAAACTGGACATGATTTATTTAATGAAATATTTCACCTACTTCATATGTATGACATTTTAAGATGTTTCTATCATGAACATAAAATTTTATGATATCTATAACTATTTATATTTGAAAACAATCTTTTTGTTTTTCTTATTGATATGATTCATATTTACAATGTCTTCATGTTTTTTTCTATACAGTAACAAAAATATAAAAACGAAACCGGACCAATGAAAAAAAAAGAAAAACAATGATAGAGAAATAAAAAAAATAACACAAACATGTAAGATAGAAACGAACTTCCACTAAGTTAGAAGATCATCATGTAATAAAATTGCTAAGTTTGCTCGTAAACATTAAGACAATAATAGTAATAATAATAATAATAATAATAATAATAATAATAATAATAATGTAAACATTCGTTAGGATATTTGAAAATTTGTTTTATTTGAAATAAGGTGAGTAACTGATGACCTTGTAGCAACCAATTATAACTGGATGTATATTATCCAAGGTTATTCTTTATTGATATGAAGTATCATATCAAAAATTATTTTATTATTTAATACCGTAAAATTATTGAAATTTATTTTAAATTTTAAAATAATTTCTATATGATAAATCCAGAATTTTTTCAACTGATCGGTGATGAAGAGTTAGTTTACTTTAACATTAATACTCCACATTGATTTTTTGACATGAATATAACACAGGTTATATTTTGTTGCTATGAGCTCTTTAACTAATACCAGAAAGATTACACTTCTATTTGAGCTAAAAAGCTTTTAAACGAAAACTTACTTAAGCCTGTTACCCCCAATGGAGCATACGCCGCCAACCAGCATTCTCCAACCCACTCTGTCTTGCGCCTACCTTACTAGTTCTATCCAACTTTTGTTCATTCTTCTCATGTCTGTCTCCATTTCTGAGTCTAGTTTATTATTTGATCTTCCTCTTTTCCTTTGGCCTTGAGGATTCCAAGTGATGGCTTGTCTTGTGACGCAATTGAGTGCTTTCCTCAATGTGTGTCCTATCCACTTTCAGCTCTTCTTCCTGATTTCGTCCTCCACTGGGATCTGGTTTGTTCTCTCACACAGCAAGTTGTTGCTTATATTGTCTGGCCAACGGATCCGAAGTATTTTGCGTAGACAACTGTTAATAAACACTTGTATCCTCTGCACGATCGCTTTCGTAGTTCTCCAGGTTCCCCCCCATACAGTAGAACTGTCTTGACATTTGTATTGAAAATTCTGACCTTGGTGTTGATTGACAGTTGTTTTGAGTTTCAGATGCTCTCCAGTTGTAAATATGCTGCTTTCGCTTTGCCTATTCTTGCCTTCACATCTGCATCAGATCCACCGTGTTCATCAATGATGCTGCCCAGACATGTTTTAAAATTAGAAATAAAGTACTTATCATGCCAGTGAAACTCATTACATCATTACTTACTAATTAATTATGAACTCAACATTATAGCTAACCAGTTATTTATCTTTGAAAATATTGTTTATCTTAATTGTCAGTTTCTTCATCCACAACTTTACAAATCTAATTCATTAAATACATTAAATGATGTAAGCATGAGTGGATCCAATGAAGCCTGATAAAATACAACTGAATTTAATATATAAAGCAACTAGAATCGCATGTACCATTATAATAAACTTCAAATACCTTTCTGTTAACACCAAACAAGAATTATTACATTTAAAAATCTTTTCCGTACAAAACGTTTTACACTATATATTTACGAATGCTACAATTATATCATATACAGTTTCTCTTTAAATTGAATATCATTGTTAATTATTTTAAAACGAAATTCGTATTTTATATTTGTTTAAGTGATGAAATTAACCATCGTGGATACGCACTGTCAAGGAGTCCCACAATAGGACGAAACGGCCATCCAGTACTTTCAGGTTTTCAATCAAATCCTGATCTCAACTATTAAACTTACTATAATATCCAAAAAACCCTTCTGATACAATCATAATATAGTTTATAAGTATTCAATTAATTTACATTTGATTTGACTAAACAAAATTCCAATCTTTATTTAAATGATTAAATAACAGACAATGATATAATTTATTTCTTTTTTTATGGTTCATTATTGATTACACTTTAAAGTGGACTTGTATACTACAATAAAGTAAAACAAATAATGTTTCTTTCCTGTGTTTTTTTTCTGTATTACTGTAATTATGGTTACCGAAATTTATTAACAAATATAACATCAATTTAATTTCGCTATCTACTTTACCTAAATTCAAATGTATCCATTCATTTGTCAATAATGAAATCATTGTCAATCGTATTAACTTTTAGAAAATTATGTGAAACGAATGATAACTTATCGATTGTTTACCTTTATATATAGTGAATAATAATAATAATAAGAGTTCTTTGAATAGAACCAAAGAAAAATATAAAACATGTGAAGAGTGAAGAAATAAATTATAAAATGTTGATAACAATTATATTAATGTTATTATTTTATTTATTTATTTATTTCACATAACAACATGAAATGGATCTATATACAACTGAATAAATAAATAAATTTAATTATTGTAATCGATTTCTGTCATCTTTTTTTGTTTTGTTAAATGTTAACAAAATTTTAAAAAAAAAACACTAAAAATTTAACATGATTATTGTTTAAAAAAGTTGATTAGAAATGGTTTTGTTGTTGTTGCTGGTGGTGGTGGTGGTGGTAGTGGTGATGATGGTGGTGGTAGAGATGATGCTTGTTTTAAATGAAAAAAATTATTTTCTTTTTAAAGTAAAATTAAATTCAATGGATATTTTACAAATAACATTTAAATATATTTCAACTCGTTTCTATTTTAAATTTCAACAGGGTTTTTTTTAAAATAACTAAAATTTTTTAAATGTTGTCCGCGTTTTTTAAAATTACAGCGTTTTTTTTTGAAAATTATTTTTATTATACTTACATGCCAAAGATGAATAGAAGAAATAATTTAATTTCAAATGAGAAGAGATAATATCTCATAGAAAAAGTTATTAAAGACCGATATAGTATTAGAGATGCTGCATTTCTTGTGGACGTGAATTATCAGGCCACTACAAATGTTATAAGAATTTTAAAAAAATACTGTGGTTATTATAAACAATTCTGTTGAACTTTTAAAAAACGAGTTCAAATACTATATATTTACATGGTAGAAGATAAACTAATGTGAAAGACCATAATTGAACACCTTAGAATAAAGTATACCGTTTGAAATTAAATCAAATTTTAAAGTAATACATACTACTACATAGAAACCATAAGTGATTATATATAAACTACTAATATATGATTTCCATTATATAAACAATTCATTATAACATCAAATAATACATGAAAAGTTGATTCTATAAAGAATTATTCATTCATTATCATATTAAACAATATTCCATAGTCGATATTGTGCTTCAGTTTATTGTAAAAATGGAATTAATGTAAAAACTGGTTGAATGTATAGTATTACATCTGCCAACACCATGTAATATAAGTAATTCAACTTAATAAATCTAATTGATAATATACATTTTTAAACGGTACATAAATTAACAACATAAAAATATGTAGTTTATCTTTTACTATTAAGTAATGTTTTTAAGATGAATAAAATTTAAACTAAGAAATAAATATATATCTAAGAAAAGATAGATAGTGGCTAGCAGTGAAATCCAGTATCAAGTCCCAGCAAAAACTCTAACCCTGAGATACAGGTACACCCACCTATCAATTCCGAATTAGGACGAAACGCGTATCCTGTATCCCACTGCTAGCCACTATCTACCTTTGCTTATAATGTTTGTGAATTAAGGCAATATCGAGGCAATACGCGCAGTATCCATATATGCTAATAATAGACTGATCAATTTCAGTACTATATATCAATGCGAAGATTCAAGTAAACAATGCCAAGTGGATTTAAATACATATTTGCTGACTTAGTAATTTGAAACGACTAAACAACTTACTATAAAACCAGTTAAGTCAGAACACTTTCTGGTTTTACATTATTCTGTTATTTTTACTATCACCTAGCAAACGTACTGAACAATTTAACTTAGAAATCAATTTAAAACGTTACATACCATTGTTTAACCTCAGTCATTAAAGTAATTGTTTACAATCTAACCAAATGAGAAATTCCCATGGTCGTAAGCAACGTAAAAAACGAAAACGTTCACTTATTGAATTAAATAAAAAATTATTTATTTATATAAATCCCGTTATTCGAAAAGATAACTAATAGACTTTTCCCTATTACTTCAATAACTAATGAATTTTATTATCGAAAATTCTAGATAACTAACTTAAAACTTTATATAAGAAATAATTTGGAATAAATACATTTCTTAGAGTAATCCTTTTAATACTCGATTTGCGAATATACAGTTAAAGGTGAATATTATAATTATGATAAATATCGACAAAAACAGAAGGGTCGTGTTATGACTAGTGTATAGTCATAAAAACCATTGCAAAAATCACTGATTAAGTTGTAATTTTGAGGCCTTTTAGAACTTGATTTCATAAAAGCTAGTATAAGGTGACGGTGTACGTGTTGGCTAGATATGTGTTACACATTTTCCAACTATATCACTCAACAAAGGCTTAAATTCCTAAGTGACTTGTAATGACCATCTATGACTACATATAACCCAGACATTGGTTGACTAATCAGATTTTCCGACTTGAACGAACAATGCTTCAAAGACACCTATAATAATCAACATGTAACTTTTCACACAAAAGTCTTAATAGACAACTATGCTATAGAAATCACTTTTACTGAAAGGCTGTATGTTACTGACTAAGTTTAGTAAACCTGATGGGGGAATATTAAAAATACGTCCCTACCATGTATGAGTAGAGATCTGAAATACACATTAAGATGAGCGAAATGTTTATGCAGTGAAAACATGTAAATTTTAACTTAACATAATCTGTCTTCACATTCATTCTACATGATATATTTAGAAAGCATAAAGATCTTTTATCTATTCATCAATTATTATATTCACTAAATCATAATAAAAATGGTACAAATGATTTCGTCAGTCAACAACCAATTCGAATAATTACTGAACTAAAAGCACGGATTCAACGATTGAGGGAAGAAAATATGGCATTACGTCGGCTGCTGTTACGTCGACCACTTGTACCGGTAAAGCAATCAGATCAAGAAAGTGAACAACGACCATTTTGTGTAAGTCAATTTTTATTTGGGTAGTTAACATTTAATTCTAACCTTATGAGCATAGGATATATATTTGATTAGTTAATTTTTAATGAAAGTGCTACAGCTTGTGGCCTTTTGTCCTATTAATATATAACTTTACGATACAACCAATTAGGGAACAGTGACTTATCGACCGGACCAATGACCCATAAAACCGTACGAGCAGTCTACATTCTTTATCGGTCCTTCCTACACAGCCCTACCTGTTAAGTCCAGAACTCCAATCTCAACTTCTGAAATATGAATCATGTATTTTCAAACATGCTGGGTTTAAATATAAACCAAACAGATCACATCGCACCATAAAATAGAAAATAACATTTGCACAAGATCTGGCCAAAAGTGGCTGTAAATGTGGGAGACTATAATTAATAAACTTCTCAGAACTCGAAAACATTAGATCGTATAAAAGTCTATGGATCAAAATAAAGCTTATAATAAGGGGAACATGATTATTCATAAATAACTCTCGTCGGGATATGACGGAAGGGGCAAAAACTAATACAAAAAATCGTAATTGACATCACTGTATGAATCTATAATTGGTTATGACTTCATATACAGGTTCGTCTAAATGTTTGGTATGATAATGATAAAGCACAGCTCCATCAACTGAATTGTGTTGATTTTCGCTTATCTACTCAACTGTTGAAAGCCCAGATTTTCGCTCATCACTCTACTATAAGTAATCGCTGAATAGGTTAGTCTACCTTAGTTTACTGAACGGATTATGTACCGATAGTTTCTCTTTGATCTACATTACAATAAGTAGTAGATTGTCAACGGTTCATTTTAAAACATACCACGGAAATCAAATGAATTTAAAATTTTGACCCAAAATTCGAACAGAAATATTAGACGGTTACAAACTACCGCAATATCAGCCATTCCCGTTGAAGCTGAAGATGAATTTTATTGATATATATCAACAAGCATGAAACTCAGAGAGAGATATTGTCACGGACTGATGAAATATTTAATACCGTTTGAAGTACTGAATGAATAACATGGTAACTGAATTATATTTACTGATAATGAACTTTAGTCAATGTAGATCAAACGACAGAATTTATCATGAGTAGTATGCACAAGAATGGATGAAAAATACTCTGCATCCATATATAGACAATACCAGTTTATGCATTTAGTTATGCACTACTCACTAATAAAAAGCTACATGGTTGAAATGACACTAATGACAGCTTGTGGATTTCTGAAAACTTGTTAGAACTGTATCCGAAGTCATGTTACTTCAAATAAACTGTTACCTAATTCACATTTATTTCAAGAGTGCTTTAAACAAAGTAAAAATAAATCATACTTTTCTTTTCGACATCATTATGATAATCACTTCACTCCGCCTGTAGCTCTTCTACGGCTACTGCCGGTCTCAAGCCCACACAAAGGAGGAGGATTTAGTGAGTGGTTGGCAACCCCGTCTCGAAGAAAAAAACATTGCTAAAAATACGCAAACCAGATTAAACAATTTAAACCATTTCAGCTGTACTCTCCGAGGTTAAGGGAAAATTATCATGCCACATGATGAAAGCTTAGATACTTCAGTAGTCAAGATGCAAAAACCCAATTCTCACAACCAGAGCAACAATTAAAATAAAGACATGGAATGTCCGAACAATGTAGGAGGCCAAGAGGAACAGACAAATAGCAACAGAAATGAGAAGATACAAATTGGCGGTTCTCGGTATCAGAGAAAACCACTGGATCCGAAATGAACAGCAAACGTATGGGAGAGATGCTTCTGTACTCCGATCACGAAGAGTAAAATGCTCCTCATACTCAGTGAGCTACCCTGATATTGTCTAAACAAGCACGAAAAGCACTTACCGGACAGGGAACTAATGGATACACAATCTTCAAAGAATCCTCCATAACAAAGAAGGTGGAAATCACAATGGATGTTATCCAATGTTACGCACCCACCAATATAATAGCAACGAAAACGATAAGGATCAGTTCTACAAGAGGTTGTAGTCAACCGTAGAGAAGCGTCCAGAAAACGACTTGACCAACCTGATAGGAGATTGAAATGCTAAAACCGGAATGGACAACATCTGGTATGAAGACATCGTGGGACGACATTGACTGACTGAGAGAAAAGAACGAGAATGAAGAGAGATTTGCAGATCTATGTGCATTCGACACAACGTTTCCCCACAAACTCATACACAAAGCTACATGGGTTTAGCCGGAATGAAACTTGGAGAACCACCACAGTCATCACCAAAATAGTATAAGTATTTATAAACAATTGTCTACGCAAGATACTCAATATCTTTTGGCCAGATACCATCAGCAACAGCCTACTGTGGGAGAGAACAAACGAGCCTCCAGTTAAAGAGGAAATTAGGAAAAGGTGTTGGAAATGGATAAGACAGACTTTGAGGAAATCATCAAACTACATCACGAGTCAAGTTCTAACTTGAACCCGGAAATGAAATGAAAAAGTGGAAGACCAAGCAACACGATGAGCCGAGAATTGGGAGCTGACATGAAAGAGATGAACAGCAACTAGAAACACCTGTAAAAGACATGATTAGTTGGATAGTGCAAGTGAGTGGCCTATGAGAGGTAGCAGGCGTAATCAAGTGATAAATATTCTTTTCAAAACTCGTCTTTTATTACTTATAAATAATCTGGTAGATCAAACAAATGCCCAATTTTATTTTGTGTACTATTTTAAATGTATAGCACATTCAAACTAGTTTGTATGACCTAATTTCTCTTGATTGGCATTTAAATGGAAAAGCAGTACTGGTCATTTTTCACTAGAAATTGATTTTTCATAACTATTTTTGATTTAGTGGATTGAAATACTCTCTTAATCCAGCCAGTAATCCAACGAAGTTTACTTACATAATATGTATTTTAACATAAAAACGTTTTTATCTATCTAATTTCCCCTCCATTTTTTCCCTATTTTATTTAAAGATTATCCTCTTAAATATTATTTAAAATAAAGTGATTATATTTTTAAATAGTTTCAGGTCATAAATATTAAGAATTTACCATATATTTTGAAGTGATTTCCAACATACAATAATTTGATCTGAGGGCTATATCTTCAGTTTTTTCTGTATGCTTATATACAAATGTATAGATATACTAAGGACAAAAAGGTTAATTCATTGTATTCCAGGATTCTACAGTAACTTCATCTAATCAGCTAATGATTGACATAATGTATCCAAAATGATTATTAAATTGATCAAATCGTCATTACATTATTAAAACTCACTTCTAAGTGCATAAACTGTTAAAGGAAATGAGTTTTAAATCTTAATAATTTAGAAGCTCCATGTTTATATTTCATTTTACTAAAATAACATTAATCGTTTAATCATTATAATACAATTAAATAACAGCTTCCTAAAAAATATGATGAAGTATAGCATGATGAATTATAATTAATATCTAATGCGCTTTACACTATAAGTAAATACGTCATCTTATTTATGAATATTACTAATTTAATTAGTAAAGATTTTGAGGTACTAAACATAATAAAACTTGCATCACATTACAATGAAATATTCTAATTAATAGTGTATACAATTTAATGTCTCAGTGAAATATACAAAGTATTAATCATCAATAATTCCAGGAATTTAACTACACTACATCCGAATTTCTAAATTGATACCAATCATTGTTTTCATTATATATATATATATATATATATATATATATATATATATATATATATATATATATATATATATATATATATATATATATATATATATATATATATAATTTACCTTGCCCAACCAGATGGTAAATGAACAAGTAATATTCCAGTATCAGTTAAAGATAATGCTGTCATAAATAAATATGGTGTAGCTTCAAATTGTTTATGACTTAATACAATGACATTTATTATATTTAATAATGCTCCAATAATACATATTGTTGTTTGTATAAAAAATGCACTATAAATTTCAATATTATTTTCTCTATATAATGTTAAATTTGTATCTGATCTTAAATTTGTTAAATTAATTAAAGTTTGATTCATAATGAAAACAAACAAAAAATTTGTTGTTTAAAAAAATTTCAATTCATTTTTATTTTGTCTCATAATTAATAATCCATAAAGATCTTTATTCAATAAACAATATATTCAATATTCTATATTGTCGTTACTGTTATTGTATGTTGTTTGTTTTCATTCCATTTCAAATTATTAACTTATATATGTTTTAGTTTAATTTAATAATATAATAATACATAGATATATGTTTGATAAGTAAATAACATTTAAAATAACCAATCAAAATAAAATTATTCGATCGCGTTTGTGATTGGTTAATTTTTCTGAAATATTTATTATTAATTTCAATGGTTGAGGTCATCAGACAATTGAAGTTAGACCACCATGGAAAACCTGGAAGCACTGGATTGTTGTTTCGTCATATTGTGGGACTACTCAGCAGTGTGCATCCATAATAGTTAATTTCATCACTTAAACAAATTTATTGTTGAAGAATCCCATAATAGGATGGAATAGCCGTCCAGTGCTTCTAGGTTTTCCATGGTGGTCTAGCTTCAACTGGCTCATGATCTCAACCATTGAAGTTACTATAATATCCACAAAACGTTTTCTGATATTTATTATCAGTCAATATCAATATACATTTTATTTTTAAATGATTTTTTTTCAGGACTTTAAGCTGCTACTTTTAATCCAACTACTCAAAACAGGTAAATCATATGACATTAATTAAATTTCTACGTGAAAGAAAAAAGATTAGAGAAAATACAATTTTTTATATCAAAAGTTCTCTAACCAGTCATGAATAACAAACTTTTATACAATCTCTTTTATTGTAAAATGATATAGATATTTTAGTTAAGAACTGTAATCTAAATTTCTTGCTACCCAAGCGTTTACCTAATTGTTATCTAATGATGCTTTCTTCTGTACAATTTTCAATCCTTCTTCTTATCGAACAGTTATTCTTTAGCTTTATATCAGAGTATTTATTTATTTGGTCAGGTTACAATAACAGTACCTTCAGTGTTATTCAACTGTGCTATAAAACTCCTCTAAATTTACGACATAGTTTTGTAAGTTTATACAAACAGCTAGCTTAGAATAAAAATAACTTCAGCGGATCGTTCATCAACTTGGTTTTAGTTACTATTAACGATTTCATCACTTACATCACGAAATGATCTTCAATAACACTTAAATTCAGGAAGCAGTGGAGGGTTTTTTCGCTCTTGTATTAAATTCCAAGACAATTTTCACTTACAATCTCTGTTGAGAGTGGACCCAGGAGCTTTTGGTGTCACTGCGAGCACTTCAACCCTAGATCACTAACCCAGTATCAATAGTATGAATACGTAAATTGGACAGGTCCATGGAATCGCAGAATCATCTTCAAATCCTAATGGTGCGTCCGTGATGTAAATGAAGACATACCCTGAACTATTGGACGACATGATAACGGAAGTAAAGTAATTATTTGAGAAACTGCCGTAATATTTTATTTTATCAAAACTCTGTTTAGTGTATTTTTATTTCACCAACTTAACACATTAAAATATTCCTAATATGGGAAGATATTTGACAAACTTATTGAAAAGTAATTTACATTAAAAAGTGTCTTGTTTGTCAACAATTTTTTTACTGCGAAACTGAATGTTCCAACAAAACGAGGTTATTTCAAATTACGTAATCCATTTACAAAAATATACCTTGTCAAATACGTATTTAAGAAGACAATAAAGCAAAAAGAAAGAAAAACATTAACCTAAGCATTTGGTTAAAGTGGAAGATAACAAAGAATTATTGTTTAGATAAATAACGATATATGTAAAATTACTGAATTAATCTAATCAACTAATAAAAATAATAAAACAGAAAAATAGATGTTTAATCAAATGGAAATAGCATTATTAATATCTTATCAAAAATGGTGATAACTGTTTACATAGCCAACCCTCAAACATAAAAAACTCTTTTTATCAACGGATTTTCGCAGTTGAATAACATAATTCCCTAAACGCCGAACAAAGCATAATTCACCAAAGAAAGAAGAATAAATTAAAACGCTGAAGGGTAAACTAAAACAATTGTTTTATATTAATAATTGAACAATGTAGGACTTAAACACAATCATAAACAATAGGAACTATTTATTTCGTATTGTATCCTTTGAAAATAAACAAAATTTTAAATTGTTAAACATACACTAAAAATATCATTTATTTTAAACAATGAATTTCGCGTACACTGATGAAACTATAATAAACTTACAAAACCGTAAAGACAAGCTTTATTTAGCTGAATTCTTTAATAAAGATTCGTTTAATTTAGCAACAGATTTGTTTAGGAATAAGCATTAGATAATGATTTATAGAAAATTAACGAGTACTCGGTAGATTTTTTTGTTACAAAATCAGTACACATGAGTAACTTAAACTGAAGATCTCACACGGAGTTAAGTGTTAATTCTAATGCTTTTATAATAGGTATCAATCTTTAATTAGTGAAATAGAATCCAACAATTCGACACTATTAAACGCGATTAATATTATACATAGTAAAAATTGTTGTTAGGCATTATATGAAAAAAACTAACCAGTTCTCATAGCATTCATCATCGTTGAAATAACTTATTTACTTACCCATTCATTAGTAATTGTTACTCTATTTTCATTTCTAAAATCTGAGCATTAATAGTTTATAATATATGCATATAGTGTCCTACTTTATGTTTTCATACATTAAGCATCACTGTATAAACAGATAATATGATGTACGCTCCTGTATTGTTAACGGCATACAAATTTTTTTAAATCGAAACAACCTTAATTATATAATAAATTATTATACTAAAAACAATATTTCAGTGAATTAAATTACTTTATCCCCATAAATTAAATTTAGTTAGTGTAAATTGTAGCATTAGCGAATGTTTTTATTTATACTCCAATAAGTTTGGCAATTCCTTTCATTTCATTAGCTACTTATTTATATTTTACTATAAACAAGTAAAAAACAATGAAGAAAATCATAGAATTATTCGTTACTGCATCATAATTTAATTGTAAGTTTTGTACTACTCATTAGTCGTATAAACGTTTAATAGAACAGAAATCTGTAGATTGTTAATGGCGTGGGAATAGATAATAAGTTTATTCATTTCCGCGGTATTATAAAGAAACACCACTGTTATAAAATTGAGCCTACTGATATATGAAAAAACGCAGAGATTACGAGGTATGTGATTTTAAAAAAAATAGAAACTTGTATGCAAAATGTTTGGTTTAGTAGGTTATCTTTGTTTCCCTGTCCCCTTGGTCAGTTCATCAACCCATTAATATGGTATCATGTTATTATAGAATGTGAATCGAAAAAATACTTATCACTCCTCACAACCCAACACGCACAATGAACAAAGTTAGTAAGTAGTTGAACTGCTAATGTTTATCACCTTTCATTAGCATGTAATTTCAAACTTAGCAATCAAGTCATAAGGCAAAGTGAAGTCCTGTTTTGAAATCATAAAGTATAAGAACAGTAATAGTTATAAACTGGCAAAATCATTGTTAAGTTTATCAGTTTATTTTTGCAAAATAGTCATCTAGCGAAACAAACAGAGGTCAATTATTCCTTTTTTTCAGATTCTCGTTGGTTCAGACAGCTTTCAGCTAGAAAGAAAACTGTTCATATGATTTGTTGTAATGGGTGGGTGACTGCAGGTTTTGATAAGCAGCGTTTATATCGATCGCCTCTGTGACACGGGAAACACGTAGACACGTAACGAACGACCTAGAGTCCCGATTGGCTCTGCTTCCCTGTTTATCCCAGCCAGTTGAGTCCAGGACGAAAGTCACAGCCTCTGAGATATGAATCATTATATTTCAAACACACTCTGTTTATATACTCACCAAGCAGACCACATCGTACTATAAAAATAGAAAACAACATCTACACAATATTAAACAAGTGAAGTAAATATCGACCAATAGGGAATGTACATTTAAAATCGAAGGACACCATTGGACTTACCATGATAATTATTGGTCTATTCCTCCGCATCCACAACATGATTCTCATCACTTTTCATCTAATCATATGTAAAACTATATGGGCATAGGTAGTTACTCGCAACATTAAGAAAACCTATACTACTTACACATAAGGAAACATTCTACACATTACATAAAGACAAAAGTACCCCGACAAATCAATTAATATTGACTAAGCAAAGAAAATTAACATACTAATACAAAAATACCTTATTTGTTCCTACTAAATTACCCTATTCTTGATTTTATACCATATATATGCAACAAACGAATAGTCAGCAATATCTTAGTAGATTCCACATCTAATCACAGTTCATATGTATAAATTTTAATTTATAAGAAATATGTTTGTCTAGAGAATAAACAAGGGATAAATTATACTTACCATTTTAGTGATTATACTCATATATCTCAGTGTTTAACTCAGGATTTCATTTTAAAAAATTGATAAATACTGCCCAAAACACGTTGGAGCTCATGTGATGCATAACAAAATGAGTGAATATTGATTTTCACAGATTGAAATCATGAGACAGTTGAAGCTAGACCATCATTGAAAACCTGGAAGCACTGGACGGCCGTTTCGACCTAGTATGAGACTCCTCAGCAGTGCGCATCCATGACCCCATACTAGGACGAAACGGCCGTCCAGTGCTTCCAGGTTTTCAATGGTGATTTAGCTTCAACTGACTCATGATTTCAATCTGTGAAAATTTCTAAAAATCTCCACAAAACACATTCTGAATATTGATTATCAGAATTAAACATAGCAACTAAATGTTGTATTATTCATTCCAAGAACTAAAGATTAGAAAGTTTCAAAACTGCGAGTTCATATCAAACAAGAGTTTTAAATCAAAATGAAGCGTTCTATTTTTCATTTTCAATTTTCAAACATGTTTATTTGTACTAAGAATGATAGGATTCTCTGACAAAAACAAAGTTAAAATCAAATAGTATAGTTTTTAAGCTAAACTATAATACTGTTATAAACAAAGATGAATAACGGATAGTAATGGAGTCCACGACGCGCGCTTCGTCCCACTTGAGACTCGTTAGATGGATGTACCTGCATCTCAGAGTCGATGTTCACCTTAAGACTCGAACCCAGTACCGTTCGCTCCAAACGCCATCGCGTTATCCACTTAGCTACTGAACTCCACAGTATGCCCGTATGACAATAAAAGACTGATCAATTGCAGTCCTAAACATCAATGGGAGATTCAAGTAAGCAATACCAAGTGAATTTAGTTAGGAATTGTTTGGTTATTTAATGATATATTAAGTAAAGGACTACTATTGTAAAAAAAATTAATACTCTCATTTATAATGAACCTTATGATTGAGTCTATTAGTGAACTTTTCTGTTTTTGCAATTGGCTTTGAAAATTAGGGAATTAACAGCTAAATTCATCTATACTGTGAATATTATTCAATGGTGATAAAACCAAACGTTTAGTTCTCTGAAATTTCATTCATTAAGTGTAATTTCAGACCTTGCATGTGAATATATAGATGATGATCCAGTTTCGCTTATGATTTTTAGTACGTAATTGATCATGTTTATTTGAAAGTGTATGTCATGAGTAAAATCATCACGCCATGCCATATTAAATAAATCAAATGTAATTTATAACGTTAAATGATAAGTAGCAATGTACTCAGCTTCATCTTTTTAGCACACCTACATCTAAATTGATGCCTATTTACTTACTTATTTATTTGAACACATAAATATTGGTACAAAGGGGCACCGAATACATATGCGCCACACAAGTCATTTGATTTGTGTGCATGCTGTGATACTTCCCGATGCTCAGACCGAAGCAAATGGTTTTCTCAGGCGACCACACCCGGAGCCTTTGACTTAAAGGCCCAATATACAAGGAAAAGGAGAAACGTAAGGAGACGTAGTCCCATGGTAGCCGGTGGCCAACAATAAATCCATACATCATTTGTTCCTTCAGGATACTGGAGCCAATGTACACCAATGGTTTGGAATCAGGGTTTTTCAAACTCCTAAATAGACCATCCGTGTCTACCAACCCGGTTGAAGCTCTAGACATTAGCTTTTCGTTCTCTCAATTTTATAAACAATACACCCGCCGCGAGAAGGCAGCAAGTAGGCAGTGGCTGTATACGCATGGTCATGCGAGAGCATTTCGAGAGGAAGAGATGAATCTCTCTACCCTCAGCCGTACCAAGGCAGTTAATGGCTAACCTGAACTCAAACTCAGTACTTATTATTTTAAACGCCTAAGTATTTCACGATTTGCTATAAATTCACAATCATCATCTCTTATTCAATAAGAGTGATATTTATTTCTAATAAGCATTAAATAGCCTATTAGATAAACCACTAACACTTGAGGCGATATGTATGTTGACAAAATCTTAGTGAAAAAATTCAACACGAGGAGACAGTCTGGTGGTTCAACATCTGACTTCAGTTAAATTGCACGACGATTGTTATCGGAATCTACATGCCTCCAATCTTCGTATATAATTGTCGACTTGACTCGCGTTAGCGTATAATGGCATTAAATAAGTTAAATAAGAGGGTGGATTTCGAATATGTATATTTCACATAATCAACGATTTAGACAGACAATCAGGGAAAAGCAGAGAAAATGAGAGTGCGAAGTGAAACGGATCGGAGAACGTATGTGAGCCAACTCGATTTAACCATGCGTAACTTAATATTTATAGTCAGACAAAAATACGTTACGGACATATGATGAATACGGTAAGCAATATACACACACCCGATCATATAAAAACAGACAAGCTTAATATGCGAATGAGTGACAAGGTCAAAATGTAGCTTGAGAAGAATGAATAAATTGTTCTGTCCAGAAGCCAGAACAACTTATGTTGGCTCGATATAGTACCAGACACTAAAACAGTTAGACTATTTACAAGCTTAATTAATTATTTCATTACACCTGTTACTCCAGGTGTAACATCATTTTCTAATTTCCTCTTTAACTGGAGGCTCGTTTGTTCTCTCCCACAGCAGGCTGTTGCTGGTGGTATCTGACTAACGGATGATGAGTATCTTGCGTAGACAATTGTTTATAAATACTTATACTATTTTGGTGATGATTGTGGTGGTTCACCACGTTTCAGCTCTGTACAGCAGAGCTATCTTGACGTTTGTATTGACAATTCTGACTTTGATATTGGCTTTCATATAATTGTTTTGAGTTTCATATGTTCTTCAAATGTAAGAATGCTGCACCCGATTTGCCTATCAGTGCCTTCACACACATCTGCTTCCTATCCACTCTATTTATAAATGATGCCTTCCAGGCACGTGGAATTTTCCGCCCCATTCAATGCTTCTCCACCAAGTGTGATTGGGTTGGTGTTCTCCGTGTTGTGTCTGAGGATCTTTCACTTTCCTTTGTGTATGTTGTGGTCTATTGTTGAAAAAACTGCTCCTACACTAGTTATCTTCATCTGAATTTGTCAGTGTGTATGAGATAGAAGGGTCAGGTCATCTGAGAAGTCCACATAGTCTGATCGTATTCTGTGCCTCCACTCAGGTGTAGAGGACTTCATAATCCAATCGACCACCAGAAGAAAGAGGGAGGGGAGAGTAGGCAGACTTGTTTGACTCCAGTCCTCAGTTCGAATGCATCTGTCAACTGTCTTCCATGCACCACTTTTCAGTGTAGTCCGTCTTATGAAATCCGCATGCCGTTGACAATGTGCTCTGCTACTGACACTATACTGTCGTAGAACGTTCCATAAAGTTCTATCCACATTGTCTAACGCCTTCTTATAATCAACGAATTTGATGTATGGTGACGAGTTTCACTCAAATGATTGTTCAACGATGATTCGTAGTGTCACAATGCTATTAGTGCATAACCGATTTTTACAGAATACAACCTGTTGATCTCGAAGTTGGGTGTCCACTGTGTCCTTCATCCAGTCGAGCAACACTCTGTTTAAATATTTCCTGGTACTGACAGTGGTGTGATGCCTGTGTAGTTCTCACATTTGCTCAGATCTCTCTTCTTTCGTATCTTGATGAAGTGTCCTTCTTTTTAGTTCGTCGGCACTTAATCTTCCTACCAGATCTTGCTAAATAGGACGTGGAGCATGTATTCAGCTCGTGCTATGTCTGACTTCAGTGATTCAGGTGGTATGTTTTCAGATCGTGTCATATACTTGTTTCATATTTCTTTCAACTGCAGCTTTTTACTCTGATGTTGCTAGATCTTCCACGTATTTCTGCTTGTAGCTTTTAACGCTCCACTTCATTTGCTTGTTTGCAAACAAGATTCCATGTATTCAGTATATCCACTGACTTTCTCAGTTCTTGTTCGGTTGTTGTTAATTGCTGTCATCGTGTTCTTCCTTTCATGAGTTTAGTCCAGGGTTTCGATAAAGTCCCATTTCTTTAGATGATGCTTCTTGCAACCAGGCAGCTCCACACACGCTGAAGTTAGTTCTTCAACCATCCA
Source organism: Schistosoma margrebowiei (assembly GCA_944470205.2). Classification (NCBI taxonomy): domain Eukaryota; kingdom Metazoa; phylum Platyhelminthes; class Trematoda; order Strigeidida; family Schistosomatidae; genus Schistosoma; species Schistosoma margrebowiei. Next base: position 42,954,648 of record OX104028.1, on the reverse strand, counting down.
TTTCCAGTTGTCCTCCATAGTAGTTTTCTCTTCTTTGAGTATATGTTGTAAGCCTTGAAACCTGTTGTTGAGAGAGATCTTGGATTTATCGAAATTGTCAGTATCTCAAAGGAAAGCTACAAAAAATGTTTATAGTGTTGTTTTTCCAGTTGTTCAGCATTTCTTTAGCTTTAGTATCATGTAGCTTTGTGTATGAGTTTGTGGGGTAACATTGAGTCGCTTATAACCAATTTGTCGAACGCACATAGATCTGCAAATCTCTCTTCATTCTCTTTATTTTCTCTCAGTCGGTCAATGTCGTCCCACGATGTCTTCATACCAGATGTTGTCCATTCCGGTTTTAGCATTTCGATCTCCTATCAGGTTGGTCAAGTCGTTTTCTGGACGCTTCTCTACGGTTGACTACAGCCTCTTGTAGAACTGATCCTTATCGTTTTCGTTGCTATTATATTGGTGGGTGCATAACATTGGATAATATCCATTGTGATTTCCATCTTCTTTGTTATAAAGGATACTTTGACGATTCTGGATCCATCAGATTCCCATCCAGTACATGCATTGCCTGCTTCTTTGGACAGCGTCGGTTCAATTCCTTGTGCTTGCGAAGCATTTTCTTCGTTATGACCAGAGCATAGCAGAATCTCTCCCAAAGCTAACATTTTCTGTTCAGCTTAGGTTCAATAGTTTTCATTTATTACAGATAGCACCAGGTTGCATCGTTTCATTTCTTAAACTACTTGAATAGTTTTCGAAGTCTTCCCCATATCCCTATTTTAATTTATCTGGTTGTCAGATCTGGCATCGGCTTCGTGAATCCACTTAGATACACAAATAATAGTTTATATTACAATCAGTATTGAATTACTGACTAATAATATGTTGAATTCATAAGCAAGGTTAAACAACAGCAAATATAACTCCGTATGACTATGACAGTGTTTAACGTTGGTTTTAATTTCCTAAGGTGTAAAGCACCATGAATCTCTGGCCAAAGGTAAAATGTTTTCTTAACGAACTCAATTAAGACAGTATAATTTGATAACAGTTTAGAAAACGGGATTTGTAATTAATTTATTCTATATGAAATACATTAAATTTAACTTAATTCTAATGGGCTAGTTTCTATGATCAATACAGAGTGCGAACCATAATTCTGATAATATCGTGATTAGCAGTCATCTAAGAGATAAAGATCTAATTACGTTTTGTTTCTGGAAGATGCGTTTTCAAATCAAGTATTATTAGTAATCGATACTCATGAAGACAAAATTTATTTAGATAAAAGTAAAGTAATCTAAACATTTTAGTTCATTGTATTGCAAAACGATTCTTCTGAAATCAGTCACTTACATAAAACGATTCTCAAGGTTATAGATGTATCACTGTCCTGCGTTATGTAATATCAACATTAAGTAATCCGGTGACCATGAGAAAAAATTCATTTCTACAGAAAAATTTAAAAACGAGCCCTTCAATCACTTCATAGGATTACGTCTGTGCCAATCAGCAGTAGACTGTGTAAAAATACATATAAACGCAGTTCATTTTACTACATGAAAACCAAAGATATGAATTAAAATAAGTGAGTCATAGAATTTGACAGAAAATTTACGATTCATCAGCTAGGAATAAAACAGTAAATATGTCATTATGAATAAAGCGATTATGCATAATTGGTTTTTCATCACGTATTGGTAAAAAAATTCAGTGAATAATGAGGTCTGTTCATTCCATGACGACTGATAAGTTAACGCTTTTGAAAGTCAATTTCAAGATTGCTCTTTGATCCACTTAAGTTATTGTGATAGTTAGAAGTATTTGAATTCCCGAAATAGTGTAATTAACAGCGAATAGAACTAGATGAGCAAAAATGAACGTATTGTATTTGGAAATCGAATTCAAGCACAAAAGAATCATTAGTTCATACAAACACCAGTTATCTATTAAATCCAAATTGCATTGCTTAAGAATAACTCCTGTCCTTTGTATCGCACATGGACTTAATCAATATAACATCCGCTTTGACTGTATGAGGATGTTTTATTAAACACTGAAAGTTTTACTCGTACAGTTGAAATCTAATAGTCAAGTGATATCAGGAGCATTCAGATAATGATAGCGTTAAGTTATTTTTTAAAGCTACTTCAATTCATAATATTCACTGAATCTCATAATCACACTAAATGGATGTTCTTCAGTAAGATAGGGTACGCACTGTAATAGTATTAGTAGTAGTTACGAAACGTTTAGGTTTAAATTATTCTATAAAATCTACTACATAAATCTAAAACACACAAATAACACAAATAATCAGTGAATGAGTTCGGGGATCTATAGTGAATGTATGCTTGTGATCTACAGGACACGTTCCAATCGTATGAGCATCTTCGAACACTTTTTTATCTTAAGTAAACTTTATCTTCCTTTCCTGTGGTGTTTGCATGAACTAATGATTCCTTGGTACTTGAATTCGAATTCCAAATACAATACGTTCGTTCGTGCTCATATAGTTCTTCTTGGTTAAATTACGTTATTTCTGGGATTCCTAGTGTAAAACTAGTGAATCACTCTGACACATCAGATGGATATAAAAAGATCACTCTATTCACCTACATCATAATGATATTTGCTCGAAATGAAACGTGGTTTTAAAAAACAGCTTCTCATTAGTTATTAATATCGTTAAAGTCGATGTTCTTAAGTTATTACTGTTCAAAAAACCAAAAGAATCCCTGGTCAAACTAATTATAGAAATGGAATCAAAAACAGTTCGACTATTAATGGATACAAATTCCTACCGAATAATATCACTATGGCAAGTACCACAAGCTGGGATCACTGACAAGTCCTCCCACTAGTTTAGAAACCTCAACAATTTTCCAACTCACTGGATATATGAAAACTTCAAATGTTATTGTGAACATAATTGATTGGTTACTAAATTAGTGAATAATGCCATGAATGTTCAGTTCTTTCAATCCTTATCAAATTACATCGATAAGGTTGAGACAGACCCACTAGTTCAGATGTCTCGACATCGAGTTTTCAGCTACTTCAAACCACTAAACATTACTGTGAATCTACACAAAAACTGAATAAACGCCTTATTTGGAATAAACGACTGAAATAAATCAGGAAACTATACCCAACGCCATGAATTTACAACTATTTCTATTCAGTTGAAGTAATAGAAAATAATTAGATTCCAAATGCTTTTTCGGCGAAACTTTCAGTACAGCTATAAAAAAATTATTGGTCTAACCATGAGTGCCTATCGTTACTGAACCAGGCGTCAAACAGAATCTCAATTAGTGGCTTATTTGAGATCATGAACCGAAGTTCCTGTGTTTCAGTCTCGTGTGTGGGATTGTGGATGCACCTAACAAAATAGTAGATGCACGCCTAAGAGGAAACTAAGACGAAACGGTCGTCCAGCGCTTCCAGATTTTAAACGGTGGTATAACATTGATCACTTCGTGATCTCAATTAAAGCTCAGCAATCCTCACAATCAAGTCCATATTCGTATTAAGCGAAGCAATAAACTGGATCTCTAGTGCTAATCCTGAAAATGTCCTCTTATCTAACTGTTCTAGACTACGGTAAATATTAGTAAGTCGCATTTAGGTTAACTGTCAAGTACGGAACACAACCCAATAAGAATAAAAGAGATCACATCCCCATGCTTACCACTAATTCAATGCCAAAAGGTAAGTAACAAATGTTGATGAATGAACGCTACTGGTCTATATTTGGTTCAATAATACAAGGGACACATTCATTTATATTTGAATAGGTTTATGTGCATAATCAATCCAATTAGCGCATTCAGCTTCCTATTCACTCATTGTCTCCTCACTAAGGTAGCAAGATGGGTTTGCACATTGAGAGCGTTAATATCAATATCACAATCGGACAACCGTTCAATACTACAAATTGATATAGTAAAGGTCTACTTTCAGGTAAAGAAGACAACTGGCGATGAGAGCAATAGCCCAGGTCATTATTTAACAATGTTTAACTAATTCATACGCACTTCCACATTGATTAGATGAATTGACGTGTAACATGTTAGCTATCTTGTATAACCAATCTCAACACTAAAAGATCCGTACTGTTTAAAACTTCCTTAATAATTCATACTCAATCATGATATTAACTAACGAAGTGGTTTTTAATTACTGAAACAAATTTTAAAATGGATTTATTATAATAATTGATTATAATCTGTTTTCCTAATTTTTGTTTGAGAAGACTAGACTCTCTAAATTTTATCCAAACAAGAACTCCATACTAACTCATTAAAATTTACCTACAAACGTTTTATGAACAAAGATCTACACTGGTAACGTAGTGCATTTTTAATGTACAAATCAATATGTACTGAGTTGTCATATAAGAAATACTATAACATGAAAATAATTATAACCACTTGTCAGAAACTTAAGCTTTTTCGAAACACAAATAGTAGCCGATATCTAGAAAGAGAAGTAATTAGTTAAAATAATTAAGGTATTGTAAGACAACTTAAAATATATTATGAAATATTATTTTATTTTTACTATAACAAGAAAAAAAGAACGAATATACATGTGTATGTGTTGTTCCTCTTATATCACTTTAATCCATGCAAAATATGTAAACAGATGATTCTATTTATCAGATATATCAATTCAACGTTGGAAACGCATGGACAAAAAAAACTGTAAGTGAATGCAGAAAAATATGAATTAACTGAATGTTTGTGTAATGTGTGCGCTAATGTGCAACATCTATATCGTATATGACCACAAAACATATGTAATAAGTTCAATCGAGCATAGAAATAACAATTTTCGTCCAATCGATAACAATTATAGAAATTATAAAAAAAACTCAAAGGCCAACAATTCTTTTAAAAAACTGTTTACAGAGCTATTTTAGGCACAAATGAAAGTAGTAAAACAGTCAACAATACAATTTAGTTGATGAAAATTTCAAAAAACATAACATAGATGTAAATTACGAAGAAAAAAAGCAAATCACTAAGAAACTGATTTTCTCATTGCATACGTATGCCAAAATGAAGAGTCGGGGAAAAACACTACAACAAATTTCAAAAAATAAAATTAGTTGTAAGAATTGAAAGAGTGAGCAATTTTATTGAAGAAATTCAGTTTACATTAAACATTGAGGCTGTATATCAGGTAACCATGACTAATAGTAAAAATCAACAAGTAAAATTCAATTCAAAATTAACTGTCCATTTATTATAAACTAACATTAAAAGGATAACCGCTGAAAACTAAGGATTATTGGACAACTTTATACTGATATTCACTAGATATCCACTTCGAAGCTAGCTTCTAGTATGTACGAAATTATCTCATTTTAAATATACGCTAGTGTCATACATAAATCAACTATTTGACCAATACTATGATTATAATGACATAAAAGTAATATTTCCTTAGATTTTGATGTTGCTTTTTGGAAAATGTTAACTACATTACGATTCCAGTATATATTCCCGACATATATATATAACGATCAGATATTCACACTACGTCACGTCCTAGAACATGGAAACACATTCAAACAACCCACAATAGTAGTATTTCTCGACATTAAGACAGCATTCGACTCTGTTGATTGTGAAGTTCTATGGCAATGTTTGTCACCGAGAGGAGTACCAAAGAAGTACATTAACCTTATATAGGCTCTCTACCCGAACACAACTGGTAGAGTGAGAGTTCATGGCGAACTGTCATCAGAATTGATTACCTCAAGTGATGTTCTTCAAGGCTGTCCACTTTATCCATTCTTGTTTAACTTTGTCATTGACGTGCTTTTAGAGATGACACTTTCCTCATCTAAATTTCCAGGAGTTGAACTTCCACCAGGAGATTCACTTGTTGACTTAGAATATACCGATGACATAGTTCTATTTGGTGAAGACTCTGACAAAATGCAGTCTTCTGACCACTATAAGCAACAATGCAAGCATGTTCGGGATGCGATTCTCCCCCTCAAGATGCAAAATGTTGCTTCAGGATTGGGTTGCATCTATACCTGAACTAATGATAGGGGGTGAAGTAGTTGAGCGTGTCGACCGCCACACTTATCTTGGAAGTCTCATCAACCCTTGTGGTCTGGTGTGTGACGAAATCTCAGCACAGATACAGAAGACTCAACTAGCGTTTGCCAAATTGCGTCATTTATGGCGTAGGCGAGATATCCGTCTAACAACCAAAGGACGGGTTTACTGCGCAGTAGTTCGTTCCGTAATTCTTTATGGCAGTAAAACATGGCCGGTAAGAATAGAGGATATCCGTAGGTTACTAGTATTCGATCATAGGTGTCTTCGAAACATTGCTCGTATATCCTGGGACCAACGAGTAAGTAATGCAGTTGTTAAGAAACGGGTACTAGGTAAGGATGGCAAATCAATTGATGAAGTAGTGAAACTTCATCAGTTGAGATGGCTGGGATATGTGTTAAGTATGCCCAACCACCGACTGTCCTGACGAGCGATGTTTTCTCGTGTAGGAGTAGGTTGGAAGAAAGTTAGGGGTGGCCAGACCAAAACATGGCACAAACCCATGAAGTCACTAACAAGTAGACTGAGTCATGTTGGTAGGTGTAGACTACCTGGTTGGGATCCACGAGATGATAGCAACCGATGGTTAGAGACCTTGAATAACATGGCTCATAATCGTTTGCAATGGCACAGGTGCATCCACTCTGTGTTCTTTCAAATTCTTCATGTCCTTTATTTTCTTTCCAAATTTATTTTACTGGATTATACTCCTTCAATAAAATCTTCAAACCTTAATCTTTCCGAGTACGGCTTATACTCTTACTACCTTTACTACTACGGGATTTGAATCGACAATTGTATTTGTGTGCTAATATGGTATGGTAACTCAAACTGGTGTACGTACATACGAAGTTCCACGTTGTTACTGACTGGCTGACCGACTGAGTGACATACATACATCGAATAGCTAATAGCAGAGCTTTAATGACAGGATAGTGGATATGATGCATAACATTACCTAAAACGGTTTAGTGTTTATACTAGAGAACAAACTACGTATTTGTGTACAGGGTATAAGATTAAGCAGAATATCGACTATCCTGTTTTTTCTATGTCTAACCTTGATCGAGTAGTTTCATAAAGAACTGAATATGTTTAACAAAAAAAGACTGAAATAAATAAACAAATAACTTCTCATTTAACATTCTATACAAATATAACAGCATACAATAACATAGATTAATTGTTATTTAAAAGGAATTCATACTTACAGATCGTTTACTGATACCGGTGATAAGTTATATAGCTCTTTATTTATTAGCTTGTCAATCATGTTGTTGCCTGCTTACATCTAATTAGAAAAAGTAAAGAATTAAATAATATACAGATATGTATAGGTAAGAAATAAATAAATCCTAAAGCTAATTTGTAAATGAATAAGACGAACAAATTAAAAGATTCTAACAAGTTAACTACTACTCAGCATAAGCATAGAATACTGATTAAAAAAAACACCAATAAGCTCTCTCATACACACACATGAACGTACAAAAACATATTTCAAAATATTACGAAGAAAAACAAACTAAAAGAAAACTAATAAACCACGAAAGTTAAGGTGTTTATTAAACGAGATACTACTTACAAAATATTTACTAGACAAGTGAATTTGTTTATCTAGAATAAATTTAATTCAATATGAATGAAAGCAATAAAACAAACAAATAAATGAATCAAAACAGAAGACAAAAATGTACGATAAACACACTCATGATGTAAATTAATAATCAAAAATCACATAACGTATTATTTGTATGTATTTCAATCCTGATTAAACACATAAACTGAACCAGATAAAGACTATCAGCGTTATATTGACAGATATATTAATACACTACGATAATGACACGATTATCAGTTACTAGTATATATCGTCAGAGACAGATTAATTTATATGATTTTTCACATTCATGTAGTAGGATATATTTGTACAATAATGCAGCCTAATTGATTCAACACAAACAGATAGAATCATTCGATTACAGTTGGATACACAAATGGCATAAAGGTAAGTATTGATAATATTTATAGTAAAAGACGGTTTCCAAATACCTATATGTATTTGACCTGCTCCTAGTGAATTTTTGAGTGATTTATGAACGCATGTTATCCACACTGATGATGCTCATTCAGAAATAGTGATATGCTAAACTGTATCACACGCAACATAATTTTGTTACCAAACTATAAATTCAATGGTTTCCACCACATTATATGCTTACAATAAAAGATCTCACAATGATTGTGACTGAATCCTTGGATAACAATTTATTTTGGCTTTTTATAGATATCCTGATAACTTCGATAAATTATTTGGTGATATAACTGTCATTATAATCAGATAGGAATCGAATCAAACAAAATAACCCGAATGATTAACAACAGATGTATCAAATGAATGAAGCATTCAAAAACTGCGTACACTTCATTTTGATCACTAAGTTTTCTACTCATTGTTCAAAGCTGAAATCATTCTCCAATTATCTAAACCGAAATAAAATTTTAAAGCAAAAAACTACTATTATCCGCTCAAAATGACAAGTACACCTTGTTATCTTGCATGATGATGATGGGAAAAAATATTGCAGTTGTAAATTCTTAAATTCTGTTGCTTTGTAATTGTTACGCTTGTGAAAATAACTAATAACACCTGGGAGAGGAAGGCTTAACATATTACAATTATTTTGTTTAGCATACAATAATATCGATAAAATGTCTACCTACCCTCAGAAGTGGTTCTGTAGGAAAAATTGGCCATATCACCACCACCATTAACAGCTGATCCATCAGTATTATCAAAACTCAAACGTTGTTGATCAACCGTATGTTCAGTTTGGTAAGCTGAACCACTAAGTAGATTGACATTAATAACTGGTGCACATCGTTTTTCTTTGGCGGCAAGACGACTCACAATGATAGGTGGTTCAAAACCAACTTCTTCTAGACCAGCCGCTACAGATGGCGCCCGAGGTATGTCAGAAATTAATTGATTATCTATTGAAGTCAATGAGGATGGAGTGACAACGTCCATTTGATGGTACGGATTCATTGATGACGGCTGAAAGTGAATAATAAATAAGTTCCATCTATCGAGCAAAACATTACTGGAATTAGAATACACGAAAATATGTTATTATCATTTGATTTTGTTAATTTAGAAGTGAATTATACATATTTTGGGCTGAATCGATCCTTTAGGAATGTGTACATGATAATTTACTCACCTAATTCGCACTGAAAGTAACTAAAGCCCTCAATACGACACAGTAAAAAACAATGCAGATAGAACACAGTAATGATTTCGTATGAGGAATAATGTAAAACATAAGCTTATGATTATTCAATTTTGAATGAATTAAAACTTGAAAATGAGGAGAATGGACAACTAAGTGCTTCATAATATATATTTTCTAGTCCCCTGATATAAATTTATTTGAAATTGATCATGTATAATACATAGACATTCAAAGGATTATTTCGAAAGATATCGAAGGATATGTATATACATAAAAAGAACAATGTAGTGATCAAGTTAGTCAACAAACAATACCTAAATTTAGTATAAGAATCCCGACCGTTGCTACTACCTTGACGGGATGGTCGAGCTTGTATATCGTGATGAACCGATCGAGCTATACTGGCTGGAACAATCGTCCCTCAAGGTCCTGCCATGCCAGACAGGTCGGTTGAAGAGCGGTAAGACTAAAAGCAGCAAAACCAAGGTCCGAAAGCGAAGTCGTACTGCCGACTGTACAGAGGTGTGACGGTAGTTAGATGTTTCTTTAAAACAACCAACAACAACACCTCTAATCCAATTTCCTTTTCGGGTACTTCCAGGAGAACCCTTCCATGGTGTGGGCAACCGGGAAGTGATAACCGCCCTCACACTTGAGACCACTGTATTCATAATCAACCTCCTTCTTCTTTTCTTATTATTCCTCTCATATCCACTTTCAACTCTAAACTTACTCTTTTGACTTCCTCCTCAAATGTCACCTTCGCCAACGATTCTAGAGCGCGAAACACTGTCACAGGTCTACTGAAACCTCGCTCTAAACTACACATTGAAGCCTTCAACGTACTCACCCTATGTCAAGTTGGCCAACAGGCCTCCTTGGGTAGAACCCTAGAATTTCGTACCATTAATGTATACTGTGTCTCCAAAACACGCGTACAGGATCCTAGTGTTGTCATTCTCTTGAGCTCACCTTGTCAAAACGGAGAGTCGACAAAATACCCCCCCGTATAACTGGCGATCCGACGGCTGTTTCTCGTGTAGTGGCAGGTGTAAGTATAGCACTAAGTACGAGGGAAGAACAAGCACTATTAGAATGAATCCCCGTTAACAGTCGCATATGTGATGTTCGGCTATACGGCTCCGTAAGAACTCAGAAGGATAGAAACACACGTAGTTGCCTTCTCGTCGTTCCTGCCTACGCTCAGACTGACTGCAGCCTAGTGAAGTGAAAGATGACTTTTACAGAAAGCTTTCCGAACTCCTTCAGAAAGCTAAACACTCATATGTAGTAATCATACCAGGTGACCTTAATGCCCATGTAGGTAGCTTAAACCAAACAGAAAGACATTTAGGTGAGAATTTTGGTATTCCGGCCCAGCGAACAGATAATAGTGATCGTCTGTTTCACAAGCATTAATTTTAAGCATAATGAGAGACACCGTCTAACATGGCGAGCCCCTGCACCAAACCAATGATGAACTCGACTAGACCATACTGCCATCAGCCAGTGTTAGAGAGGCTCGATAGAAGATTGTTGATCGTTCTGGAGCATATATTTAGACTCTAATACGTACACACATTTACTTGAGCCTCATTGAACGTAGAAAAGCCACATTAAGAAAACTCATTAGAATTGAATTGAGTGATGAGAAAGCCGAAAGTAGATTCCAGGAACAACTGAGGTTACACTTAAGTATTGCTGAAAACGAGGCTGACCCAGATGTTGTTTGGAAAGATATAAAATCAGCTGTAGAAACAGCAGTGACATCTATCAGTTATTTGAACTAAAAGGTCATGAAAAACCAGTGGATTTCTGCAACATATTCTGCATTGATGGATTCTCGTAAACTCATCCCATCAGGCTCTGAACACGATGAAGAGCAAAGACAAACCAGATGTAGATTAACTAAACGTCTACGGAACGACCGTCGGCAGTGGTGAGGAACGAAAGAAAGAAAAGGCTGTGGCTACGGGTAACACCAGACAGCTTTTCAGACCAATAAAATAAACTGGAATTAAGAAGTCAAGTGTAAGTGAGACGATCTTGGAAAAAGACGACACTTATTTAATCTCAGTCCAGATGTTTAGAACGAAGAGCAGAACACTTTAAGGAGTAGTTCAACTGGCCTTCAGCTACTCTACAACTACCCACCATTCCCAAACACCATGAATGGAACATTGAAGTAGCTATGAAACCAGGAAGAGCAGCTGGTTCAGATGAATTGGCTCCAGAGGTTTTAAGTATAGTGATCCAATTTCAGAGATTAGGATGAATAATATTTTAGCTAAAATCTGGAAACTGAATTTAATACCATCTTGGAAATCTGATCAGCACTAAAAGGCTAGTGCATGACGAAGTCCCAGCACGGATTCAAAAAACGTCGTTCGACTTTCGTCAGCCTACGCCACCTATGGCGAAGTTGAGACATCCGTCTATCAAACAACGCGGCAGTTCATTCTGTTCTACTGCGAAACGTGACCATTAAAAGTAGAAGATACGCGTAAGTTACTAGTATTTGATCACAGATGTTTTAGGAACATTACTCGCATCTGCTGGGGTCACTGGGTAAGTAATAATGAAGTTAGACGGAGGGTATTAGGGAATGATGGTAAATACGTTGATGAGGTTGTAATTCTACATCGACGGTTGGTTCACATGGTTGGTCCACATATTACGCATGCCCAACCACCGACTACTACAGCGCGCAATGCTGACTAGTGTTGGAGACGGACGGAGGGAAGTTAGGGGTGGCCAAACCAAAACGTGGTATCAATCCATAAAGTCACCAACTTCTGATCTGAGCCATGCTGGTAGATGCAAACCACTTGGTTGGGATCCATTTGACTGTCGTAACTAATGGTTGGGGACTCTGCGTGATATGGCTCAGAATCGATCACAATAGCGTCAGTGTATACACTCTTTGTCCTCTCTTAAACTGTGAGATTAAAATTACTTTGCACCTTTCATTCTACGAACTAATTCGTTCTTCCTGTATTATGTCCTTATACGCAATCATTCTTTTATATACTACTACCATTGAAGTAACTACTTCTATGAATTTGGTGTTCTTGTTGTGCTAATGAGATGTGGCAATTTGGACCGATGCATATATGTGCCTGGTCCTGCGTTGTAGATGACTGATGACTGACTTAGTATAAGAATCCAGTCCTTCAACATGTTTATGAGAGATAAATAGGAGCCCTGAGTAAAAAACCCTTTTAAATATTAGGTTAAAAAACGTACATGATCACTACGTTGAGAAACGTTGTTACGATAAACTTGCATAGTGTTAGAATGTACCATTTGTTGATTGCTACGACTTGTAGACATCATAGCCTGGTTATTTATCCCATAACTACTAGACAAAGAATCAGGAGCCATTTGAGGTTGGTGAACTAATTCTGACATTTCTGGATAAGTTAATCGTGTGGCTTTAGGTACAGAAGTACTCTGAGCACCGGTATAATCCCCTTGTATGGGAGGGTTAGCAGTGGAAATAAACTGACCAGGAGCATGCGGACTCATTGAAGGAATACCAGAAGTGACTGATGTCAGGATCCTCGACCCACTAGGTGAGACTGGATCTGGTCTAGTTTGGGACTGTTGATAAAACATTGCCGGATGCTGAGCAGAAACCTGTTGTGAAAAATAAGCATGCCTCATTGACTGCTGCTGCTGATGAGCTTGATTTTGCGATGATACTGAATGGTAGGGATCGTGAATTGAAGCATGTTGCTGCCACATTGGAGTATTAATATAGTTAGCATATGGCTGACAATGAGACTCATTGGGTTGTTGGTGGACAAGGTTACTACTGGATTGGTTCATAGACGTGTAAACAAGTCCTGAGCAGGAACTACCTTGCTGTCCGCTAGTGGACTGGGAAAGAGGATGACGGGACATTATGTGTTCCTGTTCCTGCTGAGCAAGATGAAGTTGCTGTTGTTGCAAGAGCTGTTGGTGATGTTGATGTTGAACTTGACGTTGATGAACTTGTTTAGCTAGAATTTCCTTAAGACGTTGACGTTCTAACTCGGTACTGGAATAGTTACCTTGTGTATGAGTCTGCTGTTGTGAGCCAGTATAGTTGCCAACCGACGGACCTTGATCAACTGCAACTGATAAAGACGATGAGACATGTTCATTAGATGAAGATTGTGGAAGTGTATTTACTGAATAAATTGACTGAGATGTATCACCTTCTGATGTCATCCTACTGACATGCATTGCTGAACTACCCACAATAAAAACATTCGCTGGATTTGTCGGGGCAGAATAAGAAAGAACACCAACATTACCCGGAGACGCTCCAGTTCCAGGAGTGGTAGGCGCTGAAAACGTATTCCCAGGACCACATAACTGACTATTCGGTGTACCAGGAGTAGCAGGATGAGAAGCAGCAAAAGAATGGTTTTGCTGTCGATTAACTGAACTTTCGGAGGGGGGTAAACTCTGTAATAAGATGAAAAGTTGCAAAACGTTATCTGAAATATTTAAAAAACCATGTGCTATAAATGAAACCGACAATCAGATAGACGAAATAGAAGTAACAATGTGTTGGGATATTCAGAAAAATATCCCAAAAACAATTATCCGGTTAAGTCTAATGCTACCCTTGAACATTAAATGGTGTCATTTTCCTATTGGTCAATATTTATTCACGTATCATTTTTCTGTTGGTCAATATTTATAGTAATCTTAACTGTATAAATATGCCTTTGTTTGTAAATCATTATTCTCTTCATGACCCCATAAACAATTTTTCATCTGCGGTTCGTGTTCTGATGTATTGGAGATTGGATAACAATATTGGGGTCGTACTGGGATATCTGAAGCTGGTCAATCGGTAGAAATTAGAGTAGCCACCTCGTGATTCACAATACAATGATACACGAGCTAATTAACTACTAGGCCTTAATTTATCAGGGAAACCACATGGCTACAAATACACAAGCAAAAAATGGTCGAATCCCAATCAAAACCACTGTTCAATAACCGCACAATATTTGGATGATAATACGGTTCAATGTTGAAAAACGGTTGGAGCTGAACTAACAAGTACAACCCAATCAGAAATCATACATTAGCTTGTTTAGCTATTGATATAAGTATTACTATTTGAATTTTATTTTATTTTAACACATAAACATTGGTACAAGGAGGCACCAAATATATGTGCCACACAATAACAATGAGGCCAGTAGTTATCATTGATTTGTGTGAGGGTTGTGATGCTTCCAGGGTGCACAAACCGAAACAAATGGTTTTCTTAGGGTGCCACACCCCGGTCCTTTGACCTGAAGGTCTAACCCACAAGGGAGTGGAGAAACGTAAAAAGGTGCAAACCCATTGTAGCCGGTGACCGACAGGTTTATGAGACATTTGTTTCCACAGGATCCTGGAGCCCATATGCACCATTGGTTTGGAATCAGGGTCTTCCAACTCCCCTAGGTGGACCCTCTGTGTCCACCGACCCGGTTAAAAAGACGGATAATTGCTTTTCGCCTTCTCAATTCAGAAAGCAATTCTCCTGCCGCCAGAATACAGTGAGTAGGACTTCCCTGACATACCTGAACAAAAACTGCCAAAGGTAAAGAAAATTTCGAGACTGCAACATGTTTGGAAGATGAGTGACTAAAGTAATAAATTAATAATTCACTTCTACTCCCAAGTATGTAATGAACTACTATGAGATTCTGAGATAAAACAGTACAAAAAAGCACTTAAAAAGGGTACTCAGAAGAGACAAACAATTTCAAAAAAATTAGCTAACCACCTGTGAAGTAAGATGATGACCACTAGGTAAAATTGTATGATGAGATTGTGGGACAGGAGAAGGATGTGACGAGGGCATTGGTGTCGCTGTTCCAGCGGTGCTGCTCCTCATTAGCTGATTTATATTGGACGGAGACTGTGGAGGAACAGGTGATTGTGCTGGACTAGTTAGTGAACTTGTACCATGTGGAGGATATGGATGAGGAATATGAAAAGAAGTTGGGGTGGGAGCGTGTATTGAAGCAGGTGATCTTATGGGCGCAGGAGACATTGACGAACACACAGAAGGTGGTGGTGTTGGTTGTTTCAAATTAGCAGGAGAATTTACACTTACAGAACCTGTGCTCAATGAATTTATATTTCCAGGAGGCCAAATAGGTGGAGGTGGTGGTAATGATGTCTGGTGACGGGATGGTGGTCTGGAATTCACAGGTGAAACCATGTAGGAAGAACCTGGTGATGGTGTTGTTAATCCAATCATTTGCTGATGTTGTTGAGGTAGAACGTTACCAGATGTGTTTAGCTCGGTATTAGGGAACGGCAAACCCTGATTTGAAGGAGGCTAGGAATAAAAGATAAGTTAGCTTTGAACAAACATCGAATAACACAATTAAAGAAAAGTATCATACTAAAATGGCTTCTAAAAACGGATTATCTTAAATGATTCAATTATTTGACTCATAGTGCTAAATAAAATACTAAACTATTTTGCACGATGGAAAGTTGAGTGACAGATACGTAAATTCTGTTTCAAGTAGTATCTGGAAACAATATCAACGTTGATGTAACTTAAAAAACTGTGCTTACAGTTCACCAATGCAAGCGACTTTGTATCATAAATGAAAAATCTGACCTTTCTTAGCCGAGGATAACTATGGATACTTTGTTCTATTAAAATTTATTAACTGATAACATGATTTTACCGAGTGTCCTATTTGTTGGTGTTTTTATTGTAACAAGCATTTTATGTACAATAATGATATTAAAATATTCAAGTTGGTTGATGAATCCTTAAAAAATTATTAGCCCTATTCACTTCCTGAACTTAACGTTATCAGTGTAATAAAAAATTACAAATATTGATTAATTTCTAATTCTGGATATTTTAACAAGGGAAAATACCAGCCAGAAATTAAAAGATTCAGAAAAACAAGTCAAAATAAATCATTTCTTCACAGAACGATGAATTTCCTCCATGATATTCTAAAATACACCACAATCTATCAAATTTTCAATCGCTCCCTCAAAATAATTCCTCAATTGACGCAAATACGACAAGATTTGCACAAATGATGACACGTTTTATATTTGCAGATAATATATAGATAAAAGAATATTGTTGTAAACAAACAAGTTACCTTGTTTACTGCCTGATGGTGAGCACTAACAGAATCACCACTACTATTACTACTCGAAGTCATATGCGACGACAGAATACGGTCCTGGACATAACTGTTGTTTGGAATTTCAGGAGTTAACGATCTATGCAGCTCTTTTGTCTGTTGCGGCGAGTTCGTATTCATTTGTTGTTCCGACTGAATATGATGAGGTGTACGATTTTGCGGACGCGTATAGGCTGTAGGAGATTCTATAGGATAAGATAACTCAGAACCAGATTGTAAGGGTATTGTTTGATTGACCAATGTACTAGGTTGGCAGTACGGCTGTGTAGGTGGCATTGTGTTAGAGATCCCTACTGAGCCCATAGTTGTAGGTATATTCGTTTGATTTGAACGCAGTGTAGTTCGATTGTTACGAGCTTGTATCTGAAATTAAAGCGAACAAATAAAGTTGATTTGATGATACACTGTTGAGTGAAAAGATGATAACGAAATGAAGATAAACACGAACTAGAACACTACCCAAAATCAATACACTACTCACCACCCAAGTTCCACGTTCTTCACTAGAAAGTCTACGCCAAAGCTTGCTAATTTCTTTAGCACGAACAGTGAATTCAGGATACTGGCCACGCAGTGTAGGATGTGATATATTTGCATGCAACACTGGAGCAATTGTTGACTGACCACCTAAACGTTCATCTTCTTCCCATTTATGGTAATTAATACGTCTACTAGCTGAATTGGAAACGTTCGAATTTGAATTGGGCATACACAATTGTGTGTTGTTTGTTGCTGTACAAGGTAAAATATTTTGTTGACTTGGTCGATTCAAAACAACATGATGGGTATTCCCTTCCATATTCGGTGATCTCATAGGATCTGAAATTTAAAAAATAAGGATTAAGTACTTAAAAAAATTAAACGGTGTACTGTCAAACAGCGCAAAACATTGAGCCATCTACATGAATAAAACATATGAGGAAAGAAAATAGTATACACGTTCATCTATAAAAACAACAAATAGAAATAACTAAAGCCTCTATTTTACAGAAAAGCATAAATCATTCAAACGCATGCTGCGTTTCATTCACCTCGACTAAAGATTCTTGACATCGTGTAACTCCTAAGTTTCAACTTTCTCGTGTAAATTAAATCAATAAACAAGTAATGAAGATGATAATAGTGGAAAATTTTATTCAAGGTATGTACTAAATGTATCAAATATCACTACAAAAGTAACGTAAGGAGTAAGAAATGAGATATATCAATTGTCAGCCGCTTAGCAACTTGAAAATTAAAATTGATACTTTCATCACTGATATGTAATATTATTCAGACACTATTATGTATATCTTTCATGATTTATATTCAATTTAGTTTTCACTGTATCATAAAATTAGTCCTGAAAAGTAATGTGTATATTAGAGATTGTGAAACATCCACACACGCGCGTGTACAAAAACAAGTTAACCTTGATCAGTTGGAATTCTTAACTGAAAGTAGAGTACTGATTATGTGAAAAACAATAATATATATCCAAACTAGCTGAAGATTCAGTTCTATACTATTATATCTAACTCACATTTTTAGTATGTAAAAAAGTCAAAATTGAAAATAACCGACACATGGTAAAAAAATCTCTATTTTCTCAACCACTTTTATCTAATGCGGACTAGTTTTAAATTACGAAAATTACATGTTATCCCACTAGTCTAAAAATATGAATGATTTCTTTATTATTAAAGTTCAAATTAACGAATTTGTGTATTTAAAATGTTGTTTAAAACAAATAGTATAACTTACTGGGACTAATTACATTATTAGGATTTTGAAGTTCAGTGGAGCATCTTAAAATCACCTCCTCAGAACCACTGTTAAAACGAAGAACTCCAGGAGACAGAGAGTTAGGATGACCTGTAAACTGACGAGAATTAGGTGAAGTGATATGATCAGTTTGATAAACATGAACAGGTTGGTTGTGCAAACCAACCTGACCATGTACAATCATTTGCTGTGTTGATGGAGTTCGTTGAGGTCCATTTGAGCCATGCATAGGATGAGATACACACGGACGTTGTATATATTCAATTTGAGTGCTCTGTTGACAACAAACTGGAATAAGATGCTGAGTATCCATAGGTACATTTGACTGTGGAGATGACATAAGTAACTGTGCTGAATTCGAACCTTGAGGAACTAGACATTGTCCAGTTGCAGAAAGCATAATAGCTCCTTGATTAGATGAAATTAAACGAGAATGAGATTGCTGTTGTTGTTGTTGTTGTGGCCACATACCAGGTCTTATTACTTGAGAAGGATATGGTGGTGGGGGTGGAGGAGTCATTGGGTTAGGAGATTTGGGTTGAAGAGGTTGTGAAATAAATTTTCCATGACTACTAACCACTGAAAGATGTTGCTGTGGTGATTGTGGAACTGGACTTTGCAAAACAATAGGAGAACTGGACTGACGTTGAAGTTGTTGATGTTGCTTTTGAGGTTGAGTTAAAACACGTCCAGGAACTGGAACAACATGAGCATAAAAGTATGAAGGTTGTGAACTCCTTATCTGTACTCGACCACCTAAAAATAAAATGACGAATGTCTGTAATATAACTAATGTTTGCTGATCACTGTAACTAAATTACAAATGACATAGTTCAAATAACTATATATATATACCCCAAGATCTACTACAACAATAAACAATGGATATGAAGAAAGTAAAACGAACGACTCACTCTGAGGATCTATATGCTGTTGTTGCATAGGTCGAACCTGACTTTGAGGAATCGGAACCGTCACAAGAGAAGAGCGAGGAATCTGATGTTGTTGAACATTGATGGACTGGTTGCTTGGTTGATATTCCCTGCATTGATCTACAGGACGCTGAGAATAAGACTGTCGAACTGAATCAGGATTAGGATGAATTACGTTTTGCCGTTGTTGTGCCATGCGTTGAATAGATATTTCGGAAGGTGGAGGTGTAGTACTCAACTCATTGCTAAATACAGCATTTGGTATAATTGATTTTGGACTGTCGTCAGCCAAATTGGGCTCACTAAGTTCAAAACCAGTTGAAGGTCCAAGTTGCGTTTCAATATCACTAACTGATAACTCAGGTAGATTACCCGTAAGCGTGTTTACACAATGTCGTGGATGAGATCCAGGTACATTTTGCGAGGATCCAAGATCATGACCACTAGTATCACGAGGAGGCATATCATAAGCATTTAAGATTGTATTGTTTGAAGGACACACATCGACAGTATCGACTAGCTGATTCAAGGACGCTTCGGAAGAATCATGGACTGATTGTGGTCCAGTTTTACGGGTCTACTCATACAGAAAAAAAGATAAACCAAAAGATAAGTGAATAATCCGGTAAATATTTTGAAGGGAGACTCATTGAAAATTGATCTTAAAATCTCCCTAGTGGTTTGAAGAATAAAACTGGCTAACCCACCTGTTGATCCTGAATAACTAGATGAGATTGTTGCGATTCTGGATGCACAGTACGTTGCATATTGCGAGAATGCTGCTCTTCAACAATCTGGAGATAAGTTGTGGATGAATGACCTATATATGGTGACTTCGGATAATGTGGTTTGTTAGCAGAGCCAAGATGAGTTTGTTGACTTTGATTGTCGAAAGGGGAACTTATTAAATCTTGTTGTGCGACGAACTGCTTCAAACACATCCCTTCTGAGTTAGTAGACTCCTCCATTCTAAAAGGCTCCGAAACCTGTGACTGGTAGACAATCTTGTTAGAAATGACGAATTTTTCAGACGACTGTATATTTTGATTGTTTTGAGAATATATGAAAGACACATGACCTGGACTTTCGCTTGATACCGGTTGTTTCAACTGGTTCTTTGAATGACCTACTGGCAAAGGACTTGGAGCTTGTAATTGATCTGTTACATGATCTGCAGATACTTGTTGAGGGGTTATATCGTTTAAGTCAGTTTCATCTGTAGAAGCCAAATCGCTAAATCCAAATAAGTAATCATCCATAAACATAAGATCCGCGGCTTCATTTAAACCTGGTAATGATAAGGTAAGTAAAAAGAAATTAAGCCCTACAATCATTTATAACAAGCAAATGAATTGCATCTTTCGGACACTAACCGCAACATTTATCTAAATAAGAATCCAAGTTATGGAAATGAATAATCAATTACTAGATGCATAATTCATTCAAAATTGAACAGACATGATATACTGATATTAACTAAACGCATTTATGTAGAGCATATCTTCAGAAAAATAATAAGTACATCATAACCGTCCAAAACACAGAAACAGAGTTTTCGGTATAAATCTTATCGTTGATGATCTAAAATGGGAATATTACAGTTCAGAATTTAGGGTCATCAATGTAGTGGCAATCTGCAATATATCGCTATTGAACTTATGAATTTTTGTAGTTCTTTACAAAAGCTAACAGAGATTGCATATTTAAAATGCTGAATTTGTAATGAAAAATACTGAATGGGCAGTATATACAGTTGCACACTCTACAGTTTTTCACTAAATGATGGCTTGAAGAGCTTGTCTTTCAGCCATTTGGTTTCATGATAAGACAGTCACGTACAACCACAAGCTTACTCAACATAAAGTGTGACTCCACGCAAAGCACAAGGGATCTGAATAAAATTAAATTCAGTTACATCATGTTCATATATACGAATCTAAAAGATGCAGAAATATTGAACCGATGAGTTCAAAATTGGACCAAACCAGTACTTTCACCAAAATTACTTTATACAAATGTGTTTTCACAAAAAATGAATATTTGATGAATAACAGTGCTAATTGAGACTTTATCAGATCTATTGACGGAACAACCAACAAATGGACTTACAAATGCAGAGAGTTAGATATCAAGGAGGAAAATGAGGTGTCATTGAAAATTTTATCTTACTGAATAATTGTTAATCATAATCGATCAATCCAACGAAAGTATTATTAGAAACTATTAGATCTAAAGAGATTATAAAACAATCATTCTATGACCTATTAAGTGCTATCATTAATTTAAAAACTTACCCGCTGGTGTAGTAGCTTGTGTAACAGAATTTGCATTTTGCCCCACCAAGCTAGTTGTCACAGTTAATTCCGCTGACTGTTCCTGAGGCGACTGAGCAGACAACAAATCAATATGAGAACTGAGTTCTTTATTTGATGAATGAACAACACTTGCAACACGAGCTGTTTCAGCTGATACAGTATCAACAGAAGGATCCAAAGAACTAACCAGATTTTGTGATTTCGGACTGAATTGACTGACACTCACTGAAGTTAAGCAATAGTTATCTTGTGAATTAGAATTAACTGGTGGACAAGGTCTAGACGACACAGTTTGGTTGTCATTATAGTCAACTGCAGAAAGTTCACGAGAAACACTTTCATCTACACTAACATTTTCGGCATTATCTTTTTGAGTTTTTAGTATATCTGAATCAGTAGAGCTTTCAGCCATTTTTATCTCCGACACTCTTTCAGTTAATTGATGAGCAGCGGGATTCAGTGTAGCTGACAGATCTTCTTCTTCAATGTCTAACGCTTCATTGTCCATTTCATCTTCTAGATCTTTGAGTTCATCAAAATCGCATAGATCTCCATCAACGTCATCATCCTCTTCATATTCTTCATCACACTCATCAATATCGTCGTCTTCATCCATTTCTTCAGCACCGATTTCAAACTCTTCATCCCTTGAACCTGACTCTGTCCATTCTCCATCTAAACTATAATCATCTGATTTAGGTCGATTCCCAAGACGGGCAACACTACACTTTTTTATGTGTGCTCCACCCTAAAAATAGAAAAAATATACGTATCGACAAAATGAATATCCACTATATTTATTTATTTGAGAACAAAAACATTCGTACAGGGGGGACCATATACATATGTTCCACACAATATCAATGAGGTTGTGAAAAG
Source organism: Schistosoma margrebowiei (assembly GCA_944470205.2). Classification (NCBI taxonomy): domain Eukaryota; kingdom Metazoa; phylum Platyhelminthes; class Trematoda; order Strigeidida; family Schistosomatidae; genus Schistosoma; species Schistosoma margrebowiei. The sequence continues at coordinate 42,932,264 of OX104028.1, read as the reverse complement.
TCGGAAGATGTAGTGTGTATAATAAACGAAGGACACCGTAAAGAAAGTGTATGAGAGTGAAGTAATAATAATAATAATAATAATAATAATAATAATAATAATAATAATAATAATAATAATAATAATAGAAATAGTTCAATTAGAAAAATTATAACCAGAAAGAACTCTTGAAACTGAAACAGTAACAATCATTTTTTATGAGGAAAATAAAAGAAGGATACAGCAGGATCGCGACTGGCTTCTATTCTGAGCCATATCTGATAACGTCTCTAGCCATTGTGTTACACCATCTCTCGGACACCAGCCAGAGAGTCGAGAAGGACCAACCGAAGAAAGCTCCTCGCAGCTTTTTTTCATACCACGACACCTTGTCATACACTGACCACCTCTCCGCCCTTTCCAACCAATCCCATTGTCGTCAAATAATGCACGATATGGAATTCTCTAAGACGACATTCGTAGAACATGTCTAAGACACCGAAGTCGATGTTTCAAGATGGTGACATCAAGTGAATTATCGTCAATGAGCCCGAACACATGATGCCGAACCTCTGCATTACTAACATGGTGTTGCCACTGGATGTTAGCAATCATTCGGAGACAACGATGATCGAACACAGAGAGTCGTCTGACATCCTCAACTCGGAGAGGCCAGGTTTCACAAGAATAGAGCACCGACACGTTGTAGATCCGACCTTTTACAGCCAGACTGACATCACGAAGGCACCAAATATGGCTCACATCAGCATAAGCCACTCTGGCCCTCAATATGAGTGAATTCACCATAAAGCACACGCCACCACCTGCACTTACGTAGTTACACCGATACACGGAGTACTCGATTACTAGTCACTTAATACCCAAGGTGAGTACGGGATTAGAATCCTGCCTGTCTTGTTAAAGTACTTTCAACTTAGAACGTGCAAGCAAAGCACATATCATACTTACGGACACTGACTGTCAACTACCTAAGTGCGGATTGCATGGCTTGGGTATCATCGCAAAGACAATATCATACGCATACTCAAGTCATATGAATCTGGTGATTTGAGGTGCTTCAGGAGTTGGAGTTCTTTGCGGACTTCCGCCGCTTTAGGTAGGTAAGTCATCACAGGTTGTGGAGGGAAAGACAGTCTTGATCAATGTTGTCGGGGCAGCAGACCAGTTGAACTGCCTCTCGAAAACCTCTGCCCATCGTCCAAGACGTCGTTAGATGTTATCGATTGGCATCCCATCAGCTTCAAAGATTGTCCCATCCACACCAGACTTCTTGCTGCTAGCGACTCGGATGAGTTGAAAGAGCTTAAGACAGTTACCATATCCAGCTGCTGCTTCCAACTCATTGGCACGCTTTGACCACCAGGCTTCTCGGTCATTACGCAAGCATTGCACAATTTTATTGCGTAACAATCTCCGTTTACGGTCAAACTCGCGGTCACCCGGAGTAAACCGACGGGTTCCAACGAGTTGTAAGGAGCCTGAAGAAATCCAGTGCTTATAAGCAGGATGTTGCAGGATGCCACAAGCGACTTTACTCGCCATTTTCATGGCGTCGTGCAATTGTAGCCAATGCTCACCTATACTTTTCGGTGGGTTGCTGGCTAACCTTGAATCTAGTCTTGTACACAACCACTTCAGCGGTAGCTGATCGTGATGTGATCAATCTGAGTTCAGACTTGAGATGCAAATGAAGGACACTAGGTAACACATCGACGATGACTGTGTCGGTAGTTAGTGCTAGCCAGAAACAGGTTGTAGTATGCTCACAGTTGCAGTAGACGGTCACCGTTATCTGACCTGCGACCAAAAAGTCTTCAATGCCCACCGAAACAACTCTCTTCTGTGCACATTCAAGTCTCCGGTTAGTACTATAGTATCTGTTGAACGCACTTTCTGTAGAAGAACAGTTAATTAGTAGTTTAACTCATCATTGATCGCATCAGGTTTGCAATTTGCCGGAGCGTAGGTGGAGATAACAAAAAGACATCGTCTCTCACACCGATTTCTCCGTACTTTGATGGAAATTTCTAATCCAACAGCCCATAACGGACTGTTAATGGGGATCCAATCGATCAATGCTGCCGCAGCTCTAGCTCTTAATGCAACAGTAACGCCAGAGCAACCAGACGAAGATGCCATAGAGTCCCCGGATAAACGCACGTTAAACAAGCTTTTCGAAGCGACAGATGGAGAACGAATTTGTGGTATGTCCCTAGTCTTGAATACGGGTCTCTGATAGACGATAGACATCGATATTATGGCTTTCCAAAAACATAGCTAACTCTATCTGTTTAGCAGTCTGTGAGAACATTGAAAAAAGCCAGTTTGAATGATACATTTGGTTTCAGAAAGACTGTTACAGTATTCGTATTCGGTAGCAGCATGCAAATTTCAACCAGTCAGTGACTCGAGATCGTTTAGATAGGACAGGGTTCCCACCAAAGGCGAACTGGGGTATAAGTTGATAAATACGAATACATAAAGTGAGAATAAAAGAAAGTAGATAAGTGATATAGTATAAAAAATAAAAACGAATGTAATCATGATTGTGAATAAAATTGGCTTGAGAAAGCGTTGAAGCAAGAGAAATTTTTCCAGTCGTAGTTATCAATGATTTTTCTAAGGGCTTTTGGTACTGCCCGGTCGCCCAAACCGAAGCAGCATCCACTATATTATTTACTAATGCAATCAAATAAACGACAAACTAAAATTTTATTACTGACTGCTTACTTTAATTAGTTTAGAAGAACGAACAGAAAGAGTAAATCCACCTTTGTTCTGTTTAGTTCCACTTACAGACTCAGATCCAATTGTAGGTTCCTGTGATGAACCAATTGGACGTATGCGCTTTTTCTTCCTCAGTGGTTTTCTCTTAGCGGAAAGCAGACATGCCCCATAAAAAGCTTTCATTAAATAGTTAGGATAGTGGTCTTCCAATTCGGATTTCTTCTTGTTCTGACGTCTACGTTTGTTGTCGGACGTCGGACCAACAAACTGATCAGATGCGGCTGCAAGCTGTATTTTTTTAGTCTATATTTAAGATGAAAGAATGGAAAACTCAGTTCAGTCAAGTCGAATTACGTAACAATAATAAAACCTACAGAAACTAAGATTTATATAATAATTTAAACGGAAATACTTGTACAAAGGAGCACCAAAATATATGTGCCCCTCACCCAGAAACTCAAAAAGGGAATATTCAGTAAAAGAAAACATACTTGCAACCAACGATTGGGTTTAGCTCGAAAGCCTCCAATACCAAGATTTTTTAGTGGTCGATTACGATTGGAATTGTTTGTGGTGGTTTTCCCGTTAACCGATATAGAACCAGCAGAACTATTACGACTGATGCATAATGAAGTACGCTAAATAAATAAGAAAGATTTTCTTTAAAAGTCAGAGAATGGAACATCATATAAACAAGATAGTGCTTCACTTTAAACGTTTTATCAGTTGACATGAGAAATTTGAAAATAATTTACATCCATGATGTTTAAGTAAATCTCCTATCAGTACCTAGGATACTATATACACACTGATGATTTGAAGCAGTAAGTTTGCAAACTAGTTCCAGGCCTTTTAATAAGCAATTTAAGAGCATCTAGCACTTTCCCCATGATTAATAAAAAACATAATGTACATTTATTTTAGTAAACGATTATTATAAATAAATGGAATATAAAATGACGAGTTGACTACTTGGTTGAAATATCAACTGTTAATTTTTTTTATCAATTTCATACATTATCCACCATAGATAGGAATGATAGAATATTAAATAAAACCCATTCTCAGTAAAGCTCTCTATTAGGAATAGGGAAATGGCTAATCATCGTATAAAATCTCAAATTCGTATGCCACATTAGAGAAAATTTGGGTCAGAAAGACAAATCCGTTAAAATTTTATAGATTGAAGTTATTAGCATTCAGTTGATGACTATTTGGAAACGATCAATAAATGAAGGCGCAAATGCATAAAACTCCGCCTGTAGCTCTTCCAGAGTTACTGCCGGTCCCAAGCCGGGATAAAGTGGGAGGGTTGGGTATGGGCTGAGCGACCCTATCCCGTAGAAAACTAACTCGTCAAAAAAAAGCTGACCAGATAAAATAATTCAACAAATATACAGATACAAAAGAGTATATAAGTGAAAGTTCTAATTAAATAAAGAAACTCCATGTAATCACGAAAACGATGCGTGAGAAAAGCGAAATACCAGAAAAACCGAAAACACCATTTAGTGGAACCTTAATCTAAAAGTTGATCACTGTACATAAACTCATGTCAAATTAACAGATTTGAACAAAATTAGTAACAGGATGAACAAGATAAAAATAAAACGAAACAACACAATTAATCGATCAAATCTTATATCTAATGAAGATTCGTCTAGTCTGAAAAAGTTATTAATAAAAGACTTCCTACAAACAATTAAATATTATAACGGTCAACATTACCGTGAGTAAAAGATACTAGACTGGGAAATGTGACAAATAACACGGTTTAAATCTGTGACAGTTTAATAAGATATACGATGGATAATAATTATTCAATAATCCGAAGGCGAGTGCTTACTCAGATAAGGTTTACAAGATAAATAGATAACAACAAAAATCATGCAGTTTGATTTCATAATAAATATGTAACTTCGTTAACGTATACATATGTTCGTACTGGGCTTCCAGATACTTTTTTTATTCAAGGACTAATGATACTGTCCGGCTACGCAAACCGAAGTACTAAACACTAAGTCAGACATCAGTCATCTACAACACAGGACCAGGCACATATATGCATCGGTCCAAATTGCCACATCTCATTAGCACAACAAGAACACCAAATTCATAGAAGTAGTTACTTCAATGGTAGTAGTATATAAAAGAATGATTGCGTATAAGGACATAATACAGGAAGAACGAATTAGTTCGTAGAATGAAAGGTGCAAAGTAATTTTAATCTCACAGTTTAAGAGAGGACAAAGAGTGTATACACTGACGCTATTGTGATCGATTCTGAGCCATATCACGCAGAGTCCCCAACCATTAGTTACGACAGTCAAATGGATCCCAACCAAGTGGTTTGCATCTACCAGCATGGCTCAGATCAGAAGTTGGTGACTTTATGGATTGATTATTTGTTTAATTTAACACATAAATATTGGTACAAGAATGAGCCACACAAAACAATGAGAATTTAAGGGGAAGGAGAAAAAAAAGATTGATGTCAGGTGGTGTAATAATAATAATGGTAAAAGTGGCGGAACAGAAAGGTACAATCAGAAGAAATCTTTCAGGTAAGGGAGACACAACCACTTTTTATGAAGAAAGTAAAAGAAGGTTACAGCAGGATCGCCACTGGCTTCTATTCTGAGCCATATCTGATAACGTCTCTAGTCACTGTGTAGCACCATCTCTCGGACCCCAACCAGGTAGTCGTGAAGGACCAACACAAGCCAGTCCTTTGCAGCTTTCTTTTATACCACGACACCATGTCATGCACTGACCACATCTCCGCTTCTTCCAACCAGTCCCAGAGCCGGCAAATAATGCACGGCGTGGAATTCTCTGAAACGACATTCATAGAATATGTCCAAGCCACCGAAGTCGGTGTTTCAAGATGGTGAAACCAATTGCATTATCATCTCTGTGCCCGAACACACGGTGCCGAACCTCGACATTACTAACATGGTGTTGCCACTGGATGTAAGCAATCATTCGGAGACAAAGATGATCGAACACAGAGAGTCGTCTAACGTCCTCAACTCGGAGAGGCCAGGTGCTAGCCAGAAACAGGTTGTGGTCTGTGCAAAGTTGCAGTAGACGGTCCCCGTTATCTGACCTGCGACCAAAAAGTCCCCATCGGCCACCTAAACGACTCTCTTCTGTGCCTAGACGCCCGACCTCAGCATTCAAGTCTCCGGCTAATACTACAATATCTGTCGAACACACTTTCTGGAGAAGAACAGATAACTGGTGGTAAAACTCATCCTTGATTGCATCCGGGCTGCAATCTGCCGGGGCATAGGCAGAGATGACGAAAAGACATCGTTTCTCACGCCGATTTCTTCTCACTTTGATGGAACTTTCTAATCTAACAGCACATAATCGACTGTTAATTGGGATACAATCGACTAGTGCTGCCTCAGCTCTAGCGCTTAGTGCCACACTAACGCCAGCAAGACCAGACGAAGATGCCACAGGGTCCCCGGATAAGCGCACGTAAAACAAGCTTTTCGAAGCGACAGATGGAGATCGAATTTGTAGTACTTCGCCAGAGTCTTGAATACGGGTCTCGGATAGACAACAACCATCAATATTAAGACTTTCCAAAGACATAGCCAGCCCTATCTGTTGTCCGACCTGCACTAGTGTGCGAACGTTGAAGGCAGCCAGTTTGAATGGTGCACGTAGTTTCAGAAAACTGCTTCAGTTCTCGTATTCGGTGGTAACATAAAACTTTCAACCGGACAGTGACTCGAGAACGTTTAGATAGAGTCGAATTTCCACCATAGACGAGCTGCTGTATAAACCGAAAAATAAGTACAGACGGAGTAGGAATAAAAGAGGGTGAATAATGATGTAGTAAATAATAATAATAATAATAATAATAATAATAATAATAATAATAATAATAATAATAATAATAATAATAATAATAATAATAATAATAATAATAATAATAATTTGATTGTTATTCGGAGCGAGAAATGTAGTTTCCATAGATATAGAGTTCATCATTTGCATGTGGGTTGTGATACTGCCCGGGTGCCCGAACCGAAGCAGGTGGTTATCTTAGGGGGCCACAACCCGAGCCTTTGACCTAAAGGTCTAACCCACAAGGCAGTGGAGCATCGTAAGGAGATGCATTCCCATGGTAGCCGGTGATCGAGAATTGGTTCATACGCCATTCGTTCCCGCAGGATACTGGAGCCCATGTGCACCATTGGTTTGAGATCCGGTTAAAGCGCCGGACATTCGCTTTTCGTCCTCTCATTTTCGTAAACAACACCCTCGCCACGAGAAGGCAGTGAGTAGGACTTCCCTGGCAGAGGCTGTATACGCGTGGCCATGTGAGAGTATTTCAAGAGGACAGACCCACCCCGCTCTCGACCGTACCAGGGCATTTAGAGGATTGATACCACGTTTTGGTTTGGCCACCCCTAACTTCCCTCCATCCGTCTCCAACACTAGTCAGCACTGCGCGCTGTAGTAGTCGGTGGTTGGGCATGCGTAATATGTGAACCAACAATCTTAGTCGATGTAGAATTACAACCTCATCAACGTATTTACCATTATTCCCTAATACTCTCCGTCTAACCTCACTATGACTTACTTACCCTAATGACTAAATCCACCCTTCTATACCAGGTAAAACTCAAGTCATTAAGAATTGAACATTTCTATGTGGTTTTATTCTCTAAGCTGGACGGTTTGGTCATGGAGCTTTCACTGTTATGCTGGACGACATCATCAGCACAAACCTTAGGTAGAAGTCCTACCTGAACTTTTTACTGATGATGTCGTTCAGAATAACGGTGAAAGCTCCACGACCAAACCATCCCGCTCAGAGAACAAAACTCCATAAAGACCACCCACCTGAGCTACAAATCTTCTCTACCATCTCAGAATTGAACATCCTATGAGAAAATCATCTTGTATGCTTACCTAAGGGAATCAAGAAGACAGGTTATTAATCGTCGAAGGTATGTTACTAAACAGTACAACTCTTCGCTCTGTGATCCATAAACTCTTATTCTAAAACCACGAGTGAATTTTTCTGAAAATAAGATGTAATTCTGAAAATCGCTATTGTAAAAAGTAATTTTAAAGAAACTATCATCAGATTACCAGTTGATCATGGGGATTACCAGAAAATTTTCAGTGTTTCAATAAAATCTATACATTTGGAGATCACGTACTCCATTTTTACTACGATTATCAATATTATCGACGTTTTAACCAGTGTATTTGCTGATATCGAGTAAACGGATCAAACGCTTACTGGTCTAACTAAACTAATTATGTATAATTTTGTACAGATCAACTGAACGACAAATTTTAATTTAATAGCTGTAAATTCAGGAAGAAAATTATTGAAACTACAGATGAGCAGTAGTAATTTATGGGATAAAAAATGGAGAAATATTAGAATAAATTCAGTGATTAAGCACAACAACAAAGCAAAGATTAATGTCTCATGCAGGACAAATAATTTATGCCATTCAATATTATGTAGATGCAAGAACGAATTAATTAATAATAACAGCTAACATTCAAGTCCCACAACAAAAGTCCAGCATTAATTCCATAAATATGTAAAATGAATATTAATTTTTGACTAGTATAACTAACCGTGCCATCTTGTATTGAATTACAGCCATCTTCTTCTGATTGTAGGCTGGGAGATTTCCAATCAGGATAATTGGATAGATCATTTTCTCCATCAACTCCAGAATGTAGTGAAGCATCTTCATCAAACTAAAACATCCATAAGAGGATAAAATATTATTGAAGGTATCAAGAAAAAAAGTAATGTATGATAACTAAACATGAGTAGTAGTTTGTGTGCATATAAAATTTAGGAACAAACCCATTGGTACATCATTAAACCAATAAAAACTTGGTTCATTAGAAAAGAGTTGAAGTTATTCAGCAATGATAATTCTTCTTAAGATAAAAAGATATTGTAGCGAAGAATATTGCAAGAGAATTCATCTCACATATTCTTTAATAACTTTAATCGGGTCACAATCTGTTTGATAAGCCAAAAACACTAAAGCAATCGTAAATGAATTTTCAGTTTTTAATAATAGTTCAACGAGAACACACATCAAAAACCCTAACAGAGTATGATAAGGTTTAGGTTCAATAAGTTACACTCTTGTGTTGGGAACGAAGTGAAAAATAAAGGTTATCAGAAAAGTACAGGTTTAAGGCTATGCTAAAGAGTACAAAATGATGATATTGTGGTGTGGGTTATTTATATCCATATAAGTAGTATATAACTGTGGTCAGGCATAGAATGTATTTCAGTAGAAGATCAAGAAGGAAAGAACGGGAACGGAACGCAATTGGTATGAAAATGCATGAACAATGAAGTCTGAGACAACGGACTGACATTTGCAAAAGGAACAGTCAAGTTTGAGACGATAGACTGATATTTTGCAAATTAACTATTTACTATATGGTTCTCAGATTTTAGTGAGATGCTCTGTAATTTCGTGTCAGATACATTCGATTGTACCCACTCATGCTCTTGTTCACTATAATATCAACCAAATAGGGAAGTCCAGAAACCTAAGAACACTTGGGTGTTACAGTAAAATCTTTCTCTGTTTCATATCATATACAAAGTTTAATTAACTAATAATATAAGACAAAAATATACTGGAAGTAATGGTCTAATAACACACAGAAAAATTGGTGCGAAAAGATACAAACTCAACCATGATGTTAATGCTTGTAAAACTCATTTCCCAATTTGAAGACAGTGATTCCAATAAGTAATAGTAAAGATTTTAGGGTAGTTAGACTTAAAGAAAATTAAGAAATTTTCTGTATTCAACCTATTAAAACAAGCAGATCCCAAACTCACCTGTCCATGAGGTCCGCACGGAGTTAGTTCAACTGGAGTACTATCACCAACGGAACAAGCTAGAAGTAAACAAGAGTACATTGGAATGTAATCAGGGATAAAACGGGAGAAATATTAATTTCCATCGAAAAACTTTTTAAAGGATTATATAGTAAAAAATTCAACAATTATCTATGATTATCCAAGAAAAATAGCTAAAACAAACAACAGTGATTCCATTTGAATGAATAAACCCCACTTTTCATAAAATAAAAAGTTCGCTAGATACGATTTCGCACACTAGAATTATTAATATGACACGGTTTCTAATCCAACCATATTAAAATATAGCATACAACAATGCTTTTGACAAAGACAAATTGATTACTGAAATTCATATCTTGTTTAACACAAGAATGATTAACTTACACTTACTGCAACAATAACACCTCGACAAGATACCTGTTACTTTAACAAACACTTGCAAACGTTGAGTTAAGGACACCAACCCAAAACTTCTGTATCATTATATGATATTCTAATACCTCTATCCAAGTCTGCTTTTGCTAGCGTTACTATTGCATTAAGAGCTAGAGCTGCGGCAGCATTGATCGATTGGATCCCCATTAACAGTCCGTTATGGGCTGTTGGATTAGAAATTTCCATCAAAGTACGGAGAAATCGGTGTGAGAGACGATGTCTTTTTGTTATCTCCACCTACGCTCCGGCAAATTGCAAACCTGATGCGATCAATGATGAGTTAAACTACTAATTAACTGTTCTTCTACAGAAAGTGCGTTCAACAGATACTATAGTACTAACCGGAGACTTGAATGTGCACAGAAGAGAGTTGTTTCGGTGGGCATTGAAGACTTTTTGGTCGCAGGTCAGATAACGGTGACCGTCTACTGCAACTGTGAGCATACTACAACCTGTTTCTGGCTAGCACTAACTACCGACACAGTCATCGTCGATGTGTTACCTAGTGTCCTTCATTTGCATCTCAAGTCTGAACTCAGATTGATCACATCACGATCAGCTACCGCTGAAGTGGTTGTGTACAAGACTAGATTCAAGGTTAGCCAGCAACCCACCGAAAAGTATAGGTGAGCATTGGCTACAATTGCACGACGCCATGAAAATGGCGAGTAAAGTCGCTTGTGGCATCCTGCAACATCCTGCTTATAAGCACTGGATTTCTTCAGGCTCCTTACAACTCGTTGGAACCCGTCGGTTTACTCCGGGTGACCGCGAGTTTGACCGTAAACGGAGATTGTTACGCAATAAAATTGTGCAATGCTTGCTTAATGACCGAGAAGCCTGGTGGTCAAAGCGTGCCAATGAGTTGGAAGCAGCAGCTGGATATGGTAACTGTCTTAAGCTCTTTCAACTCATCCGAGTCGCTAGCAGCAAGAAGTCTGGTGTGGATGGGACAATCTTTGAAGCTGATGGGATGCCAATCGATAACATCTAACGACGTCTTGGACGATGGGCAGAGGTTTTCGAGAGGCAGTTCAACTGGTCTGCTGCCCCGACAACATTGATCAAGACTGTCTTTCCCTCCACAACCTGTGATGACTTACCTACCTAAAGCGGCGGAAGTCCGCAAAGAACTCCAACTCCTGAAGCACCACAAATCATCAGGTTCAGATAACTTACCTCTGGCCCTTTATAAGGATGTTGGTGACTTTCTTCCTAAGGAACTGACCGAGTTGTTTACAAACACCTGGCAATTAGAATATTGCAACTTTGTGCTAAACATTTTCATTTATCTGGTTTAAAAGATGGTACTTCCTCAACTCTGACTAACAACACATTGCACTGATCAATTATTTATCAAGTAGAAAACTGAGTTTTAAAAATTCGAAATTAAAAATGTTACAGTAGGGAAAATATCTTTAATATATTATTGGAAAATGGTATGTAAATTTTATCGTTCAGAAACAATTAATCGACTTAGTAACCAGCTGGTTACCGCATAACCTGAAATCAATTATAGTTAGATATTGTTTTACTTCTAAGTTTTCCACACAAAAATTAACCGGCATAGAAATATTTAGGACTATTATAACTCACATCCTGTATCAGTGACTGATTGGTTCTGTTGATCTGATAGACGTTTTTGATTTGTATGACGTTTCGGTTGAATTTTAAGCAGAGCTTGTTTAATGGTATTCAAGCCACATTCACTTAGTACAACACCATCCATGAAAAATTGACTAAAAGTGTATAAATTAAATTAAATTGAACAATAGAGTGAAATAAAAACATTTGTAAGTTTATCTATTAAAATCAATCATTAAACCTGAGACGATAAAAAAAAGAAATTATGTACCTACCGAGTGTCACTTGATGAACTATTGTCATCATCTGCTTGTGAACGCGTTAAACATGCAACTCCAGTGGAAGAGTATGGGAATAATGAAGACGGCTAAATAAAGTGGAAAGAATAAGCACGAAAACATAAATAGTTTAATATGAATAATCTAATTTTACACTTTGTAATGCAAACTGTGACCGAATGATATGTTTGTGCGCTAAGCTACTATTCAGCAACTTCAACATGGTGAACGATACTACTTCTACCCTCCCCTTCACAGTCTTACTAACTAGAGTAAGCAGTTTGGTTGTAGTATAGAAGCTTTGTTGATCAACACCTAGTAAGATTCGAAATACTTCAAAGATAACCAGTTATCAAACGTTACTATATTTTAACAACTTAGTAACTGCCAATGAACACAAATCGTAGCGAAAAATCCGTTGAAAGTTCATGAACAGAATTCATACTGTAACAAAAACTTAAATTGATATTAATTTGTATTTGAGGATTTCACATACTTTACACCTAACGAATGAGAACACATGTTTATCTAACCACGCTCTAAACTACGCGTAGGAGCTTTAAAAGTTCGAACACTGCCGAATAGGACAACAGGCTTCCTTAACTAGGACTCTAGAATCTCGCACCATCGATGTGTGCTGCGTCTCCGAAACACGCACACAGGATCCGAGTAGCGTCATTCATTTGACATCAACATGTCAAAACTAAGAACCAACTCGATTCACGCTTCGTGTATCCGGAAGCCCTGATGCTGCTTCCCGAGGCCTCGCTGGCGTAGGTATAGCATTGAGTCCTGGGGCAGAACTAGCTCTCTTAGAGTGGATCGCAGTAGACAGTCGTTTGTGCGCTGTCCGACTAAACGGAACAGTAAGGACTCGGAAAGATAGGAACACTCGTCGTTGCCTACTCTCTCACTGACTGCAGCCCAGATGATGTAAAAGACGAGTTTTACAGAAAGCTGGTGACTTTAATGCTCACGTAGGTAAACTAAGCAAAAAGGAAAGACACCTAGGTGGGTCTTATGGTGTTGTGGCTCAAAGAACAGATAATGGCGACCATCTATTGCAGCTATGCCCAGATAACCGCCTCTTTCTTGCAAATACTAACTTTAATCATAAGGAAAAACATCTTTTGACATGACGACCCCCGAATACGTCCCAACGTTGGGCCCAAGTAGATCACATCGTTATCAGCCACCGATAGAGTGGCTCGATAGAACACTGTCGCTCATTCTGGAGCACATGCTTACATTCAGATCATGCTCTGCTAAGAGTACGTGTTTGTCTGTGTATTACTGAACGTAGGAAAGACGCTGCAAAGAAACCTCTTAGGGTCCTACTTAATGATAGCCAAGCTAAGAATATATTTCAGGAAAACCTAGAAAAACAGTTAGGCAGCCATGTATGTGATGCCCAACTTGAGGCAGCATGCAATGATATCCGAAAAGCTGTGGAAACAGCAATGATATCCGCTAGTAAGGTAAACCACAAGGTTAGGGAGAAACACTGGATCTCAGCAGCATCTATCGCACTGATAGATGCTCGGAAACTCATTCCACCTGCTTCCGAACATAATGAAGAGCGGAGTCAGCTTAAGCGCAAGCTGACAAGAAGTCTACGCAACGATCGTGAACAGTGGTGGGTAGCGAAAGCAAGAGAGATGGAAAAGGCAATGGCAAGAGGTAACAGCAGACACCTGTTCATACTTGTCAAGGAAACCGGTATTAAGAATCCAACTGTCAACGAAACCATCTCGGAAAAAGATCGACATACTATTCACTGTCAATACAGGAAACTGGATCGATTGGCAGAACACTTTAAGGATCAGTTCAACTAGTCTCCAGCCACACCAGCTTCCCAAGATCTCCAGTCAACCTGAATAGCAAGTTAATGTAAATCCTCCAACTCTTTACGAAGTTGAAAAAGCTATAGGAAATCTGAAGCGAGAGAGCAGCAGGCCCTGATAGGTTTACCCCTGAAATTTTTAAGGATGGCGGTCGACTATTAGCAGTGAGATTGACTGAGGTCTTAGGTAGAATCCGGAAACTGGACGTAATCCCATCTGCCTGGTCTCAATCATTGATTGTGCCAGTTTTTAAGAGAGGACAAAAGTCCTCTTGTGACAATCACAGAGGAATCAGTTTAACTAGTATAGTGTCTAAAATATTAGCATCAGTAATAATTCAACGCTTAACTAAAACTCGTGAAGAGCAGACTAGAGAAATTCTGGCTGGTTTCCGACTCGGACGTGGCTATAAAGATCAGCTATTCACACTACCTCACGTCCTAGAACATGGAAACACATTCAGACGCCCCACAATAGTAGTATTTCTCGACATTAAGACAGCATTCGACTCTGTTGATTGTGAAGTTCTATGGCAATGTTTGTCACCGAGAGGAGTACCAAAGAAGTACATTAACCTTATATAGGCTCTCTACCCGAACACAACTGGTAGAGTGAGAGTTCATGGCGAACTGTCATCAGAATTGATTACCTCAAGTGATGTTCTTCAAGGCTGTCCACTTTATCCATTCTTGTTTAACTTTGTCATTGACGTGCTTTTAGAGATGACACTTTCCTCATCTAAATTTCCAGGAGTTGAACTTCCACCAGGAGATTCACTTGTTGACTTAGAATATACCGATGACATAGTTCTATTTGGTGAAGACTCTGACAAAATGCAGTCTTCTGATCACTATAAGCAACAATGCAAGCATGTTCGGGATGCGATTCTCCCCCTCAAGATGCAAAATGTTGCTTCAGGATTGGGTTGCATCTATACCTGAACTAATGATAGGGGGTGAAGTAGTTGAGCGTGTCGACTGCCACACTTATCTTGGAAGTCTCATCAACCCTTGTGGTCTGGTGTGTGACGAAATCTCAGCACAGATACAGAAGGCTCAACTAGCGTTTGCCAAATTGCGTCATTTATGGCGTAGGCGAGATATCCGTCTAACAACCAAAGGACGGGTTTACTGCGCAGTAGTTCGTTCCGTAATTCTTTATGGCAGTAAAACATGGCCGGTAAGAATAGAGGATATCCGTAGGTTACTAGTATTCGATCATAGGTGTCTTCGAAACATTGCTCGTATATCCTGGGACCAACGAGTAAGTAATGCAGTTGTTAAGAAACGGGTACTAGGTAAGGATGGCAAATCAATTGATGAAGTAGTGAAACTTCATCAGTTGAGATGGCTGGGATATGTGTTAAGTATGCCCAACCACCGACTGTCCTGACGAGCGATGTTTTCTCGTGTAGGAGTAGGTTGGAAGAAAGTTAGGGGTGGCCAGACCAAAACATGGCACAAACCCATGAAGTCACTAACAAGTAGACTGAGTCATGTTGGTAGGTGTAGACTACCTGGTTGGGATCCACGAGATGATAGCAACCGATGGTTAGAGACCTTGAATAACATGGCTCATAATCGTTTGCAATGGCACAGGTGCATCCACTCTGTGTTCTTTCAAATTCTTCATGTCCTTTATTTTCTTTCCAAATTTATTTTACTGGATTATACTCCTTCAATAAAATCTTCAAACCTTAATCTTTCCGAGTACGGCTTATACTCTTACTACCTTTACTACTACGGGATTTGAATCGACAATTGTATTTGTGTGCTAATATGGTATGGCAACTCAAACTGGTGTACGTACATACGAAGTTCCACGTTGTTACTGACTGACTGATCTAACGAGCACTGTTTTTAGGTTACCAGAACTTTAAATTGATATTACTGACATGTGTAAAGAAAGGTTTGGACAAATTCCTCTTACTGAATCCTTTAGAGTTGGATTCAGATTATAAGATAGAACGGAAAATTTCTCTACATTCATGAAGTGTAATTTTAAAAAAAATAATCAGAAATCCAAGTTTTCTTAGTTGAAGAGGATTCGATTTTTATTTGATCAGTCTCTTAGAACTCAGGAATACCCGTAAATATAAACAAAAGGGCTGTAAATCATAACGAAAGTATTATGCCAAATAAATGAAAAATTTAAGCTTAAAATGTTTCGTTTTTTATATCAGGGTAGATAGTTCATAGTCTTAATTAGCCTATCTGATTAATGTAATACCAAACAGATTTGATGGAAAGTGATTTCATTTAGATTTCATAAGGAAACGAAATTCATAGGTATGATTCTTATTATTTCTCTCTATCATCTTCCAATTTTTCTAGTTGACCTCTAAGCTTTCCATATATAAACGTTTTAACAATTATAAATGCGATCAAACTGCTCTAATAAACCTCGTGTCATTGCATTTATCAAAGGGATTTACTCTTTTGAAGAAAGTGATTTTGCTTTTTAAACCCGATTTGTTTACGTTTGATAATATCCTCAAAAATAAAAAATACAAATCTGTTTGAACAAATATATCTTTTAAAAAATGGAACTAATTATTTCAATAAACAATAAAGAAGTCCAAGTTATCCTACGAATAAAATAACACTTACTAATTTGTCAGCAAACAGATTTCCTGTAATTTCGCCAAACTTCAGGTTTTCCAAAGCCCCAAGATTCCCGTTAGCTGCTTGTCTGTAAGCCAATACCTAATAGTTAAAAGCGAATGAAAAATAAACGCATCATAATAGTATAATTATATACATTGAGTAAAATAAAGACTGAAAATATATCTAAATAACTATATGTGTAGTAGCAAATCCTCCAAAACATCTAATTTGTGATTGTTAAACTCAAGATTTTTGGATAGAAACAGTTGATTTAACCAGTAAAACTATGACGTTATAAGATAAGTTGACCTACCTATATCGGAATTCTCCATTGATTTTATAACAATTGAATAGGTGGCACAGTAATACAATTCATATTTCTCAATCACATTAGTAAAACTTGAATTCATAACTTTTTGGAAAAATTCTCACAAATATATCCCATTTGTTGTTATTTGTAATCATCAATATGAATCACTGAAATTTCATACTTTGTTCTTACTAGAATACTTATCAAAGACGGATAGCATGACTCTATTAAAGCAATGGTTAATCTTGGTAAAAACAAATAAACAGATTCATCAACAAGTATTTTTGCAGCATATCCGACTAAGATATATTGAGTAATTGCCAGTCTTTACACGCTAAATGTTGGTAAGAACCCAAATGAAGAAATAGTTACCGATGACAGAAACTTAATCTTAAAAATACTACATTCATATATCGTGATTATTGTTTTCAACAAATAAAGATAGAATAAATTTACCTGAGCATGCCCAGTTCCAAGATCAGCCCCCAATTCACGACAAAGAAGACAGTTATACCCTAGGTCAGTAGCTATTTCCAATTCGTCTTCAGTACGCAACTGGTCACAATTGGCATGAGCCCATCGAGTACATAATGCACATCGAACAAGTAATTCTTCATCTCGATAAGCTAAATTGCAAATGGGACAAGTGGTGAGTGACGCACACGGTGCACATACAGAATAATTAGCGTGCCATTTTCCGTTAAGACCAGGATCCTTTTGACCACAATTAGTACATACAACACAGTCGGCACATTTCCAACCACCCTGTACGAAATATAAATGGTTTGTGTAAAAAAGTTTGAAAGTAAAATTTGTATCATATGAACACACAAAAACAATAAATTGTATGGAAAGGTTTTGAACATAGAAACTAATAGGACTATCTGATAAACATTCAAACAACACCTTAAATAAAATTTTGGAAATGATCAATTTTATCCAAACCTACTTTCGGTACTTCTTTCAATGGCGGATCTAAACAATAGGTATGAAAGCTAATATTGCAATCATCACATAAAAGTAAAAGACTTTCATTTGATGTTCCACCACAGCCTTCACATACAGTACAATCCAAACAACGCCAACCTTTTTCGATCATAGTTCTTGTTATTTTAGGTACTTCTGCACAAAAAGAATGGTAGCATTGACCACATTGAGAGCAAGCCAACAGAGGAGTATCCAAACCGATTGATCCACATGCAATACATATATCCTGTTCCAGCATGAAATTGTCATCTGCCCGACAAAATACTACTGTACTAGGATGATCATCCTTCTCTGAGACTTTGGATTCATACTAAAGTCACAGAAAAATAAATCAATAAAAGGGGATTCTAATAACAATGAGAAAATACATTTTTAACATTCAAATAACTTTATATCCCGACATTTACGTTTGTTTAAGACTTCTATGATATCACTCTCAGTTTACATAGATCACATGAACTAATCAAAATATTCCATCACAAATAAAAAGGAATCATATGATCAAGTGTCTATATTCATACAACTTTAATGTAATATAATTAGCCGTCTTGAGAGGGAAACAATACAGTATTTTAATATCAGGTTTTTTGTGTGCCAATTACGAAGTTGGATGTTGGCTCGTTAAATAATATACACAATCCTTATTCTTTTTTTTACTTCTGATGAAAGCAGCGTATGCATTATCACCATAAATAAGTTTTTCAGTGAGTGACTAGTCATAACTTGTAATGAATAATTCATCTATTGGAATAATAGATTTTATTTGAGGGATGTAGTTCATCGATACTAACTTATCCAGTTCGACAGGTTAAACCTATTTTATTTCATTAACATGATAAATGACAATTTTATACTTAGATCATTACTTATATACACCTTCTATAAAAATATTTTATAACCAAGTGCATAGTAAATATCATGTATTGTTTAATTCATGTGAATCAAACGACTCTTGTAATTTACTATTCAGTCATAATATAAGAAAACTGTATACTTTCAAGCGGACTCCTAGTGATTTAATTTACTTATTGAATAAAAAAGTAATCAAACATAAATAGACATCTATGCTATGATAACATACCGAAGTGATTTTCCGAGTTTTTGTCCGCCTATTTTTATTAATATTATTCGACGTAGCAGAACTATTAGTTCTTTTTAAAGCGCCAGTTTTTGTAGTTCCAATAAACGACGTCTGGGTGTTTACATTGTTGGACTAAAGGTAGAAAAGAATTAAATTCACGAGAGAAACTAACACCATAATAAGCTTAAAGTTTAAAGAATATAATACTGTCCTAATTCGAAAAATATGTAGAACGACTCACCAAAATAAAATACTACAACTTATTATTAAAACTATTTCCACAATTCATTTCAATATTGGATGGATTTCAACCACTTGGCTAGAATAGTGAATACAGTGCTTAACTAATTTAGAAGTAAATGATATATCTTAATCCTTTCACTGTGATACTTCGGCATTACATGTTTACGATTTGACGTCCTGAATACGTAGTTACCGAAAATATATCAGTGGCTAAAAACTATAACTTTTCACTAGTTATAGAATTTGAGAAACCCCTTCAACTATATAATCGATTAGTGATAATATTAACTTGTTTAACTCGCCACATTAGGTTCAACTTAGGAAAAGTAGAGTACGACCAAACTAAGACATATCTATTAAATTATCGGCGAGAGGTGAAATTTTTTATTTTGAGGTTCGTCCAATGAACAGTATACTTAACTGACAGTTATACACTTGAATGGTCATATAAGTAATAAAAACTAATAAGGTTTATAATTATGACAATGGAAAATTTGTTGAAACTCTATACAAATATCTACTTTGCACTTTTTTGATTCACAAAAAAATGTTACCACCTCAGAAATATTTCAACACAGTACACATGAACACATATCTCAAATACAATTTATGCATACATGTTATTCAAGCATTTGATCCACTGCTAAGATCTTCATTTTAAAAAAATATCTACGTTATAGTGATATTTTGAAGCTCAACCGAGGAACTCAAAAGATAAATTATTAAGTATGTAACTCAAAGATGGAAGCCTTTTGCTGAAACAGTAAAACACTTCTTCAGTTTCGCATCGAGAACTAAAGAACTTAACAACAATAATAAGTTTAGAAAATAAGGTTTACATATATAAGATGAGATTGGACAAACCCGTGTTCCTGAATTAGTTTTTGCAAAATTAAGATCACTAGTTTGGTTGTTTCCTCGCCTACGTCCACTACTAATATTAATAGAAGGTTGATCTATGGATGGCCGGCCATTTGTAGAATTTGTTACTGATGACTTGTTATTAGAGTTCACCTTACAATGTACACGTGGTGACCCTGGATAATCTTGATTATTCAGGTGGATTTGTTGCTTTCCTGGTTCAGTATTCGGAGTTGTTGAATTAGAGGTTGAGCTTGACGGAGTATTTGCCGATGTACTTCCATTAGCACCAGGACAAACTAATGAACCAGACCCAATACACTGACGAACTGTATCATCTAATAAGTCCCGGCCTCCTTGAGTAAAATTGTCATCCATAATATCGCCACCACTATTACTACTATTCCCACCTCCCTGAATCGGGCTAGCACGTAAAGAAGCAGTAGTTGATGCAGCCTAGCGATAAAAAAAGATACAATATGAACATCTGTCTATTACACTTTCCAGTTTTAACATAATAACAAATGGATTAGATAAAAGTCAATTCGAACAGAAGAGTTAGCAATTAAAGTTGAAATAAAAACTTGAATTGAGATAGGTTTTATATTAGTTGTCTTCAGGTTAGTGCACTGCTGTCTAGGTTAAAAGCCGCCATCGTCAAGCTAGGCTTTAATGTGAGATGTGACGGCTTGGACAAAATTTCATTTATTTTAACATATAAACATTGGTACAAAGGGGGCATCAAATACATATGCGCCACACACTTGAACAAAAACATAACTGCCAGGTTCTACATTGTCAGCCTATCTGTCATATGGGCACTCGAAATAGACTGGTTTTATTGAAAACAGAGTCTAGATAAGTAACAGAATATAATGTTACCTTCAAATAAGTACACTGACAAGAATAAACGTATTCTGAGTAAAAACATGAAAAATAACTGGCTTAGAATTGAAAACAACCCACTACTTGTCTATGAAACC
Organism: Schistosoma margrebowiei; assembly: GCA_944470205.2. Lineage (NCBI taxonomy): Eukaryota > Metazoa > Platyhelminthes > Trematoda > Strigeidida > Schistosomatidae > Schistosoma > Schistosoma margrebowiei. Next base: position 42,911,436 of record OX104028.1, on the reverse strand, counting down.
TTGTTGTCAGATAGATCAGTCAGCGTTGTTACGGGTCGCAAATCACAAGCACAATGTATATTTGGGATATAGAATTTAGTCGACGGAAGGATTACTGTATGACCCTAGTAGTTCAAAAATTAACGCCAAAAAGTTAAAGATCATTGTGGAAAAAGCCGAGATGGTGATTCACTTTTAAATGAAGCAACTGAAGTATACAGAAATTCAGTTAGTCTATAACTACCCTTTAGTCATTTTATATCCACCAACATCTTTAATAAGATAAGGACACTGAAGTTCCAACTTTTATGAACGTACCGAAAACTATTGCTAACTTCAAGTGAGTATAGCACCAAGTTTCAATAGGTGAATTTCAAAGGTCTATAACAGATGGCAGTAAGGTGCTATGAATTACGGGTGACTGACAGCTAAAGTTTGGGAACTGGATGCTATTTCTTTTGATTATCTGCAATTGCTAACAATCTGTCTATAGAAGACAGAAAATAGAATAATGAATATTAAACTTATACAAGATATTGACTTCTATGATCGCCCGAAGCTTTTTTAGACACAGGAAATAGTGAGCTCGACAAAATTTGGAAGGGTTCATACCTTAAGATTCTGACTGAATTAACTAATCTACCATGTGCTTAGAGATGAACCACACGAGGGCTAGTGATACCACTCAGTTGCCCAAACGGAAATAGATGGAAAGAGGTCTGGGCAAGAGACTTATTGGCTAAAAGTCAAACGCCTTAACCACAAGCCCACTGATTCCCTACTTCACCCCTAGTTGTGGATGTATCGACTAAACATTTACTTTTTCGAGAGATTTTAGAACATATGTGATTTACAGCCTTCAGAATGACTGAATTATTTTAACACAGAATAATTAGCGTCAAGTGAAAGTAAACTGAAATTGTAGCCGTCATGTGACTGACATGTATATAACGTTTTTTATAGTAATCAGTTGACTCTGATACGGCAGTTATTTCAAATCCTGACAGTAACATTGGTTACTGAGTAAGTAACGAACACTAAGTTAACTTGTACCTCGCTCGGTGTTGTTGAACCACGAGCTCGACAAACAGGACAGACGTAATTGGTGCCACAAATACCACTTGTCTCTTCACTGGCAGCAGATAAAGGTGAAACAGTCGTCTGATTGGAAGAAGGATCACACTCAGCATGAACCATTCGGCGACACTGACTACATTTACTACCAGGCCAGACAAGAAAAGTACTGTTAGGATTCCTGTAAAAATTTTCTGGTACCTGAAAATCAAGAAAAATAAATACATATTTAGGAAATGTGAACAATTCGTGACGGGAAGTATAAGGTAGCTTTAGTGTTTTGAAGTTGAACTAGGTTTGGGGATTTTAACTGATTGTAATAACACAATACTGAACAGTAACCCATATATAACAATTAGTCCAGAAATTAAATAACTAGTACGGTTATCAACTAATATCACTTACATTTTGCAAGCCACAATTTCGTAGAAATAATATGCGAATAAGAAGTGTGATATGCTTCAAATCTAGAAACATGATGTTCCAAAAAATGGTTCAGTTAGTTAACGCTCAAATTATCATCCCTACCGTGAATATACAATAAATTCCTGTAATCGATATAGAAAGATTTATATCATCCTTAACTTCTGATGAAAATTTGAGTACAATTCATCTCGAATACCACTCTGTTGTGAACCCTATTCATATTAAAGTATCCATAGTACTATTCTAAAGGGAATTAAAAAATCTTTAGAAATCATCATATTAATCATGTTAACTGCTAAACCTGAAGAGCATTGAGTTAGGAAATATTGTATCAGAAATTTATGCGAAAATAAAATAAGGTCTGTAAAAAACCAATGTTAATACCAGAATAAAGTCACCACCGAAATAACCGCAGAAAATATAGATAAACAGGTTCATCAATTCTTTCGAAAACAAATGTAGCTAGAATTCCAGTTTTACGTACAAAATAAGCAATCCGAAGTATATATCATAACAAAGCCAAGAGAAAACATACGTGCAACTCTTCAGAAAAAAATACATCTCTCATCATTAAATGATTCGTTACTGAAATACCTACCGGTAGTGAACAACGCCATGCTCGATCGCATACAGGACAACATGAATTCGGGCGTTTATGAGCGTGGAAACACCGATCACATAGTGTATAGTTACTATGCCAACGGACGTTCGGATTCTATAAAAAGAAATAGGTTTGTATGAAATCAATCCTATTTTCGGAGGACAAACTAGCGATGTGAAGTGCAACTTACGAGCTGATTGTTAAAAGCAACTGGTCCCTCCAAACCACTTAACGTAGAAGAGCGTCCGCCACCACAATCAGAACATACACGGCATCGTTCGCATCTGAACCCATTTTTAGGAATACTAGAAACAGGAGGCTTGAGACAATAAGTGTGATAGCCTTTGTCGCACACGTCACATACTAACATTTTATTTTCATCTTTACTTTCGCTAAAAATAGACAAGTACAAGAGTGTCAGTAGATAAAAGATTGAATTATACATATAAACATAGACAATTCCGTAAAAAATAAGTCAGTTTGAAGGTTTACTGCTTCGTTTCAGAAAAATTGTACAGATTTTTGCAAGTAAGTAAACATAACTAGGAAGAAAACACTAAATCTATGGGAAAGGAAGTTAGTACACAAACCACTATTCCAATGAATTTTAGAAATCTTACTAAATAACTTCATATTTGCAATTAAAAACATTATAAAATGCCTAATTCGCCTGAGAAACGTGCTTTTAGATTGTTTGCTGTTTAAGAAATACTTATATTATCGAATGTAGATTTTACGATGATAACTTACTTGCAAATCAAACAAGTTTTGCATTCTGCACACTGCCACCCTATGCGAATTGTGGGACTTGGTTGCAAAGGTGGCTCCAAACAGGAAGCATGATAATGACTACCACAACCAGTACAGAACAGAAGCTCGGTTAAATCGCCTGGAGATTCACAGAGACCACACTGTATTGATATACAACCTAAAATTTCATGTTTATAAATACGAGTTTAAGGTGGGAATTAAAAATCAGTCACTAACGCTTTCAAAAAGAATAAAAATTAAAAGCTTATTGTGTTATATCCCGATAAGAGTAATGAATGGTAATTTTTAGGATCCAATTATGGACCAATACTATGAGTATATTTTTATCGTGTAACTGTTATGTAACTAAGCTGTTCATATTCATGTCCCTGTTATTATGAGTTTTATTTTGACCTATGAACTATTATTATACGATTTACTATTCTTGAATTATTCGCTGTCTGTTAATCACTACCTCCTTCATTCACAGCCACTTTTGGTCAAATATTGTACAAATGTTATTTTCTATTTTATGGTACGTTGTAGCCTGTTTGATTGGTATATAAAACCCAGTCAGTCAGTCAGCTACAACGTAGGACCAGGCACATATATGCATCGGTCTAGGTTGCCATACCTCATTAGCACTGCAAGATGAACACCGGATTCATAGGAGTGGTTAGGTTAAAGGTGGTAATATATAGGAGAAAGATTGCATATAAGGATACAGTACCGGAATATAAAATTAGTTCGTAGAAAGAAAGATATGAAGCGACTTTAATCTCTTAGTTAAAGGGAAGACATGGAGTGTATACACCGACGCCATTGTGACCGATTCTGAGCCATGTCACCAAGAGTCTCCAACCATTGTTTACGAAAGTCACGCGGACCCCAACCAAGTAGTCTGCATCTACCAACATGGCTCAGACTAGAGGTTAGTGACTTCAAGCACTGATGCCACGTTTTGGTTTGGCCGCCCCTAATTCTCTTCCAACCATCTCTAACACCTGTTAGCATTGCACGACGTGGTAATCGGTGTTCAGGCATACGTAACACGTGGCCCAACCATCTCAGTCGATGAAGATCAACAACCTCATCAACTGATTTACCATCATTACCTAATACCCTGAGTCTAACCTCACTATTACTTACCCGGTGATCCCAGCAGATGCCAGCAATATTTCTAAGGCATCTGTGGTCAAATACTAGTAGCTTACGAGTGTCTTCTACTCTTAAAGGCCATGTTTCGCTGCCGTAAAGTAAGACAGAACGGACTGCCGCGCAGTATACTCGTCCTTTTATTGATAGACGGATATCTCGCCTTCGCCATACGTGACGTAAGTTGGCAAAAGCCAAACGAGCTTTTCGAATCCGTGCTGAGATTTCATCCGATACCAACCCATTAGGGCTGATCAGACTTATAAGATAAGTGAAGTTGTCAACGCGTTCGACTACTTCACTCCCTATCCTTAGTTCAGGTGTTGACGCAGGCCAGTCCTGAAGCAACAGCTTGCATTTAGAGGGAGAGAAGCGCATTCCAAACATTCTGGCATTGTTGCTTAGTGCTACCAAAAGACTGCATTTTATCAGCGTCTTCACCGAACAGGACTATATCATCTGCGTATTCTAAGTCTATAAGTGAACCTCCCGGAAGGAGATCAATACCCAAGAATTCAGTCGACGAGAATGTTATTTCCATCAGTAGGTCTATGATGAAGTTAAACAGAAATGGAGAAAGTGGACAGCCTTGACACCACTTGAGGTTGCAAAAGTAGATGACAGTTCGCCATAAGCTCTCACTCGACTAGTAGTGTTCGAGTAAAGAGCCTTCACAAGGTTTATGTACTTCTGAGGTACGCCTTTCAATGACAGACACTGCCACAGAATCTCGCGGTCTACCGAGTCAAACGCTGCTTTCAAGTCAAAAAAGACCACCATTGTCGGGCGTCGATAGGTATGCCTGTGTTCTAGAACCTGACGAATGGTGAATATTTGGTCGATGCAACCACGACCAGGTTTGAAGCCAGCTTGGTTTTCTCGTGTTTGCAGTTCACGAGTCTTAGTTAGGCGTCTGATTATTATTGAGGCTAGTATTTTAGATACTATATTTGTTAAACTGCTTGCGTCTTACTGGACGTAGGAAAGACGCTGCAAGGAAACCTCTTAGGGGCCTACTTAATGATAGTCAAGCTAAGAGTATATTTCAGGAACAACTAGGAAAACAGTTAGGCAGCCATATATGTGATGCCCACCCAGAGGGATCAGTTCAACTGGCCTTCAGCCACACTTCGGTTTCCCACGATCTCCAGTCAACCTGAATGGCAAGTTAATGTAGGTCCTCTGTCTCTTTATGAAGTTGAAAAAGCCATAGGAAATCTGAAACGAGGGAGAGCAGCAGGCCCTGACAGGTTTACTCCTGAGATTTTTAAGGATGGCGGTCGACTATTAGCAGTGAGATTGACTGAGGTCTTAGGTAGAATCCGGAAACTGGACGTAATCCCATCTGCCTGGTCTCAATCATTGATTGTGCCAGTTTTTAAGAGAGGACAAAAGTCCTCTTGTGACAATCACAGAGGAATCAGTTTAACTAGTATAGTGTCTAAAATATTAGCATCAGTAATAATTCAACGCTTAACTAAAACTCGTGAAGAGCAGACTAGAGAAATTCTGGCTGGTTTCCGACTCGGACGTGGCTATAAAGATCAGCTATTCACACTACCTCACGTCCTAGAACATGGAAACACATTCAGACGCCCCACAATAGTAGTATTTCTCGATCTTAAGGCGGCATTCGACTCTGTTGACCGTGAGGTTCTATGGCAGTGTTTGTCACTGAAAGGAGTACCAAAGAAGTACATTAACCTTATAAAGGCTCTCTACTCGAACACAACTGGTAGAGTGAGAGCTTATGGCGAACTGTCATCAGAATTGATTACCTCAAGTGGTGTTCGTCAGGGCTGTCCACTCTCCTCACTCTTGTTCAACTTTGTGGTCGACGTACTTTTAGAGATAACACTCTCCTCATCTAAATTTCCGGGGGTTGAACTTCTACCGGGAGGTTCACTTGTTGACTTAGAATATGCAGATGACATAGTTTTATTTGGTGAAGACGCTGACAAAATGCAGAGTCTTCTGACCACTCTAAGCAACAATGCAAGCATGTTCGAGATGCGATTCTCCCCCTCAAGATGCAAAATGTTGCTTCAGGATTGGGTTACATCGACACCCGAACTAGTGATAAGGAGTGAAGTAGTTGAGTGTGTCGACCGCTTCACTTATCTTGGAAGTCTCATCAGTCCTTGTGGTCTGGTGTGTGACGAAATCTCAGCACGGATACAGAAGGCTCGACTAGCTCTTACCAACTTGCGTCATTTATGGCGTAGGCGAGATATCCGTCTACCAACCAAAGGACGTGTTTACTGCGCAGCAGTTCGTTCCGTCCTACTTTATGGCAGTGAAACATGGCCGGTAAGAGTAGAGGATATTCGTAGGTTACTATTATTTGATCATAGGTGTCTTCGAAGTATTGCTCGTATATCCTGGGACCACCGAGTAAGTAACGCAGCTGTTAGGAAACGGGTACTAGGTAAGGATGGCAAATCAATTGATGAAGTAGTGAAACTTCATCAGTTGAGATGGCTGGGACACGTGTTACGTATGCCCAACCACCGACTACCTCGACGTGCTATATTCAATGGTATAGGAGTAGGTTGGAAGAAAGCTAGGGGCGGCCAAACCAAAACATGGCACAAATCCATGAAGTCACTGACAAGTGGACTGAGTCATGTTGGTAGGTGTAGAATACCTGGTTGGGGACCGCGAGATAATAGCAATCGATGGTTAGAGACCCTGAATGACATGGCTCAAAATCGTTTGCAATGGCGCAGGTGTATCCACTCTTTGTGTTCTCCCAAATTCTAATTATCTGAATTCTTCATGTCCCTTTTTTCCTCTTTCCAAATTTATTTCACTGAATTATACTCGTTAAATAACATCTCCAAACCCTAATCTTCCCTATTACTGCTTATACTCTTGCTACCTCTACCACTACGGGATTTGAATCGACCACTGCATCTCTGTGCTAATGTGGTATGGCAACTCGAACTGATGTACGTACGTACTAAGTTCTACGTTGTTACTGACTGACTGACTGATATTTGTTAAACTAATCCCTCTGTGGTTGTCACAAGATGATTTTGATCCTTTCTTGTATATTGGAACGATAAGTAATTGCGACCAGTCAGATGGAATAACATCTGACTCCCAAATCTTAGCTAAAATATTAGTCAACCTAACCGCTAAAATTGGACCACCATCCTTAAAGACTTCTGGAGCCAATCCATCTGGACCAGCTGCCCTACCTCGTTTCAGATTAACTATAGCCTTTTGAACTTCTGCTAGAGTTGGGGGACCTACTTCAATGTTCCATTCACACTGTCTGGGAATGGACGGTAGTTGTAGAGTCGCTGAAGGCCAGCTGAACTGTTCCCTAAAGTGTCCCACCCATCGTTCTAAACGTCTGGACTGGGAGTAGATGAGAGTATCGTCCTTTTCCGAAATAATCTCACTTACAATTGACTTATTAGTTCCAGTTTCTTTTATTAGTCTGTAGAGCTGTCTTTTGTTCCCTATAGCCGCCACCTTTTCCATCTCTTTTGCTTTCGTTGCCCACCACTGCTCACGTTCGTTTCTTAGACTTTTTCTTAACCTAGATCTGATTTGTTGTCGCTCTTCATCATGTTCGGAACCTGATGGGACGAGTTTGCGAGAATCCATCAGTGTGATAGACTTTGAAGAAATCCACTGGTTCTTTGTAACTCTGTGGTTTAAGTCACTAATAGATTTCATTGCTGTTTCCACAGCTGTTTGTATATCTTTCCAAGCAACATCTGGGTCAGCCTCGTTTTCAGAACTACCTAGGTGTGACCTCAGTTGTTCCTGGAACTTACTTTTGGTTTTCTTGTTACTCAACTCAGTTCTAATGGGTCTTTTAATTGTGGCTTTTTTGCGTCCAGTGAGGCGCAAGCAGATGCGTGCCCGTATTAGGGCATGGTCGGAGTCCGAGCAGGTACTCCAGAATGAGCGACAATCTTCTACCGACCCTCTCCAACAATGACTGATGGCAATATGGTCTATTTTAGTCCATCGTTGGTTTGGTGTAGGGGGTCACCATGTTAGACGATGTCTTTCCTTATGCTTAAAATTTGTTTGCTAAAAATAAACGATTGTCTGAGCATAGTTGCAGCAGACGATCACCATTATCTGTTCGTTGTGCCGGTATACTATAATACCCACCTAAATGCCTTTCTGTTTGGTTTAGACTACCTATCTGGGCATTAAAGTCACCTGCTACGAGTACTATGTCTGAACGTTTAGCTTTCTGAAGAAGTTCAGATAGCTTTCTGTAAAATTCATCTTTCACATCGTCTGAGCTGCAGTCGGTGGGAGCGTAGGCAGAAACGACAAAAAGGCAACAACGTGTGTCCCTATCCTTCCGAGTTCTTACGGAGCCGTTTAGCCGGACAGCACATAGACGACTGTTGACGGGGATCCACTCTAACAGTGCTTGTTCAGCCCTCATGCTTAGTACTATCCCTACTCCTGCCAGTCCACGAGAGCTGGCCATCGGGTCACCGGATACACGGAGGGTGTATCTCGTTGGCTCTCCGTTTTGCCCAGGTGAGGTGAAGTGAATGACCACACTGGGATCCTGTATGTGTGTTTCGGAGACACAGCATACATCAATGGTACGAGATTCTAGGGTTTTAGCCAAGGAAGCCTGCTGACCGATTTGACATAGGGTGCGTACATTGAAGGCTCCAATGTGTAGTTTGGAGCGAGGTTAGTATATAAAACTCGTATGTTTCAAATAAATGATTCATATTGCAGAGGCTGAGATTGGTGTTCTGGACTCAACAGGCTGGGCTGGGCGGAAAGCAGGACTAATCAGGACTCTAGGCTGCTCGCACATGTTTTATGCGTCACTGGTTCAATCGATAATTTGCTGCTCTCTGATTGGCGGTATCGTTGCGTTATACAATAAACAGGACACACAGATTCACAGATTGTAGTGTAAAAAAAGAATCATCCTACAAGAAACAATGCCGTATTTATTATGTCATGGTGATTTCTAGTTACTAGGTGGTTATTCTAAATGTACTTCTGACAGCGCACCGGTTTTGGCATTAAGTTTTAACTTAGCTTACTATATCTCCTTGATGAATTTCAGTCACTTTAAAATTGCAATAAGCGTATTGCATGATATCTTACGACACCATGAAAGGACGCAAAATCCACATCACCGAGTAATAAAAACAACTTTATTTTACCGATCACGCCTATAAAAATCATAAGCTATCAGTCTTAGCGAAACCACTCAATTTCTATAAATTATTACATAATATACGGAAATGCAGATAGAAATACATATATTACTGGTTTTAGGCAAACACAAAAGAATGTATAAGGATGAATCGTTTTAAAAAACCACGCAGTTCGTATGTGCTGGAAGAAACAATTATGAGAACTTTTAGAATGGTCAGGTCAGGTTGATGAGAAAACAAGCATGTACAAGCACTGATAAATGAACTGAAACATTGTATTTGTCCAGTTTAAAAAGGGTATTAAACCTTTACATATATATGTAATTCACATTTTGCAATATTCCGTAAAAAAAATGGTTTGCTTATTAAAGCACAAATTTTGCTACCTAGAAGTGATTAACTATGTCATAAATCCGTAACCAAGTACATATTTACGTGGTTAGCTTCGAGCCACACTTTTCATGTAAGGGCTAATGATACTACTCGATATCTTAAACCAAAATATGTGGAAGTCAAGTTCTTTAGCCACTATATCATTTCAAGCATTTACCAACAATTTACTATGCATCGAATAAATTTAGTCTTACTTGATGTAAGCGCTTCTGATATATGTACCGGGCATAACAACTCTAACGATTCGATATCTTGCAGACAACCAGCTCCTGCTGCGCAAAGGAAATGGAAGCACGAGTCGCAGTCACTGACACGACAAGAAATACTCGCTCCATAACGAAGACAAAGAGAGCACTTCCGAGTAACAGCTATAACCGCTGCATCTTCAACACCTTCCAGAACCATCTTAACAAGTAAAAAAACAAAAAATTTATGAACCCGGAAGCAATCAAGTTATTTTAAGGATGATATTAATTGATTACAAAACGGTTAAATAAACTACTTATATATTTTTCACTCATATACAATAAACGGTTCGTTTACTAATCAGAAGCAAGTTGAGGACAGACTTAAATGAGAGTAAGTGAATTGCTGTGGTCGTTTAAACTGTATGAAGAGGACTTTTGATTCACCCTTTATTGTATCCAAATATGAGGAACTCCACCATATAGTCCAAAATTAAGATATTTGTTTAAGTATTTTGTCAATGAATATATGTGATACAGTTAAACTAAACTGATGCACCAGTCATCATCGAGGTTCAAATTATAGATCGATTGATGAGTAATTTATATAGCGGTACTATAACAGAAAACTCCTAAAACATTTAATGCAAGGAAAAATTAACGATGGACTGAGCAAGCAGCTTTACTTGACTGGATTTTATGAGTTCGGATGAAAATCGCCAAAAGGGGGATTTCCAGAAAACGGAAACCAACACAGGTTCTAGACAGAAAATTACTTTCAGTAACATGAATGATTCCCTGTGCCAAATATTCTCTGGTTTCAGGAAAACTCATTCTGGAGATGCAAAAGTACATTCAGAACGTAAAAGTAAATACTTTTCGACTTTTTGTTTATGTTTTGCAGTCATTTATGCGTTACCCGAAGGTCATCCGTAAATCATACTTTTGCTACTTTTAAAATAATACTCCAAATTAAAAAGACATTTACTGACCTGGTCGTTGAAGTGAACACCATTAGACCACGACGCACAACAATGATGCGCGTATATCCAACCACCTTCTTCACCTTCACGTGGAGTACACTTAACAATCAGATTGGAAACTTTTAAGGTATCCTCATCAGATTTAGAAGGCCAACCAACATAATTCAACTCTTCTACCAAACCAAATGGTCGGCCACTACAATCGAAATAAGCATTTGGCATTCCTGCAAGACAAGTTTTGCAGTCATAACTAAGTATAAACTTATAGTGCAAATTCAACTCACCCAAAACAGTTTTTACTTCTACTGCGTCGACATCCGTCAAGAGATATGTGAGGGCCTACCTTGCAAAACTCAGGGTCTGTCGCCAAAGGTGTGAAAGATGCTACAACAATTTTGCTATGTTGGTTCCGTCGATTAGTGTGTGTTGAACGGTTTGTCACCAAAATATTTGTACACTTTTCCTGCTTAGACTTCACCTTGATGATAAAGTCACTGTACCAAGTAGGGGGTTCTGAATATTCAATCTTTGTGTAAAATCTCAGTAGTTCACCCTGTCCAAGGTTCAGGTTTCCATTCATACCGCAAAATATACAAAGAGGTGAAGTAACGTCATTGAAGTTTTGTAATGTTTGACTCTCATCAGGACGGAAAGATGATAAAACTTTTTTGCTTGAAAATTCGGGATTCTGATCACTAGATTACTACAATAGAAAAATATCTGCGAACGAACCTAGTAGATTCTTTTAAATGATCGTCTCCACATTCACTATCGTCGAAACCCATATTTTATTTATAAATTATATGGTTTTAAAACGTAATCGACACTCCAGTGAAAACCGTGATAGTACTAAAACCGAATACAAATAATCTACTTCATTAAGAGGTAACAAATATACTTGTCAGAACTATTAAGAGATTATTTTGCGTTGACTATCACCTATCAGACTCACATTCTGGTGAAATAAACTATGTAAATAAACCATACCTTACTGCTCACTTGTAAAATAAGTGTTTTACTGATTGAAGTCTCACTTTCCCCATAAAAGTAGAAGAACACTTTGTACCTGGCGGATTTATTAATGCACACACTCAAACATGTATTAGGATACGACATTGTAAACATCAAATACTAATGTCTAGGTAGCTTTTCCAATGCTAACTATCAAGTGAAAAGTATATATAACAAATAATCTCTCAGAATTAATGTCATGGTTCAGTTAGTCGTTATTTTATTCTTAATTATTATACGTTTGGTACAGAACTGGTAGGTAAAGTTATTTCGTTCTAACCAGTAGTTAATATTGAACCCCTTCGAGCTTAGAATGTCTCCCGACATCCTGTGTTTGGTCATCGTTTCTCCATTTGGTCACTCACACCCAGTGTAACAACACGATACTAACGATGTATTTGGTAGCTGTAACGATAAGTTAATTTCGGAATAGCAGCCTAATTTGCTTGAAAGTACTTTATAGAGGTTATCTTGACATCCTCCATGTCTTTCACTAGGCATCAACTGTAAAATAGATGGAAAACCTCAAGATGTAATTCGTAAGATGCTTGCCTTGAATATAATACAACGTTAAAATAAGGATTGAACTGATCCTACACTAAATATGATATACTCCATCTTATTACAATGTAGGGCTAGTGCAGTGTCACTTGGTCATAGATAATTCATCCGGTGGTCGGATCACTGACTACCGAACAGTTCATTGGTCCTCGTCAAGGTCAAGGATGGTCAGTGCGTATCTGTTAATTACACTCCATGGGCTGACCCACACAGCAGTGGTCGCACCCATACATACTGTTCCAGTCGCTTTAGGTAGGCCTCCAGTAACTCAAATGGCTCTTGACAGAATAAAAGAAGTTTCCTCGTAACGAGCTTCCGCATCTGGTAGCAAAGGATCACTGATGTCCCCAGGTAGGAACCTAAGTATATTTGACGATAGAAGAGAAAATATTAGTAAGTTATGGCCAGATATTGTCCTCGGCCTTTGAAAATATGTCACATTTCCTCTTAAAAAACCTTTGGGATTTGCTCGAACCAGCTCAGCCAGCAGAGAATTGCAGAATTTGACTGCTTGTAAAAAATGGAAGGTGTGATCACGGTCTGTCCTACTATGTTATGCCTCTAGCCCAAGCAACACAAAAAAGGAAATAAAGGCGAAAAAAGGGAAATATATGGGAAAACGCATCAGAATGTAGCCTTTTTCGCCTCTCCGGAGGAAATAATGCGGATTTCCCCCTTTTTCGACGCTTTGTCGATAAATTACCGACTTTTCGCCTGAATTTCCGCTAAATTGTCTGCTTTTCGCCTAAATATCCTATAAATTACCGACTTTTCGCCTGTATTTCCGCTGAATTGTCTACTTTTCGCCTAGAAACTAGTTTCTTGGTGTTAACACCAAGTTGTATGTTGTGGGTGAGCTCAAGTTGGTAGTTAAGAGGATGCTGAGTGTTGTTTAAGATGCCGTTAGTCAGAAGAAGGCCGACTCTGTGACGCCTAATGAGTATAAATTCAGTTATCTGAGGCATTATTCATAAGGCATGAATTTGAGTCCTTGAACTGACTTCGTGGGTTCCAATGTATTTTTATGCTTTTGGAGTGAGGGAAGAAACAATACACTTCCATATTCTAAATGTTTGAAAAAACTGTCGAGGATTAAACGGAAAGTCTTACTATCATATTGATAAGAAATGAGCCTTAAAATCACAATTAAAAGCTTTGTTCGAACGGTATTTTTGTCGTATTCAGTGTAAGGCTTCAGATCATAGGGCACTAGGACTTTTAGATCGTTATCAACATGGAATACCTTTAGGGATAGAGAAGTTACTTTAGTTGTATGCATAGTCTGCAACCAGTCTTGAATTGTCTGCTTTATACCTTAAAGTGTTTAAGGTAAACCCGTTGTTGTCCGCCCAACTTTAAAGTTAAATTCAGATCCTACTGAAGTTCCACCTCGTTATCTTGGTCGCAAACATCTCTCCAGAATTTCACATAGTCAGCGAAAGGATGTATATAAGGCGATGCCTGCCGAAGGTCATTTATGTGAATTAAGTAAGGAAGAGGTCAGGGTTCTGAACACTGAGGTCTCCACTAGAACAGTCTGTAGCCCGAGAATATATGAAAATTACCCTGACCTTAAAAATTTGATTATTTGGGCAAGACATATGATTGACTCTATTTAAATTTTTTGATAAGCCAACCTTTTCCTTGGGATCAAGTTTGGTTGCCCATCTGTCCACGGCGGTCAGCAGGTTGAATTGTCCTTGTTGAGATTCTGTAGTTGCTGATTCACCACGTCAAGCCCAGGTTTACATCTGAGAGTCCTGTTTAGTCGCAAGGGAGGCTCGTCGATGAAGTTAGTATGTGATGGCTAAAATGTTTTAAAATACTGTTTACCAGAAGATCAGTGAAGTCACCGTTGTTGATGGTTAAGGCATTAGGACCTGACAATTGTGATACTCAGGTTTTGAATTGTCAGAGAGAAGGTTCATGACGAATAACATTTACGAACTGAAAGCAAGTTAACAGATCGGCTTTAGCTGATACTGAATACTAACCTTTCTTATTATCTTACTGCATTGGTTCCTTATATGTTTGAACTGCTTATGTGCTGCTGTCACTAGTTCGTTTATGTTCTACCCTACGGTGTCTTTTACGTTTTAGCCGAGTGCGATTCTTTACGACAGCACCTTGTCTATAAATTTTGGAGGCCGTTTGTGAGACAGGCTGTTCTGTAGCACATAAGATCGTGTTCATCAAGAAACCTTAATGAACGTTCACATCAGTTTGGGTATGGGTTTCTCAGTCTACCTGCCGTGGGCTGACCTATAAAACTGACACACCCAATCTCTTCTAATTGCAACGCCTTTTGTTATTAGAATATTCTAGTTTAGCTTCTCAGATTTATCAGAAGTGATAAACTGATGAGTGCACACTTGACGTATAAGCAAGAATGTACGTACAGGACTACTCCATCTACATTCCTGTTTTTCTGTCATTGTGAAACAAATATATGCCGGATATTGCCAGCTTCTGGTCTGTAAATTGGGATGTCCACGTTTCAGATATTCTAATCAGTTGAGTATTATTAGTGTTACTTAGTTCATCCATTTTTTCGGAAACCTAGCGACGTTCCTATATAAGCAGTTTGTGCTGTCGAGTGTAGACGCGTGGGCTTCCTCGTTCCGTTCATCTGAATGAACGTTATGGGGATAGATAGACAACATACATGTGTAGGTTTTTTTCGAGTTGGTAGCCCATGACTCTTCTACGCAACTTCCTTGTTCTTGACAGGGAACAGGTGGAATAGTCTGACCTAAATTTTTTTGTGCTTGATCCTTGCATTGTGTGATCTATCCGATTGCGTGTGTATATTCCAGTTGGTAGACAGTATCTGTTGACACAAAGGGCTCTAAAAGTGGAAGCC
Source organism: Schistosoma margrebowiei (assembly GCA_944470205.2). NCBI lineage: Eukaryota > Metazoa > Platyhelminthes > Trematoda > Strigeidida > Schistosomatidae > Schistosoma > Schistosoma margrebowiei. Next base: position 42,896,290 of record OX104028.1, on the reverse strand, counting down.
GCCATTTGAGAGGAAGGGAAGGTTGTCTTCATTAACCAGAATCCTTCTTGGCTGATCGCACCACTTGCTGAGTCAATATGTTCTTGAGCTCTAAGCACTGCATTATGAATTCACAATCTACGATCTATCACAGTCTGTAAAATCAGGGTCCGTGTTTTCTGGAACACCTTGTACAGTGATATTTCACTATCAAAAGAACGTCTTGCAAAGGATGTCCGTAATGAGACCGTGCTCAGAATATGGCATTTAAGGGAGTATTCTTTCAACCCCTTCTGACTTCAGCAGCTGCATAGCCGAAAGAACACTGCATTCATCAAAGTTGAACATTACACTGAGTCCTAGATGATTTTATCGCTTGGTAACCTTCCTCCGAGTAATCCGTGAAACCGTGAGTAGCTCAAGTGTGAGCTTCTTTGTTCGACTTGTAACAGCATAGGTTGGTTGGTTAAGAGTTGACCCCAAATAACCAAGCATATGCCAAAACAGTATTGTTCAAGTATTCATTCACTTCCTTATTTTGTATAAGCGTTATATTCCTTATTATCTTATATTGAATGTTGAAAGCTTTTGTTTGTCTGAACAGATAATCCCACGCTCCACTGTGACTGCGCTAAGATCGAAATAAAGACGTACTCAATACTTCTCTGGTTTCTTCTATCAATAGTACGAGGGTTACCTATAGGCACGAAAGACTCTTTACAGAGCAACCTGTTACTTTTGTTCTGCATACTGAGAGCAAGACCAGAGTTGCCTTTTAAGTCAGTGATAATGAGGGGATCATCGTGATCGCCTCTTCAGGTTTTCTGGTACTTTGAGGTTGAAGAGTAGGTTGTACGGCCAGTTTCCTAGCTGACTGTTTTACAAGACCTGAACTGTTCAGTATTTTTGACGGTGAAAATCGATCCTCTTCAAAACTGCTAGCAGTAGTTTTTAGTGGCCCATGGATCTGACTCTAATTAGATCGTATGGATGTTTGTTATCGCCTATTCTCGTATATCATCGTCGACTTTAATCACGTTAGTTAATAACGGAATTAAATAAGTCGGATAACGAGAATTGATTTGTGAATACATATATTTTGTGTATGAAGTGAATGAAACAGAGCAAAGCAAAATGATACGCAGGGAAGATAGCTGGGAAGACAACTCCATTTTAGTCAATCGTTACTCAGAATTTATAGTCAGACAAAATATAGATACAGACATGCAATGAGTCATGAGATATGATGTGCACACACATATACGCTCATATAAAAACAATCAAGACTGACAAGCGGATAATTGACAAGGTCAACATATGACTCAAGTTGAACGAATAGATGGAATGTCTGAAAACTAGAATAAAGATATATTATGGGCTAAAACTTATGACTAATACTACAAGTTCAGTCGCCTACAGAACTTTCGGGGATCACAGTTGCATTTAGAGGGCCTGTGACATTGAACACAATTTCTCTAAGAGCCGTACACCGTCGTTGTTATGGCGGTGATGAGCTTCAGAATATCCACACTGGTATCGATGCGTCTTCTATCTATACTAATGTTGTCGAAGACCCTTTACTCAGTGTCTTTATTTGATTACCCATTAGAGTGTTACATCTTTCAGGGTATATGACAATTCTTTTCGCAGATCTCTCAAGAACATAATGGTGTTGCTTAGGAAACCCTCAAGATCATGTTGCATGCGCCGTATACCATCCTGTGGGCAATTAATGTGAAATATGTGCATGCTTCGAAAATCAACTTTTGCATTTCTCACAGTGAATACCACAGGCAACAGCGAAACGGTATACGGGTCGCTTACATCTATTTTTTATGACCTGGAAAAATATTATTTGTTAGAGAGATCTCAGAGTGATTTCGCTGCCGTGAAACGGAAAATAAAATGTTAGAAACGAACATAACGAACAAAATTGAGTGGTATAAAAAATCAGGATACACTAAAAATAGCCACGAAGTGAAAAACTGTAAAAACAAGATGGAAGTCCCGGGGAAACCACAATTAACTATGAGCTCAGACAAACTCGAAAAGCAATCTACTGAAAGTTAGGCTGCGGACCGATTGTTTAAATCAAAATTAGCACTTTTGTTTCGTGAGGATGCAGAAAACGTTAGCTCTAAACTTCCCGTTCCACGTTGATGATCAATAATGATGGGCAAGACGTCGAATAGCAAGACCTATTATTATGTTCATTATGTTTGCATTTTACACTTAGTTGATCTGTTACTTATGCCTCGTGAGGTAGCACAGGCCGCCCTCCAAAATCCACCATCGAACACTGTCCTGGCTATTTGTCTTCAGCTGTTTACAGTTACTATCCTTCCTTTCGGTGCTTGCTTCGTGTTCCCGACCGAATGCGTTCATTAATCTTCCTCTTTTCTTTTTCAGTTTAATATCTTAAGTTAGCACTTGCTTCACGATAAAGTTTAATGATTTTCACAATGTATGTTCATTTACATCCAGTGCCTATTCTTAGATTCCTTTTCTGCTGGAAGCTGCTCTGTCCTCTCTCACAGCAGAATGTTGATTTTGTCGGGGAAACGGACAACGAATATCTTGTAAAGACTATTCTTTATAAATACTTGCACTATTTGGATGATGGTTGTATCATTGTCAAAGTTTCTGTTACGAACAACAGCACGATTGTCATTTTTCATTTCTACACTATATATTGAAACGACCTACCTGCAATACTAATCAATACGCTACTACTATTAAGAATGATAAACATAAGATTTAAATAAATTGATGATAAAGTGACAAAAAAGAAAGTTTCAAAAAGTACTGACGGTCAGACAAAGCACTTATAGTCAGTTAACACCGTATAACATTTAGGGTATACATAGAGTCAGTAATATCATTCAATAGAAACCAACTTTGCCAAAAACCGCAATTTAAACTCTGTCCTGAGAGTTGAACAGTCTTCATTCAGAAGTATTATGACACCTCATGCTGAAAACTGAGATTATTCCGAATTAACGAGGACAATGACTCTCCTAACAACAAGAGCAACAATTAATATAGGTGAAAATAGAGTGTACGGACAATATAGGAGACCGAGAGGACTAATGAAATAGCTGCAGAAAAGAGCAAAAACAACTTGAAGGAACTTTCTAAAAGTAGATTGTTGCTGATGGCTTCCGGCAAACGGACGATGACTATCTTGTAAAGAAAATTGTTTATAAATACCTGCACTATTTCGATGATGGTTGTAGTCGTTCACAAAGTTTCTGTTCCGTACGACTGAACTGTCTTGAAGTATGTATTGAAAATTCTGACTTTGATGTTGGTTGACAGTTGTTTTGAGTTCTTAATGCTGTTCAGGTTTGAGAATGTTGCCCTTACTTTGCCTATCAGGGCCTTCACAACTACATCATATCCTCTCTGTTTATATATGATGCCGTTCAGGCACGTAAAAATATCCACCTCATTCAATGCTTCTCAATCAAGTGTGATAGCGATGGCGTTCCCCGTGGTGTGTTTGACGATCTTCATTCTTCACTTGTGTGTGTTGAGATCCACTGCTAAAAAGGTCGCTCCTACACTGGTTAGCTTCATCTGCATTTATTGGTGTGTGCAGGATAGAAGAACTAGGTCAACAGTGAGGTTCGAATCACCTCGTTGCATCAAAGCCGTCTACTGTATTCTATGCTTCGTCTCAGGTGTAGAGGCCTTCATAATCCAAACGACTGACAAAAGAAAAAAATACGGGGAGAATGGGCAGCCTTGTCCGACTCCGGTCCTTACTTGGAATGAGTCTGCCAGTTGTCCTCAATAAACAAGTTAGCAGTGTAGTCCTTCGTATAAATCCCGTATGCTGATGATCATCTCAGCTACTGACACCATAGTGTCAGGGAATGTTTCATAAGGTTTTCCTATCCACACTGTCAAACTCCCTCTCTTGGTCAAGGAAACTCTTCTCGAATCCCAGTGATTGGCTTGTCTTCTCTGTCCTTGATTGTTCCCTCTGGTTTACTATATTGCCTTGCTCGCCTCCTCCTTGTGTCATATAGTCTTCATAAGTTTCCTTCCCTTGCAGCTTAATTCAATGTCGTTACTAGATCTTCCATGTATGTCTCTTTGTCATCTCTAATGCTCCGCTTTACTTGCTTGTTTGCTTCTGTGTATTCGGTCTGTGTCTTCACTTTCTGTGTTCCCGTTTGATTGTTGTTAATCGCTGTCTTCTTCAGCTTCGTTTCTTGAGTCTTTCCCATGGTTTCTATAGAGATTCGTTCTTAATCATGATGCTATAAGCCACTCAGCACCTACTCACACGTTGAATTCAGTGCTTCTTTCATCCCTCTCCAATTGTTCTCCATAACAGTTTATTCTTCTTCTTTCAGTTGATCTTGTAAGGCTTGGAACATGCTGTTGAGAGCGGTCTTCAATCCATCGAGTTTGTCAGTGTCTCGAAGGAAAGCTATATCAAACGTTTATAATGCTGTTTGTACAGTTGTCGAGTGTTTTATTAGCTTCACTTTTAACTTCCTATCCACACTGTCAAACTCCCTCTCTTGGTCAAGGAAACTTCTCGAATCTCAGTGATTAGCTTGTCTTCTTTGTCCTTGATTGTTCCATCTGTTTTACTATTGAGAATGATACAGGTGTTCAGTGTTTGACAACGCTTCTACCAGTAACACTTTCTAATATACTTTGTTCCCACCGAGAGAAATCAAAAGACAGAGTCGAGGAGATCGGAAGAGTGTATTCGGCGATAACCAATATATCGGAATTCTCTGATCTAATCTGACTAGCAATTGCGATAGATGTTGAGCACAGCGTTACCACACGTGATGTGGAGCGGATGCATGACCGAGCGCCTTCAGCTAGATGAGTCCACTAAAACTTATGGTCAGCATCCAATGTCGAAAACTTACAGAGCTATTTATTTTGGGGATTTATTTACCGCTACAGATCACTCCCTCCTAGTGGGGCAGTGATGACCCTAAAACGTGGCCAGCCAGAAGTTTAAACCCAACGAGTTTGTCGTTCGTAAACACTCTTCTGATAGCTTGCTAAATTTAGCAGCGTCTGGTCGTCTTTCCTTACTATATGAGACCGAGGTACAACATAGTAAAAAAAGAAAAGGTACAATAAAAATTTCGGCTTCTCGTAAACTGCATCGTTTTTTTCCAGCCGTCCTGGAAAAGAAAAAAGAAAATGTAGGTGCATGTCAATATACACTCGGCGAAAAAAACGGAAAATAAACCTCAGCACACGTAATAGTGTGAAAAAATTTTTTTCTTTGTTTTTTTATTAAAAATAGAAATATATGAGCATATTAAAAACTTTTTTAAAAAAAGGAAATTAATACATATCGTAAAAAGAAAGATCGAGATATTGTAAAATGTCGATTAGTGCCTTACGTGCAAAAGTCGTTTTAATGTTCTGGAAATCTTACTCTTCTTCCAGAACGTGTCGTTTTAAGTTTATTTTCAGACTCATTCGGAGTGTCATCGCTAGTGTTGGTTGTTGGTTGAGGAATTGTGAGTGTAGGAGTCGTGTTGTGCTATTGTACCGAAGGAAAATCGATGTGAACAGGATTTCCTTCTAAATACGCTGCTTTGAGGCGATCGATGCTGATGCTATCGTTTGTTCCGTTCTCATCGACTATATAGTACTTAGATTCGCGTTGAAGAACTTTGAAAGGTCCTTCGTATGCTGATTCGAATGGTCATCGACGTGCGTCTCGACGAACGAAAACGTGTGTACTATATCTTAAGTCAGGTTGAACGAAAACATCGGTGGATTGTGGTCGTGTGGAAGCAGGTTTAAATGAACGCATTGCGTTTGTAAGCCTGTTCGTGTAGGAGATTTATTGAAAATGAAGGATCCACAAATTCTCATGGAAGTCGAAGTGTCGTTCCATAAACGAGTTCAGCCGCAGTGTATCCAATGTCAGCTTTCACTGCATTGCGGATACCTAGTAAGACGAGTGGAAGAGCGTCCGTCCACTGTGAAACGTTTGCAGCTGATAGTGAAGCTTTTAGTTGTCGGTGAAAACGTTCTACCTACCCGTTTGCTTGTGGATGGTAGGCGGTCGTTAGGAAGCGAGTGATTCTTAACAGTGTGGTCAGAAGACGGAAACGTTCAGATTCAAACTGACGTCCGCGGTCTGTGGTGATGGTTGAATGGCAGCCAACGTTTGCTACCCGTCGTTCGACGAAGGCGCGAGCCACTGTTTAGCAGTGATGTCTTTTAGAGGTACTGCTTCTGGCCATCGAGTGAAACGGTCAACGCAGGTTAAGAGATAAGAGTATGGTAAAGGTCCAACCAAATTCAGATGAACATGGTCGAAACGAGCATCGGGAGTTTTAAATGAGCTTAAGGGACATTTTTTGTGTCTGATAACCTTAGATTTTTGACATCTTACACGGAAGGGTGCCCACTCCCTCACGTCTTTATTCATGTCAGGCCAGCAAAACCGTTCTGCTATAAGCTTGATGGTTGCACGAACACCTGGATCGGAAAGTTTGTGCAACGTATTGAAGACGTAGCGTCGATAATGTTTCGGCACGATTGGACGATCCCTACCTGCAGATGTGTCACAATGTAAGGTTTCGTTACCTGTTCCCATCTGTTTGCTGCGTAGCTTGTGTGTTGTGGACGATACCTAGTGCTGAAGATCAGTGACTTCTTTTTGAAGCTGGGCTAGTTTAAGAAGGTCGAATCCTTGGAAACTGTTCAAGGAATTTATTCGAGACAAGGCGTCTGCAACTACATTGTTTGCTTCAGAGATGTGTTGAATATCTGAAGTAAACTGTGAAATGTAGTCCAGTTGTCGAGACTCACGGGGAGAGTACTTGTCAGAAGGAGAGCTTAACGAGAAAGTGAGCGGTTTATGGTCCGTGAAAACAGTGAATTCACGGCCTTCGATATAGTGTTGAAAATGCCGTACAGCACAATATATAGCTAGGAGTTCCCTACCGAATGTGCTGTACCTCGATTCGGTGTCTAGCAACCGTTTAGAGAAAAATGCCAAGGGTTGCCAGCAGTTGTTAACCCATTGTTGTAAGACTCCTCCGATTGCTTAGTCGGATGCGTCTACTGCCATACCAATGGGTGCTTCGGTGTCCTGATGTGCGAGCATTGTTGCTTTAGCGATCAGTTCCTTAACTGTGGAGAATGCTTTTCGTGCGGTGTCGTCCAAATCAATAGATTTCGCATTTTCACGAAGTTGGTCGGTAAGAGGTTTCATAAGTAATGCGCATTTCGGTATGAAGCGTCTATAGAAACTTACCAGGCCGTTAAACGTGCGTAATTGCTTGACGTTAGTCGGTTCTGGGTAATCCAGAATGGCCGCCACTTTGGTCCTAAGAGGTCGAATGCCTTGAGCATCGATAGTGTGTCCTAGGAAATCGAACGATTCGGTCCCGACTTGGCATTTCTGAACGTTTACAGCAATGCCATGTTTTTGTAATCGTTCGAAAACAAGATTCACATGCTTGATATGTGATTCTCTGTCCGAACTTGCGATTAGGCAGTCATCAACATACGCATGTACAAAGTTGAGACCTCGAAAAACGTCGTCTATGAATCATTGGAATGTTTGCGCAGCGTTTCTTAGACCGAAAGGCAATCGCGAAAATTCATAGGGTCCGAAAGGAGTTATGATAGCTGTTTTCGGTATGTCGTCAGTAGCCATAGGGATTTGGTTATACGCTTTAAACAAGTCGATTTTCGAAAAGACAGTTGTACCTTTCAAGGTAGCTGTCAAATCGTGAATGTGAGGCAACGGGTAACGATCGGGAATGGTTTTTGCATTCAATCGCCGATAGTCACCAGTTGGACGCCAATCGTTGCTGTCCTTCTTAGGGACCATGTGCAACGGAGATGCATATGGGCTGTTGGACGGTCGTATGATTCCTAAGTCTATCATGTGATCGAATTCGTTTTTCGCTAACCTCAGCTTTTCCGGAGCTAGTCGTCGTGCTTTAGAGAATACAGGTGTTCCTGTAATCGTGATGTGATGTGTAACGTTGCTGGTTACACACGGTAGTTTCGTTTGAGTTTGTTGTATCCCAGGGTACTTATCGAGTAGTGATTGATAGAGTGGGTCTATCGTATGCTTAACTGTGACTGGGGATAATCTACAACCAGTAAAAGAAGTTACGCAAACGGATAGATTAGTGTTTCCTTCTACTAGCCTCCGTTTGCGCGTGTCGATCATCAGATTATGGTGTTGTCGAAGATCCATACCAATGATTGGCATAGAAACATCTGCAACAACGAAAATCCAATGAATGGGTTTGCGTAAACCCACGTTAAGGTAGACGTACCTTTTGCCAAACGTGGCGATCAGTTTTCCGTTTGCCGCCTGTAAGTTTAGAGTTGATTCGTGGAGCCGGTCGTTAGGATTTGCTGGGAGAACGCTAACTTCTGAGCCAGTTTCGACGAGGTAGCGAATTCTCGTTGTCACATCTGTGACGTACAACAGACGGCTATGTTCGCCGGCTACGGTTGCCGTTAACGCGTGCCGGCTCGGAAGTTTCCCGAGTTGTTTTTCGAGTCAGTCGTTTTCGTGTTGGGAAAATTGCAGGGTTTTCTGCAATTTCTGGAAGACTTTCCATACTGGTTATGATACCAGCACCAGTCGGGATTATCCGTCTCTCGTGGTCTAAAGACAGATCGTTGACGTGAAATGCTTCTACGTGGGCTGCGTGAGCGACTACGGTCGTTACGAAGATTAAGATAACGCGTGAGTGTATGACATAACTCGGTTATGTCATTCTGAGTCGTGTGAGGCTTTTGTTTAACTGAAAATACCTCTGTAGTAGACGATTTCGTAATTTCTAAGATTCAATCGGCAGATGCAGCCAGTTCGTCTAAAGCGTTGTTCTGAAACGAGACCAAAACCGCTTGCACCTGTTGAGGAAGTTTAGACAAGAAAAGTTGTTTAAATAGGCTTCGTTGAAAGTTCTTCGGCCAATCACTTCTCTCATTCGTTACAACATGTCCGTCGCAGAACCGTGTTGCAGGTCGATGTTATTGAAGAGTTGATCTAACCTTTGTCGATCGGTCGGGTCTCCCCGTTTAAGAATCGAACGTTTCAGGATTTCGTAAGGTTCGGAAACATCACTAGTAAACATACTAGGTGTTACGTACCTGTTGAATTCGCGCGGTAGTGCCTTGACTACTGCTAGAAATTGTGCACGTGTGTCGATCACGCCGTACTCGTGGAGGCCGGCTTCTGCGTAGCAGAAACAGGCTTCGATATTGTCGAGCCAGAAAGGCATCAGTTGAAACGAAGGCGGGGACAAAGTCTTAAACTTGAGTACTTTGGATGTCTGTTCAGTCATGATGAAATATGAAAAAAATATATATATCCAAGAAAAAACACGAAAAAAAATCACAATGTTTAAAAAAATAAGGCAATGATACATAAAAATCCCAAAAAGGAACAGACTCACAGTTGAAATTAGGTTTACCAGATCACGACGGTCTCACCAATGAGGATGATACAGATATTCAGTGTTTGACAACGCTTCTACCAGTAACACCTTCTAATATACTTTGTTCCCACCGAGAGAAATCAAAAGACAGAGTCGAGGAGATCGGAAGAGTGTATTCGGCGATAACCAATATATCGGAATTCTCTGATCTAATCTGACTAGCAATTGCGATAGATGTTGAGCACAGCGTTACCACACGTGATGTGGAGCGGATGCATGACCGAGCGCCTTCAGCTAGATGAGTCCACTAAAACATATGGTCAGCATCCAATGTCGAAAACTTACAGAGCTATTTAGTTTGGGGATTTATTTACCGCTACACTATATTACCTTGCTCGCCTCCTCCTTGTGTCATATAAACTTCATACGTTTTCTTCCATTGCAGTTTAATTCAATGTCGTTACTAGATCTTCCATGTATGTCTCTTTGTCATCTCTAATGCTCCGCTTTACTTGCTTGTTTGCTTCTGTGTATTCGGTCTGTGTCTTCACTTTCTGTGTTCCCGTTTGATTGTTGTTAATCGCTGTCTTCTTCAGCTTCGTTTCTTGAATCTTTCCCATGGTTTCTATAGAGATTCGTTCTTAATCATGATGCTATAAGCCACTAGGCACCTACTCACACGTTGAAGTCAGTGCTTCTTCCATCCCTCTCTAGTTGTTCTCCATAACAGTTTATTCTTCTTCTTTCAGTTGATCTTGTAAGGCTTGGAACATGCTGTTGAGAGCGGTCTTCAATCCATCGAGTTTGTCAGTGTCTCGAAGGAAAGCTATATCAAACGTTTATAATGCTGTTTGTTCAGTTGTCGAGTGTTTTATTAGCTTCACTTTTAACTTCGCCACAACTAGTTGGTGGTGAACTGAAGCTATGCCATCTCCACTCGTGGTTTTCACGTCTTCCATGAATCTTTTAAACTTTTGGTGATGCAAATATGATCCATCTGATTCTGTGTAGTGTGACCCTACGAGACACACTGTTACCGATGCGATGCACATCCCACCTTATTTACCCGTGCTTTAGACCGGCAGTGACCTTAGAATAGCTACAGACAGAGTCACTTTACACATTTTGTCTCTTATTTCTACAGTCGCTTAAGTTTGTCAATCACTGTGAGCATTCATTCTTTTGTCTCAGTGTTGATTGGTTATCAAATTCGACTATCTCGGTCGATCGATAAAAATAACTAATCAATTATAATTCTAGTCGACTATCATGATACGTTAACAAGTATTAGAAGCATGTAAGTGCTCCCGTTTAATATGTCATTCTATATATGAATCGCTGGTAATTAAAGCCACAAAGCTGCGCAAACACATCTTTATGGAGGAGAGTAACGTGCCTAATAGAATCGCTGTTGCTTCCACACATCTATATATAGCTTATAGAAGGAAGATTAGACCAGCACTTAAATGTAAATTCATCTTCCTACTTAATCACGTTATACGCTATTTTCTCTCTGAAGCTATCCACTGGAATGTTTTTCTTACTTGACCATTGTCAATCTATTTTCCAGTTGCTGAGTACCATGGTCAAATAGACGATGCGAATGTCTTAAATAAGCTGGTTGGACTGCGAGATTCTTGAAATCTTGAACCTAGTCTGAACTGCTCGCCCAGTTGATGATACGTATTTAGCCGAATTTATTGTTGGATCTATGCAAACCCAGTCAACATCTCTGTGTCAAACCATGAACTAAATCAACACTACCTCGTATGTAACTCAAATGCTCTTGGATTTATATCGCAACGAACTAATGTGTAATTTATATCTTCACTACATAGAAGCGAGAGTAACCTAGGTGAGTTTCACAATCGCATTACATTATTTTGTACTGTTTGTGATGCCTAATGATATTTTCTCGTTAACTTCACATAGAGTAGTCATATACTTTATCAGTTCCGTTAAGGTTTTGTCGACATCATATACATTTACGCCTCGTAAGTCGACTTTCTATGTGAAAACGCATTGCATGTACACAAGCAATCTCAGTCCAAGTCTTAACTTGATACGTTGTCGCAAGACTGCACGTAATATGTTACTTGAGTTTAGACAATAATCGTTTTGCGTCGGTCTTTTACGAAACGGCCACGTTTTCTGCGGCTTCTAAACCTTTTTTATGGTGATGGTTACCGATTTCGCCAATGTTTACAATACGCTACGCATTTGCTGTTATTTCACAATGTAGACCACGATTCGACTTCCTTATAACACGAAAGTCGTCTTGATTGCATTTTCGGTTTACTTACGTACAGCACGCTTTTCGGTAATATCTAAATGACCTCTAAAATTCTCTACAGACCCTACCAAATTATCCGTATATGTTTGTATTTACTCACTCAACTGTTACAATAATAATATACAAACGAACACTCAGCGCAAATGTGAGGATACGTAAGAACAATGTGATTTTATAACATAATCAAACCACTGTAATTATTAAAATTTTGAAACAGTACTTCCTATATTTTATGAAGTATCGTTTTTCCGTGGCTGTTATCTAACAAATAATTTTAGCACATAAATCGGCAGTTCAAATACTCAACGATTTGAAGACCTTTGAGTTGATTTGGTGGTCTGACGAAACAATCACCCGCACTCCATGAACTGACTCACACGGCAGTGGTTGTCCCTTGTTCTTGTACTCACTCTTATCAATGTTCCTGCAATAACGCTGTTTGTATTGTACAGTCAACGAAGTAGCCATAGTACCTGGAAACGACGAAGGGGTAGTCCACGCCAGGTACTGGACGTGAGGTGTGACTTCGAAGTTAATCGGTCGGTCACAAAATCCCGTCTAATTCCAATAGACCCAGAGTCACTCAACAAAGACCATCCACGCTGATGATCTACATCATGTTGCAGGAAGGTCAACCAGTCTTCAATTTACTACTGTGAAGTTTCAAAAGTGACTAATTAGCTTAACCTAAGCAAACATATGACGCACCTGAATGTATTTTGTATTAAACTAGAAACCTGGCTATCTAACAATCAACACATACTTTGCCAAACATTACAAGCCTGTGTTTCATCTGGGAAATCGAGACGACACTGCGACAAAATATGATCTTCAACTATAACGATATTATTATTATTATTATAAGCCTTGTTCAATATTATATTTTTGGTACAATATAGAATCCTCAGCACAAAGTATCTCAACAAGTCTCCTTTTCTTACTTCTTGGTCGATCCTGACGATAAATATTGAGTGATCGCCAGTTAGATGTTAGCAGTCCAGTAGATGAACATCTGAATGTATATTCTTTTTGCTGCATATTGCCAGCGGCCACATTATCTCTTATTGGGCTTTTTGTAACTGTGACAATGAAAAGCTGTACACTTTTCAGAAATGCACCAAAATAGGTTATGCGATTAATAGACACAATGATACATCAAAACAAACAAAAATAGATAACTTGTTGAAATATCTAGATGGCAGGAACAGGTAACCCAGATACTCAAGCACGCTGCCTATCTAAAGTCGAATCATTTTAAGTCTCGCTCCCCACAGACTACTGAAATTTAATCTCATTACAGAGACTAACTATTCTAGTCGTTTTAGATTGGAAACGTTTCAATCATACTTGAAATACATTCATTAGGTGTATAATGTTACCCACCACATAATGTCATAACCTTCAGTCCCTCATGCTGCTTTGTGTGCACTTAATGACGCCATTTCTATCAAATCACTCGTCAAAATTATGCAAACTTTGAGAATGAGCTTTATTTCAATATCAATATAAGTACACCATACGTATTCGGAGTTCAACATTTCAGACACCCGTATGATCAAAGTATGCCAACAGTCAAATCAGAAACGAGAAAATTCGGAAATATACATAAAAGGCTATTAATATATTGGGAAGCGTCTAATCTAAACCGGCTGACGGTAAGAGATGCATAGCACGGCGTGCCCATTCGTGATCTAGTGAGGATGCGTGACCGAGTGCCTTGAGCTAGGTGAGTCCAGTAAAACTGATGCGGCCAGCATCAAATGTTGAAGACTTACAAATCTATTGATTTTGGGGATTTATTTACCACTACAATCTAGTGGCTATTACTGACCAGATTAATTTCAATCCATTTTGAATAATAAATCAGAGCCAAGTATTAAAAGTCAAACTCTTTGTTAGCAATCAGAATACAGAAGTCTATTTACAGGCATAAGTTTGGGAAGGATACTTTTAAAACCAGAATCCAAACCAGTCATGATTAATATCCAAAACGTAAGTTATGATTTACACCAACCAGAAAAATTGCTTATGACTAAGATTTTCCAAAACGAGGAAAACTAACTTAGATTTGAAAAGCATCAAACAAACAGCACGATTGACAGTGATGGTATGTCAACACTATGAACTTTGAATAACTAGTAAACATGTTGGACAGTGGAAAATTAAGAGGGTAAAAACAATAAAATGTTGGAAACATCAGGCTTAATGGTTTACGGAGGTACATGATATGATGCATGTACCACTTTTAACACAAGCTTATGATCGACTAATAGGAATCAGGAAATTTAATTTTTGATGTGCTATGAATGCAGTCGTGATCTTAAGCTACAACAACTAGTAATTATGGTTTAATGAATCTACGGCTGCGATTAGTACAGGAAAAATAGTGAGACCACCGCACTGGCCAATACATGGCATAGGATTAACTGATGAGCGTTGGTTGTCTTTGGCAGGGATCGATGATCTGTTCGATATTCAGTGACCCAACTGTCGGATGTTTTGGCTAGGGCCCAATGACATTTCACTGACACTACACTATGTCCCTTACGTTACTCATATAAAATGAATAGACCTTACTAGTAGATACCTAATTAACATGACCTGAGATCCAATGAGACATAACTCAACCAAAAATGTACTGACTAAGACATATTGATGCAATGAACCCGACAGAACCACCATCCTTAATACCGGTTCTCACTGCACTTCGAAAAAATTGGTAAGTCGTGTATGACTTCAACTGCAGTCTCTGAGCAGCAACTAAGAAAAGCTACACAACAAAGAGATGCATCACTACATTGCCTAAAAGAGCTAGAAAAATTTCGTCACAAAAATGAGGTACCTAAGTCTGAACCTACCATTCGTATACCCATTAATAATTTTTGTCTCGCCCACACATGTTTCTTTCACTCTTAGTATGTTGTTTTGTATTTTAGCGATGGTGCTGACAAACGACACAGAGATGATCTGAAGTAAACTTACCTAAAAGTGGTGTTGGATAGGAACTGACAAACTATAGTTCTACAGTCTAAAAATATAGACAAAGTAAAGTATGTCTTTTATATGAAAAATTATATTGAAAATACATACAAGGAAATACATATCATGTTCCGTACAATTTCCTCTGTAATGGTGGAGCCAGTTGAGAAGTTATATTTCTAGAATCTATCGAAACAACTGCGATTTCTGATTCTGATAGAACTTTTGTTTGGATTATGTTCTAAAATATATATCAATGTTGCAACAAATAATTAGCAAATTAAAATTATTAAGTGGTACAGTATGATATTAGTTTTTAAAATTTAGTTCTTTTAAGAATGGAACAAGAAACATGACATCATTTAGTGAAAAGGAAGTATGGTAGTGGTACTATGACATTGTAACAAGATCGAATAATACATGATACAATTTGTGAATTATTAAAATATGACGAATGAAACGTACTTTAACATATTAACAAATAGAAGTTCGAAAGAATTTGTAAATGAATAGAAGATGAGTAGAGCACATTAATGTCCAAAGACGTAATACAGAAATGAAAGTATATTTGAAATACGTACTGTAATGGATCTACATGTGTTTACGTCTTAACATATAGCGACATGTAAAGCCAGAAGATAAACGTGTTTTCAAACAAAGTACTGAAATTTAGGGTACTTTGTACCACGTTACCGGCCAAAATGTGAATATTTGGGACGCTATACTGAAGAACAACAATACACCAGTGGTCAGTAGACCAGTTCGGTGTTTATAACTATACAGAAAGTCAGTGAACAGCAGACTTAATTGCATGGAATAATGTCACGAACTATTTATGACACTAAAACATCTGATTTAAAACTTTGCAAAACCAAATGAAGCATATTCAAAGCCAAAAAATGGAACCTACTTTGACATTTTCGCAAATATACAAACAGTAGTCGTCATCAGCAGTCCTCTTGTAAGTAAGGATCTTCTTGATCATCCCAAGTTCATAATTCTATATTGTAAATTGTTTTAAGATCATTAAAAGTAGAGACAAAAATAAACAGATGAGTGCACATAAACGATCTTATTAGTGTCTGTTGATATGCACAGTCTTATCAATTTTTACATCTATAAGTCGAAATAATAGTGTGATCATCATACTCGGTTACAGGTACATTCAACAAACAAGTGCCTAATGAAAGAAAACGGGAGTTCAGAGATTTCACACCAAACACTTCCAAAACTGTAAAGTTCCGGCATAATGACCCAATTTACTTCGGTTTGAGTGGTTTGATAGTTTTACAAAAACTGCAACTTAAGGTCGAGTACATAAACATGTACTTTGTATATGAGTTACACTAATTATAAAAAGTATAAGTAACATAAAAATGAAAAGAATATCCAGACACTGATCAGAAAAGGAAATATACTAACTATAAGAATGACGAAATAATGCAACAGGGGCTAAACGAGATCTGTTTTAATATGATGGAAAGACTAGACTGTGAAATTTTAGGAATTCTGCTCACACACAGAGCTTTAAGAAAATGATGATACACAACCACATATAACAGTTCAATCCAGATATCTTTTTCATCACTACTTTTTTTTCACATTTGCAACTAATATCCCGAAAGCTACCGACGAAAGCATATGATGCTGCCGTGAATTAGTTAGAAGGAAACCTTTATCACCAAGCAGCAATATTATCTTATAGCCTGAACCAAACTTTTAGCACTTAAATATATGGTATGCACGTTTTGTCATGTATCTGCATTCACTTTAGTATGTCAGTGAATTTGATGTAAACTTATACTGTATAACATGAAGCGAAAAATGTAGGCTAATCGTGACAACGTATGGCCTAATTCGGTTTTAAAATGCTTAACACACTACTGATTGATGAAGTTTCAATTTGCGTTTTAGAAACCTGAACTCACAAAGCAGAATATCTGACAACTATTCTCAATTTTTAAAAGTTATGCCAATTTTACGTTTTCTTCGATAATTTGATGCGATTGCAGAATAATAAATAAAAACTTTCGTCTAAATTTGAACGAATAGTTTCACAATATGTGGGCGCCGAGTTAATGTGAGACATTAAAGAGGAAGAATATATTTGTAAAATATCAGCGAAAGAATTTGAAGTAAATCCAACGTTTCGCCTGGCGATGTGGTCCAAGTTTTTTCAAGGAAAATATATCACATCAAATTATCGAAGAAAATGTACAATTGGTATAACCACTTTTAAAGATATATTTTCTTTGAAAAAGCTTGGACCAGATTGCCAGGCGAAACATTGAATTTACTTCAAATTCTTTCGCTGAGATTTTACAAATACATTATCCTCAATTTTGTTTTTGCAGTTAACATTGCATACAGTAGAAAAACGTTTATGAGAAAGGAATCACCAGTGAAAACCAGCAGAGTTTCAAATCGTCAGCCAACTAATATGGTTAAGTCGAGTGATTTTTATAAACCTTAGGAATGGATTAAAACAACGAAAACAGTTAGGGTCTGATTCAGTTTGTGAGATGGGCGATGTTTGCATTAGTTTAAAATTTGGCATCGAATTCTGAATACAGAACTGAGATTCTAGGAATTATAGAACATAAATGCTTGTAATACTGATAAAAGACGTCTGGATCGTAAGTGTAGAAGAAAGTAGTATGTCCTTTTATTTTCGACATGAACAGCAAAATAAGTTTTTGAAAAACAAGAAAAATTTTGTTTAATTTGTTGGGGTTATTGGGTTAACATTCTTGATTGAGCCTCGCTCAGTCACAGCGTACATGAATCCTGTGCAGGTCACTTCGGTATAGCTATTTTGCTAATGTTATAGAAAAGACAGATTGTAGTCAGTGAAAGAAACTAATCTGAGACTTGTCAAATGAATGCACCTGCGTCTGCTCCGGATTCGTGCCGTGCCTTTCGCTTCAAATAGGACGAAACGTGAGTCCTGATTTCCTTTTCTAGCCACAATCGGTTTCTCCTTTAAAGGAAATGCGCTTATTTTAGTACTTTTATACCGTTGTAGCGTTCCACATGCTTAACAAAGTTTGAGAACAATAATTCTTGTAGACAGATGATTTTGTAGTGTTTGTAAATATTTTGTAAAAATTCAATTACGTGTAAAAGTAAATATGGCTTACAACATACTACACATTCATTGAAATGCTTTTTAAAAACTATTAAATAAAACACTGAAAGTTTCCTTACATTAAAAACCAGGATTAAAGTAAACACCATAAATGATTGCATTCATGAATTAACTCAATGATTACGAATGAAAAAGAAATGCCAAGGAAATGGAAATCTGATTAACACACTTAAGAATAAAGATGAACACCCACCTTATGAGAAACCAAAACAACTAAAAATCGATTTGAAGCTAACAGCCATTTATTGGGTTCAATATAATCTACACTATGAAATACTCCTAGACTCCGTGAAATTTCCTCACCCATAGTACGCCAAAATTTAACGAGCCATTTGTTTAGTCCAACACCAATGATACTTTTTGTTGGGACTAGAGGACTTGTAGTATGATCCGACTCATCAGAATTATTTACATTATTTGACTGTTTTATAGTTATCTTCCACTCTCTTAATTGACCATTTGTGTACAATACTGAGAAACGATGTTTGGGTAATGTAGTTATTGGTGATTCAGCAGATTGTTCGCTGATAATACTTGGGAATGTGATTGATACCGGTAAAGGTGAATGACCACTGACTGAATCAATACAGGAACACGTGAACAGGATAGAACCAGTTGGCGAATCATATAAGCGTACACGTGCATCAGAACAGCCAAGTCCAATTAAGTAACCACAATAGGTAAGAATATTTGAAACCGACATTATGTGAGCTCGAACATGTAACTCATCATCTGAAAAAGTGAGTTAGGTACACAACTAAACAATGAGAAGATTCAAGTAAACAATACCAAGTGAATTTTAACTCCACTCCATTGCACAAGCAAGTGGCTGTCGGGAATCAGTAGCTAAATGGATAACGCGATGGCGTTTGAAGCGAACGGTACTGGGTTTGAGTCCCGAAGTGAACATTCAACTCAGAAATACAAGTACATCCAGCTGATGAGTCCCAAATAGGACGAAACGAGCGTCCTGGATTCCACTGCTAGCCACTATTTGCCTTTGTTTATAACACAACCACAGGTACATGACAACACGAAACTTTGTAAATCCATTTATTTTATGCGATTAAAGCAAAAAACATACTGTTATATGAAGTTTATATACGAGCATAACATTACCGACATAATATTAATAATTCAAACAATAAACTCATGTTTCTAAAGCCATTAAATGTTAACACACTAGATGTAATAGTATAAAGCTACTAATACAAGTTTATAATTGTTCAACAAAATGAAAAAGGATTTGTCAAAGATATGATACCACGTCATATGACAAAATCGACATGTATACATTAGGTTAGACTTAAATTTATAGATCAATGCACTAGTTATATTGTGGTGTGTGCTACTTACATTGACATAAGTAGTATATGATGTTAGTCGTGAACAGGTCTGGCAGCAGAGAGACAAGAGGATCGAACAGTAAAGAATGGAAATAGGATGCAATTTGTATGAAAATGCAAGAACAATGAAGTCTGAGTCATTTTGAGACCATCGGTGGACATTTTGCAAATTAGGCATTTACTTTATGATTGTTAGATTTTATTAACAAGTCCTGTAATAATGTGTTAAATACATTTGATTGTCCGCACCCATGTTCTGTTCACTACAATATCACTAGTCAACACACATTAACCATTATTAGCTTCGATAATGTCATAAAATAGAACTGTGACTGTAGTTAAAACCGTAAAATAACGATAAAAACAATCTCGTCTGCACAAAAAGTTAGGAAACATATTTAAACTACTAACTACTGGGAATGAAGAAGTGATTCCGAATCGGTACCAACATTCTGAAGTTCAAAGTTGGTCACAAGTTTGCTTAAAACTGGCAAGAAGAGATTCCGTATGTAAGTACACAATGTGATATTTCAGAGAAAGCGATTATTGTATCTGTTACTCCAAAATTCTGATCGTGTCATTGTCACCAGGTTTTAGGGTTAAAAGTAGAGTCGGATACCGGTAGAAAAAAAGGAACCACTCTTATTGAGACTCGAGAGGAAAAACGAGATTTTATTGCAACAAATGACAGCACCTTGTAAAATATGTATTGTACTACAGCAATTAAAAAAACATCCAGGTACAGTTTCAGAGTGGAAATTATCGTAAGTGATCAAGTAGATATTTCGCATCAACACATTGAACTACTGAATATCAAACTTCGATATAAGGAAAATACGACACCTGATGGTTGGGCTGGCGGAGGTAGTGACATCTTACTGTTCTTAAGAATGATTTATTTCCAATTTTTCGTGTCATTTGATGTTATACTGTTTATTATAATTAGGAGAATGATAATTCAAAATCTTAGGATTCATGCTTTATCTGACTAATCTCAGTAAAAACAACAACGATACAAGTCAGGGACTTAGTTACATAAAAGCAAATACTTTGTAATAAGTATTATACTATGAATGACCTGCAAAGTAGTATGCGAATTATATTTTGTTATGATTGTCCTTAAATTAAGAAGTTATTGGGAATTTTCGCACGAATATTTCCTTTGACTGCTCTAACATCAAAATTCTCCGTACATCAAAACCGCTAACTGTAACCATACAAACACAAAAAGCAAATAAAAACACACATCAAGTCACACAACTCCTGTGTTATTAACGATACTTCATAAAGAATATTTTGATAAAAGCGTTTTTCTTATCTCTACTAGTCTTCTGGTCTTGTGCTAATATCGAATACAAATGTCAGCTTTTTGCAGATAGGTTACGACTTTTTGAGCAGTGTCCAATATATAATTCACAGACTTTCAATTGCTGTGTACCAATCATTATTGTTACCACTCACACAACACTTGAAGTTCAAATGAGACTGTACTGAGCTATGTAGACTTTTGAAAACGGTGAACAGGATAAGAGGGATACCTGTTAATTGGATTATCAGTAAACTTACAGATAAAAATTCGCATTTTGAGAGAAACTAGCCAGTTCAATCTTATTAGATACGTAACACATACATTTCACGTGAAGTGATTGAGAATCTTTTCAACTGGAAACGCTTTGTAAAAGAAGGTTATTGCAGCGGTTTATACTGAAGGTTTCGCTTCGTATAACTGCTAAGGCGATCACAAAAATAATCAGATTTTGTTAGAATGGCTAAAATCTCTTTAGGGACGATAACCACTCACGCATTCTTTTCCACTTCGTCTTCCACCATAACCTTTGCCCTCTAACTGGTTGCCACTGCTTTTAGTTCACTAAATTTGTGTTTGAAGGTCATATTTCGCTACTACATAAATAATAGTTGTACACTTCGTTTTGTGTTGTTTGTTCTACCTAGAAAATCAAGTTCCCAGTAATATGTCTTCCTTCTGTGTTAGCCGTCGAGGTTATGATGCATTGCGTGTAAAGGGCCCTCGCCAACTGAAAAGAGAACGGATCGTATTAGAGTAGCTAGACTGTTTTTGATCCTAGATCCGTAAACGTCGTAGGCCCATAATGAACCCCAATAGCAAGATACAAAATAATGGTGAATACAATGACGATCACCATGATTACCGTAGAGCAAGGTTAGTACATTACAAAATGAAAAATGCGAGTACTAACAAGATATAATGGTTCTACAAAGGCTATCAATCAAAATAAGTCAATGAACATACCTTCGCCGATGTTACGATCCCACAAAATACTGCCATTCTCTACAGATATACAAATAAATTTTCCACGCTTTTGGGTCACCAATAACAGGTGCTCTGATTTGGGAGTAAAAGCCATCAAACACGAAGGTGGAATAGTTGTCGCATTTAATTTCTTCTGCTCTGAGCCAGGCAAATCACACAAATCCTCAGTAGACAACCTACGTTGACCCTGCCCACCTGATGACTGGAATGATTTATCCATGGTGAAATATTGCAGGATATCCGAGTCTTGTAGAATTTCTTCTGTGTCTGTTTCTGTCTCTGAAGATGATGTATTTGAAGACGATCTGCTCCAACTATCCAAACGTATTCGCTTGTTACGAGATTTTGTAGAACTACAAATTGAATCATGTGAACTACTACCCCATTCAACTGGTTTCACTTTTGCTTTTGACAAACAGAAACTTCTTCCTTTATTCTTAAATGCCTATCAGCGAATGCAATGGTGACAAAAACAAGGTGTATTTAGTTATTTTAGTTGTTAGCACCAAGATAATTGTTGAAAAATAACAATAAGTGGACAGATTTTTTTATCATCAATTTGAAGAGTAGATACAATAATTGTATAACACCATATTGAACTATTCGAATCAATTTCATTAATTGCTCCATTTAGGTTCCTCACTATTGAGGTTATTAGTATACTGTCACTTACCTCTTATACAATAAGATTATGTAAATAAATGAGTTGTCAATAAATGGTAACAATAATCAACTCGAACCGAACAAGTTATGATATGTGAATATCAAGATAAAGTGTATCATGCTGAATAGTTATAATTTATCTTCAGGCGAACCTGTGCAATGAAGATGCCGCTTATCAACATCCTGATGAGAGTTATCACTAACTGTTAGTTGCACCATTTGGCTGATCATATAAAGAATTAATGTTAATGCATTGTAAAAATCTATTTATAAACAGGCATCTTGGACATGGGTATATTAAGTAAATAAAGTGTACATAGCAGGATTAGATATCCTATAGTTTGAATCCAACATAAAACAAAGCATTCCAACGAATGATGAACCGAACGTTACGTAACAGTTTCTGACTTACCACATCTAATTTGAGCAGTCGAGTTCGTTTGAAGTCGCTGTAGACAATGAAAGATCCACAAGGAGATAAACTAGATTTAATAAATTCCATACCCTTAGATGGATGAATTTCTACTACCTGAAGTGGCCCAAGATTCATAGAATAAAACTTTTCAAAAACTTTCTTATGACCAGATGTGAGTGGTTGACCAAGACGTACTAAACAAAGTTTGTCCGGGTAGTGCAGAAGACATAAATGACGAGATGCACCAGCCTGACCACCAAAAGTACCATGTACTAATCCTATAGGCAAAGTTACAAAGCATCCTGGTGATGGACGCGAGGGAGCAACAGAAGCAGGCCAAAATGGGAGAGCAGCGACATATCCATTATCAGCTTTCTGTTCACCTTGAGGTCTTCCAACGTTGACAGCCAAAGTCTTTTCAGCCAAAGCAAGGACTCCAACACCCGTTTCGATTGATTCACATGGCATTACTTGTAGACATGCATCTTGTCCCACAGCAAGAAGACGATGAGGTTCAAAACGGACATCTGAAAAGGAAGATTCTGCGCTAGGATCATGATGATGACCTGGGATGAAGGCTAGCCCATGAATATCACGTCTAGAACCCCTAATTATACCACTACATTGCCACTGACCTGATAATGGGAAGCATGAAAAAGTAGGTAATAATTAAAATAGTGAGCGAAAAAAATACGAAATATAATGACCCTACGATCGAGATTTGCTCTCCAGAACGAAAAGAATTTCAGCTTAAAATAGTTTGTTATTAACCAGTGATTACATTTACAGCTAACACCGGACCAAACGAATAATCAAAATAATGTGTGAATAACCCATATATAATATATATTATATCATGAAGATATTCTTGCATAGAACAGTGTACAATTCACAAAAATAATCATTTTATAAGCTTTATGTACATGCCCATATTTGTTTGATTCAAGTACATCGAAATCACAACCAGTTAATCAGTCACAAGGCCTGGCACAAACATCCCTTAACTCAAGTTGCCATATCACATCACTAAGGCAAAATGAAATTAGCAATGATGCAAAATCGTGGAAATAGTGTTATCAATGATAAAGGGAAAGGGAAGAACATGATTCGAGAAGAATGAATTTGAAGAATAAAACGTGAGAAATAATGATAAAGTTCAAGAAGTTGGAGCGGGTTGAAGAGTAAGTATGCCTGGGCCACTATGACCGAACTATGTCATCTAACACCCGCAATCACTGGATATGGTTATTACGTGGAACCAAACCATGAAGTCAGCATCCACTAACACGCCTCATAGCAATAGTTAATCACCGCATGAACAGAAACCATGTCTTGACTCTTAAAATTGTCTCTACTACAGATAAGATCAAACGCCGAGGTTGGAGGTAGTTAGACATACTCAAACATGTGTTTCGACCATCGAGGTCGATGAAGATATACTTGTAGCTGGATAGAATCCTGACTTCATGTACAGTCTAAAATCAGGTCGTAATAAGACGATTGGTCTATTTTCAACCAATCAGTCTCAGTGAATGGCTAAAGTGTAAACTAAAAGTTGGTCCAGTAAATTTTATATAAACTCTGGGTCTTTGCAACTGTGTTTTGTTGTTCTGGTTATTTAGATTACATGTTGTTTCCCTCTTGTGGCAATGGAAAGCCAGATAAGCAAGAATGTAATACACAATCATACCAACTGAGTCCGGATATTTGTCTAGTGCGCTATTCTTAGGACTATACATCCGACTGCTTTATCAAACCTGAGCAATGTTAAAAAAATATTCCTGTTAAAAAACCGGCAGTTTACACACCTTTTACTTTTATAAGCCATGTTTCACAGAGTGGATTACTTCCTTTTTAGTAGACAGACGATCTTGTGGTGCAAGTTGGTACAGGCAAAGCGAGCTTTCTAGAGATTTACCGATATATCATCAAAAAAATAAACCTACCATGGCTTTACTATCCGTTATATCCTGCTGACAACAACAATAAGCCTGCTGTCACAGATTATTATAACAGTGATACTAGATAAAACTATATTTTGGTTATACAGAAAATGCTGCCGGTTGTTTTGAAGAAGATTGGAAGATTTCTCGTAATTAGTGATCCTTTAAGCTCTGTAGATTTTTATAAGACATACTGCATCAATTTCATACCAGTTAAATGGATATGATAAAACCAGGAAGTACTTCTTAGCTATTTTCAGGCTGTAAAACCGTAATCAATTCAGATGATCGAACCCAACACATAAATCAGGTTTAATGACTGATATAAGTAAGAAAATATAGAAAAAACACTACGTAAAACACTTTCTAACTGAAAACCCAGATTAAAAACAACTTAATTTAAAGCACTACAAATTTGACTTGTTAGCATTTTTCACTGTATCTAATCTTAAAAATTTTGCGATGTTACGAGTGACCTACTAATGATTGAAATATAAACGGGTTTCATTATTCGTTTTACATTTGAAATACATAACCTGATGCAGATACGATTCGAGTGACATCAGCCTTAACATATTATTAATGTCTTGTCAAGTATGTTTGGATAAATAATCAAATACACATTAGTAAATCTATGAAAATTAATGATGATACCAATAAATTTAACTTTAATTATGTAGTACTGCATGATAAAGTGCTACAAACACACAACAAGTACATAAAATAAGATCAAAAACTGAATAATACAAATACCATCTCCAGTTTCAGATAAAGAGAATTCGAATCTCCGTACAATAGCATCTGCCCCACCACTAAAAACAATGGAACCATCGAGATTGGAAGCCAAAGCAAGTACATCAGCATGATGACAAGAGAAACTATATAACTGGCCGCCGACAGATGTATCCCAAATACACACCACGCCTCTACTATCTCCAGAAAATAAAAACCCACTGCAAAAGGAAACCGAAAGAATAAGATGACTTAGGTATATCTTTGACAATAACAAATCTGTTAAATTTAACAAACGTTTACAACAATTAGTTGCAAGCACATCAGAACATAATGAGGTGAGAATTATCGTGATTTAGATTAACCCTAATTTGGGTGTGTTAGGACTCCATTATCCAGGTAGTTGGAGCCTCAAATATATTTATAAAGCACCTAATATTACGTTTAGTCGAAAGCATTGTTACGGTGGTGTGGCTGAATATTTTTATTAATGTGGGATTTCTCTAAAATCTTACTTTTACAAGTAACTTTATATGTTAGATTTTATTTCATACAAAATGTTTTGAAAAGTGGACATTATTAAATTGATCTGGATGTACTGAACGGATAAGACAAATTCTGTAGAACAATTAAGTCTCATACGATAGAAGTAGTAGATTTCCTCAGGTGACCTTGTGGTTAAAGCAATCAATTTTCAACTAAAAGTTTGCAGGTTAAACTTATTCCTTCCTTACTCCGATTTAGCTAGGCGATAGCCTTTATACAATGTTCCTCAAAGCTCAGTACATTTCACAGCAGCAAAGAGAGAATGGACAACAACAACAACTGGTTTAAATAAAAAAGGGTTGAAGAAGATTAAGCGATTACAAGATAAATGGATGCGTTTGTGATATTTCGAACCATGTTAATTAGGGCTTTCCGTACCTGAATTATATAACCTTGAAGTAACTTTTGGGAAGAGAACAGATTTATTGATGCTAAGAATTAGATCAGTACTAAAGACTACAGAAACGACACTGGTACAACTCACTGATAAACATGCATGAACTTATCGGTCTCACAACTATTCAGCCGGGGGTTGACCGTAACATCTCTGATTGCGAACCTTGGTGATGTGAGTGAGAATACGCCCAACTGAGTGTCGGCGGGAAATAGAGCCCAGTTTCAAGGACTGCCGCCAATCCCCTCCAACTACTTAACACGACTCACTTCTATCATTCACTTCAAACAACTAGCGAATATATAATAGACAATCTTACTGAACTTATCCGGACAGCTTAGATGCTTTCTGACTGCTATGAAGTAAATTTCTCGCGTGTCATAAGGCCAAATTTCGATTTTTAAAATTGATGAGTAGAACTCTAGTAGGTGGATAAACGCAATAATATAAGGTGACCGAGCGATGGACAATCATGAAATCATATAATTGACTTTGGCCCCCGAATGATGATAATTGGAAGATAAGAAAACAAGCCAAATGAATGATTCTTTCATTTAATAACATGCCTATATGAAAAATATGAACGCAAAATAAGCACGGGAAAGTGTCACAAACGATTGGTGTAGACTACCTGTTCTAAATCCACGAGATGATAGCAACCGATGGTTAGAGACCTTGAATGACATGGCTCGAAAGCGTTTGCAATGGCGCAGGTGCATTTACTATGTGTTCTTCCAAATTCTAATCTTCTGAATCCTCCATGTTCTTTATTTTCTTTCCAAATTTATTTCACTGGATTATAATCCTTGAATAGCATCTTCAAACGTATATCATGGGACCATCGAGTAAGTAACACAGTTGTTAGGAAACGGGTACTAGGTAAGGATGGCAAATCAATTGATGAAGTAGTGAAACTTCATCAGTTGAGATGGCTGGGACACGTGTTACGTATGCCCAACGACCGACTGCCTCGACGTGCGATGTTCAGTGGTATAGGAGTAGGTTGGAAGAAAGCTAGGGGTGGCCAGACCAAAACATGGCACAAGTCCATGGAGTCACTGACAAGTGGTCTGAGTCATGTTGATAGGTATAGACTACCTGGTTGGGGACCGCGAGATGATAGCAATCGATGGTTAGAGACCCTGAATGACATGGCTCAAAATCGTTTGCAATGGCGCAGGTGCATCCACTCTTTGTGTTCTCCCAAATTCTAATCTTCTGAATTCTCCATGTCCCTTTTTTCCTCTTTCCAAATTTATTTCACTGAATTATACTCGTTAAATAACATCTCCAAACCCTAATCTTCCCGATCACTGCTTACATTCTTGCTACCTCTACCACTACGGGATTTGAATTGGCAACTGCATCTCTGTGTTAAGGTGGTGTGGCAACTCGAACTGATGTACGTACGTACGAAGTTCTACGTTGTTACTGACTGACTGACTGATCTTCAAACCCTAATGTTTCCGACTACTGCTTATACTCTTACTACTTTTACCACTACGTGATTTGAATCGACAATTGTATTTGTGTGCTAATGTGGTATGGCACCTCGAACTGATGTACGTACGTACGAAGTTCTAAGTTGTTATTGACTGACTCGCAGACGATTGGAAGAAATTGGCGTGTAGGTCATTCATTCTCTAGTCGATTGACCTGGCTGTTAAGCTTAAGCGTATCAATAGTCACCAGTAAATAACCTACCAGGACATAGATACTCCAAAAAGTAATGCTAACTGTTTGTTTAAACTGCCAAAGATACACCAGTTACGATGGACACAATCTATATTCCCGCAAAACACTAAATGAAATCCTCGAATGTTTGTTTAAGTAAGTCTACTAAATTAGCGTAATGTACTACTTTCCAAACCACTTAATGAACTTACAAATATATAGATTTCTGTTTTACCACTGGACACGGCAAAATTACTACTATTACAAGCAAAATTTAACAGTCCCTGTAAAGTATATGAGTTTCTAAAGTACAAAGAATTAACATTAATCTTACAATTTCGATCACAAACCTTTATGCCGAGAATTCGTTTAAAACACAAGAGCATAAGTTCACAACTTGATCGAATCTCGAGCAGAAACACCTAGCTTTTTGAAAATTAATTGCCGCAAATGCACTTAGAAGATATAGGTATACATAACTATACATAAAGAGCACAGGTATACAATCTATCCAAAGCTGACATTTCATGATACAGTATCCATAAGCGATGCTAATAGTCATACGCATACCAAACAAAATGAAGTTCTTCTCTGATACAACTCAATCGTTTTAATAAAATTTCTAGAATTTTTGGTATTCACTGACATCTATTAGACTAATTTGTAAAAACCATTTACTTGTATGGTAAATGCAAACGACGGCTTGCTCAAAAATATGACAACCGTGAATGTAAACATTTAACGAGCACTGATTGGCTTGGACCTGAAAGATGTTTGTTTGTGGAGTAGGTTATTGTAACAGAATCTCAATTTTTGTTCATATATGAATTTAAACCTCTATAAGTTTTATCAAAGATAGGTCATGATTATCATAAAATTACAAGATTGCAGACTAGGTGACTATTTATGAAGCTCTGTTTTATGGAAACATTTGGTAATAGGTAGCAATAGCTCATGTCTTACCCAGCGAATAATAGAGCCCAGATAAGACAGGATTTGTTCGATTCTGTTAGCGTAAACATTACTTTGGAAACACCATCATGAATAGATATCAGAAGAAGAGAGCCGGTGCTAGTGCCGGTTGCCAAAACGCCTTTGTCTTGATGAGTACAAGCTACAGATAAGATTTTTCCTTAACCAATAATTTAGTATAATGTATGTACCAGAGAGCTTGGGAATCGTATGTTTAGGAGCTGGATCTGTTTTGTCGGTTGAAAAAAACGTAATAAACCCTTCATCATTGCCCACCTGGAAGAAAATAAAAATCAGAACGCTCTTGCGAAACCTACAACTATGTTATCCTCGAAGACTGTCATACATCGAGCGACTGGACTTCCTACTAACAAACAAGACCCCTTGATGCTGGAAGCCTGTAAATCAAGCTCTATAAGACGGCCCAGTGCACCTGTGCAAAATAATCTTGATTGCATCCAAACTACAGACTCAACTGAGCAACACAATCGGCGTGGAAAATGTGCAACAATGAAAAAGTCTCGGTTTTCATCATACACATCCACCGAACCATTTGACCTGCCAGCAGCAATTAAACCACATTTACTGCGAGCTAAACATAGAAACGGTGACGGTTGGTATTCATAAAAATTAATGCGATGACAAGTTATACAATCCATCACGTTTTTTGGGACATAAGGCGCGCCTATACTTTCGTTGGAGGTAAATTGGTTTGAAGGCCATTTATCAAAATAACATCAAAGATGAAAATTTTTACCTTTACCTTTAGAATGAAAGATGGCTAAGGGATTTATGTTACATCTGATGGAATAATCACATTTGGTATTCTTTTTATTGAATTAACTTAGTGAATAAGTATTGACAAAGTTAATCCATTGTCCTTTGTTATATGTCCTCCAACAAGATCAGTACTAATAAAATACTCAGAAAGTTACTGATGTATAATGTAAACAATAATTCTTACACGAAAGTTTCCTGTGAAGTTCATCTGAGCACTATCTTTACGTAGACAGAATGGAGTGACCTCATATTTTCTTTACATCTAACTGGGAATTTGAACATACACAAAAATAAATTGCTTCCTGATTCCAGTGATTCTATGCTCATATATAGTACGCAGGCCTCCAATCAGGGAGTTTTTAGAAATTTACAATATTGGTTACTCAGGCTAGACAAAGCGGTCCTAATCAAGCAAATCTGTTCATTTATCATATGCTGGTGTATTGTCCAAAACATACTACCTGCTCACTTTGAGCTATCTTAAACTTCACAAGAAGTATCGGTCTTCACATGAACCAGTAGGGCTGCACAAGGGGGCACTTGAACTTCTTCATGGACCTCTTACACTCTTTAACGTGTAGTACCGTATCCTAAGAGCCATATGTTAACTGTCATCTGAATCGTTGAACGACCATTTCGTCCTGTTCAGGTTTTTAAATACCTGCGTACAGACAATTATTCACTGAAGCCGGAATGTTTCGGTTAATGGGCTTCACAGAGTTGGCTTTTTTTCTGGTAGTCATATGGAAACTGACACCTTATCGTGGTGACTAAGCTTTTTTGTAGAGACTAGCCAATAAAGCTTAGGCGACTAAACTACTCATTCCCTCGGGCCCTTTTATTTCAGGAAGTTAGAATAATGACAGTAAACTGAAAGTTAGTGGAGAAGTTGTACTGTTAACTGCGCTGTGGTATGATGGAATTTATGTGTTTCCGTCAAACAAATAGTAATAACAGCAATCTCGCCCTCTTGCTATAAAAAGATGAGGTCAGAACAAATCGACCATAAAACTACTACATCTTACTTTATATTAAAGGTTTTCGATACCGACAGGAATGCCTTAAAATTGAGGACCTAACGCACTAGGAACTACTCAATAAAGAGCTGCGTGTAATTTAACTCAAACAGATGTCTCTTGAATTGTAAAATAACCTACAACACAACTTTTGTGAACGTGGAAATACGACAACGAATTACCATAGTATTGCCAGAGTATGTAATCCACTAAGTATAAAAGCGAAACGGTAGATCTTTGACAGTTTTCTGATAGATACTTGACTATATGCTCAGGTGCAAGGGGATGTGATCTTGTCTTTCTTTCTTTTGCTCCTGCCAACGCCCATAATCGATTCAGCACAAAAAAAATGAAGATGGAGTTTGTCGAGATATGTACGACCTCCTCCTGGGAACTAAATACTAGTCGTGATGAACGGTCTGAACAGCCGAATTATCAGGCAAAGTTGATCTAAAAGACACTTAGATGGATCATATGTTATTCCAACCTCTCTCATTTGTTGCATAGTTTCCTAGCCAACCGTTCATTTTAACAAACTTCGACAGCCGAAATGAAGGAAGGAATTTGCCTGACTTGAGGACTATTCACATAATCACAACGATAGGTATGAAAAGATAAGACATATTATTACCGATGTTAGAATTCCGTATTATGCGATAAAATAAGGGAAATAAGTTGAAGTCCACACTGTTTTAGGCCAGTAGAGATGAAAATATTCCAATGAGTTTTCCTACACCTTAGAATTTTCTTGACACGTTTAGTTACCCATGGTGGACAGTTATTTGGTCTATGTGATACCAAGCAAGGTAAAAACGAGGGCGCAACTGAACTAAACTTGCCCTTAAATACAGACCATGGTTATTCAACTGATGAGCCAGTATCTACTGACCAGTCTGTTTTAGCAGCACACTCCTAAATGTATGATATTTTAGCTCTCCACACCTGATTATATATCATATCACTAGCTCTAAACGTGAGTGACAAAATTACGTGATCGCTAATCACTAACGGTGGAAGAACATTTAGGCTGGCAATATCCTCAGATGCAAGAGTGATTAATAAATCCAACAAAGACGAACCTTAGTTTGCACCGAAATGTGTGATTTTGGAAATATGCTGTACTAGTGCATGTGTAACAGCATAGGTTGGTTGGTTAAGAGTTGACCCCAAATAACCAAGCATATGCCAAAACAGTATTGTTCAAGTATTCATTCACTTCCTTATTTTGTATAAGCGTTATATTCCTTATTATCTTATATTGAATGTTGAAAGCGTTTGTTTGTCTGAACAGATAATCCCACGCTCCACTGTGACTGCGCGAAGATCGAAATAAAGACCTACTCACTACTCTGGTTTCTTCTATCAATAGTACGAGGGTTACCTATAGGCACGAAACTGGTGAGCCCTTTTTGAACACAAATTAACCTCATTTTTGTTATTAATATTATTTTTTTTACTCAATCGTAAAAGTAGACCTGATAATCCGTAAACTAAGTTGGGTATATAAATAGTTTATTTTTTTATTATCTTAAGTTATTCGTGTCATAGAAACCTTTTTTTTCGTGCTAATTTTATTGCTATATTTGTCACATACCTCATGTCAGACTTAAAAGAAACCCATAATCTGGAGGATTTGTCACCAGTGGAGATAGACACTGTTATGACTACGAAATCTCGACTTCCAGAATTTGATCGTAGTGATCCTGAGTTGTGGTTTGCTCAACTCGAGCATTATTTCACGAGACACAATATCAAATCTGAAGGGATTCGCTATAGAGATTTGTGTTCTATCCTTCCTCCTTCAGTCGCCAAAGAAGTCCGTGACTTGATTTTAGATCCACCATCACCACAACCGTACACCATCTTAAGACGAGAGATAATGAACCGTTTATCATTATCAGATAGTCAAAGAATCCAAAGATTTTTTCAAGGTGAAACACTAGGTGATCGGTCGCCGTCACAGTTTCTACGTCACCTCCAGGTCTTAGTGGGTGATAACACAGTGGGTGAAGCAGTCCTAAAACAAGGATGGATACAAGCTCTCCCATGCTACGTCCAACACTGTTTGGATGCACAAGATCCTGAAACCTCATTATCTCATTTAGCGCGTATAGCTGATAGAATAATGGAAAGAGGTCCTCCAACTGGATCAGGCACAATAAATCACACACAGAAAGTAGAATCAGCAAAAGACCCCGTCATAGAAGGACTCGTTGCGAGTGTTAAGAGTCTCACTGAGGCTGTCACCAAAATGCAAATGGGTCATACAAACAGGAGCAGGTCACCACAACGATCACGATCCAAGTCACAAAATAGGTCACAAATGTCCAGACAATCTGGGCAGTTTTGTTGGTACCACTGGAAATTTGGTGTCAACTCAACCAAGTGCAGGCAACCATGCGCCTGGCCTAAGCATAATTCCAAGACAGCGGGAAACGAGTAACCCCTCCCCAGGTCGCGACAACTGAGGAGGGGCGCCTAAACAGTCGCTTGTTTTATGTCAGAGACAGAAACTCTGGCTTGAATTTCTTGGTGGATACTGGCGCTGCTCTTAGCATCATCCCTGGAAATAAAACTGAGATTAGTCGAGAAACATCCCCGATTACACTTCAAGCTGCAAATAAAACTACAATCGCGACATTTGGGCAGAAAACGTTAACCGTAGATTTGGGGTTCAGAAGGCAATTCCCTTGGGTCTTCACGGTAGCCGACTTAGATCTGGCAATACTGGGGATGGACTTTCTAGAGAGATACGAATTTCTAGTTGACACCAAGAAACGGCGATTAACACTAAAAGAAACTTCGTTTTACACAAAAAGCAAAGAAAGTCACATCAGCTCTCTTAACTTGATTCAAACCCCTCCAGTAACAACAGCAAAATTTCAAGATATACTCGCGGAATTTCCAAACTTAACTAAACCAAACCCACAGCCTTCCAAAGACAGACTAAAAGTAAGTCACACTATCAAAACCGAAGGTGCACCGGTGTTTGCAAAACCCAGGAGACTAGCACCAGATAAGCTCAAAATCGCTAGGGCCGAGTTTGATTATATGCTACAACTGGGTATTATCCGTCCCTCTGATAGTCAATGGGCATCCTCTTTGCATATGGTCCCAAAGAAGAATGAAGGTGACTGGCGACCGTGCGGGGATTACAAAGCCCTCAACCGCCAAACCGTACCAGATAGGTACCCAATACCGCATATCCAAGATTTCACAAACGGTTTACAGGGTATGAACATATTCACTAAAATTGACTTAGTCAGGGCATAACACAATATCCCGGTGGCTGATGAAGATATCCCCAAGACAGCTATTACAACACCCTTTGGCTTATTCGAGTTTGTACGCATGCCATTCGGCCTGAGAAACGCGGCACTTCCTCAGATATTCTTATTCCACAGTCTCACACTCTTTCTCATGAAAGCACGCAGCGAACCGTCAGCGATAGTTGTAGAAGAAATCACATGCTACAAAATAAGATGACAAGCTAGTAAATGAAGAGACATCCATGGACTACCGTTGACAACTGACAGCGTTAGTTGCCACTGATTGTAAGTCAAACATTGAGCGAGTTGATAATTATCCCTTGGGATGAGAAATAGAACTAAAGTGTTTTTGATAGATAGGTTAATCGAACTGACGTTCCTGCGGAAGTCGATTCTAGGGGGAAGCTAATGTAACAGCATAGGTTGGTTGGTTAAGAGTTGAACCCAAATAACCAAGCATATGCCAAAACAGTATTGTTCAAGTATTCATTCACTTCCTTATTTTGTATAAGCGTTATATTCCTTATTATCTTATATTGAATGTTGAGAGCTTTTGTTTGTCTGAACAGATAATCTCACGCTTCACTGTGACTGCGCGAAGATCGAAATAAAGATCTACTCACTACTTCTCTGGTTTCTTCTATCAATAGTATGATGGTTACCTATAGCCACGAAACTGGTGGGTCCTTTTTGAATACAAATTAACCTCATTTTTGTGATTAATATTACTTTTTTTACTCAATCGTAAAAGTAGACCTGATTATCCGTCAACTAAGTCTGGTATATAAATAGTTTATTTTTTTTTATTATCTTAAGTTTTTCTTGTTATAGAAACCTTTTTTTCGTGCTAAGTTTATTGCTATATTTGTCACATACCTCATGTCAGACATAAAAGAAACCCATAATCTGGAGGATTTGTCACCAGTGGAGATAGACACTGTTATGACTACGAAATCTCGACTTCCAGAATTCGATTGTAGTGATCCTGAGTTGTGGTTTGCTCAACTAGAGCATTATTTCACGAGACACAATATCAAATCTGAAGGGATTCGCTATAGAGATTTGTGTTCTATCCTTCCTCCTTCAGTCGCCAAAGAAGTCCGTGACTTGATTTTAGATCCACCATCACCACAACCGTACACCATCTTAAGACGAGAGATAATGAACCGTTTATCATTATCAGATAGTCAAAGAATCCAAAGATTTTTTCAAGGTGAAACACTAGGTGATCGGTCGCCGTCACAGTTTCTACGTCACCTCCAGGTCTTAGTGGGTGATAACACAGTGGGTGAAGCAGTCCTAAAACAAGGATGGATACAAGCTCTCCCATGCTACGTCCAACACTGTTTGGATGCACAAGATCCTGAAACCTCATTATCTCATTTAGCGCGTATAGCTGATAGAATAATGGAAAGAGGTCCTCCAACTGGATCAGGCACAATAAATCACACACAGAAAGTAGAATCAGCAAAAGACCCCGTCATAGAAGGACTCATTGCGAGTGTTAAGAGTCTCACTGAGGCTGTCACCAAAATGCAAATGGGTCATACAAACAGGAGCAGGTCACCACAACGATCACGATCCAAGTCACAAAATAGGTCACAAATGTCCAGACAATCTGGGCAGTTTTGTTGGTACCACTGGAAATTTGGTGTCAACTCAACCAAGTGCAGGCAACCATGCGCCTGGCCTAAGCATAATTCCAAGACAGCGGGAAACGAGTAACCCCTCCCCAGGTCGCGACAACTGAGGAGGGGCGCCTAAACAGTCGCTTGTTTTATGTCAGAGACAGAAACTCTGGCTTGAATTTCTTGGTGGATACTGGCGCTGCTCTTAGCATCATCCCTGGAAATAAAACTGAGATTAGTCGAGAAACATCCCCGATTACACTTCAAGCTGCAAATAAAACTACAATCGCGACATTTGGGCAGAAAACGTTAACCGTAGATTTGGGGTTCAGAAGGCAATTCCCTTGGGTCTTCACGGTAGCCGACTTAGATCTGGCAATACTGGGGATGGACTTTCTAGAGAGATACGAATTTCTAGTTGACACCAAGAAACGGCGATTAACACTAAAAGAAACTTCGTTTTACACAAAAAGCAAAGAAAGTCACATCAGCTCTCTTAACTTGATTCAAACCCCTCCAGTAACAACAGCAAAATTTCAAGATATACTCGCGGAATTTCCAAACTTAACTAAACCAAACCCACAGCCTTCCAAAGACAGACTAAAAGTAAGTCACACTATCAAAACCGAAGGTGCACCGGTGTTTGCAAAACCCAGGAGACTAGCACCAGATAAGCTCAAAATCGCTAGGGCCGAGTTTGATTATATGCTACAACTGGGTATTATCCGTCCCTCTGATAGTCAATGGGCATCCCCTTTGCATATGGTCCCAAAGAAGAATGAAGGTGACTGGCGACCGTGCGGGGATTACAAAGCCCTCAACCGCCAAACCGTACCAGATAGGTACCCAATACCGCATATCCAAGATTTCACAAACGGTTTACAGGGTATGAACATATTCACTAAAATTGACTTAGTCAGGGCATAACACAATATCCCGGTGGCTGATGAAGATATCCCCAAGACAGCTATTACAACACCCTTTGGCTTATTCGAGTTTGTACGCATGCCATTCGGCCTGAGAAACGCGGCACTTCCTCAGATATTCTTATTCCACAGTCTCACACTCTTTCTCATGAAAGCACGCAGCGAACCGTCAGCGATAGTTGTAGAAGAAATCACATGCTACAAAATAAGATGACAAGCTAGTAAATGAAGAGACATCCATGGACTACCGTTGACAACTGACAGCGTTAGTTGCCACTGATTGTAAGTCAAACATTGAGCGAGTTGATAATTATCCCTTGGGATGAGAAATAGAACTAAAGTGTTTTTGATAGATAGGTTAATCGAACTGACGTTCCTGCGGAAGTCGATTCTAGGGGGAAGCTAATGTAACAGCATAGGTTGGTTGGTTAAGAGTTGAACCCAAATAACCAAGCATATGCCAAAACAGTATTGTTCAAGTATTCATTCACTTCCTTATTTTGTATAAGCGTTATATTCCTTATTATCTTATATTGAATGTTGAAAGCGTTTGTTTGTCTGAACAGATAATCCCACGCTCCACTGTGACTGCGCGAAGATCGAAATAAAGACCTACTCACTACTTCTCTGGTTTCTTCTATCAATAGTACGAGGGTTACCTATAGGCACGAAACTGGTGAGCCCTTTTTGAACACAAATTAACCTCATTTTTGTTATTAATATTATTTTTTTTACTCAATCGTAAAAGTAGACCTGATAATCCGTAAACTAAGTTGGGTATATAAATAGTTTATTTTTTTATTATCTTAAGTTATTCGTGTCATAGAAACCTTTTTTTTCGTGCTAATTTTATTGCTATATTTGTCACATACCTCATGTCAGACTTAAAAGAAACCCATAATCTGGAGGATTTGTCACCAGTGGAGATAGACACTGTTATGACTACGAAATCTCGACTTCCAGAATTTGATCGTAGTGATCCTGAGTTGTGGTTTGCTCAACTCGAGCATTATTTCACGAGACACAATATCAAATCTGAAGGGATTCGCTATAGAGATTTGTGTTCTATCCTTCCTCCTTCAGTCGCCAAAGAAGTCCGTGACTTGATTTTAGATCCACCATCACCACAACCGTACACCATCTTAAGACGAGAGATAATGAACCGTTTATCATTATCAGATAGTCAAAGAATCCAAAGATTTTTTCAAGGTGAAACACTAGGTGATCGGTCGCCGTCACAGTTTCTACGTCACCTCCAGGTCTTAGTGGGTGATAACACAGTGGGTGAAGCAGTCCTAAAACAAGGATGGATACAAGCTCTCCCATGCTACGTCCAACACTGTTTGGATGCACAAGATCCTGAAACCTCATTATCTCATTTAGCGCGTATAGCTGATAGAATAATGGAAAGAGGTCCTCCAACTGGATCAGGCACAATAAATCACACACAGAAAGTAGAATCAGCAAAAGACCCCGTCATAGAAGGACTCATTGCGAGTGTTAAGAGTCTCACTGAGGCTGTCACCAAAATGCAAATGGGTCATACAAACAGGAGCAGGTCACCACAACGATCACGATCCAAGTCACAAAATAGGTCACAAATGTCCAGACAATCTGGGCAGTTTTGTTGGTACCACTGGAAATTTGGTGTCAACTCAACCAAGTGCAGGCAACCATGCGCCTGGCCTAAGCATAATTCCAAGACAGCGGGAAACGAGTAACCCCTCCCCAGGTCGCGACAACTGAGGAGGGGCGCCTAAACAGTCGCTTGTTTTATGTCAGAGACAGAAACTCTGGCTTGAATTTCTTGGTGGATACTGGCGCTGCTCTTAGCATCATCCCTGGAAATAAAACTGAGATTAGTCGAGAAACATCCCCGATTACACTTCAAGCTGCAAATAAAACTACAATCGCGACATTTGGGCAGAAAACGTTAACCGTAGATTTGGGGTTCAGAAGGCAATTCCCTTGGGTCTTCACGGTAGCCGACTTAGATCTGGCAATACTGGGGATGGACTTTCTAGAGAGATACGAATTTCTAGTTGACACCAAGAAACGGCGATTAACACTAAAAGAAACTTCGTTTTACACAAAAAGCAAAGAAAGTCACATCAGCTCTCTTAACTTGATTCAAACCCCTCCAGTAACAACAGCAAAATTTCAAGATATACTCGCGGAATTTCCAAACTTAACTAAACCAAACCCACAGCCTTCCAAAGACAGACTAAAAGTAAGTCACACTATCAAAACCGAAGGTGCACCGGTGTTTGCAAAACCCAGGAGACTAGCACCAGATAAGCTCAAAATCGCTAGGGCCGAGTTTGATTATATGCTACAACTGGGTATTATCCGTCCCTCTGATAGTCAATGGGCATCCCCTTTGCATATGGTCCCAAAGAAGAATGAAGGTGACTGGCGACCGTGCGGGGATTACAAAGCCCTCAACCGCCAAACCGTACCAGATAGGTACTCAATACCGCATATCCAAGATTTCACAAACGGTTTACAGGGTATGAACATATTCACTAAAATTGACTTAGTCAGGGCATAACACAATATCCCGGTGGCTGATGAAGATATCCCCAAGACAGCTATTACAACACCCTTTGGCTTATTCGAGTTTGTACGCATGCCATTCGGCCTGAGAAACGCGGCACTTCCTCAGATATTCTTATTCCACAGTCTCACACTCTTTCTCATGAAAGCACGCAGCAAACCGTCAGCGATAGTTGTAGAAGAAATCACATGCTACAAAATAAGATGACAAGCTAGTAAATGAAGAGACATCCATGGACTACCGTTGACAACTGACAGCGTTAGTTGCCACTGATTGTAAGTCAAACATTGAGCGAGTTGATAATTATCCCTTGGGATGAGAAATAGAACTAAAGTGTTTTTGATAGATAGGTTAATCGAACTGACGTTCCTGCGGAAGTCGATTCTAGGGGGAAGCTAATGTAACAGCATAGGTTGGTTGGTTAAGAGTTGAACCCAAATAACCAAGCATATGCCAAAACAGTATTGTTCAAGTATTCATTCACTTCCTTATTTTGTATAAGCGTTATATTCCTTATTATCTTATATTGAATGTTGAAAGCGTTTGTTTGTCTGAACAGATAATCCCACGCTCCACTGTGACTGCGCGAAGATCGAAATAAAGACCTACTCACTACTTCTCTGGTTTCTTCTATCAATAGTACGAGGGTTACCTATAGGCACGAAACTGGTGAGCCCTTTTTGAACACAAATTAACCTCATTTTTGTTATTAATATTATTTTTTTTACTCAATCGTAAAAGTAGACCTGATAATCCGTAAACTAAGTTGGGTATATAAATAGTTTATTTTTTTATTATCTTAAGTTATTCGTGTCATAGAAACCTTTTTTTTCGTGCTAATTTTATTGCTATATTTGTCACATACCTCATGTCAGACTTAAAAGAAACCCATAATCTGGAGGATTTGTCACCAGTGGAGATAGACACTGTTATGACTACGAAATCTCGACTTCCAGAATTTGATCGTAGTGATCCTGAGTTGTGGTTTGCTCAACTCGAGCATTATTTCACGAGACACAATATCAAATCTGAAGGGATTCGCTATAGAGATTTGTGTTCTATCCTTCCTCCTTCAGTCGCCAAAGAAGTCCGTGACTTGATTTTAGATCCACCATCACCACAACCGTACACCATCTTAAGACGAGAGATAATGAACCGTTTATCATTATCAGATAGTCAAAGAATCCAAAGATTTTTTCAAGGTGAAACACTAGGTGATCGGTCGCCGTCACAGTTTCTACGTCACCTCCAGGTCTTAGTGGGTGATAACACAGTGGGTGAAGCAGTCCTAAAACAAGGATGGATACAAGCTCTCCCATGCTACGTCCAACACTGTTTGGATGCACAAGATCCTGAAACCTCATTATCTCATTTAGCGCGTATAGCTGATAGAATAATGGAAAGAGGTCCTCCAACTGGATCAGGCACAATAAATCACACACAGAAAGTAGAATCAGCAAAAGACCCCGTCATAGAAGGACTCGTTGCGAGTGTTAAGAGTCTCACTGAGGCTGTCACCAAAATGCAAATGGGTCATACAAACAGGAGCAGGTCACCACAACGATCACGATCCAAGTCACAAAATAGGTCACAAATGTCCAGACAATCTGGGCAGTTTTGTTGGTACCACTGGAAATTTGGTGTCAACTCAACCAAGTGCAGGCAACCATGCGCCTGGCCTAAGCATAATTCCAAGACAGCGGGAAACGAGTAACCCCTCCCCAGGTCGCGACAACTGAGGAGGGGCGCCTAAACAGTCGCTTGTTTTATGTCAGAGACAGAAACTCTGGCTTGAATTTCTTGGTGGATACTGGCGCTGCTCTTAGCATCATCCCTGGAAATAAAACTGAGATTAGTCGAGAAACATCCCCGATTACACTTCAAGCTGCAAATAAAACTACAATCGCGACATTTGGGCAGAAAACGTTAACCGTAGATTTGGGGTTCAGAAGGCAATTCCCTTGGGTCTTCACGGTAGCCGACTTAGATCTGGCAATACTGGGGATGGACTTTCTAGAGAGATACGAATTTCTAGTTGACACCAAGAAACGGCGATTAACACTAAAAGAAACTTCGTTTTACACAAAAAGCAAAGAAAGTCACATCAGCTCTCTTAACTTGATTCAAACCCCTCCAGTAACAACAGCAAAATTTCAAGATATACTCGCGGAATTTCCAAACTTAACTAAACCAAACCCACAGCCTTCCAAAGACAGACTAAAAGTAAGTCACACTATCAAAACCGAAGGTGCACCGGTGTTTGCAAAACCCAGGAGACTAGCACCAGATAAGCTCAAAATCGCTAGGGCCGAGTTTGATTATATGCTACAACTGGGTATTATCCGTCCCTCTGATAGTCAATGGGCATCCCCTTTGCATATGGTCCCAAAGAAGAATGAAGGTGACTGGCGACCGTGCGGGGATTACAAAGCCCTCAACCGCCAAACCGTACCAGATAGGTACCCAATACCGCATATCCAAGATTTCACAAACGGTTTACAGGGTATGAACATATTCACTAAAATTGACTTAGTCAGGGCATAACACAATATCCCGGTGGCTGATGAAGATATCCCCAAGACAGCTATTACAACACCCTTTGGCTTATTCGAGTTTGTACGCATGCCATTCGGCCTGAGAAACGCGGCACTTCCTCAGATATTCTTATTCCACAGTCTCACACTCTTTCTCATGAAAGCACGCAGCAAACCGTCAGCGATAGTTGTAGAAGAAATCACATGCTACAAAATAAGATGACAAGCTAGTAAATGAAGAGACATCCATGGACTACCGTTGACAACTGACAGCGTTAGTTGCCACTGATTGTAAGTCAAACATTGAGCGAGTTGATAATTATCCCTTGGGATGAGAAATAGAACTAAAGTGTTTTTGATGGATAGGTTAATCGAACTGACGTTCCTGCGGAAGTCGATTCTAGGGGGAAGCTAATGTAACAGCATAGGTTGGTTGGTTAAGAGTTGACCCCAAATAACCAAGCATATGCCAAAACAGTATTGTTCAAGTATTCATTCACTTCCTTATTTTGTATAAGCGTTATATTCCTTATTATCTTATATTGAATGTTGAAAGCGTTTGTTTGTCTGAACAGATAATCCCACGCTCCACTGTGACTGCGCGAAGATCGAAATAAAGACCTACTCACTACTTCTCTGGTTTCTTCTATCAATAGTACGAGGGTTACCTATAGGCACGAAACTGGTGAGCCCTTTTTGAACACAAATTAACCTCATTTTTGTTATTAATATTATTTTTTTTACTCAATCGTAAAAGTAGACCTGATAATCCGTAAACTAAGTTGGGTATATAAATAGTTTATTTTTTTATTATCTTAAGTTATTCGTGTCATAGAAACCTTTTTTTTCGTGCTAATTTTATTGCTATATTTGTCACATACCTCATGTCAGACTTAAAAGAAACCCATAATCTG
This sequence comes from Schistosoma margrebowiei, assembly GCA_944470205.2. Lineage (NCBI taxonomy): Eukaryota > Metazoa > Platyhelminthes > Trematoda > Strigeidida > Schistosomatidae > Schistosoma > Schistosoma margrebowiei. The sequence goes on along the minus strand of OX104028.1, from coordinate 42,853,876 downwards.
GAGGATTTGTCACCAGTGGAGATAGACACTGTTATGACTACGAAATCTCGACTTCCAGAATTTGATCGTAGTGATCCTGAGTTGTGGTTTGCTCAACTCGAGCATTATTTCACGAGACACAATATCAAATCTGAAGGGATTCGCTATAGAGATTTGTGTTCTATCCTTCCTCCTTCAGTCGCCAAAGAAGTCCGTGACTTGATTTTAGATCCACCATCACCACAACCGTACACCATCTTAAGACGAGAGATAATGAACCGTTTATCATTATCAGATAGTCAAAGAATCCAAAGATTTTTTCAAGGTGAAACACTAGGTGATCGGTCGCCGTCACAGTTTCTACGTCACCTCCAGGTCTTAGTGGGTGATAACACAGTGGGTGAAGCAGTCCTAAAACAAGGATGGATACAAGCTCTCCCATGCTACGTCCAACACTGTTTGGATGCACAAGATCCTGAAACCTCATTATCTCATTTAGCGCGTATAGCTGATAGAATAATGGAAAGAGGTCCTCCAACTGGATCAGGCACAATAAATCACACACAGAAAGTAGAATCAGCAAAAGACCCCGTCATAGAAGGACTCGTTGCGAGTGTTAAGAGTCTCACTGAGGCTGTCACCAAAATGCAAATGGGTCATACAAACAGGAGCAGGTCACCACAACGATCACGATCCAAGTCACAAAATAGGTCACAAATGTCCAGACAATCTGGGCAGTTTTGTTGGTACCACTGGAAATTTGGTGTCAACTCAACCAAGTGCAGGCAACCATGCGCCTGGCCTAAGCATAATTCCAAGACAGCGGGAAACGAGTAACCCCTCCCCAGGTCGCGACAACTGAGGAGGGGCGCCTAAACAGTCGCTTGTTTTATGTCAGAGACAGAAACTCTGGCTTGAATTTCTTGGTGGATACTGGCGCTGCTCTTAGCATCATCCCTGGAAATAAAACTGAGATTAGTCGAGAAACATCCCCGATTACACTTCAAGCTGCAAATAAAACTACAATCGCGACATTTGGGCAGAAAACGTTAACCGTAGATTTGGGGTTCAGAAGGCAATTCCCTTGGGTCTTCACGGTAGCCGACTTAGATCTGGCAATACTGGGGATGGACTTTCTAGAGAGATACGAATTTCTAGTTGACACCAAGAAACGGCGATTAACACTAAAAGAAACTTCGTTTTACACAAAAAGCAAAGAAAGTCACATCAGCTCTCTTAACTTGATTCAAACCCCTCCAGTAACAACAGCAAAATTTCAAGATATACTCGCGGAATTTCCAAACTTAACTAAACCAAACCCACAGCCTTCCAAAGACAGACTAAAAGTAAGTCACACTATCAAAACCGAAGGTGCACCGGTGTTTGCAAAACCCAGGAGACTAGCACCAGATAAGCTCAAAATCGCTAGGGCCGAGTTTGATTATATGCTACAACTGGGTATTATCCGTCCCTCTGATAGTCAATGGGCATCCCCTTTGCATATGGTCCCAAAGAAGAATGAAGGTGACTGGCGACCGTGCGGGGATTACAAAGCCCTCAACCGCCAAACCGTACCAGATAGGTACCCAATACCGCATATCCAAGATTTCACAAACGGTTTACAGGGTATGAACATATTCACTAAAATTGACTTAGTCAGGGCATAACACAATATCCCGGTGGCTGATGAAGATATCCCCAAGACAGCTATTACAACACCCTTTGGCTTATTCGAGTTTGTACGCATGCCATTCGGCCTGAGAAACGCGGCACTTCCTCAGATATTCTTATTCCACAGTCTCACACTCTTTCTCATGAAAGCACGCAGCAAACCGTCAGCGATAGTTGTAGAAGAAATCACATGCTACAAAATAAGATGACAAGCTAGTAAATGAAGAGACATCCATGGACTACCGTTGACAACTGACAGCGTTAGTTGCCACTGATTGTAAGTCAAACATTGAGCGAGTTGATAATTATCCCTTGGGATGAGAAATAGAACTAAAGTGTTTTTGATGGATAGGTTAATCGAACTGACGTTCCTGCGGAAGTCGATTCTAGGGGGAAGCTAATGTAACAGCATAGGTTGGTTGGTTAAGAGTTGACCCCAAATAACCAAGCATATGCCAAAACAGTATTGTTCAAGTATTCATTCACTTCCTTATTTTGTATAAGCGTTATATTCCTTATTATCTTATATTGAATGTTGAAAGCGTTTGTTTGTCTGAACAGATAATCCCACGCTCCACTGTGACTGCGCGAAGATCGAAATAAAGACCTACTCACTACTTCTCTGGTTTCTTCTATCAATAGTACGAGGGTTACCTATAGGCACGAAACTGGTGAGCCCTTTTTGAACACAAATTAACCTCATTTTTGTTATTAATATTATTTTTTTTACTCAATCGTAAAAGTAGACCTGATAATCCGTAAACTAAGTTGGGTATATAAATAGTTTATTTTTTTATTATCTTAAGTTATTCGTGTCATAGAAACCTTTTTTTTTCGTGCTAATTTTATTGCTATATTTGTCACATACCTCATGTCAGACTTAAAAGAAACCCATAATCTGGAGGATTTGTCACCAGTGGAGATAGACACTGTTATGACTACGAAATCTCGACTTCCAGAATTTGATCGTAGTGATCCTGAGTTGTGGTTTGCTCAACTCGAGCATTATTTCACGAGACACAATATCAAATCTGAAGGGATTCGCTATAGAGATTTGTGTTCTATCCTTCCTCCTTCAGTCGCCAAAGAAGTCCGTGACTTGATTTTAGATCCACCATCACCACAACCGTACACCATCTTAAGACGAGAGATAATGAACCGTTTATCATTATCAGATAGTCAAAGAATCCAAAGATTTTTTCAAGGTGAAACACTAGGTGATCGGTCGCCGTCACAGTTTCTACGTCACCTCCAGGTCTTAGTGGGTGATAACACAGTGGGTGAAGCAGTCCTAAAACAAGGATGGATACAAGCTCTCCCATGCTACGTCCAACACTGTTTGGATGCACAAGATCCTGAAACCTCATTATCTCATTTAGCGCGTATAGCTGATAGAATAATGGAAAGAGGTCCTCCAACTGGATCAGGCACAATAAATCACACACAGAAAGTAGAATCAGCAAAAGACCCCGTCATAGAAGGACTCATTGCGAGTGTTAAGAGTCTCACTGAGGCTGTCACCAAAATGCAAATGGGTCATACAAACAGGAGCAGGTCACCACAACGATCACGATCCAAGTCACAAAATAGGTCACAAATGTCCAGACAATCTGGGCAGTTTTGTTGGTACCACTGGAAATTTGGTGTCAACTCAACCAAGTGCAGGCAACCATGCGCCTGGCCTAAGCATAATTCCAAGACAGCGGGAAACGAGTAACCCCTCCCCAGGTCGCGACAACTGAGGAGGGGCGCCTAAACAGTCGCTTGTTTTATGTCAGAGACAGAAACTCTGGCTTGAATTTCTTGGTGGATACTGGCGCTGCTCTTAGCATCATCCCTGGAAATAAAACTGAGATTAGTCGAGAAACATCCCCGATTACACTTCAAGCTGCAAATAAAACTACAATCGCGACATTTGGGCAGAAAACGTTAACCGTAGATTTGGGGTTCAGAAGGCAATTCCCTTGGGTCTTCACGGTAGCCGACTTAGATCTGGCAATACTGGGGATGGACTTTCTAGAGAGATACGAATTTCTAGTTGACACCAAGAAACGGCGATTAACACTAAAAGAAACTTCGTTTTACACAAAAAGCAAAGAAAGTCACATCAGCTCTCTTAACTTGATTCAAACCCCTCCAGTAACAACAGCAAAATTTCAAGATATACTCGCGGAATTTCCAAACTTAACTAAACCAAACCCACAGCCTTCCAAAGACAGACTAAAAGTAAGTCACACTATCAAAACCGAAAGTGCACCGGTGTTTGCAAAACCCAGGAGACTAGCACCAGATAAGCTCAAAATCGCTAGGGCCGAGTTTGATTATATGCTACAACTGGGTATTATCCGTCCCTCTGATAGTCAATGGGCATCCCCTTTGCATATGGTCCCAAAGAAGAATGAAGGTGACTGGCGACCGTGCGGGGATTACAAAGCCCTCAACCGCCAAACCGTACCAGATAGGTACCCAATACCGCATATCCAAGATTTCACAAACGGTTTACAGGGTATGAACATATTCACTAAAATTGACTTAGTCAGGGCATAACACAATATCCCGGTGGCTGATGAAGATATCCCCAAGACAGCTATTACAACACCCTTTGGCTTATTCGAGTTTGTACGCATGCCATTCGGCCTGAGAAACGCGGCACTTCCTCAGATATTCTTATTCCACAGTCTCACACTCTTTCTCATGAAAGCACGCAGCAAACCGTCAGCGATAGTTGTAGAAGAAATCACATGCTACAAAATAAGATGACAAGCTAGTAAATGAAGAGACATCCATGGACTACCGTTGACAACTGACAGCGTTAGTTGCCACTGATTGTAAGTCAAACATTGAGCGAGTTGATAATTATCCCTTGGGATGAGAAATAGAACTAAAGTGTTTTTGATAGATAGGTTAATCGAACTGACGTTCCTGCGGAAGTCGATTCTAGGGGGAAGCTAATGTAACAGCATAGGTTGGTTGGTTAAGAGTTGACCCCAAATAACCAAGCATATGCCAAAACAGTATTGTTCAAGTATTCATTCACTTCCTTATTTTGTATAAGCGTTATATTCCTTATTATCTTATATTGAATGTTGAAAGCGTTTGTTTGTCTGAACAGATAATCCCACGCTCCACTGTGACTGCGCGAAGATCGAAATAAAGACCTACTCACTACTTCTCTGGTTTCTTCTATCAATAGTACGAGGGTTACCTATAGGCACGAAACTTGCTCCTTTTCTCTTAGGCACGTTTCCATCACAGCTGCAATGATTGACCTTAATTTGTCCACTAATGCCTCTAGATCATAGAATTTATTTCTTAGGCTACGAGCATTGGCAAATAAAATTCCTAGGGTGAACGTCCTATCCACAAAGGCCTTGGTAGCATTCGGTTGCAATACCTGAGAATTCGAAAACACACTAATCGAAGATTTTCCTCACGGTTTAGATGACGGGCTTTTAATTCAACCGGTGACTTTCTTTTTATTCTATAATGAAGAGATATATCGTGTATTACCTGAATGTCGATATTGTCGTGACTACGAGCGCTAATTAACAGAAGATCATGTTGTTTCCCCTACCCTAGGATTACTTTGTGGAGGCTATGTGGTCGAGGCTCAACAGTGTCGTCGGTGTTTCCACCTATTTTTATCAATATTTTAACCTGTACTCTTTTAGACCTACCAGATAAGATGCCACAGATATATTCTCTGAGCTTCCCCAAACCCTGCGCATGTATGATTTTGGGATCAGGATCTTTTGAATCTAGCAAATTACTAACAACAATATTCCATGAGATTAGAGTGGAGCTCTCTCTTACTATAGGGCTTCAAAGGTGTATTTTGTGACTCAGAATGGCAGTTCACTAATAACTCGCCAGTCAAGTATGTATCACTCATGGCTCTCTTACTCTCATTTCTTTTTCTCCGCACTGCTGTCCGTTTTTCATCACTCAGGACAGCCACATCAAGACCATTTGGAATGGTGGCAGTTTTATCAAGGTCTTGTACATGCATAACTACTCCATATCAATATCAATTGGCACTTCACTTCTCGTTAGTTTTAACGGGGATTTTAACTTTCTATCAACCACAATCGAGTTTTTAAATCGTCCAGTAACAACATCTACTACATCGACGAATTATCCACTGTCAGTACTCGTGTTATCTCAGAAACCAAAATATTCCTGCCTACAAGCCAAAGCTAAGAGGCTCATAGCCTCTGGGGTTTGTAATGTCTTATTCGTGCATCGAAACTCACAAAGCCGATGCGAGTTAGGCTCTGAGCATCTTTTTTATGCGGTGAGATGTAAACGGGTAAACATCTTATGGAACCGCTTTTTGCACTCAATAAATTTTATGCCTTCCTCCACGGGGAATAAACAATTTGGAATTGTATTTGATCAACATGTCGTTTGTGTGTACTTAAGTTACTGATACCTAGAATTCGCACCATAGATGTCTGAACCTTCTTCAGCACAATTCTTTTGGATAGTCGAAGATCATTTCCACGATAATAGGCAAGTTCTGCAGACTCCAAACGTCTCATATTCGACCGAAGAATTCTTCCTTCAAATAGATTTGATGGAGTCTCTTTCGTCACAGAATGTATGACATTCCTATATTTCAGTAGAAAGGTATCAACTTCCTAATTCAGCTTATTAAATGTTGAAGCGGCATAAAATCAATGGCGGTTTTCAATTTTCTGACAAAATTTTCTGTCTGACCATTAGAACAAGGATGTTTGAAGGGAGTTAACAAATATTTGCATCCTATACCATTCAAGCAATTAGTGACTGCATATGCAGCCATTATCGATCACTAAAACCTTGGTAACTGCTTCTAAACTAAACACCTTTCTTGATGCTTGAATTGTGAAATCAGAATTTGGTGAAGTTGTGAAAAAAACTTCAGGCCACTTTGAAAAAGAATCAAGGACTGCAAGTGCATAGTGCATAGGAAACGGACCACAATAATCTGCACGAATTCCCTGTCAGGCCTCAGACGACACTGGTCATAGAGTCCACTTCGAAGGCTGATTTTTCAACTCATGACTTTTTCCATGACTGTTTCCTGTACGACATACATCTGCATTCATCTCTGTGAGTCTTGCCGAAGAAATCATTTTCTCAACACCTAAATGTCCACTATGAAGGTCTCTAAGGACAGACTTACGCAATGAAGAAGGAATAACAACAGGGTCATCTAAACACAAAATACCATCAGGAGTAGTGTATAGCTCATCCCGCTTTGAAAAATAGACAGGAAATCTACGTTTCAGACTAGCGTTCCAACCTTTCCGTATAGAATTCAGTATACATCCAAAGTAATTACGAGTTTCTCTAATGCGATCTGGACGTTTCACTGGCAAGAGTTGCACTAACGAACAGTCTGAAATATTAAAGGGTCTATCTTGTAACGATTGTCGGTAAATGTAGTCACCGTGTTAAATTTTTTGGCACTACTGTGTTGAACCGTATAGTCATATGCACTCAAAGTAATACTCCATCGTTGAACCACAGCAGCTGAGGAACCTGCTAAGAAATTTTCGGGATGATAAATAAACTTTAAAGCTTCCTGGTCAGTAACAATTATGAATTTCTTTACGAGTAAATATTTACGAAGCACAGAGTGTACACTAGGAGAGTAAGTTCGAAGAACAGCATCACTTTGAAGAAAATTTAGTAGAGCTCGTAAGCATGACTCTTGTTCCTCACCACATTTGAATGAACTGGATGTCAAAATATTAAATGAACAATCTGCACGACAAGAAAAATTAGGAATAAAACGGGAATGGTATTGAAGGGCACCCACTAGTGAACGTAGTTATGTAAGATTTGTTGGAGACGGTGCATTTGTCAGTGGAGTCAGTCGTTTCATATTTGGTCTAAAACCATTACCATCAACTAGGTATCCAAGACATTCGAAACTAGGTACACAAAGTGGACATCAATTCTGATTTTCCGTGATATTCTAATCAATTAAACGACGCGATAAAGCAATAAGTCTCTCATCATGAACTACCTTATCAGAACTTTGAACAATGAGATCATCTTGATAAACTTCAACACCTTCAAGATCGCCTGCTACTTTATTCATAACTTCCTGGAATTTGGCTGGAGAACAACTTAGATCAAATGGAAGGAAATTGTATTTGAACAGGCCAAACGGAGTATTAATGGTCGTCAAAATAAATGAAGATTGATCTAGAGGAATTTGGAGATAAGCATCTTATAGGTCAACTTTCGAGAACACTTTAGAATCATGAAGTCGATTTAGAATATCTTCAGCCTCTACCGTCGTGCACGTTTGCTTCAACAAACAGGAGTTCAGAGTTAATCCATAGTCACCACAAATTCTAAGGGTCTTGCCATCCGACTTCAGTGGCGTAACAATTGGAGTGCCCCATGCTGAAGACTGAATCGCTTCACTTATGCCTTCCTCACACAAATCGTTTAGAGTCTTCTTTACCGCTTCTCGAAGACCGCAAGGAATTATTCGTCATTTAAGAAAGACTGTATCACCCTGTACTTGAAGTTTTATGAGCTGAATTTCCATACCTCCACTGCACTTACCATACATAGCTATCAAATCTTAAAGTAAAGTATCAGAATTTTCTTTGGAAACTAGGAAAGACAGCTTCACTCTAAGCCTTTTTCAAATTCTTTAAGCCCAGTATTGACAGTCCTGTTTCTCTAACTGAACATTCACCAAGTATGTATGAAGAATTATCATCTCTTATTAGCAATTTATAACATCCCCGTATGGGCAGTCTGTGTCCAGTAATCATCAATATTGATACTTTAGTGGGTCGTACCACAACGTTAGGATCTAAGGATTTTAAGTTCCTAAATGAAATACTGGACTCTATACTGCCTGTGTCCACGATAAAGTCATGAAATGAACCAAGCGATGTATATAGTCGCTTTTGAATATGAGCATTATCATTCGAAATAGTGGACAAAGACAAATGATCACTAGAAACATTCGAAATATTGAGGTTTAAATAACAAGAGTTAGTACTACTTGAAGCAAAATGGACAGTGGCTTTGCATACTGACTGAATGTGTCCTATCTTACCACATTTAAAACATTTAGCACTACGAAATGCGCATGAATTACGAGAATGAAACTTCCCACATGATAAACATTTACCAAACTTGATCTCACCTTTGTAATTCCTTGTTGAAACACCTTTCATATTTACACGAGAATAGAAATCACTGTTAAACGGACGCAAGTTTGATTGACCCTGAGATTGTATTTCGTCATGACGACTAAGCAAATTATTAGAAACCTTCATCGACTAAATATCAAATTCATTCACTGACTCGTAGGTAATATACGCAGTTCTAGCATCTTGGAAGGAACAGTTTGACATTCTTAATAGTTTTCGTACCAAACCTCGTATGTCAATTCCTGAAATTAATCGATCTCTCAGTTGCTCATGAAGTTGATCATCGAAATTACACTTGGCAGCTTGTTTCTGCAATTCAAGGATGAATTCCAGAACTTTTTGGTCATTTCGACGAACCATCTTGTGAAATTTCGCCCTTTCACGGCATTCAAAACTGGTGCACTTTAAATGATTTAATAATAGCTCCTTATGAGTTACATAAGGAAGTGAGATAGGTTTTTCTGGATATGTCAAATTTTTTAATAAGCTGTATGCTTCTCTCTCAATGAATGTCAGGAAATGTGCCACAGTTTTATCACCCTTAACATCTTTCTTGGTCATACTCTAGATATCAAACCTTTCCAAATAATCCTCAAAAGCTCCAGAAGTTGAATGAATATCTAACTGTTCCATCTCAGGCTCCATTGCGATGGCAGTATGATAATTAGGAGTGTTTGATTCATAATATGAACCAAGAATTTCATAAATAACGCAATTGGATCAAGAAGTACTCGATAAACACGAACTAATGTACTGTATTTGCAATTCAAAATCAAGCATTCAGCGAGTACAATGGAATCATTAGTTCATTCAAACACCACAGAAACTCTTCGACGAACACTTCAAATGACCTTCATTCAATCAAATTTCCTCCTATTCTCATGTATCCAGAATAGGAAATTGACACAAGCCTGCAAAGACTTAGAGATACTGGGTGTTTGTCTGATTTGGATTAAGAACAAGTAGTAAAAACCAGAACGCTTAATCAAGTGTTCCTTAAGGATGGTGTCCTGGTTGCACCAGAGAGTTTATATAAGGCACTATCATAGATTTAGAACTGGATATAGGCCATTCTAACTGGTCTAGATCACTGATTATCCTAGTGTATAAAAAGTCACTAGAAGTCTCTCGTAATAAATATATCTGTATTAGCTTGGTTACAAAAGCTGCCATAATGTTGGCCTACGTGATCAGTTGACTCCGTGATGGAAATCGTAACCTCAAACCCAAGAAAATAAAGCTGGTTTCTGGAATGGTCAAGAAAGACTGACCGAATGTTGACAGTTTATGTACATAGGGGTACAATACAGAGATTCATTGGGCAGATGTCAAGTACAAAGGAATCGTTAGTTCACACAAACACAACAGGTGAACTAAATGGATATATAAATTAGGAATCCTTACCACTCAACTACCTGTTCTCTCGGTTATAATCTCCGTGGATGGTCTGTAGTCTTCTCTTCGTTAAAACTGTACTTCTGATGATGTTTAGCTCACCAAACAACTTCAAAGTATGTAAGATTAGAAGAGTATACCTGAATTGTCACGAGTCTTTGAATGTTCTGTATTGTGATATTGGTCTGAGAAACTACCGATGCATTTATCTAGTTCTTCTAGATTTTTCGGAATCACTGATGTGACAACACTCGTAAAAGTTCTAACGAAATTTTCTGCCATACCGTTAGACTGGGAATGTCATGGGATTGTAGATAGATGACGGCATCCAACATCAGTAAGTCAACTGTTTAACTTCTTTTCTGTAGAATGTGTTCGATCATCAGTCACTAACACATTGGGTATTCCTCAAAGGCTAAATATATTCTTCATTGCCGTTCGAGTGAAGTGCGCGCTAGAACTTTTCGTCAGTACCACTTCAGGTATTTTGTAATATCAATCAATAGTAACTAAAACACAATACTACTATGAAAATGGGTCACATTAACCCGCATGAATATGTTGCCACGATTGATAATATGCAGGCCAGGGATTCCATGTAGGCCCATTGTACTATAGCCCATGTAAAAAAGCATGACAGTTTCCGATTCTATATTTATATAGGCATCAATCTCAGGCTATCAACGAGTTTGTCGATCGAGTTCTCCCAGACAGACAGTGTCAAAGTCGTCTACTGCTGCATATCCACGTGTGAGAAGAATGTTTATGATATTGTTAGGGCATGAGAAGCCTTCCGGATGTAGTGATATGTCTTCACCCATTTTGTGCAACTCAGGAAACCCACACGTGAGCTGAATATCCGAACCTTCTTTCATTGTGCTCATGAAAATTCAGGAATATCTACGAGTATTTTTCAGAAGTTCTCTTAGGTAGTAGTTGGACCAACATACAATAATTTCCCTTGAGTCAACTTTAGAAATGTAAATGGCGTGATAGTGAAACTTCATGTGATATGCTTTTGGCCACCTGATGCTCAATGGTGAAAACATAAGAACTCAACCCCAGATTCCACCTCTAAACTATGACAGCATATGACTGATGAAGTGACTTAGTTGAATGGTAAGTAAAGTTAAACGTCATACAATCAGTTAGAATTTAGGACTTCACATCAAACAAGTACTTATGCAGTCCCTTTACAGTCCATGCCACAGTTAAAGCCTCCTTTTGGGTCTGTGTATATCAGTTCTTACTACTTCTTCACTGTCGCGAAAAAAAAGAGATTTTGCATTCTATTTAAGAACCGCACCTAACACTATATATTTTTCAAATACTTTATCTAACCCATTCTTTACAGCTTCCTTTAAACCCTATGGAATCTGTCTACTATCCAAAAGGGTGGACTCTTCTTTTAATTCTAAGTGTACCGAGTGGAATTTCACGCATCTCAAATCCTTCGAACTTTGTAAGGCCATATGTTTGATTAACGTACTGTCAGAAGAATTAGTACCATTAGTTGCCTTCATAGTAGTTTGATATACTAAATGGATATCTAAACCATAATACAAATGCTTTAAACATCTAATATGCTTGTAACATGGAACTAGTAGAGACAGTGTATTCCAACTATGAGCTTTGAATAAAGCAGTATTTATACTTACCACAAACGTGAGAGAGTCTGGCAACACAAAAGGAGGGAGGGTGGCGTTACTAATTAGTAAACATGATGGTGGGGAGATAACTTCAATCCACTCACGTCTGTAAGGCATAACATATTGTTTAATTACGGCTCCTTATGATCTAGTCGGATTTCACGAACTAATGGTATTGATGCTGATTTATTATGCAAAATACCTCATTAAATCGTGTTTAGAACGTTGAATCGGATTCACTTCCTACCCAGTAATCCTATTACAAGCAAACTAGACCATTCAATAAAAATGAAGCCAAATAAAAGCCGTATAAAGTTTTTTAAAAAGGGTTCCAATAGCTTAGAAAAAAAGGAGACAGCAATTTGTGTATCATAATACTGTTTTTAGCACTATACTTTCTAACCACACATAATCCCATACTCTCTGCTTCTCTCCGAACCACCTCCATTTCTCAGTTGTTTATGCACCCATTACTTGTTTATACTTAGTTTCTTCAACCTATTATAATGCTTTTGCTTAATAAATACATTAATAAAAGAGAATTAGACTGAGTAGTTATACCTTAACTATTCCTTCATGATCATGTCTGTTCTGCTTCTCGTCCTTTCTTTTTCTTGCACCCTTGAGATGTGCCAGTGAAAATAAATATGGAACGGGTGATTTCGTCCTGCACCATCATTTAAGCCTCAGATATTCCAATGGAATATAATGTTGCGATTTCTTGAAGCCCCTAACTTCAATGAATCTTTATTTCACCATCATTTGCACATTGCAACGCGACTTTCATAAAGCGCACCAACTGTGATACTGACTAAAACCATCTAGATTTATGTCTTGTAAAATATCAGCCCAGCTGAGTAATTGACTACAGTGGATATTGTATCATTTGTAATAATTTGATCTTGCATGTAAACTGGCATGCCTCATGTAACAAACTGTTATTTGAGAATAAATTATTATTATTATTGTTAAGAAGCAACTACCGAATGCAAAAGGTTAGTGAGTTTAAAGCATGATGAATCGATGTTAGAGTATTCTCACCGATAAAGATTTTACAAGGTTCTAGCACGCTGAATTATCGTAATGACAGCAGCAAACCATCATCCCCATGCTGGTTATGTGTCGTTTGACATTTAAAAATATTATGTCAGTTTAAGAATCACCATTGTACTATAGGTTCTAAAATAGAGCACAAAAAGTCATTGCAAAACCCGGAAACGCCATCAACCTAATGCTTATTCTAAAAGATTCAAGCCGCCAACAGTCCCATAAACTCGATTTGCAATAACGACAGTACGTCGAAAGTTGAAGATAAAACTCGGTGAAAGTACTATCAAAACGACATAAAACGGTATTTAGTAAGGGTCATGAGGAATGCACTACGTTCTAAGCTGCTCTTACCCTTCGACATGGATCAAGGTCAGGGTTTCAACCAAGAAGACGTTTACCATATGTTGTCATTCCAGTGGTTGAACAAGAGCTAGAACGGCTTCATACATTGAGTGTCATTAAACCGGTGACTTTCTTAGAGTGGGCTGAACCGATAGTGGTAGTAAAGTAGACTAATGGCAGTGTACATCTATGTGCCGATTACTCAACCGGGTCAAATGAAGCTCCAGAAACTCATTAGTATCCACTAACCCAACCTGGAAATCTTCTTACTACATTGAATGAAGGTATTCTCTTTTTTTAGGGTTGGATTTGGCGGAAACTTATTTATAAATTCATGTTGCTAATAAGTTTAAAGATCTGTTCACCATAAACACATACAAGGGCCGATTTCGGTATCATTGACTAACTCTCAGAGACAAGACATCCCCATCTATATTTCAACAAGTAATTGATACTATACTACAGGGTGTTCCAGGTGCTGCAGCTTATCTGGATGATACAATTATTCTGGGAGTAGAAAGAATAGACTCAGAAAAGAAGCTCGACCAAGTGCTGTCGCAAATAGTTGAATATGAACTTCAGCTCTGTGCAGAGAAATGTACATTTTGTATGAACAGTGTACGATACCTCGGATTTAAAATCGAAAAAGTTAACGATTACCTTCTAACCAAGTGGCCGAACCATCGTTTTCAAGGATAAATGCTACAATATTTTCGCCAACGGGACTAATTTATGATGTTCGATTCATGTATTATGTTTGACGACAGGCTTGTCGTTCCAAAAACATTACAACACAATGTTCTGAGACAATTCCACAGCAGTCTTCTCGGCATCAAAGCTATGCTTACTGGCCTACAATGGATCAAGATATCGAAACCAGGTGCTGTAATTTTTCGTCGTGCCTGCAAGAAGCAAAAAGTTCAAAGTGTAAACGACAACAGTGGGAAAAACCTAATAGTCACCGGTCCAATACGAAGAAGAATGTATTTAGTCATAGTAAACACACTCATAAAATGGCTAAAAATATATGCCGTGGCAAACTTCATATCTAGTGAAGCAATCATCAAGTTGTCTGAACCATTTCGGTGCTTTGGATTTCTGGAGACTTTAGTGACAGATTATGGCTCAAAATACACTGCAGAATCATTCAAGCACTTCTGCGACATTAATCGAATTGTACATATACACTCTCCTTCCCACCACCCTCAATCAAATGGACAGGTAGAGCGCTTTGTGAACACACTCAAACGAGCACTACTGAAAGAGGAAAAAGAGGAAACAAGTCAGGTTATTACGAAATTCTAAACAGCTTACAGAACTACGCCTAACCCTATCGTCCCAGATGGGAAATCACCTGACGAAACGATGTTCAGAAGAAGCATCCGAACTATATTCCACTTCATGTTACCACATGAGTCAATGGATGTACGCAGATAAATTCAGAATACCCGGAGATTTAACGTGGGTGATAAAGTGGTCGTCAAGTCACACATTAGGAAAGATCGTTGAGACACGGGAGTCATTGAAAAGAGAATGGGAAATACTTCGTACAAAATGCTTGGGATATTCGGAACGCTGACTAGACACATCGATTAAATACACAGAGAAAAAACGACTCTAAACATGGCAGACAGTCGAGTGAGTCCTCTGCTAGAGATAATCACAGATACTCCAACGGCAGGAACCCAAACAGACACTCATAGACGCTGGATACCAAGAAATTCTGAACGTCGCAGAAAACCAGTTATCAATCTTCAAATGGACTCGAAGAAAATGTCTCATTTTTGGAAGTGGGAAGGTGTTAGGGAGATGCAGAAAACTTCACGAAAAAGACAAAAACTAAAACACTGAGAAGCATCTTATTTAATCAGTGTTCGCTAGAAAAGTTGCCAGAAATATCTAGAAAGTAAAGTCACATGTCGAGTCTCCGATTCCATGATTACCTATACTGCTACTATGTCTAGTAGCGTTCAAGAATTTTCCGGAAACCAAAGGCCATCTGAACTACTATAAATACCCTAGATTTTCTGTACATAAACAAAACTTTAATGTAAAGCGTTTTATTTCATAAATCGCGCCTTTCCTCTCGTGTTCAAGTGGCTGTGTAGATTCAGCCTGGGGATTACTAGAAGAGCTTCGTAACCGAATCTAGCGTTATTTAGAAGATCTATCAATGTCACAAATTAAATAAAGTCTGATTAGTAAAAAGTCCTATTTATGCCTGTACAGTAGAATCAAGAGAAAAATCTTTTTTTTTCGACAAGATAAAGTTTGGATACTTTTCAGGTGCTCCAAGCTTACGAAGCAGAATTCTCACCTTTGCAGAGTGATCATGATAAGAAAAGTCAAATTCGAAAACGTCTCCACACCCTTTGAACCATGATTCAAATGTGACACAGGATCAAAATGAAACTCGCCCATTGAACTAATCAGTGCTTCGGTAGTTGAGCACCTTAATTCGAAAATGTGAAGTGGATTTCCTTAAAAATTAACAACTTTTGTGTCATCGTTCCGATAGTTTTCAATTGTGATGTTTCCGGTTGGTTCTTCATATCAATTTTTCTATCAGTTTCAAAAATTACTACTATATATAGAAACTAGTAATATTTTAACGGGATTGTACTTTCTTTTATACTGAACTAATTTAAAATAAGATATTTCACTGGATTCTTCGTTACACTGTTTACTACTTAAAAGTAGGTCACAGTTATCATTTTATCTTCGATCGCAATAATATATACCACTTGTAAACGGCCCACGGCTATATGTAATTTTCAAGTATGAATTAAGATAGTTTAAGGGTTTGATCAAGATACATGATAATGTTTTGAATGTTTAGACTACATAAAAATTACTAAAATGGATGTAAAAAAGGAAAAGACAAACAATCCTAAACAAATCTAAACGTATAAAAAACCTTGAAAGTTTGAAAGTGAATTTGAAGATAAAGATACTGACCAAATCAATAGGTATTGATATGATCTTACTCCATTCCCAGCATGATTGGTTATTCAATAAACCTATTTCCGTCCTATTATTTGTCCAAGGCTTCCAGGCCATTTAAACGACAACTGATAAATAGTTGGGCAGAGATAAACCAATAGGATTTATGCATACTTTCTGGACACACATCATGGACTTATTGATTTGTAAGTATTAATCAATGAGATTGGTAGTTGAAATGGAAATCCATTCAAATGAATGAAAAAGTGTTTAGGAATACAATTATCTTTAGCACATACAGTAAAACAGTGTGAAGGTGTATCACATTGTATCTAAGTTTCTTATTTGACGAATTAATATTTTCTCCAAATTTCGGGTATGTATGATAACTAAGTGTCTCTGATGAGGAAACAAATTGTTTATTTATACTTAAATTTTCATTACAGAAACATCAATTTAACAACAACGGGAAATTACACTTCCGTATTGGTTATTCAATATATTGTACTAACAGATGAAACTATATATTCCTCACTAATTAAAATCGTTCATTGTAGTTGATAAATATGGGTTTTGTTGTAAATTTCAAGACTTTAGTATTTTATTTACTTAACCTTTGAACGAGACAAAAATGTAATGTCCATACACTGAATCATTTTTAAAGTAACATTAAATTTACTTATTGTTTATCTATGATAAACAATAAGATTTTCTAACCGACTTAATAATTTTGATATTTGATTAGTTTGAAGTTGAATGTTATCAAATCAAAAAGAATAAGATCAAAGTGAAATTATTTTAAAAGAATAAACTACGGCGTTGAAACTAATGAAACAAAAAACAGCAGGAATATTCATATCTAGTAAATTTAAATATTTTTTCAAAAACTGGATGTCAAATAATTTAGAAGAACAGCTTTAAGACCACTGTTACTGGGCCTATAATTTAAAACAGGATATATCATCCAAATTCACTTGGTGTTGTGTGCTTGTATCTTCCCATTGTTGTTTAGGACTGCAATTGATCAGCCTATCATTGGCATACGCACACAATGGACATATGCCAATAGCAGACTAATCAATTGCAGTCTTAAACCTCAATGGGAAGATACAATCCAAACAATACCAAATGAAGACTATATTAAGGTTTTAAAATGTATGTATGATAAACCGACTTTTAAAATTAAACAAGTTTTCCCAGTAACGTTCTTTTTTCATTTCTTTATGATTATTAACTAATAATGAATATCAGAAGGGGTTTTGTGGAGATTTTAGAAATTTCAATAGTTGAATTCATGAGTCATGAGGCCACCATGGAAAATATGGAAGCACTGAACGGCCGTTCCGTCCTAGTATGGAATCCTCGGCAGTTCACACCCACGGTCCCGCCCAAAGTGAGATTTGAACTCAGTGGAGTTCAACCAGGTCTGTTGTGAGATATCAGCTCACTAAAGACAATGATTTACGGTGGCGCAATTTCGTGGATTAGTTGAAGTTAGACATTAACACCGTTGGATGCCAGCTCAGTGGTCTAGTGGTTAAGCGCTCGCGCGCGAGACTGATAGGTCCTGGGTTTGAATCTCACGGGGGTTGGGATCATGGATGCGCACTGCTGAAGAGTCCCATACTAAGGCGAAACGGCCGTCCAACGTTTCCAGATTTTCCATGGTGGTCTAGCCTCAATTGACTAATGATTTCAACTATTAATAATGAATACTTATAGCTATATTTTTTTATAATTGTTACCCGTTCGATATATTTCTTTCATTTCATTTAGTTGTTTGTACAAATGAATAAGTATGAAAATTGGGGAAATTCTTGATTATGTTCTTATTCGAATATGTGTCATACATCACTTACTGTGTTGTTCGTTCGTAACTTTATCATACAACTTGTCCAGATGTATAATGATTTACCATTCAACATTTTACACTAATGTTTTTTAACGATTTTAAGATGTTTTGTCATGTAATTATGTTTAGTAAAATATACCATAGATATGTGTTTATTTTCTTCAGTAGAGTTCACATCTATTGCAAAACAATGACATTATAATATGAACTTTACATTATGAATTAAACATATTTATTCGTTGTATGTAATACCATATATATGAATATGAACTATTGGTTAATAACTACCTCATGTTAGTTGTTGATTGAAATGAAATTTATATTTAACCTAGTTTAAATAATAATTGAGACTGAGGTCAGTAGTTTGAGTGATAAACTATTTCACATGTATTATATTTTAAGAATTAACTAAATTAAGTTTTTATAACTAGTTGTTAAGATGATCATTCAAAATAAGCAATTTTCAACACAAGTTGTACCTACATTTAAAAAGCACTTATTATTAGTACTTGTTAGCCACAACTTAAAATACTTTTAGTGATTTGTTAATGATCAAATATACACAAAGTACAATAATGTGACTAGTAGATGTATCGATGTGTAGAAAAAAATCTATACAACATTGTTCGTAATTTATTTTTTGTTCTTTCCGTATTGTTCTTATTCATAACTCTGATATGTATGATTTTCTAGGTGAGCACACGAGATAAACAATACAAAATATGTTAGCTGTTATTTTAACTGCATCCTTTCAAAATACCAAAATTTTCTTTATTCCATATGTAACAAACATTCTGAAAAGTTTCTACGATCTTGCTTGCATTATAAAAACAATACCAACAAAAAACTTGTATTAAACTGTATAGTTTGTATCACTCACCGATCTTAGTTAGATAACCGTTGTAAACAAGTGAGGATCGAACAGCTCTTTCGTCTGGGTATGCAGTTCCTCAGTGGTGCGCATACGTAATCATACCAGAGATCAAACCCCCTACCTAAAAGCCTCGTGGCGTTTGCTCATTCAAATTCCAATGATTTACATTTATAACTTCAATCAACTTTCAATATTACAAAACCATATTCCAATGCTATTGATGTCTAATTGTTTGATATATAATATCATTGAACTATACTAGACTCCGCTTCTCACCTTAACCCTAGGAATTACCTCTTGATATTCCTTTGTACAAAACTTTCATTTTATTTATTTATTTTTGATTTATAGGTTACACTTCAGGAAGTTTTTTCGACAAATCTTGATAGAGAATCTGAAAGACTAAGTTACATATTAATAAATGATTTATGAAATAATTAAATTATATTGCGTAGAGTGTTTAGGTAGTTTTTACAATGACATATCGTAGCGATTGACAAACCGTTGATATAAGTCCTTCAATAAATCTTCATCACCTGCTATTTTCCACCGTGAGTTTAGTTATGTAAACTAGTTTGATGTAGAATATCAAGCACCAACACCATCTTGGCATCTCAGTGTGCATTTTACCTTCCTTCTATCTGCTTCCCTCACATGAAAAGTCATTTTGCATTCACTTATTATCATCTTTAACCGAATGCAAAACCTGTTTAAAGCTTGATATATTTTCCTTTGAAATATGCTAAAGTTTACCTCTTATGTGCACTTTATTTCATAAGTATATTAACATTCGTTGAAAATAAGTTGGTATTATTAATCATATTCAATTCAAGTATTCCCAAGCAACATACGTGATAGATTCCACGTAAATGATTTGTTTTACGTTAATAGGGTGAACAAATCCATATCATGAAGTAATATAAGACAAGTAAGTAGTCATTTAAATGAAAAGTCATCATGAGTGCTGTCTCACAACAGTCATATGAGATAGCTCTACATCGATAAAACTATTAATTGATTGACCCACTATCAGGAAAACAGAACATTGATATAGTGAGGATTTGTATTTCGATTAGATGACTTCGCTTGTTTTATATTCTCTTAGACAGAATGTTTTAGAAGTGAAGCTTTCTTTATTCTTCTAAACTAAGTCCGAATCAATACTCAAGTCACTGAGCCATAAATTGAATGATTGAAATAAAACAAATGTACCACTTTATGGAAGAAAGACAAACAAGGTCAAATATCAGGTCATGAGATAAACAATTTAAATAAATGTCCAGTAAGTGAAAAGTCTGCAAATTATTTGTGAAAATTTTTAATAGGTCACTCCCTATTGAAGATTTTTAATGAATTTATGTAGAAAGTCTATGAAGGCTTGGCAAGTGTAAAAACAGTAAGATAGAATTCAGGATTTTTTTTAAAAATTTATCAGTTGTATTGAAAGTAAACATGTAGCAATGGTAGCCAGTAATGAACAAGATCGTGATGGTTTAACCTTCTGAAAACTACAGCTTCAAGAAACTGTTTTGTACAGATAACGAACAATTTAAATTCATTAAAAAAAATTACAGGACATATACGAACAATTCTGTATCAAAACATCAGGTAAAGGCATAACTTTAAATCTTTTGTGATTAATTCACTGGGGTAGCATGAAAATGATAGCAAGAATATATAAGAAATAACACATACACGTACGCGACAACACATATACATATACGTGTATGGCTGGTTAGCATGTTAATGTTAACGACATGTAGTACACATACTTCTACCTATCTGGATCTCAGTATCGTTCTAAAATAGGATAAAATATTTTGCAAAATGCGAATAAGCCATTCGGAAATTCTTTTTTTAGTAATGACTCTGTTATAATTACAATCACATAGGTCATTTTTCAAAGCCAATGTGAACAAATGCTCACATTATACACTGTTTTAGCCAACAACTACAGTCCCATTACACTTTTTAAAACAGTTTGAATGAAAGAGCTACGACAAGTTATGTCAGGCTACTTAGCTTTTTCATGTCGTTTGGTTATAAAATTATTTTACTTATATGAACAACTACCAAACTTTTATAAATAAAGCTTCTACGGTTTACATCATGGACTAAAGTACTGAAAGTCAGCTTACACTGTAAAACTTCTGGGGTTATTACTGGTCAAAGACCGAATATAGGAGGTGTGTTAGATATGGAGTAAGCAACCTCATGCCGTAGAAATCAACCTTGCTAAAAACCGCAATTTAAACTCTGTCCTGAGAGTTGAACAGTCTTCATTCAGAAGTATTATGACACCTCATGCTGAAAACTGAGATTATTCCGAATTAACGAGGACAATGACTCTCCTAACAACAAGAGCAACAATTAATATAGGTGAAAATAGAGTGTACGGACAATATAGGAGACCGAGAGGACTAATGAAATAGCTGCAGAAAAGAGCAAAAACAACTTGAAGGAACTTTCTAAAAGTAGATTGTTGCTGATGGCTTCCGGCAAACGGACGATGACTATCTTGTAAAGAAAATTGTTTATAAATACCTGCACTATTTCGATGATGGTTGTAGTCGTTCACAAAGTTTCTGTTCCGTACGACTGAACTGTCTTGAAGTATGTATTGAAAATTCTGACTTTGATGTTGGTTGACAGTTGTTTTGAGTTCTTAATGCTGTTCAGGTTTGAGAATGTTGCCCTTACTTTGCCTATCAGGGCCTTCACAACTACATCATATCCTCTCTGTTTATATATGATGCCGTTCAGGCACGCAAAAATATCCACCTCATTCAATGCTTCTCAATCAAGTGTGATAGCGATGGCGTTCCCCGTGGTGTGTTTGAGGATCTTCATTCTTCACTTGTGTGTGTTGAGATCCACTGCTAAAAAGGTCGCTCCTACACTGGTTCGCTTCATCTGCATTCATTGGTGTGTATAGGATAGAAGAACTAGGTTAACCGTGAGGTTCGAATCACCTCGTTGCATCAAAGCCGTCTACTGTATTCTATGCTTCGTCTCAGGTGTAGAGGCCTTCATAATCCAAACGACTGACAAAATAAAATAATACGGGGAGAATGGGCAGCCTTGTCCGACTCCGGGCCTTACTTGGAATGCGTCTGCCAGTTGTCCTCAATAAACAAGTTAGCAGTGTAGTCCGTCGTATAAACCCCGTATGCTGATGATCATCTCAGCTACTGACACCATAGTGTCAGGGAATGTTTCATAAGGTTTTCCTATCCACATTGTCAAACTCCCTCTCGTGGTCATGGAAACTCTTCTCGAATCCCAGTGATTGGCTTGTCTTCTCTGTCCTTGATTGTTCCCTCTGGTTTACTATATTACCTTGCTCGCCTCCTCCTTGTGTCATATAAACTTCATACGTTTTCTTCCATTGCAGCTTAATTCAATGTCGTTACTAGATCTTCCATGTATGTCTCTTTGTCATCTCTAATGCTCCGCTTTACTTTCTTGTTTGCTTCTGTGTATTCGGTCTGTGTCTTCACTTTCTGTGTTCCCGTTTGATTGTTGTTAATCGCTGTCTTCTTCAGCTTCGTTTCTTGAGTCTTTCCCACGGTTTCCATAGATATTCGTTCTTAATCATGATGCTACTAGCCACTCAGCACCTACTCACACGTTGAAGTCAGTGCTTCTTCCATCCCTCTCTAGTTGTTCTCCATAACAGTTTATTCTTCTTCTTTCAGTAGATCTTGTAATGCTTGGAACATGTTGTTGAGAGCGATCTTTAATCCATCGAGTTTGTCAGTGTCTCGAAGGAAAGCTATATCAAACGTTTATAATGCTGTTTGTTCAGTTTTCGAGTGTTTCATTAGCTTCATTTTTAACTTCGCCACAACTAGTTGGTGATTAACTGAAGCTATGTCATCTCCACTCGTGGTTTTCATGTCTTCCATGAATCTTCTAAACTTTTTAGTGATGCAAATATGATCGATCTGATTCTGTGTAGTGTGATCCGATAAGACCCATGTAGCTTTATGTATGTATTTGTGGGGGATATAATGCCACCTATGATCATTTTGTTAAATTCACATAAATTTGCTAAACTCTTGTCATTCGCGTTCCTTTCTCCCAGTCAGTCCGTTTCGTCCCATGATATCTTCATACCCGATGTTGTCCATTCCGACTTTGGTGTTTAGGTCTACCAACAGGATTGTGCCTTCCTGTATGATTGACTGAAATTTCTCTTAAAATTGATCTTTTTCGTGTTCACTATTATCATTGTTGGGTGTACAACAGTTGATAAAGTTTATTGTGATTCACTCCTTCATTCTTTTGAAGAATGCTTTGATGATTCTGGATCCTTGGGACTCCCATCCTATATATGCTTTTCGTGCTTCTTTGGACAGCATCAAAGCAACTCCCTAAGTTTGTGGAATAATTTCTTGTTCGTAACCAGACTACAGCAGCATCTCTCCTGAATCCAGTCTTATCTGTTCAGGTCGGGTTCAATGGATTTCACTGATTTCGAGCACCACCAAGTTATATCTTCACATTTCCATAGTTATTTGACTGTTCCTCTCGGTGTTCTACATTATCCAGACATTTCAATTTTTCGCTTACATTCATTTAAAACACTTTTCTTTCAAAATATATTCATATATCATCTATTGATTCCAATAAAATTATTCGTTTAACCTTTAATTTCTAGCTATTAAGATATTAATAACAATGACAATAATTTAAATTATAAACATCAGTCATAGTCATAATATTTTATTATAATCTGCATCGATATCATATTAAGCACATTTCACTAATAGACAGACAATCTTGTATACATAATTCATTATCTACATATATACAAATGTATATGGAGAAAATTTTAAAAAAAAAATCTAAAATAAACAGAACGGACAATAACATTATTGATCATAATTAGAAAATGATTGTTTCTATGTGAAAGAGTTGGCAACGTTAAATATATACAAATATATTCAATATCATAATTAAGTTATTGTATATACACATGAAATAGTTTTATTCATAAATTAAATCATACTATCTCATATTATGTATACAATCAAAAACATTTTATCATACAACTGATATATCAATTACATAATTTATAATATAGATGAAAAGCATTAATATACTTACATGGTAGTGAGGGTGGGGGTAGTGAGTGTTTAAATCTTTAAAATCAATAAAATATATATTTCTTTAAAAATGATTCATCACACTGATTTTAATTTATACAATGTTATCTAAATTAATTTAACATTCTATTCTAATGAATTATGTTAATGAGGTGTTGTGAAACAAAACAATAAAAATTTCAGTAATTGATATTGGTAAACAACTGACTTCAAAAGATACTCCTGGAGTTCTAGTGAGAAGCCGTTACCAGTGGAGTTCAACCAGGTCTGTTGTGAGATATCAACTTACTGAAGAAAATGATGTACGGTGGCTCAATTTCGTGGATTAGTTGAATGGATGCCAGCTCAGTGGTCTAATGGTTAAGCGCTCGCGCGCGAGATTGATAGCTCCTGGGTTCGAATCTCACGGGGGGCGGGATCATGGATGCGCACTGCTGAAGAGTCCCATACTAGGGCGAAACGGCCGTCTAATGCTTCCAGATTTTCCGTGGTGGTCTAGCTTCAAATGACTCATGATTTCAATCTGTGAAATATCTCATTTATTGTTAATTTTAAATGATTTCTTACTATTTGTTTCTTTTTCATAATTTTAATTGTATATTCTTACAAAATACAATTCCATTGATTATGAATTTAGACTTTTTGCATTGCTTGTTGTCATGTCTATTTTGTGTTTAATTAGTTGAAGAACCAATTCTGATTACAATTTAAGAATCGTAATTGTTCATTTCTCAAACAAAGATAATAATTTTGAGTTGAAATAGATCATTAAACATGAATCTGAATAATTATTTGTATAAAAAGATTACATATTTTCATTCTACTATAATCATATGACAACAATGTACAGATTAGATGATGTGATATTCTTCAAATATATGAACTACCGAATAAACCATTGAGGAACTGAACTTATTTCATAAATTCTTATTAGTATGCATCAACAATCTATGTAGGAACGAAATGTAAGACCTTAAGACCTCTCAATGAGAAAAGAAATATCATAATATAGAGTTGGTTTGGCCCGTCTTATACTTTAAAATTTTAATTATTTTACTTAAAAGTGTGATTAAAATCGAATGCTAACAATAAATAATTAAATTATCTTGAGGATTGGAGTTTCTATTCCCTATTAGATCATCTTTTCACCAACTAGGTAAAAACAAAAGTAGAACAAGTAACAATTGAAAATTTTATAAGAGCGTACGTATGTAAAATCTTGATGAAATTTAATAATATGGTCAAGAATTAACTCATCAATATTTCTGAAAAAAAATGCTTATTCCATATATTCCAAAGTATGTAGCTTTTGAACATTGAAAGTGAACAAATGTTTATTCCAAAATGTTCATAATTTAAATATTCTATAATACTGGTACCCTTACTGTAAATCTATATGTCTTCTCAGAAGCCCATACTAGATAGGAATAATTCACCTTACCATATGACTCTTTAACGTCAGGCGGAAATTCTATGAACTAATAGAAATGAGCTCAACAGATAAAGCGTACTACTCATTCTATAGGTATCATTACCAAGGTTTGATTTTATAATTTCGAAGTGGCTTACATTAAGTCACGAAACATCAGAAAATCTAATTTTTCTACTCATTCGGATATTACAAATATATTATTTACTCACACTACTCACTTATTTGTATTGATTCTATTTATGGCGTCAGTGTAATAACAAAGAGAATAAGATCAGTAGATAAAGATTAATCATTCGCAAATGTTCACTTAAATGAAGACAATATGTTTCATATGTGATTACATTTAAGACAATAAGCTCAATACTAGTTTTCCGAAATACTTTATCCCACGATGTACCCTAACTGTTCAGTATAATTTGATTAATGAATTCCAGGGAAAAACTGACAACGTTGTGATGTGTTGATCACTGAACCCTCATCTAGTCTATCATTTAACTGGGAATCTTGAGAATATGGTACTTCAATCAACATCTGATGGTTTTCATATACACAAATATCATTTGTAGCGATAACAATGACTTCACTGTTGTCCGTGATAAATAAACAGTTGTCATCAGTTAGTTAAATTCATATAAGAAACAGAGATACATGAGTAATTTAATTAATTTCAAACAATATAAAAAGTAGAATAGATGATAAACTCGACTCTGGAATTTAAAGGGTTACTGTTGGTCCCAAGCCAGAACATAGGAAGAGGGTTCAGTATGGGGTAAGTAACCCCATTCCGTAGTTATCAGCCTTACTAAAAACTGCCATTTGAATACTGTTCTAACAGTTGAGGGATCTTCATTCAGAACAATTATGACGTTTAAAAAAGCAGAACTACATGGGGGATCTAGCAATAACAGCGTAACAAGCTGCAACAGAAGGAAATATAGGACGACTATATGACACAAGGAGGAGGCAAGCAAGGTAATATAGTAAACCAGAGGGAACAATCAAGGACAGAGAAGACAAGCCAATCAGTCGGATTCGAGAAGAGTTTCCTTGACTAAGAGAGGGAGTTTGACAGTGTGGATAGGAGAACCTTATGAAACGTTCCCTGACACTATGGTGTCAGTAGCTGAAAACATCGTCAACAGCATACAGGTTTCATACGACGAAATACACTGCAAATCTGTGCATGGTGAACAGCTCACAAATGCATTCCGAGAAATGACCGGAGTCAGACAAGTCTGTCTACTTTCCTCTTTCTTCTGGTGTTCATTTGGATTATGAAGACCTCTACATCTGAGACGAAGCATGGAATACAATAGACGGCTTTGATGCAACTAGATGATTCGGACCTCCCGGTTGTCCTAACTCTTCTGTCATATACACACCAACAAATGAAGTTTAAGCGAAACAGCGTAGGAGCAGTTTTTTCAGCAGTAGATCTCAACACACACAAGTGAAGAATGAAGATCCTTAAACACACCACGGGGAACGCCAACGCAACTTTGAACAGATAAATAGAACTGAGGAACTAATATTTTCAGTTAATATAATGCTCAACATTATATGTCTTAACAAAGACTCTGCACTTCAGTGATTCTATAAATTCAAACATTATAATCTTTCAAATCTCCTCATTTATGGAAATTTACTTAACGCTCATTTAAGAAATACGATTTCATAATCTCCTACTTAATTGTTTTTACCTTAAATTGGCTTTTCTTATGAAAGTGGGTTTTGATAACATTATAGTGACTTTGATAAAATGTTTTTAATAAAACTTAGTGTTCAGAATCAAATATATAAATACGCACTTACTGCTGATTAGTTTCTCATCGATTTATTGTTCAGCTGCAATACAAAGCTAAATTTCAAAGTATACACGCACAGAAAACATGTTATTAAACTGTTTAGTTGCTAGTAAACAGTGGAACACAATTTATGTTTTATTTTTTTACAATATATGTGCATGACAGTTTATGATTGATTGAGATTATTAAGATGAATAAGTCTACTGTTCATCTCCGTCTTTGTTTATTACATTGAGAAATACCGATATAAGTGTTCCACGAATTAACATTTCATTCTTATAGACATAATGATCAACTATAATTTATATTGTTTTAATTTGGATTATGTCGATAACTGGTTAAATTGATTATGCTACTCACGATCTTCATATGCATAGCTTAGAACTCCTTTTGATTGATAAAAAGTTTGTCTCATCACCATATAGCGTAGATAACATTGTATCCACGAAAAAACACACATGAAATATCGATTCAATCTGATACAAATAATTTACGCATTATAAATCAACGAATACATGTATGTTTTTAGTCATTTAAAAAAGAACACTTAAATAAATCATTTTTCTAGTATTGCTCTGAATACAACCAACACTTTTGGCTTGCATATGCTTAAACAGTTTAGTAGATCTATTTAATTAGGTCCTCATATTTTTGTCCTTCTAGTCTTTCTGTTCACTAGAATCAATACAATGGAATGTTGAGCCGTTTATAATAATAATAATAATAATAATAATAATAATAATAATAATAATAATAATAATAATAATAATAACAATAATAATAATAATAACAGGAAAACGGTTATTTCTATGTAAAGGAATGAAAAAGATTAAACATAAATATGCACGACCAATTTACCATAATTTTGAATTAAAAAGGAATAAATCTAATTTATATATTTCAAATGAACAAACCAGTTTTAAATTACTTGAAGGTTTATTTATGTGCCATGAATTAAATTATGCGAACCTTTCTCGTGTTCCACTTAGGTGGTTTAGTTTTGGTTAAAAAATAATAATAATTAAATATAGTTTATGATAGGGAACGGTTCCGATTTACGATTAAACCAAGATGGATTGACACTGTTCACTTGGTACTCATGACGAGTCAGCGAAATACTGATTAAAACACAGCAGCTAATTACTGTAATTTACACACCTAGTAACGAAATATATAATTATAAATTCCGGTGTTTTGTTATCTCAAGTAAGTCAGAACTTCTAAGATTCTAAAGTATCATAAATATAAGTAGATACGAATGGCAAGAATGGTGAGAATCATAGTCTATGTTTTACTGTAAACTTCACTTACATATTAAAAATTGTGTAATAAAGAAGTTTTTCGAGTATTTACTATGGAATTTAAAATTTCCATACATTACTTTCCAAACCACTGATTATTCTTGAGCATTTTTGTCTCAATAATGAATTTCTCAACTTCTGTCACTTTATATTCAGTTCACCTTTTAACAGTTACACCACTTTATATCTTGAATAAATGCAATTTGCATCCAGTCAGCAGTTTTCTACAACACACTGTTGATTTGTTTCAATTTTTGAGTTGGGTGTGTTTTATTAGTAATTCATATTGATAATGTAACACATTCTGAAAAGTACAGAATACTTTTTCCTTACTTAATAATTGATTGAATATAAGTCATGTTGGGATAACATTCGTTAAATAAGTATTTCACATCATGGGGCCCTGCACAGTCTTTTATCATAAGTTATTGAATCTGAATAGCGTACACCAATCTAGGTTATTACTGAACTTCACACCCACTACTGATCTCGTGGAAATTGTTACTCTGCTTATTGAATAATTGATATACTGATGATCTTATCAGTTGTTATTACTTCTGATACCTCGTTCAAAATTTATGAAGATTTTTTCTGAGTTGAGTTTCCGAACCAAGATGAGTAGAAGGTGAGACTACTGCTACGAAAACTTGTCATCAGAGGACATGCTAGGTAGTCAAATTTATATTGCCATTCTAGCCACAATAGAATGGTTTTGAAAACAATAAAAATATTGCCTCAGATTTCGGGAACCGTTCTTCACTTTTAATATGAGATGTCGTTGTAGGAAGCTTACAAAAAGTGAATCTGATAACTTCGTCATTGTTAACAGAGATTTCGAACGCTTCAAGTTACGATCGATTTCAGAAGACCAATTCATTTCAATTTTTTACGTAATTTCTGATGAGTTGTGGATTGATGTTGGTAAGCAAATAAATCTACCTCTTCATTGAGACGAGAAATATCAACCTTATTTTGTTACGCAGTAAAATGTTATCAGTTGTGGCCACAGTATAACAAGTACCAATGCTAGTATTTTATCAGGTTACAACAAAATCAAACTCTCAACTTAAGTCAAAGTCCAATATACACGGATTCTCATTCAATGTTATCGGTTAGT
This sequence comes from Schistosoma margrebowiei, assembly GCA_944470205.2. Classification (NCBI taxonomy): domain Eukaryota; kingdom Metazoa; phylum Platyhelminthes; class Trematoda; order Strigeidida; family Schistosomatidae; genus Schistosoma; species Schistosoma margrebowiei. The sequence continues at coordinate 42,824,186 of OX104028.1, read as the reverse complement.
GACTGTCTCATTTATATCGTTCTTACTATAAGTAAAAATGACTTCACACTAAGATTCAGGTAATTTTCAACATTTCTGTAGATGATATCTGCTTATGATGAAGGTCATCTTCATAACATAAGAAATTCCCACTAAACTACTACTACAATAAAAATAAGTTTAATACAGCTAAGTTTAACAACTTGTCTTCACTCCTAGAACAAACTACCTATTTCAAATACACAGATCATTTTTCCTAAATGTAATTATTCATTCATAATCAATGAACAATTTGGGGAATAAATGTAATGATTCAAGTTGCCATATCCTATTAAGACAACGAGACAAATGCTAGATTATTAGAGCTAGTAGTAGTACCACCGGTATTATAAAAGAATAGGTGTAGACAGTATGATCTGAGGAGAATATGTGAATTCGCGGAACAAAATATATAAGGTAACTTAAAAACTTAAAATTTACAGGAAAGCATCATCATGACCAATTCTGAGCTATATTATCTAAAATTCCCGACCATTTGTTATGATTATTGGTTGTTATTCTTTCTTAGATATTCCGTCCTTGACTGGTTAGACTACTAATGCTAAATATAGACAAGAATTTCTTTGCACTTATTGTACACATCAGACGTAAATTTATCAACAAAATTTAGTAATACATAGCGGAAATGATTAGATTGATTGACTTCCGAATACGTATTAATTTTCATTTATTTTTTTTATAAAGCACACAATTAGCAACGATTTATCATTGTACAACTGTTCATTTTCAAGAAAACTGATAATTAAGCCAATAAGATATATCTTTTTCACTACTTTCTTCTTGTATTAAAACTGGTGATACAAAATACATTTTAAGAGTAGCTCCTAGTTTCGAAAAGTCACATTCAAATTCATAGTCTTTTATATGTGCACTATGACAGGCACATCAAGAATTGTTATTCGCCGAACAGATATGTAATAAATTGTTTTATTTGTTTTATCCAAATGTGGAGTTTTCTTTAACCTAGAATGAGTAGTTAACATATTTACACGAACACAGTAAGACAAAAAACGGACCATAGCAGTAAAGCACAAATCAACAATAGCATCTAAGCATATAAGATCCCATACATAGCATAATCAGTTTGAAATATAAATTCACAGACTGACGGGAACAATTTTCCACAAAAGATAAACAATAAAATAGGTTGTTTAACGCTCGCGCGTGAAAGTGATAGGTCCTAGGTTCGAATCCCGCGAGGTGGGGTCGTGGATGTGTACTGCTGAGGATTCCCACCGTAGGATTAGACAGCCGACCAGTGCTTCCAGGTTTTCCATGGTGATCTAGCTTCAACTGACTCATGATCTCAACTACTGAAATGAATATTTATTCAGAATATGAACGTTATTAATAGCCTCAAGGTCTTTGTAAGTGCCACGTCAGTAAAACTGTTCTACACATTTAACATGTTATTAAATAATTTTTTCCAAACAGTTTTCTTCATTAGACGCAAATAATTGTACAATTTAAAGAAATTACCGAATTTTATTTAAATCAAATAAAATAAAACTGTAAAAATAATTAAAAGACGTAACTCTTGTAAATTCAGTTCCATTTTTTTGAAGATAGTTTACATATTCAACAAGCGTTAAATAGAGAACTATTAAACACTATAATGCAACTGTCTTGTCCTAGTCTACGACTTAACATCAGTCCTAAACCATAACCTCATATAAGATTATATACAGTACCTCTAATTGAATTTTAAATGGCTAGAGACGGTAGTACATTCAGACGATGAGTCCCAAATGGGATAAAATAAGCGTCCGGTATTCCACTTTTACACATTCCATATATTCTGTATCAAAAGTATCTCTACGTTTTACGATAAAAGTAATATCATAGTACTACTGAGTTGAAATTCAATAATCCTTAATTTTCAAATTGTTATTTGGAATGTACAGAAATCAGCATCTGATGACGTTAATGGGTAACTACTTAGTTGTCGATTTGGTTGTTTATATAATCATAGTTTTATACCAGGAACTACTGAACAAATGTTTATTGCTTTTTTAAGGTAGTTTCCTCTCCATTTCACACCTAACAAATTTCCAACTGGAAGAAATCATGCACATCCAAAGTATCTTATTGATCATCCATCAAATGTTATACAGAAAATTTGTCTTTCCGACAAAAATTCCACCTTATGTCAGTATAACAATGAGTAATCGGTGGAAATGATACTTCTTCTTTGCATTGAATAACACGAAGACAGAACTAATGGTAATTGTAAAAAAGAGAAATTTATGTTATATTTTTAAATACGATCAATAGGATGTTTACTTACTTCAGATGTTTAATTTATTATTCCAAGAGAACTCCAGAACTATTTAATGGCAGAAATTTAACAGAAAAACTAGGATGTAAATCTATGGCAAACAATAAAGTTGTAAGAGGTATGGGACTGACTGGATTGTACGATCATTACTTAATATGGGATTGCGAACTGACAAAAAAACTCTTTATAGAAAAATATTTCTGCCCATGAAACACATCGAATTGTATCTCTCTTACATTTTAGCTCATTTTCCTAGAGATTTTTTACAAAAATTAGTATTCACTTAATAAACGATAGAATTCGAGGAAAAGCACTGGATAATTGTTAGTCCACTAGCCTATTCTTTTATTCGATCTTTTTGGTTTAGGCTAACGCCAATCATATAAAATGTGGTATTTATCTGTAAGAGCGAGAATTTCATGATGAGAGGAGCATTTACATGATAGTCCATACCTTTTTTCTTTCTTTTTGGACTCCATAATTATCGGATAATTTAGAATAAAATGTAATATAGAAAGTTGAGTCTCTACAATGAAAGTGTAAATGACTGTAACACTAGAATCTCTCCGGAAATTTATAAGTTTGTTAGTTTTCAAACGATTATTTTTTGGATAAATTTGATTAATAGATGGAATTCTTAATAATAAACAGATTTATCATATCATACATCATAAGTTCATCATTAGATCAACTAATTGTCCTAAATATTAAATCATTAATATGAGAATAAGATATGAACTTGACCGTCGTACAATTAGATTTGTCTTGAATTTTTCAACGAGCCCATCTGAAACCTTACAAAACCAATTAGTTTTTTACCAAGGCTCTACACTAATATATATTCTGGCGAGAAACACCGCATTCCAGAGATTATTACATTCATCTTGAATGAGTATTTACGTTTATGGTCATCTGTCTATTGGTCAAAGACATTTTACATTTACCCACAGTAACCAATAGTTAGGAGCTTCAGATGACGTGTCTCGAAATCACTCACGATGGACCACGCGCATTCACACTTTATCTTCCTTTAGATCAGAAGTTTCCTAATTATCTTAAAAAAAACATTAATATTCTACAAATTCATATTTACTCAAATCATATGGTTTATGCTCAATCTCTCACAGCACTAATAATATTACTACATACGCTGATATCTTGTGCTGTTGTAATTTGCGTATAACCGGTTGACATTCATAAGTTTACTAATTTTGTAGCATTAAACATCCTCGATAGAAATTCCATTACGTTACATGCAAATTTATTGGTTATACTTATTGGTATTAACGGTCGAATTATCTACATAGATATTCCAAAGGATGTGATCTTCCTGAAATTATCATGCAAAATTCCTAATTCAAAACTCTTGATCATATTACTGATACAGGCCCGTTACTCCTCCCAGGGCATAAGCCAAACTGGTCATACATTCAACACTAAGTATGATAGAAGTCGTGCACATTTTGATACTGTACGTGTCCATTAGTGAGCTCATTATTTAGATCTTGTAATTAATTCCAATAACAATGTTTGATTCCGACCCCAATAAATATTAGCATCTATTAAACTTACGTATAGTAAAAATTTTTCCAGTAATTACTAATATTGGTTGTTTAGCCTTTGGAATTAATACCATTCATGTAGCGATGTTACTGAATAGATCTATAATTATCTAAACACTGAATGAGATAAATATAAGCTATTAACTACAGGGTTGTACTTTCTTATTATTTATATTCAAGAGTGAGGTTATTAACGTAGTTTGGTTCAGTGGCCCGTATAAAATAAAACTGGACGAATGCCCATGACTCCACTTGTGATCAACTTCCAGGAAAAAAATACACTCGGCGAATCTCTTTATTGTTACGCTAATCAGTTTCATCATATAGATTTAAGGTATTGAATTTAATAGTTACCTCGTAATCATTGTTATAAAATACTTCCCGTACTGACCGAAATACCAGTGTGGAAAGTGGTTATCATTAACGAAACTTAGTAATCCAGTATGCCGTGCAGAGAGCCCATGATATTTAAATTAAAGTCGAAATGTTACCAGTAGGCTCATCACCAAGGTTAATAAACCGCGCTAAGTAGGTTTCTAGACGAAAGTTTTTCCATGTTTTTTCGTAAACACATAATTTCAGCCATTAAATTATAGTACAGTACCAGGTGAACATCTTATTTAATTGGTAGCTAATTTCTTATCATGAACTAACACTAAGGAAACCATTCGATTTCATGGAGCACCAAACGTGTCTTCCGCACCCGCTTAAAACCCCAGTAGTTTGAGAGCATTTCATCACACGGGATTAAACCGATCACACTCAGGCATCACAAGTATAAGTAAAAGCTGACTAGTTATGTGAGAAATTTGAACAAAACATCTAACTACTAGTCCCTTGTTTTCAGACTGTTTGAACCCCACTCTTATGGTAAGCATCGTCTTTGAAAGCCATTGTGGGAGGTTAAGTGGTAATCGTAATAACATCAAAAAGATAAACAGCTGGTAGGCGCTAAATCTAGTTTTCCTCATGAGTTTGGGCAAAAATGTAACACGATAGTGACGCTTGGTAAGCAAAGACATAGTTTTGTGTTTGATTGTGTGAAATTCATTTTATTAAATCTAATAACATCTGTTCCTCCAATCTTCGGCAAACAGTGAAGTTCTTACCAATGACGAAATATTTAACATTCCGATGCTGGTTCAACTGTTTTTGCCGAGCATCTAAATTAGAAACACTAACCCATGAGTTACTACACACCCAACTTCGAAAGATCATGCACTAAGAATATCTGCAGGGAACAATACCGAATAGATTTATGAGTCTTACCCGCAATGTTGTATACCTGTGAGAAACTTGTGTACCCGTAACGCAACAGAGGGTCGACGTCGTAAACAGACCCGCCTAGACCCGTTTAACAGGACTACAGCCTTACCTGATGAACTGTCCAACTTCGTCTGTAGCCTATTTTACCGGGAATAACCCCTGTGATATGCGATGCATCGAACGGCAGGTAGTTGAACGCGACAGAACACGAGAGTCCTGCCTTCAGAAAATTACATTACTTCCGATTTGTGATATGATACAGTAACCTGCTAAGCATGGCGGAGTAAATGATATCTCAGCTTACTTCAGTTAGATTGGCGTAAACCCGATAAAACTACTGTTAAGTAACAAACCATTGGTGGAATCAGGACGACTACCATCAAATCTACTAAAAGCTTATGGCGAACTGCCATCTGCTTTTTCAACCTAAAGTGGTGCCCGGCAAGGTTGTCCACTTTCTCCATTTTTGTATAACTTCATCATAGACATACTGATGGGGATAAAAATCTCGTCCACCGAATTCTCAAGCATCGGTTTCCTTACATAAAGTCCACTTACCGACTTACAATATGCAGATGACATAGTCACGTTTGGTGAAGACAATGATAAAATGCAGAGTAGCACTAAGCAACAATCCCAGAATGTTTGGAATGCCCTTCTCTCCCTCTAAATGCAAGTTGTTGCTTCAGGACTGATCTGTGTCAACACCTAAACTAAGGATAGGGAGTGAAGTAGTCAAACGCATTGACAACTTCACTTATCTTAGAAGTCTGATCAGCCCTAATGGGTTGGTGTCTGACGAAATCTCTGCACGGATTCGAAAAGCTCGTCTGGCTTTTGCCAACTTACGTCACTTATGGCGAAGGCGAGATATCCGTCTATCAATAAAAGGACGAGTATACTGCGCGGTAGTCCGTTCTGTCTTACTTTACGGCTACGAAACATGGCCATTAAGAGTAGAAGACACTCGTAAGCTACTAGTATCTGACCACAGATGCCTTAGAAATATTGCTCGCATCTGCTGCGATCACCGGGTAATTAATAGTGAGGTAAAAGGTAGGGTATTAGGTAATGATGGTAAATCAGTTGATGAGATTGTTAATCTTCATCGACTGATGGTTGGGCCGCGTGTTACGCATGCCTGAACACCGATTACCACGATGCGCTTCGCGAACCGGTGTTGGAGATGGTTGGAAGAAAGTTAGGGGCGACCAAACCAAAACATTGCATCAGTGCTTGAAGTCACTAACTTCTAGTCTGAGCCATGTTGGTAGATGCAGACTGCTTGGTTGGGGTCCGCGTGACTATCGTAGCAAATGGTCGAAGACTCTTGGTGACATGGCTCATAATCGACCACAATGACGTCGGTGTATTCTCTTTTTCTTCCCTTAAGCTAAGAAATTAAGATCGCTCCATATATTTCTTTGTAAGAAATAATTCTTTCTCCCTGTACTATATCCTTATATGTCATCTTTCTTTTATATATTACCACCACTGAATTAACTACTTTTATGAATCTGGTGTTCACCGTGCTGTGTTAATGAAGTATGGCAACTTGGACCGATGCATATATGTGCCTAGTCCTACATTGTAGCTGACTGACTGAAAAGCCAGGTCAGCAGAGACTACTTTTGACGAGTGGAACCAAACAATTGCTAGAAATGCTCAGAAGAGGTAAACGTCCCGTCTATTCAAAAATGGTCACTGTGATGACGACATCTATAAAAACGGAACCTTATTTGATGGTACTCAGCAATTATTGAGGGTCTCATGTATCTGAAAGACTAAGGCATGAAAACTGGGATCGTATTACCTTTTTTAATGTTATTATCTAATCAGCAAGTCTAAGATGGACACAAAGGTCCACAACAATTAAACGTATGGCGAACTACAAACTAATAACTAAGTGCTGAAGTCCCAAATATGTCCTGTAAACTGTTATCAAACTTTAGCGACTGCTGAAAATTAGTTAGGTGGACCACCACCACACGTCCCAAGGGCAGGACGAGTGACAATTTGATGGAAACATACTTTGGGACCACGTAAGCCCTCTTGGACGAAGTTCGATAATCAACACTTGTTACTTCACAATGGCTGGTAAGCAAAATAACAGAAGAAACCAAACAATATTTGATTGATATATGATAGAGAGAACTGAAAAGTAAATAAGCAGATGAACGCTTTATTCGTTATCTATCGATTGACAAAAAGTTATTCGGCTACAGTTGAAACTATTTCACTATGCATAGTCGACTTTATGCATGTGCGTGATGAGATCAACTACGCGGCAACTGTATCCAAACTCATTATCGTACCTACATGAAATAAGTTAGGGAATAAAATATGAAGACATACCATGAAATCAATTTCACAAAGTTGTCGTTAAGAGATATCCCAGCCTTCGCATCAAATATGGATGAACTGCAACTTCCAACAAAGTCCGAACTGACGACCTCATCATCAGTGTATTCCAAAATCCCCTTCATTGGCCCAGATGCAGCTGCTTTGACCACAGCCTTAATTTGATCATAGGTAGCTTTCTTCCCTAATCTACATGTGAGATCAACGACTGAAACGTCCGGTGTTGGTACGCGGAAAGCCATTCCCGTCAATTTTCCATTTAATGCCGGAATGACTTTTCCCACAGCTTTGGCAGCACCAGTAGAAGCTGGAATGATATTTTGCATTGCTCCACGACCATCTCTCCATAATTTTGAAGATGGTCCGTCTACAACCTTTTGCGTAGCCGTAAATGAGTGCACAGTGGTCATTAAGCCCTCAACTATTTCGAAGTTATCATGAATGACCTTAGCCAGGGGTGCTAAACAATTGGTTGTACATGATGCATTAGAAACCACAGACATTGACTTATCGTACGAATTTTCATTCACACCAACAACGAACATAGGTGCGTCTGCAGAAGGTGCAGATATTATAACCTTTTTAGCTCGATTATTTTCAGTATGAGCCTAAGTGAACACTAGATAATACAAGAAATGATATTACTTTAGCTGCATCAATGGTCGTAAAGACCCCAGTGGACTCTACGACATATTCAGCTCCGTCCTTATCCCACGGGATATTTCTTGGATCCCTTTCGGAATGAACAGATATTAACTTTCCATTGACTTTTAATTTTCCGTTTTCGGCCGACACCTCGCCTTGAAAATTGCCATGAGTGGAATCACGTTTAATCATGTAAACCATGTACTCTAAATTTATGAAGGGGTCATTCACTGAAACTATATCCACGGTGTTCTTGAGGAAAGCTGCGCGCAGCACAAGTCTCCCGATACGACCAAAACCGTTGATACCAACCTTCGCTTTCGACATCTTTGGGAATATCGTACGTGACTTTGCTGATGGTACAAGCAGCAGTATTTATAACTTGAGTCATTAAAACAAAACGATGGTTAAATAATACTGAACATTTTTTCCGAACATGATAATATTGTTTTTGCTTGGAATGTGAAGGAAAATTATCCCAACTAAAATAATTTCTATATTTTTCTTCGGCGTCTCAAGTCATAAAAATACTGGTTATCGAGTAGATTGTGGTTACAGACAATCATTAAATATAATTACGTGGAAAATAATTGAAATATATATCGTCTGATCTAAATAACGGTGGTCGCTGATATTGATAACTTGTCATATATGTCTTCGAACCTCCTCGCTTTAGACCTTTTATTTCACTTGGTGGGCATGATTCAACTATAGAAGGTATTACTGGTTGGAATGTTGTCGAACTACAAGTACTTGTGGCATCTTCACAGTAAGAATGATCACATGTTTTTTTAGTTTGTGATTTAGATGCATGATAATGGAGTAGCAACCAAAATGACTTTGATAGTTCGACGAAAATATAAACCCCAACCCATGAAAAGTCAGTGTTGCTCTTCTAAATAATTAAGTCATTGAAAAAACCAATATTCTCCCGCCTGATTCCGGGGTCAGCCACCAATTTTATGACTGTGTCTTATTCCGTCTACCAGCAGTTAGTGTCCTTGTACGCTCATATAATTGATACCAACTTTCGGACGAATGAATTATTTCGGACTTTCCACTCGCTTTATCATTCGCACTTGTGAACTTGTGATATGCGTATAAGAGTGTGTAGCCACATTCTTGCTTGTGTCCATAAATGCAAAAGCATGTTCCAACCGATTTGAGTTGGCACGTTTACATTTCCGTTTTTATCAAAATATTTTCCGGTCATGTTAAAGAATTTCTGAAATAAATTCCCTAGCTTAATTTGTTTTACGATTTTTATCGCCTCAGTAACATAAGGTTAACTTAAGTCGAGCATGCGAAATAAAACTGAGAACTTACGTTTATGGTTCGATTGTCACTTGACCGTTAGGTCAATCTACTATCGCATCAATAAATGATGCACTAGATTTATGTAGACAGCACACTACATGTGACTTTCAACGGAAAAGTCGTTCACTGTATGAAGTTTCTGTATGAAAAGCAACTGAATGTCGGTTGTTCTTATTATGATTAGGACCTGTAGTTCCTCATAATAGGTTACCACTATCAATGTACAGAAACTTCCAGTCACTCTCTTTGTCTGTGTATTTATTATCGCACCCTAAGTTTCATAGCACATCCGCTAACAGTGTTCGGGTTTACACAAATAACTTTTTATTAGGTTACGAAAGGTGTTACGGTACCGAACACTTAATCTACAATGTGCATAGTTTAAAGCACATTGCAGACGACGTTATGGAACATGGTACTTTAGAATCGTTCGCAGCATTTCCTTTTGAGTCTTACATGAGTAAAATTAGGCGTTCAGTACACTGTGGATTTGCTGCGGCTAAACAAGCCGCACAGCGATATGCCGAAGAAGTGTACTTTCAAAGTATACTGAATCAGGATATGGCTGACAATGTCACTGAGCCTGAGGTATCTGATGATCCTTCCAAGCAAATGGTCAGTAACAGGAACTCAAAGCTATCTACTGCAAGGCCGGACAATGTAGTTATTGCCATAGGTAGGCCAAGGTTCGTAACAGAAATACGTGATGGAGGCCTTATTAGGTTCCGGTCATTCCATAATCCTTCCGATTTATATACCGACCCATTTCCCTCCAGTAATATTGGTATGTTTAAGTGTTCTACCTTAAGCCACGAATGCACGTGGATAACACTGACAGACATACTTTGTAAGTGCATGTGTTTGCGCACACAACATTGTGAGGTCATTATTCCTCTTTTGCATACAGTCTAGTAGCAGATGTGACATCATTTCTCAAGGACTGTTGCAAATATAGCACTTTAGCAAGTAAAAGTCTGTTGGTTAGTGATTTTGCGTCCTCTATCAGAAAGTGTTGGTGAATTTTCATCAATGCATAAATTTACAATTTTTCATGCCTGCGAATCCATTTACGTCATCAAAGTGGAAAGTATATCTTAGTTGACGATAACGAGAACAAGCAAGTGGTCTGCATTCCTAACAAACGTCTCCCGAACAACGACCATTACGTTTATCGGGATGATGTTAGTGAGCACGACATTATTGAGGGTGTCGATTTTGGAAGTCGATTCTGCGTCAGAAAATGCGCCGTTATGCATCGTTGTGGTAAGCTGTAATCAATTTAAATTTATTGCTTTTAGACAACTACAGTTTGCCCAGCAAATCAAAGTGTGTTTTTTAACAACAACACTGGGCTACAATAATAGTAACCTTAGTAGAAACGGTGAAACACAGCCCTGTGAAGCTTAAAAATCCAAAACGGTAAATTGTTCAACCTCTGAAGAACTAGAGGTTGCTGAGTTTGAGGCTGGATTTGCCCCGATGGAAATTCCAGTTGTCAACATTTTGACAGGAAACGTTTCTCTCATTGCGAGGTTTGTAACCACTTATCAATTGTCATACAGTAGTTCATCAAAAGCTGACTTTTCATCACCACCAATTCCACGTACGTCGACGGAAGGTGATAAACCGTAAGCTGCATTTACTGTATTCCTGATAACAAAAGTTTGAGCGATGATATAAACCACATGTTCACAGGTATCTTGAAAGCGGTCACTGAACTATGTAGCAAGATGGATAGACTGATCGCTGTATGTGAACGCTTAGCCATGGGTGTAAGTGAAAGGTTTATGGAAGATAAGGATAGTGATGCAATCACTTGCCCATTACGAACGCATAACGAGTTGCGTTCTTTAGAAGCAGCCTTAGAGAACCAAAAATTCCGGGATCATTTCGTAAGTTGTAACCGGTGTTTGAAGAAATTTTAGATGCGAAGATTATACCATCTACTATGTGATGATCTTCGGAAATCAGCAAAAGCCTGTCTGAAATACCTCCTTTCTACGGAACTGGCAAACACGTACACCTTGCACGGAACCAGAATTAAGTTTGGTATTAGTAAGTACAAATTTTACTCGACGGTTCAAAGTAAGTCAACTTTACTTTATTAACATATTTTTAGGTGCTTTGAGTTCACGTTTCAGAAGTGCAAGGTGCCAGGAAAAGGATATAATACATGCCATGGCTACAACAAGCCAGGCCTTCTTGCATGACGCATGAGATAAAGGACATAAACGTGGATGGCGATCCAAAGAAAGGGTGAGCTAAAACTACTTAATATGTTTGTTATAATACATATGTTAACTTTGTCGCACATTGTTCCTACTCGTCCCCCTTCCTACTCTTTTGTATATTGTTTAATACTACTTAATAAAATTCAGTAGTCAGTTGTATTCCTAATAAGTGAAATTCACTTTGGGGATTTCCTCAAAATTCACAGGATGTTAATCATCATTGTATTTATCACTATAATCACTGTACTTTAATTACTGTAACAGTTTATTACTTTGTGATCAATGCTCAAAGTGATATAACTTGTCTCTTGTATGTTTCCCTTTCAGATGGCTTCGCAGGCTTTATCAGACGTAACTGTAAGTTCTTTGTTCGCATTATTAAGAACATTTTTATACTGTTGGTACATCATCAACCTTTCACATATCTTGACACGTTATTATACACTAAAAATGATTTATTTATTTATTTTTTATAACATTATCAATGACAGTTCTACGTCTACGTAAGATGTTGATGTTACAACGCAATGAAAAACTTTGCATAAACGAATCATTTGTAATTTTATTAACTGTAATAAACATTTATATATGTCATAAATCAGTCTTTTGATAATCGCGATAAATCGGTTAACATTAAATTTCATTAGCATTGCGCGATTGACGAAAATTAATAAAACATCCCAGTAAGAAATGTACGTAAGAATTCTCCCTAGGTATTCCATGATGTCAATAGGTTTTCGAAGCTTTTGCGATAAAACAGTTTTCATGGAAAACGCAAAGGTTTGGGGAAGCTTCCCCACAGTGATTTCACTTTTATCTTGCCCGTTTCCCTTTCACATTGCTTCACAGGCTTTATCAGACGTAACCTTTGCTTATTTGTTCTTTCGCATATTATTTCATACTACTTACTAAAATTCAGTAGTCAGTGTATTCCCAAAAGCTTCAGATCACTTTGGGGATTTCCCCAAAGTTCCCCAAAATTTACACAAAATTTCCCCAGATGTTGGGGGAGCTTCCTCAAACTTTAAGGAAATTTAGGGGATTTCCCAAGGTCTGGAAAAATTCGGGTTTTTCGTCTCATTTCCCCAAAATTTACTATAGAGGCTTCCCCAAAATGGATCAAATTTTCCCCAAAGTTGGCAGTTTGGGAACAAATGGAATCATACAATGGCCCTTTTTGTGTAAGATCTCATAAGTCATTAATCGCTCATTGATCCTATCCCAGTTTTTATCGGCTGATGATATCAGAGTTACTCTCACATATGATTGTCAACTCCATTACCGCTAAAGGATAACGTAATAAAATAAGTCAAATATGATAACGTAAATTTTCATACACTTGTTGCTCCGGACGGACAACAAAACAAACGAAACGAAGAAGCAGATCTCAGAAGGGTTGATATGTGAACAAATTGCGGATAAAATAACACGATTTGAACGCCTAAATATGCTTGCAGTACTGGCTTTGCTGCTTGCGCTGGATTCAAGAGACTTAGTCGTTCGTGTTTTTCGTCGACCAAGTCAACTCTGTTTAGTTCGTAAAGCTCAAGAAGTTCTTTGTCGACGTAGTTTGTAGATTGAGCTAAGTTCGAAGAATGGCTCATTAGTTTTTTGGTCTTTATTTTTTACAAGTAACAGTCGTTTCATAACAGTTACCATTTTAAGCAAAGATGAACGGTGATTAGTAGTGGAATCCAGGTTGTGCGTTTCACCTTATTTGGGACTCGTCATCTGGATGTACCTGCATCAACACAGTGTTGATATATTTTGGGTACATTATTGACCTTGCCTACTGCTACGTCCTGGGTAAATCCTCTTAATGGTATTCACCTCAAGGCATGAAATCTAGTTTGAGATTTCTCATGCTCGTCTTCCTAATTGTCACAATGGCCCCAGATGACCCAGAGTGCCATGAAGCACTCAATCAAGCCCACCGTTCAAAAGACCTAGCACCTGACCACGAGAATCTGTACACCATAATTGGCGTTCATTATACATCATCTATGATAAGTCGTCCCGAAATTATAGGAGATAACGCTAATTTGTGGTGGCAGGGAATCCTAACCACAATCCTCAAAGCTGAACATGAGATGACTGGGAAAATAGACATTCAACATGTAACACTGAGAGAATATTAATAATGGTATACACGATAACATTTATTCAAAATTTACTTCATCAGGTAGCATGGCTTGGCTTAGCAGGCGTGGTCATACTTATGTATAATAAATTTCAACCGTATTAAACATATTGTTCTATCTTCAGCCTGTGTTCTCCATCATATATTGATGATTGTTACAATACAATGAGTCAGAGTAGACAATGATGTGACATCCACGTAAGATCTTATAGATTAGGCAGTTACATCATGACAAATCAACGCTTTTAGGATTAGGTCTATTGAAGCAGAACAATATCGAAGTAGACCATAATTCTAAAGGTTCACCAACCTACTATCCTTAATACTGAAGGCTGTATCATTTTTGCAACCAGTATTCAGGCTTGAATTAGTAAATCGCTAAATGTAAATATGAATTCACAGCTTGGGCTAACATAAAATTACGGACTTATCCATGGATATATACTGGTCTGTCAGTTTTCGATACCCCTTTGTCGGTTGCAGGATAGGGTCTTTTTAATACTTTTACTGAAAGTGAATTCAGTGCTTTAAAATTTATAAGAACGAAAATGTTTACACTTAGTTTTATATCAGCTTTTCCATAACTCACCAAAAAGCGACTACCATATAGCCGTATTTAACTCGTGAAGAGTACCTGTACTACTTACATGACAAGTCCAGCACCCAGAGGGAAGATGAGTAGTGTGGCTGCAATTAGAGTGTTGCAATTCAGAACAGATAACGAACATTGCGGTGTTGCTGGACTTAAAACTAACTGCCGGACACACAGTGATCAATCAATTGTGAATATATCTCAGTCCTACAGGAGGTCGGTCGTGGCTCGGACAGATCAGTGGTAACGTCTCTGACTGTGAAGCTGGGTGACACGAGATCGAATCCGCCAGGGAGCACCAGTTCTTTAAAGATTACAGGTATACCTTGCTGACGAGTGCCGAGTAACACGAAACCCGGGTCCATGGTTTCCTGTCGACTACCTCCAACCACCATTTAAGGGTTGAAATTTATTTTACATAAGTATGACCACGCCTGCTAAGCCAAGCCATGCTACCTGATGAATTAAATTACGAATAAATGTTATCGTGTATACCATTATTAATATTCTCTCAGTGTTACATGTTGAATGTCTATTTTCCCAGTCATCTCATGTTCAGCTTTGAGGATTGTGTTTAGGATCCAATGCCACTACACTACTCTCACACCAGAATCAACGTGACGTTGGTTTGATGCTAAAGTGAGTGGAATTGTTGCCAATAATAATAAAAATCCTCTGGATATTGATAAGCTGTGAGGTAAATCAAAATGAAGGCGGTAGTAACATCGGGAAATACATGTAATTACTCTAAAGTGTCTGCTTTCATGCTTTATATACTTAACATGAAAACCCACATGAGCATTAAATACACATCAATTATGGCGGGATTATAACAAAAAAACACAATTTAGTATAGAGATATTTTAACAAGTCATAATAAATTGCATAGTAATAACATTTGGCTAATGATTCAAGTTGTAGACAGTATAAGTAGTTTGCGAAAAGAAATAGAAGAACAATCAGTATTGCAGAACATTTAATATTGATACTCCTTTTGGTTTACATGATGTTCGTATGTCTACTGTCCGTATGCGTTGATTTCCAATTGTATTTGCATTAGTAGACTAACTGAAGGAACAAAGATATAATCGTGGATAAGAAAAATTCCAAATACTGTTCCAGTTAGTTTGTAAAGTTTGATACGGTTTATTTAGTTACGGGGAGATTTTTCTCACCTCATTATAACTTAACCGTGATAGAATTTAGTAATACTACTAACACATATGAATGGTTATCAAAAAGTTATTAATATGTGAAGAAGAAGAATAACGCTCTGAGCACGCTCAAGAGATTCAGCATCTCGAATCTGACATGGGCTAGCTGCTTAAATACAGTACTATAAGTGTGGTTTTATATAGGCAGGATATAAAATTCAAACACCTCAAAGCATTTGAATGCTCGGCGAAGTGACCATAACTCACGATAACCTTTGACAGCAGCTGCGTTGCGATGCGTATTTGTTCTCAAGTAGTGACTTATTATTACTTCTAAATATTTATGTTCTTGAACTCATGGTATAGATATACAATCAGTGGCATAATGGTGACTGTTGCCGTGTCCGATGTGCATGAGCACACTCTTCCTACCATCAACGTCTAAGTCCCAACCTCGAGCTCATCTAACTAATTCGTCTAAGTCAACTTGGAGATCAAAATTGTCCGCCTCACTTTTTATTGTTCTCCAGATTTTAACATCATCCGGAAACAATAATGTCGACGACTTAAGCAATAGCGGTAATTTATTAACTTAGAGAGGGGAAAGTAGGGGGCCTATGACGGTTCATTGGGGTATAGCACTTTTGACCAGCTTTTATTTGGATAGCATTCCACTGACCTCCACTCTCTGTCTTCAGTCACATAAGGAGTTTCCTATCCATTCCTGTACAGCACCTGTTATTCCGAAGCTCGAGAGATTCTGTATGAAACCAACGTGTGAAACCTCATCAAACGCTTTGCATAATACTGTGAATATCACGTCAGCAGACAGACAGTTATCTGGAGATGCTGTCCAACCCTTTCTCGCAATAAGCAAGTTAGTCAAACATGAACGTTTGTTACGAAACCCATGTTGGTTGAGAGTTAACAGATTTTACGAATCTATATGACTTAGAAACTTAACGACCATGCTGGTTAGACTAACAGGCCGGTAGTTAGATACAATCTGTCTCTGACTATCCCTAAATAGAGGACTGACTATAATATCTTTACAATTTTTGGGGAGTTAGGCAAGTAAGAGGGACATGATGAAGAGCGTCGCGAGTGGTCCTGAAATAATATCTGCAAGATACGACGGCAGTCATGGATAAAGCCCATTAGGGACCGGTATCTTACAAGGTTTAGGATTAGTGACTAATGGAAGAACAGCTTCCACAATTACATGTACAGATCCTATGACTAGTATGTCGGTAGGATTGGGACATGTATTTGTAACAATAAACGTAGAGTAGACTACTCTAGAACAGTTTGAAAAAGTCTCAGCTATTGTCAGATCTGATTCAGCTAGTAAATCTGAATTTCCGTTCAACAGTAACGAGGAAATACCATCACTACGTTTTTTCGCCGTTTAACATACGATGTCGATGACATCTTCACAGTGGTTTGTGAGGACAAGGCCCAGAAATGACGGATCATGTTCCAAATCAATATGTGTCGATTTTGCGTTACATTGTACAAGCACACACTTAACAATGGTTGATAGCAGGTCTCTATCGGAACTCAACCCGAAGCTGAAAGCTCTATCCAGTTGATATGCAGTGAGTTGAAGTTCCTAATGATGAGACAACATTCTGCATTACCCTAAGAACAGAGTTGTCTCAAGATAAAATCGCCCGCAAGACTACATGGACTACGGTATATTCTCCTTATATTCACTAAGTCGTTTCTAGACATAGTTGTACAACATGCTACCTCACGTGTACCACTAACATGCGCCTCCGATATGATCGATTGTATACGAAAGTAATCCCTAACATATAATGCTATTCCTATTCCCTTGCGACGTAACTCTATTACTTCTAATACGGATGTAACCTGCAATGTTAGGAGGAGAGTCCGTATCTACGATGAACTAACTGGGACAGCAATTGTATCTGGACTTAATTCATCTAACATCAAACTTAGCTTGGACGTTTTATTTCTAAGACTACGGGCGTTTGTGTAGGAAGCATTTAAGGTGCTTTGAGAATCACTTGTTCTCCTCATACGTGTCTCGGAAGCATTGGCTTCCAAGATCTGACTACCCGAAAACCCTCGTTTCGCCATTTAACTTTCAAGTACTTAACTTTGTAAGGGCATTCATTTGATTCGATCCTCAAGTGGCCAATCTGGGAGGGTACGAATAGCCGACTTACGAGTTTGATATGTAATACTTAATATTACGTGTCTTTCTTCAAATTTCCGAATACCAACTTCGAGATCCTTCTCGGTTGGGTCTTACCTCCAACCCATTCACCGAGTCTTAATGCTTTCGTGATATGTAATTCTGAAACCTCTTGAGGCATTATAGTGCTGATGACAGATTCCACTAACTCCAGGCCGTGTGCATTGCAGTCATTGTCTTCCAACTCCTCTAGGTTTCAAATAAGTAAACTAGGGACTGGTTTAACTTCTTGAAAGTCGATCGGGATGTCAGATCTTACCTGTTAACTGCTCGAAGCTTGCCGTGAGTTTTTTCCAGTAACAGAGTCGTGGGAGTAGAACGAATAACTCACGATGATGTTTGATGTGGCCAAACGTTTCCCACCTATGATATGGTTAAATATTATCTTACCTTGGGACTTGAGCGGAGTAAAGTGACACACAGAATGTGAGTACACCAAGGACTTTTCGACTAAACGAGTGCTATTTTTGGTTATATTTCCTTCTTTTCTATGTTCCCGCAACATCCCATCCGTCTCAGCATCCATATTAGAACCACTCGGGACGGTAAGGGTTTTGACGAGGTCATCAGTCGCTGCTGTGGCGACTTGGCCACTAGTATCTAATGGTGTATTTACACATTATTCGTTTCGGGATAGAAAGCTCCGTCGCGTGTTGTATAGTCGGGTTTCTGGTACGTGCCATGACAGCATTTACGGCACTGACACGTTCTTCTCTATCGGTACCCATGTTACCGGTACAGCCCTCACCAACCATTTTGTTGACCAACGACAGAAGGTTAATTACCTCTTGTATGAGTAATGTTTCGCTCGAACAACAAAACATACAGAGCCAATGAGAGTTAAGCCTTGAGCTTATTTTATATGCAGTGGGACTTAAGTGGGTATACACCTGCTGGAACCAGTTCTTACATTACATTGCATTCCTTCTTCCACAGGGAATAAGCAATATAGCTGTCCACTTTTGTGAACAGACTCGACCATCTTAAAATTAACTAAAAATGATGACACAAAAATGGATATATAAAAAATCTCAAGCCTTAACCGATCAAGTCAGGTCAAAGTCGACCAGGTATGCTTTGATGCAATAAATACACAAAAGCAAAATTAAAACACACAGGTACAATATCATTTTAGCTGAAATAAATTCAATTAAAGTGGAAACAATAGTTTTGATGCGTAGTTTACGATCAAAACCGTAAATCTAACTCAGCGAGGAACAATACCAATATCCCTTTTAAATAGCGCATGGAAGATCATACGAGCACCTTCAGCTGGGATGTGTTCAAAAAAGGTAGTGAGATCGGCATGGATGTCAAAGGTTTACAGAATTATTCATTTCGAGGGTTAATTTACTGCGACACGTGCAAAATTTCATTCTCTCATGGCCTTAGTTCCTTTTTACTGTATACGTTTTGACCATCTTTTGTTTTTGTCGTTCTTCTTGTTGTTTTGGGGCGTCACCATTTATTATTTTCCTCCAGCAGCTCTTCATAATAATTATTATTCAACTGTTATTATGCTCTTAACGATTTTTATTTTCTTTCCCAATTGTCACGTAGAAAATTATCTCCCATAATTCTGATCAACGAGTTATTTTCACCCTTCTACTCTTCTCTTATCGCCTGATTGTTATGCGACTCTTGTTACTCCCCGTTGTCCGGTCTCATAACGATCTAGGGGTAACAGTGAGTCATGATCTTAAGACGACGGCCCATTGCCGGGAGGCCGCAGCTAAAGGGTTTTGAACCCTCCGGGCTTGAAAACGGACATTCACTAAGTTAGATACTACCGTGTTCACCACAGTATACACAACCTTAGTGAGAACTAAGCCTGAGAACTTCGTTCAGGCTGCAAGCCCCTGTTTAAAAGTGACTCGGATATCCTAGGAAAAGTACAGAGAGAAGCTAACCGTGCGATTCCGGAACTCCGGGGTTTACCATACAAAGAGCGGCTTGAAAAGCTGGGCCTCTTTACTCTGTCCTATCGCACATTAAGGGGAGATCTTATTTTGATGTACAGAATACTGAGAAATGATTTTGGGCCTAACTTATTCTCTCTATTTCTTCCTATTAGATCGGGACATCTCAGAGGACATAGCATGTGAGTAGAAAAGCTAATAATGAACAAATAACCGTGGCATACAGGTTTTCACACCGAGTCATCAATACTTGGAACCTGCTGCCAGAAGTAGTGGTGTAAGCACCTTCAATTGACTCTTTCAAGAGAAGGCTGGACACTCACAGAAGCATACCAGAAAAGGAATAAAATAGGCCGTAGGCCTTCTGCTCTTACTACACAAATCTGAATCTGAAATCTGAATCCATTATTTGAAATCTCGATTCACTTTACGATATACTACTTATCGTCGTTCCACAGACTTTGTTATTTATTTACTGATTATTAATATTATAGATGTGAATGTCGTTAAAAAATTTTTCCGCCGAATTCTCCTCATTTTTATTCGATTACACCACAGATTGCTTTAATTTATACTAGATCTAGACAAAGGTATTGGATATTGACATACTTTTCATTTGACCTTATTTGTTCCCGGGACTATGGTCGGCTTCACGTTTTATTTTAGCGACGGATGGTTGGGGGTATGAGAGATGATAGTTTGGTGATAATAACACATCTATGTTTAAAGCTGCAAATGCTCTGGTGATCTTCTCAGTGGTTATATGTCATCTAAATATTTGGTGCGTACAACTGTCAACACTGCCTGTACCACCACTAAGAACCAATGTAACCCGTCATTTTCGTGTTGGTTCAGACATAACTTTGAGGTGTGGAGAAAATCATCATATAAACCCAACTCTTATCTTATGGCTTGACCCTTCGAACAAAACAACGTCTAAAGAAACCATATCGTTAAGGAATGCTAGCGTTGCGCAATCTGGGGAGTATTATTGCCGGCTGTTTCATAATGGAGACTTGAAGTACCACCAGTCATTATTCGTTGTAATACAAGGTAAGCTAATTACCTATGTAATTGTTAAGATAAACCGTTCTCTCCAACGTCTATTCTCATCCAGGCACTATCTGAAAGCTCAATGAACGCATCATGGGTCTCCGGTAATAGTCAAAATAGTCCCATTTCTCTTCATACTGTCTATTTGCATGACAAGTAAGTAGTTTGTACATCGCACTTTTGTGGCGCTCAACATACTATATATTTTATATACAGTACAATATCTATTCCAAGGGTGATAACATAGTTTATCCCATTTCACAAAATTGTTACAAGTATTCAATAATAAGGAACTCTCAGCTTCTAAAGGCTTACCTTCATAAGTCGTTGAACCTTACTTTGTATATAACTAAAATACTTTGTTCGAAAATACGATATTTTCCCGAATCGCTTCTCAGAAACTTTCACAAGTTCATTATCATAACCTTTATCTTAAAGTTTAAACATTCTCGTCAACAAAGTGAAGTTAGTGAATACCGGCATCAGTCAGTAAGTCAGTCTCGGTCAGAAACCCCCAAGTCAGGACCAGGCTCGTTGTTAATTATACTTGACTGTGTTACGAAAATTCGGCAAATGAGATTACGGTTTTCCTTGTGCATCGACACTTCCTGACAAACTATTGGTAGTCAGAGACCACTAGCTAGCTGTCCCACTTTAATTTTGGATCTACCAGCAACTGGTCTCGACCTCTCTGAATATCAAACCTAAGGCATAAGATCATTGTAGTTAGTAGTAGTACATCAATCCCAGACTTCGATTCGGTTTTCACGATTCCCCCTTTTCTGAAAAGTGCCAAACTAGGACGAAAAAACCGCAAAATACTTCCTTGTTTCTAAAGAACCATTAAGCAGTATTGATTTCTGAAGAAAGTCATCGTGTTAGAAAGTATGGTAGTGCCACTTGGAAATGATAACAAGTGCTACTTGTTCGCTAAAAATCTTTGTCTTCTAAAGTTAAATTTGAAGGCAACCTACATCTCAAAGGAGTGATATTGCGCATCATTTTCAAAACAGTTGGATCGGTTCAACCTTATTTCGTCCATTTCCTCGAGTATATATATCATGTCTTAATTTACGATTGGTATTCGGTAGCAAGGTCTAGAGATCAAATCTAGATAGGCAGAATCTCCTTGATGGATACGATCATTTCGCTCTCCGATATTCTCGTTGAATTTGACAAAATATATAATTACTGGTTCCCATCTGATACATCAGATGATCCTACTTACTAACAGTCGCAAACGCTCTTCGTTTTCGATATCCTTGCTATGGATACATTTGTCTAAAAAGTAGCGAACACTTCATTCCATGCTATTAAAATCAAAATCAAAAATTGGAAATAAAGCTATGCGTTGTATACAGTTCATTTTGTTAGTACTTTGTAAATTATTAACAATCGGAGTGGTTTACTGCAGAATCACGTGCTTCAAGAATTATATATACATATGTAGGAAAAGCTAATGATAAAATTTACTGCGAGGTAATCATTTTCAGTCTTCTAACCAGAATATATGGTGTCTAGTAGTAGTAGTAGGATTAAAGACGTTCTGATAAACCAGTAGTTTAATATGATAAAGCAGCCAGACTAAATAAGTTCTTAAGTTTGGATTAGTCACTCCTAACCAAGAAGACTGAAGGTTATCATGATTTTTAAAGATAAACGTACTGATTCTTACTGCCTGTTCGTCATTTGACAAAATTAATATTCACGTCTAATTAATGCAACTTGCGTTTTTACATTCCGCAGTGTATTCGGAATCTCTTACCGTTTAAGGTTGCTAATTCAAGTTTTGCTCACCATCTTCCGTACAGGTACAATTGTAAATCTGTTTTTAAGGTATCACAATTTTATTTTCCAGTGACCAGAAGATTGCCGATTATCCATTCTGTTCGGATGCACATAAATCGTTATTTAACATCGGTGCATATCTGTACTTTCACCCGTGTTATCAGACCAGTAAAAACGATAATATTACAGCAAGTCCACTGCTTGTTTATCAGAAGAAATACGAAATTTTTTGAAGTAATAATAGTCCACTATTTACTCAACGATAATGGACTTGAAGAGGATCCAGGCAGTACGCATGTGAAGGCATTTGTTCTCATTCAAAGCCAACATTAAGTTTAGGTCGCAGCGTATTCCCTCTCGATTGTGCATTATCCTATGTTTAATGGTGGATATGACTGACTGATCGATTTCGTTGAGTTTAATGTTTTGTATATCCGTAGTCTTTATTTACTTTTAGAAAGTGTAGTGAATGAGGTGGTTGTAGTAGTTTTTCGTACTTTTACTCCAGGGATTGTTTTAAGCACTTAACTACAGACGAACCTTATACTTCATTTACTCAAGTATAAACAGACTGTTGTCTGAATTCAGACGGCGCTAAATCTATTGCACGAATGTGTGTGATTTTCGGGGCATATTTTAAAGTATGTGCAATTTCGGGATATTTTTATCTATTCAAACCAAAACATTTTTTTTGCAGCAATAGCCTAGTTTTACAAAAGAACGTATCATCCCCTCTGTCCAGCACAACACTTCACAATTTGAAGCCCTATACTTGCTACACTTTGTATATTCGCGCTTTGAATGACATTGGTTGGAGTGAATTCAGTAAACCCAGTCACTCACTCACTCTTCCTGGTTTGCCTGTTGCTCATCCATCAGTTCACATCATCAATGTTTCTAGTCACTCAATTTCTGTAGATGTAGGTATCGCAACTCTAAAGGATATCATTCAAGATAATGTCAAAAGATGTATAGATCAAGATGCTCGATTTATATCGTTGCTCCATGGCCCACTAGTCGGTTACATTGTCACAGTTGCTACAATTCAGCCTTACAAGTTTGCTTCAAAAACTTTTTATAATGCATCTGAATCATTCTCACAGGTAACTATTGTTTCCCTACACTTTAGTGTTTATGGGTTGCTGATGTCATCCTTTTGTTATATTGTAAATTTTCAAGATAGTTGTTGTAAATCACAGGAAGCGAAGTTATTTCTCTATAATTTTCATAGTACAATAGTCATAAGATTATACAAAAAGTTTGATTTTATGAGAAGAGTTTTCGTAAGCATACATGAATTATACTAAGTTAGATTCATACAAGCATCCAGCGTCCAGCATTTCAACTGTATAGTATGAGTAAATAAGCATATTCAATCGATTTTTTGGTTTTCCTTTGTAATTTAAAAAAACCAAATGGAATTATTATCCAAAGTTGATTGCGAGTTTCACTGTTAGTTGCTTCACCCAGAGGCAATTATAGTCAGTAAAAGCACTCCTCTAAACTCATCTTTCTATAAACTTAATGAAACTGTTAATTTCAAATATATAATCATTTTAGGTTGTAGATATATCCCATCTGAAGCCATACACACGATACAATCTTTCGTTCGCTTTTTATAATGGTCGTTTTTCGGGCCCGTTCACTTCTTTGGTTGTTTCAACTACAGAAGGGATTCCCGGGAAGCCAAGGATAAAACACTTTGAAAGTTCATCCAACTCATTGTCGATTGACTGGGACAGCAATGCTGATGCAGTGGGGAAAATACTTGCCTATAAATTGGAAGTAAGTAGTAAATAGCGTAAATTTATGTTTTTCAATCCTATATCAATTTAGTGTGTTTATAGTAACATGATTACTTTTTTTAAAGATATTGCTATTACATATACTCTCGGTTACTGAAAAAGTTTGTAACTGATAACGACAGTCGCACTTGTTAGATTTTCTGTAAGGTTTACCCATGGAATTTGTAATTAAGCCCCCAAATGCCCTGGTACGGTCAAGGGTGGGGAGAGTGCGCTTTCCTCACATGGCCACGCATATACGGCTACTGTCATACTGCCTTCTCGCGGCGGGGGTGTTGTTTACAAAATTTAGAGGACGGAAAGCGAATGCCCGGCGCTTTAGCCGGGTCGGTGGATACAGAGGGTCCACCTAAGGGGTTGGAAAACCCTCATTCCAAACCAATGGTGTACGTAGGATCCAGGATCCTGAAGGAACATATGACGTATAAACCAATTATTGGTCACTGGCTACCATGGGACTGCATTTCTTTACGTTGCTCCACTACCTTATGGATTGGACCTTTAGGTCGAAGGCTCCGGATGTGCCCTCCGGGGAGAACCACCTACTTCGGTCTGAGCACCCAGGCAGTATCACAGCCCACACACAAATCAAGTGACTTGTGTGATGCATGTGTATTCGGTGCCCTTTTATACCAATATTTCTGTTCAAATGAATAAAAAATAAATAGTTAACTCTTCATGCTTATTAATAAAGCATTTACAATTGGCTATCTGAGTCCAGATAAAAAGCAATTAACGAGTGGTTAAATAATATCTAACTTGTCTTATATATATATATATATATATATATATATATATATATATATATATATATATATATATATATATATATATATATATATATATATATATATATAGTCTTTTCTTCCACGCCATTCTTTTTAACAGAATTCACTTTGTATCATGTAATTTAATGGTCATGTTTGGCCACAGTACTGTTTTTTTGTGATTTTGTTTACCCGTATCTTTTCCCAAAGGACTACGAAAAGACTGCTAAAACGTCACTTATGCGGGCGGTAATTGAGGTACGAAAACGAAGTTGTTAGTTTCTCCATTACAGTATCACAGATGGGCTCATTAAGTCAATTACTCCCGTGTTCTTAGACTGTAAAGTTGAAAATACAAGTGGTGTCTAAACTGTTGCATGGCAGTCTCATTCGTTCCACAAATTGAGGATATTTGTTTAGGAAGTTTACCAATGTATCTGTGGTGTATGCTACTTATGTTTGCGGATATAAATAGTATGTAGCACCAGTCGGAAGTGAAATGTCTACGAGCAAGTTTGGAAGACTTACATGAAGAGAAGAGGGAAGGAAACTGTACGCGATCAGGCTAACAACAGGAATAAAGGAACAATGAGGCTTGTAACAGACAATTCAAAGATGTGCAAGCGATGTATTTGATGTAGGATTTTCACATTTTGCTAAACCAATGTGTCATTAAGTATTAAACAATAAGTTTGTCTTCACCTGAGTGTGTTTTCACTACAGTCTTGTTTGTTCCGAAATAATAGTAAGTTCATGCAAAGTTTCGAAATTTCATTATTTCCTTAATTCCTCCATCATTCTTTGATTATTTCGAAGAGAATTGCATGATGATAGTTCTAACTTATTGTCCGTAAATGAACGTTTCATTCTTTTGTTTACAAATCAGATAATCCTGCTGTGCAATACTAAGCATATTACAAGTCCTTTATTTTTATCTCAAAATCTGATAGGGTTCAGGTTAATTATTTTAGTTTGTACGGTTATTGAAAATAATTCTAAGGATACCACGGTACTGTTAAGTGTTTTTTGATGAATCTGGGTTTTGTCGACTGTACAAGTGTTTTCGGTTTTCAATCTCACTAGCTTCACACATGTTCCAAAAACGATACCCAGAGTTCTAAAAGGTTAAAAACTGTTCAGGTGGATTCAAAGGAGTTACAGTTTGTGTTTGGGAATCTGGATCCCAACACCTGCTACGTTATTCGCTTGGCATCTGCTACAAAAGCTGGATTTGGACACTTCAGTGAAGTCGAAGTCCGCACTAAATTTGAAGGTTGGTTTTTGCCTGCATTTTGTTATGTGAAGAAACTCAATAAGTGTAGTATAAATTAACCTTATTAAAAATCATCCTGAGACATACTTTTCAAATTATATTGTATGTTGTGCAACTAAATTTTAAAATAACTATAATCCGAACTTTCCCAAGTAGGACCATATTAAATAAGCGTCTGGTTCATATTACGAAACAGATTGATAACAGTACTTTACTATTTTACTATAAATTCAGATAACTACAAGCTTTTAGTAACTTTCAATTTCTGGTATAATGTTAACTAGAATTATTGTGCATTTCTATGGTTTTTTTTTCCTAGACGATAAGCATTCTCCTTTGTATATTTTTGATGAAAAGTTTCTCGAAATACTTCTATGTATCGTATTCAGTATACATTTTAATAATGCTTTGTAGAGCCTCTAGAAATCCGTTTATTATGCCTTGAAGTTCTAATAGATCGATACCAACAAAAACATATTCCCACGTTATCTATATAACATATTCCAATTTCTATGAATGAGTAAAAATCTATGCATTACCATTAATTAAGGGGGGTTTAAGACCATTTTAAGATTATAGCGACAAGATATCTTTAGTATATTTACTGACATGAAATAAATCGTATTAAACGCTATCGTAACTACTTCGTTTTAGAATTTTGTTAAATAAATTTCAGCTCCATCACCACCTGTTGCTGTTGGCGCTTTTCTTTTGGAGACCAATGATATTTTGATTAACTGGACTTGCTCAAATGAATCCTCATCAATAATAAAAAATCCACAGTATTTGGTCTGTTGGCACTTTCACTCCTTTATTTCCGAACAAAAATGTTTGCTCACTCAGACATTAAACAAAAAGGAATTAGCATACTGTTACTGTGACCAACAACAACAATTTCAATGGGTAAATATTTAATATTTGTGAAGCATCTGTTGTCCCTTTTCAATCTATAAAAGTTTTTGTGTGTGTATATTTACTATAGTTTTTCTATACTTATTAACAGCGTATGCAAGTAAGCAATTTTGAGTGACTTTCATAATTATGATCCTACTAAGTTACTCTGGGTGACATGGCTCAGAATCGATTACAGTGGCATAGGTGCATACACTTTGTCTTCCCTTAGATCCTGGGATTAAAATTGCTTTATACTTTTCTTTCTACGAACTACTTCTTTCTTCCTGTATTATATCCTTATACACAATCTTTTATATATTACTACCATTGAAGTAACTACTATAAATTCGGTGTTCATCTTGTGCTAATAAGGTGTGGCAACTTGGACTGATGCATATACGTGCTCGGTCCTTCGTTGTAGCTGACTGACTAAGTTACTCATGATTCAGTTTCGTAGTAGACTGTCGGCCACAACTTTTAGATGCATAGATATTATTACCTGGTTCTTCATTTTTATATAATTGAAGAGAAACCTGAACGTATGAATTAGTAGTTAAAACATGTATAGACTTATCAAAAAACTTTTTTTGTAAATATGAGTTTTTAAAATTTTTTATCCAGCTGTAAAGGAAGTCTTACATTTTTTTTCTCGAAATCAAGTCTACCATTCAGATTATCATGTCCTACTTTTATTCGTATAGCTCCTATTTAGTGTAAAACATCATACTTTACTATCGTACAATCGACATAAACGATGTACAGATTGGTTTAATTTTGTTCTCATCTAATTTGTCACATGTGAACAGCGAGAAGAAACTTCTCAAGCCAATAGTAGTAAAAACTAAACATCATTATTAAAGTTCGGACGGAATGAATAGAATTGAGAGGTGAAATGTGTAGCGTAAATTTATGTTAAAAACTTAGGGACAATTAAGTTAGACTGGGTATTGGAAAGTAGGTTTTAAGATGCAACCGTTAAGTAACTTCAGATTGTAGAGATAAACTAAACTTCTTACGGGTGATCGGAAGTTATTAAAGTCGAAAAAGCAATAACGGTATGTATATACCACAAAAAATTTGAGACATAAGTTATTCGGTGCTTGTCAGTTTCAAACATTATTACAGTAACATGAATGCTCTGGAGTCTTCATTCTTCTACAAAATATCATGTGTTTATTCTGTCATATTTCCTATTCGCTTGAACCGAGGGAGAGTGTTTTTAGGGAAGTTCATTTCAGTGCTTAACTGACGAGGCACTGTAGGTTTCTCGTGTTAGCCCTTGACGAAAGCGTATGTTCGTACTGCGATCGTTCTTTCGAGACTGTTGTTGGTCGTTGATTAAATTTGAAACTCCTTAACTCGCTAGGTGAACCCTCTGTTTTCACCGATTCAGCTAAGATGTCAGGGAACAGCTTCGATACCTCTTCGTAAACACCCTTGTCATCGAAGTGCGGTATGTATAGCGTCTGTGGAGGTAGGTACGTACCGGGTTGTACGTTGTGTCTAACCAACTGAATGTAGAATTTATAAGTATTTGATTATGTGGGGTAATTTTAGTATGCTTTCGATCACTCCATAGCTTTTGGAAGCATCTTTACTCGAGCCTCCATATTTCTTTTTGAATACCCATGCAACAATTTCGACCGGAAACCCAGTCTTTGAAATGGTTGTTATCTAACGAATCTTTTCGTGAAAAAGTTACAGAGTACCAAGGCGGTAATAGAAATGACTAGATAGAATTTATGAACAAGTAAAATAAAGATGAAAGCGGGGAGATAAACAAGCTAAAAAAACTATTAAATGCAACTACGTTTGTCTTGTTTTACAAACTTGCTTTACGTAGAAAGATAAGAGGTGTTTAAAGAAATATTTCACTGCCATGCATGTTTTGGTCCTGCCCACTGTATAACTTATTTAATACAGTTTCAATGAAATTAGTCATTGGATTTGATATTTCCTAGTTACAGATAGAAATATCCAAAAATGCGTTAGTTCTATACCTTTTAATCACATACGAACGAAAAATAACGCATTCCTCTTTTAATCATATGGGATTATGTGGCTTGGAATTGGTGAAATAATATCAACTGTAGTAAACGTTGGTGTTGTAGTTCGCCAATTCCGCGTATATCGTCGCTAGGTACACATCTCTATTCATTTTTGATGGGCAGCTTTTTTTTCAAAGTTTGGGGATCAGTAAAGTATTATTAACGATTTTCCAACAAATTTAGGTGGCACAGACAGTTGGAAACTGTGTTACGTAGATGTACGGGTCAACAGGCAATAATACCTAGTAGACGAGATATCGTTCCAATTCTTTGATCGGTGTTCTCAAACTTTTTTGTGCGTCGTTTGATCATAATTGTTTTTGTTGACATTTTAATTGACGATAGTCAGACAGGTCTTATTTCTTATCTTAAAGTATTTTCTGGACCTAACTCTTACGTGAATGAACCATCCGTATCTATTTTCAGACTGTTATTCCATTGTCCGTGTTTAAAGAAGCAAAATCTGGTCGAATTATCTTTACTATTCGATCCAGTATCTCTCAAACAAATTGTACTGATTACGTAAACTGCGAGATACAAAGTGAGAACTCAAACGAAATAAGTTTAAATCTGTGTAAGTATTTTCAAAATTTATATTTATACTGTTTTTTCAGTACACTCTACCTTGCTAAACGAAGTTGAAATGTCTATCAAAAGCATTTAAATTTCTTACATTCATCATTGAAATCAATATTAGTTTCATCCAAATATTGAAGCTCCCTTGAAACACTTCACTTAATGTTGACGTTGACCATGTTTAGCACTGTCATTTCATTCGTATAATTTTATTTATTTATATTCCATATAAATTTGATTCACTCTTTTTTCGTTTTAGCTTCTTCTACGCGTAGATATTTTCATACAACTCCAAAATATCATCTCAAGTTAGATAATGTTGCAATTGTTGGGATAGTTTCTATTACTCTTCTGCTTTTCTTATGCGTGATAATTGGTTCATGCTTTGCCAAGTGCGTTTTTGTTGAATTAATTCAATTAATTTTTCAGATATTTAAGAAAATCCGATTGAGTTAATGGAAATTTTATTAGTTTGTATCATCCCTGTATCATCTTTCCTACAACCATTATGACTTAAAATACCATGAAGTTAATTTTTCCTAATTGTAACACTATATTTTCTTACTTTTTTTAGTCGAGTTCATTGTTTTCTTATCATGTGTCGTGATACGGGTTCTTGTTATCGCAAAACCGATATATCAACTAAATACAAACGTATTACACCATTTCATCTAAGTAAAAGCACATACAAAGCTATTTCAAGCAAAGAATTTCGTGCCCATGTTAATGCTTGCCATGCTGATGATGACGCTGGATTTCAAGCAGAGTTCGAGGTGAGTTACTTGATGATCTAAACCTGTTAGCACTTTGGTAGCTGGGATTCATTAAATACACAGTTGGATTTTGACCTTCATTAACATTATGTATCTCCAATATTTCAGAATTGAATTCAGATCTATTTCACTTTTGCATACAGATAGATGCCACTGTTAACATTCAAAGAAATCTTTTTATCTAACCACGTTTATTGCTTAATTTTCCATTATTAATAAGTGCAATTAAATAACAGACAAATGAGTAACCATATCCCAGATTTTTGTGTTTGTTTTTGAACCAACCTATAACTTATTAAAGTTTTGTGTTTGTATCGCTAAGTCCTATCTCCATATTGATAAATACATTCTCAAGTTCAGAAAAAATTATACATTATGTTTGTTTTTATGAGAATTGAACATATTTTGATGGAGTGGCAAAGCTTTACTGTAAACCAAAACCTTACCGGAAACCGGTCAGATTTATAGGGTGCGATGACTGAGTGGCTAAGCTAATTAACTTCTTACAGTTGTGCTGCATGTCCGAATCCCGTTTTATCTTCAATTTAGCGTCAGTTAACATGTGGCTCGAAAATGAGTATATAAAACGGCTTGGTAAATGATTAATTAATTTCAGTGAACCAACTTCAACCTAGACAATAAATTATTAGATTTTCCAAATGTGATTAATTCGTTTGCTTACTTCGTATCTTTGTTTTTAATCATACTTCTTACTATCAAAGTATCGAAATTTCTTCTTTGAATTAGTCGTTAGAACAAAATGTGCAAACAAACTGGTCAACTTCCGTTGCTCGTTCTTCAGAAAACATCGCCAAAAATCGATACTCCAACGTTTTGGCTTGTACGTTTTTAATTGTCTTCCTTAATGTTTAAATTATCTAGGTATTTTGTTAGTCGTATATTAATACTAATATTAACACTTTTGAACTCTATCGACTTGAGAATGTAGTAGATCGTTTATCTGAGTTTATAAATTCACATGGGTTTTCAATTGTCTTGTCATAGGAAATCGTTCGCTGCAAACATTTCAGTGTCAAATTATTAGTTTCTCTGTCAGTGTTCATAGGATATCCACCAGTGAAGTGTAGTCCTGTACAGTACTTCATTAAGATTAAACATTCTGTATTCCTGTAGTGTATGCTCTTGTTGTAATGTTGCTAATGCAAAAAATGCGTTTCTTTGACTATATATTATGCTGTACATGGAATGAGTCGGGATTGATAGTTACTAACTTAAAGTTAGTCTTTCTGTATTGAAATAGTCTGGTTGTTATTGACTAATAAAATAAATGCCAGAATTCTGTCATCCTTCCCAAATGCCCTGGTATGGCCGAGAGTGGGGAGAGTCCGCTCTCCCTCTCGAAATGCTCTCACGTGGCCACGCGTATATAGCCTCTGCTAGGGAAGTCCTACTCACTGCCTTCTCGTAGCGGGGGTGTTGTTTACGAAAGTGAGGACGAAAAGCGAATGTCCGGCGCTTTAACCGGATTCCAAATCAATGGTGCACATGGGCTCCAGTATCCTACGGGAACAAATGGCGTATGAACCAATCTTTGGTCACCGGCTTCCATGGGACTGCATCTTTTTACGATGCTCCACTGCCTTATGGGTCAGACCCTCAGGTCGGAGGCTCCGAGTGTGGCCCCCTAAGAAAACCACGTGCTTCGGTTTGGGCGTCCTGGCAGTATCACAGCCCTCACACATATCGAATTAGATTTGTGTGGCGCACATGTATTTGCTGCCTCTTTGTACCAATATTTATGTGTTGAAATAAATAAAATAAATAATTTTTGTAAATAGTAGCGCTTTATGATTTGAAATGGACAGTTTTGTACCTTTCAATCTAACATCATAATGATCCATAGAGTAAATAAATATTCATGGAGTTTCACTTCGAATCTATCAATGCGTTGAGTTTTTTTCTGATTGCAAGAAAAATGATGTATCATAGTTTTATTGTTGATAGTTAACATTTTATAAGAGTACATTGGAAACGAATGAATAAAATAACTTCATTGCATAATAGCTTGATGTACAACAGTTTGTATATATTAAAAACCTTCAACGAAAACATCTGAAAGGTTTTAAGGAAACACTGTTGAATAAAACAGCATGACAGAGACTAGATTCATCTGGACATTTGTGTTGACTAATTACCGACTTCTTTATATTAAGGATAATCCTGATAATTTGATGTGGCTTATTAAAAGTTCGTAAGCTACTCTGCTAATATGTAAGTAGTATGTTTCTTAAAATACTCATTTAAATCCTTTTCAAAGATACTCTTTATACCGTGTTTTAAGAACTTCATCGCTTTTTTTGAAAGTTTTATTTGTGTGTTATGTTTTGATATTTTAGATGATCATTCGAGAGTTATACTTAAGGAACCAGGCAGTAAAAGTGATTATATCAATGCAAATTATGTCGATGTAAGTGTAAACTACTTATTAATACCCTTCGCTTTTAATAAAAATTACTAAACCTCTAACAACTTGTTGGTAATACTGTCGTCATTTCGATTTTGTTGTTTGTAATATATCTCATTTATTACTCATCTGCGTGATGCCTATTCGCTTGTTCTCGTATTCTTGTCAGTCAGTTACAATGTAGGACCAGGAACATACATACATCGGTCCAAGTTGCCACGCCTCACTAGCACAGCAAGACGAACAACGGATTCGTAGAAGCAGTTAACTCAATGGTGTAATATATAAAGGAAAGATTTTATATAAGGATATAGTACAAAAAGAAAGAATTTGTTCGTAGAAAGAAAGAAATGAAATAATTTTATTCTCATAGTTTAAGGGAAGATAGACAGTATATACACCTACGTCATTGTGATCGATATTGAGCCATGACACTCGGAGTCTCCAACCATTGGTTTCGATAGTCACGCGAACCCCAACCAAGCAGTCTGCATCTACCAACATGGCTCAGACTAGAAGTTAGTGACTTCAAGCACTGATGCCATGTTTTGGTTTGACCGCCCCTAACTTTCTTCCAACCATCTCCAACACCGGTTCGCGAAGCGCATCGTGGTAATCGGTGTTCAGGCTTACGTAACACGCGGCCCAACCATCTCAGTCGATGAAGATTCACAATCTCGTCAACTGATTTACCATCATTCCCTAATACCCTACGTCTAACGTCACTATTTATTTATTTGTTTATTTCAACACATAAATATTGGTACAAGAGGGCACCAAATGTATATGCGACACACCATATTTGTGTGTGTGGGCTGTGATACTGCCCGGGTGCCCGAACCGAAGCAGGTGGTTATCTTAGGGGGCCACACCCCGAGCCTTCGACCTGAAGGTCTGACCCATAAGGCAGTGGAGCATCGTAAGTAGATGCAATCCCATGGTAGCCGGTGACCAAAGATTGGTTCATACGCCATTTGTTCCCGTAGGATACTGGAGCCCATGTGCCCCATTGATTTGGAATCCAGTTAAAGCGCCGGACATTCGCTTTTCATCCTATCACTTTCGTAAACAACAGCAGTGAATAAGACTTCCCTGATAGAGGCTGTATACGCGTGGCCATGTGAAAGCATTCCTAGAGGGAGGGCGGGCCCACCCCATTCTCTGCCATACCAGGGCATTAGGGGGCACCTCACTATTACTTACCCGGTGATCGCAGCAGATGCGAGCAATATTTCTAAGGCATCTGTGGTCAAATACTAGTAGCTAACGAGTGTCTTCCACTCTTAATGGCCATGTTTCGCTGCCATAAATTAAAACAGAACGGACTGTCGCGCAGTATACTCGTCCTTTTATTGATAGACGGATATCTCGCCTTCGCCATAAGTGACGTAAGTTGGCAAAAGCCAAACGAGCTTTTCGAATCCGTGCAGAGATTTCGTCAGACACCAACCCATTAGGGTTGATCAGACTTCCAAGATAAGTGAAGTTGTCAACGCGTTTGACTACTTCACTCCCTATACTTAGTTTAGGTGTTGACACAGACCAGTCCTGAAGCAACAACTTGCATTTAGAGGGAGAGAAGGGCATTCCAAACGTTCTGGCATTGTTACTGAGTTCTTACAAAAGACTACAAGGTGTACAGAAGAACCTGTGAAATGCATGTGGTGAAATTCGAACACTTCACTTCTATCTGAAGTTTGTGCTGATGATGTCGTTCAGAAGAGTGATGAAAGCTCCACGACCAAACCATCCAGCTTAGAGAACAAAACTCCATCAAAACTGCATTTTATCATCGTCTTCACCAAGTAAGCCTATATCATCTGCATACTGTAAGTCGATAAGTGGACTTCCTTAAAGGAGACCGATGCCCGAGAATTCAGTGAGCGAGAACGTTGTTTCCATCAGTATGCCTATGGTGAAGTTGAACAGAAATGAATATAGTGGACAGCCTTACCGGACACCACTTGAGTTCGCCGTAAGCTCTGACTCGATTAGTAGTGTTCGAGTAAAGAGACTTCACAAGGTTTATGTACTTCTGAGGTATACCTTCCAATGGCAGACACTACAACAGAACCTCTCGAACTACAGAATCAGATGCTGCTTTTAAACCAAGCAAAACTGTAATTGTCGGGCGTTGATAAGTATGCCTGTGTTCTAGAACCTGACGAATGATGAATCTGTGGTCGATGCAGCTACGACGATGTCTGTAGCAAGCCTGATTTTCTTGTGTTTTCAGTCTTAGTTAGGCGCTCGATAATTATTGAGGCTAGTATTTCAGATACTGTGCTAGTCAAACTAATCGCTCTATGGTTATCATAGGATGATTTTGACCCCTTCTTATATATCGGGACAATAAGTGATTGCAACCAGTCAGATGGAGATTACGTCAAACTACCAGATTTTAGCTAAAATATTAGTCAACCTAATAGCTAAAATTGGACCACCATAATTAAAGACATCTGAAACCAATTCATCTGGACCAGCTGCCCTTCCTCGTTTCAGGTCACCTATAGCCTTTTGAACTTCTGCTAGGGTCGGGGAACTTCTTCAATGTTCCATTCATGCTGTCTGGGAATGCTGAGTAGTTGTCGAGTAGTTGAAGGCCAGCTAAACTGTTCTATAAAGTGTTCCGCCCATCGTTCTAAACGTCTGAACTGTGAGCAAATAAATGTCGTCTTTTTCCTGAGATAGTCTCACTTACACTCGACTTTTTATTTCCAGTTCTTTTATGAGTCTGAAGAGCTGTCTTGTGTTACGTTTAGCCACCGCCTTTTTCATCTCTTTTGCTTTCGATGCCCACCACTGCTCACGGTCGTTCCCTAGACGTTTGCTCAATCTAGATCTGATTTGCTTTCGCTCATCATCGTGTTCACAGCCTTATGGGATGAGTTTACGAGAATCCATCAGTGCAATAGACCTAGAAGAAATCCATTGGTTCTTTGTAACTTTTTGGTTTAAATCACTGATAGATGTCACTGCTGTTTCCACAGCTACTTGTATATCTTCCCAAGCAACACCTGGGTGAGCCTCGTTTTCAGAACTACCCAAGTGTGATCTCAGTTGTTCCTTGAATCTACTTTCAGCTTTCTCATCACTCATTTCAATTCTAATGAGTCTTCTTAATGTGGTTTTCCTGCGTCCAATGAGGCGCAAGCTGATGCGTGCCCGTATTAGAGCATGGTACTCACATACTTGTAAAACACAAGGTCTACAAATATCTATGTGTTAAAATAAATAATAAATAAATGTCTAAAACGACAGATTTAAGATTAATTTTGAATGTTCATTTACGTATCTCTCGTTTCATTTCAACTGATAACAAACCGTGTGCTTGCTATTTTTTTGTGAACACACAAAACTGATTTGCTTTGTAAGATCCTTTTTCTTTCAAATCGAATGGAAAATAACGTCCTAAAATTGCCCTCGATTGGTATTTTGTCTCTTTCTATTATTTTCCTTAATATATCTGAATCTATATCTAACATAGCTCTGTAGTTCGGTATATAACTTTTTGAAACTCGTGCATGTGGAATGCACTCTTTCCCTCTGAAGCCCCCACGTAACATTTTTTAGTGTTTTTTTTATAGCTGTTACTACCGCCTTTACATAACAAAGGTAAGCGTTTCTCAAAGGGCTAATATGTCCTAAAGGTTATCTGATACTTGAACTACATCAGCGAAAATAAAGGGTCCTACCTATAATTCCTATGGCATAGATGATCTACAGAATCCTAGAAAAGTAGCAATTTCTTTGACTCATCACGGGAAAATCTCAGTGCTTTGTAAATTAGAAGTTCACATCCTTTTATCCCCGAATGCCCTGGTACGGCCGAGAGTGGGGAGAGTCCGCTCTCCCTCTCGAAATACTCTCACACGGCCGCGCGTATACAGCCTCTGCCAGGGAAGTCCTACTAATTGCCTTCTCGTGGCGGGGGTGTTGTTTACGAAAATTAGAGGACGAAAAGCGAATGTCCGGCGCTTTAACCGGATCCCAAATCAATGGTGCACATGGGCCCCAGTATCCTACGGGAACAAATGGCGTATGAACCAATCTTTGGTCACCGGCTACCATGGGATTGCATCTACTTACGATGCTCCACTGCCTTATGGGTTAGACCATTAGGTCAAAGGCTCGGGGTGTGGCCCCCTAAGATAACCACCTGCTTCGGTTCGGGCACCCGGGCAGTATCACAGCCCACACACGAATGATGAACTCTTCATGTCTATGGAAATTACTTTTCTCGCTTCGAAAAACAATAAATTGATTCAAATTATTATTACTATTATTGTCATTATTAATACTATTATTATTATTATTACTACCATTATTGTCATTATTATTATTATTTTCCACATTATTCACCCTCTTCTATACTTATACAGCGGCTCGTCTTTGGTGGAAATTCGACTGTATCTAAACGTTCTCGAGTCACTGTCCGGTTGAAAATTTTATGTTACCACCGAATACGAGAACTGAAGCAGTTTTCTGAAACTACGTGCACCATTCAAACTGGCTGCCTTCAACGTTCGCACACTAGTGCAGGTCGGACAACAGATAGGGCTGGCTATGTCTTTGGAAAGTCTTAATATTGATGTTTGTTGTCTATCCGAGACCCGTATTCAAGACTCTGGCGAAGTACTACAAATCCGATCTCCATCTGTCGCTTCGAAAAGCTTGTTTTACGTGCGCTTATCCGGGGACCCTGTGGCATCTTCGTCTGGTCTTGCTGGCGTTGGTGTCACACTAAGCGCTAGAGCTGAGGCAGCACTAGTCGATTGGATCCCCATTAACAGTCGATTATGTGCTGTTAGATTAGAAAGTTCCATCAAAATGAGAAGAAATCGGCGTGAGAAACGATGTCTTTTCGTCATCTCTGCCTATGCCTCGGCAGATTGCAGCCCAGATGCAATCAAGGATGAGTTTTACCACCAGTTATCTGTTCTTCTCCAGAAAGTGTGTTCGACTGATATTGTAGTACTAGCCGGAGACTTGAATGCTGAGGTCGGGCGTCTAGGCACAGAAGAGAGTCGTTCAGGT
The DNA here is from genome assembly GCA_944470205.2 of Schistosoma margrebowiei. Taxonomy (NCBI): domain Eukaryota; kingdom Metazoa; phylum Platyhelminthes; class Trematoda; order Strigeidida; family Schistosomatidae; genus Schistosoma; species Schistosoma margrebowiei. The sequence goes on along the minus strand of OX104028.1, from coordinate 42,786,019 downwards.
GGCCGATGGGGACTTTGGTCGCAGGTCAGATAACGGGGACCGTCTACTGCAACTTTGCACAGACCACAACCTGTTTCTGGCTAGCACTAACTTTCGGCACAGTCATCGCCGATGTGCCACCTGGCGTCCTCCCTCTGCATCCCAAGCCTGGACTCAGATTGATCACTTCGCGATCAGCTACCGCTGGCGTGGTTGTGTAAAAGACTACCGCTTCTTTTTGGAGTACCCATCTGGACTCTGACAATGCCTTGGTCTGCGCCAATCTTGCCTTACTTTTCAGTGGACAACGAAGTGACCGCCATCAAAGGATTGATATTAGCAAGCTGGTTGCAACTTCTGTTACAAATAAGTATCGAACCGAGCTAGCCTCTAGGCTAGCTACCACTCCACCGAAAAGCATAGATGAGCATTGGTCGCAATTGCATGACGCCATGAAAATGGCGGGAACAGTCAGTTGTGGGTTTGCGAAACGTCCCGCTTATAAGCACTGGGTTTCTTCTGGTTCCTTACAACTTATTGAAGCTCGTCGGTCTACTCCGGGTGATCTTGAGTTCGACCATAAACGAAGGATGTTACGTAAGGAAATTGGGCAAAACTTGCGTAAGAACCGAGAAGCCTGGTGGTCGGAGCGTGCTAATGAGTTGGAAGCAGCAGCTGCATCTGGTAACTACCTGAAGCTCTTCCAGCTCATCCGAGCCACTGGCAGCAAGAAGTCTGGTGTGAGTGAAACAATCTGCGAGGATGATGGGATGCCAATCACTAACATCTATCGACGTCTTGGACGATGGGCAGAATTTTTCGAAGGGCAGTTCAACTGGCCTGTTGCTCCGGCAACATCGGTCAGACTGTCCTGCCCTCCATGGCCGGTGACAACTGATCCACCAAACGAGGAGGAAGTCCGCAAGGAACTCCAACTCTTGAAGCGCTACAAATCACCTGGCCCAGATGACTTACCTCCGGCTCTTTTTAAAGATGGTGGTAACTTTTTGACTAAGGAATTGACGACGTTGTTTACAAAGGTTTGGGAATTAGAGAGTGTACCAACGTCATGGAATGAGTCGATAGTTGTCCCTATCTTTAAAAAGGGTTCACGTCGTTCCTGCAACAACTATCGGGGGATGAGTCTACTTCCGATTGCGTCCAAGCTATTGGCTTCCGTCATACTTCGTAGGTTGTTCAAAACCCGAGAAAGATTGACCCGCGAGGAGCAGGCTGGGTTTCGTTTTGGTCGAGGATGTATTGATCATATCTTCAGTGGTCTTGGGTGCTGTTAGAGGTATGAGGGCGGTTATCACTTCCCGGTTGCCCACACCGTGGAAGGGTTCTTCTGGAGGTACCTGAAAAGGAAATTGGATTAGAGGCGGTCTCATCGACCTGAGAGCGTGACCGCAGTGCCCAAGGGACAACTGCTTGAGGCCGGTCGCGCACGGCCTTTTCATGGAAGGTTTTTGACGTGTTAGCTCCGTTCTTCAAAGAGCCTTACCGCCGGAGACGGAAATCCGTGAGGTAAGGGGAGGTGTGCATTTTTAGTGTCGACCTTTTCTAACCCCACCCCACCTTGTGTGAAGGCAGCATCGCTGTCATGCTGGTTGTCTGAAGGAAACACCTTACTGCTGTCACACCTCTGTACAGTCAGCAGTACGACTTCGCCTTCAGACCTTAGGTTTGTTGCTTTTAGTCTTACCGCTCTTCAACCGACCTTTCTGACATGGTAGGACCTTGAGGAACGGTTGTTCCAGCCAGTATAGCTCGGTTGCTTCAACACGATAGGCAAGCCCGACCACCACGTCAAGGTAGCAATAACGGTCGGTTTGGTGAAGACGCTGACAAAATGCAGAGTCTTCTGGTAGCACTGAGCAACAATGCCAGGATGTTTGGAATGCGCTTCTCTCCCTTTAAATGCAAGTTGTTGCTTCAGGACTGGTCTGCGTTAACACCTGAACTAAGGATACGGAGTGAAGTAGTCGAACGCGTTGACAACTTCACTTATCTTGGAAGTCTGATCAACCCTAATGGGTTGGTATCGGACGAAATGTCAGCACGGATTCGAAAAGCTCGTTTGGCTTTTGCCAACTTACGTCACTTATGGCGAAGGCGAGATATCCGTCTATCAATAAAAGGACGAGTATACTGCGCGACAGTCCGTTCTGTTTTAATTTATGGCAGCGAAACATGGCCATTAAGAGTGGAAGACACTCGTTAGCTACTAGTATTTGACCACAGATGCCTTAGAAATATTGCTGGCGTCTGCTGGGATAACCGGGTAAGTAATAGTGAGGTTAGACGTAGGGTATTAGGAAAGGATGGTAAATCAGTTGATGAGGTTATGAATCTTCATCGACTGAGATGGTTGGGCCACGTGTTACGTATGCCTGAACACCGATTACCACGATGTGCAATGCTATCCGGTATTGGAAATGGTTGGAAGAAAGTTAGGTGCGGCCAAACCAAAACGTGGCATCAGTGCTTGAAGTCACTAACTTCTAGTCTGAGCCATGTTGGTAGATGCAGACTACTTGGTTGGGGTCCGCGTGACTATCGTAACCAATGGTTGGAGACTCTTGGTGACATGGCTCAGAATCGATCACAATGGCGTTGGTGTATACACTCCTTGTCTTCCCTTAAACTATGAGATTAAAATCGCTTCATATCTTTCTTTCTACGAACCAATTCTTTCTGCTTGTACTATATATCTATATGCAATCTTTCTCCTATATATTACCACCTTTTACCTAACCGCTGTTATGAATCTGGTGTTCATCTTGTTGTGTTGATGCGGTATGGCAACCTGGAGCGATGCACATATGTGCCTGGTCCTACGTTGTAGCTGACTGACTGACTGACTGATCATATCTTCACCCTCCGCCAAATGTTAGAACACCGCCATACTTATCAAAGGTCAACAATCGTAGTGTTTCTTGACATCAGGGCTGCCTTCGATTCGTTGGATAGGACTGTTCTCTGGGATTGCCTATTGAAGAAGGGTGTGCCTGAGAAGTTTATAAACATCCTAAAAGCCCTATATAAAAACACCTCAGGTAGAGTGAGGGCATACAACCACCTCTCTCCATTGTTCCTTTCGAGCAGTGGGGTTAGGCAGGGTTGCCCAATCTCACCATTCCTCTTCAACTTTGCCATCGATGACATTCTGGAAATAGCTCTGATGAATGTAAGTAATGGTGGTGTGGATCTGTTGCCTGGAGAAAGACTTCTCGACCTTGAGTATGCGGACGATATTGTCTTACTGTGCGATAATCCCCAAGGCATGCAATCCGCACTTAATCAGTTGGCAATCAGTGTCCGTAGGTACGGTATGTGCTTTGCACCTTCGAAGTGCAAAGTACTTCTACAAGACCGGCAGGATTCCAATCCTGTACTCACCCTGGATGGTGAGCAGATAGACGTAGTCGAGAAGTTCGTGTATCTGGGTAGTTGCATAAGTGCTGTGAAAGTGATTTCTTAGCTGATTCTGTCACTATTCAATGAACACTTTTTTGTCATTCGACAATCAAAAAGAAATGTACCGAAATCACTGAGCATTTCTGTTTATATTGTGTATCTAGGTAGCGATATAAGTGTCGGTGGTGGCGTGAGTAACGAAATCAATTCACGTATAGTGAAAGCCAGAGCGGCTTATGCCTATCTGAGCCGTCTTCGCTGCTTTCGTGATGATAATCCGGCTATAAAACGTCGGATCTACAACGCATCGGTGAGAGCAGTTTTGTTCTATGCTTGTGAAACCTGGCCTCTCCGAGTTGAGGATGTTAGACGACTCCTGTGTTTGATCATCGTTGTCTCCGGAGGACTGCTGACATCCAGTGGCAACACCATGTCAGTAATGCAGAGGTTCGGCATCGTATGTTCGGGTTCGGCGACCATAATTCAATTGATGTCACCACCTTGAAACATCGACTTCGGTGGCTTGGACACGTTCTACGAATGTCGTCCTAGAGAATTCCACGTCGTGCATTATTTGACGACAATGGGATTGGTTGGAAAAAGCGGAGAGGTGGTCAGTGCATGACATGGTGTCGTGGTATGAAAGAAATCTGCAAAGAGCTGGCTTGTGTTGGTCCTTCACGACTCCCTGGTTGGGGTCTGAGAGTTGGTGCTACACAGTGGCTAGAGACGTTATCAGTTATGGCTCAGAATAGAAGCCAATGGCGATCCTGCTGTAACCTTTTACTTTCTTCATAAAAAGTGGTTGTGTCTCCCTTACTTGAAAGATTTCTTCTGATCGTACCTTTCCGTTCCCTCGTTACTACCACACTACCTTACACCAATCTCTTCGTTATCGTTCTCTTTTTCTTTTGTGCTCCTTAGTTTTTTTTCTATCTCTCTTCGAATTCTCTTTGTTTTGTGTGGCGCATATATATTGGCGCTCTCTTGTACCAATATTTGTGTTCAAATAATAATAATAATAATAATAATAATAATAATAATAATAATAATAATAATAATAATCATCATCATCACATCCTTTAGTTCCAGTCGCTAAGCAATATAGTAAACTTCACAGAATTCATTATATATTCATGGTAAGGAATACAGATATAAGTTTAGCGAGGGCTTGATATTCGTATTCTCAAATTGGAATATTAATAACAACTAAAACAAATAAACATCTTGTTAACTACTTCTTGTACAGTCTCCTGTTAGTTTATACCTGTTAAATTGTGTATTTTTACTTCATTGCTATATTTTTGTCATTTTGGAAATAAGCTATTTGTATCCTTCATACTTTACATAATATTTATTTTTTGTTTTGTACAGGGCTATCATCGTCGCGCAGCATATATCGCTGCACAAGGTCCTATCCCGTCTACTTTCGATGATTTCTGGTTGATGGTATGGGAGCAAAATAGCAACGTCATCGTTATGATATCTAACTTCGTTGAACGTGGTCGTGTAGGTTTATCAGACAACGATTTACTGGTTCTTACTTCAGTGATTTTTGTAAAAGTTGTTTTCTACTGTTTTGATCTAAGAAACTTACCAATTAGAAAATCGTATAGTATTTTGTTGTACCTATCTGTTACTATTTCATGATGTGATGTTTTTGGGGGAGTTTATGTGGATCTAATTTATAATTAGACCACAAACATTTTATTCAACACTCCTACTAGATGAGATTTTAATGAAGTTTTCGGTACGGAATTGTAGCTTTGTGTTTAGTAAATAAGTAGACATTTTTAATATCTCAAATTAAACTCTCCTCCATTCTTTGAATATTTTCTTGGTCTATATCTACCAAAGTTTTACTATTTAGTGTACATGTGTTACAGACAAATCTTTACAATTATTGAGTTTTGTTTGACCACTCAAAACATATATTGAAGCCAGTGAACAAACGGTAAAATTCAATTCCCACAAGAAATATATAGTTGAATCATATTTCTTATTCCTATTTAACGGGTTTGTTACGAATAAAATGGTAGAATATTTTTGAAGGCTATTATTCGAGGGTAATTTTCTTTGTTTTGGAGATCCTCACAACCTTCGTTGTGCTTATTCTATTTACTAGAATTAATTTGTTTGATATTTTTTTATTGAGATCATTTATATGAATTTCTCTAATTATGATCACATTTTGCCATTATTTCGTTCTCAATTTTAGCGTAAATGTGACAAGTATTGGCCCAGTTCAGGTCACCAAACGTATGGGAACGTTTCAGTTCGTATGATTTCTGAAGTTGTACGGGCTTTCTTCACTATCCGAGTGTTTACTGTTCGACATATCAAAACTAAACGTGTAAATTTCAATTTTTATTTATACGGCTAATAGTTTCAAGTTTTTTGAAATTAGATTTTTCATTTCATTGTGATTTTAAAAAAATTGGATAAAATAAACGGAAATATGCGAATTCGTTTTTAGAAGTCAATTCGTATGGTTCAATTGATCTTTAGTTTGAAATTCTGTTTTGTATGAAATAAGTAACTGGTTGGTTACTACTACAGTACTAAAATTTAATGTACGTAATAAACTAGACCATTTATAATCGTAGTACATGTCGTTAGGTTCTATTTGTTGATTGATTAAATTATTATGGACGAGTTTTCACGTACACTTATTGCCATTGCATGTCCATTTCACTCAACATCTCTGTCACAAACGTACGTTAAGTGTCCAGTAGACTCCGTTTATCTAGTGATTTCTTACATTTTAGAAATTTATCTAGATATTCACTTCAAGTAATGAGACGTATTATATATTTTTTTCTAGGGTTCTAAAGATCGTTTAGTTTATCACTATCAATACACAGATTGGCGAGATTTTGATGTACCTCCTTCCCCTCTTCCGGTTCTCAAGTTCGTAGAAGCCTCGGTCACACATTGGACATTTGACAAAGGTCCTATTGTTGTCCACTGCAGGTACTTTTTCTGCCTTTGGTAAATACTGTTTAATTCATGTTGATGCAGTGAAGTCGTTTTCAGTATATGGTTTGCTCTAATGATAAAATGTTCATCAACTGACATTTTAAATACCTAAGTATTCATTAAATCTTTTTCCTTTAACCTCAATTTTTCTAAATATTAGCGCTGGCGTCGGACGAACCGGTACTTACATCTGTATTGAAAGTTTGATACGACAGCTAAAGGTAGAACAAGCTGTTTCTGTTCGGGGATTTCTGGAACACATTCGTCAACAACGCATGAAACTTGTCCAAACAGAAGTAATTATTATTACTTTTTTTTACCATACCTATTTTTCGTACGAATCCTGATCTCCATAAATAGCTTTTACTCAGCTAGTTTTATTATTTATTATTTCTATGATACTGCGTTCAACACCTTTGACATTGTAATTACTTCTATGACGGTCAGTTACTTTCATTATGATTAGGCGACAACGCGGTTTGTTACACGAGAAGCGGGAAGAACAAAGAGATACTAATAGTGATGCCTACATTAATACTCAGCTTTGTACGGAGGAAGGCGTTCAGTGTATACGGAGACCAGTAGCATTTGCAGTAGCGCCTGTATGGATAAAAAGTGGTGAGATTATTCAGACATACGGCGTTCTAGATAGCGGATCAGATACCTCCCTCATTGTTGATAATCTAGCTGGTAAGTTAGGTCTAGAGGGAAAACCAAAAATGGTATCTTTAAAGACTCTTAGTAATGAATCGTCGTTGGTATCCAAAGAGGTCGATGTAGAGTTGTACTCGATAGATTTTTCGTCATCCGTTAAGGTACAGAAAGTGTTGACTGTCAGAAAACAACCGGCATTATACAGGCCGGTGCCATCGGCGCATCAAATTGTATCCTGGTCCTATTTAAAAGACATAAGTTTTCCGAGAGTAGAAGATGCGGATGTCAAACTGTTGATTGAGTGTAATGCACCGGGCGTACACAAGATGAAAGAGATAAGAACCAGGAAGACGAATGAACCATCTGCTGTTTGGCCCTTACAGGGAACCCCGTGAAAGCAACCACGTACTTAATTACCTCTCGGCTAAGGAGGAATTAGAGGATAAGTTTGAACAATTGTATTCAACTGAATTCAAAGACCAATTTAGACGTAATCCATCGATGTCTGTGGAAGATCGTATAGCATTCAGCGCTATATCAAATTCAGTGCAAAAGTTAAATGGGCACTATCAAATAACTCTGCCTTGGAGGCACAAACACAAGTTACCTAATAATAAGAAATCAGCAGATCATAGACTCAGCTGTTTGAAAGGTCGACTTATTCGGGATATAAAGTTGCTCCAATACTATGTGAACACCGTGACTTGGTATATAGAACGAGATTATGATTAAAAAGGTAAACGATAACAACTGTTATGGACGATTCTGATATCTTCCTCATCACCCTGTCTTCCATCCCAAGAAGCCTAACAAGTTAAGAATAGTGTTCGATTGTGCAGCTAAGTATTCTGGGACGTCTTTAAACAAGAATCTTTATTCTGGGCCTGATTTAGTCAATAACTTAGTAGACGTTTACGCGAGGTTTTGGCAACAACCAATAGGTTTTACGGCAGACGTTGAAGCCATGTTCCATCAAGTATTGTGTTGGCCATGTGAGGACTTATAAAAAGATCCAGTATCGTGTTTACGGTTTTAGTAGTATATCTGTGGGACAAATTAAATCCTACACGGTTATTATCAATTAATTAGTAATTCACTCATTATTCTCTTTATTTTCCTTATTTTATTGATTATCTAGCAACAATATGCTTTTATTCATGACGCATTACGTGAGTATATCCTTTATCCGTATCATTCAATTCGTCCGCTGGACTTCAGTGATTACATGCGACATTTATATGAACTAGATTCAACAGGTACATCCAATTTAATGAAACAATTTGAAGTAAGTGTTTACTTGACGGATGCTGGTTGTATTACATTACTCAGAATTCGTAATATTCATTGATAAATCAGTTATTTTAATGAGTATTTCAGTCACGTTAGTATTACAAATTTAATATATTGTTTACTACTTGATTAACTCATTGTAAGAAAATTCTTTTTTATTTTTCCAAGATGTGTATGGATTTCAGATGTGATTCTGCCGGTTCTTTGCATAGTGGAACCCTGAGTGTTGATCAAACGAAATTACCCATGTGTACAAGTAGGTACATTGTTCTTTCAATTTATTTATAAGTCAATCACGTTTTCATGAAATCTGAGAGCATTCACAAATCAATCAACTAACTTACTGTTCTAAATTAACAAAAACAACTTGGAGCTTGACTTACTTGTGTTGTCGAGATCCAAGACGTTCGTGTATCTAGGTAGCGATATAAGTGTCGGTGGTGGCGTGAGTAACGAAATCAATTCACGTATAGTGAAAGCCAGAGCGGCTTATGCCTATCTGAGCCGTCTTCGCTGCTTTCGTGATGATAATCCGGCTATAAAACGTCGGATCTACAACGCATCGGTGAGAGCAGTTTTGTTCTATGCTTGTGAAACCTGGCCTCTCCGAGTTGAGGATGTTAGACGACTCCTGTGTTTGATCATCGTTGTCTCCGGAGGACTGCTGACATCCAGTGGCAACACCATGTCAGTAATGCAGAGGTTCGGCATCGTATGTTCGGGTTCGGCGACCATAATTCAATTGATGTCACCACCTTGAAACATCGACTTCGGTGGCTTGGACACGTTCTACGAATGTCGTCCTAGAGAATTCCACGTCGTGCATTATTTGACGACAATGGGATTGGTTGGAAAAAGCGGAGAGGTGGTCAGTGCATGACATGGTGTCGTGGTATGAAAGAAATCTGCAAAGAGCTGGCTTGTGTTGGTCCTTCACGACTCCCTGGTTGGGGTCTGAGAGTTGGTGCTACACAGTGGCTAGAGACGTTATCAGTTATGGCTCAGAATAGAAGCCAGTGGCGATCCTGCTGTAACCTTTTACTTTCTTCATAAAAAGTGGTTGTAACTTCCCTAACTCAAATTCTTTCTGGTTGTACCTTTCCGTTTCCCCATTATTATTTTTATTATTAATTATTTATTATTATTATTACTATTATTATTATTATTATTATTATTATTATTATTATTATTATTATTATTATTATTATTATTATTATTATTATTATTATTACACTTCCATACACTAATCTGTGATCGTTATTGTTCTCTTTTTTTCTTTCCCTTACACGCACCTCACATTCTTTTTCTCTTCCCATTCTCACTGTTATTGTGTGGCGCATATATATCCGGTGCACCTTTGTACCAATATTTATGTATTCAAATAAATAAATAAATGTTTGTGCAATAAATCATGCTGTGACATATCAACGACTGATAAGATTACTTTGGAGAACTAACTTATTATGTTGAATTATCATTTTCTTTACCATGTTTTGATTGTATGTATCCGTAATTATGTTTATTCTAGGTGTTACTGATGGTTCAGGCATTGATTCATCCGTTCTTCATGGTTTTCTGAATGTTTGTGAGTATATAGTTACTCGTCATCCTTTAGGTAACAGTGTAACTGAATTTTGGAAAGTAGTTTGGGACGCTAATTCTTCTTTAATTGTATGTTTGTCTGATCAAAATTTGTTACCATTTTGGCCTGATGAAGTTGAACAAGTTAGTTTTCCTTTTTGTAACATTATTAAATAACATTTATGCTTTTTAACAACTAATATAGTTGTTATAGATTTTTCAGTATTTTTCGATTTCGTTTAAGAAATCCACCCATGGTTTATAATTGTCAACTGCATTGTTTGTATGTATTTGCTAATTGTTGTTTACATCCCCAGAAGCATATTCTTTAATATTGTGAATCAAATTAAACAATAGTAAACGTTAGAAATCAATGTGTAAAATCGTACTTTCGCAACTGAAATAGGATATTTTGGTGATTTGTTTTTTATACAGTCCTGTATTATTTATGTATGAAGCAAAGTGAAAAGTTGGTAATTTCTTTAAAGAGAGAAATCTACTTGATCATAGGAAAATATTCCGAGTGTATGCCAGTTCTCCGGAATTCGTTTTTATAATTGCTCGTGCTCAGAACAAACATGAATAAACTGATTTGTAAATTTAAACTCAGAACTTCTATCTGATATGTCTTCTAAATGAACGCTGGATTCCGTTTCAAAGCTCTTTTAGTAACCCCCATATTAAATCTACACGGTTACTTGAACACGAGAGGAAAGGCGCGAAATATGGAAGAAACGTTTTATTTCAAATGTTCGTTTATGTACGTAAAGTCTGGGGTATTTATATTATTTTAGATAGCCTTGGGTTTCCGGAAAATTCTAGAACGCTACTAAGCATAGTAGCAGTATAGGTAATCATAGAATCAAAAATTCGACATGTGACTTTTCTTCCTAGCTGTTTCTGGCAAAACGTCTAGTGAATGCTGATTGGGTAAGATGCTTCTCGATGTTTTGCCTTTTTCGAGGAGTTTTCTGTATCTCCCTCACACCTCCCACCTTTCAAAAAATAAGACCTTTTCTTCGGGTCTACTTACAGCTTGACAACCGGTTTTCTACGACGCTCAGATTTTCTGGTTATCCAGCGTCTATGAGTGTCTGTTGGGGTTCCTGCCTTTGGAGTATCTGTAATTATCTCTAGCGTAAAATTCACTTGACTACCTACCATCTTTAGAGTCCTTTATTTTCTGTGTATTTGATTGATGTGTCTAATCCACGTTACGAAAGTCCAACGCTTTTATACAAAACAATATATTTTGGAACAACAATTCTGTCACCAAACATGATACATGAATCAACCATCGTGAGTGAATCCCGTCGGCGAAAATATCGTAGCATTTCTCCTTGAAAACGACGGTTCGGCCACTTGGTGAGAAAATAACCACTAACTTTACTTAGTGTCTTGCCATTTTCTGTGGCTTCTTTGATAGCTTTAAAAGTAACTGGTAAACCATCGACTGCATATTCCAATACTCGGTATACTTCTGTTTCCGTTTCAATTGCTGCCACCAACTTATCTTTTTCCCGTTTCACTTATGAACCATTCAGTCTAGATAAAGCGTCAGTTTGTCGAAAATCTGTAATGAGCTGGTACTTGATCTTGAAGTCATAATCCAAGAGTGTACTTCCCCACCGTTGCAGTCTGTTTACTGTGTATACCGGGATACCTTTCTTCGACCCAAAAATGAATAGTTGTGGTTTATGGTCAGTTAATAAAGTGAACTGGCGTCCGACTATCATCTTGTGAAACTTCTTTACAGCGAAGATAATCGACATTGCTTCCTTCTCGATCTGACTGTAGTTGCGTTCTGTTGTAGTTAAGGATCTAGCCGCGTGTGATATGAATTTCTCATCCATCTGGCATGATGTGAGAAATAATTGCTTCAATGCCGTAGTTTGAAGCATCTGATGATGCTACAACGCGTAAAGATGAATCGTAATGGGTGAGCAACAGATCCGAGACTAGTATTTTCTTGATTTCATCGAAAGCATCTTGGCAAGTTACAGACCAATCCAATTTCACATTCTTCGCCAGAAGGTTATTTAAGGGGGCACGTAGGTGATGACGGTTAGGAATAAAAGCTCCTTAATGACTAACTAGTCCCAAAATGGATAGTATTGTGTGGACATCCGTCTATCCAGGCATAGTTTTCATTGCCTCGGTATTCTCTGGATCTGGTCTTTCGCCATCTTTGTCGGTTATAAACTCGAGGTAGCTTACCTTTTGCATACAACAGTTACATTACTTTGCACGGAACTGAAGTCGACCAGGTTGAGCTTCTTTTCTAAGTCTATTCTATCTACTCCCAGAATTATTATATCGTCCAGATAAATTGCAGCACCTGGAACATCCTGTAGCATATTATCCATTACTTGTTGAAATATGGTTGGGGCCGTCTTGACTCCGAAAGGTAATCGATTATACTGGAATAGGCCCTTGTTTGTGTTTATGGTGAGCAAGTCTTTACACTCATTAGCAACATAAATTTATAATTAAGTTTCCGCTAAATCCAACCTTAAAAAAAGAGCTTATCTCCATTCAGTTTAGCAAGAAGATCTTCAGGTTGGGTTAATGGATACTGATTAGCTTCTAGGGCTTCATTTAACCCGGTTGAGTAATCGGCACACAGACGAACTATACCATTAGTCTTCTTTACTACCATTATCCGTTCAACCCATTCTAAGAAGTTCACCGGTTCATTAATCGCACAGACTTTGTGCATTGTATTCTATAACTAGTGAGGATTTGGAGTATCGTATTTTGCGAGCCTAACCAGCTGTCGACCATATTTAAACAAAAAAAATGATTGGTGATATTTTTTTTCAGTAAACTTGTTTTGTTATGGATATTCTCCTGGGATTAATATTATTCCTCATTTGAAGTGACCTTAATTTTCTATCTGTCAGTAGTAGTCTAGAAATAGCAGTAGATGTTTGTTATATTTTCTTTCACTCCGTTCATGAACTACCATACACATTGGATACATATATGTACTTTCGTGTTCATCGTTTGATTGCTATTTGAATGAACACTTGATATTTAAATTCTCATTTATCATATATTACTATTTAGTTCAATGTCTATATTTGAATAATTAAATCGTAATTGTAAAGATTAACTTATTATACTTTTTCTTATTCAAATGACAGACAAGAACAATCGGTTGGTTGCATATAAATTTTGCTAGAATGGATCAGTGCGGTGATTCGTTAGTACGATTTCAATTTTTACTAACATCTGATCGAGAAGATTATGCGCTAGCGTGTACCCTTTTGCATTTTAATGCATGGCCTTCTATTGATTTAGAAAATCCTCATGAATCAAGGATTGCATCAGATTTACTTGAATTGGCTACACATTTAGCAAATGATAATCCGGAATTCTCTAATTCTTCCGCTCCTATTGTTTTAGTAGATAAGTAAGTTTTCTTTGGTGCAGTTTTACAAATCGTCTAGTTAAAAAGGTGTATTCATGATAAACAAATAGGGTCATAAACTATTTGGATACGCTGAATTATTCAATGTAATAATGAATCTGTTTCAAACTAAAGACAGAAGTATTAGTGATCTATTGTAACTAATGAAAAACAAGAACAACGATAATGACAACTATTCTAACTACATAGTTATCTTGGAATTCAGGTGCTTTCTAGCTGTCAACTCTTCTGAGATATATTTAGTTAATTGATTAACAATTTGATAGTAAAAGGCAGTTATCTCTATTAACGGAAAGTAAGAATAATATTTCTTAAGTGTGGAATCTGTACATGTCTTCATTTCATCCAGGACCTTTACAAATCTTGTTCATTGTTTGGAACGTATAAAAAGTCTGTAAAGTTGTTTATTATACTGAGAAAACCCACTGAAACTTTTTAAATATGTTTTTACGTGACTATTCATTTAATCATAAAATTTAGATGAGATAAAACCCCCCAGTAATTTTATTACAAAGATGTTGTTTTCCTTTTAATAAATTCTCATTAATTGTTAGTCCGAATGAGTCATTATGATAATTACAATATGCAAGTATGTAGAAATTCGGTCATGTTAGTCTCTCTTCATCTGGTTATTGAATTGTATAAATAAATATAAAATTAAATGAATATACGTTGCTGAAATATAGAGAAGAGTTCTTATACTCATCCAATGTGTTGGATCCGAATGGAGTACTCAATACTCTGAGAATGATTGTTAACATCTGCCATTAATTTTTTTCACATATTTCTGTTCTATGTATATATGATTTTGCATCTGAATTTGAAGTTCCAAGATTACAGCTTCATATTTATTTTATTTGAAAACATAAATATTGGTACAAAGGGGCACCAAATATATAGGCGCCACACAATAATAATGAGAATGTGAAAAAATTAAGACTGTAAGGTGCGTATAAGAAAAAGAAGTACAACAATGAACAAAAATTAGTGTATGTTAGTGAAATAATAATAATAATGGGAGAGACAATTCAATTAGCAAAAGTAAAGCCACAGAGAATTCTTCCACTTAAAGAAGTTACGTCTTTTTTTCATGAAGAAATCAAAATAAAGTTACAGCAGGATCGTGACTGGCTTCTATTTTGAGCCATATCTGATAACGTCTCTAGCCACTGTGTAGCACCAACTCTCAGACCCCAGCCAGGGAGTCGTGAAGGACCAACACAAGCCAGCTCTTTGCAGATTTCTTTCATACTACGACACCATGTCATGCACTGACCACCTCTCCGCTTTTTCCAACCAATCCCATTGTCGTCAAATAATGCACGACGTGGAATTCTCTAGGACGACATTCGTAGAACGTGTCCAAGCCACCGAAGTCGATGTTTCAAGGTGGTGACATCAATTGAATTATGGTCGCCGAGCCCGAACATACGATGCCGAACCTCTGCATTACTGACATGGTGTTGCCACTGGATGTCAGCAGTCCTCCGGAGACAACGATTATCAAACACAGGAGTCGTCTAACATCCTCAACTCGGAGAGGCCAGGTTTCACAAGCATAGAACAAAACTGCTCTCACCGATGCGTTGTAGATCCGACGTTTTATAGCCGGATTATCATCACGAAAGCAGCGAAGACGGCTCAGATAGGCATAAGCCGCTCTGGCTTTCACTATACGTGAATTGATTTCATTACTCACGCCACCACCGACACTTATATCGCTATCTAGATACACAATATAAACAGAAATGCTCAGTGATTTTGGTACATTTCTTTTTGATTGTCGAATGACAAAAAAGTGTTCATTGAATAGTGACAGAATCAGCTAAGAAATCACTTTCACAGAAAACAATACCAAGTATCTGATGCAAATGTTTATCAGTTCAAACCCCTACAACTTCATGTCAACATCAGTGAAACAGGAAATTAACAAGAATAGAACTAAGGACAGAAAGCGATAGAAATCATAAGGTGGAAATTTAAATTGTAGAATAAAATGTCCATAAGATGGTGGTAATACTTGATCAAGATATAAAGGAAAACTAATTCAGTTGTGGTACTCGGGCTAATTTGATGTTATTTTATCCTTTTAACGTCTGTAACTATCGATTATTACAAGTATTGTTACTTACTTACGCCTGTTACTCCTCGTGAATGAGCATCGGTCACTCACCAGCATTCTCCATCCAACCCTGTCCTAGGCAATATTTGCCAGCCCCATCCAGTTGTTATTCATCCTTTTCATATCAGCTTCTATTTCCCGACGTAATGTGTTTTTGACCTTCCTCTTTTCTGCTTCCCTTCAGGATTCCAATTTAGGGCTTGTCTCGTTATGCAGCTTGATGATTTGCTTAATGTATGTCTTATCCATTTCCATCGTCTTCTCCTAATTTCTCCTTCAGCTGGAAGCTGGTTTGTTTTCTCCCACAAAAGGCTGTTGCTGATGGTATCCGGCCAATAGATGTTGAGTATCGTGCGTAGACAATTATTTATAAATACTTGTACATGTTGATGGTTTTAGTAGTTCTTGAAGTTTCAGCTCCGTACAGTAGAACTGCCTTGACGTTGGTGTTAAAGGTTGTGACTTCGATATTGGTTGAACATTGTTTTGAGTTCCATATGTTCTTCAATTGTAGGAATGCGTTCCTTGATTTGTCAATCGTCGCCTTTACGTCTACATCTGAACCTCCTTGTTCATCGACGATGTTTCCCAGGTATGTGAAGGATTCTACATCTTCCAGAGTTTCGTCATCAAGAGTGATTGGATTGCTGTTCTCCGTGTTGTATTTGTGGACCTTGGTTTTCCTCTTGTGTATGTTGAGGCCTACTGATGTAGAGACTGCTACTACACTGGCTGTCTTTATCTGCATTTGTTTGTGTGTGTGGGATAAGAGAACTAGGTCATCTTCGAAGTCTGAATCGTCTAATTGGTTTTGAGCTGTCCATTGTATTCCGTGTTTTTCTTCAGATGTTGAGGTCTTCATAATCCAGTCGACCACCAGAAGAAAGAGGAAGGGAGAGAGTAGACAGCCTTGTCTGACTCCGGTCCTTACTTGGAATGCATCTGTCAGCTGTCCTCCATGCACGACCTTGCACTGTAGTCCATCGTATGAATTCCGGATAATATTGTCAATCTTCTCAGGAACTCCGTAGTGTCGAAGAAGTCTCCATAACGTCCTCCTATCTACACTGTCGAATGCTTTTTCATAATCAATAAGTTGATGTACTGTGTTGAGTTCCACTCAACTGATTATTCGACGATGATCCGTAGTGTTGCAATTTGTTCTGTGCACGATCGATCCTTACGGAATCCAGCTTGTTGGTCTCGAAGTTGGGCGTCTACCTCATCTTTCATCCGGTTCAGCAACACTGTGTTAAAGACCTTCCCTGGTATTGACAGCAGTGTAATGCCTCTGTAGTTTTCACATTTGCTCAGATCTCCTTTCTTTGGGATCTTGATGAGGTGTCCTTCTTTCCGCTGTTGTTGAATTTCAGTGATTGGCTTGCCTTCTTTGTCTTTGACCGGCTTCTATGGTTTACTGTATTTCCCTGCTAGTTTCTTCGTTGTATCGTGAAGCTGTTTCATATTTCCTTCTCTAGCAGCTTTTTCTGCCGTCGTTGTTAGTTCTTCCACGTATTTCTTCTTGTCGGCTCTAATGCTCTTCTTCACTTGCTTGTTTGCTTCTATGTATTCAGCTTGTGCTTGAACTTTCTCTGCTCGTGTTCGGCTGTTGTTAATTGCTGTCTTCTTGTTCTTCTTTTCTTTGATCTTGTCCAGTGTTTCTGTAGAGATCCATTCCTTATGATGGTATTTCTTTAGACCCAGAACCTTTTGACACGTTGAAGTTAATGCTTCCTTGATGCCTTTCTAATTCCCCTCCATAGTAGTTTCTCCTTTCAGTAGATCTTGTAAGGCTTGGAACCTGTTGTTGAGAGCTATCTTGAATTCATTGAGTTTGTCAGTATCTCGAAGGACGGCCGTATTGAATCTTTGTAGTGCTGTTTGTCCACTTGTCCAGTTCTTTTTTAGCTTCAGTTTTAAATTGGCCACAACTAGGTGGTGATCTGAAGCTATGTCAGCTCCTCTCCTGGTTCTCACATCTTCCATTGTCCTTCGGAATTTTTTGTTGATGCAAATATGATCTATTTGGTTCTCTGTAGTGTGGTCCGGTGAGATCCATGTAGCCTTGTGTATACGCTTGTGTGGAAATATTGTGCCCCCTATGACCAATCTGTTGAATGCACATAGATTTGCAAATCTTTCTCCATTTTCGTTTCTTTCTCCCAGTCCATGTCGTTCCATAATATCTTCATATCCAGTGTTGTCTATTCCGACTTTGGCATTTAGATCTCCCATCAGAATAGTTAGGTCCTTTCTTGGGCATTTCTCAATGACTGACTGCAGCCGCTCGTAGAACTGATCTTTAATGTCGTCGTTGCTATCATTTGTGGGTGCATAACATTGGATAATATTCATTAAGATCCCCTCCTTCTTTGTTTTGAATGATGCTTTGATGATTCTGGATCCGTGAGATTCCCATCCTACAAGTGCATTTCGTGCTACTTTGGACATATTAGAGAAACTCCCTGAGTGTGTGAAACCTTTTGCTCTTCGTGACCGGAGTACAGCAGCATCTCTTCCGTATTTAGCCTTTGTTGTCCAGCTTGTGTCCAATGGGTTTCGCTGATTCCCAGTACTGCTAAGTTGTATCTCCTCATTTCCGTTGCTATTTGACTGATCTTCCCTGTCTCCTACATTGTTCGGACGTTCCATTTACCTATAAAAATGGTTGCTCTGGACGTTAGAAGTATTGTGCAGATCCTAATTCAAAATCCCCTTTCATAGACCAGTTAACATGAGAATTAATTTTAGTGTTTTTGCAATCTGAACATCATAGGTATTCAAGTATCCATATATGCTGATTTTCTGATGTCAATTTATATACTACATAGTAAAATATATAAAAAAAGTCTTTAATTAATTTGACTGTTTTAAGTTCAAAGTACATTTTTTGAGCGTTAATTAGTTTATCCACCTGGTATGATGCTCTTATATAATGACATTGTTTTCTGGATATTTTCAGTTAGTCAAAAAAGATTACAAAACAAAGAAGCGGGACAAGTCTTAATATTCTTTTGTATGCATATAATGCCAAAAAGGTTATATTTATGGCTATTATAAGTCCTAATCATTATATAGATAATTTTTTTATTCTCATTATCTGTTCAATACTGCAAATGTCCAACTTTATTGTTTCAGCACTGGAGGTTATCGTGTTGGCATATTTTGTGCAATTCGTATTTTAATTAGCCAATTTTTAAGTGATCTTATACTCGATGTATACTTCGTTTTCAAAATGTTGTGCATACAACGACCTCATTTATTTAGGGGTTATGTAAGTATTTATTATTATTCCTCAACGTTTACTTTTCACTGTTTAATTGTTAACTTGCTACTTGTCGCTTACAGTTAAATTATTATATTGTAGTACACCTTAAATGAAGATAAATATTATAATATTCCTAGTGGTTTGTTTATAACAAAGCTTTTCCTAAAAGTTAATTAAAACGTGGAAGTGAGTTATCCATCCAGTTGTTTATACAGCTTGACAATATAAGGGAAATGCATGTAATTTCTGAGATTCCTAAACAATAAGCAGATAAGTTGCTGCTATTTTCGTTATTCTCCAGGTCATTTGTAATCGAATATTATGTATACGATTTATTGATGATAGAAAATTCTGTCCAGACTGCTAACTATTGTTCTCAAATATGTTTCCATGTTTTTAAAAGTAGAACAAAATACAAAATATCGAGATGTTAATGAAAAGGTATATTTTAACGTGACAAATTAAAGAATGCCAAGTGGTTTCCGGATGTTACTTAAAGACGAGCAGGTGTATTTGACTAGGTTATACACATTTTTTTTGTTTATAGGTTTACAAGGATAGATTTAGTTATATTTCTGTCTCCAGAGATACCAATCAAATAGCTTTTATGTTAATAATGTGCTTTATTTTTTATGTATGAAATATTTAGTGGGATTTGGAATTCGTGTATACTCTTCTGCAATATTATTTGAAGAATGAATTGTCACCTTCTTGGCAATCGAATTCAATAGGTTCACGTTATGCAACTTTATATTATATGCTAGAAGGACGAGATAATTCCAACAAAGTATCAACCGGCGAACAACACACATCTCCTAGGCGAATATTAGGTAACCTATTTTCTGGTCGTCGTCGATTAACTGATCCGAAATGTCAACGTCCTACTCGAAATAATAACGACTCACTTTTGTTTAATGAAACTACTACTATTAGTCGAAATAATTCTTTTTGTAATCATACTAACTATAATAATTCATTTTTACAACACACCAGTCAGCATCTATGCAACAGTATTAGTAATAGAACCAGCATATTTACGGATCCATATCATCAAGAGGAACCACTTTTATCAAATCATTTTCCAAATCATCGTGGACATGCAGTGTATCGTTTACTATCAAAACACCAATCTGTTGAATTTCCTTCATTCCAGTCTAATAACAATCATAATAATAACAGTCGAAAATATTTTACTGGGAATCAAATGGAATATCCCACCCTATGATTTACGTATTGCACGTAAATATAAGCGCCGTAAAATAACTTCGTAGCTACTCCGTTAAAATATGTTTGCAATTGTAAATGAGGATCCGTTTTTAAAAAAAAACGTTATATATTTTTTATTTGTTCACTGTTGTTACTTTGTTTACTAGATTACTTGTTTCACTTCTATTATACCCATGTGCGCGCTTATCTTGAATATATATATCAGCATTTAACTTGATCTGGTTATATTATGTTCTCTATTATGTTTTTTCCTGTTGTATTTTACTTTGTTTTAATTAACCTTGTTTATTATGAAGTGTTATTGACATTTACATATTGCTTTGTGTGCTTAATATTATCCTAGACAAAAACTAATAATCTAGTCTACAAGTAAAGTCAGCAATTCATTTTTCAAATGATCCTGGTTAAACTAGGTGACTAATAAGTTTGTTCAGTTTACTGCTATTAGGCTTGTTTTTAGTCCTAATGCGGTATAATTATCTTCTGGTATCATGTATACCATCGGTAGTCGAGTCGCTGTGAATTATTCATACTTGTGTGTATTGTTTTGATCCCAGGCATAGGTATATTGTCAATAGTGTCAAGGATTTTTAGTTGTAAATTCTCACATTTCTAGGATAGCAATATTATCTGCGCATTTTGTTATTTATTTCTATTTTCGTTCAATCTAGTTTTTGAGTTTCCTCTTAGATTACTTAAAGTTGTTGATACTGTGAAAAACTATCTCATAACTACTTTCTTTTTTATGCAAATATCTGTTTTACTATTTTTAATTTTAAATAATATAAATTACAAAATCCATTTTGGCTTTTGTTTTTCTGTATGCTAGTTGGTGTCTATTTGTGTTTTCTAATCAAGACTGATAGTTTGTTTGGTTTTATGATGAGTTACAATTGTGAGTTTAATATATCTTTGTGCCGTTAGTGAAGAACGTGAAGAATTTATATTGGTAGTAATATATGCTAAAAGTTACTCTTTTAACTGTATGATTTGTTCACCGTATATGTTTTCATATGCAGTTTACAATTCTGATATAGGTGTGTATTTAATGTGAAGAGAGATAAATAATCTTAACTTCTGTTTTAGGTTGGTCGCTTTTTACATTAACTTCAATATTTACTTTCAACTAAACATATTACTGTGGAAGTAGATAACGTGTTCTACGTAATTCACATTTATATTTGATATGTTTGTCCTTTTGCTAACAGTATGGCAAAGTGGTTTAATAATTAATATTTTAATAGACATAATTTCTTCAGTTTTAGGATATTTCAAACATGTCTAGTCGTGAGGCTCCAGCATCCATTTCAGCTATTCGTAATCCAAACAGTCAGCTTGCTGGTCTACCACCTAGACCTCCTCTTTCAGATGCGGCTTTGTTTTCTTTGATTTTAACTGTTCGGGAGGCTGGTCGGCGTTTAGCAATGAGTGATTACGCCATCGCCACAGCTTGCACAATATTACACCGAGCTCTACGTGTTCTCACTACTGGTGATGAACAACCAGTTGCAACACTCGCTACTTCTGGGTCAGCAACTGTCAATGGATCTGATTCAGTTTCTGGTTTCGACTCAATCGACCAATCTTTTAAACATAGCTTGGGAGATATCGATGCACATGTAAGGTCCTTATATTACTCTTTGAAAATATGTCATTAAAACTATCATATTTTACCAAGCCAATTATTTAGTACATGGCTAAACTAATTCATTTTTCCTTTTTACTGTCCACTAACTAATTTCTTTGTAATAGTTTTAAAATTACTAACTTCTATGACTTAATTTTCTGATGTATTCATTTTTTTTCCTACTCACTTTTCTTATTATTCTTTTTCTATAAGTGGTGTAAATAGGTATCCTGTTTTCGAATTATAAAAAACTAACTTCTGGTTGTTTGTGTTCTCCCGTGACAGTTTTGCTTTATGACTTATAAACAAATTATTGACCCTAAAAATGATGAAATTAGTCTGCCCTTTCAATAACCATACATTCAATACCGAATGCACTTGTAGTTTAAAACAGTACTCGATAAAATGAAACGAGTAAATTTGACAGTCTTATCAATGCACGGTTAATTTGATAGACAAAATATAATATATACATGCTTCTATATCATTGTCCTATAATTGCTCATCGTTACATAATTATCGTAGAGTATACAGAAATCCGCAATTTGCATTGTTTCAAAATTTTTTGCAGGATATTCTAAATATTTATAAAAAATAAATCAATTGATTATAAGGTTGTGAGATGTTTCATTTTCTTTTAATTGAATTTTATATGTTCGTGTAACAAGTAGCTGTTATAGAAATAAGTGTAATTTTGTTTCACTGTTTTATTGAACCAAAGAACCATAATGACACTCCAATTTTGTATCTATATATATATATATATATATATATATATATATATATATATATATTTATTATGTTTTTCGTTTCAATATGAATATTCACTCATATTTTTGTGTTTTATTTTCAGACGATTGCTATGGCATCTATCAGTCTTGGCGGTAAAGTACAAGAAGAACATCAACGACTGCGTGATGTGATTGTTTCTTACTACAGGTACAGGTATAATATTTAATCTAAAATATATCTTCATAGTTTAAATCACAAACTGATCTTGATTAGACTACCATTAGAAACCTGAGAGCAGTGGATCACGGGACTCCTCAACAGTGTGCATCCGTGATCCTGCATCCAGCAATTTAACCCATTACAGTCGCTTTTGCAATTAAACATTTAATCTGTAGATCACCGAGCTGGCATCCAACGGTTTTAGTGGTTAACTTCATTCAATTCACGATGTTTCTCGGCTATTATCCATTATCTGTGATGGATAACTGTTTCACGTCAAACATGATTA
The DNA here is from genome assembly GCA_944470205.2 of Schistosoma margrebowiei. NCBI lineage: Eukaryota > Metazoa > Platyhelminthes > Trematoda > Strigeidida > Schistosomatidae > Schistosoma > Schistosoma margrebowiei. The sequence goes on along the minus strand of OX104028.1, from coordinate 42,763,199 downwards.
AACTCCACCTGTTACGTTTCTCACTTGGACTTCAAGAGTTGCATTTTAAAGCTTGAAGAAAACGACACTCCTGTACTTCCATGTTTCCAATGGTGGTTTCACCGAAATTAGTTTATGATTTAGATTTTTAAAATCCTATGATTTTCACGAACCTCACTGTACTTAAATGTCTGTCAAAATTTTTCTACGTGCTTTCTGGGAACACGTGTATGTTGTCATTGAGCAACGTGAAGTTTCAAGTGGTATTTCGAGTATAATCGCTTCATAAAAACAACCATTGTAGATTTACTAAGTTTTTTTAAAGTCATCTAATTTATTTATTTATTTGAGCACAGATTTTGGTACAAAGGGGCACCAAATATATAGGCGCCACACAATAATAATGAGAACGTGAAGAAATAAAGACTGTAAGGTGCGTATAAGAAAAAAGAAGTACAACAATGAACAAAATTTAGTGTATGTTAGTGAAATAATAATAATAATGGGAGAGACAGTTCAATTAGCAAAAGTAAAGCCACAGAGAATTCTTCCACTTAAAGAAGTTACGTCTTTTTTCATGAAGAAATCAAAATAAAGTTACAGCAGGATCGCGACTGGCTTCTATTTTGAGCCATAACTGATAACGTCTCTAGCCACTGTGTTACACAATCTCTCGGAGCCCAGCCAGGGAGTCGTGAAGGACCAACACAAGCCAGCTCTTTGCAGATTTCTTTCATACTACGACACCATGTCATACACTGACCACCCCTCCGCCCTTTCCAACCAATCCCATTGTCGTCAAATAATGCACGACGTGGAATTCTCTAGGACGACATTCGTAGAACATGTCCAAGCCACCGAAGTCGATGTTTCAAGGTGGTGACATCAATTGAATTATGGTCGCCGAGCCCGAACATACGATGCCGAACCTCTGCATTACTGACATGGTGTTGCCACTGGATGTCAGCAGTCCTCCGGAGACAACGATGATCAAACACAGGAGTCGTCTAACATCCTCAACTCGGAGAGGCCAGGTTTCACAAGCATAGAACAAAACTGCTCTCACCGATGCGTTGTAGATCCGACGTTTTATAGCCGGATTATCATCACGAAAGCAGCGAAGACGGCTCAGATAGGCATAAGCCGCTCTGGCTTTCACTATACGTGAATTGATTTCATTACTCACGCTACCACCGACACTTATATCGCTACCTAGATGCACGAACTTCTTGACCGCTTCTATCTGCTCACTGCCCAGAATGTGGTGGATTAGGGTCCTGCCAGTCTAGTAAAAGTACTTTACACTTAAAAAAATGCGATGCTATACCATACCTGCGAACACTGTTTGTTAACTGATTAAGTGCGGATTGCATGGCTTGGGCATTATCTCAGAGTAAGACAGTATCATCCGCATACTCAAGGTCGAGAAGTCTTTCTCCAGGCAACAGATCCACACCGCCATCACTCACATCCATCAGAGCTGTTTCCAGAATGTCATCGATGGTAAAGTGTTAGAGGAATTGTGAGATTGGGCAACCTTGTCTAACCCCATTGCTTGAATGGAACCGTGTAAAAAGGTGGTTGTATACCATCATTCTACCTGAGGTGTTTGTATATATGGCTTTTAGGGTGTTAATAAACTTCTCAGGCACACCCTTCTTCAATAGACAATCCCAAAGAACCGTCCTATTTAACGAATCAAAGGCAGCCATAATGTCAATGATACACTACGGTTGTTGACCTGTGATAAGTTTGACGGTATTCTAACATTTGGCGGAAGATATGATCAATACATCCTCAACCAGAACTAAACCCATCCTGCTCCTCTCGAGTCAATCTTTCTCGGTTTTTGAACAATCTACGATGAATAACGGAGGCCAATAGTTTGGAGGCAATCGTAAGTAGACTTGTCCCTCGATAGTTCTTGTATAAGTGTCGTGAACCCTTTTTAAAGATAGGGACGGTTATCGACTCATTTCATGGTGTTGGAAGATTCTCTAACTCCCAAGCCCTTGTAAATAACACAGTCAATTCTTTAACCCGAAGCCAGGCACTATCTTTGAATATGACCGGAGGTAAGTCATCTGGTCCCGGTGACTTGTAGCGTTGCAACAGTTGGAGTTACTTGCGGACTTCCGCCTCATTTGTTGGATCAGTCGTCACAGGTTGTGGAGGGAAGGGACCAGTTAAACTGCTCCTCGAAAAACTTCCCATCGTTCAAGCCGTCGTTTGATGTTATTGATTGGCATCCCGTCATATTCACAGATTGTTTCGCTCACACCAGAGTTCTTGCTGCCCGTGGCTCGGATGAGTTGAAAGAGTTACAGGCAGTTACCGGATGCACCTGCTGCTTCCAACTCCTCTGCACGCTTCGACCACCAAGCTTCTCGGCCGTTGCGCAAGCTTTGACCAATTTCATTACATAACAGTCGTCGTTTGTGGTCAAACTCATGGTCACTCGGAGTAGTTGGACGGGCTTCAGTGATTTGTAAGGAACCGGAAGAAACTCAGTGCTTGTAAGTGGGACACATGGGTTCCAATATCCTTTTAAACTCATCTAATGTTAATTGTCCAATGGATTTCTAGCAATTATGCCTTATCACATCAATATTTTTCTTTTTCAGGACACTTCACAAAAACCGTCGTAGTCCTTTGGAAGTCGGTGATGATTATGATCGTTTACGGGAAAGTCTTGTACAAACTGAATTATTTCTGATGCGATTGTTAGCTTATCATGTTCGTCGTCCCTCTCTACCACATCCATATCTAGTTCATTATCTTCATTCATTACTCCATTGGGTTGGTAAAGGTATAGCACAACCATGCGGGTCCGATTTGAACGCTGGTGGAAATTCAGTAAATGCTTCTGCGATTGCATTAGCACGACTTCCTGGTTTGGCTTGGTCAATACTGGCGGATTCTTATCAGTCAGCTATGTGTTTAGATTTCGCCCCAGAGCATATCGCTGCAGCCGTGCTGCATTTAGCTTTACGGATTGCTGGTGTTGAAATACCTGGTAATCGACACTCTGAAATGGCCTGGTGGCAGGTAATTTTCAATTTTTATTTCTCTCAATATTGTTTTTCAGTGTAATTCCAAATTAGCACCTAAATTCACACTACGGATGAGTCATATGATTACAGTACGTGTCTAACTCAGACTTATGCGACTAGCTGAGGGTGAAACAAAAGTCTGACATAATTTTCAGAAGTAATAATTTTATATTAGGTTTGAGGTAGTTATGTGATTCATATCGTATACATCAGATGGTGTAATAATACACCTTTACTTTGCAGAGTACACAAATTCTATTTTGTATGAGGGTGTTAAAGTAGTTTTAAATATGTAATTTAATAGACTTGAACAGTTATTATTTTTGTCTTAAACTATATGTTGATGTGATTGACATCAGTTATTGTTTACTAAACTATCTGACCAATCATTTTATTGCATAATTTAGTCGTTGAATGAACTTTTATTGTGAATTTAAATCTATCTGCTGACTACTTATTTCTCTGACCGAACAATTCAGACCATTAAGTGGTACACTGTTAAAACTGTTCTTTTTTTGAAAAGACAGCGAAATATCCTTCATGTTTGTCTCTGAATGGTCATTTCTTTTTGTCTAGTCCCTTTTATGTGGTCATATACTATTGACCGGATCCCAGTGAGGCTACTAAGCAAGTGACTCATTATTGAGTACACTATACTAGGTGGTTGAGGAGAATTAAGTATAAAAGTCATACCTACTTTTCCTGTCTATTTGCACTGATGGATGCTTAAAAACCCATCCCATCTGGCTCTGAACATGAAGAAGAGCGGAGTCAGCTTAAGCGCAAGCTGACAAAAAGTCTACGCAACGATCGTGAACAGTGGTGGGTAGCGAAAGCAAGAGAGATGGAAAAGGCAGCGGCGATAGGTAACAGCAGACAACTGTTCAGACTTGTCAAGGAAACCGGTATTAGGAACCCAACTGTTAGCAAAACTATCTCCGAAAAAGATCGACACATTATTCGTTCTCAATCCAGAAGATTGGATCGATTGGCAGAACACTTTAAGGATCAGTTCAACTAGTCTCCAGTCACACTTCAGCTTCCCAAGGTCTCCAGTTGACCTGAATGGCAAGTTAATGTAAATCCTCCAACTCTTTACGAAGTTGGAAAAGCTATAGGAAATCTGAAGTGAAAGAGAGTAGCAGACCCTGATAGGTTTACCCCTGAAATTTTTAAGGATGGCGGTCGACCATTAGCAGTGAGATTGACTGAGGTCTTAGGTAGAATCCGGAAACTGGACGTAATCCCATCTGCCTGGTCTCAATCACTGATTGTGCCAGTTTTTAAGAGAGGACAAAAGTCCTCTTGTGACAATCACAGAGGAATCAGTTTAACTAGTATAGTGTCTAAAATATTAGCATCAGTAATAATTCAACGCTTAACTAAAACTCGTGAAGAGCAGACTAGAGAAAATCTGGCTGGTTTCCGACCTGGACGTAACTATAAAGATCAGATGTTCACACTACGTCACGTCCTAGCACATGGAAATACATTCAGACGCCCCACAATAGTAGTATTTCTCGACATTAAGACAGCATTCGACTCTGTTGATTGTGAAGTTCTATGGCAATGTTTGTCACCGAGAGGAGTACCAAAGAAGTACATTAACCTTATATAGGCTCTCTACCCGAACACAACTGGTAGAGTGAGAGTTCATGGCGAACTGTCATCAGAATTGATTACCTCAAGTGATGTTCTTCAGGGCTGTCCACTTTCTCCATTCTTGTTTAACTTTGTCATTGACGTGCTTTTAGAGATGACACTTTCCTCATCTAAATTTCCAGGAGTTGAAGACGCTGACAAAATGCAGTCTTCTGACCACTCTAAGCAACAATGCAAGCAAGTTCGGGATGCGATTCTCCTCCTCACGATGCAAAATGTTGCTTCAATATTCGGTTGCATCTATACTCAAACTAATGATGGGGGGTGAAGTATTTGAGCGTGTCGACCGCCACACTTATCTTGGAAGTCTCATCAACCCTTGTGGTCTGATGTGTGACGAAATCTCAGCACAGATACAGAAGGCTCAACTAGCGTTTGCCAACTTGCGTCATTTATGGCGTAGGCGAGATATCCGTCTAACAACCAAAGGACGGGCTTACTGCGCAGTAGTTCGTTCCGTAATTCTTTATGGCAGTAAAACATGGCCGGTAAGAATAGAGGATATCCGTAGGTTACTAGTATTCGATCATAGGTGTCTTCGAAACATTGCTCGTATATCCTGGGACCAACGAGTAAGTAATGCAGTTGTTAAGAAACGGGTACTAGGTAAGGATGGCAAGTCAATTGAAGTAGTGGAGCTTCATCAGTTGAGATGGCTGGGATATGTGTTAAGTATGCCCAACCACCGACTGTCCTGACAAGCGATGTTTTCTCGTGTAGGAGTAGGTTGGAAGAAAGCTAGGGGCGGCCAGACCAAAACATGGCACAAACCCATGAAGTCACTGACAAGTAGACTGAGTCATGTTGGTAGGTGTAGACTTCCTGGTTTGGATCCACGAGATGATTGCAGCTGATGGTTAGAGACTTTGAATGACATGGCTGAAAATCGTTTGCGATAGCGCAGATGCATCCACTCTTTGTGTTCTCCCAAATCCTAATCTTCTAAATTCTTCATGTCCCTTTCTTGATTTCACTGGATTATACTCCGTGAATAACATCTTCAATCCCTAATCTTTCCGAGTACGACCTATACTCTCACTATTTCTACCACTACGTGTTTTGAATCGACAATTGTATTTGTGTGCTGATGTGGTATGGCAACTCGAACTAATGTACTCATGTACGAAGTTCTACGTTGTTGCTGACTGACTGACTGCACTTGTTTGATTCTAAAGACTTGATCATGAAAATGTTTTGTTAATAGATAAATTTATCTTTTCGTTATAGAGTATTGGTCCATAATTTTAAAACTATTTCTTGTTTTCCAAAGGCTATTTCAGATAGTTTGTCCCGTGAAATAGTTGAACAAATCCAACTTCGAGTAATGGATATTTATGCAGTGGATGACAAATTTAAAGCCAGTACACTTAATCGTTTCACTGATGAATTTTGAGTACAGAATGTTGGCGAACACCTTTGCATTTTATATACTGTTCTTCATGTACATTCGAAATGTATTGTAAAGAAAATTTAATATTCAAATTTGTTAACATCCTAGTCGTTTTTCATTGTTTCTTTACACACTTCCCGTTTCTCATTTAACGATTTAAAATGATCCTGAACATCGATTATTCAAAAGTTTTCTGAAATTCTTTTCCCACTACAGACACTCGATCCTTTGAATATCACAAAGTATCAATCGTGTATTTCAATAAGATTCATATACATACGTATACTTGTTACTGTGTTTTTTTGTATTCCTGCTTTCTGTAAACGTCACATAGTTTCTTATTGTGTTCATCTTCTAAGAACTGCTTTTTTACGTATCCACTGACGGATTTAAATAAATTAGTTGTATCAGGTGAATTTTTTTCCAGTAACTACTATTTGTAGTTTGCAGCCTTCATTAGGTGGCATTAAAAACCTCAACAGTGCACTCCCAATAATTCTTTAAGGACCGTAGTCATCACATTGGGGTATTGTGACGAACATTTAACCATTAAAACCACTGTGTCTAACGATGTACAACGTTTACCGCCTGTAATAGATTATTCTTCATTTGATTAGCTTCACCTACTGCCTTGTGTTTATGAAGAAAATGAGAAACCTTTATCAGAATCAAAAGTGAAGTTTATTAAATAAAACTCATCTTTTGATACTAACTAGTTACTTAAGTAAATTTATCAGTAAAATACTTGTATATTCCTTATGAAGCTAAAATGTACCTTGATCTTATTCTCTATCTTGGGTTGATATCTAACCTTTCATAAATAAGCTTTTGTTTTATCACTGGATGCTGTCTTAGAAAACGCGTTACAAATGAATCGCCGATACTTGCTCTCATATTTTTTGACATATTCGTGGCTGCTTTCACGTTATATATTTTTCGGACATAGTTACCGTTTGGCTGTTCAAGGCATATAAATAAATCCTATGTATTATACTTGGAAATCGACTAGTGAATTCTGTTTGAACTCATCAGTTTTCTTTTGGGAATACTTTCACTTATCCGAAATTCATTTTAACCAGACTAATATATTTTATGAACATGATTTGCATTTTTCAATGGGTTTTATTATTCTCGGCAAAAATTTTCCAATTGCCAATGATGGGAATCATCAAATTTATGTGAATTCAACAAATGCATACACAAGGCTACATAGGTCTCAACGGATCATACTACACAGAACCTGACCGATCATATTTGCATTATATAAAAAAGTTAGAAGATTCATGGAAGACGTGAGAACAAGGAGAGGAGCAGACATAACTTCAGTTCACCACCAACTGGTTGTGGCGAAGATGAAACTGAAGCTAAAGAAACACTACATAACTGAAGAAACATCACTAAAAACATTTGATATAGCTTTCCTTTGAGTCACTGACAAACTCGATGAATTGAAGGTCGCTCTTAATAATAGGTTGCAAACCTTACTGGAAGAAGAAGAAACTGTCATGGAGAACAATTGGAGAGGGATGAAAGAAGCACTGACTTCAACATGTGAGTAGGTGCTGAGTGTCTAGTAGCATCATGATTAATAATTGATCTCTATGGAAACCGTGATAAAGATTCAAGAAACGAAGCTGAAGGAGGTAGCACAAGCACATGGTATGTTTATATTCGTCCAGCCAATCACATACAAACTTCATTTACATTTTCATATATTGTTTCATACTTCGAACTATTAATATGGTGGTGAACTTATTCCATGGGTTATTAATAAATGTGGTTGTGTAAATGTTATAACTTATGGCCTGAGTGCCCTGTTAATGGAAAACATATTAATGCCGTCAATCAGATGCAGTGAATTATCGATCGGACCAAGGACGCGTAAAACATGGTCCTGCTTTCCACCTAGCTTAGCCTGTTGAGTTAAGAACACCGATCTCAGCCTCTGGAATTTGAATCCTGTATTTCAAACATACTCGGTTTATATACCAATCAAACAGAACACAACGTACCATAAAATAGAGAATAACATTTGTACAAAGTTTGGCCAAATGTGGCTGTGAGTATGGGGGGGCAGTGAGTAAAACTGTCCTATCTGAGCTTCATAATTGACATCAGTATGATAACTTTGCCTCAGCGATATGAAGTTTCACAACTCAGTGAATCCAAACGATTAAGATTGGAAATGATCTACTATAAGTCTGAAAAAGATACACTAATTGGTTATTGTGTGCATTATCATTTGTGCAAATAGAATGGATCTATATATCTGGTGTATTGTACTATATTAAAATACGGTGCTCGAAATTCCCGTTCCGAAACATTTTGCTATTCATGCACCCATACATTTAACTTGCAAATCTGTAAGGATTAACCTTGGAATGTTTTCGGAGATTGTTCGGTTCGAAGTGAGACTGATGAAGTTCAATCATATCAAATGTGAGACTGGTTTATCTAATGGATGTGACTGATGGTCTCAACTTGGCAAACAGACAAGCTGATGTGAACCATAGGACATTAACTCGGTAGTTCCGAATCGCATACTCACCATGAAGTTTCATGGTGATGGATTCATATAACTGAGAAGCTTCCTACCAGGACAGAAATTATATCTAATGCTCTCTGTTTTTCAATGGTTATTTATTTGCAGCTAATCTATGTTGTAAACTATTTTCGAAGTAAAGATTTTATAATAATCAGATTTACTACTGATAAGTAATTTGAAAAGTTGATATCCATTCCGGTATTATCAATATTCGAATTTTAACATGCATTTTACTCTGACATTAATATTCATCTCATTTCTTAAAAATTAACTACGATGCTCTGATATTCGGACAATTGTCTAGGAAATAACTATATTATTTTACGTTATGTCGTCACAAACCACAATGTATAATTAACAGTGCTAAGTTTTGGGAAGAATGAGGCATTAAACCCCAGTCTATTGACTGGTAGGCTTGTCGTGAGACGTGAATATTCTTTTTGTAATTCGAAGAACCATTTCATTGTAGAATTTAGATACAAGTAGATTGTAGTGAATGCTATAATAGTGTGCCTAGATAGACACGGGTAATCGATTTCTTTGTTCCCTTATTTTAACGCCACCAGAGTTAGGTTTTGGTTCCATTCGTTCGATTAGTGGAGTTGATACTCAGTATTTTAGGTTAATTTACACAGCAGCTATATTTATTAATACCTAAATTAGTCCCTGGATTATTTCAGATAAACGGTTGTTCAAAGCAAACTGGTTTTTAACGGTTCTTTAGATGAGGTCACTCTACAATGAAAATCATAGTAAAATTAAAGAAATTTCAAGTAAATGTCAGATAATAATGTTGATCACCAACCGTAGAATATTTTGTAATTTCATCGTTGGAAGATAGTTTTTTTCTTCGGAAAGACGCAATGACTGTCTCATTTTGATATTTTCACTAAGTGAGAATATTTAATTCAATTAGTATCTTTCATTTTCCCTTCGTTTATAAAAAAAAAACTAGTAACAAATAACAACTTTTAACTAACAAAAAACACATTCATTTCACTTTTATCGGCATAAATTTGTAAAAGTGATACAACTTTTCTGTTTAAATGAAAAGGTCACTTTAAATGATTCATCTATCGACGTATCGATAAAGAATGAAATAAACTAATATTTGTCGAATACCAAATGAAGCATTCAGTGAATGAAAGTCATATTAACTTTTTTTCACAGAATTTATTTCAAATCTTTTTTTTCACATAACAGTAAGAAGATTTTTTTTCAAAATGTGTCTTAAAAAGACAAACTGTAAATTTATCATTAAGTTGTTAAAATACAACTTAAAGGATTACTAATTTCTTCGTAGTTTTCTCTTATTTCAGAGTTCGGTAATGTTATTGTTCGTAGTTATGTAACTACTTTGTTTTTCTGGTTACCGTTATTGTTATTCTTGTCCCTCAAACCTATCTATTAGTTAATATAGTGTAAATACATATGAAATTAATGTGTAACATGCATTATTTGAAAGTAAAGCATTGGAATTGCATTGTTATGAACATTAGTATTAGACTGTTCGTGATCTTATCTTCTCCGTTGTTTTACAGTTAATTTCATTCACTAAACAGACCATATTGAAACAAATCGGTTGACAAATACATCAGTTTTATTCTTAAAACCATAACAGTGCTATACTATTAAGCTGTTAAAGAGTACCGCTAGCTGAAAACAAAAGAAACAGTAGTTAATTTATAAAAAAAATTGATCACAAAATAGTTTTCAATACTCTTCTTACAATTATCTGACCCTCTAACAATCTTCACTTAGAAAGGAAACCAGTCAATATGGGGACTAAAGTCATGATGAATGGGACCTTGTTTCAAGTTGAATAAGTTCACTGCATCTGAACAGATAACTATGATTTTTAATTAGATTGAAGAGACTCATAGGTTACCATGGAACTGCATCTTCTGACGTTGCTCCACTGCCTTGTGGATCAGACCTTTAGGTCGAAGGCTCTGGGTGTGGCCCCTTGAGATAACCACCTGCTTAGGTTTTGGCACCCCGGTAGTATTCCAGCCCTCACACAAATCCAATAGTTTATGCGGCGCATATGTATTTAGTGACTCCTTGTACCCATGTTTAAATAAATAAATACCCATAGGTTGGAAGCTATCCATGAGTTGTCAGCACTTAATAGCATTTCAAAAGTATTAATCTTGGTCATTATTTTCAATAAGCACTTTAGAGAATCTCAAAATACAGATATCCTCTGTATTTTACATAACGGCATATTCATAAAAAATTCTAAAACCATCTTGAACCTTCCCAGTAGTATTCTTGGGAACAGTAATAAACTCTGAAATAATTTCATTTATGAATTCACGTTTATGAATGGTAACCTTTTACGATCTTTCTGTACCTTTTATCTCGAAATCAGCTATAACCTCCTTTAAGATCTCGTACAATCATGAAGTAGGGGGAATTGCATCAATTTACTTCAAATATTGTAAGTTTAAATTTTCACTTCTTCTAAAACTGTTTAATCTCTATCTCCCTCTCTGAAAACAGGGAATTATCCTTACTGTTGGAAAACCGCATATATTATACCGTGGCATAAATCTGGTGGGAAAACCAACGGAAAATTACCGGCTAGCAAATCTTTTTACAGCTATCTTTAGGATAATGAAAAATGTGTTGATGACATTTTCAGCCATATGTTCACGAAAAACCTTATCAGTAATTTGCAAAGTGGATACCTAAAAGCTAAATCCTGTACGACCCATCACTCTGACTTCTTTAATTTAGTCTTTACTCAATGTAGTCTAGAAAAACTAGTCTTGTGCTAGTTTGATATTTCTAAAGCTTTCGGCATTGATAACCACCAGCCTCTTATGAGAAAACTCACATCTTAAGGGATTAGAGGTCACCTGCTTGCTTGAGTTAATTCCTTATTCAGTCATGGACACTAAATATTCGAAATGAATTGCTCCTTATTGGATGGTGACTCTGTCACAAGTGGTATAATACAAGGTAGTGTCCTAAGTTTTTTGCTCTTTATAACATATAAATAATATTTGCAATTGCTTTTGTATGAGTATATCACTTCTATATGCTGGTGGTCTGAAAATAATGTATTTTTTTCTCTTCATGAGATGAACAATGAACAAAACTGTATGAGATGGAACTCAGTAAGGTCGCTTGGTGATCCACAAAAAAGAATCGAGAACTTACAATTGTTTAAATTGAAGGGATAGACTTTGGTAATCTTTTTTCTCGATTTTGGCTTCACCATAAATGTCAAGGTATTTTCCATGTGTCCTACAGTGGTTGAATTGGGTATCCTTGCAATCTGTACTTTATAGAACAAGTTTTCACATACTCTTCTAAGCCACAACAACGTCTGTTGTATATTACGTAACCTCTACAACAGTGACTCGCGTGTTTTAATGTGCAAAATATTTGTTCAGTAGATAGAAATTTATATTGAATAGTGTTTGAGCAAGGGATCAATGTGGATCAGAAATTCTCCAGCTGCAGTTTACATTTCATATTCTTGTAAATGATCGTACCTTAAATGAAGGGCCATGTGCATTGAACTTCGACTACTACTTTATGGAAGCGGAAACTTGTTCTTCAAAAAACGATATGAACCATCTTTCACAAAAAGTACTGCAATTCAATATGCTGCAACACTTAATTACATCATTCGTAACTCTGTATCAAAAGTGAAAACGTTTTATTCTAAATCTTCTCTATCATTGAGTTTGTTTACATGTAGATTTTCGAAACTCTGGAATAACATGATGTAAACTGTACGTGAAATCAAATTACTGTTATCGTTTGTTTTTCGCATCGATTTTCACTTCTCCGATAGTGGTTTAGAAATGTTTTCACCATTGAATACATCGCACTAAACTAATAAGATCACGGAAATATTAAATGTTTGATCATTGTTACTACAGAGCATATCTTTTAAAATTCCCATATTCGAGATGTTATACACTTAGACTGTATCTGGTGAAGTTGATTGAGGTAATATCTATCAGAATCAGTAGGTCATAAACCAATCTAACATATGTATAATATAAGACCTATCACAGAATTGTTTGCGACTGTTTTTCCATGGTTTCTGTTCCCTTCCCTTTCTTTTAGCTTTGAATAATTGCAATTACTTTGTAACGGTACGGGAATCGCCCTTTGACACATTGATTATACTTCAATAAAATGCTGTAATCCTCCTACTGAGAATAATGGTTTCCAACTGCTGTCTCACATTATTACGACCTCTATGATGAATATCTCAAAATAATTTGTGAAACAAAACTTCTCGAACAATTTAATATTGATATGGGTGATTTGTTAAAATTGTAGTTAAAATCACGGATCTATCCAAGCTAGATTACCATTGAAAACCTGTAGGCACTGTGTGACATTTTCACCCTGGTGTGAAACTCTTCAACTGCGTACATCTACAATCCTGGAACTGGAACCCGAGACTTTCGGTCTCGCGCCCGAATGCTTTATCTTTAGACAATTGACCTGAAATTCAGCAGCGTTAATATCTAACTTCAATCAAACTATGGCTTTGTACAACCCTTTGTCCATTACTTGTGGTGGATAACAGTCTCACTCCCGACACTGATTAGATTCCACTGGTCACGACTTCTCACTACAACTCCCGGAGAGACATCTTCGAGCTGGTCACTACTGAACGCATTGTTGATATTAGTAGAGTGAACTTGCGAAGTTAGGCATTAATATTGTTGTATGCTTGCTCAGTGGTTTCGAGTTCAAGTGTTTGTGCGTGAGACCGAAAATCCTGGGTTTCACTTCCTTTTGCGGGATTCTGGGTGCGCACATCTGAAGAGTAACACACAAAGACAAAGTAGCTGCCCGGTGCTTCTAGGTTTTCAATGGTGATCTAGCTTGGACAGACTCGTGATTTTAATTGTGAAAATCTGATCGCAAAATTTTGTCCTTCACGTGTAACATAGCTTTATGTATTATCATGACTATGCCTAGAAATTGGCTTGAATTCTTTGATTATTTCCAAACTATTTTTACTAATTACATTTATGTACTTGTTTCACCCTGTAAGTAGACGAAATTTCAACATCAAATGAAATTTATTTTCTGGAAAACTTGACCTATTAATCAACTATTAATTATTTTAAATTAGTGTTACTATAATAATAATAATAGTAATAGTAATAATCATAAATAGTGAAGATTTATTTATGGATTGATTTTGTCGTCAACCTAAATGTGTCAACACATAAATGGAGCAAATAAATACGAACAATTGTATATCGAACCAATTTCATTATTATTGATTATCATGTATTCATAAATAAAGTATGAGTGATATATGCATGTTTACAGTTTTATGTTAATGAATTAATTTGTGTCCACTTGTACATAAAATGTGTATGGCTAAATTTAAATTAGACATCAAACCAGTCAGGTTTATATTTGAAATCTTATGTGTAAATATTTGTCTCAGTGTTAATCTCTATGTTATACACACACAAACCTGTTCGTTTTATAATGTTACTGTAAAGCCGAGTACACAGTATCATATTGTTCCAGGAACTTGAAAGCTTTGGAATTTACAACACTAATAAATTAAAATAGATGATAAACAATATTGTGATATCGTAAGAAGAATTTTTATCAAGTCGCTAGAATTCACAGTCGATAATATTCTATCTTGTTATTCCTTGAATTTGCTATCATGATGGAAATGGTACTATCTACAAAACATAATCCATTGGTAATAAGTTACTCGATATTATATTATGCTCTCTTATTGACATGTAAGTAAAAAGATTATAATGAAATATGCACATTTTTTATAAAGGTATAGTGCTTACAAATTCACAAACAGTATTCATTCCTGAAGTAAGTAATCAACTATTATAATTTAAAAATTATGAAATTATCTTTTTTTGAATAATTTTCTCGTTTCAAGATTCAAGCTTACACTTGAAGACATTGGAAGTTTTTGGTTTTTGAGAGTCATTCATTTATATGCATCAATTAGCATTCATATTAGATAATAAATAAGGTTTCTGTTCCACTTAAGGTTAAGTCGAAGAACAAAATTTAAATGTCATTGCCGAAAATTAACCGTAAGACATAGGTATGTAACTCACTTGGATAATTGTAGTTTGTCGGGTTTTATCAATGAGTTCAAAAATAGAGCTGATATATTTTCGATGATTGCTAGTGGAGCTAATCAAAGAATCACCCATATTTTAATACTTGTGAACAAATGAAGGATTGTTGCTTGTAAAAGATTAATATTGGGGTCGCTATGTTATTCATTATGGATTGAACAATGTACATAAGATAATAAGTAAGCTGTTGATATTTATAAAGTTTATCAGGTGCTGTCTTCGTACAACTTAGTTAGGGGTGTAAGAATAATTGACCCTAAGGATACCAAAATTAATCTTATTCCTCTGATTACCGTTTCTGGAAGAAAGGCCTGGAAACTCCCGAGCTAACACACTGAAAACCGTTTATTCAGTGGACATATGTGATTGATTCAGGTAACTGTCTTTTGGTCTCTGGAGTCACGATAATGGGTTGACATGACCACTGTTAACTCAGTTCCCATTCCAGACACTTCAAGAATAATACTTTTCCACGGTTTTGAAATCTGAAAAAGATAATAATCCTTATAGATTTATCAGCTTTCAAGGTCATGTCCGAGATCAATACCTTTCTCACTTTTTAATACTTATTCTATCCCTACTATCATCTTTCTTTTATAACTTCATCGATTTCCATACTCACCATTGACGCTAACAGCATCAAATTACAAGGTGTTACTATTGACTTGTATTCCTGGAAACGTATGACGTATAATCGACCGTTCCCTAAGTAGATACATGATGATTGGCGGCGAAGTAATAGGTTTTAAAAAACTAAGGATGGCTATATCCAGACGAAGCATCAGTCTATGTAGTCACTAACCACTAAATTGAGTAACCTTAATAAGTTCAGGCTACCTGGTTGGAGTTGTGTGATCAACGTAACTGTGGTAGATGCAGAGTGATATGATATAGGTGTATTTACTATTTGTTTCCCTTCAGATTCTGAGTTTTAAAATTACTTTATAAGCTTAATTCCGAAAACTAACTTTTTATTCTTGAACCGTATTCCGTATACCTAAATACATTTACTACAACTGGTTCTGCTCCACTCACTACTTTATTATTCATTTTGATAATCTCATCTTGTTGTGCTGATATGGACGACATCGGGTAGGGAGATATCATGGGACGACATAGACTGACTGGAAGAAAGAAACTCGAATGACGAGAGCTTAGCAAATTTATGTGAATTCAACAAATGCATACAAAAGGTTACATAGGTCTCAACGGATCATACTATACAGAACCAGATCGATCATATTTGCAATACATAAAAAAGTTAAAAGATTCATGGAAGACGTGAGAACAAGGAGAGGAGCAGACATAACTTCAGTTCACCACCAACTGGTTGTGGCGAAGATGAAACTGAAGCTAAAGAAACACTACATAACTGAAGAAACATCACTAAAAACATTTGATATAGCTTTCCTTTGAATCACTGACAAACTCGATGAATTGAAGATCGCTCTCAACAATAGGTTGCAAACCTTAAAAAATCTACTGGAAGAAGAAGAAGAAACTGTCATGGAGAACAATTGGAGAGGGATGAAAGAAGCACTGACTTCAACATGCGAGTAGGTGCTGAGTGGCTAGTAGCATAATCATGAAGAATGGATCTCTATGGAAACCGTGATAAAGATTCAAGAAACGTAGCTGAAGTAGGCAACAATCGAACGAGAACAGAGAAAGTCAAGGCCCAAGCTGAATACACAGAAGCAAACAAGTGAGTGGAGTTGAGCATTAGTGATGACATGGAGAAATGCATTGAAGATCTAGCAACGTAACAAGCTGAGAGAAGAGGAAATATATGACAACTGAATGATACAACGAAGAGGCGAACAAGGTAATATGGTAGACCAGAAGGAACAATCAAGGACAGAGGAGGCAAGCTAATCACTGGGATTGTAGAACAGCTTCCTTGATTATGACAAGGAGTTTGAAATTGTGCATGGGAGAACCCTGTGGATCGTTATCCGATACTGTAGTGTAGTAGCTGAGAACATCGCCAACTGTATGCAGATTTCATACGACGGAATACACTGCCAAGTCGTGTATGGAGGACAGCTTGGAGACGCTTTCTGATTAAGGACTGGAGTCGGAAAAGACTGCTCATTCTCCCCCTATCTTTACCTTCTGTTAGTCGTCTAGATTATGAAGTCCTCAAGATCTGAGGCGAATCACAGAATACAACAGACAGTCCGGATACGACTAGACTACGTGGACTTTGCAGATAACCTATCTCTTCTATTCCATACACATCAAGAAATACATGTGAGGATGGCCTATGTAAGAGTAGCGTTTTCAGAAGTAGACTTCAACACACGCAAGGGAAGAAGTAACATCCTCAAACTCAACTCGGAAAACGCCAACACGATCACACTTGATGGAGAAGCATTGAATGAGGTGCAAACGGTCTTAGGTGTTTTTCTAGTATGGACAGACTGCGTTAGTAGAATAAAATTGATAGCTGGAATATTTCTTTCCTGAATAATTCTGAAAACGACAGAATTCGATTTATTTGGCATTTTAGCGTCCAAAACATACATTTTGTCCACTAAGTAAATGAATCACGATGCCTACCCAAATGTTCAACGGACATGATCTTTATTATTTTTCTACAGGTTTGTGTTTTCCTGTTGTTTCCCCTGAGTTTCAGTGAAATCCTCAACATTAAGATGAAGATGCGTTGAAATAACGTATCCTAAGTGGTCGTCCGGGATTTCACTTCTAGCCATTATTCAAAAATATAAAGAAAAAACTCATTGGCATCAAACAACGTGATAAAGAAATAAAACTCTGGTTTTGAACGAAAATATCATAGAAGTATGAAAAAAAAACAGTGATGGAACCTGTATATCGTACAGTATTCCTATTAAAACATACCAATTGAATGTACTCAGTTAGCTTCAATATCGTTTATTGGAAACGATGCTAATCATTTGTATATTGACGGTAGAAACTGATCAATTCATCTTTAGTCTCAGCTCATAATATTTCATAAGTCTTTATTTATAGTAGCAATTCGTATCATTGTAATAATATATAATTTGGTTTTCCAATGCAAAAATCGCTTTTAATTGCTTAAAGTTATCAGAATTCATAGAGCAGACAAAGAAAAACGAATCTACTATGAAAGGACTGCTAGTCGACTTATTAACTGTTGACAATACATCACAAGTTCAATATTCAGTTCAGAGTATACCAGTTAGACTGAATGTTTCACTTACGGATGTAGAATATTGTCTCAGTATGGTAAGAACATTTTCAAAATATATCTAATGTTTTTTTAATAGAAGGAGCTTTTTGATTTTTAAATGGATTAGCAGTTATTCTGTGAAGAAAACTATATTTATTTTATGAGTTTTAAACTCTTATATCTTTAGCGAAGACTAAAATTAACTTTATATCCCCATCAATGAAAACCTTAAAGAGTTTAACTTATGGGTGATAGATAGCACCGTCCTATGAAAATGGTTAATGCTTGATCAATATTTGAAAAGAATATCATAATATTGAATACAAAGTGATTTGCATAATTAGATGATTCATGTAGTGAATTAAATTATTTTTACTATCGTTACACGTTTCACTAATCGATAAAGTCAGTATCACGTTGACTACTATCACGTGAATAGCGTAAAATTCCATGAGGATCATTGAATTTATCACCAATGAAAATCCATAAAATCACCCGAGGTCCAACTCAGAACCTTCTGGTTTCGTGACGAATGACATCTAGTGGTTCACATGTTTAACTTCAATCAGTTCGTGATATTATTTGACTTGAAAATTTGAGGTTTGAACCCCCTGTGGGTTAACCTACGTGCACAGTTGAGGAGTCCCATTATGGGATGAAGCATAAGTCCATTGCTTGTTTTAGGAAGAACACAAAAAATGAGTTGAATAGACTTACTTACTTTTTTATTTACGCTGGTTTGTTTTCTCCCACGAAAGGCTGTTGCTGATGGTATCCGGCCAATGGATGTTGAGTATCTTGCGAAGACAGCTCTTTAAAAATACTTGTACCTTCTTGATGGTGGTTGTTGTAGTTCTCGAAGTTTCAGCTCCGTACAGTAGAACTGCCTTGACGTTAGTATTGGAGATTCTCACTTTGATATTGGTTGAAAGTTGTTTTGAGTTCCACATGTTCTTTAACTGTAGGAATGCTTTCCTTGATTTGTCAATCGTCGCCTTTACGTCTACATCTGAACCTCCTTGTTCATCGATGATGCTTCCCAGGTATGTGAAGGATTCTACATCTTCCAGAGTTTCGTCATCAAGAGTGATTGGATTGCTGTTCTCCGTGTTGTATTTGTGGACCTTGGTTTTCCTCTTGTGTATGTTGAGGTCTACTGATGTAGAGACTGCTACTACACTGGTTGTCTTTATCTGCATTTGTTTGTGTGTGTGGGATAGGAGGACTAGGTCGTCTTCAAAGTCTGAATCGTCTAATTGGTTCTGAGCTGTCCGTTGTATTCCGTGTTTTTCCTCAGATGTTGAGGTCTTCATAATCCGGTCGACTACCAGAAAAAAGAGGAAGGGAGAGGAATTGAATAGAACATCCACGCAAACTATTTTATAAAAGTTTCATTACCAAATTTTTTCCATATAGAACACATCGCTAAACTGTTTCGTTTTATGAAAGTGAACATATTGAAAATAGAGTCTGACGAGATCCGTGATGTTTGTTTTCATCTGTACGTACTGAATTTTGTCATTTTAACTGATAAAAATATAAACATTCAAAATGTTTCCATACTGTGAAGTATTATATTACATTCAAATGAAAACGCTGTCTTTTAGAATGAAGCGCTCTAAAGTATCTTTTACTATAGTAATAACCCATTCTGTTAAAAAATGTTGTTTACCAACAGATTTCAGTTACCAAACATCATATCTAAGAAAGTACTGAGATAAAAT
Organism: Schistosoma margrebowiei; assembly: GCA_944470205.2. Lineage (NCBI taxonomy): Eukaryota > Metazoa > Platyhelminthes > Trematoda > Strigeidida > Schistosomatidae > Schistosoma > Schistosoma margrebowiei. Next base: position 42,743,552 of record OX104028.1, on the reverse strand, counting down.
ACTTAAGATATTCATATTTCATGTAACTAATTCATCTACTAGACCTTTATATTAAAAGAACAACAAATAATTTAGAATGAAGTGGATTTCTTTCATTGCTTATTCCATATAAACCTTTCAAGTATCCAGTAATTTTTTTCAATGACACTTGATTTTTAATAAAGTTTACTAGTGAATATTAGTTACATCTACTTTCTGAAATCACGTACTTATCCCACTTAGATAAATGTTAAAAAGTCACAAGAACTGTGTTAATTGTCTTTAATCTTCATGATCTATAGGGTACTACAGCTCAGCTAAACTCAGCCAAATGAACTAAACAAGATAGTAAAACATATGAAATATGCTTGGTTTTTAAATGCATTCTATCCATTTTATTTATATTTAAAAACCCACTTAGTGACAGAAAATAATATTGTTGTGTAAGTCAACATTTACACCACTAATGTAATTCTGTTTGAACAATTATAATATTAAACTGTTATTGACTTGTTGTTCAGAAACTGGTGTTATATTTAATCTGATAAGAACAGTCAGATATGGGTATAATTTCAGGTACTTATTCTTGTTTAATCTACTTTCCAGGCGCAATTCAGTTATCATTATAGACTTCCATAGACGGAAAAGCAAGGTATAATTGACACTTTTTCTCTGTATAGATTTGTACTTTTTGGTGTCCATTCATGATTTCAAGTACATGAACTTCAGGTTTCATCAGTAACCAGGTACCTTTAGAAACTGAGTTTGAATTCAGTTATTGAATAGTTTAACATTTTTTTAAAGCCATATTTATCTGAGTTTCTTAAGAGTCTCAATCTACAAAGTAAAAATTATCTGAAGCTCTCTGTTTCTTAACATTTAAAATCATTGTTCAATACATTAAATAAAAATGCATGTTATAATTATTTTCTTTCTTCATTAAAGTACTAGATAAAAGAGCAGATGTTTAGGTAAATATTTCTGTTGTTGAACTTATCATATTTCTATAACCACTTTTTTGTAAAAATTTATCTTTCATTTAGCTTTTAACTAACAATCAAAGTTTATGTCTTTTTCAATTCTCTTCTGATATTCTAATGAACATGGAAAATAGTTCTTTAACACTTATAAATAATAAACGTACATTGCCTTATATAACTAGATCATTTACTCAACTCAAACCAGTATTAATTATGAAATGTTTCAATAATAATTGTTCAAGTCGATTAGATTCATCATTTTTAAATGGAATGTATTTTTTATACACATTTCATTCATCTATATGGTCATTAATTCTACTATATACATTGACAGTAAGTATACATTGTTATAATATTAATAAGTATTCATTTGTATTAAACTATTTTCAAAGTTATTGTGATTTTTATTGGGTTGCTTGTTACTGTGGAGATTATCTATAATTTGATAGTGATTTTTATTAATTGATGAAGTAAGTTTACGAACTATCGAAATTAAAAAAATAACTGGTCATCGTTTGTCATCACTTAGTATTTTGCATTCAAAGTTTTACCTAAGATTGAAAATAGAATCTTCAGATCTAATCTCAAAAATAACTTTATTGAAGCCACTTGTGATCATCTTTAAGTTAGAAATTTTATTATATGCTATGACACGTAAAGGAAAATAAGCCGGCAATAAAAAAAACTTTCCACAGTTCATATTTGATTAAATTGTGCTTTTCCAACAGTGGTAGAACACATAGATCATACATGCCACGTGATATGAGATAATGTTTAGCCTTTGATAGATTTTGGGTCTAACATGAAAATACACTGTGGTAAGAGAGTATACAGAACACTTTGTAGGATTCTGAAAGAGAAAAGAACGAGAGGAAATTAAGCAAATGATCTAGTTAAAACAAAAGATGTATAGAATTTTAAGGGTGAAAGTTGTTAATATCAACTAAGTAGGACACACTTGTATCGTTGAGATCATCTTATAATAAAAACTAAAAGTTTACAGAGTAAAGTTTCGTATGAATTACATAAACTTCTTAGTTTCGATCTTGTATTCATGTAAAATGGATGTCATAAACTATAATAATTTCTGATTGATTAATAATTTCTTGCTATTTACAATGACTAAAACTTATGTATATTTCTTCATCACCTCACATTTTATATTTAAACAGACCGGTTCATTGTTATTTGTGTTCGAGTATACAAGACCCTCATGTGAGAAATATACAAAAATTTCACCTTCAAATGAACCAAGTTTAAATTTATGGGATTCATACGTGTACGTTATTATGGGATTATTCTTACAATGTAAGTAATTGATTTATCTGGTAGTGTCAGTACGTCATCTACAGTGCTTAAGAATATTATTACCAGGTATCTGTCCTGTTGTAATATGGTTATCTGTTTACAGAAATTTAAGTTTTAACTAATGACTCGTATGTCGAAATCGTGATTCATATTGAAGAACATCGTTAACTATTAGTATTGATCCAATTGTTTTGTACCATTATCTCTTATTTTTTCCTTAAATGTACTGTCTCTTAGCGTAAAAAAACAATAAATTTCACAAAGCATTGAATTTAACTTGAACAGCATGTAAATCTTTTTAATGAAGTATATGGTAGATGCACCACTTATAATAAGTGGCTTATGATAATCGACATGGAGACTCAGATTCAGGCTTTGTACCAGTTATCTCTTGTCTGAAAGATGTACCTATAATAGTAAGGTTACTGATACACTATGTGGGATTTGGGCAACATGACTAATAAATTTAATCACAACAATGAACTAGACAAACTTAATATTGCTTACTACTCTGTGATCAATTTGTGAATGTAACATATTGAAGTCAATTCTGAAATCAAGTAAACACATATTATTATTTAATGATTAGACTTGTTAAGATTTATCAGCAAAATTAGTCAGCGACTTCGATGATTCTATGAAATCTGAACTAATGTCATATAGACAATCACAGATGTCGTTAGTAAATTTTCAGTTTCTAACTGAATCTCTATGAAAATTACGTACATCAATAATCTTCAAGTGGTTAGTTAACAATGTTACACTGTTCATTCACATTGAGTTTTTTTTACAAAATATTATACAGTTTTAAATATATAGTTAAGCATAGATAGATTATTCCATGATTTCATTTGTGATTCAGATACTATTTCGGCTATGCTTTTAATTAAACATCTAAGTGACTGAATCTCTATGAAAATTACGTACATCAATAATCTTCAAGTGGTTAGTTAACAATGTTACACTGTTCATTCACATTGAGTTTTTTTTACAAAATATTATACAGTTTTAAATATATAGTTAAGCATAGATAGATTATTCCATGATTTCATTTGTGATTCAGATACTATTTCGGCTATGCTTTTAATTAAACATCTAAGTGACTTTAACTGAAATTTTTTCGAAAGACAGCTATATATTATTATACAACGGTTAAATAATGTATCAGAAAAATATGTTTTTCCGAAAATCTCTTGTAAACGAGACTAAATACATTTTTGCTAATTTTAAGTATAATTGGAAAGGAATTTCTTATTGTGAGATGATAAAATGTTGTAATTGAGGTGAAATGTAGCTAAGAAGATCGTCAGTGCAGCAACAAATCCGTAAGGAATAAAAGGTTTAAAGAGAAAAAGATAGAAGGGGAGTGGATGGCTGTGAAAGAAGGAAAAAAATTCGTAGGTGATTAAGAAGATGCTAGAAGAAAAGGTTTTATAAATTTCTTTTGTACACATTTTATGTTAAGATATAGTGACCAACTACTTCAATCTGTGTTATTATAGTTATCATAAATCTTTTTTTCTTTTTCGTAACTAATTACAATACAGTGAAGTTATCTTAGTACAAAGTTATAGATATGTCTTCAAACTTCGCTTTCTTGGTTAGATAACTTAATAAATATACAGTGGTATCACGGAACACAGCAACAAACTGGATACATAAAAAATTAAATTTTTTTTTAACTTTTGTGCTTTTTCAATAATTTTTTGATCGCAGTATAAAAGGTTATTCAATTGAATAACAATCAATAGCTATTACAGTTCATCATGTACTTGTCAACCAATTACAGGATCTATATTCAATAGTCTACTGATTTCGAAAGCGGATTTGTGTTTATAAATTTAAGCCTATTTTGTGTGAAATGCTTCTTTTTTGAACATATCTGTCAATCAACTACTTCATTTTTCCTTTAAACTTAAGTGCAGAGGAAAACTAAAATGCGGATAAACCAATTTTGATTTTTGAATAGGTCTTACAATGAAATATTAACATTATTATCACACTCTTAATGTTTTTGTTTGAAATTTAGCCTCATACAAATTGCCTAAATCATGGGGCGGAATAACAATAACTTTATTCTGGCATGCATTTTGTTTAATATGCATTATTGCCTATGCAATGGGTACATCAGTGTTGATTTTCAAACAGTATACTGATAATGACTTGAAATATCATCCTTATTTAAACAGTCAGAATCAAACAATCTATTGTGATTTAAATCCAAATTTATGTAATTATTTTGAAAAGAAGTTCTCTTTTCCAATGAAATTGGTAAATGAGAAACTTTCATCAGATGAGATTAATACATCAATGATAATATTAACAGATCATATTCATGGTCATTATCTACAATCATTAAAACATCGAAATACTGATTGGAATTATATTAAGCTAGATTGTAATGAAGATGAAAAAGATAATGGTGAGATTTTTAATGACAGTGGAAATTTCCAAGATATGCCTTTAATGGAAATGGGATTTTTAACATTCAGTGAAAAATCACTTTGGAAAATGAATGTATACTTGAAAGTGAGTTTAATATTTGAATATTTCAAAATAAACATGATATAGTTATGTTAATGGATGGCTAAAAACAACTATTCGCATGTTGACTTCACCTTGGGAACTATTGAGAATCAGACAATAGTGGATAGCTATCTCCTCCTAGTTTGTGACCACTTCTTGATTCCTAAGGGTTCCGCAGTTGACATCTGTAAATGAAGAAAATGATTTACTGAATATTCACCTAATCTGCACAATCTATCTTAATTATTAGCGAAATAGATTTTATATTGAGTTCAAACTTTTCCCAAAAGTTACGTCCAGTTGCCTAACGTTTGTGTATGTCTGTGTGCTATCTGGGAAATCACAACATATCAGGCTACAGTCTTGCCTTAACATTAATGTTAATAGGTTAATTTAAACCTGATTGTAATTTATATATTTTTGCGAATTTCATCATCATATTCACTATTATTCAAATCAAGCTGCTGATCAGATTCATTACACGATAATTACAGTTAATACACATTGAAACACAGTTACTAAGTTGTTTACTGCATAACATTATGGTATATTTTATTTAAAAGTAAAGTAGAAAGACCCTAGTATTTTTAAAAATTTTATTATACAGGTGACTGGTTGCGTAAAATGTAAGCATATTTCATTAGCTACCTTTATTGATTTCATTACGGTCAGTTTAACTTTTTAGCACGAAAATTCGTTAGTTTTTTCATATTCCTTAATCTAAGGTCTTGTATTTTTATCAATAAATCTGGGTCATTAATTTTGATTATCTCTTTTACCAGTCCTAATAGTATTGTGACCATTTAATTCCAACTACTAATTCTACTGATTATTTTATTAATAGGAATAAAGTGAGCTGAATGAGGTAATAAGTATTCTTAAGACGTATCATATAATCCGAAATCACTTTGCCCTCAATAGAAAAAAGAGCAGAATCTTCATCAAATTGAGATGTTTTTTTTTATTAACCACATTCCATTCTGTTCATTTCACCCACAATTAACAAACAAACAAACTCAAATTTTAATAGTACTCTTTCACATTATAATTTCACTTTTTCGTAGCTACCACCCAATACACAGATAAAACCCAGTGATGACTCACTCAGAATCACCTTGACTAAAAATAGAATAGCATTGATATATTCAGGCATATTTTAGTTTTGACTGTATCAAAAACATTCAGCTCTTTTTCCTATGTGCTGTCCAAACTTGTGATAAGTTAGTTCGGTTATTTATTTACTTACTTTGAAGAAGTAGTTTACATTAGGTCACGAAGTTTCAGAAGTTCAAATTTCTACTCATGGGGATATCATAAATATATCTTCAAATTGTTACTGCCCCCTTTGAACTAAATTGTTGATAAAAATCTGGTTAATAATTTGTAACTTTCATCATAGTCTAATAATAATTAGATATTTTAAACTATACAGTCCTCTATAAATTAATTATTATTTGTTCTTTCAAATCTATCATTAATTTAAATAGTTTCTTTCCATCTGTTTTCCCATATCATATTTTCAAGTACTTACAGGATTCTGGAAGACTCTACAGCATACAATATAAAAATGAACAGGCATTTGACTTTACAACTAAACTTCAAGTGCATAAAAATTTATGCGTAACAAAAGAAGACAGAAATTCAAAAATTCCAATACGTTTAAAACAAATGAACGGACCATTGTTATTTATGATTATCGGAGGCTTATGTGCTGTTATTATGCATATAAGTGAATATATTTATTATATTGTTATGAATAGATAATTTTTCCAAAGATTTATTTTCTATGGAGAAATTATTCCCTGAATCACTAAAAACTAATTGACACAAATAAATAAACCTTTATCTATTGGTCATTGTGTTCAGTTCACGATGGCTAGAATTGATTTACCAATTAGTGGTGATCAGTAAGAGCTTAATTTGCAAATGTATTATTAACACCTATTTATATGATTGAATGCAGTAATGTTATTAAATATACTATTTTATTGACATAGTTTTCTTTATTAACATCGGAAGAACTACAACTTCATCAGTACGATATAAATTCGTATTATTTCACTAACCTCTCATCAAGTGGAGTCAGTGATGTTATGGTTAATGATGTGATTGGTTTGAAATTTGGAATAGATATCTGTTTTGAAAAATAAGGCATGATATTTACGATTGTGCAGATTCCAAGAGGCGTTTTATTCGTGCAACCAAAATAGAACAAAATGTATAATAGTGTTTATATGGCGAGACTATAATTTATGGACGAACCAATCATTCATACACTTGGCTAAATAGAGTTTCGCATTATAACTGATGTCAGTTCGTGATGAAAACCCGAAATCTAATTTTAACCTTAACCATCAACTGTAAATGAAAATTCTAACTGGTTTACAACCCTCATTTAGTTCTAATCAGCATGTGTTCATTCTCAGGGTCACTTGAACGTCGCTCAAAGGTCGTCCACAAATGATAGTCTCACGAAACAATTTATCTGCCGAACCACATATTGATTGATCTTTTGGTATTAATGGCTGAGTTGTTCAATGCTCAATTATTGAGTTGAATATAACTGTTACAAATCACTGAAAAATGTGATTATCGTGGGAAAACGTCACGCCGTGAGTTTTCGTGAACTTGTGCACACGCTTTACCGATTTGTTCATCACAATAATTTTAAGTTAACATGAGATTTATGTTATGTGTTTTCAATAACCACTTAAAAAGTTGCACCAAATAGAAATATTGATAACAATGAACATAGTTAGCACGCTTTATATCTTTAACTTCTTTAAATTCTAACAATGCAAAATGTTGTACTATTCTGACATGAATTACTCGCTGAAAGGTTCAGTTACACGGAAAGTGATTTGCTTGTAACATAGTAATGGGTAAAATAGTGAATCCCATACCTTAAGCGTTGTTGTGTAAGGCATTTACTAAGATAGTTAATTTATAGATGATATCAATACTGAGCATCGTTTTTCATCCTAGACTATTTTCTTTTTGTGGACAGGTAACAATCGACAATCAGACACTGAAACGTTGTCACCTAGATAAACGGATAACTGTGGTCTATTCTGAACTTTGTTAAGTAGTAGTACAAGTATCACTTGAATAATTTACAATTAAAAGGTCATAACTAAAAGAACGGATTGGACTGTAAAGTTATAGTGCATCATATATTGATGCACAGTATGTATATGCAACCAAACTAATACCAATAATCTATTCATATAAAAATCTAATTACTTTCCGATTGAATCAACTAATCACCAACTGTTTTGTTAAGATGATTCGTCATTCTTATCGATTTTATTATGAATGTATCTCATCATCATGTCGAAAAATGTAAACTGGAACGTTTTTAGTATGAGTTATGATACACTGCATGGATATATTTGTAACTTGTTAAACGGAAGATTTATCTTTTCAAAAATTAAAGTTCTAATCAAGTAACAATGTCTAGTATAACAGTTCAAAATAAGGGAGTTTGTTATTGTGGAAAAAAAGAAATAACTCTGTTACCTGTTTGAATATATATGTAATTTCTCGGCTAAACTACATGTTACTAGCAATTTTATATATATCCAAAGTTCTGAAGACAATTATAGTCACGAATCATCATCATTTGGATAACCATTAACTAAATAGGAACAATAAATTTTTGTTCTCATCTCACTAGGAATCCTTAACCTAAAGGTGAATTTTCTGAGGTTTTAGAGCAAACGCTTGACTAGTCAGTCAGTCATCAACGTCACATACTCTCGCACGGATATTTTTTGTCCTTCCTGCTAAAACTGTATTAATATGCTGAGATGTAGACAACAGGACGAGGTGCGAAAGAGATGGGAATATTGTAGTAGCAATGATAATGAGAAAATATAGATTTTGAGGATAAATTTTGAAAAGACAGAGTAGAAAGATATCTTTAAAGAAGTATTTTAGTTCAATATTCGAAGGAATATGAAAAATGAATCCATTTGCCCCGTGAAGTATTCCGAGTTATGTAACCCAAAGTTTCTAACCACTGATTGGGGTTATGTTAGAAAACCCAAACAGAGTCTGCATTTACTAACCTGACGCAGGCTAACAGTCAATGATTTTATGGACTGATCCCATGACTAGTCAGTCAAATAAGTTAGATGTAAAGCAAAACATATCAATGACATCGACTAACGGTCACAACACAGCAAAAATCCAACTACAGATCTGTGGATTTCAAACCACTATTTAAATTTATCGTACTCTTCATGATAGGTGTATATCCTAGATTTATCCCGTGGCAGATTTTAAACGCGGACAACTCAAATGTCTCAAACTAGAATGAAATAACTGTTAATCCTTCTCAATTTTTTAGTGATATTCCTAATGATGTCAATTCTAGAATAAAGCTCTATTCAAAATTATACAAATCCTCTCGTGAATCAGCAAATTAAAAAAATCAAAGTTATGTTATTTGTAACTCGTAATGTTAAACCACTAATACCAATGATAATTTATATTCACAATCAAAAAGTTATGTTTAGAATCTATTGTGTTATTCATCACTCCAGTTCAAAATAACTAAACACGACGGCCTTTGAAGAGAACGGTACTGTGTTCGAGTTCCGGAGTGACACATCCAGCTGATGAGTCACAAACGGGACGAAACGCGCCTCAAACTGGAATCCACTGCTAGCTACTATCCATCTTTGCTTAAAAACCTTGTGACCTAAGGCTATATCGAGGTAATCTGCGCAGAGACTGATCAATTGCAGTCCTAAATAAGAAGTGAAGGATACAAGTAAAAAAACAACATCAAATGAATTTAAAAAATGTTTTAAAAGTCATCAGTATAGGATTGTAGAGATTACTAAGTTATCGATAGACATCTTGAACCGATTGATGTTGGACCATCATTGTAAACATGGAAGCCGTTGGACGTCCGTTTCGTCCTGCTGTGTGACTCTTCAGCTGTGCACATTCACAATCGCGCTCGCCGGACTCCAGCCCAGTGTAGTGCACAAGAACACCAGTGGGAAGGATCGAATGTATTTAACACGAACTTACAGGACTTGTTAATAAAATCTGACAATCATAAAGTAAATGCTTAATTTGCAAAATGTCCACCAATTTTCTCAAAATGACTCAGACTTCATTGTTCTTGCATTTCCACACAAATTGCATCCTGTTTCCATTCTTTACTGTTCGATCCTCTTGTCTCTCTGCTGCCAGACATTCTGTTCAATAGTGACATCATCTACTACTTATGTTAATATAAGTATCACACACCAAACCAGGACCTTCTGTCTTGCACGTGAATGCTTAACCTACTTAAATTAATTAAAAACTATTTCATAATAATCAGATTTTATTCTGAATAATAAACTATTCAATAATTAATACAATGAATGAATTTTCAATATAAATAAAACAATTTAATCAACTAACTTTTGTTTATTGTATTAATATTGAATTGTAGATTTCATAACATAAATGAAGTGATTTTAAAAATAAACAATATTGTATCAAGTTAATTAGTATATTTTTTTAATTGTTTTATATACACAGATAATGTATTAATAACATTAATTAAGTGTCTGATTTTGTACAAAAATATTTATTGATCAATAAAGAGAACAATGAAATAGTTTGTTTTTTTTTCATACTGAATTTGACACTAACTGATCACAATAATCAATTAATAAAAATAATTTTTCTTAGATATTGATTTCTATCTGGGTTTTTTTTTTAAAAAAACTAGCACCATGGTTTCCATTTTATGTTTTAAGGTATTTGATTATTAAATAGATTTTTTTTTCTCTCACAGACATTACTTGATATTATTGATATTATGTCAATGTATAAACTAGTGATTAATACAGATTCATTTATCATCTCACGATAACGTTAAGTAGAAAATTATTAAAGTTAAATGATGAAAAAATGTGGACATTTCAATCTAAATTTTCTGGTCCATATTTTAAGATTCAGCTAATATAGTTCGATCACCACTCAGTTTCATCGGTAATGTGAGGTGTTTGAATAAAAAAATTCATGGGTTCCCAATACTTACTTACTTACGCCTGTTACTTTTCGTCGGGGAGCATAGGTCACCCACCAGCACTCTCCATTCCACTATGTCCTGGGCAATCCTGTCTAGTCCTTTCCAGTTATTATTCATCCTTTTCATATCTACTTTTATTTCCTGACGTAATGTATTCTTTCGCCTTCCTCTTTTCCGTTTCCCTTCACGATTCCAAGTTAGAGCTTGTCTGGTGATGCAGTTTGATGATTTCCGTAATGTATGTCCTGCCCACTTACAACGTATTTTCCTAATCTCCTCCCCAGCTGGAAGCTGGTTTGTCTTCTTCCACAGAAGAAAACGGACATTCACTATATTAAGTAGACAACTATCCATAAATACTTATACCTCTTTGATGATGGCTGGAGTAGTTCTCCAATACATTAGAACTGAATTGACGTTCGTTTTGAAGATTGTGACTTTGATATTGATTGAAAGTTGTTTTGAGTTCCACAGGTTTCTCAACTGAAGGAATGTGGCCTTGCTCTGCCAATCCTCGCCTTTACGTCTGCATCCGATCCTTCTTGTACATAGATGATGCTTCCCAAGTAAGTGAGAGAATCCACATATTCCTGAGTTTCGTTATTAGGTGTGACTGGGTTGGTGTTCTTTGTGTTGTATTTGAAGATCTTGCGTTTTCTTTCGTGTTTGTTGAAGCCTACTGATGGGGTTCCCAATAAATCTCAAGAAATTCAATCAAAAACCAACCACCATCAATGCATAGGACCTTTGTTAAATTAGTTGTCTTAAGAATAATTGATTTTTTTTAAAGATTCTCTATCATAAAGTGAAATCAGTAGATGAAGTTTAAGGTTCTGAACTTGTTGCCCCTTTTGATATTTGTGAGCACTAATAGAGTTATAAATTCTAATAGTACTCTTTGGTTTTGTATATCAGTTCAGCTAGAGTCATTTCACGATGGAAACTATTTTCTGATAGTCGCTGTCGCATAAATAACCAGAAAAAGTATCTGCGTTTTATTCAGACATCTAGTGATCGATTAAAGATGAAACAATAACTAAATCAATCAATCATATAAACAGAAAATATGCATTAATATGAATTTATTATTGGTAACTTTACAAATGTAACGAATGTTTATGATCAATAATCCTCACTTAAATGGAGTGAAAGAATATCAATTTGGTCCATTACTTAGTGTACGAATAATAATTTTAATACACTAGTATATATGTACGAAAATGATGATCATATCCAGCCGGTTTATCTGGTTTCTAAATTCTTTCTATTTAGATGCTTGAAGAACAATTCTTATTAGCGAAATTATCTGTTTAATAGTCTTAATTATTTCAGCAAATTGATCAAAATGATAACAAACTGAAGTGACTAAAATAATAACGGCAATGTTTTTCATTAAGATATATGTAGAATTTATTTAAAAGTTCAGTTCATGAGTCGACGTAAGCTAGAACACCATTGAAAACCTGGAAGACCTGGACTACCGTTTCGTCTTAGTATTGGACTCCTCATTAGTGCGCATCCACAATCCTGAGCGAGAGACTCGAACCAAAAAACTTCTGTCATGTGAGCGAACGCTTAACCTCTAGACCACTGAGCTGCCATCCAAGGGTGTTAATGTCTAACTTCAGTCGATCCACTTTCTTCCTCAACCATCCATCCATTGTCTGAAGTAGTTACCTGTCTCTACTTGTAACGGATTGGACTTATGAATTCAATAATTTTAAAAAATTACTACAATATCCACAAACCTCCATTCTTATATGTAGAATCGTCTGAATTCTTGTCAATCTCATGACTTTACCATAAAAGCTAACAAAGATTATTTTTCTTAACATAAATATCTAGAATAATGATTTTGATAATTTCCCTATCGAATTACCTTTATTAATTAAAAAACCAATTTATATAAATAGTACTTTCATTTCAATACACTTCCACTGGTATACGATAACTTCAAATATTTAGTAGTGTTTCTGTATTCAGGAATGGAAGTTTTTTATATGTTAATACATGTAGTAACTCACTACTTGAAGAATTGTAACCCATGCATTATAACTGTTCAAGGATTTACGTACTCAAACTGTTCTGAATTCTTTTTTTTAAATAATGTGATACCATTAATATGATTTAACGAAGGAAAATTTTTTTAATTACTATGTTTCACTGTTTTATTAAAATGTGGTTATTTTGTTTCCTGGTTCTAGTTTTAGTAACTTGGTAGTTTCATTTCTATTTAGTATATTAATCAGTTACATGTCAACTAACAGAAATTATAAAAATATTCAGATGAAATTGAAAATATTTTCTAACGTAGCAAAGATTCATTTCATATTTAATACCTACATGATTAAAAATCTGTTACGTACATTTAACGGTATCCAATTCAAGAGTTTCCAACTCATAGGAGTTTCAGTACGTCAATGCAACTGAATGACCAAACAAGATCTAAACTATTTATCACTGAATGCAAAAAAAAACTTAAAATATATCAAGGTACAGTACTTGAAATATTCACGAAAATGATGGAAAACTAACATCAAATGAAACTTTAAAACATACGAGAATAATTTAAAAGTGAAACAAAATCAATTAACTTTCAAAACCAGATTTTCATTGAGGTGTAACATAAATAATTCAAAAAGATATTTTTATAGGATTTTCGAAATAACAGTTATAAAGCAGTTGAGTTTTTAATATATCAACTAAGTCAGCAAAATCATTTCCTAGTCATTTCATTATCTAGTACTTAATGAATAAATAAGTAATTGTGAACATTCTCAATTTAACCATTTCGCATAAGTATCCATTTTTTGTTGATCAGTATTTGCTTTGATTTCGAACAAAATAATAAGTAGTTTATGCTATGAATTTATTATTCTAATGGTAAAAATCGAGTAATTACGCCTACCTTACAATAAATCAATCATAGATACATCAGATGTTCTATTTCTTAAGGTAATCACCCGCATAAATAGTTCCAATTCATTTGAACGCTTATAATGATGTGAATGATTCGAATAATAATTGTCAAACAGTTTTATGTCAAAACACACTAAACATATTTGTCCATACATACAAAATTGAATCGGTAGCTCTAGTCTAATGGAATAGATTTGATGTTTTATAGACAAAGATAAATTGGTCAGTTACTTCAAATTTGGTAAATAAAACAAAAAAAAAACCATAATCCATTTTAATTTCTCATATTTGGAATTATTAAAAAACAAAACGCTTTCACGAAACGTTTGGTGATATTTATCGATAATCATAATTATGAATGATAATTTAGACAATGACAGTATAAGAACAGAAGATTACGCTTCAAAATTCAATGAAACAATAGATTTACCAGGTGGTAAGTATCTATTTTACCCATTATCATTATTAAGTAAACAACTGACAATCTACTAATCTAATTGATATCATTGATAATTCTAACAAGTTGATGAAATTCTGTTTCATATTATTGTCAATGGCTAAGATCACGAGTTCGTTGAATCTCAAAGGGGGCGGGGTCATGGATGCACACTGCTGAGGAGTCCCACAATAGAACGAAACGGCCGTCCAGTGCGTCCAGGTTTTCCATGGTGGTCTAGCTTCAACTGACTCATGATCTTAACCAATGAAATTACTATAATATCCACAAAACCTATCTCATATTATTTTGTCAAGTTTTTGTAATAAATGTATATTATTCAAACAATGAATGAAAAAAAAACCTAGTGATCATAATCTATTTGTGTTACGATCTAATATCAGTTCATCTATCTACTAATATTAATAAACTTAATTATTTTATAGTTGATGTTTGTGAATGGTTGAACGTGATGGTTATGATACAATTGTGTATGATTCATTTATAGGGAAAGCTTAAATTTGTACAATTTTGTTATTCACCGGTGTCATAGATATTATTATCGTTTCAAAGTTCTTTTTGTTAACATAAGTAACTATGACTATTGAAATAATCTAATTTATACTGAATACCATTTATCACTGTTTGACTAACATGATTATAATTTATAGACAAGATAATTAACATTTAGTGTAAATTCAGTCTAAACATCATTTATTATTAGAATTTAACGTGTATTGTAACTAGGCTTTTCTCAATAGTAAGTTATTTATCAAAACGACGATTGTTATTTAGATACAGAATGAAAGGTAATTACGGCAGATGAATACAACTTTTCACAAATGAATAACTGTTACTTCTAAAATGTAAATATATGTTATAGCGTTTGTATATTGTTTTGACAGTAATCATTGAAAATAGATATGAATATGGGAGTGATCTGAATAGGTAATTCAGTTAGATGATAAGTACAATTAATGATCCAACACTATAGTTATGTCAAACTATTTTATCAAGATCTACATAATTTTCACTATTGTTAAGTAACTAATGATTTTGTTAGATCCATATTCATTAAAGTATTTTTATTTTTTAGTTATTAGAACAGTGTGTAGAAATTTGAATGAGCAGATTTTTGTACCTCATGGGCTTCATTAACATTAGATATGGATAAAACATTAAATTAACTAGTTCAGTGATAGATAAAAACAGAATCTAAAAGTAAACTAATTGCTTTTAAATATGAAAAGTATATGAAATGACACAGTCTAATAAATTGTCCACGTTTGTGCTATTTTGAGACCAACGAACCACCATAAACTCTGGAGTTATAAGTTGAAGATTCAAGATCACATATATTTCATGGAAAACAAAGTGTATATTATGGTTTCAAAACAAACAAAACAAGGTTTATAAAAATACTTATCAAAGGTAGTTAAGTTTGGCAACTTTGGACACATTTCACGACGATATTGTGTAAAACCAAATTATATTTAACTAGCTAGTAACTTAAAATTAATCAAATTAATTAATTTTTTTATCTACCACATTATAAAACTCACATTTTATAAATTAGTGATCAGGTTACGTCCACAAAATATAAATTCCTTTCTGTCAATGAATTATTGACAAAGGTATCATAAGTTTTGGCTCAGTAACATCAGACTGTTGGTCCACTTGTTAGGCATAAAGATCTTCCGGTTCCTAATATCTCGCAGCTCACATCACAGTTGTGATTAGTTATTACCAGTCTATATTTCATGTTAATATCTAACATATGTATCAATGCCAAGGTTAGTTTAAAATAAATTGAACATCGGGTGGAAAGTTGATAACATATAAATTTTTTATATCCTAATGAGTATAGAAATTGTATTTCTGACGTTTCGTGACTTAATGTAAGTCACTTCTTCAGGTTAAATAAATAATGGAATTCGGTCAAAAATACAATTTTTATCAGTATGGGGGTTGTGGAGATTGTTAAGATTTTGGTTGAGATCATGAATCAATTGATGTTAGACCACCAATGGAAACCTGGAAGCACTGGACGGCCGTTTCGTCCTAGTATGGGACTCCTCAGCAGTGCGCATCCACGATCCCGCGAGCGGGATTCGAACCCAGGACCTACTGGCTTCGCGCCTGAGCACTTAACCATTAGACCACTGAGCCGGCATCCAATGGTGTTAGTGTCTAACATCAACCAATGCACGAAATTGCGCGACCAACTTCCATTGTACTGAGGTAGATACCTGTCTCTACCCGACACGGATTAGCTCCACAGGTCACGACTTCTCACTAGAACTCCGAGAATTCCCTCACGAAGCTAGTCACTAGTGAGCACATGTTAATTATCAGTATGGGGGTTGTGGAGATTGTTAAGATTTTGGTTGAGATCATGAATCAATTGATGTTAGACCACCAATGGAAACCTGGAAGCACTGGACGGCCGTTTCGTCCTAGTATGGGACTCCTCAGCAGTGCGCATCCACGATCCCGCGAGCGGGATTCGAACCCAGGACCTACTGGCTTCGCGCCTGAGCACTTAACCATTAGACCACTGAGCCGGCATCCAATGGTGTTAGTGTCTAACATCAACCAATGCACGAAATTGCGCGACCAACTTCCATTGTACTGAGGTAGATACCTGTCTCTACCCGACACGGATTAGCTCCACAGGTCACGACTTCTCACTAGAACTCCGAGAATTCCCTCACGAAGCTAGTCACTAGTGAGCACATGTTAATTATCAGTATGGGGGTTGTGGAGATTGTTAAGATTTTGGTTGAGATCATGAATCAATTGATGTTAGACCACCAATGGAAACCTGGAAGCACTGGACGGCCGTTTCGTCCTAGTATGGGACTCCTCAGCAGTGCGCATCCACGATCCCGCGAGCGGGATTCGAACCCAGGACCTACTGGCTTCGCGCCTGAGCACTTAACCATTAGACCACTGAGCCGGCATCCAATGGTGTTAGTGTCTAACATCAACCAATGCACGAAATTGCGCGACCAACTTCCATTGTACTGAGGTAGATACCTGTCTCTACCCGACACGGATTAGCTCCACAGGTCACGACTTCTCACTAGAACTCCGAGAATTCCCTCACGAAGCTAGTCACTAGTGAGCACATGTTAATTATCAGTATGGGGGTTGTGGAGATTGTTAAGATTTTGGTTGAGATCATGAATCAATTGATGTTAGACCACCAATGGAAACCTGGAAGCACTGGACGGCCGTTTCGTCCTAGTATGGGACTCCTCAGCAGTGCGCATCCACGATCCCGCGAGCGGGATTCGAACCCAGGACCTACTGGCTTCGCACGAAATTGAGCGACACATCTGCGTACACATTTCGCACTGCTCAGGAGTACCACATTAGGACGAAATAGCCATCCAGTGCTACTGGGTTTTCCACGGTTGTCTAGCTTCAATTGACTCATGATCTCAACTATTAAAATTACTATGATATCCACAGAAACCCCTTCTGAAAATAATTATTCATTACAAAGTAATCATTAGTTTTAAAATAAGTTTTTAATACTTTTAATTAGTCATATTAACTTCCTTTTTGATAATCTATGCAAACATATACAAACAAATCTGAAAAGAAATTTAAATGCCTAAATTTTATTTCAATAGAAGTTTCACTGTAGATCATGATTATAATTAATTGATTATTATATAATTTGTCTATAACTGTATATCACATACTGATCACTATTACTTTCCAAGGTTGATTTAATAGTGACATGGCACAGAATCGATCACAATGGTGTAGGTGTATAAACTCTCTGTCTTCCCTTAAACTAAGAGATTAAAATCGATTCATATCTTTCTTTCTACGTACTAATTCTTTCTTCCTGTACTATATCCTTATATGCAATCTTTCTTTAATATATTACTACCATTGGCTTAACTACTATGAATCCGGTGTTCATCTTGTTGTGCTAATGCGGTATAGTAACTTGGACCGATGTATATATGTGCCTGATTGACTGAATAACTGAAGGTTGATTTACTTAATAGCTAAGATTATTGTAATTAAATATTCTTATTAAAAAAATAAATAAACTACATTAAAAATGTCACTTATGATTATAAAAGATGGATTATATTTTTCTTTAAAATTGATATTACTCCTTGTATTTCTATTAAATTTATATTGAATAAATGAATGATTGTAAGTTTTGCTTTTTCATATTAAAACAAAAAAAATCAATCGGTATTTACTTAAAAATCAATATTATTGTTTTAATTGTTTATTTAATATTTTAATAAAATTCTTTAACTATCAAAGTGAATTAATAAAAGTAACGGTAGATTCATAAATTTTTTTTTGTGTAGAAAAAACTATTCCAATTAAGTTTATTCATTGATTTTAGATTAGAAATTAAATTAATTTAATATAATTTGATAGTTGAACTCATGAGTCAAATAAAGCTGGACCCCCATGAAAAACCTGTAACCATTGGAAAGCCGTTTTGTTCTATTGTGGGACATTTTATTAGTGCGCATCCACGATCTCATCCCGTAGGATGGGAACTTAGGAGCTATCGGTCTCGAGTGCGGACGCTTAAAGACCATTGAATCGCCATCCAATTCAACTATCAAATTACTATAATATCCACAAAAAACCCTACTGATAATTTCATATAAATAATATTGAAGAACTTATCATGGAATATAAATCTTGCTTAGGAATTTTATAGATAAATGATAACTTTCATTTCTTGGTAATATATTCTAATATAATTGACCATTGGATCTACTGTACTGTGAAATCTATCTGACAACCTTACCCATAAATATCAATTAACTGGACAGTCATGATATGTTAAATTTTCTAAACATCTTAAATATTCTTAAAAGGAAAATATTAATATTTAATACTGTAATGATAAGTTTTTACGTTAATTAATAGCCAATGAATATGAATACAAAACATGAATCCGATATTAGATGACTGAGGCTAATCTTTGGTAAGCCCCAGATCTAAGGTTTTATGATAATTATCAATTGTCAATTTGATGTATCTATATTCTGGTGTGATATGTTGCTTTCTGTACTATGATAACTAGTAACACTCAGTATCATCATCACAGATATAATCATTGATTTGTTCGACCTTGATCTAGGAATTAGATATTTACTACCATTACTAAGTATTAAATTACATGTTATTTTTCTAAAACTCATCAGAATTACAAACTAGTCTACTTTTAGTGGCCCGGGATCTGACTCAATTTAGATCGTATAAATAATTTATTTTTGAAATGCACATATCGCGTATTCTCGTATATAATTATTGACTTAACTCGCATTAGTGAATAAGTCGAATACGAGAATGAATTTTTGAATACATATATTTTGTACACTCACTGATCCGGGCAGGAACTAAGAGGGATGAAGCTAATGGAAGATAGAGAAGCGAAATGATGCGTGGTGGAAAAGGCGTGTGAGTCATTTCGGTTTAATCAAGTGTTAATCAATCTTTCTAGTCACACAAAAACAAGCTATAAACAAGTGTTGAGTGGGATAAGATGTACACACATATGCTGATATAAAAACAAACAACGTTGATAAGTGAATGATTAACAAGGTCAAAATGTGACTCAAGAAGAATAGATAAATTGGCCTTCAGTTCCATATAACTAACAATGTTACAATTCTATGATGTGCATTTAACTGTTTCAGTGAATTAAATTACAATTTATAAATGAATTGACTTGGTTTTTATCAAATAAATGATACAAAGCATGCAAAGTATTCTACCAGAGTGAACCTCAAATATTGACATTGATGAGAAAAGTCATACTGAAGTCTTTATATGTTCTCTGTCATCGGGCTCCGTGTCAGATGATGAAGGTTTTTGATACCATCCTGTGTGTGTTGAAAGTAGATTACTTCTATGGGTTCTATATATATTTTTTACAACATTGTTTTAGATCACTTTAGTCTATATAGAAAGATATCTTTGTACAAGATAGTTCGTTATATTTTTTGTTTTCTATGCTATAGAAAGCTTATTTACTAATGGTATGTCTAGACTTTATGGTCATTAACGATGTACACATTTCTAGCTATTTAAGGGTTGTATGTAAATTACACCATTTAAAATGCTTCCTGTCTTTGTGTAATAATTTCCTTTAAAAAAATATTGTATAAGCTAGTTGTCACTAAATGAATGATGTGACTAATCATAAATGAATATATTCGAATGTTCTCTCTTGTATTTTCTTACATCTCGTACATTTAATATTTTAAAAAGGGATCGACTAAATTTCCTTTAATGAATGATGTTATTACTCTGTTGTTTTAACAATATACTAGGAACTTAAAATCTCAGTAAATTCACTGCAAAAGCCATGTGATGTATTTTCCAAATCTCAGAATTTGTAATCGAGATCAGTTGGATGGATGAAATTTTCGTTGTATGTTCAATATTCACTGACAGGCTATTCTTTCCAACAATTGTAATAGTGACTAAATATAGTGTGGTAAATATTTTCACTTGTAGAAAACTTAAGTATTTTGATACGTCTCATTGATATTATTTTGGAGATAACTTGTATCTTCGTTAAGGTAACATGTTTTTTAAAATGATTTACCACTAAAATATTTCTGAGTTCTGATATAGCAGCGTCCAAGTTACAGTGACTTATCTACAACTTGAATATTCAAAGTAATCATTTCTTTCAATCTACTTAACGAAGGATAAATGACAAGATATTTATTTTGATGTTCTTTATGGATGAAAATTAATTTCACTGTTGAAGTAAAACTACTCTCTGAAACATAACGTATTGGTACATAAATGATATTATTTATTTTTACCAACTTCACTAAGTAATATATCATTTTAAAAAGTTATTTGTAAAATAGAACGCTATATATTTATTTGATGTTTGGATTATTACCCTGAAGAAGTCCAGACAAGTTTGCTGGACGAAACGTTGGAATTACCTTAAATTTCAATCGCCGAGACTATTTCAAACATAATTTTCATATAGAATGACTTCTTTACACTCGGTGCCTAATTATTGTCAAACTACTCGTTCTAAACTTGATGAATATTCGTATATATTGATGAAATAGTTTTAGATACGATCATTCGAGTATATACATTGTTCATTTCATTGTGTGATTTTTTATTATACATTTTTGCTAATACTGAAAATAAATGAGCGCAAATAAACTAAATGCTTTTTTATGTCTCAACTGCATGATAGTATTTCACTAGGTGTTTTGTAGGGATTAGAAAAATAGACAGATGACAAACAGGAAACATTGTTTTCACGGTATTGATTAAGTTTGACTTGGTTTGTTTTATTTTAAAAGTAACTGGAATCGAAATTATACAAAAATTCAATTTTGGCAGTATAATCCAGGACGCGTGTTTCGTTCTATTTAGGACTCGTCAACTGGACGTACCTAGATTCCACTGCTAACCACCGTACGTCTTTCTCCACATAATGCTTATGAACTAAAGTAATATTGAGGTAATTTGCACAATATGCGCATATGGCAATAAGAGATTGATCAATTGAAGTCCTAAATATCAATAGGAAGATTCAAACAAACAATACAAAAACGGGTTCTCAAATTGATTTATTTTCAAAATAATGTTATATTTAGATCGCTTTGCAATACACATTTTAAAATAGTTGATCATTTTTCCAAAAAAAGGTATTTACGTTGAATATAGTTTGTGAATTAGACAATGAAATTCAATTGATCCTAATAGGTTGACTGTATATATAAACCTCCGTAATGTAAAATAGTCTGTTTTAAAAACGCATAGCAGATTGTGTTTTTGATACATTTTAGCTTGTTATGTTTTAACACCCACTAATATGAATGTATTATTGATTCGAATCATTTAGAACACTTATTTTTCATGTGTAAATGGCATGCATCTTGTTGAATATGTATATCATAAATATGTTAGACCATTGAATATTTTACTATATTTTTTAAAAGAGGTATAGTAAAATTTACCAGGTCATATATACGGTTCTAGTTTAAACATACAGATTGATTAAATATTAACCAATTTTATGGTGTATTTCATGAGTTTTACCAATAATGTGACAATTTTGTTTTAAAAAAATGATTGACGTTTCAATCTAAATCTCTGGTTTATAACCAAAATTTAAAATGAGTTTACCAAGATTTATAAATAGTTTTAAGTGATAGAGAATTAGAGCTAAAATGTATGGATTTGATGGTGTTGTGTTCTCTGAGTTTTATGACTTAGATATCAACGTTTCAATATACAGTTCTAAGAAAAATTACTAGGACTTAATTCAAGCAGAAATGACATTTTCTAATCTGGCCACATGGGTCAAACTAAGCCCTTCTGATGACCTTTTACACTGTCTTCATTCTTTTTCGCGACGGTAAAATCTATTCGGTTTATTTCTTTATCTAGTTCAGAGAACTCATATATACATCTAAATACGAAATCAGAGTAATATCTGTTGTTCCTGACCGTTGTTGCTACCTTGACGTGGTGGTTGGGCTTGCCTATCGTGATGAAGCAACCGAGCTATACTGGCTGGAACAACCGTTCCTCAAGGTCCTACCATGTCAGACAGGTCGGTTGAAGAGCAGTAAGAATAAAAGCAATAAACCCAAGGTCCGAAAGCGAAGTCTATACAGAGGTGTGACAGCAGTAAGGTGTTTCCTTCAGAAAACCAGCATGATAGTGGTGCTGCCTTCCCACAAGGATGGGTGGGGTTAGAAAAGATCGATTCTAAAAATGCACACCTCGCCTTATCCCACGGATATACGTCTCCGACGGTAAGGTCTCAATAAGTACGGAGCTAACACAAAAATTACCTATAAAAAGGTCGTGTGTGACCGACCACAAGCAGTTGTCCCTTGGGCACTGCAGTCACGCTCCCAGGTCACTACGACCACCTCTAATTCAATCTCCTCTTCAGGTACCTCCAGAAGAACCCTTCCACGGTGTGGGCAACCGGGAAGTGATAACCGCCCTCATACCTCTAACAGCACTCAAGACCACTGTATTCATAATCAACCTCCCTCTTCAATTCCTATTATTCCTCGTACATCGACTTTCAACTCTAAATTTTCTCTCTCGGCTTCCACCTCAAGTGTCACCATAACCAACAAAATACTGTCCCAGGTCTACTGAAACCTTGCTCCAAACTACACATTGGAGCCTTCAACGTACGAACCCTATGTCAAATCGGTCAACAGGCTTCCTTGGCTAGAACCCTAGAATCTCGTACCATTGATATATGCTGTGTCTCTGAAACACACATACAGGATCCCATTGTGGTCATTCACTTGACCTCACCTCGGCAAAACGGAGAGCCAACGAGATACACCCTCCGTGTATCTGGTGACCCGATGGCCAGTTCTCGTGGACTGGCAGGTGTAGGCATAGGACTAAGCATGAGGGCCGAACAAGCACTGTTAGAGTGAATCCCCGTCAACAGTCGTCTATGTGCTGTCCGGCTAAACGGCTCCGTAAGAACTCGGAAGGATAGGGACACACGTCGTTGCCTTTTAGTCGTTTCTGCCTACGCTCCCACCGACTGCAGCTCAGATGAAGTGAAGGATTAATTTTACAGAAAGCTCTCTGAACTTCTTCAGAAAGCTAAACGTTCAGACATAGTACTCGTAGCAGGTGACTTTAATGCCCAGATAGGTAGTTTAAACCAAACAGAAAGGCAATTAGGTGGGTATTATAGTATACCGGCACAACGAACAGATAATGGTGATCGTCTGCTGCAACTGTGCTCAGACAATCGTTTATTTTTAGCAAACACAAATTTTAAGCATAAGGAGAGACATCGTCTAACATGGTGACCCCCTACACCAAACCAACGATGGACTCAAATAGACCATATTGCCATCAGCCATCATTGGAGAGGGTCGGTAGAAGATTGTCACTCATTCTGGAGTACCCGCTTGGACTCCGATCGCGCTCTAATACGGGCACGCATCTGCTTGCGCTTCAATGGACGCAAAGAAGCCACATTAAAAAGACCCATTAGAACTGAATTGAGTAGCGAGAAAACCAAATGTAGGTTCCAGGAACAACTGAGGTGGCAATTAGGTAGTTCTGAAAATCAGGTTGACCCAGATGTTGCTTGGAAAGCTATACAAACAGCTGTGGAAACAGCAGTGACATCTATCAGTGATCTAAAGGACAGAGTTACAAAGAACCAGTATATTTCTTCAAAGTCTATCACACTGATGGATTCTCGCAATCTCATCCCATCAGGCTCAAAACACGATGAAGAACGACAAAAAATCAGAACGTTTGAAATGCCCTTCCCTCCCTCTAAATGCAAGTTGTTGCTTCAGGACTGGTCTGTGCCAACACCTGAACTAAGGATACGGAGTGAAGTAGTCGAACGCGTTGACAACTTCACTTATCTTGGAAGTCTGATCAGCCATAATGGGTTGGTGTCTGACGAAATCTCAGCACGGATTCGAAAAGCTCGTTTGGCTTTTGCCAACTTACGTCACCTGTGGCGAAGGCGAGATATCCGTCTATCAATAAAAGGACGAGTATACTGTGCGGCAGTCCGTTCTGTTTTAATTTACGGCAGCGAAACATGGGCATTAAGAGTAGAAGACACTCGTTAGCTACTAGTATTTGACCACAGATGCCTAAGAAATATTGCTGGCGTCTGCTGGGATAACCGGGTAAGTAATAGTGAGGTTAGACGCAGGGTATTAGGGAATGATGGTAAATCAGTTGACGATGTTGTGAATCATCATCGACTGAGATGGTTGGGCCACGTGTTACGTATACCTGAACACCAATTACCACGATGGGCAATGCTAACCGGTGTTGAAGATGGTTGGAAGATAATTAGGGGCGGCCAAACCAAAACGTGGCATCAGTGCTTGAAGTCACTAACCTCTAGTCTGAGCCATGTTGGTAGATGCAGACTACTTGGTTGGGGTCCGCGTGACTATCGCAGCTAATGGTTGGAGACTGTGGGTGACATGACTCACAATGGCGTCGGTTTGTACACTCTCTGTCTTCCCTTAAACTAAAAGATTAAAATCGCTTCTAATCTTTCTTTCTACGAACAAATTCTTTCTTCCTGTACTATATCCTTATTGCAATCTTTCTTTTATATATTACCACCTCTGAATTAACTACTTTTATGAACCCGGTGTTCATCTTGTTGTGGACCGATGCATATATGTGCCTCGTCCTACATTGTAGCTGACTGACTGAATATCTGTTGTTATTCCCTCCACTTTTGTATGCTTTGCTAAAGTGGAGTTAATACTCGGAACCTACATTCCACTGTTAAATGTCAGTAATCATAATCAGTGATTGGTCATAGAAAACTTTGTATCTTTCATCAAGTGAGTTGAGTACAGAGCAATTGAAGCTCACGATTTATTTTTACGTAAGTTCAGCAACATACATGTTAAATTAGAGATATGTGTACTCAAATGATAAATCTCTTGTATCTAGAAGCAACTAGTGTTAATCGTTAGTCTTAATAAAGATACTATTAACTATATTGCACCAAAAAGTTGAATGCAGAACAAATCTTTTAATATTTTTTTCACTTTAGTCCACTAATATAGCACAAAAATATTCAGTTACCAATCCATTTACTTATCAAAATGCAACGTACTTTCATTTACAGTTATACTTCGCTGACAAGCTCAAAATAGCGTACAATCCAGTTTCAGGGCTTCCTGTCGATTACTACTAGGTGCCATCTTAAATTTTAGCATTATTTTAAATAAATAACTGAAATATAACAAAGAATTACTTTTTTTTATTCAGAAATTATTATGTGAATAGACTTGTCTACAGTGATGTAATTACTACTTACAACTATGGTTCTTAACTAAGCAGTATATATAAGGGTTTGGAGCATATAATGATGCCTAATCTTCCTGATAGAACATTTTATATGCTTCCCTAATAGATCAAATTTTAATAAATTTCTATATTGTGTGATATCTTTCATGTATTCTTACTAATAAAAAAGGTTGATACGATTACCAGTTAATGAACAATATGAAAAGAAATACAATTATTGTTTTATCATTTTATACATAAAAAGGTTAAATATTATACTGGATCTTAGAATTCATTGTAATGTTTAACTCTTAGTTTATTCAAACTCTATAAAGATCTATTCTATTTGAATGATATGCATATTCTAGTCAGACACCTTATTATTACTCACCATAGTTTAACATAACTATTAAACTGTATACAACAAGCAAATTATATAACCTTCAAGTTTTAAATTAACATTTATTGTCAAAAACATAAAACAATGAAAAGTAGAAATAGTGAATATTGAAAGCTTCCTTCATACAAAACATTGACATGATCATAAAATGCATAACACAAATTTCATTTAAGTGTAAATGTTTTGTGCACATAGTTCCCTTTATTATCTTTGTTCTTGCTCTATTTAAGTAAATGTTTTGCTTTTTGATTACGCTTGTATAAGTTATTTCTGGTAGACAAATTCTGACAACCATATTATTAGACATCACTAGTTTGTTTTTTTACAAATCAGCATGAAAATTCTATAATATTTCTCCTTATTATTGACTTTAACTTGATGGTCCTTCTTGTTCATATTGAAAATAAAGTATCTCAGGTTGACTAAAAATTTATATAAAAAACACAACCTACTTTAATGGCGATCAACTAGTAGTAGAATACTCAGTCAAAGAACGTATTTATTTGAGTTACAAAAATACCTATTTGGATGAGGGTCAATATACCGAAAATGTAGGTCATAAACAGTTTCTTGCTGAATTTCTTTAGATATTTAACGAGTTAAGATTTCATATCAATAAGACTTTAACTGAAAATGTTGAGTTAATCACATTTTTGTCAGTACTGAATAATGGACAGAGTGATAGTAATTAGTCTTTCAGTACTTGATTACTCCACCTGTAGCTCTTCTACAGTTACTGCTAGTTCCAAGCCTGGGTAAAGGAGGACTGATAGATATGGGGTCGGAAGCACCATCCTGTAGAAAACAACCTTGATAAAAAAATCACTAATCAGAATAAACAATTTAAACTCTGCCCTCTGCGTTCAAGGAAGAATTATGACTTATGAGGAAAGCCAAGATTCTTCGGAAGTCACGAAGATGATACCTCTTCTAACAATCAGGGAGATGAAAGTTCCGGACAATTTGGAAGACCGGAAGGATCAGTCAAACAGCAACGGATATGAGGAGATACAATTTGTCGGTTCTCGGGAACAGCGAAACACATTGAACCCAAGATAGACAGCAAAGGCTAGATAAGGGAGAGATACTGCTGTACTCCGGTCACTGAGAGGAAAATGCTCCACATACTCAGAGAATTGCTCTGATGATATCCAAACAATCACGTAATGCACTTATAGGATGTGAATCTTATGGATCCTAGATCATCAAAGCAACCTTTAAAACAAAAAAGGAGGGAATCACGATGATTGTTATCCAATGTTATGCACCCACCAATCATAACAACGATGACAATAAAGAGATGCTGGTTGCATGAAGTATCATCATTATGAATGGGTCTCTAGGGAAACCGTGAGAAAGATTCAAGAAGGGAAACTGAAGAAGACAGCAATCAACAGCATTCGAAAAAGAACAGAGAAAATCAAGGCACAAGCTGAATACATAGAAGCAAACAAGCAAGTGAAGTAGAGCAATAATGACGACAACTAGAAATACATGGAAGATCTAGAGACGACGGTGAAATAGTTTGCAGAACGAGGAAATATATGACAACTATATGATACAACGGGGAAACTAGCAGGAAAACGTAGTGAACCATAACAACCAGTCAAAAACAGGAAGACAAGCCAATCACTGAAATTTAATAACAGAGGAACAGACGGGTAGAATACTTCGAGAAAATCTTGAATAAACCAGCTCCACTGAACGTACCGGAAATCAAAGCAGCATCCATGGACCTCTCTATAGAGATCACCTCACCAAAGATCAAAGAAATCAGGATGGCCATCACACATAGATCAAGAAAGGAAAAGTAGCAGGACCTGACAGTATACAGGCCAAAGCATTAAAGTCAGATATAAAAGTAACTGCAAACATTCTTCATGTTCAATTCAGGAAGATTTGGGAGGAAACTCAAGTGCCAACAGACTGGAAAGAAGGATACCTCATCAAGATACCAAAAAAAAGAGATCTGAGCAAATGTGAGGACTACACGGGCATCACACTACTGTCAGTACTAAGAAAGGTTTTCAACAGAGTGTTGCTGAACCGGATGGAAGACTTAATAAATGCCCAACTTCGAGACAAACAGACTGTATTCCATAGTGATCGGTCATGCACAGACCAAATCGCGAGACTATGGATCATTGTTGAACATTTGTTTGAGCGGAACCCATCATCTTCGTTGATTATAAAAAGGAATTCGACAGTGCAGATAGGAGAACCCTATGGGACGTTCTCTGATTTTATGGAGTACCTGAAAGAATCGTCAGCATCATCCAGAGTTCATATGACGGACTACACTGCAAAGTGGTGCATGGAGGACAGTTAACAGATGCATTCAAAGTGAGGACTATAGTCAGACAAGGCTGTCTACTCTCCCCCTTCCTCTTTCTTTCGGTGGTCAACTGGATTATGAAGACCTCGACATCTGACGGGAAGTACGGAATGCAATCGACAGGTTGGACGCAGCCAGACGATTTGGACTTTACAGAAGGCCTGGCCCTTCTATCCTAGCATTTATAAACAATTGTCTACGCAAGGTACTCTACATTCATTAGCCGGATGCCATCAGTAACACCATTCCGTGGGAAAGGACTAACCAGCTTCCAGATGAGGGGGAAATTAGGTAAACACGTTGGAACTGGATAGGACATACATTACAAAAATCACCAAACTACATCACGAGGCAAGCGCTAACTTGGAATCCTGAAAGGAAACGGTAAAGAGCAAGGTTAAAGAACACATTGCATCGGGAATGGGAAGCAGATATGAAAAGGATGGATAGGAACTGGGAAGAACTGGAAAGGACTGCCCAGGACAAGGTTGAATGGATAGTAGTGGTGAGCGGCCTATGCCCCTCCATGAGTGTAACAGGCTTAAGTAAGTACTCGATTATTAGAGTATGATTTTTATCCACAAATTAACTTATTTGACTTCTAGGTATTATTTACAGTACTGATAAATTATATTTTGTTTCTGTAAAACAGATACACATAGAACTAATTCATATCAACCAGTTCAATCACTGTGTGGTGAGATAAAAAAGTCTTCAAGTACAGCAACACTACTACCCACGTGGTAAGTAGTACCTATTTATTTAACTAAAAATGTTTATTTATGTATACAGTGAATAAATTATCATCTATTGAGTTATGTTAAAGTATTGTTTTGTTCAGCAGACCAAAAGAACTACAGAGAGTGCATCTTATAAAATTGACTCAGTTTTACCTTATTACCGCAGATGTTATTCAGTTTTCTTACTCATATATGATAAGTGCTAATTAAGGCATTCAGTATATCCATCGCTGAAATTAGCTGATGACAAAAACTTTGAATAAAACTAGTCGATACAAAAGAAATAACTGAGTAATAATCTTAACTTGGGATCGATTACCCACATCCGACTAGACGTTTGTAACTGGTGACAAATGAAACAAGTTGAACTAAATGATCGTGAATGCGTACAACTGCATTTCAACTCCATGGTCTAATTGAATTTTACCAATAAACCTATGTGACCTGACTTTTCCTCCATATCTTGGAGATTTGAGAACCATGGCTGAATATCAGTCTAATCCTACATATTTTTTGATAAATTTTCTAACGAAGTGATAGGTGACAGAAAAATGGATATATCTGATTTTCTTTTAAACTAAATTCAAAAACAAGTAAATTACGTGGGTTGAAGATTTTTACTATTGTGGATTATAACGTTTTTACTGTACTTTTAAATTTTCTATGATGACTCGTTTTAGTCCAAGAAGACTATGGTTAACAATAAAAAAAATATAATGTTCACCTGCCTCAACTAAGATGTATTTACAGTTAAATATTTGAAGAATTATAAGGAAAAAAACGGGAATTAGTATCCATCTTGTAAAGGATTTCATTCATAGACCTCCTTAGTTCTCAAAACTTGTTTATGTAGCTATTCAATTTTCAATTCTGTCATGTGTCTATCATCAGATCTTAAAATTTTAAAAATAAGGTCAGATTAATTGTGAATGTGAACACTAAAGAAAAATTAGTGATATATACATAATTACCTAAATCATTTAAACAATCTTTCAATGTTTGGTTTTAATAAACAAGATAATTACTCGTTCATTGTGAGCTAAATGATTGAACTGGTAAATTTTAATATGGAATACATTCATAGCACCAGAATGAAAACTATTGAAAATAGAAGACGTATAGTCGTTTTACACTTGTTTATTACTTCACATGAACTTTCGTTCCGAAATATACACCGATTAGCACAGTTACCATAATCAATATTAACATATTTTTCGTTAGTGGCTAATTTTTAGACATGAATCCCGAAGTTCTGGTGGAATAAAACAGCAATCCAGTTGTTTGTAAAGCTAGAGGAAACCTTACAATCCAACAATTCAACTCAGATCAAATACTGTCAATAATATCAGATCACGTCACAAATCTTCTTCATAATTTCATACTGCGATTTATATGTTCCCCTTTCTCTTCTAACACAAACATACTTTCTAGTAAATAATTTTTCTCAGTAATTTCTAAATCTTCATTTAGAAATTTTTGCACATGTGTTAATTACCCATATAACAATATAGATATCAATAATAACTCGAAATTGATCAATCTGATTGTATAAAGAAAAGAAACGATGTATATGTGTTGGGATGTAAATGTTTCTGCGAAATCCTATGCAACACATATATGCTGACAAGATATCTATAAGTAGAGCTAAGTAGTAATATATACTGAGAAAATAATGTGCTTCCTAATTCATAATAAGTATAAATTTCATCTAAACATTTAGGCATACATTATCACAGAAAAATTCCAATGTAAATTCAGATGAAAATCATAATAATCTACATAATAGTCAAACAATGTTTGCAAAAAAGGACAATACCACTGATATACAACATAATTCCATTGTTGAAAATAAAAGTAATCAAGAAAAATACCATACAAACTCTTTGATTCCTTATGAAATGAATTCAATCAATCCACCGTTATCGATAGACAATAAGGTGAGTAATAATTTTCACATATTTGAGAAACATAAAAACTTATTTCTGTCGTTTCTTCTATTTTTAAGCTGCTAATTATTCTCATGATAATGTATTGCTTAAGATTTAAGCTTATAGAAGGGTCACAATTCTTATTAAATAAATGGAGCTTTTGTTTGAACGTTAGACATTTTCACATAAACTATTCATTCGATCATTTAATTTGCTGGATATTACATCAAGATGTTTTAATGGATATAAGCAATCTCTGGTTTATTTGCAGTCTTATCTAAAGTAACTCTCCAGCTAAGAATTATGTCAGCTTTTAGATGGCACAATTTAAAAATAGGAAGTAGACTACGATTTATAACGAGTCTTGAATGAATGTTATTTTTGCTGGAAAGTGAATTGAAAATAAAATTAAATCTTAACAAGACACTCATATGAATAACAACTAAACAATTTTCTTCGCTCGATTCGTTTCTTCTTAATTTTTCATACATCTTTGAAATTAGGTTAACGTTTTTGAGGCCGGTCCATGGGTGAACTCGAGAAGCTCAGAAAGAGCCGAAGGTATTCTATCCAATCATCTTTTGGAAGAACGTTCCAGAATCCCTATGTGTAGCTTCCCTATTGGACAAATGCTAATAATCCCCTGTGTGAGGATTGGATGACTATAATGATGATTTGAATTTTACTAAATAATATAAAAACCCGAACGTTTTGCACTATAATTGACACTGTTTAGAATAGCATTCTTTTCACGTGTCTTCTGTCTTCTCATTCGCGGCTTGTGATTGTCCTAACGTTCGAGTGTTCAAGTTACACTCAGTATATTAGGAATCTAAGCTCTAGATACAAAACTTGTTGATATTTCTCTGAGTTGACTAAATTTATTTGTAAATTAAAATTCATCATAACTACTTATAGCATTATACATTAGCATGGTAAATTTTGAATAATTTTAACTTCTATTCGATCATCTTTGTAGTTCATAAAAAATAAATAAATTTAATAGTTGGAGTCATGAGTCAATTGAAGCAAGACCAATTTAGAAAACCTGGAAGCACTGGATGGGTTTCGAGTCCTGCATGCGGGATCGTGGATCTGTACTGCTGAAGAATCGCATACTGGGACGAAACAGCCATCAAGTGCTTCCAGGTTTTCTAAGGTGATCAAGGTTTAATCGACTCATGAATTAGATTATTAAATTAGTAAAATCTCCACAAAATTGTTTTCTGAAAATAAATAAATCTCAAGAAAGTATTTGATGAATTAATTTATTTACTTATTCTTAACAAAAAGTTGAATTGTCAATGAAAAAAGCAAGAAATCAGATGTACATCGCTGTAGTTAAGATACTTTATTCCTCTACATAAGTCTTGTTCATGTCTTGAAATTCTATCAAACTGTTTTTGGAAATTTATCCCTAATAACATAATGATACTGAATCACTTGTTATATATATATATATATATATATATATATATATATATATATATATATATATATATATATATATATATATATATATATATATATATATATATATATATATATCAATTACTTCTATGAGTAATATACTTTTAATATTAAAATTTGTACGTCAAAAATGATAATAGATTAAGCAGATTGTTTTTCTTCTTACTTTTGCATGTAAAATATAATAGTTCTAAATTTTAATTTTATAGAGTAGGGATTGTTTACAATCGATTAGTTTAATGAATGTCTCTAATGAACCATATCAGAACGATTCACGTTTATTGAATAATCAATTGATGAAAGGATGTTACTATTCCGAAACATCTTGTGAATCAAGAAAAATAAACAATTTAAATCATAAAAAAATACAGTAAGACCAATGATTTAAAAATGCACATGTTAAATATGCACAATTTTTTTAAACTTTTTTGTGTCTTACTTCATCTGAATATGTTTATTATTTCAGTTCAGATGAAGGGTGTTGTTATTATCATTATTACAAAAGATTTCGTTCACTATTTCAAAAGCTTTAAATCAACAGGTAATAGTAAATGTTCTTCATATACTAACTTTGACTGGTGAACCCTTTAAAATGAGGAAGTATTCTATACCTGGATAGGGACTTATCGATAATGGTTAACCACAATTCAACCAGGGAATGAAATTAGAAACTTTAAGTGTCGCAACATTTATTCAGTGAGTCAGTATCTAGTGATTAACATTTTTACCTTGTGCCACATCATGATCTCTGAAGGTTCTGAGTTCGTTCTTCAGTTAGATCGTAAGTGCGCAATACTATGAAAATTTGAATTAAGAGGAAGCAGCTATTTAAAACTTATTTGTTTTGAATGGTGTACGAGATGCAGAAAGAATTTTTTGAAAACTGTCCCTCTTAAACAATTAAATATTCACTACAACCAATCAACTACAAATGAGTAGTTTAGGAAGAGCGTGTAACACTAATAAATGATAAATAAATATATTTCTCGGTTTTACGTGTACTTGAGAATAATAACGATAAACATTTGAATGAACTTCAGACATAATGATTTGATAGCGTTAAGATTACGGCGAATAAAAGAACAATAGATTAAGATTTGTTTGTTTTGACAAACTAGGTTTAAAAGGTCGTTAACCTTAAAAATTAATCAATAGCATCATTGAAATAAATAGAATACTGTAACTTTATCAACAGTCAATAAATCACTACACTAGTTTCTATAGGTCAGCTCCTGGATAATAAAATTGTTAATTTATTAAGTTAACTAAAAACAACTATCATTATGTCACAACCTGAAAAAAAAATTGGAATAACGAACGAAATTTCAATTAGAATAAGATTTACACTACGCTAAATCGAGTAGTCTCATAAGACTGAGCTCAGAACTTCTAGATCTCCTAATTAGTAAGATATCATTGGATTACTGCTAAGGAGATACAATCTAAAACTGAATGGTTTTAAAATTGTGGTGCGTGCTACGTATGTTGATATAAGTAGTATATGACGCGAGTCAGAAATGTAATATCTGTCGGCAGAAGATGGGGGAAGATCAAGAAAGCAAGAGCGGAAATAGCATGCAATTTGTATGAAAATGCAAGGACAATGAAGTCTGAGGCATTTTGAAACAATTGGTGGACATTTCGCAAATTAACGATTTGATATATCGTTCTCACATTTTATTGAGATGCTCTGTAAGGCTGTGTTACATTCGATTATCCCCACCCGTGTTCTGTTCACTACAAATATCCTACGCCTATCAATAATTTATCACGCGACAACAATTTGCAATGAAATGTTATTTCAAACTGAATAAAAAAGCAGAGAAAATCACCTACCTACGAGTTCACCGTCTACTTTGGAAATGACTGTCAATAGATTTTAATTGCAACTAGGGAGCTTGAAATTAATTGTCATCCAGTTATTATTTAATAAATTCATTGTGACTAACTTATATTTGTGTTTACAAGCAAGTTAGTTAGAATATCTTAACGGTTGGAAAATAACATTAGTAATACGGTATATGACAGTGTAACTTTATCTTATCTATAACATTCTACACTTTCTGACGTTGTATTGATTATTGTTGTACATTTTAGCAATGATAAAATATTTAATGAAATTCATGGTAAATCAAAATTACCTTCTGTTTCGCATGATCATTCAATCAAAACTATTATTCCTTCTGTCAACAATATTGATCAGAATGCAAATAAAAAGTCTGATTTTATCAATAATCATTATTATCCACCATTTCATAGTCGATTGTCATGTGAAATACGGCAAAATGAACAATATCTTGACCGTAGTATAACTTCACAATCATTTTCTTTGAAAGGAAGATATGATCACTTGAAGGGAGACATTAATCAGGTTAATGAATATGTACAAATATCTGGTATAACACTCAACAAAGAAGAAGTAAGCTGTAGGATTAATTAAAAATATTATTATTACCATTAGTTCAATTTAATCCAGTTTGATGTTTATATGAAAATACATAATATAAATCTGGTCATATAGTATTGAAGTAATCTACAAACCAGGCTATTTCAAATGTCAATTCATTAATATTATAAGAAATTTTACAATATAATAGAATTCGAAATAACAAAGTATAATTATTCCGGATAACCTTTTAGAAATTTAACTAAACAAAAGATATGGTCCCTTTTTTTATTACAGTTTTACTATTCCTCAATTACTATTTTCAAAAAATAACTATCTATTCAAATATTTTTCATTTTATGATATAACCGACTTTAATACGTTTTATTTTCAAATCCATAACACCATAAATTGACCATTTTAAATAACCTTTTAAAAAAATTTCAAGTTTGTTAAAAATCATGGTTACTCAGACCAAAATAAAAGTATAAAGTAAATGCAGATAGAATACGAGGAACCTGGAAATTTGATTAGGAAATAGGTTTCTTGAAGAATATATATATAAACCACCATAGTAGTGGTAGTGTTAACCTGCCTATTGTATTCAATCCAAAAGTACTAAGATCCTAATTTGTTTTGCATCAATTCGATCTTTTATGCTTACTCATTAGATCATGGCAATCATTAATGAACGCGATGAATTGTATGAGATATTACGAGCTAATGAAGAGGAGGCTAGTGAACGTTATTCTACAGAAAAACGTTTAATGAGTATCAAACAAGAATTTACCGCCGAACAGCAACGTTTAAGACAAATTATCACTGCATTAGAAGAGGTAAAAAAAAATCAAATGCTGAAAAAACAGTTTACATCTTTTTTAAACTTTTTATATTCGAGTCCTTATTTCCTTGATGACTAGATTTCATTTTCCGCAGATAGAAAATCTAAATCAGTTGTTTATTTACATGTTTTCAATTATGATTTTTCTCAGGACAAAATTTTGAAGAATAAAATTTTGTGGCAGGCATTTTGCTCTTTTCAATTATTTAGCCTAACTATGATGAATGATATAATTTTAGTTTAGGACGTTACAAAAAACAGGATTCGACTCGTCAAATTGAAACAAGAGATCGTATAATAATTATTATAAACAAATATAAAGGAAATCTGTTCATTAGCTAGTGACAAGGTCGTAAATGATCATTGATAGTTTTCATTCTTAATTAATACGTAAAGGACTGGTAAACAATTAGGTATTATTAAGGTAGAGATTAGATTTGGAAAGAATATTCATAGTTATTTTCAGAGTCTTTGCTCATTAGATTTCATTCATGGTATTTGTGAAACAAATATTGAATGTGTTAGTGCATTATGCTTAATATGAAATCTGATGACCATGCTTTTGATTACTTTAGAATTTGTGAATAATTTTTGGTCGATTTAGAATCTAGAATGAAATAGCTTCTTGATTCATCATGGTCTCCATTAGTCCACTAGAAGATGGAAGTTTGAGATGAAAACTATAGTGCATGTCTTTATTATTATTGTCCTTCTGAATTATATGATAAAATAAACTGAATTCGTCTTATTTTGTGAACAGTTCGTCATTGTTACTTTGGTACAAGCAACCTCTAGCATTTGATGCTAATATTACTACCTACTTTTTTTATTTTCCGCTTCTTTACTTTGTAGGAATTAGAAGTCACAATGTGTCGTCTTAATCAGTTAACTGCTGAAAGAAGCAAATGGACAACTGAATTAGACGAAACAAAAAATGAAAGGAATGAAATGAAAGAGAAGTTGAAAAATACAGAAGAAAGTCACAAAGTTGAATTGATGGAAATGGAAAATGTTTGTTTATTATTATTGTATTTACATCCATGTTTTATGTTGGCACAAACTGTCCGTAGTAAGACATTTTACTGAATTTGTGGACGGATTATTTTCTTTTGGGATATTCAAGGTAGTACTGTTTAGAAAATGATGTGTAATGTTGGTCCAAAAACGTCATTCTATAATACCATGTATGATAAACCACTGAAAACCATGAAACAATGGGTAACTGATTTTTCGTGGATGAGGACTCCATATTAGTGTCGTCCGCAACCCTTCCGATGGATCGAAACTAAGACACTCATATTTCATGGTGAGAAGTTGACCTTCAGTTCACTGCATAGGGAATTAAAAATTTACACTTCTAACACAAATTCATTCGCAATATTTAGAAAACATGTGATCTAGTGAACTAAATGTTAAGCCCACTCCAAGAGACCTGAATGTCGTAAGTTTGATAAGGTTGTCAACGGGTACCGATCATCATTCCTAAAATAGAACAAATTATCTGTTCAGTACTTCATTTGGTGTCAACTATAAAATTCAACAATCTTCACAAACCCTCTATTTCATTGTTTAGTTTATGTTATCAAATGAACATGTTAATCAGATTATTTCTACTTAAATCATCTTTATCTATTAGCAATTTATTGAATAAATATAATTCAGGATTAGCCACAGTTAATCTCAGCCACAAGTAGTATTGTAGTAAACGAGAACACAGGTGGGAACAAACGGATGTATTTATCACATTACAGACTATCTCAACAGAATCTGAATACCATAAAGTCAATCGTCAATTTGCAAATTATCGATGCATCATATTAAACTGTACTGTTCCCGTTGCAAACACTATTCCGTTGTCTCCCATTTCATTGTTCATGCGATTTCTTACAAATTCCATTGTGTTCTTGCTCTTCTTTTCTTGATCTTCGCCATCTTCTGCTGCCGGACATTACGTTCTTTTAACGCATGTTATATACTACTTATACCAATATAAGTAGCACACACCACAGTATTAGTTTCATACTTGACAAGTAAATTATAATCAAAACCGCTTTATTTTTATTTATCATATTCATAAAGGCATATCAAGAGAAATTAAAACAAATGAAATTAGATGAAATTAAAAACTCTGATCTTATAACAAAAGAATATGAATTAAAAATAAATCATTCTATCAATGAACAAATACAACAAACTAATGAATTTGAAGAGAAATTACAAAAATTAAATAAAACAATTAAAGAAATGGAACAAGAGAAAGAAAATTTAAGGTAAACATTCTTTCTTAGTTACATATAGATATATTCATGAAAGATAAATTGTTACAGGTCACAGTTCCTGAAATGATTCAGGTCATCAATTTTTAATTTGATTCACATTGTTATTCTAATCAAACATATAGATAAATAGAGAGGGGGATTTTGTGGAGATTTTAGTAATTTAATAGTTGAATTTATGAGTCAATTGAAACTAGACCACCATGAAAAACCTGGAAGCAATGGATGGCCGTTTCGTCCTAATATGGGACTTCTCAGCATTGTTCATCCATAATCCCCCATGAGAGATTCGAACCCAGTATCTATCGGCCGAGTGCACAAACTCACAACCTCTAGTCCACTGAGCCGGCACAAAATGGTGTTAATGTCTAACTTTACCCAATTGACGAAATTGCACCACAGATGTTGTTGATTTAACAAGTATGAAAAAATGTAGTAATAATAATGAATCGTCAAAAAACATTAACAACCATATTACCACTTATAAAAAATTAGGTTTCAGGGCTATGAAATAGTGATGGCTTGCACCTATCTCTTTTGCACCCAGAGCTTACGTTTGAAAATATGAATGGCTAGCGCTCTTAAGTTTTATAAGTTATCGGTTTGCATTCCACTTGAACCAAATCATTTGATGATTTTGAAGAAAATACCAGGTAATGTTACGTCACCAGAGTTCACGAAATGTTCAACTATTCCACTAACTAATTGTATGTTTCACTTTCTAAATTGAAGAATTAAGTCCCAAGGTGTCATCGTTTGTCCAAACTTTAGAATCAGGTGACCTCTTAAAATGTATTGACAAGTGATTAACAGTTTGTTTTGCCCAAACGAAATTTGAACGACTGTTTTCATAGTTATGATGTTACTAATTGCACGTCTATTTTGATTACACTTTTTATCTTTGACCTTGTGATTCTATTACTTGTTTCTGTGAAGAATAGTTTAAGTCCATAGATCTACTAGATTACATATCGGTTGCATTGTTAAACTGTCATGGAAAAAGAACGAAACATCTACAAGAATACAAACTGCAAGTGTTTATGCAATTTTAATCTTGCATATTAGCGTCTCAACAACTTGTACCATTATTTATTTGATGGTTAAGAGCACTAATATTAACATTTTCAAATAAATGATCCTATTTTACAGCAATTATGAAAGTAAATATGAGAAAAATTAGGACTTTATGTGAATGTATTGGATTGTTATTATTCATTCTAGTACAATGAAGCTTATAGATATTAAATCTCATACTGAAATACATCCGTATCTATATTTTACGAAAATTGAGTTTATACAATATTGTAACAAAATTCAAACACTCTACTCAAAAACAAGTGATGAAATATGAAAGTTCACTAATTACAACTTACTATCTGGTAATTCTTCAAAATCCAACTCAATTCATTTCTTTAAACTATTCACTATGTTTCATCAAGGTTTACTATATATGGTCTAAACTCATATTTTTCTAACGGTATATATTTAAGTGATATACAACTTTAGAGAATGGTGCAAAACTACCAGAGTCTCAAATGAAAGTGTAAAATCTAGTGTTGCCTTCATTGTTTGTCGTTTTTTTAATTCATTCGTCTATCTCTTAAAACTTAATCATAAGTAGCAATAAAAACACGAAATCATAAAAAGGAATCAAATAATGGCTGTTTTTGTAAGTGGTTAACAATACAAAGTAATGAAGAAGAAGAAGAAGCATAATAAGTCTTCCAAATCGAAATCTAATTTCTAACTTAATTTGGTGAGGGAAATTGTATAAATCCCATCTGTATGAAATTGACATTAGCAATAATAATAATAATAATAATAATAATAATGATAATAATAATAATAATAATAATAATTAAAACGTATATTTTTAATAATCAATGGAATAATAGACATGAAAATATGGAACTAATGAAAGAACACCGTGAAAGAGAAAGATTAATTCGTAGTGAATATGAAGAGATTCTAGAAAGTAAATCTGTTGAAAAAGTAAGTTCAATGTTTTCTAATAGATTAAATTATTGATTATCATTTATAATTCAGTTTACAATGCTTAGTATAATTCTCAGTGGAATTTGAATACAAGTTTTAATCTTGATTAGAAGAACAATTAATAACATTCATATAAGCCATTTTATTACATTTTCTTTATCTTCACTAGTGATTATATGATTTAAGTTGTCAGTCAAAAAGATAAAAATGTGTAATCTAATAAGTTAGGATGATTTGATAGTCATTTCATTTAATAATGGTGATATAACAATATAGTCTAAATCGAAGATGTATTTTGTTCACGTTAGCTTTAAATGAACAAAAATGAAACACATTACTTTATTATTCATATCATATTGTCAAATGTTCTATATCTATGTCATTCGTAAATATACATTTTACAGTATTTTTTTAAACTGCTTAAAGCATACTCTATCAGTAATTAGTAATGTCATCATCCAAAGAATCATGAAAACGATTGAATACATAATTCAAATATATTTAAGCACTTGAGTTCATGAGTCCATTGAAGCTAGACCACCATGGAAAATCTGGAAGCACTGGACGACCTTTTCCTCCTGTATTATCTGCAAAGTTAATTTAACCATATTGTAATGCCTTCATCCTAAAGTATAAGTATAATATATGTTCTTTCATTTGAAAGTGAAGTTTCTAATATTTAGATTAAATTTCTTAACTCACAAATAGTACAGTAGTTTTTATAGAATATATTATCAATCAAAATAAACTCATGAATATAATTCACAAAATGTACTTATCGGTCATTGTAAAACATTTTTCTATGAAAATAATCAAAATAATTTATTTCATGTACCCTCATTAAACTTTTTTCTATAAACTTTTCTATTAGATGAATTATAATTATTCCCGATATGACACTTGGCAAAACCTCTATAGATGATATTTTTAGTAGACAATGAAATTTCAGCTCTATGAAAGCAAACTAAATTATGTATTATTTATTTATTTATCTTAACATATAGATATTGGTACAAGGAGGCACCAAATACATATGCGCAACACAAATCTCATTTAATATGTGTAAGGGCTGTGATACTGCACGGTTGCCCAGACCAAAGCAGGTGATTTTCTTAGGAGACCACACCGGAAGTATTCGACCTAAAGGTCTGATCCGTATGGCAGTGGAGCAACGTAGGGAGATGCAGTCCCATGGTAGTCAGTGACCAACTACTGGTTCATACGCCATTTGTTCCTCTAGGATACTGGAACCCATGTACACCATTGGTTTGGAATGAGGGTTTTTTAAATCCCCTAGGTGAACTCTCGATGTCCACCAACCCGGTTAAAGCGCCGGACATTCACTTTTCGTCCTCTCAATTTCGTAAACAACACCCCCGCCACGAGAAGGCAGTAGGTAGGACTTCCCTGTCAGAGGCTACATACGTGTGGCCATGTGAGAGCATTTCGAGAGGGAGAGCGGACTCTCCCCAGTCTCGGCCGTACCAGGGCATTTAAGGGCATGAGAAATTTAAGCACTTACTGTCTGGATGTAAATCGATTGTTTCCAACATAAATTGCTGTTGGTTACTTAGTTATTAAAAACAGGATTAAACTTAAGTAAAGTATAATATATCAACCCACTGGTATAAGTAATATCAAACAATAATACATAGTAAAATTTACTAACCTTTTGTGATTAAAGAATGGTCAGTATTCATTCATAATGCGAAGTGCACCACTACAGTAAACTACTTTTTTAAAAAATTATTCAAAGATTTGTTTTACTGAAAAATAACATCAAATCTATTCAGTACAAAAACGAAATCTTATACTTAATATGATTATCGTTTGATATTGAACAGTAATTTAGATTGGTAACCAAGATATCCTAAATAAGCAATGTACCTCTTACTCAAAGTTCTGAATATATATAAGATGGTACAATCAAACGAAAGATCAAATGTAAACTTTGTGAAGACTTGTAACAAATGAATTGTTCTAATACATTTTTTTAATAGAAATATTTTTAAACTAAAATTCGAACTAATTTATTCTATTCAGATCAAATTCATTGATTTTGAAATTGTATTTATTTACTGTTATTAAAGGTAGTACGTTCTTGGATACTTGTATTGCTTCGAGCAATAAATAAATCTTGTCTTTCCGTAAGATTTTCATTTGGATGCATACATGACATTAATAGTCCTTATTAATCAATTTAATTTTAGTTATAGATTTTAGTTCAATTGGACGAAAACTTTTTTCACATTCAATTGATTTCCACAAATTACTAAAATAAATGATGGTAATATAATCATTAAGGACTAACATGGAAATGGATTAATGAGAAATGGGAATAGGTAGATTGTAAATCTTTCATGAGTTAAACAATCCTATTACCGATAAGTAATGAATAATAGTCATAATGTATCAATAATCAAGTGAAATTCTAAATAAGAACAACTGGATTTCATTTCATTTGGCTCAAGTTTAAGTCCATGTTTTGTTGTCTGCATAATTCTAACCCAATTCACGATGAAGTTATGAGTCTACACTGATTAAGAGTTTTAAACTAGAAAGAAACAGTTTTGCAGATCACAATAAAAACTCTCTTCAAATGAATAAATTACTTTAAATATTGGCAAAGATTTGAAAAAAAAATCTTTGTATAAAATTCCCTATAATATCATGAGTGATTTTAATAAACAGCTAATATCAACCCAAAAACTAATGAAAATCAAAATAAACTAGACAGTTATTTTATTCAATTTTAAGATTTCTGTGACTGAACTACCTCATTCAAATTCTGATTTTGATGGACCATCATTTACTCCTAAATTACATTTGTAATTTATTCAAAGTACTTTAATACATAGCAAAATATAATAATAATAAGTTGATTTTTTTTAAAAAAAATTATTTTCATTTTAATAAAAGAGTAAGGAAATATCTAAATTAATGGATGTTCATTCTATTCAATTAAATGAATTGGTTGAACAAATGCAAAAAGAAAAAATTCAAGCTATCAACGAGATTAGATCGTGTTATACAGAAAATATTGAAGAATTACAAAATAAATTACTGGTAAATCTTACTATTTATAAGTAAAATGTGTATGGGTGTGTGTGTGTACTTACTTAATGTGGTTGGTTTTGTTTCAAAAGCCTATCATTTAACATTAGTAATATAAATAGCTGATATCAATCATTTTATCAAATAATGACGAATGTCATGTTGTTTAGTCCTCTGTATGAATAGAATTGTATTGATTAACTAACTTATAATTTTAGTTTACTTTGTTAGCAAATACTAGATTTAAGTCTAAGAAATACATTGGTTTGAAGATAGATATTAGTGATGATCGTCAATCAACAATTTGAATGAACAATTCCAGTACATCTTTCACAATCATAATATAATATGAATAAACTAATATTTTAATAGCTTATTTAATATGTGAAGTCATTTAGCTTTTACTACTAAAATACATAAATCATAATGATCTAACCAAATGACTTTTAAAGATATACAAATATAAGTCTAACTCATATTACTCCTCGGCCACTTATTGATGATACAGAACCAACATTTTGAGTTATTTTAACACAATTTACATATGACTAAATTATGTTCTATGAAGCCCTAATTTTTGAGCAGTAAATCGGTAAAACTATATTACTGATTGAAATCATGAGTCAACTGAAGCTAGATCATCATGGAAAACGTGGAAGCACTGGACAGCCGTTTCGTCCTAGTATGGGACTCCTCAGCACTGAGCATCCACAATCCCGCACCTCGCGAGGTTAGAACCCAGGACATACCGGTCTTGCGCCAGGCGCCTAACCAACCAAACCACTGAGCCGGCATCCAACGGTGTTAATCTCTAACTTCAACCAATCCACGAAGTTGCGCCATCGTACGCCATTTTCTTCGGTGAGTTGATATCTCACAACAACCTGGTTGAACTCCACTGGTAACGGTTTCTCACTACAACTTCAGGAGTACTTATTGAAGTCAGTCACTAGTGAGCAAATGATTATTATCGGAAGAGGTTTTGTGGAGATTTTAGAAGTTTCAGTGATTGAATATTGATTTAATATCTAGTGCAATACTTTACATAGCCTTC
This sequence comes from Schistosoma margrebowiei, assembly GCA_944470205.2. Taxonomy (NCBI): domain Eukaryota; kingdom Metazoa; phylum Platyhelminthes; class Trematoda; order Strigeidida; family Schistosomatidae; genus Schistosoma; species Schistosoma margrebowiei. The sequence goes on along the minus strand of OX104028.1, from coordinate 42,699,068 downwards.
ATTATTATCTTTGTTGACCTTTTATTTTTCACATGTATCTTAAACGTGAGATCAAATTGTGTTGTAGTTAGACATTAACACCGTTGGATGCCGGCTCAGTGGTCTAGTTGGTTAAGCACTTGGCGCGAGACTGGTAGGTTTCGGGTCCGAATCTCGTGGGGTGCGGAATCGTGGATACGCACTGCTGAGCAGTCCCACACTAGGACGAGACGGTCGTCTAGTGCTTCCAGGTTTCCCATGGTGGTCTAGCTTCAATTGACTCATAATTTTAATCAGTGAAGTTTCTAAATTCTCCACAAAACCCCTTCTCAAACTATATTAGTTAATGGTATAAACCATATGTTGAATAACCTATGAATGAACATATTATTTAACTTTCTTCCTTTACGTTTGATTTGTGACAAACATAGAATATAAGTAGTTAATTTTCTCATTTCATATATCAGTTATTGAAAACCCTATAGTGTTTCAATAGTACACAAAAAAAATTCACAAATGTAATCATATTAATAGATATTAAACTCTAGATAGAACTCACATACTGTTGGGGGCGTTAGATCGCAAAAACTCATATTTTGTAATTTTATCTTTGTGGAGTTTGTATACAGATGTATGCTTTGGCATTTCTTACCACTCACGCACATAGTCGATTGACGAACTTATCGATTAAATGTTTATAAACTTCCATGGCGATATCGATTATATATATTTTGCATAACTACTCTTGATGAACCTGGTATCTTCTGGTTGTCTGTAGAATACACTTTCTACATCTTACCAAGACTTCTGGATCGAGTTAGCTGAATGGGGGACAACGGACCAGTATAGCCTATCGAGTCTCTGTGAATCCTTGATTCTCGTTCCGTTCCAAGTAAGACGAATCAGTGGTAGCATTCAAGTTTAACGAACATAACGCATACATATAACGTAACAATGTATTAATATATTTCTTTTTTGATAATAATTACCCATTTTATTTTAGTCTAAACAAACAGAAATTCAAACACTTAATGAAACATTAACTAATACACAAAATTTATTACATGAAAGTCGTAATCAAGAAATTTTAGAAAAATTAAAAGTTCAAACTGTTGAAGCACATTCAAAAGAATTAGTTGAATGGGAAAAAGAAAAATTTGAATTATGGAAAATTAAAATGAATGAATTAAAAGATGAAAAAGATTCATTTATTGAAACAATGAAACAAGAATTACAAGAACAAAAAGATCTTACAAAATTTTATCAAGATAAAATGAAAACTATTCAAAAAGTAAATTATGTTTTTCATTGTAATACTCAATTCTTTAGTCGAATATTCATATATTCATTTAATATAATTGATACTATATTGTTGCGAATTAATAATAACTGCATTAAATTCATGTGTTTGTTTAGCTGAAGTGATTCTAGTTAACAATTGAAAGATCAATTCAAGTTAGATATATACACTGTTGGATGCCAACTCAGTGGTCTAGAGGTTAATCGTTCGCGCGTAAGACCGAAGTTCCTGCGTTCGAGTCCTGTCTGCAGGATTGTGGATTCGTACTGCTGAGAATGAAATGGCCGTTCAGTGCTTCCAGGTTTTTAATAGTGATTTAGTTTAGATCGACTTGTGAATTGAACTTTGAAAAATAAAAGATATCTTTTTACTACGAACAAAAGTCTTATTTTAGGGTTATGTGTGATGTCATAATATTTTAGTATTTTTATTGATTATCTTATACAACTTGCAAATGATTCAGATCAAGAATATAAAAATGAATTTCATTTTTGAAATTATTCCATCAAGTGAAAGTTTATTAAGTTCACTTAACAACAATCTAGAAGTTGAAATTTATACTAAAAAATAACAGTAAGTTTGCGAGTACAATGAAAAAATGCATACAATTAACTTATGGTTGGATTCATGTATGTATATCAAATATCTAGTTCTGTAGTGGCTGTGCTTATTTAACCAATCACCCTCGTAACCGTTATCATATAATTCTCAATGGTGTTTGAAATCAGAAGGCAAAGAGAAGTAGCCACTAAAGTTTATTAGCAGATAACTCAGATCACAAAGCAGAGAGGCAAATGATTGAGTCAGTGAGCCGAAAAAGTATTTAGGAATTTAACAAATAAACAAATTTATATCATTAATAATAAAGCGAATTAAACAATTATTTATTAGAAATATACATTAATTTCCTAATTTACGTTAAGTTTAGACAATAGTTTATCACATTTAATTTCTATTTATATGTGAAAGACAATCGATAGTTTTTTTTTTCGCTAAACGTCTGTAATGCAAATGTGAAAATGGTATATTTTCATTTGTTTAAAGTTAAATGTACATTCCATCATTAATATGTATGATATTTTTTGTAGAGTAGATAGATGTCTAATAAGAATTCTTTTGATTCCACTTTTACTTGGTTTCATTTGAAAAGTAGCCTTCTGGTAATTGATTTATAAATTCATATTAGTACCTTTTCTTCTTCTAAAATACTCATGGTCTCTTCCTAACTTTCTTTTGATTATAAAAGTTTTTCATTAGTTTAGTAATGTATTAATATACTACATTTTTCAAAGATATTTCCATCATATTTCTGTGTAATAAATATTTTCCAGGTAAATATTGATTGATCATTCAAAGAAATCTTCCGATCAAGATTTTACCTTTTATTATACATTAATTCGATATTAAAAAAAGGAACTATGGTGTTTGTACTGAGAATAATCATTAATATTATCAAAATAGATTATTCATACTATAATGAAAGTATTTTTGTTGGTTTAAATTTTCAAACCGTTTTCTAAGCATAAAATAGATCATGAGTCATCATGGGTAACCTGGAAGCACTGGACGGCCGTCTCGTCCTCAACAGTGCCCATACACAATCAGCTTACTGAAGACAATGGTGTACGGTGGCGTAATTTCGTGAATCGGTTGGAGTTAGACATTAACGCCGTTGGATATCGGCTCAGTGGTCTAATGGTTAAGTGCGCAAGACTGATAGGTCCTGGATTCGAATCTCACGGGGTGCGGTATCGTGGATGTGCACGACTGAGGAAACGCGTACTAGGACGAAACGGTCGTCCAGTACTTCCAGGTTATCCATGGTGATCTAGCTTCAATCGACTCATGATTTCAACTCTAAAATCTCCACAATACATCTTACTGATAATAGACTAAACGATACTTACTTACTTACGCCTGTTACTCCCAATGGAGCATAGGCCGTCGACCAGCATTCTCCAACCCAACTCCGCCTGGAGTCCCTCCGGGGGCTACTGCCGGTCCCAATCCCGGATAAAGGAGGAGGGTTGGGCATGGGGTTAGCGTCTCCATCCCGTAGAAAACTAACTCGCTAAAAAACGCTAACCAGGAAAAATTATTCAAACCTTTTAACCTCTGCCCTGGGAGTCAGAAGGTCTTCATTTAGAAGAACTATGACGCCTCATGATGAAAGCCGAATTCTTTCGGAAGTTACGAGGCCAATGCCCCCCCCAGACTAAACGATAGGAAAATTTCAAAACAAAAAACGAAACTGATATGTCATAAAAAGAAGTACTGGTCTTTTCATTACTTACATATTCAGTTTTGAACTCCATATAATTCTACCATACTAATTAAACTTTGAATAGGTGAACACTTTAAAAGGTGAAATTATACTTGTAAATTTATTACTGATATAATAGGATTAAAAAGTGAAATTAGATTCTATTAATCTTTGTGATTGTTATTCAGTATTACAGCCGTTTTCAAATCAATATGATAGTTACTCAGTTTAGCATTCAGTTTGATTTTTCCAGTGTGATATTTTATTCGTTATAACATTAATTTATTTCAGTATTATGTTTATTCAACATACAATATTCTTGTATTAAATTAACGTCAATTATGTTCAGTACGACATGTAGCATGTGGTTTGTTATAACCCTAGGTATTTTTTTTCATATATGTGATGTTATTTTAATTATTAATCAAAATCGATATACAATCAATACATAAATGAATGTATATTTGACTCTGGTCATCGTCGTTGTGTTTTGAATTTAATAAATCTTCCCCTATATCAGTCTTGGTGTTCCATACTTCGCATCGTGGGAATTGCTGTGGTTTCTTTTCTTTCAAGTATAAGTTATAATTGATATAACAAACTGGTAACGTAGTCATAACAATCACATATTAGTGATTCATTTTTAAATATAAGTAAATATTTTGCACTGCTGATACATAGATGAAAATTGTCAATCAATAAGAAAAAAAATTAACAAACCATTCTCTTTCTCTTTTTTTTTAATTTAGGAGTCAGATACATATCAAACTGAATTAGAACGAAAAATAATTACATTAGAAAATCAAATAGAAACATTAAAAATGAAACATGAAATCGATAGGAGTGAGATTCAACAAGTCTATAATCAAGTATGTATTTATCCTTATTTTTTTTATAATTATGGGTAATAAATAATAAAATGAGATTAGGAATAGAGGATAATTTTCAAACAATAAACTGAAATTATCATTTTTGAATAGTTGGATTACACTCAATAATTTTGCTAGATCTCCTTTTTGTATAGCAAATTTGCATTGTAATTTTTTTGGCCTCAAAATTAATTTCTGTATAATAATTCAACATTATGTAACAAACAGTTGACAGTTTTGATCGAGCTGTCTGTAGATTGAAGATTATATATTCAAAATAATATGATAGTACTTAAACTAATTCTTATAAACCACCATTTTATTACCAAGCGCCGGAACAGTCGACTTGAAGATATGAAACAGGTACGATGTTCCAGCCGTGTCAAGGTTGGTCAAGTCTTATGCAGTAAGGTCTGCTAGATTTTCTGCAAATGGTTTCCGTTTCTGAAGGTTGATAAACTCACCGTGTAGATGTAATTTTGTGAAAAAATCATTATCCTCAGGTCTTGGCGCGCGAGCGTTGCGCCAGGGCCAAACATAATCTACATACATACTGGCAACACATAAATTTTTACCCATGCATTCCTTAGTATACACATAGGTATATTTACACTGTAAGCAAATACATTTTAAATGCACACTGATAGCACTCATTAATGCCGTAACACACATTTTGATATATTCACCCACCTGTGAGGGTTGATGGTTACCTCTTCCTTCGAACTTATTTGATACAGCTGACTGTCACTTACGCACTACATTTATAAAGGTTTTCGCCTTTGCACTTCATCACATACACAAAATCATATGCACTCTTCCAGGGAGGATTGACAGCGACCTCTCCTTGGTATTTACTGAAATCTTTTTTATTATGTCTTCGACCTGAAGGACTAGGCATTTGATTTCATTAGATATAAAGCAGACATTTTTCAGACTACGTTCCATGTGCTAACCACGCACGTACCTTTTGTACATACACACATAAACTACACTAGTCGAGGCTCATACAATTCACATATATAAGCACACATATCGAGAAGCCCACAAGTTTTTTAATGAGCCTTGAAGAATGGATCACAGATGATCCGGTTTTACAGTAGAGTGGTGGATTAGTCCTGTATTCGCCGACCGCCGAAGTTAGCTAGCAAGGTTACCTCCACCACCCAGCAGAGCCACAAGAAGATTTTGGGTCTGATTTCGCTGCTATAAGACATGTAATTGTTCGTAAACCCTACTTAGATGAAATACTATACTATATTTTTCTGAGGACCTGATCAAATGAAGAATGATGATTTACATATCATAGTGACTCAGCTGCATTTGAAATTTATTTGGCAGCTGAGTCACAAAATGTCGTCGAGAGACATAAGAGTCTATGAATAGAAACTGACTATCTGAACTCAGTTAAAATATGGGATCTCTCGCAACTCTAATAACCCACTGTATTGTTATAAACATAGAATAATGAATACCTATTAATTTGAATTACTTGTTTATCGAATGAATTAATTCAATAGAATTCAAAAGCAAGTGAAACACATATATACGTTTAGGCGGAATTCTGAAGAATTCTCGAAAATTAAAACTTTTGGATCCAAATGTTTCGTAATAATTGTATCGACTTCGTAACATTCGTCTAGTCCATGTGACTGCTGAAAGAAACTACCGAAATTTCTCTTATTTGTTTCATACTACTCATAAGTAGATAAATAATTTATTTGGAAATAAAGGTGGAAATTTTTTAAATTCCTCTGATACAATAAAATTATTCAGTGAGTCATGTTACTTCGTTTCAACACCAGGTCTTCTGAAATCGACTTTTTCGGAATATTCGCCTAATAATTTGATCTAATCAAATTTGATAATCAAAGGAAGGACTACCGATTGAGTTCTTTTTAATCAAATTTGACATGGGATTTCTTAGAAAAAGTATTTGTATCCCAATCTAAATGGAGTTCCAATATCCCATCATAAGTCGAAATGTAAACATTTTGTGTCATTATGTATGATTGGTTTTACATTTGACTGAACAGTTAAATGTAGTGAATATCAAAACTACATGATCCGAATATATTTTAATGAGTGCTCTACCAACATGAAGTGATAGAATATTTTGTGTAATATAACGCTGATAAATTGTGCGGTAAACTAGTCTTATGCTTATTATCTTAAAGTTAGCGTTCATAGTATTTCAGGATTTCAATTAGTAACAATGAAATTTTTTACAAGAAATTTTGAATGAGTCTATTATTATAACTTTTAACATCTTCGAACAGTTTAAATCTATCGATCATATCAAGCCATATATTTAATTCTGTTAACTAGTTTCTTTGTATGAATTCAAACAAAAATAGAATAGAGAATGCCAATGAAACACAATTATCTAAACTTTCGTGACTCAATGCATTATTCATGTGTGAGTACAACTTGCATTGGAAATTAATCCTAAGCTCTTTCAAATGAGAATACATCGGTCAGATATTATGATAAGTACGTTAAAAGATTGAGCTTTATCAATGACCTACTACCCACATTCTAATCTTTAATTTATGAGATAGAGGGCCGATGTGAGACACAAATTGTCTTAAATTTCACGTTTAGTATACGTTAACTTTTCATAATTCATTATCTTCTACGTATATTTACTTGTTTTTAGAAATTATCCAACATGGAATTACAACATTCTCGAGAAATTAAACAAGCTATAGAAACTGAAAATGTAACTGTACAAAAGCAAGTACATGAAAAAAATCAAGCAGAAAAAGATAAAATATTAGAAGACCTAATCTCTTCATCAACACAGATTGCTTCGAAAATTGGAAATTTAGTCAATGATATTTATCATATTGTTGAATGGAATGTACAAAATTTATACAATTTTCCCGATTTCACATTAGATTTAGATGCACAAGTTATGTAAGTTGAGTATTGGATTAATTATATTTGACATCAGACTATGTAAAAACTCAAACTGTTTAAACTTTGTAAATAATCCAACATAACCAATGATTTTGAAAAAAATCTTCTCAGTTAGAATGAAATTTTCACAGATTTAAATCATGAGTCAGTTGAAGCTAGACCACCATTGAAAACCTGGAAGCACTGGACGGCCGTTTCGTCCTAGTATAGGACTCCTCAGCAGTGCGCATCCTAGAATGAAGCTTGAAAGTTTGAAAACAAGCACACTGATTTCAGATTGTGTTTTGTACTGCGTTTTAAGTTATGTAGAAAATCAGGAGTACATACTACAGAACATAAATTCCTTTATTATTAGTGCTACAGAAATCTTGATTATTTGTCAGTTTATAAATGTTTTCTATAGAATCTCTTGGATGGTTCCAATTTGAAGACCATGTTGAGCATAAAATCATGAAATCAATAAATGAGGGTTTTAAGAATTTGATGGACTTAAGATAATGCAATGCAAGGAACACACTTTACAAACCTCAAATCGTGAGATATCAACTTGTCAAATTCACCGTCGCTAAGGAAGTTTCTATTTCCATTACTTTCACATGAGTCATGTTATAACGCATAGTGTAAACCAAATGGCAAACAGATACTAGTAGTTCGCGAAGATTGAACTGGTTGTCATGCATTCAAAATAGACAAGTTGTCCTGAAAAAAGAACGTCTCAACAGATAATGTACATATTATAGATTTAACAACAAACGGAGGAAGGGAATACTGCAACAAGTAGGAAAATGTATCAGAACAGCAAATACATGTTCAGGTGTTTGTCTTTCACAGTACATCAAGTTAGTCAAGCATCGTGCATTACAAGTTCCACAATGGTTGATAATGAAATAAACTGTCGGGCATAACAGTCCCGAATAAATTGAGTATTGGATAGAAAGTTAATGATGATTTTATCTGTGTGATATCCTAATGAGTGGAAAATTGTGTTTCTGACGTTTCTTGACTTAATTTAAGTCACTTCTTCAGAGCAAATAAATAATCGAAGGAAGGAAACAATGGTAAGCTATGATATTGTACTTTAGCATTTCGTTATTCGTTTGAAAGAAAGTGATAGTACCCTATCAAGCAGATGTCCATTGAGCATTAGTTAATCCTGAAATCCCTTAATCTATGTTTGAATTCAACACTTTTCACTTTCAAAGGGATATTATGTAAACAAACGAATAGAGCAGTCATGGGATCTCCATGGTATCTCTGATTGCTGTTAATTTATTTATGCGCCGTATGGAATCTTTTATTTTTGCCGGTATCAGCAGACCACACATCTGGTTCAGGTATGTGGGTGAAACAGTTCTCGTTATTAAAAAGACTCTCTTTAGAAATCCCTCCAAAAAGACAAACACTTTCTCAGAAAACATCAAATTCGCTTTCTAAAAGGAAGATGAGCATAATAAATTACCATTCTCATACTATCTAGTTAAAAGGATTTTTAAATTTAACCACATACTGCAAAACCGACACATTCAAATCAATATGTCGATTTTAACTCTGCATATCCATTTGGCACAAGAATTTTGCTAACCTTGAGTCATTTCAGAAGAGTAATCAAGATTGTTACTTCCAAATTAGGCAAACTTAAAGAAAAAGATAATATAATAAGCATCCTACTATTTAGTTATGTTCCTAAGAATATTATAAAAAACATATTGCAACAAAACTACCCTTCCATGAATACCGATTCAAATGAAAAATCTTGGAATGGTACAACGGATCTTGGAAGTGTACTAAATTAGAGCTTTCTATTACACAACGAACACTTTAGTCAGAATAAAAGATATGATCTCCTTCACACATGCACTAAAGTGGTCTTCAGATTAGGCTTTGTCAATTGTGATACATTTTACATTGGGAGTCTTCTCGGAAGATCTTGACTAATGCCAAGGAACAACTAAGTCACACAAAAATACCTCCTAATAACTCTGTAGAACTGAAAAATCCTAAAGTTAGATCAGAGATAGGAGTACGTGGTATGTTCAACAATAGCCAATAAAGGAAAAGCGTTCGCGCGCTAGACTGAAGGTCCCAGGTTTGAGTCCCATTTGTGGGATCGTGAATGAGCACTTGTAAAGAGTTCCATACTAGGACGAAACGGCCGTCCAGTGATTCTAAGTTTTCACTGTGGGTCTAGCTCAGGTCGACGTTTAATTTAAACTGTCATAATAACCAGGTGAATATTTAGAAAATATTAAAATAATTCAGGAAGGTTTTTTCAACTATAAAGAGAGGAGCGTAGCCGGATGAGGGTCTGACTATTCACTCAACCTGGACCTTATTTAAACAACCACATTTACCCCAATTCTTTTTCCAAACAATCTGTAAAGACACACTGCTTCATATTGCGAATTTATACATTTATAATATTCACCTTCATCCACACAAAAAAAACACTGCGGTATATCATACAGAATCCCCGTGATCAATATAGCATGACAATGACATATTCAGACCTATTATGATTTTGATTGTAGTTAAAATATTCTGCACTGTTTCCTTTGCATTATTTAAACTTGTGTCAACTTTATCCCGGCTGTTTATTTGCTCTGGAAAGTGACTTACATTAAGTTACGAAATATCATAAATACAATATCCTGCTCACTAGGATATCACGAAAACTTAATTATCATAAGCTACTGAAGTAGTATAAGTTGATAAAGAATGAAGCAAACAGCTTCAAATAAAAACATCAAAACCAATTTAAAATGCAATTATTTTTTTAAACTTTTGTTCTGGCAAATTTATTTCTTAATGTTTATTGTTCTGAATACACAATGAAAATTTTAGTTTATTTATGATGGTTCATCTTATATTGGTCAGTCTCTTATTAGCATATCTCTATCCTACGCGGATTGCCTCGATAGTCTTAAGTCATAAGCACTGTAAGCAGAGATAGATAATGGCTAACAGTGAAATTCATGATTCGCGTTTCGCGCTGGATTTACTTGCATTCGAGTTGATATTCACCCAGGAACTCGAACACAGTACCGTTTGTGTCAAACGCTATCGCGTCACGCACTTAGCTACTGACTCCAGACATCCAGCCACACTCAGCTGATTAGTCACAGATGAGACGAAACGCGCGTTCTGGATTTCGCTGCTAGCCACTATCCATATCTGTCTGTCCATGATAGGTTTGGTTGCTTTACGTCTCATATATCTGATCACAAAATCCTTAAAGAAAATTCAATACTCAAGCCATATGCATTGGATAAATGTATGCATATTGATGATTACGGCGAAGTAACCTACGTTACATTTTTCTAATTAAATTCTGTCATCCTTAGTTGAGGAAGTTAGCTTGGATCCTACAAGGAATATTACTTGCTTCCGGTTGATAGATGCCAACTATCATGAAATATAATTCCGATGCTCCCTCCTGAGTGTTTTCCCTTTATAAAATTTTGGGAATTAGTTTAGCCAACATAATGTAGTAAAAATAATTTTACTTGTTCTCTAAAGTTATTTCTTTCTGCAACTTATTTCTTGAAAGGCCAAACAAAGAAATTGAAATACCAAATATAACAAAGAAATGGACTATAAATGATATTTCTATAGAAGGTGTAATGGAATCACTGATGAAACATGTAGATGAGTTAGCGAATAACTTGAGAAAGAATTCAATGGATATTTTAGCACAATTACAGCGACGTAAAGATGTATTAGTAACACAAATTAAAAGTGAATTAGATAGCGCTCATAGTGCGGTCAAACGTATTCAAGAACAAGCTGAAACTGAACAAGATGAACATAAAATGACGTTAAAGGTGAGATAATTTTTTATTTTAGTTTGAATTACATACAGCTTCTATAATTGTTTCAGGAATTCTTTATTTTAATAGTTGCGATCATCAGTCAATTGAAGCTAGACCACTATGGAAATCCTAGAAGCATAGGACGGCCGTTTCGTCCTAGTATGGGACTCCTTAGCAGTGCTCATCCATGATATATATATCAGAAATCTAAGCCACATTTTCAACCAGTAGCATGTGTATCATTCCCTGAAAAATGAGGCCAAATTTCAACCGATAGCGTACTCTTATCATTTGGCTAATATTTCATCAGTCCATTGTATTAGAAACAGGCTTGAATTATAGGCTATATGTACCTAAAGTTATAAAAAACAACCAATTGTAAATGTTAACTGCTAAGTAATTTTAACAGTTTAGTTGATGATATAAATTACTTGATGTAATAGTGTCTTAAAGATATCAATTTAGTCGTCAACTATGGGTTTCTATTTTTAAGCTTTATTTAAATTATTTAAATTAAGAAAAACTTGTGAGGCTGAAATATGAATAAGGATAATATACGTTATTTGTTTCAGGTTGTAGGTAGTTATTCTATAAATAACTTCAATATACATACATATATAAAACTTCATTAAATAACACACTAAATCCAAAAAATTGTAATGTATGGTGAGACTATAATCAAGATAAATTATTGCATTGTTTTACACTAGGGCAAGCCTACTCAGAAGTTTGCAACACTTATTTCCAAACTGATAAAACATTGTAATCAATCTACCTCTTTTAAGTTTAATTGAACTGAATAGTTATGAATGCTTATCGTCTATAATGATCTACTACTATAAAATGGATTGCAAGTTATTGTGGTATTCACTACAGGAAACGTCGGGTGGATACACTGCAGCTATTTACATATTTAACTCCTTGTTTCTTTTTTGATAAAAGAAGTGAAGAATATATTAGAGCTTATGTATTTATATATTACGGATGGTAAACATTATCATAATCCCCATTTAAACATAAAAAACATGAAGTTTATCAAAGGGATCTATTTTCAAAGAATTTGTTGTCAAGCTGTATTTTGTTAAAGTATTAGTTCTGTGAGGACATACGAACAAGAAATAAAGATGATACAATGGAAAAATGTTAATACTAAATTACGTAATATGAACAATAACAATAAAAGATTGTATGTATATGTGTGTACAAATGTACAGCTTGATAATAAATTCTATGAAAATAGATCTCTTCGGTGAACTTTATATTTTTAAAAATAATTATATCATATGAATTAGTATACAACTCCCGTTATTGTATATGGATGTCGAAAACACGTAAGTGTTTGTGAACAATTACAATCTAAATAAATTCTAAACAAATATCTATTGAAATATTGAACTTTTCACTGAAATGAAATTAATAGTATTGAATAAAGCCATTATTATTACATATTGATGAAATATTATTTTTGTTTATTTAAATTAGCACTATCGTAACCGAATTGAAGAGTTAGAAGATGAAGCAATAAGGAAAAAATTAATTGAACAATTGAAGCTAAAAGATAATGAGATTGAATGCTTGAAAAGTGAAATACAACAATTACAACAAGAAATCAAAAAATCACCGATCGAGAGAAATAAACCAGATCATGAAGAAGCAAATGATAGGTAACTTTCCTTCTTTATCATCAATATATATATATATATATATATATATATATATATATATATATATATATATATATATATATATATTTGTTGTAGTATTTGTATACTTAACAGAAAACATCAATTTCAGTAATTTATAGATAATGTAGTTCTTGGGATGAATTCGTTTTAGCTTACGATGTTATACCATACTTCAACACAGCAAGATAATAAATCAACAAGCTCAGCAGCAAAGAATCATAAATAATAATATCCATTAGGATGGAATGAAGAGGAATTTTAATTTAAAAATAAGCAGATGAGGTGAAATAATCAAATGTATGGAATGAGACTAAGGATAGAGAACAAACCCAACTATCCGAATGTCAGAAATTCTGTATCATGAAATCCCAACAAAACCATAGATTACGGTATCGTGAGCCTTAAAAAATGATATTCACACCTACTTATATGAGCCATCCCAAAAGTCGTAGGTTTCATAGTTTGATAGAATGTCTCAGTGTTGCCAGTTTAAAGCTTTTTAGAACCTAATTTCATAATAGCTAGTATAAGGTGACGGTGTACCTGTTGGCTAGATATGTGTTACATATTTCCCAAATATATCAGTCAATGAAGGTCTAAATTTTTAAGTGACTTGTAATGACCATCCATGACTACATATAATCCAGACATTGGTTGACTAATCAGAGTTTCCGACTTGAACGAATAATGCTTCAAAGACACCTATAATAATCAACTGGTAACTTTCTACACAAAAGTCTTAATAGACAACTATGCTACAGAAATCACTTTTACTGTAAGGCTATATGTTAGTGATTAAGTTTAGTAAACCTGATGGGGGAATATTAAAAATACGTCCCTACCATGTATGAGTAGAGATCTGAAATACACATTAAGATGAGCAAAATGTCTATGCAGTGAAAACATATAAATTTCAATTTAACATAATCTGTCTTCACATTCATTCTACATGATATATTTAGAAAGCATAAAGATCTTTCATCTATTCATCAATTATTATATTCACTAAATCATAATAAAAATGGTACAAATGATTTCGTCAGTCAACAACCAATTCGAATAATTACTGAACTAAAAGCACGAATTCAACGATTGAGGGAAGAAAATATGGCATTACGTCGGCTGCTGTTACGTCGACCACTTGTACCGGTAAAGCAATCAGATCAAGAAAGTGAACAACGACCATTTTGTGTAAGTCAATTTTAATTTAGGCAGTTAACGTTCAATTGTAGCATTATGGGCATAAAATATATATAAGATCAGATAATTTTTAATGAAAAAACGAAAACTAATGCAAAAATCGTAATCGACATCACTATGAATCTGTAGATGGCTATGACGTTATATACAGATTCGTGTAATCGGTTTTCAGTGTAAATTTTTGGTGAGATAATGATAAGATACAGCTCCATCAACTGAATTGTGTTGATTTTCGGTCTTCCACTCAACTGTTGAAAGCCAAGATATTTGCTCATCACTCCACTATAAGTAATCGCTGATTTAGTTAGTCTACCCTAATTTAGTAAACGGATTATGTACCAAACGTTTCTCTTTGATCTACTTTATAATAAGTAGGATATGCATATCACAAAAGTCAGATGAATTTAAAATTTTGACCCAAAGTTCGAACAGAACTATTAGACGGTTACAAACTGCCACGGTATGAACCATTCTCCTTGAAATTGAACTTTATTGATATATGTCAACAAGCATGAAACTCAGAGAGATATTCGCACTGACTGCAATTTACAGTACAGAATGATTAGCCCGGTAACTGAATCATACTTACTGATATATAGATCAAATGTCAGGACTTATCATGAGTAGTAAGTAAAAGAATGGATGAAAAATAATCTACACCCATGTATAGACAATATCATTGTAGAGCAGCTTTAATAAATAGTCGCAACACCAGTTGATGCATTTAATTATACACTACTTACTAATAAAATGCTACATGGTTGAAATAGTACTAACAATTATAGTCGAATTTCTGAAAAACTGGTGAAAATATATCCCAAGTCGCGATACCTCAGCATACAGGATACCTGACAGTCTATGCTACGGTTTTTTAGGAGCCATAGCTAGTATGGTACAATTGAACCATTGAGATGGAATTTTCCGTGAATCTACTTGTTATTGAGAAGTAAACTATATGCAGCAATAGCTAAGTATAATAATTATGACATGTCTGACTGACTGCTGAAGAGCCCCACACTAGGGCGAAACGCCTGTTCGACGCTTCCAAGTCTTCAATGATGGTCTAACATTGATGCATTCATGATCTCAATCAAAACTTAACAATTTCTATAACCCTATAGTGATGAATAATAAATGTGCAAATTCTAAAACAGTTTTTCTTTTACAGAAACTGTCCGATGCACAATTCATGCAAAGACTGAAAAGTAAAGGGAACTCAGAAAGATTTACATCTAAATTTTAATCAGTTACAAACATATTCATGAACATTTTGATTTTATTACGATCGGAATATTTCTTCAAAATACTTTGGCTTGGAAAACTTAACCAAGAAGATTATTAACATCGATTTTTTTTTCTTATGGCCGGTGAAAGATTCTTGTTTGATAGAATTTTGTTTAAACTTCAAGTAAACTGTTAACCTATTCACACTTATTTCTAGAGTGGACTTAAACGAAATAAAAATAGATCATCCTTTTGTTTACGATGAAGTTGTTATTTTTCGACGTCAGTATGATAATCATTTCAGAGTTAATCAGACTTGTTAAACACTAGTTTTCTCGATGAAATGACAGAGGATAAACAAATAATGCGATATATAGAAAAAATAATCAAATATGTAGCGTTAAATGACAAAACAGATCAATCTCCAACATTAAACTAACATTTTTCAAATATATACATTCACATCTTTTAAGCAACATTATTGGATTACAAAGTTCGTCTGCATATTATTTAATAAGTTGAATCTTAGGGAAGAAATAAGATAAACAGTTATCAATAAATAGGAAATTTTAGCATATTCCAAAATGTCTGATGGTTAGACATGTATAAACCAACCTATTCTCTGTGTGAATATAAATCATTGTGCCGAACAATAAGATGCTTATTATAAGTAACCAATTATTTGGTCAAGCAAATTTACCTTTATATAGCTTTTATAGAGATCAAGGAATCACATGAAGGTTATCATTAGTTGTTTAGAAGGTAAATTCTTTTCAGAGAATTGGCTAGTTTCAATAAACTACCTGGAATATAAATGTATACTCGGAATGATAATAGTTTCTCAGCATTCGTAGTCAACCACTTAATAAATAATATCTCCCTTTAACAAATTAAGTTTGCTGCTCTGTTTAATATTTCTCATATTATTTGGCTGCAGTCTTCTCAGTTATGTAGTTTCTATTTCGATCAATTATGTTAAACTGTAATTTTGCCTCGAAAACATAATAATTATGTGTAGGTCGCGAGAAGTCAGTATTTATTGTTAAAGTAGGCGTAAACCTATTTAAGAATGTTTCAGTAACACTTAATTTTACACAATACTGGAATACGTTAGCAAAGGATGACAGATCTTGTAAGCAAAAAGTAGTAATAATTATCAGTTTATATGTAAAATATATCTGTACATAAAAATGAATATTCACAGATTGTTTTTATACACATGAGAAGTATGTAAAAAGTATATACAAATGGTATATAGATTACATTATAAACCATATTCTGCAAGCATGTTACGTTTAGCCAAATCAGACGGTTTTGTGCGGTTCACAGTTTGCTTCTTCTGGGGTTTATCCAATGATAAAGCAGATGAATACCTGTTTTTTTTTAATTATTTTTCAAAGTGAAATAAAAATATGAAGAGATTTTTGATTATTCATGTAGATGAAACCACTTTAAATGAAATATTGTACAAAAAGAAACACTAAATTCTCGTAGAATATACTAACCCAAGTCTGTAACGTAATGCGAATATGTATTATAAAGCTTATAATTAAGGGTTTTCTATACAAAAAATTTAGATTTTGATTATGCTGTCTTGATTTAGTTAGATATTATGTCTCAACACACTTTCACGCTGTCCGGCATAACACATTTCCATACGCCACTTCCCTTATTAAAATATAAATACACTTCAAATGGTAATCTATTACTGATTCATATATACCAACAAAAGAATATTAATTGGTCAAATATATATAACCAAAACCATCTCTAAATGAGTACAAACTTTTCTACTCTGGACAATAGCACAATTTAGACAGAAATATCGACTGAATCTCTATAATCCCATGAAATGTTGATGTATAATATTAATTTGAAGTAATGAATTCAGCAATATACAAAGGTGCATAATCTTTCGAGACAATAAAAGTATTTTTTAAAGAGATCAGCTATTTCACTTGGGTTGAGCACGATCTTACGTAACCGTCAAGGTGTTGTGGGATCGAATCTCGAAAGGCTCTTAACTGGCATGCTACGAAGGCAACAATCGTAGAATAAGTGTTCGATCAATGCATTATTATGTGAAGATTTACAGCAGTTTATGTTTACTTCAACTTACTTTGGTTTTTGTGGTACTATGACATCTCCATTCGAGCTATCAAACCCCCGTTTCTGTCCTGTAGAATTCTTCTGCCTATCAGCCTTAACAAAACGCCCTCTTACACGAGAAGCGACATCGGATGGTTTCTTTTGTAGACAGAATGCTCTAGCAACATGCCCTAGGTGAAGACGTTTGAAAGTGAATATAGGTCGTAAGTCGCCCGAAAAACTTGCATAAGACCGTAGAAATGATATATAGGCCAATTCTGAAAGTGATGTCAAAGTGTCATCATTCTCTACAGCATGAAGAAACAAATGAAACAGCTGACTAGTCCCCTCTTCAACTGTTGTACAATCATCTGGCTGAATAAAATAAAGGTAAGATAAAGAGGTAGTTTACTGTCATTGTTCAACAAAATTTACTTAAAGAAATAAAGTCTAGAATAACAAATAATATATAATTAATTTAGCTAAACATGAAAATATTAAAATGGGAATGTTATAACCTGTCGTTTGAATGCTTATTGTCTTGGCTCTTTTAATGCTATCTTTTGTATCTGGTCGTCGTTGATGGTTATGTCGGAAACGCTTATCACTTATACTCAGAACGAGACCTCTGCAATTCCCACGAGGCAAAAGTAAGAACACAAAGACTCGTATAAGTGATGATTTATTAACCCCGAAATACGACAACGACAACAACTCTAGTAGAAAATACACTCATTTATATATTGATTGTACGCTCAATTTGATTAATAATTAGGATGAAATCACATATGAGTTATAACAAATCACATACTGAGCATAGTTCATATCAATGGAATACAAGAATATCGCATATTATACAGAATAAAATATCATACGAGAAAAGAAAGCAAATAATACATTGAGTAATCATTGCACTGAATCAAAACGGAATTAATGTTGAACAAAACTCATAATGAGTAAATCAATCGAAAATTGACTTTTCTTTCCATCATATCACCTCCCCTTCTTTTTTTGAAGAATATGTTGAGATCCATCTTTAAACTTTATGACTTCATCCTTCCCCACGAAATAATGTTGTGTCCTCATATTCCCAAGTTACAGTTAGTTTGACTCTATTTAAAGCATATTTCCCGCATTGAGTAGAGAGTTCACTAGAACTGACTACATGGTGAGGATCAGCGACACTAGATATGAGGTCATTAAGGTTTGATTCTTTTGAAACATTTTCATCAGATCTCTTGAAAATTTCATTAGGAGATAATCGATCACTAGAATAATCAGCATCTATCAAATTTTTATTAGGTTCTTGATCATAGTTTGATGCACCCGACAAATTTTCCTCATTTTTCTAAGAAATGTGATCAAAAGCACGTGAGTCATTAAGATAACTCATATCTGGTAAAACAACTAGAGAACCCCAATAAGTACATTCATCAGAAACTTTTGTCGTAGAATGATGAGCTCCATTTAATGCAACTGTCTTCATTATGATGCTTGATTCATTTTCTGTTTCTTTGTGGGCGGGTACTGTAATAATTTCATGAGCACCTAATAAGACGTCGTCTTTCGGTGAGCTGGACAATCCAGTGTTTGTACATGGTGTTTCGGGGACAATGGGATTTGAACCCACGACAGAGCATGTCTCTGAAATGGACATTTCCGGATCACTGGACGCATCATGAATGACTGCGACTGATTCGTTTACATTACCGCCTATCAATGATTCAGAGGGTTTCGTCGACACGTTCATACGTTCTGCAGTCATTTTCCAGCTCCGTATGCAAATTAGAAATTAATTTATCAACTCCTGTCACATCTCCAAAACATGGATGATTTAGCAGCCGTGTGCATAAATTGGTTAAAACATTTAACTGGCTCTTTTTGAAACGCTGCTGCTGTCGCTGAAATAGCAACTGAAATTGATCGGAAGAGATAGACATTTTCTGAATCAGCACGGTAATGAAAAATACTGTATGACTAATTAGCAATCAATGTCGTTGAAGGACACTGGCGAGAATTTTGTATGCTGATTGCTCGAAATAATTACACTGAATTCTGTCTAATTACAGGCTGACCTTGATTCGTTAATTTTAAGATTGAAGGTTCAGAATTCTTTTCGCCCCGTCGCCAATTGTTATAACTTGTCGTTTGAATGCTTATTGTCTTGGTTCTTTTAATGCTACTTTTTGTATCTGGTCGTCGTTGATTGTTATGTCGGAAACGCTTATCACTTATACTCGGAACGAGGGACCTCTGCAGGAGAGATATGACACAAAATCAATTTTTTCGATATGAAAATATTTTGATTGAACTTCTGTGTAAGAAGATCGGGTTTGGAAATATTTAATCCAGAGTTTTATGCTCACAAAGTCAAATCACTTAATGTTTCATACAAACTACTTCAGTTGGTTATAAAAGCCTATTTTCTAACAACATTATTAGATGTAAAATATTAATTCATATATTTATTAAAATCGAAATAACTTATGCCCAAATAAGTTGCTTCTTCTACAAGGAGAAATTTAGTGGCATTTTTATGGTATCTAATGAAGGCAATGATTGCAATGATCTTAGTGATTTCAATAACATCGCTGATTTCAGTGGCGTTTATACATTTAAGTTAGACAGAATGTTAACTAGCAGACTCGCTTTATGGATTAAACGAAATATAAAAATGTCCCTTAGAAATCTAAGAAACATGTTTAACCGATGGCGGGCTCCTCGTTCCTTAGAAAAGGGAGCTAAACATTGGTTGATAGGATTTGCTTACTATTTGGCCGGTGTTTGACTGGCCCACTACATCAGAGTCATAAAAGCAGTTTAGTTTAATACATAAATAAATCCAAAGTAGACATGAAAACATACCCTTAACCTCCCAGGATGCTTAGTATTCTGTAAATGAAAAAGAACGGTCTGAAGTAGATCAGGCAAACTTATTTCTTTTATTTCAATTCCAACTTTTGATTTTAAGAGGTTCATAAATTCAGTTTCTTGAGGTTCTAGGAAAAGTAATGCTTTACCGTGACCCCCAGCTCGTGCAGTGCGTCCAACACGATGTACATAATCGACAGGACCTCCCGTTACATGGTATTGTACAACCCAACCAACTGATGCTAAATCCAAACCTCGACTTGCAACATCTGTAGTGATTAGAACACCAGCTTGACTAGATGAAAAGCTACTGAAAGCTGATTCACGTTCCTTAAAATAATAACGGTAAATTAAGAGAATAGGCATGTAAACTGTAAGCAAAAAACATTGAGTACAGAACTATGATAAATACCACTCTTTATAGTCTGAACGACAAATACTAACAGGAGATTCGATCGATACATCCCTTCATAGCACTGGGTTTTTAAAGACAATATTTGTAATGACAACTTTTCTTAAGGTATACCTTCTTAAAAACTTAAATGAAGTGGGTTGTAACCACTGCAACACTCAAATAGTGAGTTAGATTTTATAAATTTTATTTTATTTTTCTCATTTGTATTACATCCCCTTTTTTATGAACTCATATTGGTGTCATTATATGCAATCATTCTCAGTTGTTCACTTTCTTATGATGTAAGTCGTCGTATACTGAATGGTTACTAAATCGTGTAAGATTAACTGTCATTTTTATTTCCTTAAACTATATAAGAGCTCTTGAATATGAATACCTAATAGCCAATACAGTGAAAATGATTTAAGAAATTGTCACTAAAGACTACATAACCTGTGAAGTTTACATAATTCTTACTTTATGTTCCATGCTTCCATGAAGCCGGTAAATCGACAGATTCATGACAGGTATATTAGAAATAAGCTCCTCAGATTCATCGCATAATACTGATTTGAATAGGTGATAATGAAAATCCACACAATCCTGAGTTGCCATAAAAACGATTAGCTTCCCTCCATTTTCATGATACTGAAGAAAGAAAGAAATTTTACTAAAGAATACGGCACAGATTTGAAGATCACATGTAGGTACATCAATTTATATAACTACGTAAGTATGGTTAAATCAAATAATTATAGAACCGCATTGATTACGAATGTATTGGGTATTACTAAATTGATATTAACATTTAGGTATTCCCTATGACCATTCGAAAATTCGCTACGAAGATCTGTCTAGTTTGATTACTTCGAAGGCAAGGACAACTTCAGTTTTACGGGTGATCTCCATTCATTAACTAAATAAGCTGAGTAACTTAATTTCTAGTGGTAAGCTTAGCGAGATAACTCCATTCATATTAATAGATGACAAGTTTATTGCCATTTTATTGACAGTTGAAGTATGTAAAACCGAGGTACTTGAATACATTGCTTGACGGATACCAGAGATGCTGTTGTTTGAAACATTTACATAAGGAAATATTGTTATTAACAATGAAGACCCAATAAAAAATATTGTTAGTACCGACTTGTTCCACCTTCATGTTTCCGTGTTAAAAAATAGAATCTATAGAAACAACCTTTCAGGAAAAACACGATGCTGTCACTGCATTCCGGTTTAGTAGACAATAGAAACTTATTTCTGTACAGTATATTGAGGAAAGAAATCTCACACCAGGATGAAAGCTATTCATTTTGAAATGGACATGATAGCGGTAAGAGTGGATTCGTGTAGTTGAATCACTTGAATTCCAACTAGAGATATCAGCTTCTTTTGCATATTCTCGATTCAATAGCCAAGTAGAATTTATTAACATAAACGTGATTTATTGAATCAAGTGAATTAATTCATTTACCAGGTGCTTGTATATACGTTACACCCGAAGTCTGAGGGGTAATAATACTACCTGGTTGCTCAAATCGAAGTAGTAAAAGGAGGAGGGTTCAAACCTGACATAGTGGCCGAACTCCGAACGGCTCGACCACTAAGCCACTTCTTTGTGGTTAATGAGTTACCTAATACAGAAAAAAACTAACAAGTAATATTCACCGAAAAAAACAGGAGCATGGAAAACCACTTACTTTGCATTTTAGTAATAAGAAAGCTGCCAATGAAACAAGCCTCAGTTTCCAAGGAACAATTAGTGCAAAATGTTTTAACCCTATAGGAAGAGCAAATTCAGCAACGTTATTTACTTGTGTATTTAACTCTACTTCAGAGGCTTTCGTTATAGAAAATTGGGTATTTGGAGCTTTTGTTTCACTTTCTGCAACCACGCAACGCACAGGATTCTTCAAAGTCATACCAGCAAGAGCTTCTACTCCTTTGGTTAGATGGAAAAAAAGAGAGAAGTGAGTCAACAGATATTTGTGAATAAAAATAACTAAAATAAATAAATTTATATCCTGAACTTTAGTGGGACTTTTGGTCGATAATAATATGAACAATATATTGATTAAAAGCATATATTGAAGCTATTATCAGAATATTTGGATATTTCTGATGAACAAGATATTCTTTAAATGAATTATTACGCCATAGTGACAGTATACAACAAGTGATCCTAGAGAGAAAAACCCAGTATCCATTAGCTACGAACGTGTTTATTTATTTATATTCTTTGGAAATATCATACATATGATACCGAGATATGAGGCGATATACACAAATTTAGTGGAAGTTTTCGCCTACAAATTAGGTAATCTTGTAAAAGTAGCTACGATAGAGTGGATAGATGTTTTACGAAACTTTCTGGTAGTTTAAACGCCTTGTAAAAAATTCATACAACGCTCACTTCGTCACAGACGTAAAGTTTACATGAAGGAAAGTGGATGATAGTTTTGTTGAGCCAACAGAAGGAAACGTAGAGACTTGGGATCGAAACACAAGAGAGTCGAATTGTTACTTACTTTTCGCCCAGGTCAACAGAATGAGAACTATGAAGAGTGCTTTAAAATTAGATTTATCTAGTTGTTTTTCCCATAACCATTGTTTTCACTTTTTTACAACTGACGAATAATATATCATCATATGCATCTCTTGTTATAACCTCTTTCTTTCAGTTACTCAACTATTTTTCCTTTAGACAAAATAGAAAGAAGGTAGGAAAACGTACCCGGTGATAATGTTGCAGATAAAAGAACGGTTTGAATTTTTGATATGGATTTATTTTCCGTCGAAAAACAATTGAACTGCTGCATTAATCCTTCAACAATCTGTCTAACATCTCGTTCGAATCCCATTTCTAACAAACGATCAGCTTCATCTATTACTAGCCATTGTATTCTCCGAAGATCGAGTGTGGACGTATGTCCCATATGATCAAGAATGCGCTTTGGTGTACCAATTAGAATATTGATACCCTTTCTTAGACTGTTTCAAGGGAACAATTAGTAAAGAGAATGAGATTTACATAAAAGATAGAAATAATGTCAACATTAACCTTAGTAGCAATCTTTAGTCAAACAAAGCTTTTACAAAACCAATCAAACAGAAACAAAGTAGAATCTGGTGCATATGTGCACCAGCTCACGTTGCCACACAATATCAGCACACCGAGATGAAATTAAAATAAATCACACAGTAGCAGAATCGGTAAATGTATCAGTAGTAGTGTTAAAAAGTAGGGATGGACAATACGATTCGAGAATAAATGAATTAGCTCCATAAAACATGTAAGAAATTATTAAAACTTCAAATCGAAGCGAAGATAGAAAGAGAATGAGTCTGTGTCATCCCAATCTAATCCGCCCAGGTTAACAAACGTCTCCAACCACTGGTTACGATAATCATGCAAACTCTAGCGAGATAGTCTGCACCAACCAATATAACGCAGACCACCAATGATATTATGGACTGGTACCACAATTTGGTTTTGCCATCCCCATTTTTCTTCCTATATTTATTTCCATGCTTGTTAACATTGCTCGTCGAGGTATAAGTGGTTGGGTATACGTGAGACATGTCCCAACCACTTCAATCGAGAAAAATTCACTACGTCATCAATCGGTTCGACATCCTCACCCTACGTTCAACCTTAGTATTGCTAACTCAACTGTCCCAAAATACAAGGGTATTCTTCGAAGAAATGTATGGTAAAATACTAGCGATCTCAAAATATCTATTTCTAAAGACCATACGTCACAACCATAGAGTAGGACAGTGAATTTCTGAACAGTATAATCGTCCATTGATTGGTAGACAGACATTTCGCCTACTACACAAGTGACGCAAGCCTTCTGAATATGTGCCTAAATTTTGTTAGACACCAACCAACCCACCAGGGCTAATAAAACTTCCAAAATAAGTGGTCGATACACCAATCTACTTCATTCCCTAATATTAATTCAGGTGTTGACTCAATGTCTTTATCAAGCAGGATTATATCTATTGAGTGGTGGCTCAGTGGTTATAGAGTTCGACTTCTAGCCATTAAGTCACAGGTTCGAATTTTGCTCCACCTTCTAAAGTTTGGGCAACTAGTTAGAATCACTAGCTCTAAAACTCAGAGTATGGCTCGAAGCGAAATACACGAACCTATACCTGGTGAACGAGTTAATAAGTCTCCCAGTATAAGATCAACTCAGACAATGAAAGCTTTGTCTCTGTGACAAAGCTAAATAAAAATGGAGGAAGAGGGTAACGCTGATGAACACCAGTTAAGAATTCCGATAACAACTTGCAATGGGGGTGTGGCCCCCTAAGAAAACCACCTGCTTCGGTTTGGGCACCCGGGCAGTATCACAGCCCTCACACATATCGAATGAGATTTGTGTGGCGCATATGTATTTGGTGCCTCTTTGTACAAATATCTATGTGTTGAAATAAATTGAAATAAATAATGCAATGATTCCGACTTGATTGGTAGTTTTCGAGAAGAGTCTGAACAAAGTTGATGTATTTCCTTGGCACACCTTACAGTGACAGACACTAACATAAAACAATTTTGAAAATGATTGATCTGACTGAATTTACTACACATATTTTGATTAGTTTTATTCTAACTTCAATTTATGTTGTGGTCAGTGCCTGTAGGAATTGTACATATTTGATTACCTTATATAGTCTTTTTATCATGAAGTAATCGTAAATGTCAAGATTAACGCTAATTGAAAACACCATAGTTTTTACTTAACTAGTTACAATTTTGTTTACGAAATCGAAAGGACGAAGAGCGAATGTCCGGCGCTTTAATCGGGTTGGTGGGCATGGAGAGTCCACCTATGGGAGTTGGAAAACCCTGATTCCAAACCAATGGTGTACATGGGCTCCATTATCCTAGAGGAACAAATGGCGTATGAACCAACAGTCGCTCACCGACTACCGTGGGATTGAATCTCCTTACGTTGCTCCACTGCCTAATGGATCAGACCTTTACGTCGAATGCTCCGGATGTGGTCCCCTAAAAAAACCACCTGCTTTGGTCTGGGCACCCGGAAGATATCACAGTCCACACACAAATCAAGTGACTTGTGTGGCACATATGTATTCAGTGCCTCTTTGTACAAATATTTGTGTGTTCAAATCAATAAATAGAATTCTGTATACCTGGTTCATGAATTTGAATACATGAGTAATAGTTTGACATTATAATGATCTTAATCGAAAGAACATTTGAGTTTGAGTTGCAAGTGGTTTCTGTCACGAAGTGATATCAGTTGAGATACCACTAACAACCAAAGCAGTTGTTCAGTATACAGACTGCTGAGGAGCCTCAAAATGTTTTCATTTGCTTGATGCGTCGTAATATAACAAGCAAAAGTGGGTGGTCATCAATTGCTGTTTAATGTAATTTTCACGCTTAGTTGATTATTCGTTAACTGGTAAGTAATTCAGTTATACTATTCTGGTTGATTATTTTGTCTATAAATTTTCCTAGTAATATACTCAGATAGTCAGTGGTTTTGCCTTCTAAGGCATTTTCAGTTTGAGGATCAACCCCATCCCAGTTACTCTAAGAATTTTACTTATCAATTATCTTAACAAAGCACTTAGAATATAGTATCACAACAGAATACTGAATTGCTGATAATGGTTACAACACAACAGATAAACAAAGTTTGACAACTAATACAGTTTACTACCCATGAACATGTAACTAAAAGTAAGATTTACGTAAGATAGTATGGCTAAATAGTAAGAATTGTCACTAAAAAACCATGACGTAGACCTTGCAATCAAATACTGATGACTAAACTGGAAGAGATTTGCCATGAAGAGGATGGGGTAGTATTATTTACATCAATATACATTAAGGACTGTATACGAAAATGTGAAGGTAAAGATATGGAAGAGTGGTACTGCAACCTCTTAAACAGAAGTTTTAATTATAATACACCAACAAGGTAGTTATCAGTGATCAATATAGTCATAGAACACAAAATTTTCGGGATACTATATCCTGAAATACAACATGCGAAAAAGAAAGTCAGTTATAAAATCGCATATCAATTTGAGGTGATTTTCGTCCAGTCAACTACGAAAAATCCTCGTGACTTCTACTCATATACTTTCAGTTGTATTTTGTCATTTGATTCTTAATTCATTTTTCTTGTAATGATTATTTCATTATGATTTATACTCGGTGATAATGACTTAGTTAATAAAATTCTGCAATTAATAATCGCTTAGATATATCTGAATCGACTTAAATGTGAAGTCAATCTGCTTTTGTTTCGTCTAATAAATCTTTTTAACAAGATTTTTATTTTGGAGTAAAGGGGTGGATTGAGAGAGTAGGGCTATCGTATATAGTATCGTAGTTATCAAAATAGTTATCGAGTATATCCCACATTCGTAAGAGAAATTGATAGTTATTTAGTTGTTATTTCAGTTCACGTAGGTACAAAATACTTTTAATAATCCACTGAAAGCTAAAAGTAGTAAAATGTAGTCTGTATATTATTCAGAGAAATATACCTTGTTTTCTGTGATTTTCGTTTCATCCCTCCAACCAACAATCCTGGAACAATACGTACACAAGCTTGAGACAGAATTTTGAAAACATCAAATGTTTGTGTTGCTAATTCTCTTGAAGGAAGAATTATTATCCCTAAAGGTCCATCTTTACGTTCAATGGGAGGGTCAAGGTTAATTAACCGATCGAACAGTGGGACTGCATACGCTAGAGTTTTGCCAGATCCTGTTTGGGCACGTAATAAAACATCTCTTCCATCAACTAAAGGAGGAAGTGCGGCTTCCTGAATAGCGGTTAGATGATCCATTTTGAAACGGTTAGTTAGGCAAGTAATCAAATGTGGGAAGATATCCAACGACTCACACATATCTTTCCAGTGCTTCGAAGAAAAAACCGGTTCAATTTTGGGTTTCACAGGTTGGCTAAATAAAAGCAACCACAGTCGAAGTAAGAGGTTGAGCAAAGTACTAAAAAAGCGTTTAAAGTCATAGTAATGACAAAATAGGAAAAATAGAGGGTTGTGTTTACTGGGTCACATGTGGTGAGGCTGTAATTGTAGGAGCAGTTATATGACACCTCTCTGTAGTCTGACTAGCGGTCGATTTGTCTATATTGCCAGTAGAATTGATGGTGTTTACATTTACCAACTGACACACCGACCAAGACCTTAACGCTTACTGATCCTCGAGCCCAGTCTAAACTGGTGTCCCATCAGAAGAAAAAAATAAACAGCACATTACTTCTCTGTTGTATTCTATTCAATCATGACTCGAAACCCATACCTACAATGTCTGACTACACAGCAAAACAATTAAGGAATTATAATATGTAAACAACTTAGCCATAACTGAAATAAAACTGGAATACCAGAGAAATTATTAGTCTATTTGGAACAAGATTTACGACGATTCATCGACTAAACAAAAGCTTGGGAATAGGGAAATATAAAACACAATACGAGCGTTTACTAATTGTGCAATAAAGATATAAATAAAAACCGTTCCTATGATGGTTCCACATGTTACACTTCCACACTACTGGTTCAACTAAACCAAGTAGTAACAAAATATCACAATTCCACTGTTTGACCATAGATTTAACTCTGGAGAGTGGAAATAAATCGCCAAGCTTTGTTCTGTACCACTAAAAATCTTTTAGAAACTCGTACATATGTACAAGAAAAACTTGGCATAATATACTCTATTAGAAATTCTGCTTGAAAGGACCATGTGATAAGTCTTGCAAATTTAACGCTATATTCGTTTCCTAAGCTATTGTGCAACCCCCAAGCTAGAACTATACAGCGACCTAAACAACGAGAAAGAAGATGCGAAGTATGCGAGAAGTGCTTTACTGCAAGGTTCGTTTTAACACAGAAAATATAGGGTTTTTATAATATTTTTAAATGTCCTTGGGTTGCTCGAATATTCTGGAATGCTACTAAACATGGTAGCAGTATAGCAACCAGCCAATCAAAACCTCTACATGTGACGTTTCACTTCCTTGATATTTTTGGCTAAAACTTCAAGTGAACACTGATTGGATGAAACGCTTCTGTTTTTTTATCCTTGCTTGTCTTTTGCAAGAAAGTTTCTGGATCACTCCAACACCATGTCACATGTTAGGTAAGAATTACAGTTCCTAAAAGCAGTCGACAATCACTTTCGGGAACGTCCAGTCAGTCCGTAAACTAACTATGGAAGTCAGAAGTTTGATCCATTGAAACGGCATGGTCATAACCTTTGACTCGTTATTTTTGCTAACTGTCACAATCTTGAAGAAACTGCCCTGAGTACACACCACAAAGATACATTGGTTCAGTAAGTATGTTGATAGTGGGACTGAACCTAAAAAAAAACTAATGCTAGATGAGAATGAGGACAGACAGATGCTATAAATGAAATCAAACACGGTTTAAGATTGGAAGATACATGTCCGTCCAGATAATTTACTCGAAGATCGTACGAAATGAGACTTTTCGAAAATAACTGACCAGAGAGTAGGGAGAACTTAAGAATTTAGAGTTTTCGAGCAATTATATTGAGGCCCAATTTTGAGTCCTGCATGAGTTGGACAAGTGATCCACCTGATGCACAGAGCAGGTGATTTCATTTTGAGTTACATTCATAATTGGAGCGAGGTTGATAGTTGCTGTGTTGTACGAGGATTTAATGTCTCATATGTCAACTCCAACTAAGTGTTTCAACTGCAATCTATTATGGATAACGTACAGTGCGTCACACAACCAACTCTACACACAAACCGGCATCACTGACCTGTTTTAAGAAATCATTATGACGAAGTTACAGAAATTTAGTTCTTACTTTTGTGAGAAATCTGTAACACCAGTGTCGCAAAGTGTGATCATATGGTCCCTAATAATTCTAATCTATGTCAATGACCCTACAACGTCAATATTCTTATTTGCAGGTACGTAATATAACAATGAGTAGTGACACTGATAGATTTGAGCTCCAACCTTATTCACTTGGTCAGGACGTTGAGACTGGCAGAATAATTCCAGAAGTGCGCTAATCTATACCTATCACGGCAATAGTCACCAGCACATTACTAATAAAGCACCGACCTCGCAATTTCAAATGCAAAAAGCTCTACGAGTAATTGGTTGTAACTTCCTCAACTGAAAGAATTCTCCTGGTTGTACGTTTCTGTTTCCCCCACTATTATTACACTACCATACACTAAACTGTGGTCGTTAATGTTCTTTTTTTCTTATACGCACCTTGCGTTTTTCTTCTCTTCCCATTCCCATTTTTTGTGTGGCGCATATATATCTGGTGCCCCCTTGTACCAATATTTATGTGTTCAAATAAATTAATGAGGCTGGCAAAATAATCTGAATAGTGTGGCCACTTCACAAACCCTTCAAATACGTAGATGATATGCTTCATACTTTGTAGCATGATATTAAACGGAATACTGTAGTTGATCAGCTAGAATATGTTTTTTTTAAGATTATAGCTCTTGGATGCACCTAAAACGTCAATAATCGAACTTCCCACTATTTCTATGCAGTGATTGAAAACACCTGGACCCATACCATGCTTAATGAGACGACATATTATGCGAAACTACGACCTATCGACGAGACAATCAGATCTAAGATAGCAGGTCTTGACATCCATTCATTCATTTGGCTAAATACCATTTCATCAACTCGTGATGAAAACATTAGGTCTTATTCCTAACCCTAACGTCTGACTGTAAATCTGAACCCTAATTCCTCACACTAATCTACAGTCCTCATTTAATCCCAGTAAGTAGATCTACATCCCAAGGTCATTTTAGCGCTGCTCAAAGGTCGTCCATAAATTATAGTCTCACTCAATACTTATTGTTGAGAATAACAGGTTAAAAGACAAAGTAGCGCCATCAACGACTTCTGTCTCGACGTAGCATCAATTTTAACACATATAAACGGTCATCAAAGTTATCCTAGTTTTATAGAACTTAAAAAGTAATCTCGAGAAAAGTCAGATAAACTTATGAGACAATGCAAGCATGTTGTTACCTCATCATTGTATGTAGCATAGGAGTCTCAGTCATTTTGTTGTGTATACCAAACTGCAAGGAATTTTTCTCCGGCAAGGACTTACGGCCAACACTTGTTTCTCTCTTTTTCTTCTCGTGAATAACAAGTTCATCCTTAGCTGCTGTATGTGGAGTAGCACAAGATGAAGTGATTGAGTTAGATTTTTTACGACCTGATGCGTTCTACTCAAAATGACTGGGTGTTGAGCAACAAATTACCTTACACTGTTTTTCTTGACGACCACTCGTGTCCAAAATATTAAGGATAAAATCATCCATCGTGACCTTTCGAAAATCTGGGAACCAAGTCAAGGTCACCTTGGAGTAAACTGGATCTTTTAAATAAAGTTCTGATAACTGTCTGTAGCGGTAAATAAATCCCCAAATCGGTAGTTCTGCAAGTCCTCGACATTTGACGCTGATTTCATTCATTTTATTGGACACGTCTAGCTGAAGGTGCTCGGTTACGCAGTCGCACCAGACCAAAGTCGGGTGCGGAGTGTTAAACATCCCTTTCAACTGTTAGTCAGCTGAGACCAAACATTCCTCGAAATACTGATAGCATTTCAAATACTTATTCGAACTTCTTCGATTCTGCCTTCTGACTTGACTGAGTTAGCATACTTCCAATATAAATGTGTTACTGGTAAAGGGGTTGCCAAACTACAAACTCTTGTGATATCTTTATCTCTTTTTTGCTTTCAGAATGGACAGAAGGCTAAATGATCTGCGTTAGCCTTGAAAATAGTGTTCTCTCAATTGACCCAACTTTTTGGGGAGGGAGGGTCGACAGATAAAGCTTTAAACACGTGTTGAGCAAGTGAATTTGTAGGGTCACTGAAATGTAGCTGAGCCCTAGCCAAATCGTCCGGCAGTTGGACCGCTGAATATCTAACAGATCATCGATCTCTGCCAAAGTTAAGGACTACCAATGCGTATTAGTTAGTCGTAAGTCATGGACTGACTCATACGGCGGTGGTTTTACCTTCGCTTGTATCTACTTTAACTTGAAGATACCACAGGTATTCGGAGTTTGACAACTCTTTAGCCAGTAACACCTAATATGAGTCGTACCCACCAAGTGAAATCGAAAGACAGAAGCGAGGAGGTTCGGAGATATATTTGATTGGCTAACAATATATCGAGGATCATCTGATCTAATCTGGCTAGCGATTGCAATGGTTGTTGAGCACGGTGTTCCCAGACGTGCGGATGCATGACTGAGAGCCTTCAGCTACGTTAGTCCATTGAAACATGTGGTCAGCATCCAAAGTCGAAAACTTACGGAGCTGTTTATTTTGGAGATTTATTTATCGCTACAAATCCCTCCATCCCTAGTGGGGTAATGATGACCCAAAATCGTGGCCAGCCAGAAGTTTAAACCCAACGAGTTTTGTCGTTGGTGTGCACTCTTCTGATAACTTGCTAGGTTTAGCAGCGTCTGGCCGTCTTTCCTTACTTTAAGGGATCATGAAATACAATATTGTAAAAAAAATAATGTACAATGAAAATTTTCGATTCCTCGCAAACCTCATCGTTCTTTCTATCGTTTTTTCCAGCCGTCCGGAAAACGAAAAAAACGAATATGTAAGTGCATATAGAAATATACTCGTACGCGCTTAAAGACACAAAGTGGCCGAAAAAAAGGAAATAGCGTAAAAGTGTTTTTTACAAAGTATTTTTTGTTTTAAAAAAATCTTTTTAACATACATATTAGCCAAATAATAAATATATATGAATATAAGCATATCAAAAAATCTTATATCATATATAATGCCATGGAAAATCGAGATGAAACTAAATTTTGACTGGTGTCTAATGTGCAATAGTCGTTTAAATGTTTTGGAAATCTTACTCCACTTCCAGAACGCGTCGTCCTAAGTTTATTTACTGAGACTATTGAAGTATCATCGTGTGTGTTGTTTGTCCGATGAGGTATTATAAGTGTCGGAGGCGTGTCGTTTGATTGTACCGAAAACAAATTGACGTAGATAGAATTTCCTTCTAAATACGCTGCTTTGATGCGATCGATGCTAATGCTATCGTTGGTTCCGTTCATATCGATTATATAGTACTTCGGTTCGCGTTGAAGAACTTTGAAAGGTCCTTTGTATGCTGATTCGAATGGTCGTCGATGCGAGTCTCGACATACGAAGACTTGTGTACTATAACGCAAATCAGGTTGAACGAAAACATCAGTTGATTGAGGTCGAGTGTTAGCAGGCTTAACTGAACGCATTGCGTTTGCAAGCCTGTTTGTGTAGGAGGTTAAATTCATTTCCATTGAAGAAGATGAAGGATCCGAGAGTTCTCCTGGAAGTCCAAGTGTCGTTCCATAAACGAGTTGAGTCGCAGTGTATCCAATGTCAGCTTTCACTGCATTGCGAATACCTAGTAAGACGAGTGGAAGAGCGTCGGTCCACTGTGAAACGTTTGCAGCTGATAGTGAAGCTCTTAGCCGTCGGTGGAAGCGTTCTACCAACACGTTTGCTTGTGGGTGGTAGACGATCGTTCGGAAGCGAGTGATTCCTAATAGTGTGGTCAGACGACGGAAACGTTCAGATTCGAACTGACGTCCGCGGTCTGTGGTGATGGTTGAAGGGCAGCCAACGTTTGCTACCCGTCGTTCGACGAAGGCGCGAGCCACTGTTTAGCAGTGATGTCTTTGAGAGGTACTGCTTCTGATCATCGAGTGAAACGGTCAACGCAAGTTAAGAGATAAGAGTATCCATTTGAATCTGGTAAAGGTCCTACCAAATCCAGATGAACATGGTCGAAACGAGCATCGTGATTTTTAAACGAGCCTAAGGGACATTTATTGTGTCTGATAACCTTACATTTTTGGCAGCTTACACAGGAACGTGCCCACTCCCTCACGTCTTTATTCATGTCAGGCCAGCAAAACCGTTCTGCTATAAGCTTGATGGTTGCACGAACACCTGGATCGGAAAGTTTGTGCAACGTATTGAAGACGTAGCGTCGATAATGTTTCGGCACGATTGGACGATCCCTACCTGCAGATGTGTCACAAAGTAAGGTTTCGTTACCTGTTCCCATCTGTTTGCTGCGTAGCTTGTGTGTTGTAGACGATAACTCGTGCTGAAGATCAGTGTCTTCTTTTTGAAGCTGAGCGAGTTTCCGAAGGTTGATTCCTTGGAAACTGTTCAAGGAAGTTATTCGAGACAAGGCGTCTGAAACTACATTGTTTGCTCCAGAAATGTGTAAACTGCGAAATGTAGTCCAGTTGTCGAGACTCTTTAGGTGAATACTTGTTTGAAGAAGAGTTTAAAGAGAAGGCATTCGCTATTGCAGTCGCTTCGGATAGTAGGCTATTCGTGTCCGAACATCACTGTTGGCACAACCAAACGCAGATATTTTTGCTAAACCATTTGAAATCCACAAGCGTTAGATTCGTGCGAATTTCGTATAACCATCCTTCACATCATCGTACTGCATGCTGATTTCCGCAGGGTATCAACAGCCTTGATGTTGGCAACTGTTTTTCTGCACTGTCTAGTCATCAGAGGTTTTCAAAAAGAAACTAGACACTAAAAATGCATAGAGAGAAGAGAAACTGTTGACCGGAAAAAATAAAAAACTGTGGATTGTTTGGTTCAAAGGTACAAACATATACTAAAAGAACTAATGTACTCAAATGTATCGATATTAAATTACTTTAGAAAAAAGATACTTTTGGTGAACACTTATACTGAAATATATTCAATTAAAGCGAAACCAACATAGTTGATGCGTAATAAACGACCAAAACAATACAGTTGACTCAGAGAAGAAATACCACTGTGGTTTTCAAATAGTGTGAGGCAGTATATGTAATGGTTATTAAAAATTCAATATGGCGGAATCTGGAAACATTAATGCCAGTATCTTCTCAAAACAATTAAAAACTAATGTAAGGGGGGTGAGCAGAAAGATGTGTTTCCACTTTAGGTAAAGGTATGGTGCTGTACAAGATCTAATCTCGCAGATCAGCAGAGATTGTTTCCATGGAGAATTGAAATAAAATCTGATGCGAAGAATTGTCCGTGAACATTCGGCCATTGCCATGTCTATTAAACTAAATTGGTCACCATCGTTGTCAAACAAATTTAAGGCTATATGTCTCAGCATATTATTTACCGATAATTAAAATGTACCTCTTTGTAAATCACAAATTAATTTCCCGGGTAAAGTCTATCAGATACTGAAGGATAAGTTGATAGTTATTCTAAGTTCTCCCGAATTTTGTACCAAAACAACGACCAATAATGTACTTGCTGTCAAATAAGAGATGATGCCGACTAACATGAATGATAAAACAGCCACAGAAGCTAAAAGCCACGACATTGAAAATTGCTTTTCGTCGCATCGTTTTACACGTTACCGGTGAATTATATTTGTGTGTTTGATCGTTACTTAACACTAAAGTTATTAACAAGAAAATATGCAGCCAAAAACGCTAGGTTTTCAGCATATTATTAATTTAGGATCGATATTATTAATGTTGCCTTGAGTGTGTAACTAATTAAAAAATACCAAAATCAAAATATTTTGATTGGTATATATTGATACATTTTTCCTCTCTCATAAACTAACTTTTATCGTGATAGCATAGTGTTTATACACATATTTGCCAATATTTTCCTCGGTTTGCTACCGTGCATAAGCATAAATGCACTGAACAAGCACATTACCAGGACAACTGGAAAAAGTGAGAAGAAAGTACGAACACGATGAACCAAAATCTTTATTTTGTACATTCTTATTATTACATTTCCCATGATTACCCAGAATATGGAGAGAGGATCGGTTCGTGCTGGACTTAGCAACCGTTTATCATTAGCCTGCTAGTTAAGTCTGAATTGCTGCCTGGTCGCGTTTTAGAGTTTTCATTTCCTTACAGAGGTGATTGTGGACTGTAGTGGTTGATAAATCCCCAATATAAATAACTTCGTAAAACTTCTGCATTTACGCTGACAGCATCAGTTTTATTAATAACACTCTTAGCTTCAGCAGCTTAGTAAATAAGTTTACCAAATCAATTATGTTTAAACCATGCTGCCTATCTCTTATGAAAATCGAGTGCCTTACATTGCACACACCTCACAGCTATTCAAAAGTATATTTCAAATAATTTTTTATTAACTTCTTGTTAAACTGGTTCCGGGGATGTTCGTACTGGATATTACAAGCGATAGTGTTACTAAGCTCTGCATGCCCTGCGACCCACTTAAGTGGTGTAAAGTTTCTAAATTATATAGTCGTATCTAAGGATACCAGAGAATTAGGAGGAAAAGTACCATGAACATATAAAGATGTAAAGAATAAGTGTGATGATTAGAAGTATTTGAATTTTTGTATTAACTAGGAACCTCCGAAACAGCACAATTTAAACCAAACAGAACTAGGTGAGCAAAAACAGACGTATTGTATTTAGGATTCAAAATCAGACAGACACAAAGTACAAAAGAATCATTAGTTCATATATACACCATAGTATGGCTAATTCATCGAAGGATCAGTAGGAGGAAATATAACGTCCACGTATCGTATAAATCAAGATACTTTCTATTATCTGCATACCATACTACCAGTGCCATATCATTTGCAGTTTAGTTCCAAAGCATTAAAAAACGTTGACAATTAGTTCAACTAAACAGTATAACTAGGACATATGACATCATCTTCAGACAGAAACTAACTGATTAAAATACTTTTCCCTATTCAACTGTTCTGAGCTAGGCTTTATATTGTAGATCACCAACGCAGATGATCTATGTGAAATGACTGGAGGACTACTCGAGTTGAACGGTAATGGTGTGACGAACCACATAATTTCGAAGTCAAACAACGCGTTCGACATCTCACACAGATTACCCTTTCGATATATCACAGTACTATGGCTACTTTGAAGGCCATATAATACTTACTTACTTACGCCTGTTACTCGTCGTGAAGGAGCATAGGCCGCTCACCAGCATTCTCCATCCAACCCTGTCCTGGGCAATCCTTTCCTGCTCCTTCCAGTTCCTGTTCATTCTTTTCATATCTGCTTCTATTATCCGACGTAATGTGTTCTTAGGCTTTCCTCTTTTCCGTTTCCCTTCAGGATTCTAAGTTAGGGCTTGCCTCGTGATGCAGTTTGACGATTTGCGTAATGTATGTCCTATCCATTTCCATCGTCTTTTCCTAATTTCTTCTCCATCTGGAAGCTGGTTTGTTCTCTCCCACAAAAGGCTGTTGCTGATGGTATCCGGCCAATGGATGTTGAGTATCTTGCGTAGACACCTATTTATAAATACTTGTACATGTTTGATGGTGGTTGTTGTAGTTCTCCAAGTTCCACACAGTAGAACTGCTCTGAAGTTGGTATTGAAGATCCTCACTTTGATATTGGTTGAAAGTTGTTTTGAGTTCCATATGTTCTTTAACTGTAGGAATGCTTTCCTTACTTTGCCAGTCGTCGACTTTACATCTGCATCTGAACCTCCTTGTTCATCGATGATGCTTCCCAGGTATGTGAAGGATTCTACATCTTCCAGAGTTTCGTAATCAAGAGTGACTGGATTGCTGTTCTCCATGTTGTATTTGTGGACCTTGGTTTTCCTCTTGTGTATGTTGAGGCCTACTGATGTAGAGACTGCTACTACACTGGCTGTCTTTATCTGCATTTGTTTGTGTGTGTGGGATAAGAGAACTAGGTCATCTTCGAAGTCTGAATCGTCTAATTTGTTCTGAGCTGTCCGTTGTATTCCGTGTTTTTCCTCTGATGTTGAGGTCTTCATAATCCAGTCGACCACCAGAGGAAAGAGGAAGGGAGAGAGTAGATAGCCTTGTCTGACTCCGGTCCTTACTTCGAATACATCTTTCAGCTGTACTCCATGCACGACCTTGCACTGTAGTTCATCGTATGAATTCCGGATAATATTGTCAATCTTCTCAGGAACTCCGTAGTGTCGAAGAAGTTTCCATAACGTCCTCCTATCTACACTGTCAAACGCCTTTTGATTATCAATGAAGTTGATGTATACTGACAAATTCCATTCAACTGATTGTTCAGTGATGATCCGTTGTGTCACTATTTGGTCTGTGCACGACCGGTCTTTACGGAATCCAGCTTGTTGATCTCGAAGTTGGGTGTCTACTGCATCTTTCATCCGGTTCAGCTACACTCTGTTAAAGACTTTCCCTGGTGCAGACAATAGTGTAATACCTCTGTAGGTTTTACAATTTCTCAGATCTCCTCTCTTTGGAATCTTCATGAGATGTTCTTCTTTCCAGTCCGTCGACACTTGTTCCTCTTTTTGAATAGAATGCAAAGCAAGTTCGTAGTTACTTCAATGTCTGAATTCAGTGCTTCAGCTGGTATATTGTCGGGTTCTGCTGCTTTCCCAATTTTTATTTGTCTGATGGCCATTATGACTCCTTCCGTCGTTGGTGGATTGACATCTATAAGAAGATCTGTGTGAGCCAGTCCATGGCATACGATTAACTGATGCGCGTTGGTTGTCCTCGACCCTGGCAGGGATCGATGATTCGTCTGATATTCAGTGACCTAAATGCCGGATGATTTGGCTAGGGCTCAGTGACATTTTGCTGGCCCTACAATACTCCCTCACCAGATTCAACAGCTGTCTAAATCACTATCGTGAATATTGGTAGTCGCGTGTCGGAGATTATCC
Organism: Schistosoma margrebowiei; assembly: GCA_944470205.2. Lineage (NCBI taxonomy): Eukaryota > Metazoa > Platyhelminthes > Trematoda > Strigeidida > Schistosomatidae > Schistosoma > Schistosoma margrebowiei. Next base: position 42,660,701 of record OX104028.1, on the reverse strand, counting down.
AGCGATTATTATGAATCATCCGGGTATTGCCAAGCTGCAAAACAAATGGAAAGAAGGCGGAAGAAACTGGTCGGGAAACAGTGAATCATAATGTTACTAGGACGTTGTTTGAATAAAAGCAATTAACCATAGAAATAATATAAAAAAACATAACGTTTTAAAGTTCTATTAAGTCGCGTTGAAATAGATACCTCTGGCAAATGACTGAGTTGCTCAGGTGAGAAGCGTTAATTTTGCTGCAAGAGTAACGATACTATAGTGACAGTAGGATAAGTGCATTACCAATCGATGTCGATGTTTGTACCGTAATTGGTTTAAAGTTGAAATTAAGACAGTGTGGTTGACAGCTATTAATTAGTGTCGAATTCTAGTTATATCCAGATCTAACAAACTAACCAAAAGTACAGAAGTATAACCGTGAAGAGAAGTCGTGATTTCGTCGTGTGAAGCTGTTGATCAACTTTTAGTCAGAGTTTGAAAAATCGATGACTGCTGCTACAGTCAGTAAGGGTCGAAAGCTGCAAATTGACAGCAAAGGTGGCACGGTGAAGTCTCTAAAAGATGATAAATGGTGAGTGCTGCATGTTTGTTCAATAAGTAAACTGAAAAATATCGAAAAAAACATAAGAAACCAAGAGTGTTGCTCTGGACTCATGTCAATGATACCAGTGAAAAACGCTGTCAGTGTTGCGATAGAGGCGACAATGTCGTTTACAGTTTGCAGGAGATTCTTTCGACTGCATAAATTCATGATTCGCGCGAATGACTGTGTCGTCAGACCATCAATTGAACTGGACAGGTTTTGAATAGTCGAATAGTTGAACAGCTAATTGGTTTACCGAAATCATCTGTTAGATAACAGCCGTGAGGAGACAATACTTCACAAAATAAAGTAGGACGTCGAAGCTGAATCACTACAATAGTTTGGATGCGTTATATCGTCAAATCGAAATAACATCGTTCCTACGGATTCTGAGATTTGCACTGAACGTTCTTGTGGGTATTGTTAGTTACGGTTGGATGTGTGAATACGAAGACTATGATGATGTTTGTACAGGATTCCAGAGTCCGTTTAGATATTTTCTAAATCCGTATTGCATGTGAACAAACCAAAAACGGTATCAGAATGACTTTTGTGTAGTAAGGAAGTCGAGCCATGATTTACCGTATGAGATAACAGCAAATACAACGAGTATAGTGTAGATCACCAACGTAGATGATCTATGTCGAAATGATTAGAGACCTACTCGAGTTAGACGTGAATGGTGTGACAAACTAGCTAATGTCGAAGTCACACCTCGTAATCAGCACTTTACGTGGACTACCCCATTGACGTATCAAGGTACCATAGATGATTTGAAGACTGTACAACACAAAGGACGTTATTACAGAAATATATTAGTTAAGGTAGATACAAGCGAAAGTAAGACCACTGACGCACGGGCCAGTCCATCGCATATGATTAGATATTTTCAAAACCCGTATTGTATACAAATAAACCGAAAATTGAATTAAAATGACTGTCGTGTAACAAGGAAATCGAGCCATAATTTACCGTGTGAAATAATAGCAAATACAAGTAGTCTTGTTCACCAGTGTAGTTCACCAACATAGATGATCTATGCCGAAATGATTAGAGACCTACTCGAGTTACACGGGAATGGTGTGACGAGCCAGCTAATGTCGAAGTCACACCTCGTGGTCAGCACCTTACGTGGACTACCCCATTGACGTATCAAGGTACCATAGATGCTTTGAAGACTGTACAACACAGAGGACATTATTACATAAATATATTAGTTAAGGTAGATACAAGCGAAAGTAAGACCACTGCCGCATGGGCCAGTCTATGGCATACGATTAACTGACGGGCGTTGGTCGCCCCTGACCTTGACGAGGATCGATGATTTGCTCGATATTCAATGACCCGACTGCCGGATGATTTGGCTAGGGCTTGGTCATATTTTGCTGGCCCTACAATAGTGAACATTAATTAAAATGGTAACCACCAATGTAACCAAAGTTTAGAGAGTTCACATAACGTGGCCATTTCGTAAAAGGCTGATTACTTAGCTCATTACTTAGCGTTAAGCGATATATTACGTATGACAAAGTGTCTAGTTAGGATATGGACTAAGATTGCTCGTGTACATGCAATACGTTTTTCCACATTATGACGACATACCAGCCAAAAATGTACATGATTTCGACTAAAACTTGACGGCAGTGACAGGATATATGACTACTTTAAGTAAATGCAATTACGAAATTTTATTACGCATCATAAATATAGTACGAAATAATCTTATAAAATTATGAAACTTGCCTGGTTTACTCTCGCTCCCAAGTTATGAAAATTTGAAGTAAACAGTAATTCCAATCTGGATTATATACGACGTACTGTTGATTAAATTCTTGGATTAACATAGCATTGCAGACTGAATTTGTAAAAGTTCAAAATTAATTTAAGCCAAATATGTAGCGTAGTCTGAGAAACAGTCTAAACGAGATCCAAGATTGCTGGAAATTCATAGTTCAAATCCACCATAAATTTCTAGCATTTGTATCCTCTGTTTGGCCATGGGACTCAGCAATCGGATATTAGGGATGAAGTGGTCAATTAAGTAAAACACTAGTAGATAGTCTCTGACGAAAGATAGTTGATAGTGACTTATGGTGGACAAAAATCATCTTAATTCAAATGTGACAATAAAGTTATTATTAGAGTATATCAATTGCAATTAATAAATACAAAGAAAAGTTATGGGACGTTACTCAAATCACCAGGCTTTGGCGTGTTTGAGTTGCATTTGGCACTATAATCCACAATTATAGATAATTAATAATTACTGTAGGGTTGTTGTAATTCCAAGATATAGTCAGACGTAGAATATAATGAGAATATGGCTGTAGTCTATAAATTCAGATAATAGATATTTATAGTTCAATTGTCATAACCACAGGCAATGGAGAATGGGAGACGTGTGAGCAGCAGTGTATTTATGAACAGTTAGCAGAATGTCATGCTATGAGTGACTCAAAACGAGAGTTTATGAGTTCAAGGTCATGCGCTTAAACAAATTTTTCAGTTGTTTTGTGGTAAATGTACGAACTGTGAAATTTAACAAAATAAATGCAAATAATATCAAAAACTATTTACAAAATAAGTTTATCGTGCCTATCTCCACAGATTAAGCAGGAAGATGAACCTATAATCGACAGTTAATCTTGTCGCGCTTATACAAGTAGATAAGTTGCAAACATGTGCGTTCCTGTTGCCTTGTGAATATACTTACGAGTGTTCGGTGTTTTAACTGACATATTACACAGGAGCATTTACATAGTGCTAATGCTTGTTAAAAAATCACGATAGCCGATTATAGTCGTAGTTGATTGCTTAGTTCTCTTGATTGAACTAATTATTTAAGTTTAAATAATAATCAACATTGATATGGAAAAACAAATGTTCACAGCAATTGAATAACATGAGCGACGATAAAAATAAAAAACTTAAGCATAGAATACAATAAAAAGATCAAAATGTTAGGTCGCGTTATTCAAAGACTTGCTCACGAGTGTAAATCATGGGCGTAGAATATCTGTGTCGAATGATTGCAGGAATACTAGAATTGAACGGCAATGGTGTGGAGAACCACTTAATTTCGAAGTCACACATCACAGTCGGTATCTCACGTGGATTACCCCTTCGACATATCAGAGTACTATGGCTAATTTGAAGGCCATATAACACAAAGAACGTTAATATGGAAATATATTGGTAGGGATGAGTACAGATAAGATAGCGAGACCACCACCACATGCGCCAGTTCATGGCATATGATTAACTGATGCGCGTTGGTCGTCCTTGACCTTGATGAGGATCGATGATCTATTCTATATTCAGTGACCCGAATGCCGGATGATTTGGCTACGACCCAGTGACATTTCATTGGCCCTACAATATGACCAAAGTGACTTCGAGGATGCTACCGGTCATTTTAAGTTTAAAACGAATGGTCATTCTGTCACTTATATAAGTGAAACTGAGAATGAACGAATAATATTAAGTATGCGTCTATGGACTTACCTGAGTCTTTCATGTTTACATTCTGGAACTCACATCTCATACAGCCTGTTCAAACTATGAATATATCAGACATCCATCTGTTCGTACTAAGTGGTTTTGATTATTTATTTATTATTTTCGAGGTTCACTTGAATCGAGGTCAGACTTCTTAGCGAACAAAAGGTACTAAAGATCACTGATCATGATGGGCGTAGTCTTCGTTGTTCATAATGTGGATCAGTCCAAATATTAGAAATCACATAGATTATTATACTTCGAATTATTCATTATTTAAAACATGCGGACCCACTAAAAGTCACTTGTACCACTGATACTGTTACATAACGTATTTGGAGATATCAATTTTGATCGCATTATAATTTTTGATTTGCATGATAACGTAAACCAAAGACATGAATTAACTCTTTAATTTCAATTACTAAGAAAACTACAACTAATTAATAATTAAATATGGATATTATCAGGTGCTCATACAAACATAGAAGTATGGACAGATCCCCATTGTTTTTGTCTTCACGAGTATTTTGAATAAACACTAATATAGAGGAATATAATTACTGAAATAGCACACTGTTATTATTATCATTACTACTACTACTACTACTACTACTACTACTACTACTACTACTACTACTACTACTACTACTACTACTACTACTACTACTACTACAACGGTGGTGTGAGCTACTTCTAATGACGTAAGTAGTATATAACGTGCGTTAAAAGAACGTAATTTCTAGCAGCAAAAATGACGAAGACCAAGAAAGATGGAGGGAGAACATAATGGAATTTGTAAGAAAACCAATGATCAATGGAATGGGAGACAATGGATTAGTGTTTGCAGCTTGAACAGTACAGTTTGATATGATGTATTGATAATTTGCAAATTGACGATTGACTTTATGGTATTCAGATTTTGTTGAGATAGTCTGTAATTTTTGAGCTAAATACATTCGATTGTCCCCGCCCGTGTTCTTGTTCACTACATTTGGTGTCGCTGCCAACCGGGAGAGGAGGAGGGTGCTGTTCTGCGGACGCCGTTGCGGGCCTGGGGCTGAGGTGCCAGTTGGGGCAGTCTGGTGCGGAGGGGCGTCGTCTGGTGGAGTGTTCTGGCGGGGCGGCGTTGGCTGTAGTAGATGCTGTCGGCGGAGAGGAGCGGTGGGACGCGCGGCTGCTGGGCGGACATCGAATGTAGATGGCTCAGCAGGCCGGTGGAGTACGGGTGTCAAGCGTGCCAGGTGCCGGGTGGATGTCGGTTGTTGTTTTCCCGGCAGGTCGACGGAGCTACGGAAGTCAGCGCGCCGCAGACTCGACGTTTTGACGGAGAGCGTGGCACAGGCTGCAGAGACGGAGAATGTTGCACGGCGAGCACGAACCACCACAAGAACGACTGCTTTAAAGGGGGGGACGAGTGTGGTGTGAGCTACTTATATTGACATAAGTAGTATATAACGTGCGTTAAAAGAACGTAATGCTCGGCAGCAAAAGATGGCGAAGACCAAGAAAGGTGAAGCAAGAACATAATGGAATTTGTAAGAAAACCTATGAACAATGGAATGGGAGACAATGGATTAGTGTTTGCAGCTTGAACAGTACAGTTTGATATGATGTATTGATAATTTGCAAATTGACGATTGACTTTATGGTATTCAGATTTTGTTGAGATAGTCTGTAATTTTTGAGCTAAATACATTCGATTGTCCCCGCCCGTGTTCTTGTTCACTACATTTGGTGTCGCTGCCAACCGGGAGAGGAGGAGGGTGCTGTTCTGCGGACGCCGTTGCGGGCCTGGGGCTGAGGTGCCAGTTGGGGCAGTCTGGTGCGGAGGGGCGTCGTCTGGTGGAGTGTTCTGGCGGGGCGGCGTTGGCTGTAGTAGATGCTGTCGGCGGAGAGGAGCGGTGGGACGCGCGGCTGCTGGGCGGACATCGAATGTAGATGGCTCAGCAGGCCGGTGGAGTACGGGTGTCAAGCGTGCCAGGTGCCGGGTGGATGTCGGTTGTTGTTTTCCCGGCAGGTCGACGGAGCTACGGAAGTCAGCGCGCCGCAGACTCGACGTTTTGACGGAGAGCGTGGCACAGGCTGCAGAGACGGAGAATGTTGCACGGCGAGCACGAACCACCACAAGAACGACTGCTTTAAAGGGGGGGACGAGTGTGGTGTGAGCTACTTATATTGACATAAGTAGTATATAACGTGCGTTAAAAGAACGTAATGCTCGGCAGCAAAAGATGGCGAAGACCAAGAAAGGTGAAGCAAGAACATAATGGAATTTGTAAGAAAACCTATGAACAATGGAATGGGAGACAATGGATTAGTGTTTGCAGCTTGAACAGTACAGTTTGATATGATGTATTGATAATTTGCAAATTGACGATTGACTTTATGGTATTCAGATTTTGTTGAGATAGTCTGTAATTTTTGAGCTAAATACATTCGATTGTCCCCGCCCGTGTTCTTGTTCACTACATTTGGTGTCGCTGCCAACCGGGAGAGGAGGAGGGTGCTGTTCTGCGGACGCCGTTGCGGGCCTGGGGCTGAGGTGCCAGTTGGGGCAGTCTGGTGCGGAGGGGCGTCGTCTGGTGGAGTGTTCTGGCGGGGCGGCGTTGGCTGTAGTAGATGCTGTCGGCGGAGAGGAGCGGTGGGACGCGCGGCTGCTGGGCGGACATCGAATGTAGATGGCTCAGCAGGCCGGTGGAGTACGGGTGTCAAGCGTGCCAGGTGCCGGGTGGATGTCGGTTGTTGTTTTCCCGGCAGGTCGACGGAGCTACGGAAGTCAGCGCGCCGCAGACTCGACGTTTTGACGGAGAGCGTGGCACAGGCTGCAGAGACGGAGAATGTTGCACGGCGAGCACGAACCACCACAAGAACGACTGCTTTAAAGGGGGGGACGAGTGTGGTGTGAGCTACTTATATTGACGTAAGTAGTATATAACGTGCGTTAAAAGAACGTAATGCTCGGCAGCAAAAGATGGCGAAGACCAAGAAAGGTGAAGCGAGAACATAATGGAATTTGTAAGAAAACCTATGAACAATGGAATGGGAGACAATGGATTAGTGTTTGCAGCTTGAACAGTACAGTTTGATATGATGTATTGATAATTTGCAAATTGACGATTGACTTTATGGTATTCAGATTTTGTTGAGATAGTCTGTAATTTTTGAGCTAAATACATTCGATTGTCCCCGCCCGTGTTCTTGTTCACTACATTTGGTGTCGCTGCCAACCGGGAGAGGGGGAGGGTGCTGTTCTGCGGACGCCGTTGCGGGCCTGGGGCTGAGGTGCCAGTTGGGGCAGTCTGGTGCGGAGGGGCGGCGTCTGGTGGAGTGTTCTGGCGGGGCGGCGTTGGCTGTAGTGGATGCTGTCGGCGGAGAGGAGCGGTGGGACGCGCGGCTGCTGGGCGGACATCGAATGTAGATGGCTCAGCAGGCCGGTGGAGTACGGGTGTCAAGCGTCCCAGGTGCCCGGTGGATGTCGGTTGTTGTTTTCCCGGCAGGTCGACGGAGCTACGGAAGTCAGCGCGCCGCAGACTCGACATTTTGACGGAGAGCGTGGCACAGGCTGCAGAGACGGAGAATGTTGCACGGCGAGCACGAACCACCACAAGAACGACTGCTTTAAAGGGGGGGACGAGTGTGGTGTGAGCTACTTATATTGACGTAAGTAGTATATAACGTGCGTTAAAAGAACGTAATGCTCGGCAGCAAAAGATGGCGAAGACCAAGAAAGGTGAAGCGAGAACATAATGGAATTTGTAAGAAAACCTATGAACAATGGAATGGGAGACAATGGATTGGTGTTTGCAGCTTGAACAGTACAGTTTGATATGATGTATTGATAATTTGCAAATTGACGATTGACTTTATGGTATTCAGATTTTGTTGAGATAGTCTGTAATTTTTGAGCTAAATACATTCGATTGTCCCCGCCCGTGTTCTTGTTCACTACATTTGGTGTCGCTGCCAACCGGGAGAGGAGGAGGGTGCTGTTCTGCGGACGCCGTTGCGGGCCTGGGGCTGAGGTGCCAGTTGGGGCAGTCTGGTGCGGAGGGGCGTCGTCTGGTGGAGTGTTCTGGCGGGGCGGCGTTGGCTGTAGTAGATGCTGTCGGCGGAGAGGAGCGGTGGGACGCGCGGCTGCTGGGCGGACATCGAATGTAGATGGCTCAGCAGGCCGGTGGAGTACGGGTGTCAAGCGTGCCAGGTGCCGGGTGGATGTCGGTTGTTGTTTTCCCGGCAGGTCGACGGAGCTACGGAAGTCAGCGCGCCGCAGACTCGACGTTTTGACGGAGAGCGTGGCACAGGCTGCAGAGACGGAGAATGTTGCACGGCGAGCACGAACCACCACAAGAACGACTGCTTTAAAGGGGGGGACGAGTGTGGTGTGAGCTACTTATATTGACATAAGTAGTATATAACGTGCGTTAAAAGAACGTAATGCTCGGCAGCAAAAGATGGCGAAGACCAAGAAAGGTGAAGCAAGAACATAATGGAATTTGTAAGAAAACCTATGAACAATGGAATGGGAGACAATGGATTAGTGTTTGCAGCTTGAACAGTACAGTTTGATATGATGTATTGATAATTTGCAAATTGACGATTGACTTTATGGTATTCAGATTTTGTTGAGATAGTCTGTAATTTTTGAGCTAAATACATTCGATTGTCCCCGCCCGTGTTCTTGTTCACTACACTATTATTATTATTTTTATTATTATTACCAATATTTGTAAACATTTGAACGAACAGTTTAATATAGATTAGATTTTGATTATATAAAAGACACTAATTATACAAGTTAATTTTGAAATTATCTCAGCGATCGAAATTTAAATAGCTTGTGAGACGAGCCATCAGATTTATATAAATTTCAATCGCTGAGATTTTTCAAGTATAATTTTCACAAATAACAATACTATAGTTATTGCTATTTAAAGAACTATCTATATTTAGGCTCTACAGTTATAAGTCCATAATCATGATATTTTACAGAGGCCAGAAATAAAGCATGTATTAATGAATTTGACAATGTTATGTGTTAAAAATGGTGAACGTTTGCATCTGTTACGATATATACACTTCAAAATTGTATTATTTGCAAATTAGAGAGATTTGAAAAGACAGACGGTTCCATAAAGTGAAATATGTTTAGAACGAGTAGATGGACGGGTCAGTATACTCACTTCCAAAGCTTCACACCTCTTCAATATAAAATAAATTTGGTTAAATATTTCAACTGCAGAATCAAGTTATTATGTTCTGAAGACAGTATGGATGAGGAAATAGATATACTAAAGAACAAATTACGAAATAATGGCTATCCAGATAATTTTGTTAAAAAATGCCTGGTAGAAAGTACTAAGAAGAAAGAAGAAATTGTGGCACAGTCAGTAAAGAAGCCCCATATCTGAGAATAAACTTTAAAGAGGATATATCGGGTGATAGTTTAACACGTCAACTCAAAAGATCTGTCGACAGGACGTTTCACGCCGTCAAGCTGCACACAATTTTCTCAACTAAACCGGTACTCACACAACTAGTCAAGGATAGATTACAGAAGATGGGCTCCTCCATGTGTGTACACCAATTCAACTGCTCCTGTGGAGATAGTTACATAGGCTGTATTCAAACGGCTTTATCCTTGCGTGTTCGGGAACAAGAAAACAATATTTCAAATGGTTGTAAAAAATGGTTATTTTTGTAACTTTTAGCTATTTCGGGTTTGACATTAATAAATATTCACATATAACAAAAATGTACATACAATTTTCTAGTGTTCGTCTATTATGTTTAACAAAAAGATCCAATGATTTGAAAAATGGTTCCAGACTTTCTAAATAAGTAACGTATGCGATCGCATTTACAAATGACATCAAAAAATTAAGATAATGGTTTGGTCAGACTGCACACTTACAAAACATTTGGTGTTGACATAACGTGAAAAAACCTAACGCGCACTTCCCAAACACAATAACCGATTTACATTACTGTATACACAGAGTAGCTTTTTTATGGAATGGACAATGTACAACTAACAACAATTTATACTTTTAATGGATTAGCAAAACAGCGCAATTAAAATCTTTCGTTTATTAACGATACCCGAAACTGAATTACTGTTGGCCAAATCACCCAGTCATAAATATCATTTGCTTCTTTATCAGAAATTATGATTAATTTAAAAAAGAGTTTAGCATGGTTAATACATACCCTATTCATTATTTTGTCATGATGGTTTATTCATTTGTTTACACATGTATAACGGTTATTATAATAACTCGTGGAAATACTACAATGAAAATCAGTTTGTTACTTGTGGATTTGGAAAATGTAAAAACCTTTACATATTTGGGTAGCATCATTGATGAATAGGGTGGATCTGATGCAGATGTGAAGGCGTGGATCGGAAAAGCAAGAACAACATATTTACAACTGAGGAACATCTGGAACTCAAAACAACTGTCAACCAACACCAAGGTCAGAATTTTCAATACAAATGTCAAGACAGTTCCACTGCAGAAACCTGGAGAACTACGAAAGCCATCATCCAGAAGATACAAGTGTTTATTAACAGTTGTCTACACAAAATACTTCGGATCCGTTGACCGGACAGTATTAGCAACAACGTACTGTGGGAGAGAACAAACCAGATCCCAGCGGAGGAAGAAATCAGGAAGAAGTGCTGAAAGTGGATAGGACACACATTGAGGAAAGCACCCAACTGCAAGACAAGCCCTCACATGGAATCCGCAAGGCCAAAGGAAAAGTGGAAGAACAAAGAACACATTACGCCGGGAAATGGAAATAGACATGAGAAAAATGATCAAGAATTGAATGGAACTAGAAAAGAAGGTCCAGGACAGAGTGGGTTGAATAATGCTGGTCAGCGGCCTATGCTCCATTGGGAGTAACAGGCGTAAGTAGTAGTAGTACTTGTGAATTAAACATTTTATTATCTTCTAAGTTCAGTAATCATTATTATCAACTATTGAAAACGGTAAATAAATAATATATTTGTAATATTCCAATGAGTTGAAAAATTAGATTTTCTGACGTTTCGTGACTCAGTGTAAGCCACTTCTTCAAAGAACAAATAACTAGTTGTCAGTTTTTTCGAAAACGTTTTTAGTGCTATACATATCATTTCTCTTGTCACGGTAACGGACGAGTTCAATTCCATTCCTACATGATCGAAAAAAAATTTCAATAAACATTCTATCTTAATATACATTCACAGACTGAAGTATATATCTTGGCAGTTGTTAAAATTTTCTACCAAAAATCGTATAGAACAGTCAGTTAGAATTATTTATTCAAAATAAAGTACAAATGTAAATTATCACATCTAATAAAACACTTTATGCTATTTAGATTTGCAATAATCAGATTACGATAATGAAATGAGAAAATGAAGTTTATCAGATTATTAAAAAAATGCACAGTTTACAGCCAATTTTTTTAATGGGCAACTAAATGTTTCTGCATTATCACATGAGCACATACTTTCAAAATGAGTTCATCAATCAACTATTTCAACAAAAAAAATTTTTTTAATCACATGTTAAAATCTTTTATCAACAAGAGGGTGAAGAATCACAAACAGCGTAGAATAATCGTAAACTCATTGGGGCTTAAAGTTAAACGGTATATAAGAAAATATTTTGAAATGATAATGTCCAAATTGTAGTTTTATCTAGTCACACTTCAATTTAGTTTTAAGTGAACATACTGGATATGTAAAATAATAAACATAATTGTAACTATGATTTTGTTTCAACAAAAAAAAATAATATTTGATCGAAAATATGCACAAATATTTTGAGATGGTGGAGAAGATTTGTAGCTCAGGTGGATGATTTTGATGGAGTTTTGTTCTCTGAGCTGGATGGTATGGTCGTGGTGCTGATGATGTCATTCAGAAGAACGATAAAAGCTCCACGACCAAACCATCCAGCTCAGAGAACAAAACTTCACCAAAATGCATAAGTATTTCTGAAATGATTTTACATGTAATAAAAATCAAATAATACAACATGATAAATCAATAATTTCTCTATTTCTAACACATAAATCATATTGAATAGGTTGATTTTAGGTCAATTAAATTGTAATTTATTATAAGAAGATCATTTAGAAACTTATAATTCTTTATATAGAATTTCACTATAATATTCTTGTTTAAAAATCAATAAAAACAGGTACTAAATCACATTTTATACACCATTAAATTGTTTTACTGCATAGATATTACATAAAATCAATTGGTTATGAAGTGTAACAATTAATCTACTTGATATGTTATCAACATCTTTTAATAAATTTTTTTAATTAATTATGATGGAAGAATGATGTTTTACAAAAGGCTAAAACTAAAGCATGCATTAATGAATATGACAATGTTATATGTTAAAAATGGTGAACATTTGCATCATTTACAAAATATGTGTCGTTCAACATTATAATATTTTACAAATCAGAAAAGTCATTCGATAAAGGTCAGAATGATTTGAAATAGAGTGTCCATTAAAAATAAGTAGAATAGTATTGTAGCAATAATGAAAATGCAATCAAAAATTGTGTGAATAAAATGCATGATAAGAGAATTTAATCTTGTCATTGGAGATATTAATAATAATATTGTTGTGTGAATATAGTATATAGTACGAGGGGATGTTATCAGGGTAATTACGATAAACGAATTGGGAATGATGGATGTGAAGATTAAGATAGAGGTAATCAAAAAAAAAGAAAAAAGAGAGGGTAAGATGTTTATAATATTCAGTTTAGGTATCCGGTGATCCAGTCGTCCGCCAAGGTAAATATAGAGGCTGGATATATTTTTTCTGGATACATAAATTTGGTTTTCTGGAGTTAATCTCGATGGCTTCGGCAATGTAGAGCAATCGTAATCTAGCTTCTTGAGGTAGATATTTTGGAACTTGATATAAAACAGAAAAAGCTTCCTCTACTTTGATATAATGTCCACTATCTACCAAGTGAGAAAGAATATTGCTGTTAATCGATTTAGTAACTCCTTTTCCAAACCATGCTGGTACATGTTCACGAACACGCAAGGACAAAGCCTTATGAGTACGGCCTATGTAACTAGCTCCACAGGAGCACTTGAATTGGTATACACACATGAAGGAGCCCATCTTCGGTATATATCGTAGCAGATGCAAACGTTCACCATTGTTAACACATCACATTGTCAAATTCATTAGTACATGCTTTATTTCTGGCCTCTGTAAAATGTCATGATTATGGACTTATAACTGTAGAGCCTAAATATAGATAGTTCTTTAAATAACAATAACAATAGTATTGTTATTTGTGAAAATTATACTTGAAAAATCTCAGTGATTGAAATTTATGTAAATATGATGGCTCGTCTCACAAGCTATTTAAATTTCGATCGCTGAGATAATTTCAAAATTAACTTGTATAATTAGTGTCTTTTATATAATCAGAATCTAATCTATATTAAACTGTTCGTTCAAATGTTTACAAATATTGGTAGTAGTAGCAGTAGTAGTAGTATTAGTAGTAATGATAATAATAACAGTGTTCTATTTCAGTGATTATATTCCTCTATATTAGTGTTCATTCAAAATACTCGTGAAGACAAAAACAATGGGGATCTGTCTAAACTTCTATGTTTGTATGAGCACCTGATAATATCCATATTAATATCTATATTAATTAATTGTATATTTCACAAGTTGAAATCATGAGTCAGTTGAAGCTAGACCACCATTGAAAACCTGGAAGCACTGGACGGCCGTTTCGTCCTAGTATGGGACTCCTCAGCAGTGCGCATCCACGACCCCGCACCACCCGGGGTATTGTATATTTCTTAGTAATTTAAATTAAAGAGTTAATTCACGTCTTTGGTTTACGTTATCATGTAAATCGAAAATTATAATGCGATCAAAATTGATATCTCCAAATACGTTATGTAACAGTATCAGTGGTACGAGTGACTTTTAGTGGGTCCGCATGTTTTAAATAATGAATAATTCGAAGTATAATAATCTATGTGGTTTCTAATATTTGGACTGATCCACATTATGAACAACGAAGACTACGCCCATCATAATCAGCGATCTTTAGTACCTTTTGTTAGCTAAGAAGTCTGACCTCGATTCAAGTGAACCTCAAAAATAATAAATAAATAATCAAAACCACTTAGTACGAACAGATGGATGTCTGATATATTCATAGTTTGAACAGGCTGTATGAGATGAGAGTTCCAGAATGTAAACATGAAAGACTCAGGTAAGTCCATAGACGCATACTTAATTTTATTCGTGTGGTGGTGGTCTCTCTATCTTCTCTGTACTCATCTCTACCAATATGTTTCCATATTAACATTCTTTGTGTTATATGGCCTTCAAATTAGCCATAGTACTCTGATATGTCGAAGGGGTAATCCACGTGAGATGCCGACTGTGATGTGTGACTTCGAAATTAAGTGGTTCGTCACACCATTACCGTTTAACTTGCGTAGGCTTCCGATCATTCGAAATAAATCTTCCACGTTGATGATCTACAATCGTATGGTGTGGTTTGGTTTGCTTGCATGTAAACTATGTCTGAAATACTCGTTTTATACAGTGGAGGCTGAAGTCGCTTTTCGGATTCAACGGACTGTATTCAGAGCCGACTCTGGGCTCCATGTGCTGGTTATAGCGTTATTGGTTCGGCACAGGGCTAAGGTCGGTTTGGCGATCTTGTCATGTCATAATTAATAGAGTGAAGGTCAAAAGATCGGTAAAATTGTTGCTCATAGAAATAGTAATTAATTATTTTTAGAGAAAAAGGAAGTAAATAACAGAAAAATCCCGTCGTATGTTTTCCTGTTTCATTTACTTGGTACTCAAACTAGTTCAACCACTTCCTTGATTAGAATGAAGTAATATCATAAGTTTTCTACTTTATTGAGTAATTACATCTTTAGCGGAAGCCCAGAGATATTCTGGTATTTTAATGAGTTGTATCGTATTGTCCGTTACTATGTTAAGCCCACATAACTTATTCTAGCTTCTGGACAAACTGGTTTATTCATACCACTCGAGTCACATTCCGATCTTGTTAATTATTCGCTTATCAACCTTGACTGTTTTGATATGAGCGTATGTGTATGCATTTCTCATCTTGCTCATCAAATGTCTGTAATTTATTTTTATCTGATTGTAAATATTGACTAATACTTGGTAAAATTGAGTTGGCTTACATGCCTTATCCACCGCGTGTCTTTTCGCTTCGTTTCTCTGGATCAATGATTGTATGAAATATACGTATTCGAAACTCATTCTCGTATTTGACTCATTTAATTCCATTATTTACTAACGCAAATTAAGTCGGTAATTATATACGAGGATTGGTGACATGTATATCTCAATATAAATCAATCATACGATCTAACGAGTCAGATATCGGGCCATTTGAGGTCATCAATTTTAGCGTTTCTCTATTGATTTTCAATGTAAATATGTACATATTAAAAGTTTAGTGAATATATATGAACTAGATGACGACATATTTCTTAATAATCATGATATTTCTGTGTACCAAATGAAATAAAATGCGATTTGTTTGAACTGTTATTTGGACAATTTCATCCACGATTATTTATGATTTTTTAATAACATTATTTAACCAAACACGAAAATCTACCTACTATTGTAATTACATAAACCTCACCACGGAATCAATGGACTTTGAGTGTTTTTTGTAGTTTTCACTGAAAATTACCAGTAGTGAAACTGGAAATCATAAACTGTTCAGCAGATTACTTCCTGTTAGTTTCCCCATTACATAAACAGGACGATTTCTTACATATCAGCTTTGAGATTGACTGTTCATTGATCAATACAAAGTTGACGCATAAGATTTTGATTGCGCTTTTGAAGAATACGACTAAGATGTACTCATTAAGGACGAGGAACAATTACATCATAAACCGATTGCCTGAAATTTATAAACTAGGGATCTGGTGGGAGATGTATACTTTGACACGCGTTTCATGAGAACTAGCAGTTTTAGACTAGAATGAAATATGTCTTATTTTTATTGACTTATAGGTATTCTTCGAAACTAACTTCTGGTGGCTGAAAGTAATTAATCGCCCTTGTTGATTTCTTATAGTCCATGAAATACGATGAGAAGTTTCAATCACTGAATTTTACATGATACTACAGATACTCGAAACGAGTTTTCCAAGCCATTAAATTGATAAACTGAAATTTCTGCTGCTATCTTTGCGATGCATCACATAACTGACACGTAGTAACAGTTTCTCATCTGAATATGGATATTCTCATCAACATTCCCTGAGTGCAGTATCTCTCACCTCACATAATGGTGCATTATAAAATAGGCTAATTCAATGTTATAACAATCAAAACATGGTGTTAATTTACTTTATGTTATGTTACCACAATGTATGAGAGCTGTATATTAAATAATCTAATTAGGTTAGATTCAAGGATTGAAATTTTAGTAGGATTTGGTCTGTTCGGTTTATAAGTTATGGTTTAGACCATATTATTAACTAGGATAACATTATTAACGACATGATGGACAGTAAAGTGTTTAAGACATGATGGTAATGTAAATTTGAGTAATTAATCAGATGAAACTTACATAGAAATGTGATATTTCTTCGGTTGTTTTACAAACGTAAATAGTTACCATATTGCAAATTAAGAACAGCGTATATAATCGAACAATATTGTTTTCGATTACATCTTGATCAGGTTTTACTCTAATATACAGTAATATTTATATGCATATGCGAAATTATTAAACCAGTCAAGGTAGTTTATGAGTCAATGATAACAATGGAAAAGACTACATAATAAGTGAAAAGTAAAAATTGGTAGTGTGATGACAGGTGTACTAGTTTTTGATAAGAATAATAAAGGCTTAAATCAATGTTGCATAATCGGAAATAGGTCAATGATTAGGAAAATATGCAGTGGGATAACATTTATAAAAATTGTAAGATTGCGTAATAAGCTCGATATTGGCCCATTTAGTACGAATTAGTCATAGTGCCAGTGTAAACCAATCTTTCTCAATTATCTACAAGGTCAGTATTTTCTTGCCAAAGCTTGTCAAACTTAAAGTCCTTCAAACGGCTGAAGCAGTAGCCATCCGGATAAAGAAACCGGAGTTATGCGTACAGAAGAAATATCTTCAACCACTCCTCCTCCTCCTCTGGCCAACATCAAGGTCAATTAACCAATAGAAAACTTAGCAATTGAATGACTTAATTTGACTACGACCTTTCGTAGTAAATTGTAATCTTTATTCACAAATCTTTGTTTCATTATTATTACTATTGGTTAAACATCATTATTAATCTCCTCTATACATGATTCATTCACTTCGCATTTATACCTCCTTATTACGTCTTAATAATTTTTCACAGAATATAGCCTACCACTAAACATCTGACCGAATTGTCATTGCACTATTATTTTTCTCTGATTGAAATCATGAGTCAACTGAAGCTAGACCGCCATGGAAGACCTGGAAGCATTGAACGACCGTTTCGTCATAGTACGGGTTTCCTCAGCAGTGAGCATCCACGATCCCGCACCCCGCGAGATTCGAACCCAGGACCTATCAAACCCTCTATGCCTTTTTTTCTCTCAAACATACGCTTCACGCTCTAATTATCAAAACACTTCTTATTTCGTAATCTTATAATTTTTATAAATGTTGTCTCACTGTCTATATTTTTCTAATCATTGACCTATTTCCGATTATGTAACATTGATTTAAGCCTTTATTATTCTTATCAAAAACTAGTACACCTGTCACCACACTACCAATTTTTACTTTTCACTTATTATGTAGTCTTTTCCATTGTTATCATTGACTCACAAAAAGTTATTCCCCGTAAGACATGCTAACAAATACCAACTAGTTTATATAAATACCAATGTTGAATTAACATAATGCTCTTTTTGAACTCTTAAATTTCATTTTGCCAATCATGAAGAAGTAATAATTCACTATTGGTGTAGCAATATTACACAAAATAATGTTTTCTATATCATGAATAAATCCAAGTCCAGTAGGTGGCCCAGCGCATTAACAATAGACTTTAGTAGGGGTAAATAACAAAAGTCTATCAATCTCTGACATTCAAACACTTATTATGTGTTAGTGATTTCAGTCAATGGGTGACACTGATTTTGGTACTAGTGAAAGCCAGAGAGCGTTAAACTTTTATCGTCCTAAAAATATTGAAATAAAAATCTATCTACTCCAATTCAGTATGACAACAACTTATTCTGCTCCCCATACCCTCCTCCGATCTTCGTATAGTAAAGAAAATACGCATGACAAACAATATCTGAGACTTGGAAGATAATGTAACTTAAACACTAATAATAAGTATAAATTAAATACAATTATAAAGCAATGTGGTAAAATACAAATGTTAGTAAAAGCACTACAGAATCAATGTTAAAAATAAATTTTCCGCAAGATTATTTGTCACAATGTACGAGTATTACATAAATTATTAATAGTATGTTTGTAAGAATTTCATCACTTGTTTTATTTTACACATCTTTACTTATTCACATATCTCTTTGGAACCACGTAGTTTTCTTTCTAATCAGCTGATGGAACTACTTTGAGTTGTTCAAATGATGCCTTTTCTAATGATTCTCTGTTTTTGACAAAAAAAATGAATCAATTAGAAAGAATCACTTAAAAAAGAGATGACAAAAAACATCATACACAGCACTAACTACATGATAACGATGGACTTGTATGAGAACATTTCTTCTCTATTGAAAGAAGTAGACACAAAATAGGTATAGCTGATCAATCATTATTATGGAATTCATTATGCCGAAATTATGAAATCGACAAGACTAATCTGTGACCGTCGTGAAATTCATACTTTCTTAGAAAGTTGAGTAGATGTAAATCACTGTTAAACTTGGTTATTACTGCTTAGCTGTTAAGACTGCTAATAGACAATATAAGTGGTACTGTATTTTCTGAGCTGGATGGTCTATTCATAAAATGTCCACTGTCTTTCTAGATAACAACAGCACCACAAGCGACTAATTGACGGATACTGCATGAATGTTTACAGCACACTGCTAAAAGATGATGGACTTCAATGCACGGTGATATGGTATTATCATATCATTACGAAGTTTTACTACTCAAAGAATCCGAATATCAGAATAGTTTTGCAAATGAGACTAATCTTAAGCAAACAAATTTATCAAAATATATATTTACGAAGATAGATATTAAAATAACAAACGAGTGTCCATATAAAAAAGCACGACTTGGTTACCTGTGATCTGGATGAGCAATTTGAATAAGAGCATGTGCGCGCTGTCTTAAACTACGTCCAAATAAATAAGCGATACCATATTCGGTGACAACATAATGAGCATGAGCTCGAGATGTTACAACACCGGCACCAGGTTTAAGACATGGAGAAATTTTACTTTCACCACGTTTTGTCGTAGATGGAAGAGCAATTATAGGTTTGCCTAAACCATCTTCAGCTATTGCAGCCCCGCGGATGAAGTCAACTTGACCACCAAATCCTTTAATCAGAATAAAACAAGACATTATGGACATTTTAGTATGAGCTCAATTATCATCATTAGCATACCGAAACAAAACTTTCATGAAAGAATCACATGCAAGAATGATCTACTAGTAACTGAAGACTGGATTTAGTATTAAAAAAAGGAAGAGATATTTTAACTTTGGCAAACTGTTCATCAGATATGGCGAGTTGTAGTAAGTTCCGATAGACAGACCAGATATTTTGTTTATTTAACCAATTTGTGAAAATGTGGACAATTTGAGGACATTTTTTGCAATGGAATATAATCAGCTATCGTAAGTGTACAAGGCTAAGAAATCTCAAAGGATGGATGAAAAAACGATGAAAATTAATACTATTTCACGTGAATAGAGTTTTGTTAAGATTAATGTATATGTACCGAAGGTTAACTTGGATCCGAACTGTTTATGTGAGGGTTCATGATAACGAGATGGTGGAGAAGATTTGTAGCTCAGATTCATGATAACATCTAGTTACCCAACATGAAGTGAAGCAGGGTTCAAATCAGGGACCTGATGGTTTAAAATCGAGTTTATAATTATTCGTATAGGGAGTTTGTAGAGCCTATCGAATGATATTGACATCATGAGCTCACTAGTCAGTTTCTGGTATCACGGAATTACCTCGAAATTAGTCACTGGTGAGCAAATGATGATTCAAAAGACTTTAACTAAACATTGTGGGAATTCTGTGCTTGGTAATATGTGACTTAAATAGACAGATGGTTTATAGCAACAAGAAAAAATACAGTCAAAACGAATGAAACAATGTGTACCTCAAATTTACCTGAGTAGATTCTACTGCCAACAGAATCGGATACAATTTGGCCAGTTAGATCAACTTCAATGCATGAATTAATGGAAACTGGTTTTGGATTTCGGGCTATTACAAAAGGTGAATTAACCCAGGCCACATCACGAAATTCTTCAAAAAATAGAAACCGAGAATTACTGTTATGATTCCTAGATGATTACTGACTACATAAATTTGATATTCCAATTAGAGTTTACATGTGAACTCAATTTACAGAAGTTATACGTGAAACCCATGGTAAGTAAGTCACAATAATGAGGTCAGATTTAAACTCTAATCAAAAAAGTTACACAAGCATACTTCATTTGGATCTGCAAAATGATTTGATTAGTGTTTATCAGTGTTTTTAATAGACGAAAATAGATCAAGTAACCCGAAAGATTTCTAACACAAGAACGATTACATGATTTTATAGGTTTTAACTATTTGGATATTTATTCTGTTGTGATCAAGTTAGAATAAGTCACCTGATGGATCATGATTAATTCATGGTTAGTTTACTGTGAATTCATATCTTGAGTTTCTCCAAGATACAAAATAATCGTCACTCATTTATTGCTAGCATGTTTACATTACATTTTTTTGTATGGCATAGTCGATAAAAATTGCGTATGAAATAGTTTCATCTATAAAAATCGTACATAATACATCTTTAAATGGAGCAAAATGCTGTAGTTTATCCTCAAGTTATTCCTAACAAAACTAAGAAAAATGTATTAAAACGTATTAATTCGCTAAAAAAGGTAAATAAAATTACGATTTTAAAAAATCAAATTTGTTAAGAGTTTCATTTTTAGGAAAAATCGGAAAGTTAGTAAATAATTTTCTATTACTGTTGACTTTATATATATATATTATGAAGCTAAAAGACGAGTGCAATAAAGCTTATTTCATACTTTTGTAAATGAATATATTGAACTGGTCTGTGAATTAGAAGAATGTTCTTACTAATATGATGCAGACAGTACAAAGTATTGGGCATAGAACTCATCAAATGATTTTCTTGTAATCAACTAAGCAAACAAACATTGCACTTTAGCTTCGTCCTACGTTTTACGCAATCTTTAACTTTATTTCCGTTTCCTTAATCGTTGTCACACTGTCACTTTTCTGACCATGTTTATCACTGTATGTCAAACTGTATTGTTAATTTTGGCACTGAAATATAGCACATTATTATAAGCGGCTGATGAAAACCTTAAAAAATAAAATGAATTCATGTTATTCTATCCAAAGAACTTTACCTCCTTTATTCTATAGCATGAAATGGACCAAATCTATTAAGTTAATCCATAATACAGAGAATTCAATACAAATAGAATTCATTGGCGTGTACATATGATCATTTAATATTTGGTCACATGTTTGAAACTGGTCTCAAACATTAAAATTCCAGCAACTGGATAATATTATTGGAATTAAGAAGACGTTTAACTAGTATCAAAATACACGAACAAATATGCTACTTTTTAGTCCTGAAACACGTTAATTTCGTAACATTATCAAGTGTTATCGAAAAGAAAAAAGGCGTTAGTGATCATAACACCATTTCTGGTTTAAATCATTCTAATCCATACAAAACAAAAGAACAAGACGATATGAATAAAACTGTTGATGGGACTAAGAATTATAATCTAAGGTGATTTTTTCACAACAGCGATACAGACACTTTGGCTCTGAGAATCTTTAGTCATTTTAAACAGAATTCGTTCCAACTTGGAGGTTTTTGGAGAGAAAATACATAAGAGAAGCTTGGTTAAAAATAAATGGAATATAGGTGTGTAATTTAGTTTGTGGAGTAGTTATAAGTTGACAACGATCAGATTTAAAAACCTGACTGGCTATGAACGATTAACAATAAGTTTCCTTTCTGTTCATTTGAGAAAAATAGAGAGAATCGTCTTCTCAAAATACACACGAGGTAGGACTAAAAAAATTATGTACAAGTGATGTCTACGGAATCGGACTTGGTCTAACTACGTTAGGATGCCTAGAAAAGGTGAAAACGTACGCAATTTATTATGGTACTTTAAAGAGTTAAATATAGATGGTTCGAGAATATTCTTTTCAACGAATTATCTTCAAGATCTATGGTTGTCTGTCCCAATTGATGATCCAAAACTGGTCAGGTTTAAGGCAAATACATCGTCTAAAACTATAGCACGTGGACATATGATTGTTTATAAATTAAGAAAAAATTGTTAATTTTATTGAAATCACGAACCAATCTAACTAAGTTAGACAACAACTGAAAACGTGAAAGCGCTGGGCAGAAGGCTCGAAAAGAATGTTCATCGTCCATTTATCGGTGTTTCAATGTGATGGGGATTTATGAACGGTTAGTATATTGATTAGTATTCTATAAAGTTTGTCTGAAATACCTTATAAAAACAACAATAAAAATCCAACTGTAGAGACTCACCAATCAATGGGTTATCATGTAAAAATTTGAAAACATTCTCTGTACCAATGACAAAACTCGTGACAACTTTCCCTGGACGTACTACCTTGTTCGCATTTGTTATAACACCATTTTCAACTAGTTTAATAATTCCATCTGAAAACATTTCTGTGTGAACTCCTAAGTTTCGATGGTTGGAAAGCTTATTTAAGACTGAATCTGGAATTGCCCCAATACCTATAATGTAAAAGTGATGTAAGGATTTTGTAAATAAAATCCAGTGGAAAGTCTTAAGAATAAAAATTAAAGTTTACCACGAAAAATGATGAATATTACATTATGATAGAATATATAGCCAAAAGTCACTTTTGAAAACAATGAATTGGAAGATATTGACTGATATGACAGATCGTATTACTAAATATACACTGGCATGAAGCGGTGTCTATTTTTTTTCTTTAATCGCTATCAAGACTAGCTATGCAGGTAATTGTGTGATAACGATTGTTATTAATTTTCACTTATTGTGGTGATGTGGATTGTGACAACTTAGGTTGATCCATATTTGTGTCGAGTTCTACACTGTTTACGAAGAATATGTGCTTCAATAAGTGCTCTCGAGTACTAAGTATTTGAAAAGCTTTTTTACTTGAATAGGTATAAAGTCACTAGTATATATTAGATAGAATAGACTAAGTCCCCAAATGCCTTGGTAAGGCCGAGAGTGGGGAGAGTCCACTCTTCCTCTCGAAATGCTCTCACATGGCCACACGTATATAGTCTCTGCCAGGGAAGTCCTACTCACTACCTTCTTGTGTCGGGGGTGTTGTTTACGGAATTGAGAGGGCAAAAAACGAATGTGCGGCGCTCTAACCGGGTTAGTGGAGTATGAACCAATCGCTGGTCACCGGTTACCATGGGACTGCATCTCCTTACGTTGCTCCACTGCTTTATGGATCAGACCTTTAGGTCGAAGACTCCAGGTGCGGTCCCCTAAGAAAACCACCTGCTTCGGTTTAGGCACATGGGCAGTATCACAGCCCTCACACAAACCAAATGAGGTTTGTGTGGCGCATATGTGTCTGGTGCCTCCTTGTACCAGTATTTGTGTTTAGATAAGTAAATAAAATAAAAAGAATAGACTAAAGTATCAGGAATGAAACTGTCTTAAAAGTATTCTAGCTAGATAAAAGTTATCTCTATTAAAAACAATCAGATACTTTAGTGAGATCGAGAGAATTTCCCAATTATAGTGGCAAGATTTAAACATCCAAGCTTCGGCTAATCGGTTTGCAAATTTTAATGAATTAAGAAACCCGGTTATTAGTTAGGTCAGAACCGAGACATCTCTTCATACAGAAAAGTCGTAACGCAATAAAACTTTAATTCCATTAATACTAGCAAATCTTAAACAAATATAGTGCTTGAAATAATAATAATAAAAATTAGAATGTGAGGAACTTCAGCGTTTATGGATATACGCGATTTAATGACTTGCGAGAAAACAATTGTTTAGGTGAAAAATAATTACCTTTAAAATGTTTACTAACCTGTTTGCAGAGTGGCACCATCATCGATTAGGTTATCTGCAATCAATGCGCCAATTTTATCTTCAACTTCGGTCATTTGTCGTGGATTCATAAAGTGACAAGGCATATCCCCGTGGATGATCGACGTGAAGTTACTTATATGTACATGGGCATCTCCAGAAGTGACTGGTAAGCTCGGATTTATTTGACCTTTAAGAGTTATAGTACGATGGTAAGAACTTACCAACGAGGTGCTTAGCTGACTCAATAGCAGCACGAGTAACATCTACACTTGGACCAAGAGAACAATACCCGTTAACATCTGGAGGACTGATATTTAGTAATGCTAGGTCGAGTTTTATGATATTTCTGCGAAATAGGAGTGGTATTTCACTCAAAAATATAGGAACATAATCGGCTCTTCCACTTTTGATTGGATCTCTACAATTGCTGCCTGTAGAAGGACAGTAATGTTATTCGTTCTATACCTGTGAAAAGTGACACAGATCGGACGTGGCTACTTGCTTCAGGATTGATAATTGGAAAGGGTCCCTCTGTATGAATGTGGTAAGCCGATATATTCTTCAGCTTTTTAGCCATCACATAGTTATAAAATTCCGAAATAAGTATTGTAGGTGTAGCTGCGCCGCCGTGAATAAAAACTTTGGCATCTAGTTTCCAACACAATTATATTAAATTCAGGCAACTTACCATCATTCAAAAAATTGAAAGCTTGCTCACCATTCAAAGCTGTCTTCGGCAAGTTCCCAGCAACGACAGCGAAAGGCTCTCTTAATTTTATATTTTCAGCTTTGTGTTTCGACTCATGGTGTAATGCTCTCTGATATTTGCTGGGTAAAGCGACAAAAGTGACTTTGCTGAAATAAAACTGTCGACAAACTGAAAACATTTGCTTTTTGAGACCGAGTAAGAGCTGTTTAGTTCTAAATACAAAAAGTAGAAATGACACAGATCTAGTACGAAAATATACATCTTAATGAACATTCAAGTATTTCAAAGGTTAAAAGTGCACTTATAAAAAGGATCTTTGTACTTTTACTAGAATAACGAGTTGTGGAACTCGAGACTTTAAGTTATGATACAATGGAGATCCAGAAGCGATCACCTTTCTGAACTATTTAAAACAAAACACAATATTTGATGTTAAGCAAACAGTTAACTGGCGACCATTTATATTTTTAAACACTGTTCATTTAAATAGTGAGGATTAATTTTCCTAGTTAAGAAATGAATAAAGTCACTTCTGGAAAGCGATCAGTTGATAGCCTTTTACGCCTAGTTGCACTTGCGATCAATCCCAGAAAAGTGATTATTCAAGATATAACGATATACAAAGTTAACAATAATATACCATAAAGAACTATCACTACGAACATCAGTGTCTGTTTACGAGTAGAGCAGAAAGTAACAAATTACGGTTACAATGCAAATTGAATATTATACAACAAAATGATAACAGTTATTATGAAATGAATGTTACTTGTAAGCTGCTCTTAGAGTTCATATGATTAACAAAGGTTCCTATTAATATGGTCGAACCAACGGCGTAATGAGAAAGACTAAATCCGATAGTATGACGTAGTATTGATCCAGACCAAATCACAAACGTAGTGCGAAAAGACTTAAAAGTATATTATGACACTATTAAAATCCTCAACCACCAGCCACAGCCAGTAAATCAGAAGAAAATACGTCTAGTGTTTAATAGTCGCGCTAGTGCGTGTCTATATATTCATTACATCTGTTTCTTTGTCATCGATACAGAGAAACAACAGCTATTGAATATAAAGTGTGAAAAGTAGAGAAAAATGTGATCTTTTTGTCGCTAAAAAATCACTGATTATCCACGGTACGCCACAGTTCTACTTTTGGTTTGACCCAAGCTGACAAAAACTGGTAATCAACAACCGAACTGATACAAAGATGAAATAATATTAAACCTACCAATCGATATTTATAATAACTACGTTGCTGTGATGATCTTCAAAGAAAAGAAAGTAGACTAACTATGCGAAATGAATGCCACTTTCATTCATGATCAATTTTTACCAACATAAGAAGCATAGAACAGACATCATTGCCTCCACTTACCTGAGTGGATAAGTGGTATTGCTGACTCGGACCAAGAGTTTGACCTGATGATTTGTGCCCTTCAAAAGTACAGTTACTTAATCGATCCCCATGGTATATGATCAAATTATTTATTACATATAGTGTTAGTATAAGAATTACTAGCAGATATATTAACCACACAGGAAAATAAACACTGAACAATGTATGACGGATGATTGTTTACTAAAAACAAAAATGCGTGTTTATTTAAGTCAAAATCTGTGCTGGTATCAAAAAGGTACACAAGACTAATTGAAGCTTAAGCTTAGAAACTTATATAAAGTTAAAGAATAATACAAATTAATAACTTAATTCCTCATTTTACGAATGGACATTATACGCCGATGCCTTTAAACAAAGCCTTATGTGTGTTATAAAATGCTTACATCTCAAGAGTGAAACGAAGTTAAAATCTCGTAGCCAGATTTAGTTCACAGGTGGGAGTTTTTATTTTGGGAAACACTTTAAAAACATTAGAAATATAGAACTTAAAAGTAATTAGGGAAATTGAATGACCAACCCCATCACTATATAGTCGGCCACATCTTTAGTATGACTAGTAATGAGATGATGCAAGTGCCCAAACCAGACTAGAAAGTAATGTTCAAAT
Source organism: Schistosoma margrebowiei (assembly GCA_944470205.2). Lineage (NCBI taxonomy): Eukaryota > Metazoa > Platyhelminthes > Trematoda > Strigeidida > Schistosomatidae > Schistosoma > Schistosoma margrebowiei. The sequence goes on along the minus strand of OX104028.1, from coordinate 42,633,512 downwards.
GTGAATCTGATGATTGAAATTGCAACGATGTGCTAGAATGTGAATTAACCTAATTTTCCGTATCACATATTCATGATGATAAAACCAACATGAGTGAAAAAGGAGCAGAATTAATTCTAGTAGCAGTAATAGATAAAAAGAATCCTAGAAGAGGGGATGAAAAAGTGTACTTATGACCACTATTGGTTGAGACGTTTACGTAGAATAAATCGGTCTACGTTATTATAATCAATTCTGTGCTGTTTCACCTAACATTTTTAACTGCTAATCTTTGTCAGCGCATGGATGTTGAAAAGACTGTTTACCATGAACTTTTACCGGTATATTCCAATGCATATGTAACCATATGGTGACATGAAATATTGTGGACCCGGTTTTGAATGCTACGTATGTCCGCAAGCAGAAACGGCAAGCAACAAGTTGGTATATTAGTACATTGATTTACTACTACGTTACTTATACTTTTTAGACACCCAAAGTAAAATTTCAGATAGTCGATAAGTTGCAAGTACAAAATGCAGCAAGAGACGTTAACCCGCCTTATTTTAAAGTGGTAACTCCCCGAAAATTACTTGCCTAAAGACTTATCCTTGTTCACAGGTAACTCGATTTTACTGAACCCTCAAATGTTCCGGTGTCTTGCAAACAATAAAACAAAGGAAATAAGAAAGCTAAGGTTATTATTACATTTCTAACAAATTAGTTATAATCTCCTTATAGAAATTCCAACAACGGATGAAATAACACGACAATTTTTAATCCCGTTCCAGCGTTTTGCAAACAAACATTCTTTCAGCATACCTGTTCTCTTGCATTATTGCTGTTGATGTGCTCTCTACAGTATCTATATATATATATGTGTGTGTACATTTTGTTTATTATTCGTTATTAGGTGCACAACGATGTTAAACTTTGTTATGTTTGTACACTTTACTGCTGATCAGTTCAATCATCACTATAATCATTGTTAACATTATCATTAACACTCTTTTTGTTGTCAGGAATTGTACTATTATTAAACCTTTTATATACGTTCATATAAATAAATATAAACATTCGAAGAAAATATATTACCACACACACCTTTCTCGTCCATTATCAGTATACATACATAAACATCTTTTGATGACACTTATTTATTTATTATTCTCTTCATTGTTTGTTTTATAAAATTTTCCCTCCTAAGTAATCTGAGTCGACGTTTGGCGTACATCCGTTGACGTATGTCTTGAGGAAGAATTATTATTATTATCATTATTATTATTATTATTCACAAACATCTTATGGGTACATAAGTGTTGTGAAAAAACCATTTCGGGTTTCTTCAAAAATGCAGTAGTACACAAGTTTCAATAATGTTAGCATTATATTTGCCATATTTGAAAAAGAGAAAAAAGGCAATAGTGATAATAGAATAATAATAATATATCAGGTTCTGCGTAATTGCACGTTCATTGATCGTTGTAAAAAGAAAATGAAGATTACACTTTTTCTTTCGCCGTGACATTTTAAGCTTAATCACATTGAAATTCAATATCTATTGTTTGTCTCCTTCGTTTTGTAAAATGAACATTGTTTTTTTGACATTTTCAATGTACATGCTACCCTTTTTATTCAAGTAAATACTACTTTCGTCATCTCTCCTTCTTCTTTGTTGGTCATAGCCTGTTATTGAAGACTAGAGTAGTGTTATAACATCCTTTTGGGGGATCCCGCACTACGTTGAAACGTGGCTCGGATTATTCAACAACACTATCAGGTCTATCATTCGTGTCACGCTGCCTATGCCACCATGTGCAAAAGAACCTGAGTTAATCAAGTGAACTCCTTTGTGTTCATTATTTCAGAAGTAACCTGTAAGACATTTTATTTTCATAACAATTTTTATCATATTATTATTTGATATACCTTTTTCTTTAAAGTGTTAGTTGTTATCGTTTTGCTTTACTCATAAACCGACACTTTCGGTTAAAGTGTTAACACTCTTTTTGGTGCATCAGTGATTACCGCGTGTTCGCATCGTCATATTTTGTAAACCAGCAGTTCTCAAACCACTACACTTGGCATAAGATGGTGTTAAAAATATATTTCTGAATCCTTTATAATAATACTCCAAGTTAACTGAATGAAGAAGCAAAGCTCAACAATATGCTCAGCATAAATAATTCTGAAATCATCTCAACTTCAGAAAAGCGATATCAGAATTAAGAGATTGTGAAATACTACTGAAGGGACACTCACAATTGAGAACTGATGGATAAAACGGTAGAGACCGGGTGTTCAGTTACTTTCTTGAGAAATACTTTATTCATAGAAACTGTGGAAACAATGCCACATGAATATAGCTCATAAGATTTGGTGCTGGGAGGATTGAAATGTAAAGAACATAATATTGAGATAGTTGTAGCATATCGCGATACCAGGTGTTTTGTGGATTATTTCCTGAAACTGAAACCCTTGTAAGATTGGTATAGAAGACTTATAGCGAGTGACTTCAGTGCATCTTTATGGATTTGGCTAAAGACTGAGTCTTCAGGAAAACCATTCGAACTCAAACCGCAAGGTGCCAGAAAATACACAAACTGCATTTTAACACTTTACAGTTTTTACTACGCACAAATCACGGGATCCCCTTTCATTATTTACCTAATCATCACACATGTGTTTTTGTTTGTCAGACTACATATAATTAAATTCAATAGATAAATGCTCACACATTCACTGCAATTTGATTTATTGCTTTTACTGTCTGTCAGACAGGCGTGTTGATCCATTCTATAGTATGGAAGGCGTGAAGAAAGACAAACAACTTGAAATGACATTGCTGAAGACCGGGAAATAAACCTGAAAGTGCAGTCAAAGAAGCATAACGTTGCTGCAGAGAATGTTACAACTCAGTAATTCACACGTTCATAAACTAGACAGCTTCAAATAAATCCGTGACTATACCTAAATAAACCGTGACGTTCACTGTTCATTGAAATAAATGTAAAAGCTCTGAAACGTTCCTACTAAACGGCGCGAAAAACAGGATTCCAAAAGGTGAATCCAATCGACTATTTTTTATATCAATTACTAAACTAAAATGAGACTAAGAATTCTCACTTAAACTACGGCAAGATATGGGTCTCGGATACAAATACAAAACAAAAGAAATAACCGAATACTTTAAGCCAGGGTGCTTGGTATCTGTGTGGTTGCGCCACAGAATTTAGCTGTACTATTCAGATTGTAGTGTTAAAGCCTGTACGGTGTCTGGTTCCCCTGTTAAACTAAGGTTGAGCTGTACTGTTTGGGTTTCTACGTGAAAGTCTGGATGTTGTCTGGTTCTTCTGAAAACCAATGTAAAATTAACCTTGCCCACAAGGGTATATTATATAAATTGTGAAAGCCTAAACATTATTCGTAAGCCTTTACTCAATCAAGAAATAGCTTCAGAAGTCATACGGTAAATCTGGATTCTGCACGTGAACTTTGGGCTTGAAGACACACTAGGGGTATTAAGGTCTTTAGATACAGAAAGATTAATGTGACTGAATGAACTATAACCTAGAATGTTGAGACATCTTGTAATATAAGTTCCTGTCTGGCTCACAACAATAATAAAAATGTCAATTAACCAGGGTGTGTTATCTTATAACTGGAACGGTGAATTTCATGCCAGTTTACCAGATAAGGTACCTGTGTAACAGCATAGGTTGGTTGTTTAAGAGTTGACCCCAAACAACCAAGCATATGTCAAAACAGTATTGTTCAAGTATTTATTCACTTCCTTATTTTGTATAAGCGTTATATTCCTTATTATCTTATATTGAATGTTGAAAGCTTTTGTTTGTCTGAACAGATAATCCCACGCTCCACTGTGACTGCGCTAAGATTGAAATAAAGACTAATTCACTTTTTGTCTGGCTTCTTCTATCAATAACACGAGGGTTACCTATAGGCACGAAACTGGTGAGCCCTTTTTGAACACAAATTAACCTCATTTTTGTTATTAATATTATTTTTTTTACTCAATCGTAAAAGTAGACCTGATAATCCGTAAACTAAGTTGGGTATATAAATAGTTTATTCTTTTTATTATCTTAAGTTATTCGTGTCATAGAAACGATTTTTTTCGTGCTTATTTTATTGCTATATTTGTCACATACCTCATGTCAGACTTAAAAGAAACCCATAATCTGGAGGATTTGTCACCAGTGGAGATAGACACTGTTATGACTACGAAATCTCGACTTCCAGAATTTGATCGTAGTGATCCTGAGTTGTGGTTTGCTCAACTTGAGCATTATTTCACGAGACACAATATCAAATCTGAAGGGATTCGCTATAGAGATTTGTGTTCTATCCTTCCTCCTTCAGTCGCCAAAGAAGTCGGTGACTTGATTTTAGATCCACCATCACCACAACCGTACACCGTCTTAAGACGAGAGATAATGAACCGTTTATCATTATCAGATAGTCAAAGAATCCAAAGACTTTTTCAAGGTGAAACACTAGGTGATCGGTCGCCGTCACAGTTTCTACGTCACCTCCAAGTCTTAGTGGGTGATAACACTGTGGGTGAAGCAGTCCTAAAACAAGGATGGATACAAGCTCTCCCATGCTACGTCCAACACTGTTTGGATGCACAAGATCCTGAAACCTCATTATCTCATTTAGCTCGTATAGCTGATAGAATAATGGAAAGAGGTTCTCCAACAGGATCAGGCACAATAAATCACACACAGAAAGTAGAATCAGCAAAAGACCCCGTCATAGAAGGACTCATTGCGAGTGTTAAGAGTCTCACTGAGGCTGTCACCAGAATGCAAATGGGTCATACAAACAGGAGCAGGTCACCACAACGATCACGATCCAAGTCACAAAATAGGTCACAAATGTCCAGACAATCTGGGCAGTTTTGTTGGTACCACTGGAAGTTTGGTGTCAACTCAACCAAGTGCAGGCAACCATGCGCCTGGCCTAAGCATAATTCCAAGACAGCGGGAAACGAGTAACCCCTCCCCAGGTCGCGACAACTGAGGAGGGGCGCCTAAACAGTCGCTTGTTTTATGTCAGAGACAGAAACTCGGGCTTGAATTTCTTGGTGGATACTGGCGCTGCTCTTAGCATCATCCCTCGAAATAAAACTGAGATTGGTCGAGAAACATCCCCGATTACACTTCAAGCTGCAAATAAAACTACAATCGCGACATTTGGGCAGAAAACGTTAACCCTAGATTTGGGGTTCAGAAGGCAATTCCCTTGGGTTTTCACGGTAGCCGACTTAGATCTGGCAATACTGGGGATGGACTTTCTAGAGAGATACGAATTTCTTGTGGACACCAAGAAACGGCGATTAACACTAAAAGAAACTTCGTTTTACACAAAAGGCAAAGAAAGTCACATCAGCTCTCTTAACTTGATTCAAACCCCTCCAGTAACAACAGCGAAATTCCAAGATATACTCGCGGAATTTCCAAACTTAACTAAACCAAACCCACAGCCTTCCAAAGACAAACTAAAAGTAAGTCACACTATCAAAACCGAAGGTGCACCGGTGTTTGCAAAACCCAGGAGACTAGCACCAGATAAGCTCAAAATCGCTAGGGCCGAGTTTGATTATATGCTACAACTGGGTATTATCCGTCCCTCTGATAGTCAATGGGCATCCCCTTTGCATATGGTCCCAAAGAAGAATGAAGGTGACTGGCGACCGTGTGGGGATTACAGAGCCCTCAACCGTCAAACCGTACCAGATAGGTACCCAATACCGCATATCCAAGATTTCACAAACGGTTTACAGGGTATGAACATATTCACTAAAATTGACTTAGTCAGGGCATATCACAATATCCCGGTGGCTGATGAAGATATCCCTAAGACAGCTATTACAACACCCTTTGGCTTATTCGAGTTTGTACGCATGCCATTCGGCCTGAGAAACGCGGCACTTCCTCAGATATTCTTATTCCACAGTCTCACACTCTTTCTCATGAAAGCACGCAGCAAACCGTCAGAGATAGTTGTAGAAGAAATCACATGCTACTAAATAAGATGACAAGCTAGTAAATGAAGAGACATCCATGGACTACCGTTGACAGCGTTAGTTGCCACTGAATGTAAGTCAAACATTGAGCGAGTTGATAATTTTCCCTTGAGATGAGAAATAGAACTAAGGTGTTTTTGAAAGATAGGTTAATCGAACCGACGTTCCTACGGAAGTCGATTCTAGGGGGAAGCTAATGTAACAGCATAGGTTGGTTGGTTAAGAGTTGACCCCAAACAACCAAGCATATGCCAAAACAGTATTGTTCAAGTATTCATTCACTTCCTTATTTTGTATAAGCGTTATATTCCTTATTATCTTATATTGAATGTTGAAAGCTTTTGTTTGTCTGAACAGATAATCCCACGCTCCACTGTGACTGCGCTAAGATTGAAATAAAGAAGTATTCACGAATTTGTCTGGCTTCTTCTATCAATAACACGACGGTTACCTATAGGCACGAAACCTGTACGCGTACTATCTTATTGATACTTAGCTAGCCGAAAGTAAGTTTGAACCACGCGCGAAGTTTGTAGGTTGCTTTTTTCCGCTTTTGTGTTCTTCACTGAAAGTCTACATTTTTCACTGGTGCAAACCACCGTATTCGGATATCTTTTTTATAACTGGACACTTTATATCCGAAATCCTTCTCAGTCCCACGATCAGCGACTTTAGTACTTGCCTAGTTACGATTTGACAATAGTTATATCCTCAAACGTGTCCCATAGTTAGGCAATTTCTCTTTTCACTCAGTTCCCATTTATGGCCAAAAGCGCTACTTTGAAGAAGATATCATCAACTTCTTCAAAACAGACCTAAAGATCAAAATATCTAATCTCTAATTCCGACTAATCTTAAATTATTCATACTAAACCTAAATCTAAACTTCGTAATTCTTAACCACAAATATCACAAACCACATCTCATTTTATATGCGAAACCTTTTCCACATTTTTATGTGATATCCCTACGTTAAGACTTTGATATGAAAGTTGCAATATCCACTTACACTGAGAAGTCAGTACCTTATAACATGTAATATGGCGTTTTAGACCCCAAAACAGAAAGTTAACAAACGGAAGTACTTAGTACTCTTTGTTCCATACACGATATATGACTGCTACAAACTTCTTCCGATGAAATCAATAGTAAATTCAATAATTTAGTTTCCCCCCCAGTATGTATGAAATCTTAATGAAATAGAGGTCTCGAACTGGATAATGCAGAACACATCCTAAGGTTTGTAATGAAGAAATGATGAAAATAATATTATCTTCTTAAAAATCTTCTGCATGTCAGCTCTCTGATTGCTTACCCGCCACTAAGCTAAGTGGTACTTTTCTTCAGCTACGTAATATGGAGGACGTCAACTGCCAGATCAACCGCTATAAAAAATCAGATGAATCAACGTGTACTGACTGCTCATATTTGGTTGTTGTAAAGATGCTAAACTATTTATTAAGCCGAGTAGAACAATTAGCTTAACGTTCCTAAATAAGAAAATAAAAGTCACATCAGACTTAGTATCCTGTAAATAACATATAGAAGGACGTGAAGTGGCTGGATCGCATAACCATATCAAATTGAACAACCAACCAGAGACAACTAGAGTTGCAAACATTATCAAAAGCATCCATCATGATCACAATGTGGATAAAAATCAACAGAATATGCTATTGATCTACATGGGTCAACAGAGCATATGTCTCTGAATAAAATAAAAAGTTCGACTAACACCGGAAAATATACCTACATGAGGAATGTAAACCTAATTCTGCTGCATGAATTCAATAACATAATATCCCCATCACATCCTCTTAGCTAAGTGACGCTTTAAGCGACTTCAATAGTTCTTTTTAGTATCCCTCTTTAACTGTTTTTATCAAAAATATGCTGCTAGAAAATATTCAACCGACGTCACGCACTTAAAGGTTGTGGTGATACTTTTACTCAAGATGCCCTCAGCTATTGCGAACCAGTGTGATATTTGTCGAGTATAACCTATTGAAAGTCAGTTGACCAGAAATTAAAAGGCTTCGTGTCGGCAAATACTCCTCACTCTATCCATAGAAGCAAGACTCGTGGTTGAAGTAGTCTTTATTTAAATGGTGAAGCAGAGTGGTTGGAAATTAAGGTTCTCTATTTCACATGCACAAAGTTTGACAATATTCACTATAGAATTAGTGGAAATATAATGCCTACGCATAGTAAAGAAGTAAATAAATGTTTTTGATCAACTCTTAAGCAGTCACCTTAAGTTGTTGCCTTAGCATCCTCTCGAAATCAACTTCCATAGGGATGTTAGTTCCACCAATCTATTCAATAGAATACACGTCAGTTCAGTCTCGGAGGTCTGATTGAGAATTACCAACTCGTTCAGTGTTTGACCTTCTTGGTTGCACAATCAGCCGATCAATAGTCTTAGATATACTAAACATTTCCCATACTTTACTAGCTTATCTTTGCTCGACAATATTTGCCTTTCCACAAACTATTTCAGTCGACTTGTTGAATTCATCCTGCATATGAGGACCAGATTTTGTATGAGGGGGAGCACAATGAGTTCGCTACCCAACTTCATGTTGAGTAAATAAGATCAGTGATCATACGCTTAATCATCGGCCCATTGAATTGTCATAGAGTCTAAAAAAACATCGAGTTCGAAAAAATACCTCTTCAGTCAAACTCAAAGAGCTACCTTACTGTTCGTACAAGATAATCAAATACGGTAAGAAAATATACAACTACGATTGATAAAGTTTTGGTTCTACACAAATGTTTTGACTCGTACTGGTAATTTGGAAGTAAACACAGTGTAATCATCTTGCAGGAAATTATGCACCAAAGTAGAACGCTACATAGATAAATAGGCATGCAAAACTGCAAGACGTTTAGTCAATTGACTGACGCGATTAAAAAATAAAATTGAGTCTGTCATAATCGCCTATTATAACATGATTTGTAAGCGCGTCTTAAGAAAATCTATTGCATAAAATAATCAACTTCACTGGGAATAAATATATGCTAATTAATCTTACTGTTGCATGATGACGGAAAGAACAACGTTGTGTATCAACGAAATAAAACGCATGTGTAAATTTATAAGAACAAAATATACAAGGATGTATTACACAATCAAAATGCTGTAAAGCGATTTGAGGCTACTAGCTATGGTGATATGTACCAATATGTATTAATATCCTGCAAATAATTTAGTGGAGAGAGATAAAAATAGAATAGTCGGTTACAAAAACCACACTTTGTTTTGCGTTTTTTGTCTATATACTATTGAGTAGACGATAAATCGTTTATGAAAGGCATGTTCATCAGTTACTTATCATCACTTAGTCTTTCAGTAATCTGATGAAGTGTATATGCCGCATGTTTCGAGTCATGGGCGTAATTGGTATACATTTAAAGAGATTAGTCGGCTTCTATGATGAAGAAGAATTTCACAACTTGAAAAATTTAGAAACAAATACTTCAGTGAAATAGCATGAATCATCCTCGTTAAATTCGATCGTCATCAACTACTAACGACACGTAATATTTTTAAGAACATGGCAAATATCCTGCTAACATTAATGGAGTTTGTGTATTATTGCATTTCTGACGTAACCCAAGATAGTTTCTTCACCACGCTTACGTACGCATAAGCTGCTTGTGAATAATGATAGTAGTAATAATAACAAGTGGTTCGTTGGGTCACCGAAGGAGATTAAGGGACTATTAACTGAGGATATATTTATTTTCGATTCTGTCATTTACTGGGCTGTATAGTTTTTAAAATCGAGTCAAGGATGGAGTTGTACGTCAGCGCCAATATAAATTGACGAAAAATATACATCAATGTGGTAGGGCAATGATAAAACTGATTGTTGAAGCTGAATATCACTGGGTAAAAGAGTTTCTCTAAATAGATGCTGTGGTCATAAGATGACATAACTAATAGAATAAAAGTTGCTACTAATGATAAGTATAGCGAGTTGAGGTCATCTTGTGAAAACTGGGAATTAGAAACGAGACGTTAAATGTTCAAACTAATGGGGATAAAGAGGTGATAATTGTGAAAAAACTAGAAATGCGTTATGTTGACAAGATATTTACGGACTGATAGCCATTCTTCTGTGGACACATACCTCACATTTTGGATGCCTGACATTCAGAACTTCAAACAATTCACCAAGACTGAAGCTAAGTGTTTTTCAATCACTATGATACGTTTCGTAACGTTTGTCTGATGTTCTGTGTCACCCATTTGCTGCCATACTATAGGGTTGGTTTCCTCGAATCATATGGATGTGATTGCAAAGCAATCGATTTGAGCAAAAAATGATTTTGAGTAAACGTGACTCAATTCCACCAGTCATAAAGTTGTCTGCTTTGCTGTACATTCCTCTTTCTTCTTATTTTTCAGCATCATCATAATACACCATAGGAAATGAATATGTGCGACATATGACTTCTTCCTACCCTTGACTTGATACTTTTGATATATCATGAAGATTTGTAGTTCGTCAAACTAGACGTCTATTATATCTGTTCCCTGGAGAGTAATAACAAGAAGAACCAAGTAATATATCATTTTTGGCGTTTCTAACAGATCAGTCATGCATTCACCGTAATATTTTTTGCTGTGAACAGTTCTGGACTTTGTTCGCATTGTTTCTTGACCTTCAGTTATTTGTCGAAACGCAACTTTCATAAGACAAATCAACTCCTACATCTGTTAATCGTCAGTGTCGATTATCTTTGTAGAGAGACTGGGTTCCTACAAGAGATAGACGTGATAGGTGTGAACAACCTGATATCTTTGATGTCACACTTTGCGGTTCGTACTTAACGTGGATGAACATACGACACAAACGACGTTATCACAGAAATATATTTTCAAGTGTAGGTACATCCAGAGTCTATGATAAAAAAACTATCTTATGTTACTCTTAAATAAACTAACTTCTCAGATTCATTTTATTTTCACCATATATATAACACAGAAATATATATTTAATTTTACTCTGCAATTAATTGTGACTTTCATAGCATCATTCTCAATCATCATTGCACAAATCTTTATACTGATATCAAGATTAACTCTGAATCCTATTACATAACTGTACATGTATTTACCCAAGTGCACTAAAAAATAAAAAAAAACTAATGTTTTGCCTCAGATGTCGATATTCATTGCACTCTTATTATCATGGTTGAACCCTATCACTAGGTTTTCACTTCTTTTCTCTCTCTTTTTTCCTTCCAAATAAATATTATTTCTAAGATTCCAAAGTTTTTCATTAATACAATAACTTGTGTTGCTCATGAATTCATTTCTCAGACTCGTTTTATCTTCACTATGTATATATGATTCATACACATCAATATTTGGTTATCCTTTGCACATAATTGAGACTGTCATTTCATCACTTCAAACCATGACTTCACAAACAATTATTTTAACGCCATTTCTTACTGCAATAATAAGTTACTTTTCTTGTTTGTTTTGTTTCATTTTATTTTTGTTACTCAGTTGGTGATATATACATAGTCTTTTATGCTTATTCTGTGTTCACAAACACGCTTATAAAACTATTTACGTAGTTCGCTTCTCCTTCATTTCTATTACGTGGTTTATTATTATTATTCCATTATCACTATTGTCTTTTTTCCCGTTTTCAAATATGGCAAATACAATGCTAACATTACTGAAACTTGTGTATCATTGCATTTCTGAAGAAACCCGAAACGGTTTCTTCACAATACTTACGTACCCATAAGATATTTGTGATTAATAATAATAATAATAAGAAAGTGTTTGACCACCACATGAGCTAGTCCATGACGTGCAATTGAACTGTTCAATATTTGGTGCCCCGACTGCTGGATGACTTAGGTACAGCCCCGTGACCTTTTGCTGGCCATACACATTGTGCATTCTAGTTTTACTACCAATAATTACACTATTATGCATTAGAATTCACTCGCCTGCTTCTATTGTGAAGACATTTTGTATATATCAGCGAAACTTAGTAACTTATTGCAGTTGGTTTTGTAGAATTGGCGGCATACCTTGTGTAACTTAATGTTAGTCGACAACAAATTATTGTGATTATAAATCGTTTTGGCAAAATGGCAACCTAAGAGCCAGGTTCGGTGAAAGCTGCTCTAAACATCTCCGCGTATATTCAAGTGCAATTTAATGGAAACGTTTAGATCACAAATCACCAGTTTAATTATCAGACCTTGATATTATTCCTATGTCTCATTCCATTCCACTGGTACATAACATATTATTATTGATAAACATCTTGATTAACCATCAGTTTTAGGCTGTGAAAGCTGTGAGAGGTTACTGGGGTCATAATCCGTTCTACGTAATCCCAATAAAATTCAGTAATATTCACAACCAACCACTGGTAATTATCACCTATTCACTAATAACTAAGTTCAAAAGGAACTTTTCCGAGTTTTAATTTTAGTTTTAGCTTTGACCAATATAATCCAACCTTGTCGGTTGTAAGGAAGTGATTCGTTAGAGGCAGTCGATGTTCGCTCGGTGTTATATACTGACTGCATTTAAACTTGCACATGATTATATGCCGGTCAGTAATTTAAGGGTTAAACGTCTGCATGTGAGACCTAGTGTGCTGTGTATGGTTTCCGACGTCGTATGTACGCTGCTGATGAGTCACATCGAATAAGCGTCCTTGCAGCGACTTTTCGTTTTTAGCAGTCTTATAATTTAGACTGATTAGTGACATCAAAATATATTGGCTTAGAGCCACAATGATGACAAACAAGAAAGAAACATTCCTTTATCCATTCATCTCTCCGTAGAAATCTAAATGGGAGGCGAGACAGAAAGTTGTTGAGAACTTTGAAGTTTGGTCTACTTTTCGAAATACAACCTCTGTTTAATTCAATTTTGCTCTTAAAAAAAACAAAAGGAATCAACCGATGGAGAACGTTCTGACTATTGTAAATAGAGTACGCATCTATTCGGCCTCTAGCGATAGTGCACATGATGCAATCATTTTAACTGAACAACATGGAAATTTTAAACAACGTGCGTTATAAGAGGGCAATTATCAGATACAAGAGGTTAGAGGACAGTTCGACATGCTCAAGATCTGTAGCGCAACGAAGCTGACTGATCTCAGACTTTGCTTGATCGACGGCATCAAGGGCATCAAGCGAACGCATCTCGTCTATGGCTTGAACGCTCTATGGGACGGAGGACATCCGCCCTGTAGGTAAATGTTTTTAAAGTGGGACTCAGTCATTTTTGTCTTACATACCAGATATATTTAGAAAGACATTGATATTTCTTCTTTATGATTTACACGCCTATTTTTTATTGTTTACTGAGCGTCAGGTAATTGAGTAAATTGGTTTCAGTTACAGCAATACTGATAGTATTGGTTTCCCAAGAGGAATTTTTCTGTGTTTGTACTCTGATTGATTACGGCGGTCTTTCTGTTTGTACTACTTTAGGACTTAATGGTTCACAGTTTAGTAAGCCTAAATGTGCGTGGTTTTTCTAGGAATGCTGCTCGGACTCAAAGAGTGTGATATCAGAAGCCACTGTGAACGTTGACAAAAGGAACATTGGCAGGCGCAGGCAGTGAGTCAACCTTAAAACAGCTTTCAGGACTAAGAACTTAAGAAACCAGGTTACTTTTGTGCACTGCCGTCCAGCTGGCTGCAGTCGGGAAACGCACAGTAACCCAGTAGTAGGGCTGGGTCAGTTTATACTGAGAAAATCAACATAGATCATCACCTGAATACTAAAGTCATCGACAATCACTCCGGGTCTCAAGATGTACGTAATGAAACTGCGATTACGATTTTACTGAAAGTTGACGAATAAACAAAAACTAAGCGTACGAAACGATCTGATATCCTAAACTCAGTTTCTCTTGCCAAAGCTGGAAAATCGAAAATTGATCACAGTGACTGTTCAGCTGTGTTTCGTTGAGTCAAAGAGAATCTGAGCACTGGAGGCGGAACTGACATTGAGTATGACATCGCGTCGACATTAAGTCTAGTGAACTACCTGGTGTCTCGAGTTATCTCTTTGGTTTACAGACTAGGTACCTGAAAGAACTCTATGAAAAATCAAACAAAGCCATCTGGGTAAAGAAGCAAAAGTAGCTTCGTTCATTAGAAATACTATCCGCTTTACCGTTATCGATAGCACATCTCATGAAAGCGGAACAGATAAATTAGTTAGTTACCGCTTGAGATACAAGGGAAAAAAGTTGTTAATTGGTTTGGTCCACCACAACAGCCTTCCTTATTCCAACCCTTCTTTCACTTAAAATTACTCCGCCTTGGTAAAGATCACAACTCTATGTTATTTATTACTGCATTCTGTCATCTGAAGCTTCTGATCACATTTCACTCTAGCTACAAGAGCTAGTATTAATTTAATCTAATAATTTATAATACCTGTGTCTGTTCCACCACAAAGTGTTGAGTATTGTTTATCGTTTATATCCAAGTGCCTTGCCGCTCCTAGGTTTCGCATTTTTTTCTTAAGAATCTTGCTATGAGGGCATAGCTATGGAACATTTTTTTACATCTGGAACGAACTAGACCTACGTGTTTTCCTAACATCATGTTTCACATCAAACGCTCTACAAGTCTACTTTATAACAACTTTAAACCTAAAAAGTTGCATTGCATTAATACTTCGCACGACCAAAACCCTAACACATTTATGCCACGATTGAATCTCGTGTGTAACGTGGACGCGATGTCACTTTGGAAAATATTTTGAAGACTACTCAGTATATCTGAAGGAATGACATGATATTCACTTTTATAGAGAATATTTATTTACCATGCATACTGTGAAACAATAAATATTGTAATTTATAGATCATGCCTGTAGAAATGGCGTGCACCTGCCCTTGAAGGAATATTTTATAATGTATTAATCGAAACTCTGAGGTGATAGGGTGCTTCCAGGTGGTCTCAACACTTGATCTTAAAGTGGTCAATCTTCAGCATTACGAAATTTCTACAAAAAAGTCAATGTGCCGTACGTTCCTTGAATCACACCAAGAAATTCAAGAAACTCCTTTCAACAGTTTGGTAAGAAGATCCGTAACTTCCTCTGAAAAAGGAGAGAATGCGGAAAGGATCAAGGTTACTGAGTTCTAATGAGACAAAATTTCAATATCGAGAATCCCGGAATATTTTTGCATCAACCCTACCTAAGTGTCAAAGTTTGTATGAATAAAAACCTGATAACGAGTCCACAAAATATACAGGTCACTTATATTCGTGCATTAATAAAAGAATTGAGGAAAGAGGCGGCACTTCAGCGTTTTGTAGGGACAGAAGTTCCACTTCATTTGCGGAAGACGATCGCTAAGATGCCCAGTTATTGTCACACAACTTTGTTAACATATACACTGTATTGACGTCCTTCTCTTCTCTTCCTAAAGAGCCCCTAACACGCAATCTTGGTCGATTAGGGAAATCGGTTAGTTTGGTCTGTTAAATAAGTTTAATATAGGTAAATCTAATAGACCCGATAAAATAAACTTGAGATTCCTCCTATGAGTTAATAACATTCCTAGTTTCCTATCATCGGTTTTGTTATATCCTGACGATATGAAGTCGAGTGAGGGTAATGTTTGGGAGTTTCGTAACAACTTGCAGGAATTATCCGAACGGTTTAGAATCTGGCAGTTGCCGAAAAATGCTTCCAGGTGCATAATGGTTATCAATGTACGGATGGATAAACAATGAAGGATATTGAGCTACTTGTTGTCCAGATACGTAACGACTTGGTAGTCATCGTCATTCGCGACTTCATCACTCATGCAAACCGTCATGTAACAGACACTGAAGGTTTTAGAATCCACTGATCAGTAAGTATAGTCTTTTGCCACGTGGATGCTAAGACACTTCTGACTACGTATATAGCGTTCGTCCGACCTTCACCTGAGTATTTTCTAAATGTTCATTGAGTTGTTGGAAGAGATTTCAGAAACACCAGGTAGGATGATTCTTGGAATCTCACAGCCTCCATATGACGAGAGATTGGCCAAACCAATCTATTTTCATTGTAATGCAGAAGGACCACTGATGTCTTTACCACAGTCTTGAAATAACATGACAGAATTGCACTCGGCACTCCCCCTTTTTATTTTCTTACAAAACAGAGGATTTATGATGAAACATAGAAAGCATAACGTGTAAGCTGAGTATCGAGTCCTCCAGGGAACAACAGAAAAGACGGACCTTCTTTTCCTCAATACGTGATTAAGCTCCATCTATATACTCCATCGAAAAATTAGATCAACTGACGGAACATTGTCTTTTGAACTAAAACCAGTCACACAGTTTCCTGTTCTTTCTTAAATGAAATTTAAATAAATGGCACAGGTATTCAGTGTTTAACAGCGTCTTTACCAGTAACATTTTTTAATATAACCCCTACCCACCAAGAGAAATCAAAAGACAGAATCGAGGAGATCAGAAGTTGTATTTGACTATTGCCAATATATCGGAATTGTCTGATCTAGTCTGGCTAGTGATTGCAGTAGATGTTGAACACGGCGTTCCCACACGTGATCTGGTGCGGATGCATGACCGAGCGCCTTCAGCTAGTTGAGTCCACTAAAACTAATATTGTCAGCATCCAATGTCGAAAACTTACAGAGCTATTTAATTTGGAGATTCATTTATCGCTACAGATCACTCCCCCCTAGCAGAGTAGTGATGAATCTAAGACGTGGCCAGCCAGAAGTTTAAACCCAACGAGTTTTGTCGTTGGTAAACACTCATCTGATAGCTTGCTAGGTTTAGCAGCGTTTGGGCGTCTTTCCTAACTATGAGGGACTATGAAATACAATATATTAAGAAAATAATGCACAATCAAAATTTTGGTTCCTCGTAAACCTCGTCGTTTTTTATCGTCTTTTTCAGTCGTCCTGGAAAAGAAAAAAAAGAATATGTAAGTGCGTGTCGAAATATATTCGTACGCGCTTAAAGACACAAAATGGGTGAAAAGGTATAAATAAGGTAAAAGCGATTTTTACGAAATGTTTTTTTGTTTTGTTTTTGTTTTTTAAAAACCTTTTTTTAATATACATATTAGCCAAATAATAACATATAAATATAAGCATCTAAAAATTGAATTTTTAAATTATTATATTATACCATGGAAAATCGAGATGAAACAAGAAGTTAACTAATGGCTTAAGCGCAATATTCGTTTAAATGTTCTAGATATCTTACTCTTCTTCCAAAACGCGTCGTCTTATGTTTACTTTCTGATACTATTGAAGTATCTTATAATAATAATAATTTATTCTCAAATAACAGTTTGTTACATGAGGCATGCCAGTTTATAGGCAAGATCTTGATAATTTGTAAGATATGAATCTAGATGGTCTTAATCAGTACCACGGTTGGCGCGCTTCATGAATGTTGCGTTTCAATTGTGCGACTGATGGTCAAGGATAGGTCCATTGAAGGTTGGAGCTTCTAGAAATCGCAACCATATGTCCCTTTGGAATATCTAAGGCTTTGAGGATGGTGCAGTATGAAATCTTTCGTTCTATATCACAAGGGGGCTGAGAGAGGGAACAAGTAAAAGAAAACAAGAGAGGCAGAGTAGCCAATATTCATGAAGGAATGTTTAAGGTATTATTACTCAGTCTAATAATTTTTTATTAAGGTGTTTGTTAAGAAAGAGCATTTTAATAAGTAAACGAAAATAAGTGTTAACAAGGTGTGAGTGGACATGTAGTGGCATTGGACCATAACCACACTATCCTCAAAGCTGAATACGAGATTATTCGGAAAATAGGTATTCAATATTTAACGCGAAGAAATACCTAACGACGGAGAAGGCGCGAAGAATGAATTGAATAGACTAGAGTTGATCGAACGGCATGGCTCGGCCATGCAGGCGTGGTCTCTGCTGAATGTTACCTTATATCTTCTTTTCATATTAAATATATTGTTCTTTCTCTAGCCTAACCTTGTTCTACATCATGTATTGGTAATTGATACGATACAGTGAGTTGGTGTAGTCGATGGTGTGACTTCCATGTAAGATCTTATAGATTAGGCAGTCATATCATGATAAATCTACAGATTTAGGATTAGGTCTATTATTAGAGCAGTACTAATATCACAGTAGACCATAAGTTCTACATTGGTGAGCCCAACTAAAGAAACGCGACCTATTATTGCTAATCCTTATTTCAACCTTAACCTTCTCAATCGGTTTTTATTTGTGTAAACCCATTATTCTAATAGTCCTCTGATTAATGCTCACGTGTATTATCGTAATGTTATGCTGATTACTTCTCATAACGTACTAGGTCAATCGATAATAAAAACTGGTCGTCTAAATTAACTAATTAGCCTTGATGGTTCGTTTACAAGCTTTCATAGCATTTACATGCTTCAGCGACATAGACTTGTTTAAACATCAAGATCTAGCAAATATGACCTGTAAATAGCGTAAATATACATTAGCCAACAATGCAATCAAGCATTGAATAGTTATCTGGATCTAATTCTTAGTGTTTCTTCGCTTAACACATCCTGTTTTAAACTATGCACTATCCTGTAAAATCTTTTCTTCCGACCACTGCCTGCCTAATTTCATATTCTCGAGTTCCATTGCCAAACAACAAGGATGACACTTTCAGCCATAAGTTTCCTGCAATCATAAGGTCATTTTAGATGGCTCGTTCAATGGCTGACACAATTATCTGGATTCATTCGATTGTTTTGATCTGAGCGAGTGGCAACAGCATCAAGCACCCTGGAATTAATTGCCATACTGCATGTTTTTATTGTGGATACTTTTGGATCATTACTCCTCACGAGTGGCGTTATATATGTCGTCCACTGAATAATCTAATTTTCAAAAATTATCCAGGCGAGTTCAACTATTTTACTGGATGATTTTTCTGTACTTAACATGTATATGTTTTCCAGTTGTGTTTGCCACATATTTATAATTATCTTTAGGCTAAATGCAGTAACTTCTTATAGAATGTTTATAACGCATCATATTCCTGCCTGAAGTTTCACAAGCAGTCTAAACTTTAAAATTACTTGTCTGGTCATGTTCATTATTTTTAAATCGTCATATACGTCAACAACCTGCATGTTAACCTGGTTCATACATACGTTACACTATATCTCCATGTCTTCTAAATTTAGAAATCATCTGGATCGCCTCTAACATTTATTAATAAACCCATCATAGTCGTTGTTGCTTATCGTATTTGGATTTATGGATTGGTTTATCATATTAGCAGTCTAAAATGCAAACATAATTTAGATAATAAGAATAAAAATTTAGGTACCATCAACTGCACTAGTAAAATTACTAAATCCTCAGGTAGTTGTTGGTTGAACAAACTTTTAAAATCTAAACTCCGTAGCCTACTAGAATTAACATTAAACAAATATTTCTGAATTGAAATTTATAATTAAATTAGGCGTCTCGGATTCTTTAACGTTATAAATTTCTGATAATTTTGAATCACCTAAAACAACAATGCCTATTTTTTCACTGGCCAATCTTCAATCAACACTATAACTAATTAAACATAATAGTTTCAGGATATCTTCATGAAGCATTGTCATGACTTGACAATCACGTAATATGATTGATAAAATTAATGAAACTATTAACAAAATCGGTCAGCAAATTGACTTATAATTATCACTAGTGTTGTTTTTCTTCATTCACTACAGATGATTACAGTATGTTTCTCTAGCAGTTGCTCATTCAGTAAATATCTCAAAACTTTGTCAGTCTAATTGATGGTTTAGCGACACAATCATGCATGCAAATAATCAGTATAAGCAGTCGAGCAAATATCCTGCAAACTAAAAACATCAATGTCGAATTTACCCCAACACTGACTAAGGTTCAAGCTATTATCATAGGCATGAGTTGGGAGTGCACTCCCCTTGGTTACAACTTATGTTCTCCCTGATAATCACATGAGCATCACTCACTATTAATCATCTTGTAAAAAATTATTTAGCTAAATACATCTTGCAGCACATCACTTAGTAATATGACACATGGGCTTAGCTGATTTTAATAACTTATAACCACTATATCTCAATTAAGTCGTATTCTGCCTTCATACGTGCAACTAACTTGTATGTCCAATCAGCCGGCAAGTATAAATATAAATAAATAGTCTGCCACAGATCAGAACATTGAGTCTAGAGCATGTCTCTTAAGAATACACTCATGTTTAACGATTTGTTCTTAGCTATCTGTCCAAAACTCATAATTTTCACTCATGTATTTAAATTTTGTTTTGATAACCATTCATGTGTATTAGTATTATTACTAAATTCTATCACGGTCAGGTAAACATGGGGTTAAAAAAAATCTCCCCGTAACTAAATAAACCGTATCAAACTAACTGTAACACTAGTTGGAATTCTTCTCCACGGTAATACTTTTGTTCCTTCAGTTAGCCTACTAATACAGATGCAATTGGAAATCGACTTATATGGACAACTTACCGGCATAATCGTTATTTGATTTCATAAGTTAGACTAAAAGTAGTACTAATATTAACATTTCTACAATATTCATAACTTTAATATTTCTAAACACAAAATACTTACTACCTATACGTTAAGTTATCAACCAACGGCTATTACACACGCATCGTTTTATTATTACTATTATTATTATTGTAATCCCATTTTTTTATAGCTCAAATAATCACTCAAATTTTCATTGTAAGCGTGTTAAGCATGAAGGCAGATATTTTAAAATTATTACATGTATTTCCCGACCAGATGCTGCCGTCTTCTTTTTGATTTATCTTTCAGCTTGTCATCACCCGGAGGAATCTTACTATTCTTGGTAACCTTCGGCACACTACAGTCCCATCCAATTGGGTATCGAACCAACACCACGTTGATTCTGGTGGGAGAGTAGTGTAGTGGCATTGGACCATAACCACACTATCCTCAAAGCTGAATACGAGATTATTCGGAAAATAGGTATTCAATATTTAACGCGAAGAAATACCTAACGACGGAGAAGGCGCGAAGAATGAATTGAATAGACTAGAGTTGATCGAACGGCATGGCTCGGCCATGCAGGCGTGGTCTCTGCTGAATGTTACCTTATATCTTCTTTTCATATTAAATATATTGTTCTTTCTCTAGCCTAACCTTGTTCTACATCATGTATTGGTAATTGATACGATACAGTGAGTTGGTGTAGTCGATGGTGTGACTTCCATGTAAGATCTTATAGATTAGGCAGTCATATCATGATAAATCTACAGATTTAGGATTAGGTCTATTATTAGAGCAGTACTAATATCACAGTAGACCATAAGTTCTACAGACATACAACTGACAAATGGAGGCAATTCGGAAAGGAACTGAGAGTATGGGATTATTTGTGGCTATAAAATAAAATAGTGTGTGTTGGTTGTCCGATGAGGTATTATAAGTGTCGGAGTCGTTTCGTTTGATTGTACCGAAGGAAAATCGACGTAGATAGGATTTCCTTCTAAATATGCTGCATCGAGGTGATCGAGGCTGATGCTATCGTTGGTTCCGTTCATATCGATTATATAGTACTTCGGTTCGCGTTGAAGAATTTTGAAAGGTCCTTCGTATGCTGATTCGAATGGTTGTCGATGCGAGTCTCGATATACGAAGACGTGTGTACTATATCGCAAGTCAGGTTGAACGAAAACATCAGTTGATTGAGGTCGAGTGGAAGCAGGCTTAACTGAACGCATTGCGTTTGCAAGCCTGTTTGAGTAGGAGGTTAGATTCATTTCCATTGAAGAAGATGAAGGATCTGAGAGTTCTCCTGGATGTCAAAGTGTCGTTCCTTAAACGAGTTGAGTCGCAGTGTATCCAATGTCAGCTTTCACTGCATTGCGAATACCTAGTAAGACGAGTGGAAGAGCGTCGATCTACTGTGGAACGTTTGCAGCTGATAATGAAGCTTTTAATTGTCGGCGAAAGCGTTCTACCAACCCGTTTGTTTGTGGGTGATAGGCGATCGTTCGGAAGCGAGTGATTCTTTATAATATGGTCAGACGACGGAAACGTTCAGATTCAAACTGACGTCCGCGGTCTGTGGTGATGGTTGAAGGGCAGCCAACGTTTGCTACCCGTCGTTCGACGAAGGCGCGAGCCACTGTTTAGCAGTGATGTCTTTGAGAGGTACTGCTGCTGACCATCGAGTGAAACGGTCAACGCAGGTTAAGAGATAAGAGTATCCATTTGAATCTAGTAAAGGTTCTACCAAATCCAGAAGAACATGGTCGAAACGAGCATCGTGAGTTTTAAATGAGCCTGAGGGACATTTATTGTGTCTGGTAACCTTCGATTTTTGGCAGCTTACACAAGAACGAGCCCTCTCCCTCACGTCTTTATTCGTGTCAGGCCAGCAAAATCGTTCTGCTATAAGCTTGATGGTTGCACGAACACCTGGATGAAAAAGTTTGTGCAACGTATTGAAGATGTAGCATCGATAATGTTTCGGCACGATTGGACGATCCTTGCCTGTACATGTGTCATACAGTAAGGTTTCGTTACCTGTTTTCATCTGTTTGCTGCGTAGCTTGAGTGTTGTAGACGATAACCCGGGCTGAAGATCAGTGTCTTCTTTTTGAAGCTGGGCGAGTTTCAGAAGGTCGATTCCTTGGAAACTGTTCAAGGAAGTTACTCGAGACAAAGCGTCTGCAACTACATTGTTTGCTCCAGAGATGTGTTGAATATCTGAAGTAATCTGCGTAATGTAGTCCAGTTGTCGAGACTCATGAGATGAGTGTTTGTCTGAAGAGGAGCTTAACGACAAAGTAAGAGGTTTATGGTCAGTGAAAAAAGTGAATTCACGGCTTTCGATGTAGTGTTGAAAATGCCGCACAGCACAATACATAGCTAGGAATTCTCTGCCAAATGTGCTGTACCTCGATTCGGTGTCTAGCAACCGCCTAGAGAAAAATGCCAATGGTTGCCAGTAGTTGTTAATTAATTGTTGCAAGACTCCTCCGATTGCCGAGTCGGATGCGTCTACTGTGATGCTAATGGGTGCTCGAGTGTCCTGATGTGCAGGGATTGTTGCTTTAGCGATCAGTTCCTTAATTGTGGAGAATGCTTTTCGAGCGGTGTCGTCCAAATTAATGGATTTCGCATTTTCACGAAGTTGGTCGGTTAGAGGTTTCATGAGTAACGCGCATTTAGGTATGAATCGTCTATAGAAACTTACAAGGCCGTTAAACGTTCGTAGTTGCCTGATCCTGGTCGGCTCTGGGTAATCCGGAATTGCCGCCACTTTGGTCCTAAGGGGTCGAATGCCATGAGCATCTATAGTGTGTCCTAGGAAGTCTAATGAGTCAGCTCCGATTTGGCATTTCTGAACGTTTACAGTAATACCATGTTTTTGTAGTCGTTCGAAAACAAGATCCAGATGCTTGAGATGTGATTCTCTGTCCGGACTTGCGATTAGGCAGTCGTAAACATACGCGTGTACGAAGTTGAGAACTCGAAAAACGTCGTCTATGAACATTTGGAATGTTTGGGCAGCGTTTTTAGACCGAAAGGCATTCGCGAAAATTCATAGAGTCCAAAGTGAGTAATGATGGTGGTTTTCAGAATGTCGTCTGTGGCCATAGGGATTTGGTTGTATGCTTTAACCAAGTTGATTCTCGAAAAGACAGTTGTATCTTTCAAGGTAGCTGTCAAATCGTGAATGTGAGGCGACGGGTAACGATCGGGAATGGCTTTTGCATTCGATCGCCGATAGTCATCAGTTGGACGCCAATCATTGCTGTCCTTTTTAAGAACCATGTGCAACGGAGATGCATATGGACTATTTGACGGTCGTATGATTCCTAAGTCTATCATGTGGTCGAACTCGTTCTTTGCCAACCTTTGCTTTTCGGGAGCTAGTCGTCGTGCTTTAGAGAATACAGGTGGTCCTGTAGTCGTTATGTGATGTGTAACGTCGCGGGTTACACGCGGTAGTTTCGGTTGAGTTTGGTGTAATCCAGGATACTTATCGAGTAGTGGTTGATAAAGTGGGTTTATCTTATGCTTAATTGTGACTGGGGACAATCTGCAGCCAGAAAAAGAAGTTACACAAACGGGTAAATTAGTGTTTCCGTCTATTAACCTCCGTTTGCGCGTATCGATTATCAGATTATGGTGTTGTAGAAGGTCCATACCAATGATTGTCATAGAAACATGCAACAACGAAAATCCAGTGAATGGGTTTGCGTAAACCCACGTTCAGGTAAACGTACCTTTTGCCATACGTAGCGATAGGTTTTCCGTTTGCCGCCTGTAAATTTAAAACCAATTAGTGAAGCCGGTCGTTAGGATTTGCTGGGAGAACGCCAACTTCTGCGCCAGTGTCGACGAGGTAGCGAACTCTCGTTGTCACATCTGTAACGTACAACAGACGGCTATGTTCGCCGGCTACGGTTGCTGTTAACGCGTACCGGCTTGGAAGTTTCCCGAGTTGTTTTTAGAGTCAGTTGGTTTTGAGTTGGGAAAATTGCAGGGTTTTCTGCGATTTCTGGAAGACTTTCCATACTGGTTATGATACCAGCAGCAGTCGGGGTTATCTGTCTATCGTGGTCTAGAGACAGATCACCTACGTGAAGTGCTTCTATATGGAGTGTGTGATCGCTTACGGTCGTTACGAAAATTAAGATACCGCGTAAGTGTATGACATAACTCGGTCATGTCATTCTGGGTCGTTTGAGGCTTTTTTTGACTGAAAATACCTCGGTAGTAGATTTCGTAATTTCTAAGATACGATCGTCATTTACAGCCAGCTCGTCTAAGGCGTTGTTCTGAAACGAGACCAGAACCGTTTGCACCTGTTGAAGAAGTTTAGACAAGAAAAGTTGTTTGAATAGACCTTCGTCGAAAGTTCTTAGGCCTATCACTTCACTCAGTCTTTGCAACATGTCCGTCGCAGAACCGTGTTGCAGGTCGATGTTATTAAAGAGTTTGTCGAACCTCTGTCGATCGGTTAGGTCTCCTCGTTTAAGGATAATACGCTTTATGCTTTCGTACGGTGCAGAAACATCACTAGTAAACATACTAGGTGTTACGCACCTGTTGAATTCCCGCGGTAGTGCCTTGACTACTGCGAGGAATTGTGCACGTGTGTCGTTCACGTCGTGCTCGTAGAAGTCGGCTTCTGCGTAGCAGAACCAGGCTTCGATGTTGTCAGGCCGGAAAGACATGAGTTGGAACGAGGGTGGGGACATAGTCTTAATCCTAAATTCCTTGGGGGTCTGTTCAGTCATAGGTAAAAATTAGGTACGAGAATACACGAGTGAAAAATACATAGATATCGAAAAACGCGGGAAAAAATATCACAATGTATAAAAAATTAAAATAAATAAATGATACATAGAATCCCAAAATGGAACAAACTCACAGTTTATGATTTGGTGAACCAGATCACGTCGGGCTCACCAATGAAGATGGCACAGGTATTCAGTGTTTAACAACGTCTTTACCAGTAACACCTTTTAATATAACCCCTACCCACCAAGAGAAATCAAAAGACAGAATCGAGGAGATCAGAAGTTGTATTTGACTATTGCCAATATATCGGAATTGTCTGATCTAGTCTGGCTAGTGATTGCAGTAGATGTTGAGCACGGCGTTCCCACACGTGATCTGGTGCGGATGCATGACCGAGCGCCTTCAGCTAGTTGAGTCCACTAAAACTAATATTGTCAGCATCCAATGTCGAAAACTTACAGAGCTATTTATTTTGAGGATTTATTTATCGCTACAAACGGAACTCCTTTCCTCAATACGTGATTAAAGCTCCATCTATAAACTCCAGCAAAAAATTAGATCAACTCATGAAACATTGTCTTTTGAAATAAAACCAGTCACACAGTTTCCTATCCTTTCTTAAATAAAACTGAAATCCAATCTTATGGATTGACAACCGGGCGTGGGACATTTTTACAGTGCGTTACTCAACTTACACTTGAGATGAGAAAGAAAGTATGTCACGTTATCATGCTGCTTACTTCATAGGTTTTGTTAATGGGAAAATCTGGTTCAGGCAAAACGAGTATGAGAAGTATCATATTTGCAAACTTCATCGCTCGAGATACTCGCAGGCTCGGTCCTACAAGTATGTGTAAATGTACAGTTTAACCAACTTTTCATATTAGTGGACGTAGAACACACTCACCTACGACTGCTAGGTGGATTGGTTCTAAATTTATGGGATTGCGGAGGGTAAGTCTGCCAATTAATCGTCTGTTTTTCCATAGTCAAGATGGATTCATGGAAAGCTATTTCGTCAACCAAAGAGAAACCATATTCAGAAATGTCGAAGTCTTGATCTATGTTTTCGATATTGAAAGCAGGGAAATATCAAAAGACTTGGCTTATTACCGTTCGTGCTTGGACGCTGTAAATCAAAATTCCCCCGGTGCGAAAATCTTTTGTCTCATTCATAAGACAGACCTCGTCAGTGAAGAAAAAAAGGATGAAGTATGTCTTCACAATGTTGTTATTTTAATCTGACTTTTTGGTTGTACTCTTTCAACGACGCTGGGTCGTGGTCTGAAGATAAAATGTGCCATATTCACCTTTTCGTTTATCCTACCGTTCAGAAAATTCCAGATCAACCTTTCTATGTCGTCTAGAGCAGCAAATTTAGTAATTTTATCCATAAGCTTTATGCAAGGATCGTTCAAACTTATCTGAAAACAACTAATCTCTGTCACATATATTAACTGTTTTATCTGTAGTTGAATGCGATTCCAGGGGATAAAGGACACAAACTAAACTCTCCCATTCAGATATCCCACTGGTTGCTGAATTTTCGAAGTAGCAGTTGCTTCGAAAGTAATTAACGATTCGCCCAAAAAATCAAACAACACTTTTGATCCCATAAGAAGTTTTTCTGAAGGTCCTCAGGCAATCGATAAATTCCAGCCCCACGGGTTTTAGTAATTTCCAGCTAGTGCCAGTCCATGGTGGAAACCACTTACAGATTTTATATTCTGAATCCGCAGGTTTGTAAAATACCGTCCAGTGGTTAGGTTATTCTTAATAATTATTCGTCAGTTTTTACTGTTTAGCTTTTATGTTTTAAAAGATAAACTTTATTCCTTCTCCGACTGATACATAAAATAGGTATTTCAAGTCAGAAAGCAAAATATCGAAGCGGTTACGAAGCCATTCACTTGTTCATGCTTTGCTACGTCAATATGGGATGAAACATTATTTAAAGCTTGGTCTAAAATTGTTTATGAACTTATTCCAAATATCAAAATGTTGGAGGGTAGTTTAAAACAACTTTGTGAAGTACTAGAAGCTGATGAAGTGATTCTTTTCGAAAGAGCAACATTTTTGGAAATTGCTTGTCATTCTAGAGTTCCACATTCTGATGTGCATAGGTAGGAACTATGTGTTCATTCGTCCTAATAACTTCAAAATTTAGGTTTGAGAAGATAAGCAACATTGTGAAACAATTCAAATTGTCATGTAGTAAAGTTGGGGCAAATTTCACGAAAATTGAACTGCGCAACCAACACTTTGCTGCGTTTATTGACGTTTTCACATCTAATACATATATCATGGTGGTATGTTCTGATCTATCCATCGGTGAGTGTACTAAGTTTGAAACACTTCTTAGTTTTTCATTTTTACTAATGGTATTCTCTATGAATGAATGAAAGTCTGTTACAACGGATAGAATCTATTTAACAGATTGGTATGTGCACCTATCACGAGTCAGAATGCAGTTGAGTTTGTACCTCTAGTCATGTGGTTTGTAGTTTAGCACTTCAAATTATTGGTTAATTACAGCTTTGCGTGATTGTTAGTACATGCCGGTCTCAAGCCCGACCAAAGGAGGACGGTTGGGCATAGAGTCACCAACCCCATGACTACTTAGTTTCTCCTTTTTTCCAGTGATCGACTGGATTACAAAGACCTACATATCTGAGGCGGGGCATGGGATACAATGGGTAGCTTGGATGCAACTAGACGATTTAAACTTTACAGACGACCTAGCTCTTCCATCCCATAGACAACAACAAATGCGGATTAAGACAGTCTGTGTAGCGGCAGTCTCTGCATCAGTTGGGCCTAAACATACACAATGGAGGAAGCGAGGCCAGTCAGTCAGTAACAACTTAGAACTTCGTGCGTACTTACATCAGTTCGAGTTGCCACACCACATTAACACAGAGATGCGGTTGTCGATTCAAATCCCGTACTGGTAGAGGTAGTAAGAGTATAAGCAGTAATCGGAAACATTAGGGTTTGAAGATGTTATTTAATGAGTATAATTCAGTGAAATAAATTTGGAAAGAGGAAAAAGAGGAGGATTCAGGAGATTAGAATTTGGGAGAACACAAAGAGTGGATGCAACTGCGCTATTGCAAACGATTTTGAGTCATGTCATTCAGGGTCTCTAACCATCGGTTGCTATCATCTCGCGGTCCCCAACCAGGTAGTCTACACCTACCAATATGACTCAGTCTACTTGTCAGTGACTTCATGGACTTGTGCCATGTTTTGGTTTGGCCGCCCCTAGCTTTCTTCCAACCTACTTCTACACCGTAAAACATGGCACGTCGAGGCAGTCGGTGGTTGGACATACATAACACATGTCCCAGCCATCTCAACTGATGAAGTTTCACTACTTTATCAATCGATTTGCCATCCTTACCTAGTACCCGTTTCCTAACAACTGCGTTACTCGATGGTCCCAGGATATACGAGCTATGTTTCGAAGACACCTATGGTCAAATACTAGTAACCTACGGATATCCTCTACTCTTACCAGCCACGTTTCACTGCCATAAAGTAGGACGGAACGAACTGCTGCGCAGTAAACACATCCTTTGGTTGAAAGACGGATACCTCGCCTACGCCATAAATGACGCAAGTTGGCAAAAGCTAATCGAGCCTTCTGTATCCGTGCTGAGATTTCGTCACACACCAGACCACAAGGGCTGATGAGACTTCCAAGATAAGTGAAGCGGTCGACACACTCAACTACCTCACTCCCTATCATTAGTTCGGGTGTCAATGCAACCCAATCCTGAAGCAACATTTTGCATTTTGATGGGGAGAATCGCATCTCGAACATGCTTGCATTGTTGCTTAGAGTGGTCAGAAGACTGTATTTTGTCAGCGTCTTCACCAAATAGAACTATGTCATCGGCATATTTTAGGTCAGAAAGTGAATCTCCCGGTAGAAGTTCAACCCCTGGAAAGTCAGATGAGGAAAGTATTATCTCTAAAAGTACGTCAATGACTAAGTTAAACGAGAATGGAGAGAGTGGGCAGCCCTGACGAACATCACTTGAGGTAATCAGTTCTGATGAAGCAAGATTCTGAAACACAACACAAGGAGCATTAACCTGATCACACTTGATGGAGAAGCTCTAGTAGATGTGGAAACTTGAACGTGCATGGACAGCATCATCGATGAGCAAGGAGGATGTGATACAGATGTGAAGGCACGGATTGGCAAAGCAAGTGTAGTATTCCTACCATTGAAGAACGTATGGAACTCAAAACACCTGTCAGCCAACATCAAAGTTAGAACCTCTTATGCGAACGTCAAGATAGTTCTATTGTACGGAACTGAAACTTGGAGAACTACTGGAAGCATCACCAGGAAGATACAAGTATTTATAGACAGTTGTCTACGCAAGATACTGAATGTCCGTTGACTAGATACCATCAATTACAGCCTACTGTGGGAGAGAACAAACCAACTTCCAACTGAAGAGGAAATTAGGAAAAAGCGCTGAAAGTGGATAGGACATACATTATGGAAATCACCAAACTGCATCACGAGGCAAGCGCTAACTTTCGATTCTGAAGAGAAACAGAAAATCGGAAGACCACAGAACACGTTGAGCCGGGAAATGGAAGCAGACATCAAAAGGATGAATAGCAACTGGAAAGGAGGGTCCAAGGGTTGGATGGAGAATGCTGGTGGGTGGCTTATGCTCTTACACAGGGTGTGACAGGTGTAAGTAAGCACGTATTGTTGCTAGTTAAAATTGGGATCGTATGCGACATTATTTCTAAGTTTCACACCTAAAACATTTACCGTATAAATCAGTTTATTATTTGTAAAAGTGAAATGTATCACTCTTCTCTTTAGAGAGTTGACTTTCACAAACCACAATTCTGTGAATAATGTTGTTTATCTAATCAGCCATCAGAAAAATTGGATGGAAAATAAGTAGTATAAACGAGTTTTGAAATTTATTCGCCTTTCTCTCAAGAATGATGAACACTCTCGTTCGACATCCACCGGCTAACAGAATTTTAACAGCGATGTCTCGTATATATATAGATAGTTATCAATCTGGGTACTAAGGTTAGGATCTTTGTGGAATTATGCCAGTCCTTTACTTCTCAGAATTATATCGATTATTGCTATCTTTATTAAAATCAAGTATCTAAATGCAGATGTACTTTAATAGTGTATAAAATCCAGTAACCACTTTTGTCAGTTGGTACTGCAGGTCATATGCGGAAAACTTGTGTCGTTTTTGATTTCTACAAGCGTTCCTAATTTCATTATAAATACTGTTATGATGGTATGAGTGATCAGAGATATGTTTCGTATTGTTCACTAGGTTTCAAGGGACTTACTAAATGATGTACACCAATTTTCTTTTACGAATGTTGGATATTGTGCAATTTGTTTTAAATTGATGTTTTTCTCGTTTTTTCTCAGCCTCTTCTGCAACTCTGCTGAATATTCGCAATGCACGTAAGCACTTTGAATATTTGGAAAAATTAGAACAACCACATTCGGCAATAGCTCGTTGTGGCTAGACACTTTCTTGGATCTCTTGAGATAACTTTTTGACTCAAGATCCCAATATGACTGTATATTAAATTGCTTATTTTTAATTTAGAACATAGTCATCATAATACGTCAGTTGTTGTACAGACCTACTTTAATGCCATCTAGTGAATTGTACATCTCTAAAGAGTTGTGATAGTAAATAGAGTACACATACTTCCCTATTTTATGAATATCACTGAACGAAAACTTTGTGTCTGTGAATGGGGTAATCATACCATTTTCATCTTTTATATAATCTCTCTTTACTGTCGTTGAATCTCCATCTTAACATTCAACTTTTGAAATATTTAACAAAATGCCCATCGTTTCGCATTACTCATTTAAGCAGATCGGCACATAAAAACAATTTCGCTTGATTAACACCACCTAAGTAATTATTCCAAAATAGTTTATATTCATGTTATGAAAATATTTAAACAGATTTTCTGATTTTTATTAGCTATTTTTCTAATTATGTAATTATCACTGGAGTTATTTTTCTTTTCAATCCTTATCTTGATTGTAAAAAATTCACATAATTATGTTGATAATTGATTGTATAATTAATCATCATTCTTCTGTCTTCAAGTCCTTACTAGGCAGGTACTAAGTTTATTCGGGGCATCAGCTTACAAGCCAGACCATAGCTGGTACCTTGACAAGGCAATTAGGCTTGGCTGTCGTGACGACCCAACAATTATCTTGTTCCTTGTAATTCTACGACACAGGGATGGCTGAAGATGAGACAGGAAATGTAGAGTTTGAGAAGGAATTTGTGCTACCACCTGTGCTGGGGTGTGATGCCAGCAAATTGTTTTCGACAAATAGCTCCTCCCTCACAACGGAATGAAAGCGTTAACAAATATTTGTCATGTAAACAGCGTATATCACCTTACCCAACGAATTTCCTGCTCAAGAAATACTACTTGAAAAGTAGAGTTAACACATTTGAAACTACTCGTTGATAGCCCGTCTGTATTTACCTCTTTAGCAGTTTTATTTTAGGTTATGTGACCATGCTCCCGGCTCATCAAGTTCGCCACTGAACCTATTTTCTTTCCCAGGTACCTCAAGAAAATATATCGTCCCACATTATGGACTACCGAAAAGTGATATTATCCTCATTTTTATTACGGCACTCAAACTCATCGTTTTCAAAATTGGACTTATTTATTTCCAAATATTTCCTCTTTTTACTAGCAACCGTCTTTCTCTTCCATGCGTGTGACACCGGTGTTCAAGAAATGATATTCTTGGTCTACTGAAACCACCCTCCAAATTACATATTGGAGGCTTCATAGCTCGAACTCCATCTCAAATCCTCTAACACGCTTCTTTAGCTATGACTCTAGAATCTAGTGCGACCAATATACACTCTTCAAAACCCTAAAATATACAGACATGTTATAAGGGTCGGATTTTTAAGAGTTTGAGCTCATATTGTTCAATAGTGGGCAAATATGTGGGGAGAAATAGACGTAGTAGAAGAAATACAAATAGGGAATGGATATCGCTAGAGGAAAATAGGCATTTTAAAGAGAATAAACCTTTTGACTGGAATTAGACATTAACACTTTTGGGTGCCGGCTCAGTAGACGAGAGGTTAAGCATTCGCGTGTGACGCCGGTCCTGTGTTCGAATCCTGCGTGCGGAATTGTGGATTTGAACTGCTGTGGAGTCCCATGCTGAGATGAAACAGCCGTCCAGCGCTTCCATGTTTTCGAAGGTGGTCTAACATTGATCGGCTCATGATTTCAATGAGTCGGGAAAAAATGATTATTCGTAAATTTCAGGTTATAGAATTCTTCCATGGCCTGGAAAAACGTTTAAATGTCCGGTTTCTCCAAATTTACTTGGGTGGTGCTCATAGATGCACACTACTCGCCATAGATTTCTCCGTAAGGATTACTCGCTTTGCCTAACTTTTTAGAGATTAATCATCCCAGAGACTCGTTTATCGATTTTAAATATCCAGATGGCATTAACTTTGATATAATGCAGTTTTAAAAACATTTTGAGCATGCAGAAAAGCATTTCCGGGATGTATTTCTTTCACTCTAAATGCAAGATGGCCAGGTCCGTATTACCACAGAGTGACTATATTGAGTTATTTAGTTGGGTGCGTTGGTGTGAATTTGAAATAACAAAATAAAACTTTAACAAAACAATCAAAAACTCAAATTCGAGGTATGCAGTATGAGATTGTGTTGCATTATGATAGGTTTAAGCACAACATAAAATATTTAAATATACAGTAGGTGTATTAGTTATTCACCGCAGTTGACAACTTTACTTTTGTTATATCCGAACGGAGAATAAATGAATAGTAACAACTGCCAAGAATTATTTATGGACTATCACATATTTTTATTAGATAATTATTAATTAACTAGATTGTATATGTACATTCATATTTCCTTTATCATTTGACCATACGACATACCATTCTTAATTTATTCCCAATCTATATTAGTTGCAGTCTCCTATATACTCACAGCCATTTTCGCCTTGACTTTGTATTATTATTATTTTTCATTTTGTGATATGATGCGTTCTGGTCTACTTGTATATAAAGCCCGTATGTTTGAAGTATTTGATTCATACAGCGGAGACTGATTTGTGTTCTGGATTGAACGAGCTGGATTAGGCGATTAGCTACCATTCAGAGTTAACTGAAGGCCGCTCGTGCCAGTCAGCGCATTATTGTATTAGCACAGAAACAAATTCATGGAGGCCGGTATTCTGATTACTTTGGTCACGTGATATTTGAAGGGTCATGTGACAACAACTTTACTTGGAGCTTTCATCAGACCTGGTGACTGAGGAAATCTAGGGACAGATCGTGATACATATCTGATTTTTACATACACGGGTTTACCATCAATAAACCAAAAAGAAGTATGCTAGATGCCGTCCATGTAATGAGTTAATTTAATCTGAAAGTAATGGGATTTCCGTATACATACAATCGTTTGCTTGTAAATTATCGGAGTGATGCTTTACCAGCAATTAACAAGGATCAAAATATACAGTAGTTATTTGTTCGTCCCGACGATAATGTTTCAGTGATAGGTTGTCGATTACTACCTGTCCACCAATAGGATAGAAAAACACGAAGTTCAGCGACGGAATCTCTTCCCAACGAATTTATTATCAAGCGGTACAATCGTATATAAATATGAAAATTACTAGTTCCCTGAGGAAATGGGGACAAGGAATAACAAAGATGATTTAGTAGAAAGATTATAATACTGGATTACGTGATACGAATAATAACATTAGACTTGATGAGTTAGTAACGAATTATTACATGAATGTAGTAAGATGATTAAAATGTTTTTGTTACAGTAATTGTAGGCAATTAAAGGTAATAGAGGTGGGAAATAAATGAAGTGAAATTATGAGCAATTATTAATAAAATAATGAAAATGTGATGCATAAGTAAAGGGAGAATTGCGATAATAAAAAAAACTAAGGCCAAGGTAACGATATGATGTACTCCTTTTGTACGTATAGTTCTGGCTTGAGCTCATGGATAGTAAGAGCTTCGGCTATTTTTTGAAGTTGGATTTGAAATATAGATAGATTTAAATAAATCGTATATGCAACCTTAAAATCAAACTATGAATCAGTAGAATGATTACAGTCGATTATATGTTCAAATATGAAACTCGTAACTGCTTTCCTCTCAACCTTGTAGAACCACGCTGGGAAATGTTCCCATGTCAGAGTTGTAAGCGAGCGCTGGCTACGGCCAATGTACCTTACTCCTCAAAAGCAGGTAGACTGGCAGATGTTGCACATGGTGGCAATCAGACGGTAAAGCTTATCGTTTACGGATACAGAAAACAAGCTACTACTAGTGAACGTTATTCTGTTTTGCCGCATAATGTTCTTTTTGTCACTGTCGTTAACCGATTTTTGATTACATCAGATGTTCGATCACCTCTAAATTCATGCTTTTTTTTTAAACGAAGCAACCGGATTCCGTCAAAACTACTCTTCATATTCTTATCTATGAAGCGGTCTGGATAGTGATTTTTCGTTGGATACTTCCTGAGAAATGCGAGTTCTTCCTCAATGCATTCCGTATAACATATCCGATGTATTCGGTAAATAAGGTTTCTCTTTCTGCTTAAAGGAATTCAGCTGTAGAATCTGGTCGGCCATGTTTGTAGTCAAAATATGGATCTTTTTAAGGGACTTACTCTTTCTCATCGCTTTCTAATGTGAAGACTAGCATGTGTTGAACGAGTGTATGATATCTCACAACTCAATATTGTCGTCACAAATGTTTCGTCCATGTATCTTACGTATAGATGGAATCTATTAATCACCGAACTTAATTTTGCAGTTTTGCCATAAAACAGTCTGCTAAAATTGGACCCCATGTCTTTGTCTATATATATTTCACTTGTGAAACTGAATCGGACATTAAAGGTACAACGTAATGGTAGTTCTTTCAAGCGGTCAGTTGGCATACTTAGATCTATGTTGTTAAAACTAATATACTCACATATATGGCATATCGTTTCAGTTAAAGGTGTACTAGTGAACAAAGAATTAACGCCACACGAGAACGTGTTTTCCAAAGTATTAACGTCCTTAACACGATCAGTGAATTAAAAAGTATCTTGAGTAGAATATTTAGATACTTGCCTTCTAACTAGTTCCAATTTTTTCATCAACCATTGGCCGATTAATTAACATGGTGAACTCGACATCCAAAACAGGTTGTAACGGTAAACCAGGTTCATGTACTTCCGGTAAGCGCGGGGTGGTCGAACCCGTTGGACGAATGTGATCATATAAGTCTGGGGTTCTTAAGATTTTAACATTGTACAGCTTGATAATAAATTCGTTGGAAAAAAATCCGGTCACTAAACGTCGTAACTTTAATGTTTAAATGGGATAAAAATAAATGCAGTACTTACACTATTTATAAATTAACCATCATAGGAAGTGTTTACGCAAAAGTTCTTAGAATGAGGTACACTTTTCTTACGGACGCCTGTCACACCCTGTGTAAGAGCATAAGCCACCCACCAGCATTCTCCATCCAACCCTTGGACCCTCCTTTCCAGTTGCTATTCATCCTTTTGATGTCTGCTTCCATTTCCCGGCTCAACGTGTTCTGTGGTCTTCCGATTTTCTGTTTCTCTTCAGAATCGAAAGTTAGCGCTTGCCTCGTGATGCAGTTTGGTGATTTCCATAATGTATGTCCTATCCACTTTCAGCGCTTTTTCCTAATTTCCTCTTCAGTTGGAAGTTGGTTTGTTCTCTCCCACAGTAGGCTGTAATTGATGGTATCTAGTCAACGGACATTCAGTATCTTGCGTAGACAACTGTCTATAAATACTTGTATCTTCCTGGTGATGCTTCCAGTAGTTCTCCAAGTTTCAGTTCCGTACAATAGAACTATCTTGACGTTCGCATAAGAGGTTCTAACTTTGATGTTGGCTGACAGGTGTTTTGAGTTCCATACGTTCTTCAATGGTAGGAATACTACACTTGCTTTGCCAATCCGTGCCTTCACATCTTGTGTGTGCGAAGCATTTTATTCTTCATGACCAGAGTAAAACAGCGTTTCTACTGAACCTAATATTTTCTGCTCAGATTGGGCCCGATGGGATTTACTTATTCCGAGCACCTCCAAGTTGTATCCCCTCAGTTCCGTAACTATTTGATTAGTATTCACTGTCTCCCACGTTGTCCGGACATTCCATGTACCTACATTAATTGTTCCTCTGGTTGTTAGAAGGGTCATCCGCCTCGTAACTTCCAAAGAATCTCGGCATTTAACATGAGGCGTTATAATTCTTCTAAATGAAGATCCTTTAACTCTCAGGGCAGAGTTCAAATTGTTAATTCTGGTTAGTGTTTTTTAGAAAGGCAATAAACCTAGAAGCGCGGAGTTACAGTGATGATTATGATTGACACTTAAGCCAGGATTTATTGTGCTGAACTTAAACGATATCAACTACTGACTGTTTTGTCAACTTTGGTATAAAATTTCAGTTATAACAAAAGCAATTATTGATGTTAGAGGTGTAAAAGAAATGGAAACAAAAACTTTATTAATAAGAAATGTACACAATCATAATTTCTGCAATTTAGTTAGTTGCATTAGCAAATAAATTTGTAAGACCGAAATCGTTTTCAATATGTGATGTATCCGTTTTCTTACGTATACGAATCCACTTGGGTCGGTGTAGAGGAGGTATATTGTGTATTTGAAATTCATTACGAAAACGTTGGCTGAGAGGAACCTAAAATGAAAACAATGTGTTCAATACAGCATATAACATGGATCAGTGTTATCTAATTTTAAAAGAACAACTATTCCTGTTTCCATATACACTGAAATAGAGTGGAAATTTCAATTAAAACCTAAACTACATACTAAAAGGGAAAAATGGTGAGTGAAAACTACAGAATTCTTTTTGATACAAGAATCAGATTCTTGCCAGTCTTGTAAAAGTACTTTGCATTTAGAATGTGCAAGGCAAATATCATACCTACGAACACTGATTGCCAACTGATTAAGTGCGGATTGCATGGCTTAGGTATCATAGCACAGTAAGGTATCATACTCAAGATTGAGAAATTTTTCTCCAGGAAACAGGTCCACACACGTCATCGATGGCAAAGTTGAGGACTAATGGTGAGGTTGAGCAACCCTGTCTAACACCACTGCTTGAAAGGAACAATTGAGAAAAGTGGTTGTATGCCTTCACTCTACCAGAGGTGTTTGCATATAGGGCTACTAAGATGTTAATAGACTTCTCAGGCACACCCTTTATTAATAGACAATCCCGTTTAAGAAATCGAAAACGGCCCTAATGTCAAGAAACACTACTATTGTTGGCTTGTGATAAGTAGGAAGGTGGTCTAACATTTGGCGGAAGATGAAGATATGATCAATATATCATCAGCCAGAACGAAAACCAACCAACTCCTCACGAGTCCGTCTTTCTTGTGTTTTGAACAACCTACGAAAAATGATGGAGGTCAACAGTTTGGAGGTAATCGAAAGTAGACTTATCCCCGATAATTCTAACCGAGATGTGAAACCTTTTCAAAGATAGGGACAACAATCGATTCATTCCATGACGTAGGAACACCCTATAATTGCCAGATGTTTCTAAACGACTCGGTTAGTTCCTTAACCAGAAAGTCACCAACATCTTAAAAAAAGGGCCAGAAATAAGTCATATGAACCTGGTGATTTGTATGGCTACAAGAGTTGGAGTTCCGCCTCATTTGGTGGATCAGTCGTCACCGGCTATGGTGGGCAGGACAATCTGATTGATGCTGCCGGAGCAACAGGCCAGTTGAACTGCCCTTCGAAGAGCTCTGCTCATCTTCCACGACGTCGATGGATGCTAGTGACTGGCATCCCATGATCCTCACATAATGCTTCGCTCACACCAGAATTCTTGCTGCCAGTGACTCGGATGAGTTGAAAGAGCTTCCGGTAATTACCAGATGCAGCTGCTGTTTCC
Organism: Schistosoma margrebowiei; assembly: GCA_944470205.2. Classification (NCBI taxonomy): domain Eukaryota; kingdom Metazoa; phylum Platyhelminthes; class Trematoda; order Strigeidida; family Schistosomatidae; genus Schistosoma; species Schistosoma margrebowiei. The sequence continues at coordinate 42,595,111 of OX104028.1, read as the reverse complement.
AGCTCATTAGCACGCTCCGACCACCAGGCTTCTCGGTCCTTACGCAAACTTTGCACGATTTCATTACGTAACAGCCTTCGTTTGTGGTCAAACTTACGGCCACCCGGAGTAGACCGACGGGCTTCGATGAGTCCCGCCTGTAAGCGGCTTTACTCGCCATTTTCATGGCGTCATGCAGTTGCAACCAATGCTCATCTATACTTTTCGGTGGAATAGTAGCCAACTCGTTTCAATACTTATTTGCAACAGAAGTTGCAACCAACTTGCTGACATCAATCCTTTGGTGACGATTACCTCGTTGGCCACTGAAAAGTAAGGTAAGATTGGCGCAGACCAGGGCATGATCAGAGTCCAGATGGGTACTCCAAAAGGAGCGGCAGTTTTTTTTACACAACCACGCCAGCGGTAGCTGATCGCGATGTGATCAATCTGAGTCCAGACATGAGAAATGAAGGACAATGGGTAGCACACCGACGATGTGTCGGTAGTCAGTGCTAGCCAAAAACAGGTTGTAGTCTGCGCACAGTCGCAGTAGATGGTCCCCGTTATCTGACCTGCGACCAAAAAGTTCCCATCGGCCACCCAAACCACTCTCTTATGTGTCTAGACGCCCGACATGAGCATTCAAATCAAACGCGCTTTCTGTAGAAGAACAGTTAACTAGCGGTAAAACTTATCCTTGATCGCGTCTGAGCTGCAATCTGTCGGAGATGACGAAAAGACATCGTTTCTCACACCGATTTCTTCTCAATTTGATGGAACATAGTAATTCAACAGCACATAACTGACTGTTAATGGTAATCTAATTGATCAGTGCTGCCTCAGCTATAGCGCTCAGTTCGACACCAATGCCTACAAAACTAGATGAAGATGCCACAGGGTCCCCAGATAAACGCACGTGAAACGAGTTTTTTGAAGAGACAGATTGAGAGCGAATTTGCAGTACTTCATCAGAGTCTTGGATACGGGTCTCGGATAGAAAACAAACATCGATATTAAGACTTTCTAAAGACATAGCCAGCCCTATCTGTTGTCCGATCTGCATTAGTATGCGAAGGTTGAAGGCAGCCAGTCTGAATGGTATACGTGGTTTCAGTATTCGCATTCGGTGGTAGAATGCAATTTCCGACTAGTCTATGACTCGAAATCGTTTAGATAGAACACAGTTTCTACTATGGTCGAGCTGCTATGTAAGTTGAAAAATAAGGATACACGATGTTATAATAGAAGAGAGTAGATAAGTGACGTAGTATATAAAAAATAGTGAATGTGAATTGTCCAAATTTTTATGAAGCGAAAACAGTATTTTCAGAATTAATTGTCATTACATTTGATTTGTATGTGGGCTGTGATACAGCCCGGATGCCCAGATGGAAGCAGGTGGTTTTCTCAGGGGACCACACCCGTATCCCTTCGACCCAAAGGTCTGATTCTTAGGGCGATGGAGTAACGTAAGGAGATGCAGTCCCACGGTAGCCAGTGACCAACGATTGGTTCGTACGCCATTTGTTACCATATGATTCTTGAGCCCATGTGCACCATTGTTTTGGGATCAGGGTTTCCCAACTCCCCTAGGTGGACCCTCCGTGCCCACCAACGCAGTTGAAGCGCCAAACATTCACTTTTCGTAAACAACACACGCGCCGCAAAAAGGCAGTGAGTGGGACTTCTCTGGCAGTAGCTGTATACGCGTGGTCATGTGAGAGCATTTCAAGAGAGCGGACTCACTCCACCGTAGGGCGCACCAGAGCATGTGAGGGGGAAACTAGAAGATTCTGTATGCTTATTTCTGAAAAATAGAAGTACAGTTGTGTTGTTCAGTTCAAAAAGTCTTAACTTAATATACTCCAGACCATTGACGCAATACGGAAAATGAGACATTATGACGGCTGAAGTGAAGTTTGTTACAGAAGAATTATTAATGACTTTCTATTTACATTTCGAAAAAGTTTTGAAATGGTCATAAAAAAATCAAATGACAGTCAGAAAACAACTTACTCCAATAATAGGGTCGACGATTTTTTTAAAAGCATCACGCCTCGCCCGCATTGTTGCCGGTTTGTCTCGGTTACCAAACATTTTTTCCTCAAAAATCTAGAATTTGTAAAAAGTTTGTATCGGGGATTTTTTCAACATGTGAAAATTCTAAACAACAACTTATTACTGTAATAAAATGCAACTCAATTAAATGTTCTTTTAAATACGTAACTATCCATCTTCTCAATATATAATATAAACGTGGAATTATTATAAAAGCATGCTGGAATACACATACAACTGCATGTACATTGCGGAAAAAGTAGTTTTCATTGTTATAGAGGTTTTTTTTTCGATGTTTTTTTAATGTTTCGTTAATCTATTACATTTTTAATTCAAGGCTATCAGGGGTTAAAATTCTTCACAATTTATGCAATTTACGATACGAGAATTTTTCATGTAAATTTCTAAAAGGATACTGAAAACAGACAATCTACAAGGTGGATATTACCTGGAATCTACATAGAAATCTACAATAGGAATGTTAATATATGGTAGGTCACTTCAAAAAATACATACTATGATTAGACACTTTATGATAGTTGAACACTTTTTTCCATTCATACACAAATGGAGCAACTAACTGAACAAATAGTAAAAATTCTAGAAATGCAACAGAATCAATCGAACTCCCAAAATTATATACAGAATATGTTGATGATGATTAAGATCTACATTATGATGATTTTGAAGAGATGACAATTTTACGAATCAAATACAAGAATGGTATAAATGACGAATAAATACACATATGAGGAAATGTGCACCAAATACTAGTAAAGGGATATTTCAACATTCAGTTATATAGTCATGAATAGAATAAATAAATCATATGAATTATTAATAACAATAGTAAAACAAATACATTTTCACAGAGAAAAAAAAATACTGACTTGAATTTTTTGTTGTATTTGGCCTTCTTTAGTTTTATCACCATTTAATGTATCCATTAAAACGCGAATTATAACAGATCGTAAATTTTGTCTGGCCACAATAATATCCACAGATAGATAAGTTTTAATTCCAGCATATAATAAACAGTTTAAAGCATTTTCAGCATTTTTACCATTTACATGTAGACCACATAAGATTCCGAATAAAATAAATTCTGCAATATTAGGGGATAAATGTGTGGTAGCAATTTTTGGACCACAATTAGTCTGGGTGACGGTATTGGTCAGCTTTCAAAATGAATTGTCAAAAACACAGATGAAAGTAGATTTTAATTATCGGTTTTACATATAATTATGGTGAAACTGATACAATAATAAAACTAGCCAAACTTTATTTAATTACAAAACGTACTAATGCAATGAGGAAAGATCAAATGCAAGGGGTTGGTAAGGCTTCATAGAAAAATTGACTACTCACTAATCAAAATATCACTTACATCAACCTATTCAGTGTAAATCAACAAGCAGATATGAATTAACGAAGTCACCATTGAGCTCCATATTAGATATGAGGACAGGTGACATTATTTGGTCCCTAAAACTGGAGGACGCGGAGCAGAGTTTAAAATGATAGAAAAATATTGGTGTTACAATGCAATTCATAAAAACTTGTAAATTTCTGCACCACTATAATACCAGAGAAGATTAAATACATGGAACATTTGTTGTCTAACTTAACCAGAAATGAATCTCCTTATCGAGTTATATCGTAAGCAAATGATTGGCATAAACTGTATAGTAACAGATGTTTAACTCTATCATTATTCATTGGGAGCTGCAACCTTACGTTTTCTGCTGGTGAGTATATGATGATATTATTGCACTATCACGTTATCGAATTTTTGAAAGCCGACCAAATTCAATAAACCAACTTTGCAGTGCAGTCAACTAGACTAAACATTGAACATCAAACAAATAGCACCAAGATATCTAGTTGGTAATCCTAGTGTAAAAATGATCGACAGAATTCGATAAGTAAAAAAAGCTGAATATGACAGCGCTTACTAATTAACGATTATAGCACCTCACGTGCAATTGAGTTTGTTTTCATTTAATTCGGTCAAGCCCTCTTGTTAACTTATTTGGCGGACAGAGTCGTCCCTACTATAACAAATTATTGTACCTTCATTATTGTTGTGCTTGTATGAAATATGTATGCTTGAACATTGCTTACATTTATTCCTATATACTCTTTCGGCTCGCTGACTCACTCATTCGCCTCTCTGCTTTGTGGTCTGAGTTATCTGCTAATAAACTGTAGTCGCTGCTTCTCTTTGCCTTCTGATTTCAAACAGCGTTGATGATTATATGATGACGGTTACGAGGGTGATTGGTTAACGAAGCACAGCCACTACACGACAACAAAACGACTAGTGATACAAAATAAAATAATTTCATGATAAAGTTTCTGACTAAAGACACCAAATTTCATGGTTTTCCAAAAAAAAACTAACCATTTCAACCAGAATTGATATCCATTGAGCAGCTTTAGAGCAAATAGAAGTATCAGGCCAAGCTAAAATTTTCGTTAATGAACGTAAGAACAAAGGATCTGAAGGAAGATTCTGTGCATTATATTCTGGTTCCGATGACATAGCGTGCATATTTGCCAATAATTTTGCTAAATGTCCAAGTGAACTATTTGTACCTGACTGACCATTTGCACATATACTTTCTGACATGTCTACATCATCATTATCATCATCGCACTCTCCATCATCTTCCTTGGGAGTATTAAATTGTTCAGATATTTCATAGCCATTGAAAGTGTAAATCAAGCCTAAAATAAACAAAAATAAATTAGTTTAATAATCATACCAAAACAGATATATGAACGAATGCTCTTTTCACTAAATGTTCATCAGGTTTTACAGTTCTAAATGCAAAACAACGATACAAAGTAATGGTCAAGTTTCAAACAAATACATATTTGCAATTATAGCATGCGAATTTAAGTTTATTAGTATAACAAAGTAAAGTTACCAATCGAATAGTTTCACAATATCTGATCGCTGAGTTGATGTGAAACATCAAGGAGGATGAATGTATTTGTAAAATCACAGAATGAATTTGAAGTAAATCCAAGGTTTCGCTTGGCAATATGGTTCAATCTCATTCTCTGAGATTTTACATATACATTCTTCGTCCTTAAATTTATTAATGTTAGGATGTTTAGTATCCAATATTAACTTGAATAGGTTTATATGTCAATCGAAGTTGTGAGATTAATAATCGAAGACTAATATAATATAAATGGAGTTAAAATAAAAATTTAATTACAAAACTGAATTAAATGTTTAATTGAAAACTGTTTTTAGAAAACAGAATCAATAGTCCAGATATTTTGCAAACAACTAAGTTTATGTAGTAGAATAATTTATTGAAACGAGGTGTAATTCTGTGTACATAATTCTGTATAAGTTTTTCTAGAGAGATATCACACAGAGTTGAAGATAAAAGAGTCCTATTTACCAAGAAACAGGTGTTGAAAACACATGGATCAGTGGTATATTTTTAAATGGTTTTACTACCCTGAAATAATTGATTATTCAACATCAGATGTTGATATATTCAACTTAAAGATTTATAAACTGAAGAAAGGTAAACAATAAAATCCCTTTTTTAATACCAAATATTATATCACTAGCATCTCGACTTAATAAATGAATAGGTAAATATATAAAAATGATCATGGAAACGAAACAAGCTTATGATAAATTAACATAATAGATAAAAATATGATTTTCTAGGTTGTCTTTTACAGGTTAACGAAATGAAAAATGGAAGTTAGAGTTTATATGCTTAATATATACGATCTTAAGCTATATACTAGTTTAACTTGTCTATTAAAAGAAATACACGAGAGTAAATGTATTAAATTTAAAAACTTCGTCCAAAACTATTACCTATGTTATCGAAGTAAAACGAGAATATTGTTGAAGTGACAAATAGAAAAACATTAAAACACACGACAAGCTATATGTTAATAGTATAAACTATATGATTTTATTAAATATTAAACAACTTTAAGGTGTTATGAGTAAATGGTTAATAATATGACAACAAACATTTAATTGGCTGATGTGTGGTGTCAGTTAATATGTCAAGCACATGTAACTTATTCTAACTCCTGGACAGGCCAATTTATTCATTCTTGAGTCAGTCAGTCAGTCAGTAACAACGTAGAACTTAGTACGTACGTACATCAGTTCGAGTTGCCATACCACATTAGCACAGAGATGCAGTGGTCGATTCAAATCCCGTAGTGGTAGAGGTAGCAAGAGTATAAGCAGTAATCGGGAAGATTAGGGTTTGGAGATGTTATTTAACGAGTATAATCCAGTGAAATAAATTTGGAAAGAGGAAAAAAAGGGACATGAAGAATTCAGAAGATTAGAATTTGGGAGAACATAGAGAGTGGATGCACCTGCACCATTGCAAACGATTTTGAGCCATGTCATTCAGGGTCTCTAACCATCGGTTGCTATCATCTCGCGGTCCCCAACCAGGTTGTCTACACCTACCAACATGACCCAGTCCACTTGTCAGTGACTTCATGGATTTGTGCCATGTTTTGGTTTGGCCGCCCCTAGCTTTCTACCAACCTACTCCTATACCACTGAATATAGCACGTCGAGGTAGTCGGTGGTTGGGCATACGTAACACATGTCCCAGCCATCTCAACTGATGAAGTTTCACTACTTCATCAATTGATTTGCCATCCTTACCTAGTACCCGTTTTCTAACAGCTGCGTTACTTACTCATTCTTGAGTCACGTTTTGACCTTGTTAATTATTCACTTATCAACTTTGAATGCTTTTTATATGAGTGTTGTGTGTGTACATCTTATCCTAGTCACCACATGTTTGTAGCTTATTTTTGTGCGACTATAAATATTGATTAACGCTTGACCAAATAGAGTTGGCTAACACGCCTTTTCCGCTGCGCGTCATTTCGCTTTACTCTTTTCTCTTTGCTTCGTCCCTCTGACTGCCTGTCCAGATCAGTGAGTGTACAAAATATACGTGTTCGAAATCCATTCTTGTTTTTGGCTTATTTAATTCCGTTATTCACTAAGGCGATTTGAGTCGATGGTTATATAGGAGGATAGGCGACATATATATTCCGACGACAACCATTCATATTTAATTGTGTCCCAACCGTTGTTGCTAACTTGACGTGGTGGTCGGGCTTGCCTATCTTGATGAAACAACCCAGCTATACTGGCTGGAAAAACCGTTCCTCAAGGTCCTACCACGTCAGAAAGGTCGGTTGAAGAGCGGTAAGACTAGAAGCAACAAACCCAAGGTCTGAAGGCGAAGTCGTACTGCTGACTGAACAGAGGTGTGACAGCAGTAAGGTATTTCCTTCAGACAACCAGCATGACAGCGATGCTGCCTTCCCATAACGAGGGGTGGGGTTAGAAAAGGTCGACATTAAAAATGAATATCTCGCCTTATCCCTCGGATATCCGTCTCCATCGGTAGAGTTTCAACAAGTACGGAGCTAACACGAAAATTACCCATAAAAAGGTCGTATGTGACCGACCTCAAGTAGTTGTGCCTTGGGCACTGTGGTAACTCGCTCAGGTCACTAGGACCACCTCTAATCCAATTTCCTTTTCAGGTACCTCCAGAAGGACCCCTCCACGGTGTGGGCATCCGGGAAGTGATTACCTCTACCAGCACTCAAGACATTCATACGATATAACCGGAGTCAGATATGGGGCCACAAAAGTGGTAAGCCTATCGACAACATCGTTCAATCTAATTGACGTCTAAATGTATGGCCCCACTAAAGATGGTAAAAATCAGTAGCTTACGCAATATATCCAAACACGTTCGACTTAACAGGCGAGTTGATCTGTCTAGTACAAGTTCAGTTGCGACTGCTTTTTCGTCTTCACAGATACGTCCTCTGAAAAGTAAACAATTTAGGATAAAATTTATATTTTAAAATCGATTTTGGTATTGTTCAACAAAAATTTAGTCATCTCATTGATTAAATGTGGAACATGACTAGGATTCAAGATAAATTAACGAATTAAATGTCCTATATCACACTGGTGTAACATAAAATAGTCAACAAAAAACGTGAATATCAGGGGTGATCTAGCTACGGGTTCATGAAAAAGAACAATTTCCAATTGTCATAAATTAAGATCTCTCGTAACAATTAATTGAAGAAAAATCTCGTCGTAATTTTTTTAAAAACAAAACTCTCATGGTCAGTATCCTACCTATTAACCATTCAAAGAGTGATTCATTGAAACAGACTAAAAAACAACATTTTATTTATTTATACAGAGATAAGCTAGTTGATCCAACAAGAGTCATAAACGTTTTATCGTCGTCAATGTTATGAATGACAAGAATACCCTAATAAAATTAACTTATAAGGTAGAAATTTTGTCTAAAACGGTGTCTTTGTTTTGTGTCTGCAGTAAAGAACGTACAAATAATTTTAATTTTTCCCATTTTACAAAATTTCGTTACGCAGATTTCTAAAAACATTTTGGGATATTTTCATTTATTCACAAGTAGATCATATGCAGTCTGTAAAGCAAGTTCATTCGTAGGTTTTTGGATTTTAATTTTCATTAAATGAATTAAGCAGAAATATAATCAGAACAAACATGAATGTCTGAATAAAGAAACAGGAATTGTACACATAAGTAATAAAAATTCATATTATGTCATCATAGTTATATAATATTTGACATTAGATTGTGGGAATACGTAAACATACTCGGCCATGATTAATTCATTCCATCTTGCTTCAGTTCTCTGAAAACAATCGAAATCGAATCACTATGAGAAATTTATATAGCTAAGTTAGTTTATAGTTAACTGGATATATACTACTAACAGGTTTATGAAAAATCCAGTTGCTTAAATCATTGTATACAAATATCATTATTATAGTAGATTGAGATTATCCCGTTAGTGATATAGTTGACTTAGTTTTGATCAACCTTAGTTGGGATATAAGCAGCTTGTTCAGATAGCCTTAACAAAGAAATTTCCCGCAAGGTTTTGTGGAAGAGATCAAGTGCAGTTAATAGAATCCAAAGTGTATGCTTCGTCCTTTTTGGAATTCATCAGCTGTGATAAACATCACTGCGGTGAAGATAAATTTTGTTGATGAATCCCAAATAACATAGAACGCGCGCAGTGGATTCTACTGGTAGCTGGAACTGATCTCTTTCATACAAACATTATATACAAAGCACAATTAAAACCTGAAACATGTGCTCGCTGATATGCAATAACAAGGTTTGAGTTTAACTTGATAATAAACTTTTTGACGATAAGAAAGAATTATCATTATATGTTTAATCTAAAGTATAAGTTAATTATAGCACGTTAAAATTTAAAATCTTTGAGAATTTGGTTGAAGAATTATGGGCTTAGAGAAGCTCTCACGAGAACAAAATGGCACAACTTATCAATTCAGGTAAACACAACCTTTACGTCAGTATGGGAATAAGTGATAGCATTTTAGTGAAACATTCAGCTACATTACTACACTCGCTTTTTTTACTGTCAATTTAACTTGGATATGACGAGTTATCTTGAAACTTTACGATTAACTAAAAAAATGTATTTAATCTCTACTCCCTTAAATATATCCAAATTAAAGCTTGGTTATGATCATTCTAAGTGGAAAAGTTGAAAATCTCAATGAAATGAATCCTTAAAACTTTCTATGACAAATGCAATCGGAAATTTTATTTGAAAGTAGTTTACACTAAAGACAGATATCGGCTGAAGAATTAGGGTGGCACAGTTATTTGGTCATAGTTTTTTAAGGCTTCTAAGCAGTTAATACACATATGTACACAATCCTACACAATACCGAACTTATGTCAAATACAGTGCGCTTAAACTAATAATCCAGAATTCAATGATCTAAACGGTCAGTCTACCAGTTTTACCTATTTACGTCATAGGTTTATTACACGAAGTACATACTTTATACTTAGCATGTTTTTATCCAAAAAGCAATTAAATAAATGGAGGTGATTTCGTTAATGATCAGTCTAATCATGTCTGAAATATGAACAATCCTGTGAGAACATGAGGATAGTAATGATCATACTTTAATAGTAGCTTCAATGACTGGTGGGACCAAGGGAGCGATGGCAGTTTCAAAATGCTGTCTAGGACACTGACGGATAAATGGACGAAGAATAGATCCTAGATTAATTGACGACAGTTAAGAAAAATATAGGCTGAGGGCATTTGAAGATTTTTGTGCATTAAGTAGGATGAATTTACACAATTATACCATATAGGTGGCATTAAATGAAAACATATTCTTTTTAACATGTGTCACTGATAAAATTTAACATTAATAATCAACCGGCAGTCTCAGTAACTGGAAAATTATTAATATTGGATGTACTGTCCCAGCTGTTTGTGACAAGTTAATACCACAAAACACTTTAAGAGATATAAATTCTTTGTATATGGGATAAATATTAGTTACTTTATCATTTATAGCTTTACATTCGCATATTCGAAGCTCGGATAATAGTAAAGAATCATGGTCCCAAAGTGGTTATATTGAACAATGATATGTTCACGTCGAACTTAATAATAATAATAATAATAATAATAATAATAATAATAATAATAATAATACAGTATTTTTAAAGGATACGTAGAAGACTATTTAGCTTGAGGTTAGGCAAATGTTCAAATGCAGCACAACAACCATCGTGCAATGCAATTCTTAACTGTTCGGTTGGTAAACGATAGAATTTCGATCCCAACGAAACAAATAAAAAGCCAACTATCCCCATTAAGTTCTCATGACAGTCATTGAGAAAAGTGCGCAATCGGTGTAACGAAGGATTCGTAACATCTACAGACTATTAAAAACAATAAACAGATAATAAATACATACAGAACGGGATATAGTGTGAGGGTTTTGTGGAGCTTGTTAGATTTTCATAGATTAAATTACAAAACGATATTAGCTGGATCATGATTAAAAACCAAGAAGTACTAGAAAACTGATTCGTCCTGATACGAAACACCTCATCAGTGCTCATTTATAACCCCGCCATCGAGGACCGAACGCAGGACCTTTGAATATGTATACTTCTGGATTCCAGTTTAGTGGTCTAGAGGTTAGGCGTTCGCATACGAGACCGAAGGTAGTGAGTTCAGTATCTGATGCCGGAGCTGTGAATGCGCACTGTTAAAGTGTTCCATACGAAAACGAAACAGTTGTCCAGTGCTTCCTGGCTTACAGTGGTAGTCTACCTAAGGTCAGTCTGTGATTCGATCTATAAGAACAAGGTTTCTTCGGGTAGAATAATGGATAATATTAATGGTAAAACTTTCTTTTATGGGCAGTTGGCGAACTAAAACCAGTCCCTGAAACTTCACATTCAGCTATCTCTGCAATATACTACAACAGTAATCCACTGAAGCTAGAGATTAGTAATTGGTTTTATAATATCTAAGATATTTACTGTTTTAGGGAACGAATAAATCAACCACCAAGAAGCGAATTCACGCCATATCTCACCTAATTTTGTGAGCAATAATAGTGTAGCCGTTTTTGGATGTAAATCTTTTGCTGTGTCTCAAAAGGTTCCCAAACGCTTTTTCTCTGATGGTCAAGCACATAGTTACACCTGGATGCTAAATGTAACCATTTTGTGAGAACACTGTACATTTTCTGCTTTCTAATCGTTTAACTAATATCAATGCAACTATTTAGTTAAGTGAAGTGATAAACATACATAACAATCTCAATTCGCTTAGTCCAACTTCATATGAATACAAAATCAACTCGTAAATCATTTTGAAGATAAAAATTGCTTGGTTTAATTTTATTTTACCATTTTTTATTATATAACTGTTTCATACACATAGTTCTCCTTTCAATATAACTGTTTATTTAACCTTTTAGCAAACAAAAAGTGTAAATAATGTTAGATATTCTGTGAACAAGGTAATATAGATACTCAGCCACTGTCTGACAAAATAATAAGTACGACTGATCACAAGGGGAAATATGTTTTTTTATTTTACATCACTACTTACTTTGAGTATATTTTGAAATTGAGAATTCAGTAAACATAGTTGAATTTCATCTGTATGTTGTAATACAGGAAGTAAAGTTGGATGAACTAGTTTCAATGTTTCCGGTAACCAAAGTTCGTTAAATGCTCTAAGTTACAAAACAATTCAATAAATACGAATTAAAATTAATTGTGAATGAACATATTCACAAATATTGATGAATTACCTATAAAAGACCAAAAAGACAATTTATAATGGTACTTACCGAAGAACATGTAAAACTGGTGATAAAACGGGTTCCAAGATGGGTAGTGAAATATTTTCAAGCTGGGTAAATGAAACAAAATAGTGATGATGAAGGCCTTAGATAATTATACTGGATTTAACAATAATTAGTGTAAATGCTACTTTGAACCTTCATATATATGAAACAATTGAGTTTGAAGGAATTTCATGTATAAACTTATTTTGAGTTAGGAGACAATTAACTAACCTAATAACACCTACGACAGCCCTATACAAACCGTTACATTTTATTATAGTAATAGATTACTGCTAAGGTATGGTGCACTTGTTGATGTTCCAAGGCACAAAGATAAGATAAGAAGAACATAATAAAGCAGTACTTTGTGTTGGATAAATGATGTATGAACTAGTTTGAAAGAGCAGGATCAAAGTACCATCAGTGTGCAGCCAAAAGTAGGAAAAAGATGAAAAGATTGAAACTATAAAAACAGTGATCACTCATTACTTTCGAATAAACAGTTTTTAGTAGTAAACTGATTTCGATATCGCTTGTGAATTTGGCTTATTTCTACACTTTCTAATAACTGATTGCTCAGGACGAATTCTTTTTCATTTGCGCTTCTTAAACATTGCTCTATAGGGATAAACTGAATCGACTGAATACAAACTTGTAAAGTGATACCGAAAAAAAAGAATATTTTTATACGTTGAGATTATCTAAATTTTAACTAGAGCTTGAATAGATTTCAAGATGAGTATGATGAATAAATAGTAGAATACCAAGTGGTTGAAGTGCTCGACTTTCAACCGGTAGTTTGAAGGTCCGAACAACATATCATAGATCTCGGTTTAAGCAACAAGACGGCATCATCATCCACTACATATACCGCAGTTTGAAGTTCAGTATATACACTTTTGCTCTGTAAATAAGTGTCAATATTGTATGTGTAAATATTATTAATAAAATGTGGTTCGATAAACTATTCATATTGTTTGAAACAACTTTTAAACATAGGTTCATTGCCTCAAATCACATTTCACCTAACAAAGTTTACACACCAGGATAGTAACATACGCCACCACCAAACAGCGACTTTTTATTGAATTATTCTTATACCATTGAACCAGTTGTGTCTTTCGAGAGTATAAGAATTATAAAAGCCTCGTATACTGCTAATTACTACTACTAGTGATTCATAAGTAGTCTTAAAATATATAGGAAACTGGTAAGAGGAAAATATACAGGTTTGTGGAACTCTGATGTGATATACAGATATCGAAATACCTGCTGATTATTGCACGGTTCTGCGAGGCGTCTACAAACAGCCAATAACGAACGAACATTGTGGTTCAAATTTATCCGGGTTTGAACATATGGAGATTCAAAGTTTCTCAATTGGTCAGAAGGTTTATCAAGGCCTAAAACTGCAACTAAACCAGGTGCCCCAGATTCACATGAGCGCAATAATTCTGAAAGTGGTGTGACGTTGTAAGGATCTTGACCACACCATGGACCATAAACATTGACAAGCAAACTTTGAAGAAAATTGAACTGTACATTGATTGGCTGAGGAACACGAAAGCTTAAACAAGAAAATATATCAATTAGGACGACAGATCAAGAAAATCTGTAACAACAACAAATAAATATATATACACAGATTGAAATCATGAGTCAGTTTGAAGCTAGACCACCATTGAAAACCTGGAAGCACTGGACGGCCAGTTCGTCCTAGAATGGAACTCCTCAGCAGTGCGCATCCACGATCCCGCACCACGCGGGCCTCGAACCCAGGACCTACTGTCTTCGCGCGCGAGCACCGTTCGATGCCGGCTCAGTGGTCTAATGGTTATATATATATATATATATATATATATATATATATATATATATATATATATATATATATATATCAATGGTACATGAGACATTCGCCACTTACCCAAGTATCACTAAAGCTTCTAAAAGAATACCTTTCTCCATACTTCCACAAATTTTTTCCATCCAAAGTTTATTTATTTCATTTAATATTTTATCGAAATAAGGCTACAAAAACAAATGAAATACTAAAATCAAAAGGATAATTAAAATTGTTCACGATAATCTAACATATAAACAGTTAATATATGATTATTCAACAAAAATGTAGATAAACTAATTATTATGACAAAATCAACCTTCAGTAAACTACATAAACATGAAGAAAATGCGTCAACCAGGGTTGTATAAGCCCCCATAATTAATATTCACTATAAGATATAAAAAGATCACGAAATCTTGCTTGTAGGTAAACAAAATATCAAATAGATTTGTTGATGTAAATCATAACTGTTAGTGGGCTATAGACTGGATTAAAGCATGTTTGGTTCAGAATTGTGTTAGAGTCCCGACCGTAGCTGCTACCTTGACGCGGTGGTCGGGCTTGCCTATCGTGATGACTTAACCGAGCTATATTGACTGGAACATATGTTCCTGTAGGTTCTACCATGCCAGGCAGGTCGATTGGCGAACAGTAAGACTAAAAGCAGGAACTCAAGGTCTGAGGGCGAAGTCGTACTGCTGACTGTAGAGGGGTGTGACAGCAGTAAGGTGTTTCCATCGGACAACCAGCATCTGCAGCGATGCTGCCTTCCCACAGGGAGGAGTGGGGTTAGAAAAGGTCGACCCTAAAAATGTCACACCTCGCCTTACCTCACGGATTTCCGTCTCCAGTGGTAAGGCCCTTTGAAGAGCGGAGCTAACATGTCAAAAACCTCCCACAAAAAGGTCGTTCGCGACCGGTCTCCCTTGAGCTCTGCGATCACGCTTCCGGGTCGTTAAGGACAACATTAATCCGAATTCCTTTTCAAGTTCCTCAAGAAATACTCTTCCACGGTTTGAGCAACCGGGAGGTGACACCAGCCCTCATACCCGTAACAGCAGATGAGACCAAGTTGGTCATATTCAAATCCTTCCTACACCTCCTAATACCTCTCTTACCTCCACGACTATCCCTTCTCACATCCCTTTATCACCTCGCACCGCTAGGGCAAACGATTCGAGTACGTGAAACGCTATTCCTGGTCTCCTGAAACCACGCTATAAACTTCATGTTGGAGTTTATAATGTCCGAACACTATGCCAAATAGGACAACAAGATTCCTTAGCTAGGACTTTAGAATCCCGTGCCATCGATGTGTTTTGCGTCTCCAAAACGCGCACACAGGATCCGAGTAGCGTCATTCATTTGACCTCATTATGCCAAAATAAAGAATCGACTCGATTCACACTTCGCGTATCTGGAAGCCCTGATTCTTTTTTCCGTGGCCTCGCCGGTGTAGGTCTAGCATTGAGTCGTAGGGCAGAACTAGCTCTCTTAGAGTGGATCCCAATAGACAGTCGTTTGTGCGCTGTCCGACTAAACGGAACAGTAAGGATCCGAAAAGATATGGACACTCGTCGTTGTTTTTCGTCGTCTCTGCCTATTCTCCCACTGACTGCAGCTCAGATGATGTAAAAGATGAGCTTTACAGAAACCTTTCCGACCTTCTCCGAAAGGTTAGGCGCTCTGATGTAGTAATAGTGGCCGGTGACTTTAATGCTCAAATAGGTATACTAAGCGAAAAGGAAAGACACCTGGGTGGATCTTATGGTGTCGTGGCTCAAAGAACAGATAATGGCGACCGTCTGTTGTAGCTATGCTCAGATAACCGCCTGTTCCTTGCAAATACTAACTTTAAGCATAAGGAAAAACATCTTTTAACATGGCGACCCCCTAATTCGTCCCAACGTTGGACCCAAATAGATCACATCGCCATCAGCCACCGATGGGAGGGAAGACTTGATAGAAGACTGTCGCTCATTCTGTAGCACATGCTTAGACTCAGATCATGCTCTAGTGCTAGCGCGTATCTGTCTGCGTCTTACTGGACGTAAGAAAGTCGCTGCAAGGAAACCTCTTAGGGTCCTACTTAATGGTAGTCAAGCTGAGAGTATATTTCAGGAACAACTAGGAAAACAGTTAGGTAGCCATGTAGGTGAAGCCTACCCCGAGGCAGCATGGAATGATATCCGAAAAGCTGTGGAAACAGCAGTGATATCTGCTAGTAAGGTAAACCACAAGGTTAGGGTGAAACACTGGATCTCAGCAGCATCTATCGCACTGATAGATGCTCGGAAACTCATTTCACCTGCTTCCGAACATAATGAAGAGCGGATTCAGCTTAAGCGCAAGCTGACAAGAAGTCTACGCAATGATCGTGAACAGTGGTGGGTAGCGAAAGCAAGAGAGATGGAAAAGGCAGCAGCAATAAATAATAGCAGACAATTGTTCAGACTTGTTAAGGACGCCTGTATTTGGAACCCGACTGTTAGCGAAACAATCTCAGAGAAAGATGGACATATTATACATTCTCAATCCAAGAGATTGGATCGATGAGCAGAACACTATAGGGATCAGTTCAACTGGTCTTCAGCCATACCTCGGTTTCCCACGATATCCAGTCAACCTGAATGGCAAGTTAATTTAGGTCCTCCAACTATTTATGAAGTTGAAGAAGCTATAGGAAATCTGAAGCGAGGGAGGGCAGCAGGCCCTGACAGGTTTACTCCTGAGATTTTTGAGATTGGTGGTCCAGTATTAGCAGTGAGATTAACTGAGGTCTTAGAATTTGGGAACTGGATGTAATCCCATCTGACTGGTCTCAATCACTGATTGTGCCAGTCTATAAGAAAGGACAAAAGTCCTCTTGTGACAATCACAGAGGAATCAGTTTGACAAATATAGTTTCTAAAACATTAGGTTCAATAATACTTCGACGCCTAACTAAAGCTCGTGAAGAGCAGACTAGAGAAAACCAGGCTGGTTTCCGACCTGGACGTGTTTGTATAGATCAGATATTCACACTACGTCAGGTTCTAGAACACAGACACACATTCAGACGCCCCACAACGGTAGTATTCCTCGACCTTAATGCGGCATTCGACTCTGTTGATCGTGAGGTTCTGTGGCAGTGTTTGTCACTGAAAGGAGTACCAAAGAAGTTTATTAACCTTGTAAAGGCTCTCTACTCGAACAACATCAGAATTGATTACCTCAATTGGTGTTCGTCAGGGCTTCCCACTCTCTCCATTCTCGTTTAACTTTGTCATTGACGTACTTTTAGAGATAACACTTTCCTCATCTGACTTTCCAGGGGTTGAACTTCTACCGGGAGATTCACTTTTTGACCTAGAATATGCTGATGACATAGTTCTATTTGGTGAAGACGCTGACAAAATACGGTCTTCTAACCATTCTAAGCAACAATGCAAGCATGTTCGGGATGCGATTCTCCCCCTTAAAATGCAAAATGTTGTTTCAGTATTGGGTTGCATCGACACCCGAACTAATGATAGGGAGTGAGGTAGTTGAGTGTGTCGACCGCTTCACTTATCTTGGAAGTCTCATCAGCCCTTGTGGTCTGGTGTGTGACGAAATCTCAGCACGGATACAGAAGGCTCGATTAGCTTTTGCCAACTTGCGTCATTTATGGCGTAGGCGAGGTATCCGTCTATCAACCAAAGGATGTGTTTACTGCGCAGCAGTTCGTTCCGTCCTACTTTATGGCAGTGAAACGTGGCCGGTAAGAGTAGAGGATATCCGTAGGTTACTAGTATTTGACCATAGGTGTCTTCGAAACATAGCTCGTATATCCTGGGACCGTCGAGTAAGTAACACAGTTGTTAGGAAACGGGTACTAGGTAAGGATGGCAAATCGATTGATAAAGTAGTGAAACTTCATCAGTTGAGATGGCTGGGACATGTGTTATGTATGTCCAACCACCGACTGCCTCGACGTGCCATGTTTTACGGTGTAGAAGTAGGTTGGAAGAAAGCTAGGGGCGGCCAAACCAAAACATGGCACAAGTCCATGAAGTCACTGACAAGTAGACTGAGTCATATTGGTAGGTGTAGACTACCTGGTTGGGGACCGCGAGATGATAGCAACCGATGGTTAGAGACCCTGAATGACATGACTCAAAATCGTTTGCAATGGTGCAGGTGCATCCACTCTTTGTGTTCTCCCAAATTCTAATCTTCTGAATCCTGCTCTTTTTCCTCTTTCCAAATTTATTTCACTGTATTATACTCCTTTAATAACATCTTCAAACTCTAATGTTTCCGATTACTGCTTATACTCTTACTACCTCTACCAGTACGGGATTTGAATCGAAAATCGCATCTGTGTGTTAATGTGGTGTGGCAACTCGAACTGATGTAACTACGTACGACGTTCTACGTTGTTACTGACTGACTGTGTTAGAGCACGCTGACTAACCATTTCTTAGCCAATCACAGCTAGCCGATAATCGTAGACCCTAGAATCTTCGCGTATACATTTATTAATATACTAACATTTTTCTTACTGTGAACCTTACTCTCATTCAACTTTGTTTGTTTGAAACATAATTTTGTTCCTGTTCAAACGTGTTTTGATTTTGGGAACTAGTCGAGTGAAGTAACGTGTCCTAAGAATAGTAAGCAATGAGAGTAGCTGCGTCGTGTAGAAAAATCTTAACAATAATATACTTAATTTTGTAGGAATGTGACAATACGTCACCAAACGTTGGTAATGGCTGTGTTTAACACAATCAGATCGGTCATTTTTGTTTGGTCGGTATTGTGTCAAATAATTATTATTCTACTTTAAAATATCTAAGTGACAAAAAAAAAAGAAACAAGTTCTTAATAAAAAGCATACAATTAGATCATTTCGTAAAAGAAGTACGGAACTTACCATCATTCTTATAGGACGAGCACGAGTGAAACGAAGAAATGATGTTGCAGATGCTAAGTGCATAGTTTTAACTTGCCGAGGTCTATTTACAAAATCGAGTGTATCGATTAAAGATGGAGATTCATCCACAACAGGACAAGAGTTTAAAGATTCAAAAATCTAGAACATAATCAAAAGTAATTCGTAAGCCATATAAGCAACATCTCAGACTAAACTGCTACATAAAACACAATCCTTAAGTATTACGAGTTGAAATACCTTCAATAATCAAGCCCAGTTAGATGAAAGATAAGCTCCCACAACATATACCATCATACTATTGGTCAGCATTTCATTAATTAGGAATAAATTTTAGGCCAATAAGAAATCGCTAAATTGCTTTCAGAAAAACATTGATTAGTATTCTATTTTAATGAAAGCAGTGTTGCAAAGATATGATAGACATTACTGGTATGAAGTTCACAGCCAACGATTTAATATTGAAATTAACGATATAGGACACAAAATTAAGTAGTAATTCCCAGTCTACATAAAATAAGGTTCCTCTTACTCAAGGATATGGACTTATGTGTAAAGTCTAACAGATAAAACTTATGGTATTCATATCTACCACGAACTGAATAATTATAAATTATTTGAAGTTCGGTAGGTATCATAAACTAATAAATACCTCGTTAGTTCCTGATTTACTCTTCCCAACTATATTCTTCTACTCTGAGTGTCTGGAACAAGTTTATCGTTTTTGGGAATATTCTCATCAGATAAATCAGAAATTAAAACAAATAAGAGTACATCCGTATCCTTAGTCTGTTTCAGCGTTTTTTTTCTCCAAAAAAAAGACGAAAATTTGGTCTTACATGTTGCTAAACTGTCTAAGTGTATAAATCTATATACAAATAAAATCTACTTGCATAAAAATGAATTTACATATTTAATTACTTTCAGCATAATAGACGTTGAACTAGTAGTGGGACATTCTGAGTAGGTGAGTCTAGGTAGCAATAATAAAAACGTAGAGCATTAACAATAACGACAAAAATTACCTTATTTAAAAAGGGTACCAGAAGTTCTGAATCATTATTTGAATCAACATGCTGTAATAGCATTGATAAACAGGCTAGATGCTTAGCACGAAGGAGTGGATCCATACTATTTGAAGATTGTAAAATCCCATGAATCAAATTTTTCACTTTTGAACTAACATCCATATCAATATGAAGAGCCTTCAATGATTGTTCAACAGCTGATAGACATGGTTCTAGAAACGAATCTAAAGCTTCCCATTCGAGTATAAGTGGTGAAGTCGCTAAAAGGAATTTAGTAATTGGATCATAATCTGGAAAAGATAACAAAAAACACAAAAATACACTACGAAACGGGAGCTTTGATAAACTGGATAGAAGAAAGAGAGAGAAACATCCTGTAATCCACCCAAAATGAATAATTTACGTCAAAATATTAATACAAAGCAAATTTATTGATTATATCTGTTTAAAATACCTTGACAGGAAGGAGATGCTTGGATTAGTGTTTCAATCCATGATATACACAAAAGTAAAACTTTTTGTGGCCACCAAGACGCTCCAGCTGACAAACACTTTACTAAATCACTTCGGTATCCTGAAAAGAAATAAGTGGACAAATATCATAAAATTAATTTCAGATATTTAATTTGGCTACACCATATTTTAGAAGTTATTAGGATCTTTTGGAGGATAAATGTTTATTTGAAAACATAGTTGTGCTGTTTATATATTATTCATAAATAAGCATTTAAAAGTCAGTCTATGGGTACTGATGTAAAGATGGGAATCATATTAATTACATAGAAACTAGAAAAACTACTTAGCAGACCGCAACAAAGTAAGTTAGGTAACTTTCAAACCACAACTCATATGTAATCTGTTTACGATCACACAAAAGACACATGGATTACACTACTGTCATCTATACACCCACTCAAATACATATAAACACATGTTTCACATAGAATCTTCGTTGCTCCGAATAAAATGACGTTAGTATGATCAGAATTATTTGTATGTAATAAATGTTTAACCTAATTTGTTCACTCAATTAAACTGAAAAAGTAGTTACAAAGTTTATGAAGAAATACACTCAGTCACGAAATGTCAAAAATCCAGTTTTCTACCCATTGGGATATTGCAGATATATTTCTGTCTTCATTATCATAAGTTAATAGTTGTAAGTCAAGTTTCTGGATCAATGAGACGTTTGACTAACAAAATTGAATAAAATTTACACAAATAAAAACGTTTATGTTGAACGACAGAAATATGTGTATAGCTAGAAGAAAACCATACTACAATACATTCACATAATAGTTTCTCTCGTAGCACTAAGAATTTTTAACTGTTTTTGGAATCAATGACATTTTGCTAAAATATTTGGGAATTCATATCCCGGAGAGATCTCAGTAGTTTAATAAATAAGCCAATAGAGATGGAATCTCCTTGTAATATTTATCGTAGTTCAACAGATACTGTAGTGAACAAGAACACGAGTGGGGATAATCGAATGTATTTGATGCGAAATTACACAGCATCTCACTAAAATCTGAGAACTATATAGTAAATGGTTAGTTTGCAAAATATCAATCAAAATAACAATACGTTGGCGGCCTGCTTAAATATCTGGGCTACCTGTTCCTCCGATCTACATATTTCTTCAAGTTATCTGTTTTGTTGTTTGTTTTAGCACATCATTATGTCTGTTGTGCTCACAATCTGTTCAGGCGCGTTTATGAAAGGTTTACAACCTTTCGCTATAAGGGATACAAAAAGGTACAATCGGCGACATCACGGTGGCTGGCAATATGCATTTAAACGAGTGAATATTAATCAAATGTGGATTACCGAACTCCTAACATCTAACTGGTCATCATTCAAAATTTATCGTCACAATCGATCAAGATATAAGAAAAGGAAACTTGTTGAAATACTTTATGCTGAGAATTCTATGTTGTACCAAAAATATAATGTTGAATAAAGCTTCTAATAATAATAACTTGACTGTTCCTTTGCCAAATGTTAGTCCATTGTCTCAGGTTTCATTGTTCATGCATTTCCATACCAATTGCGTTCCGTTCCCGTTCTTTCATTATCAATCTTCTACTGAAATACATTCTATGCCTGGCCACCGTTATATACTACTTATGTGAATATAAGTAGCTCACACCACAATACCACTTCAAGTTCCAAGTTTGCGAAACTACATACAAGCATCACTAAATTTCTGCATATACGGCAACTAACTAGGTTACGATAGTGGGCACTAACACTGAGTTTGGTGAAGCTGCATAAATGTGAATGAGGTTATGAAAAGCCGCCAATCATCAGTTGGAGCGCTCTTAGGCTGAAGTGTAAGACATTTATGCATGAACGACTAACCACTCAGATAAGATAATTCATTAATACTTAGCTCAATTCATTTTGCTATTTCCCTATAACTGCTTGAAATGAAGTACAGAGGAACGATTCAATAATCAGTTTTGCGAGACCCGATTCATATATGACAACAAGTGAATGACGGAAGTCATTAGAATATCGCAAGAGGTACTAAAAGATAATTGAACACATAACTAGCAGTTAAATGTTAGTTTAGAAATTTCAAGTATACATTTTATTAATAATATTAGTCACACGGAAGTTTTCTAGATGAAATCGCCATTTTCTAAGCAGAACGCTATATTTTTTTTAAACTACTATATTTAAATTGAATACGAAACTTCTTCAATTTTGGACAATTTGTGGTACAACATGATTGGGTTATCTCTAGTGCTTAAAGTGTTCTGGTGTTATTTTCGAATAATAAGTTAGAGACAGATGTTAGCCAATAAATTCAGGGACAAGAAAGAATGAATGTAACAAGTGACATGGAAATGATCCAGATAGGAGTATGTTCTCTACTATCTTTCAAAATTATGTACGTAATACTACCATATATATAGTTTCCTGTTCATTTATAAATTATATTTCCCTTTCCTAAATATCCAGTGATAAGCTGGTGAAAAGTATGGTCTTCATTGATGGATTATCATACCAAGACCTATGTTGTGTCCGCTTGTTAGTTAACTGCCGAACGATAAAAACAGTATGGTCTTAATGTTGGTTTACCATAAATGATGAAGAATGTTATCTACTTAACATTGTAGTTCAATGATTGAGAAGCATTGAGGAAATTGAGATTGAAATTAAATCAATGCTTTTTCCTGTTGGTCAAGGAGGTAAGTAAAACAGTGCCATTGCAATTTAGACATTTTTTCTTTAGTTAGAACTAAATACAGTAAACTAAAGCGCAAGAATATCCAATTACTTGGTGAATTAAATTATTTGCCTTAAAACAATAATTTATTTAATAGTATTTTCACAACTAAATAATCATTGTAGGACAAAATTTAGAAAATGGTAGCAATGGTGAAGTTCTCGAAATTATATCAGCTAATTCACTTTTTTACAATAGTGATTAGTTTCAACTTACGGGAGAAAAAACTAGTATGATCATCGGTTTCGAAAATTCTCCGGTTCCACTCACTTTGAATACCAGTACCAGATGGTTGACCAACCTAACAAATTAGCAATAAAATATAGTAGCCATTGTGGTAAACAATTACTATAAGTGGACGCATTTACCGTATTTTGTAAATGAACTGTTGAAACAACTTTCAAATCTAGATTGACTACCAACGCTACGTGTGTATAACTTATCGATAAGATAATGTTATCGGCTTCATATGAATATAAATTTCACCTATGACTAATTAATTTGATGAGTCATGTTAATGAAGTGACTGTTTTCGAAAATGATACTTTCGTCATTAATTTGTTTTAATAATCACACAAAGTCTCGCGTTATAGAAACAAGCTAGGATTAAAGTTAAAGCTCTCCAAGAGAAAGTTTACCGTGATCGCTTGAGAATATTAACAACTGAATGTCCTATCCAAAGTGTCAAACGAACTAAGAGAAGATTGTGTTGAAGAAAACTTACTTTTTTCTGTGTCAGATTATCAACTATTACCAATGAACCTTAAAGGTCTTTGCAGTCATATCACTTCTGATAAGGATTGACTTGATGCAACTCCGTAAGGGTTAGTCGTTTTGTGGATGGATCAAACTAAAGTAAGGTCATAATGGCATATTTCAAACCCATGAAAATTAGTCACAAATACTTTTTAGACCCGCGCATGTCGATTTTAATAGAACAATCAACCGCTAACGGTCTAATAAAGATAATGAAACTAAGAATTTCACAGTGCAGTTTTCTTTCGATTTTGGATGGACCCACTAAATAAACAAACAAAAGTTCAGGATACCTTTTACTTTAGTTCAACTTGTTTTAGTAATTTTTACATTAGTTAACAAGCTTGTTGGTGCAATTAGTGAACTGAATTTTATAGACTATTTATAAATACTCTCCAATAAAACCCGACTTAGCTAATATGATTTAGTCACTGAATGACTTACTCTCAATGAATTCTTTCGCCAAATGCTAAATAAATCATCCGCAAACCTTTCAGTTAACTTTAGTAAAGATTTTTCGTCTGAACGAAGAACGGTGATCCAAAATTTATTAGTACACGCTGATATCACCTGGTACCGAAAAGTCAAACATTACACAAAAGCACTTATAGGAAAATATACTGTATATGAGAAAATACAGAAACACTGTTTATATAGACTCATGCGTACCGATGTTAAAAGTCATAGTAAAGAACATAACAAGCTTAATTACAATTTCAAAATCCTCCAAGAACTTGAAATTTCTCTTTTCTAATATTAATAGGCCATTTTCATAAAAGATGGATTTATAGCTAAACTAAGATTTAAACAAAGTGGAGAACTCATATTATCAAATACTCACTGATAAATGTCAAAGATTCTTATTCCTGTACAACATGCATTTAGTAATTCAGCTAACTATAAGGAATTATCATTTCTTTGATTCCATTTGAGATAACATCACTCACACATATACTACTATTTATTGGTCTTTCAAACAATACATACACTCATACATTTGATTTTTTGTTAAACTTGACTTTATGGTAACTCTGGGCGACTAGTATGATTCTCATCAGAACTCAAAGTTCATACTAGATAACTGTATTTGAATGAGAATATACACAACTTCAAATATCACAATCTATATTAAGTGGCGGACATTCACATTCAACATCTGAACATGACTAGACAATTTTCGGAAACGCTATATTTACGACCTCATTTATCACTGATTACCATTTTTAAAATCCAATCAGGCTGTCAGGAGAAAAGCTGAAGGTATTAGATCTTGATAACCAAGATTTCCATAAATCTAACGTGATTCCTAACGTTTTACATATATTTGAAGCTCCAATTAAATTTTGAAAGAACTTCGCTTAAAACTAGAAACTTCTAAACTGTACAGGGGTCTCTTGAACTCTCTGCCATGACTTATTAGGCGTAAACTGAACACAATATTATAAGCAAAGATGGATAGTGGCTAGCAGTGGAATCCAGGACGCGCGTATCAAGTAAAACAATACCAAGTGAATTAAACTTCACCCCATTGCACAAGCAAGTGGCTATCAGGACTCAGTAGCTAAGTGGATAACGCGATGGCATTTGAAGCGAACGGTACTGAGTTCGAGTCCCAGAGTGAACATCAACTCTGAGATGCAGGTACATCCAGCTGACGAGTCTCAAACAAAACGAAACGCGCGTCCTGGATTCCACTGCTAGCCACTATCCATCTTTGCTTACAAATAGCTTGTGAATTAAGGTAATATCGAGGCATACGCACAGTATGTACATATGCCAATAAGAGACTGATCAATTTCAGTCCTAAAACATCAATGGGAAGATTCAAGTAAAACAATACCAAGTGAATTGAACACAGTATATTATGTTTTTACAGTGAAAGCTTTATATTTTCACCAAAGACTAAATGTACTCATTCGTGACTGAAACTAAGCAAAAAATATATGTAATAGAAAAGTTTGCTTAGTTAAGCGTTTAGTTGCATTTATGTTACCTTCAATACCTAGACACGTTTTATAAACCGTGGTCACAGATCTGACAAAATATGTTTGTGTGTGTTTTACAATAGCTCAGTACAAAATTTATAGATCACAGTACGCTACTTAGAACAAAATCAACATTATTTATGGAACGGTTATTGGTAAAATAATATTAAAAACTAATAAAGTGAACGAAATATTTGGTAGTAAACGGCTATACAACACTAAACGTAAAAGGGGATGTAAATTAGATGTTTGTTGATCATAAAAAGACGACAATTTTATTTTTTTTTACTGCCTCACAAATTTAAATATTTTTAATGCCACTTCTATAAACGTACTTGGATTGGGTAGGCAGTCAAACGGAAAATTGCCTGGAAGAGATGTGATGGTAGGTTAGGACATTCATATACACCATTGTCCAAGCAATTGCAGAGAGCGGATTCATATGAATACTCCTTCCAATGGATAATCATATGACAACCAATATGCACTACAATATCACCAAATAGCCTTAAGAAGTTGTAACGTTCATCAGAATACTCGGGATTTTCGGATAATGTAGAACTAAAAAGCACAAGGAATATTTTGGCTCACTTTTAACGAGAAATAGCTAAAAACAATGTAACTATGAAACCAACTTACCATAAAACTTTTATGAGATTATTGCACGGAGATGAAGATCCCAAAGGCTCTTTCAGAAAACTGTCAGCTATAGTTGGGCCATATGAATCTGGAATTTCGGATCCCGGTTGTATTCGTCTGGATAGCAAGATATTTATCAAACTTAGAGCATCGGTTTGTAAACTCTTAATCCCAATGAGAGTAGTAATTAAACTCAGAAATGGCAAGGTGCGACTAAGGTTGAGGTTTTTGATAGCGATTTCTGAAGGGGTCCAAGAAGTCAAAACATTTAGACGACATGACTCTAGGAACCCTCCCAATGTACATAATGACTCACGACAGATGTCAAGTGAGTCGCAGTCGATGAATGAATTCTAATTTGTATTGAAAGTAGAGTAAATAATGAACATACGGCATTTGGGAGTAAGAGTCTGTTGACAATACTATCAAGTGCAAAAACAAATATCTCGGTCAAGTTGTCATTCAGGCCTGTTAAAATGTCACGCCGTCGAGATGGTGGAGCATCTTGGAATTGTATAACATCTTCGTACAATCTTAAGAATGAATTCAGCACTAATTTAGTTTGGGGAATCTAATAAAAGTAGATCATTCAATAAGAAACATACCCCTAATTTTCCAAGGGACAGGAATTCAGGTAACATAGTAGGCCATTGCTGAGGCCATTCACACTTGATGAGGAAAACGATAATTTGACTCAACATTAGAGTGAAAGCGCGCATTTCTTCTCTAGAAAACCGAAAATTATTTATCTTACTAAGTAAGAAATAGATAAGGCGTACTTCTCTTGAAAGTTTTAAAATATTTTGTTTCAGGCTGGATTTCGCATGAAACCCCATCTGACCCCAATGATTTCTAAAACTTGGATGTATGCTACGCGACAATACTTTAAGTAATGATCTAAACACTGAAGTCCAAAAAGTATGATAGCAGAAGGCTGGTTCGGATTACACAGAAAGTCAACATCAGCATACTGGAATTGCTCATTTTTGTAATTCTCAGCTACCTGTATATTTATAAACAACAAAAAAACCGCATTACCATGAAGCATTTACTTCGCTGATTGTTATCAATAGTTGGATCTAGAAGAGAAGAAACTGCCATAAGAAGTGAGTCTCTATCCATCTCACAATGCCCACGCGATCTACAAAGAGGTATTAAAGAAATTACTGTAAACAGAAGCTAAGTTAAGTTGTCCAGTTCCATATCAGTCACAATCAAAGGGAAATAATACATAGCAAGACGCCAATACTGTTTAGAAAACTAGTATAGGGGTTCCAATAGGGGTCCCAATATATAAGAAAGGATCAAAATCATCTTGTGACAACCACAGAGGGATTAGTCTAACAAATATAGTATCTAAAATACTAGCCTCAATAATAATCAGACACCTAACTAAGACTCGTGAACTGCAAACACAAGAAAACCAAGCTGGCTTCAGACCTGGTCGTGGCTGCATCGACCACATATTCACCATTCGTCAGGTTCTAGAACACAGGCATACTTATCGACGTCCGACAACGGTGGTCTTTCTTGACTTAAAAGCAGCGTTTGACTCGGTAGACCGCGAGATTCTGTGGCAGTGTCTGTCATTGAAAGGCGTACCCCAGAATTACATAAACCTTGTAAAGGCTCTTTACTCGAACACTACTAGTTGAGTCAGAGCTTATGGCGAACTGTCATCTACTTTTGCAACCTCAAGTGGTGTCCGTCAAGGCTGTCCACTTTCTCCATTTCTGTTTAACTTCATCATAGACCTACTGATGGAAATAACTTTCTCGTCGAACGAATTCTCGGGTACTGATCTCCTTCCAGGAGGTCCACTTATCGACTTAAAATACGCAGATGACATAGTCATGTTTAGTGAAGACGCTGATAAAATGCAGAATCTTTTGGTAGCACTGAGCAACAACAGCAGAATGTTTGGAATGCGCTTCTCTCTCTCTAAATGCAAGTTGTTGCTTCAGGACTGGTCTGCGTCAACACCTGAACTAAGGATAGGGAGTGAAGTAGTCGAACGCGTCGACAACTTCACTTATCTTGGAAGTCTGATCAGCCCTAATGGGTTGGTGTCTGACGAAATCTCTGCACGGGTTGAAGAGCTCGTCTGGCTTTTGCCAACTTACGTCACCTTTGGCGAAGGCGAGATACCCGTCTATCAATAAAAGGACGAGTATACTGCGCGGCAGTCCGTTCTGTCTTACTTTACGGCAGCGAAACATGGCCTTTAAGAGTAGAAGACACCCGTAAGCTACTAGTATTTGACCACAGATGCTTTAGGAATATTGCTGGCGTCTGTTGGGATCACCGGGTAAGTAATAGTGAGGTTAGACTCAGGGTATTAGGTAATGATGGTAAATCAGTTGATGAGGTTGTTGATCTTCATCGACTGAGATGGTTGGGCCACGTGTTACGCATGCCTGAACACCGATTACCACGTCGTGTAATGCTAACAGGTGTTAAAGATGGTTGGAAGAGAATTAGGGGCGGCCAAACCAAAACGTGGCATCAGTGCTTGAAGACACTAACCTCTAGTCTGAGCCATGTTGGTAGATGCAGACTACCTGGTTGGGGTCCTCGTGACTTTCGTAACCGATGGTTGGAGACTCTTGGTGACATGGCTGAGAATCGATCACAATGGCGTCGGTGCATACACTCCCTGTCTTCCCTTAAACTAAGAGATTAAAATCGCTTCACATCTTTCCTTCTACGAACTAATTCTATATTCCGGTACTGTATCCTTATATGCAATCTTTCTCCTATATATTACCACCTTTGACCTAACCACTCCTATGAATCCGGTGTGCATCTTGCTGTGCTAATGAGGTATGGCAATCTGGACCGATGCATATATGTGCCTGGTCCTACGTTGTAGCTGACTGACTGATTGAGATCATGAACCGATTGATGTTAGACCACCACCTTCGAAACCTGGAAGCACTGAACAGCCGTTTCGTCCTATTGTGAGACTCCTCCGCAGTGTGCATCCACGATCCCGCTCGCGGGATGCGAAACCAGGGCCTTCGGTCTCGCGCGCGAACGCTTAACCAACTGGACCACTAAGCCGGCATCCAATGGTGATAGTGTCTAACATCAACCAATCCACGAAATTGCGCGACCAACTTCCATTGTACTGAGATTAATATCTGTCTCGCACTGCTGAGGAGTCCCGCGATAGGACGAAACGGCCGTCCAGTGCTTCCAAAGGTGTTGATCTAACATCAATCGGTTCATGATCTCAATCAAAAACCGCTTAGAAAATTTGGTTTCAAAGACACTGATTTGTCAAACCCTGACAACGGAAACTGAATGAAACGTCACATCTAACAGTGTATATATTCTTGCTACGGGACGTTTTGCCTTAAGAATTACTAGTTTCAATAATAGTCGTCCCTATAATTTACTGAAAGATTCCAGCAGTAACTGGAAGACCGTTTTTGAAGCAACAATGCTGTAAAAAGATGTGGTAAGAATTCCAACGGACTGTCAACTATGAATATTTAGAAGCTAGTTAATAAAGCGCCCATTTACGAACTACACCATGATCACTGAAAACAAAAAGTAATAGTGAGACCTTGTAAAACCTAACTGGTCATGAGTGAAGTAGAGTCATTTATTAGTAGGTTCAAGAAGCTGAAAACGGGAAAAGTGAGAAACTTTCCTAAAGACACTTTCTTTAATAAGTGGAAGTCCAATTGTTAAAGCACTCCACCATCAAACAAGAGGGTATAATCTGGAATTCCGGTCTACCAACATTAATTCAGGAATCCATGGGAGTCCGCGAATACACATACGTTTTCAAGAAACAATCAACTGCATAACGTGACAGCTGTTCTGCAAAACTTTGGTGCCCATGATGCTTTTTAGAAAATTATTTCTAATCAGGAAAACTACAATCTTCAAATGAGAATTTCGAGGAGTCATCTCATTCCAGCCCTGTGGAAAAAGTCGGATTTTAGCCTTATTCCAAGGACATTTTATTTGAGTCCTTGAGTAACCCCCTTAGAACTTCTGTCTTTTCTAAATTTCCCATTTATGAAAGTTGGATAGGATCAATACCGGTAGGTATAGCTACCGCGAACTACCTTGTTGCAATAATTTGACATCCCGTAATTTAGCTTGCCCAAGCTACTAGATGCAGGAACCTCAGCCCATCGCATTTAGATGGAAGCACTGTCATAAAAAGATATAAGTAGTTAAGTCTTCTATAGAGGTAAGATAAATTTCCCAAGTTAGAATTTCTAAGTTGTAATCCGTTCGGCATTTTTACGCATATTAATATGGATGGACTTCAGTAAGAGTATGCAAAATCACGGATTTCATTTGACGAAACTTGTATTCTTTGTTGTCAAATAAACCTCTAAGTTTCTACATAAATCCATACATCACAGTGATTACAAATCGGGTGATTATGGACGACCAACTTACAACAAGAACCACAGTGCGTGTATCAGTGAAACGTCTCACTTCGAAATCCCCCCCTCAATTAACCTTCGGACAAAAACGTAAGTATTCACTCTTTGATAAGTAGTAATAGCAAATCACTGACTCCTTTTAGTTCTCTGTTTAAGTTGTAAGAGATGCTCCTCTGTGGTATATAATCCACTAAAATAAGTATCCTAATCGTGGTGCGCGATGTGACAGGCCTGTGATTTTCAAACTTGTTGTGGATTAACATTCTTTTTGTTTGCTTATGACATCCGAAACATTTAAGATCAGTTAGAGCTCATATTTTTTGAATTATTTACCCGTGTAGTATATTTTTAGTTAATTCCTATAATCTTCCAGTATCGTGTGTACTTTTTAAAATCTCATTCTAACAATCTATCAAATCTGATACAAATTTCATTAAAAATAACTTTGAAACTCATAGTTGAATTTTGTGCAAATTTAATCGAAATGGCCAACCGTATTTATCAATGTGAACAGTCTAATTTTCCTTTCTTTGTTGCGAAAGGAATGCTATGTAATTTAAGGATTGATTTTATATGATTTAGACCCGTCTAACACCCACTACATATAAGAGATATTCAAGTTCTAACTATCATTAACTCTATGTTTTACTGCTTGAGAAAATTACTGATGATCTCGATGACAGTTATTCGTGTTTCTGAAAAAATCGAGATTCTAGTACTGACAGTAAAAACCGTTCCAGTACGGCACGTGCAACTTTAGTACAAGATAAACACTCAACCAATCAAAGTAGAGACAGGGAATCTCTTAAGGAGAGCGTGAAGAAATTTCTCAGGTTGATGGACCACCTGTTGTTGAATGTGATCACAAATTCACTCAACATTAAAACCCAAGTATAACTATCATCTATTCAAAGAGTCACGATATTAATGAACTTAGCGATGTGGAATGAAAATCTGTGAGGCAGCCAGTGAGGAATGTAGAGTCCGTTACTGAAGGCTCATCATCCCTTAAGTTACAGAATACCTCCCTGAAGCTACAAAGTAAGGTTAAAAAAATATGCCTTGCTCAGGAAAAATAGTGAAATATCATCGAATGTTGTTTTTCGAGATTTAGATGAACCTAATGGCTTTGATTCTGAAATTAAATTTGCACTTGATGGAGTAAAGACTTGAATATCAAGTCATATCATTAAACCACATCATTTAACAGAAGTACTGATCAGAACAGACAGTAAGATTAAAGAAAATTTTGTCTTCCGATCGTGTACACTCCGTAAGATGATTTTAGAGTTAGTGGTACAGCAAATTTGCTGAAAGAGATAACGAACTAATTACATTTGTAGCCCTCACAAGTGTTAAGTAAAATATGAAGGTGAAAATAGGCGCTCTTGGTGCGAAAACAGGGAATCCAGATTTCCAAAATAAAATTGCAAAAGTACGACATTAACCAAGTAAGTTCTGAGAATCTAGTGTCTCGAACATTTGGGCTAACATTATTGAAGTACATGAAAATTAGGTTCCGTAATCTGTCCAAACAAACGTTACATTGAACATTTATAAGCACGCCCACTACAAGCACTGACATAAATTAAACGATTTATCAGCCTCTTTCTAAGAACGGCATGTTAAAACAGTGGAACGTTGACTTGAAAGTGCAGTATCAGCTTTAAGTATAGTCGATTATGTTATACTCAGTAAAATCACAGTTGTCACTGTAGGGCCAGTGAAATGTCACTGAGCCCTAGCCAAATCATCCGGCAGTTGGATCACTGAATGTCAAACAGATCATCGCTCCCCGTAAAGGACAGGGACAACTAACGCGCATCCGTTAATCATATGCGATGGACTGGCCAATGCGGCAGTGGTCTTACTTTCGCTTGTATCTACCTTAACTAATATATTTCTGTAATAACGTCCTCTGTGTTGTACAGTCTTCAAAGCATCTATGGTACTTTGATACGTGAATGAGGTAGTCCACGTAAGGAGCTGACCACGAAGTGTGACTTCGACGTTAGCTGGTTCGTCACACCATTCCCGTGTGACTCGAGTAGGTCTCCAATCATTTTTGACATAGATCATCTACGTTGGTGAACTCATGTCATTCATCAATTTCGCCATTGTGCACATGATCAGGCCAGCAGTATACTCATTTCAGATAGTGTATTTACACGAATTTTTGCTTCTGAAAGCGACACAGTTCAAACAAGACTTGGAAGAAGACTTTCTTAACAACAATCTTCCTCGGAAAACTAGGTTCCCGATGATATTTATCCAAAAATAATTCCTGATAGTTTTGTCTTCTGTCAATGAATTTATTGATTTGACATGAAAAAAGTTTCAAAAAATGTTTCTGCTGTAAAAACTAAAAATTTCATGCGCACAACAACTTTGCTTCTCATTTATAGCGGCTATAAAAATTTATCACAGGAATAGCAGCGAGTGACTTTTAAGGAATGTTGAATGAGGAGCTTCAACTGGGCGTTTTGTAAAATCGTTTGACGTAGTCATATGAGGAAATTCCGCAGCCCCGTAGATCACTAACGCGAATGATATGTGTCAAACCATTGGGGGCCTACAGAAGTTAGACGGAAGTGGTGTGACGAACCAGCTAACTTCAAATTCATACCTCATGGTTAGAGCTTAACGTGGATTATTTTATCGTCGTATCAAGGTACTTTGACTGCTTTAAATACCGTTCAACTCAAAGGCTAATAAAGATAACTTTCCATCCTCTCGTATGGCGACTGAAACTCTGGAAGCATTTCGTGCCAACAGAAGTCGGCTGCCAATTGGAATCCATATGGGCCCCATGACATCAGGATCAAGCACGAAGGCAAGTTGGAGCTGACTATTCAACTTGTGAACTGTCTTGATCATAAAAAACGTGTAAAGGACAGGGGCTATCAACTTGGAAAACTTTGTACAGCTAAGCTACCTCTCTATTCACGTAAGGCTCATACAGACAAACAGGGAGAAGCTCACACGTTTCAAATCGAAAGAACAAGCTGCTTATGTACGAACGCCTCGAGTTTGCCGAATAAAATGGATAAGATACATGAACTCAACAACTCTAATAATGCTCATCTGATAGGGATATCTGGAACTCGGATATCTAGCTAGCAATACCCAAAATGTTTTTGTTTCGCAATTACAGTAAAACAGGGAATAAGGGTGGAGTAGCTTGTAGTGGCATTGGGACCTAACCACACAATTCTCAAAGCTGAACACGAGACAATAGGGAAAATAGATATTCAGCGTTTAACGCAGAGAAAAACCCAATGATGGAAAAGGCAAGAAGAAGGAGTTGAATTAATTCGAATTGGTCGGATGGCATGGCTCGGCCTATCAGACGTAGTCTTACTTGTGCAACATCATTTTTATCTATATTAAATATATTGTTTTACTTCTAGCCTAAGTTTGTTCTCCATCATATATCCGTGATTGTTACGATGCGATGAGTTGGTGTATACGATGATGTAACTGCCACGTAAGATCTTATATGTTAGGCAGTTACATCATGACAAATCTACAATTTTGGGATTAGGTCTATTATTAGAGCAGTACTAATAACGAAGTAGAGCATAATTCTACAAGCCCTATACTTGCAATCTTGTGCACAATCAAAAGTTTATCAATCTTGATGAGTCCGTATGGTGCTCAGTAAGATTGTCTACCACCTCGAGGTGTCTAGTTGGAGTCATCTTGTTAGGATGTGAAGAAAAATATACCAATAGTTACCATGTTAAGTCTAATGTCGTCCTTGGACGCTAAATATACATTCCCTATTGGTCGATATTTGCTTCACTTGTTTAATATTGTGTAAATGTTGTTTTCTATTTCTATGGTACGATGTGGTCTGCTTGGCTAGTATATGAACAGAGTGTGTTTGAAATATGATTCATATCTCAGACGCTGTGACTTGCGATCTGGACTCAACTGGCTGCGTTGAACAGGGAAGCAGGGCCAATCAGGACTCTAGATCATTCGTACGTGTTTACGTGTCACTGGAACGATTGATATAAAACGCTGCACATCTAACCTGCAGTCACCCGTTACAACACATCTATAGGAAGCTCACTGCTGACATCAAGTACTACAATTGTATGCTGGAAGGATTATCCCGCTCTATCGTTTTAGGTTCACTCATATACTGATTTTAAGGGACTTCAATCTCCCCAACGTCAATTTCGCAGAACATACGTATATTGGTGGTGGAAACCTTACTGAAGCTCGGTTTATCAACTTCATTGAGGATCTGAGATTATTCAAAAATGTGAAGTCGGCAACTCGTTGGAAAAACAGTCAGACGCCTTCGCGCCTGGACTGGGTATTTACAAACAAAGAATTCCTAATTGACAACTTCTCAATCCTCGCTCACCTAGGGAGAAGCGATCATAGCCTGTTGTTTTATCAGGTAAACTGAGCTAAGACCTCTCACCAACAACAGGAGCTGAAAGTTCTAACGTTGAATGTGGGAAATTCATCCTCAACTTGCTATGGATGCTCAATGCCTTCCTAGCAAATTTTACACTGGTAACATTGAAGCACATTTTCGGCCAGTTCGACGAAAGAACTTTCCACACAGTCTTCAACAGATTCATTAATTCTCATTTAGAGTACGAAACATAATATTTTCTCCCTCATTACAAGAGGATAAGGACACCCTGGAGAGTATCTAACGTCGAGCCACGAAATCATTTCGAGGACTCAAAGTTAAGCCTTATGAAGAGCGCTTCCAATAAGTGAACCTTTACTCATTAGAGTATAGAGGTCTTAGAAGTGACATACAGCATCCTTTCTACTTCTGGGTAACCCGTTGAACATCTACTTAAGTTTATCCCCAACACAAACATGAGGGGTAACACCCAGAAACTGGAAACACAACGCAGCAGAACGGACTGTAAACACAACTTCTACTCCCTAAGAGTTGTCAATCTGTGGAGTTCGCTGATGGCTGAGCTAGTCTAAGCGACTACTCAGGAGTCATTTAGCAGGAAACTTGACATTTTCTTAGGGACTAAGAATAATATATTACTATGATTTACCAATTTCTTTTTCTTCTATTATCGTTAATATAACTAGGTTTCTGTCTGAAGATATTGGTGATATACTGCTACTAGACACGGAAGCCTGTTAAGTGAAAGCTTATTCTATTCCATCTACAACCATTTGAACCATTTTGACCTCTGTCGATCTTCGTTCAGGAATTTATCCAATCTCCTTTATCGAGTGTTTCTAACAGACTTTCTTTTGCATTCATAAAAGCCAATATGTTTGAAGTTATTTGATACCATGTGTTAAATTCAAGATGGTTGTTTGAAGAAGTTGAATTTTGTTGTTGCCATGGCAGCAGTTGTGACGTAATTTGACGGTAGTGTAGTGATGAGTGAGACAACTAGAAGCGATGGGAATTTTCTAAAACACAAAATGACACTGCTAGAAATGGCGGATAGCTATGGGTTTAACTTGTTAGTTAATTTCTACACAGAGTGTTAGGTCATTATAGATATCAACACCTGAAGAACTGCATAAAACACATGTTATACCAGCAAAGATTCGATGACTTTAATGAGTTTGAAGTCTTGAGCAATCGCCTTAAACTAGAAACTAAGAGGCATGGTCCAGGAGACCCTTCCAGTCCGAATCCTGCCTCATTTTCCACAGCGAAAATCCAGCAAAAGTTGTTTACGGTATGAAGTTGTTTATCAGTAGAAGATTACTAATTTATGTCTCTTATAGAGAAACTCAGAAGAGGATGAAGAGCCTGTAGCAGATGAAGGAGAAGAACACCCTCTTCCGAATGTGATGGAAAATGCATACTATTTTGATAATGCAGGAGTAGGTATCGGGAAAAACGAGACTGTTCTATTAAACATGGCTATCAAGTCTCTAGTGAATACCCAAGCTGTTCAAACTGCGCGATTTTGGGGGAAAATTCATGGATTGATTCAAAATTACTACATTGTCGAAGTAGAGTTTCCTGAGGGGGAAGATATAGACGAAGAGGAGAGTCCAGAATCATTTAATCGTGATGCAACTGAAATAGATGATGAAGAAGGAGCTGAAGGTTTGTGTTTTCGTAGAACCTGCCAATAAACTGTGAATAATTATAAAATTATGTGCTTAAAACTATGTTTTATGTGCCAGGTTAGCCTTAACAATGTATAATACACCTCTGGTGTTTTTAAATCGCGGATAAATAAGCAAAATATACTACGATTGTATTAATACTCTTCAATGACTTTGAAGCAAATAAAAGACATTTTCACGGATCAAATGCCAGATGGGCGGAAAGTCGCTTGACTAATGGTCCTACTTAAATATCCTTCACAGTTCAGTTTCTACTAATCCATTCAACCGGTTTATCTAGGTCATCCTGTAATATTGTTCTACGTGACATACTGTGTATTGGTCTCCAAATATTTATATCATCTTCAAAGTGTAGAACAGAGGACAGCTGCAGTTAGCGAGTGATTTACAAAAGATAAAAAGAGAAGTGGACAGGGGAATGTATCACGGAGAACTTCACTTTTTTACAGATTCCCATGCTGATAGAGCTCCATATATTCTTACTCGTTGTCTCCTATCACTGAGGGGAATACCTTTACTCAGTTGACAATTTCGTAATGAACCCAGAAACGTTTCGGTGTTAACTTAGGACTCAGGTGAGATATAATGCCAAAGGCTTTACTCAGATCTATGAAAATTACGTCTACCGGAATATCTATATCTTTTGCTGCAACCCGATTTTCTCTTGCGAGGAGAATATTTG
The DNA here is from genome assembly GCA_944470205.2 of Schistosoma margrebowiei. NCBI lineage: Eukaryota > Metazoa > Platyhelminthes > Trematoda > Strigeidida > Schistosomatidae > Schistosoma > Schistosoma margrebowiei. Next base: position 42,557,226 of record OX104028.1, on the reverse strand, counting down.
TCAAACACAAAGGGTTTTTTAAATCCATGTTATCCACTGGTTGAAAAATGTTTCTCTTTCAAATAGTTTATAATGGCCATCCGAATAATCTTTTCCATTAGTTCGGCGACTATGCTGGTTGGACTAACAGAACGATAGTTACTAACTAAGTCTGTAACCCCTGTTTTGCGGTAATAAAACCAAATCATATTGAAGATTATTAAGAATCCAGACCAACAGAATGCGATAAATTGTCACAAAATTAAACAACACTGAGAGGTGTTTGTACGCCATTTAAATAAACGATCAATTCATTTGGAACCTTTTGTTGCCTAGATATATCACATCAGACAGAAGTAATTCGCATTGTTTGAGTACTCCTACACTAAAATATTCCGATCCAGTATAAGAAAGTTCTACATCAATTCATCTATGACTTGTGACCAATGATATGAGTTTTATTTTGTGAAAAATAGCTATTTAATGTGTGAAGGTATCTGACTGGTATTTCCTACAACGCTATAACATATTTTATGTGTCGTTATTTGCAATCATTATAAAAAGCTACGCTTAGTAGTGTGTTACCAGAATAATCATTTTTATAGTTTTTCGGCAGCTAGGATCCATTAAAAACTAATTATTAATAATATGATCAAGGTTCGTAAAATATTGTTGATCTTTCAACAGGTCAGTCTTTTGAACTAGGAAGTATCTCTCTCAAATATTTGAGGCGTTACTGCTTTAAAAGATGACTATATATCGATAAAGAAATACTTGTGAATTTTGAGGTTATTGACCCTAAAGTTTGTTATGATTTCGACATCACTATGGAAATTTTTCAAAACAGGGAGGGTTTGAAAATTATTTACTTAGTTTATTACCCCATAGCAGTACAAACATACGACTTCTTACAGGGACGAACCTAAAGCAGTTACTTGGGTAGTATCAGGTGGATAAGACTACCATCATTTAATCCTTGATCTTTAATTGTTCTATATTGTAACAGAACTTCGTCTGCGTAATGAAACTTTCATATCGATTTTCAACAACATCCATCTATTGGACGAACTCTATACAGTTTCAAACGTTTTAATGCCAGTGGTTTATTTGATCCTCTTAATTATAAATTTTTTTATCTCAGTATCGCTTGACAAATAGCGACTTGAATAGATTGTAGATATAGAGATATATCATATCGGATAAACTTGATAAAATAACTTCAGTTATGGTGGTTATGAAGTAAACGCGTAAATAAACTCTGATCTTGAACAACCCCCGAAATAGTTTGATTTCGTTTTCAGGTAAAAATAACCCCCAGAAAGTGAATGAATGTTTATGGATTGATTTTAAATGTAAAATTTAGTAATAAAAGTCCATGCGTAAGCAGTGAACAGTTACTAAGTACAAAGAGACCAGAAAATGTTGACTTAACAGATTTTACTTCCCTTAGGAATCGAACTTAAGCACATTTAATTTACTTTTTCCGTTCATTGTATGTTCACTATTGATGTGCAGTGTGTGTTTGCCGAATCTAAGTAGTGCGTTGCATCACATCTGAACTGCGGAATTTACTACGGTATACAATAAGATGTATTCGGCTTTTGATTTGTTTATCAGCTTGTTTCATTGAATACATAACATCAGTTAACACTGTCGAATTCACATATAGTTAGAGCTGCCCTATTTTATACAAGCTCAATATTTTACTATTGCTCCGTCAGATACTTAATATGGTAGATTGGCTGTCTGTAATGTTGTTGAAGGAAGTTGTTTTACTGGATTTCCTGAAGAATCCACTTTAAATTGAAAGTTTTATCTAACCAAAGGTGTCCAAGTGAGAATAAGTCATAGTTACGTACTTTATAGGTAATTAGGTGTTACCCCATAATAACTTCATCATGGATGTTTGTGATGTTTCATGAAGAATTACTATGAAAACTCGGATATTCAGAGTCTGATGGTTTTGATTGATCTGGAATTAACATCAACGTTTGTGGGACGTGGTAATAGTTTGAATGGTTATTTTGCATAAAATTTATCGTTTTTATAGTTATTTTGTTAATCTCTCTAGTCGACAATAACAAACTTATTTGGTTTTTTTTAAGAAGGCAAAGATGTCCTACCAAAGTCCAAATGGAAGCCACCAGTCAAAGTGCCGAGAGAGGAAAATCATATTGGAACTAATAAGAAAGTTTATTTCGTATGTCATGAACCAGGCCTACAATGGATAAAACTTCCACCGGTAACACCTGAACAAATAGTAGCTGCTCGAGCTGTACGTTCGTTTCAGTGTTAAGTGGCAATGAAAAAAAACTTTTTAAAGATTTTAGGAGAAAAAAGGATACAAGGTTATTATTCTGACAGTTCTTCCATAAGCAATAGAACTTCATTGATTTAGTCTTGGATTCCTATCCAGCTGAACATATTTTAGTTGGAACAGCCAGATTTCAATTCTAGCCTTGGGAAAAATGTAGATCCAAACTTAAGACAAGCTCGTTGGTAAGGATTAAGATACGTTGTTTAAGGAAAAAATTAAGGTGTCACTTCACTTTAAGGCATGTTAACTGCCTTTATATTATTCTATTATAGCACAAGATTCTTCAATTTGAAAATAATTAAATCTAGGTTTGATGTAAACCATTTATTCGCTATTATCATCTTAGTTTCATACAGGTTACAATTAGTTCCACCTTAAATTAAGTTTGTAATTCCTTAAATTAAGAAAAAAACACTTTTTAATCTACGCACATTGATCGTTGAGTAGTATCAAAAGTATGTTTTATAATTCCTAGCGCTAGTGATTATTGTCGAATAAAACTTCAGTTTTTTATTCTTAGGACTGTGTATAAAAAATTTCAGTATTACATAAAATGAACTTGCTTCACCCGTTACATTTATTTATTCATTCAATTTGATTAATTATCAATTATTGTGCAGGTGGATAAAGTGTTTTAACATTAATTCTCTTGGAAAAACAATCAAGATAAATATTACAAAACGGTTACTTAGTGCTTGGTAGTTATTTAACTAGGCTAAAACTTTATCGATTATCATTTTTGACGCAATATTAATAATTTTACTTGGTAAATACTATCATTTATAACCTCAGTATATTTTGAGTTTAATTCATATTCATACATACATAAATACATATTATATAAACGAGACAAAAACGGTACCGGAAACTAACTAACTTCTGAATGGTAAAAAATTATATGGGTTTAATATCTGAGTTGTAATGGACTGTTTATTCAAATTTAATTTAGGTTCATCGTCTTTTTACTGGGATATTGGATTCTCCGGTTTCGTGTTATCCACCTTATCCTGGTAATGAAGCTAATTACTTACGGGCTCAGATAGCACGAATTAGTGCATCCACCCAAATATCTCCACAAGGTTATTATACTTTTGGAAGTAAAGAAGAGGAAGAAGAAGAACTTGAAAATGAAGAAGAAGGTGAACGACAGAATTATGTAAAAAATGAAGAATACGAACCATTAAGTATCAATGAATTAGCTGATCCGAGTCTTATACACTGGGTACATCATACATCCTATATTCTACCACAGGGAAGAGTTTATTGGTGAGTTGATGTAAGCGTGAAGCCGTTGTGATAATCAGAATTTTTTACAGCGTATACACTGAGTATGAATGAATTACAGAACACAGAAGTTAAACACTAACCGATAATAGCAAATTTTTTCACATTGAAAATCTTTTTATAACGATAAATGATAGACAAGATTATGGGAATAACTACCATAATTGGACTGATAAGTACTTGCGAAACCGAATTTCGAAATCCGGTTGAATATATTTCAGAAGACAGAATCAATAATCCACTGGCTAAAGAGATACCATACAATTAGAGCTGTTATCTATGGACAAAAGACCCAACTAATAAGTTATGTTGGTAACTTGGTTTTAATATGGCAAATAGTTAGCCATGAATACAAAAGGCAAGTCAAAGAAACAGTCAATAATCCTTATCTTCTGTCCATCTTGAAATGCTAATGGACGATGTTACATTTAGACTGGTACTAGAAATACCAGGAAAATTAATATCAAACATTTGACTTTCTAGTTTTGTTACAAGCTGAAAGTCATATAAGTAGCTTAAAACTTATGTAACTACTTATTAATAATTAGTAGCATAACGCAATTAACAAAACAGCAGTAAAAGGAAACAACTGAGTTAATAGTGGTTTCACCTAATCGTATTCTAATGGTATTAGATTCAATTAAGATTTTCACATTTTATGCTTGATTAGGTGGAATCCAAAAAAGGGTTTGGGCGATTATTTTGATGAAATTAACGATGAGGATGAAGCAGAGGAAAATGAAGATAGTCAAATGAAGAATGTCATACAACCAGAACATGGACCACCTATACTTACACCGATTTCATCTGATTTACCAATATTTGGACAAAAACCATGGTCAATCAGAATAAGCTCTAAGCTGTTACCAGAATATGCATCTGTTGTTGTTTCTTCTAATATCTGGGTGGGGGCACATGCAGTATCATGGGGGAGGTAAGTAGCTACATTAAACCCATGAAAGTTACATGAAACAAAAAAATCTTTTAGACACTTAAAACTTCATAATTACGAAAAATTATTTGCGACAACATATAAAGTGAGATAACTCAACATGTCTCATTTAAAATTTAGATATTTCGAAATATCTCTCTGAACTTTGACTATTGTTTTTAGATTAATTGAAATAATTCTACACACTTATTAACATTCATGTTTTTAGAATCTTGAAGACAGAATTTATGCCACAAGATTCTCAGCTTGTTAGCTTATTGATTGAAAGTGATTAAATTAGGACACAATGTTTTAGGGTAGGAGTATGTCCACTTCAGATTTTTATTAGCACTGTTGTATTGCTTACATGATCTCATTGTGTTTGCTTTCTTTATTAAGTCAAATCTTCCTATTGTATCTTAAGGTTAATTGAAAATTCACTACAAAATAATCAGTCTTTACAGTAAGAGGATAAGGGTTTCTTTTTGGTATTTCGGCAGTTTAGTAAGGGATAACGAATCAAAAGGGTTGAGAATCACAGTTGTGGTCGATTCATGTCGTTTAGTGTCCTTTACTAGCACATAAATCTAATCAGTAATATCATTTAAGCAATATAAAACCTTTAATACTTCTTTTATAGGCGATTTGAAAATATTTATGTTGGATGGGGCTTGAAATCAGTTACTTCAGGTTTTCAACCTCAGGTACAACCGATTGAAATGGATGAATATCAAGAAGTTTCTGATTTCAATGAGGCAATCGACCCAACTCCTCAAGAAGAGGCTGCATTAAGAGCTCTACTCAATCCGCCTGAAGAGGAAGATGAAGATTTAGCTAAAGAGGAACAAGAAGAAGAAGAAGAAGGTGATGATTAAAGGGAGATTATTTATTTGGATAATAGATTGTTTGGATACACTAAGTAAGGATTAGGATCTTAAAATATGATTATATTTGAAAAAAGGTAGAAGAAATCAAAATGTTTATCGATTATAACTTATTAGTCAATTTTAAAAAGTTCATGCTAATGTTTTAATTCATGTAAACTGTCATGTCTCAAATTAAAATGACAACTAATATGTACAGATTGATGAATTATGTTTTGTTTTTTAAAACACTTAGTTGTTGATAATTAAACGATACATCTGTATTATCCGAATGGGGAGAACATTGAATTTCAAAAGTTTCGCAGTTTATTGTAAATTGCTTGTTCAGAGACTTGATAGATAACCAAATTACATTAGCGCAAGTTCAGAGGGATATAGTAGAATATTCCAATCCACTCAAAATAGTTATGATTATGTCAGTGCATGGTAAGGTAAAACTATGGTACATAACTATGATATTTCATTTAAATTATTACCTAACAACAAATTGCTTTGTTTTAATACGTTTCTGACAAGACGTTTTAGGAAAACTATTAGGCGGTTATCGCATGTAGCTTTCTTAAGGTTACTGCTGATCCCAAGACCGGGTAAAGGAGAGTTGGGCATAAGGTCAGCAACCTCGTTCCCTAGAGAACAACCTTGGTAGAAAAGCGCTAACCGGAAAAATTATTTAAACAATTTAATATCTATCCAGAGAGTTAAAGGATCTTATTTAGAAGAGTTGTGGCACCTCACGATGAAAGACAAGATTCTTCGTATGTCACGAGGCCGATGCCCCTTCTAACAACCAGAGGAACAATTAATATAGGTACATGGAATGTCCTGACGATGTGGCAGACTGTGAGGACTAATCAAATAGCTACGGAACTGAGGAGCTACAACTTGGAGTTGCTCGGAACAAGTAACCCCCCAGACCCAAGCTGGGAAAAAAGATTAGGTTCGGAGAGATGCTGTTTTACTCTGGTCATGAAGAATGAAATGCTTCGCACACACAAGAAGTTGCACTGACGCTTTCCAAAGAAGCACGAAAGGCACTTATAGGATGGGAATCTCATGGATCCATGATCATCAAAGCATCCTTCAAGACAAAGAAGGAGGGAATCACAGTGGATGTTATCCAATGTTATACACATACTAATTATAGCGACGAAGATGACAAAGATTAGTCTTCCAAAAGGCTGCATATGGCTGTGAAGAAGTGACCAGGGTAAAACCCAACCATTTTGATAAGAGACCTAAACGCCAAAGTTAGAATGTACTACACCGAGTATGAAGATAGCATGAGAGGTCATGGACTAGAAGAAGGAAGACAAGGTAAAAGCAGCATCCCTGCAACTGAATAATAAATGGAACTTTAGACATCTGTTGCCTAATGTCAAAGTCAGAATCTTCAATACGAACGTCAAGACAGTCTTGCAGTACGGAGCTGAAACGTTGAGAGCTACCACAATCATCATCAAAGAGGTACAAGTAGTTAGAAACAATTATCTACACAAGATACTTAATATCTGTTGACCAGATACCAGCGGCAACGGCCTACTGTGAAAGAGAAAAAATGGGCTTTCAGCTGAAGAGGATACTGGGGAAAAAACCCGAGCAGGACAAAACATATATTGCGGTAATCACCAAGCTGTATCACGTGTAGGGCTCTCACTTGGAATCTTCAAGGCAAAAGAAGAAGTGGAGGACCCAAGAGCTCTGTGCATCAGGCACTAAAGGTAGGCTTTGAAAAAACAAATGTCATTTGGAAACAACTGGATAGGAGGCCCCTAAGTGCTCTGGTACGGCCGAGAGTGGAAAGAGTCAGCTCTCCCTCTCTAAATGCTCTCACATGGCCCCGTGCATTCAACCACATCAAGAGAATTCCTACTCAATGCCTGATTTCTGCAAAATTAAGAGAAAAAAGCGAACGTCCAGCGCTTTAACCAGGTTAGTGGATACAGAGGATCCACCTACACGAGTTGGAAAACTTTGGTTCCAAACCAATGGTGCACATGAGCTCCAGGATCCTGAAGGAACAAATGGTTCATGGACCAATTATTGGTCACCGGCTACCATGTGACTGCATCTCCTTACGTTGCTCCACTGCCTTGTGGATTAGACGACCTTTAGGTGAAATGCTCGGTGTGTGACCCCTCAAGAGAATCACCTGCTTCGGCTTGGGTGCCCGAGCAGTATCATACGCCTTACACAAATCGAATGATTTATGTGGCGCATATCTATTTGGTGCTCTCTTGTACTAATGTTTATGTGTTTAAATAAATAACTAACAAAATACTGGAAAGGAGAGTCTAGGACAGAGTTGGTTAGGAGATTCTGTTGAGCGGCCTATACTCCTCCATTAGGGATAACAGTAAGTAAGTGGTTATTAGTTGTTGGTTCAAGTACATTTTTTGATGCATTTCAAATAAGTATAGGTTTTTCATATAAGGTTCACCTACCGGCGATGATTAATGATATTTTCAAAACGATTTACTTTATCATATACTCAGAAGAATAGTTAAAATGTTTAGTTCACGTTGCTGAAGCGCTTTTGGGAAAAGTGATACACTTCAATAGATTAATGTATGAAATTCACACAATTTGCTGGTTTCTGATGAATTTTTTCAGTTTGCCTTATGATATATAGCGTCACAATTTTAAAATAGCAACAAGCTGTTGGAAGTTTTATATTATTAGAAACTGTAGACATTTCCTGCATCGATTATGTGAAGACTTATGAACAACCAGTGGATGAGTGTTAATTAAAGAAATACACATTCATTATTTTTGCTAAGCATTACAAACATATTCATGAAATCGACACACATACTTAAAATTTGATTTTTCATCTAGGTTCGCATTTTATAACTTATCTGTGACTTAATTTGAAAGTATTTTAGTATTTCAATTAGAATTCGAAAATGTTCATGATTTCCATCAGGAGGTTTCGTGCTCACCATTATCCCACTTGGTTTTTACTAGTTCTCCTTCTGATGTAAGTTTTTTTTAGTCAATCATCTTCAAATCGAACAAAATCAGTGTTTTATCAGAACAATAAAATACATGATATACTGAGTGTTCGTGCCCCAATAGATAAATAAATAACATGATGGATCATAATTTTATACGGTTACAGAGATAACAGGAATCATTCTGCTCATTCTAAGTACTAGAAATACTTAAGCATTGAAAAACCATATAAATTTAAATTATTGATCAAAAGCCAAGTCGTTGAAATCCTATTTATCAAACATAGGTTACAGCAAAATATTTTTTTTTACCACAAATTCATGTTTTACAATACGTCTGTGGTTGTTGAACTGATGAATAGTGCTTACTTCTATCTTCAGATTAAAATTCACTATACAGTACAGTCGAACAGTAATGATGTGAACAGTTAAGTAATCTTATGTCAAAGTCGCACCTTTTTATGATTTTTCCCAACCTGATTCACTCCATTTTAGTATTCGATATATCTTGATCCTGTAGCGGTAAATAAATCCCCAAAATAAATAGCTCTGTAAGTCTTCGACATTGGATGCTGATCACATTAGTTTTAATGGACTCACCTAGCTGAAGGCGCTCGTTCATGCATTCGCACCAGATCACTAGTGAGAACGCCGTGCTTAGTTTTTCCTGCAATCGCTAGCCAGGTTAAATCAGTCGTTTCTCGATATATTGATAGCCTATCAAATATATCTTCGAACCTCCTCGCTTCTGTCTTTTGATTTCATTTGGTGGGTACGATTCATATTAGAAGGTGTTACTGGTTAAAGCGTTGTCAAACTCCGAATACCTGTGGGATCTTTAATTTCATAGCACACTTAAGGGACAAATAAACTTATCTTGAATGTGATATTTTCTAGGAGGATGGACTGGAGGAGAGACAACTGTTTAGTGCATGTATAAGTCCCGTGCCCTTTTTAATTTTTGCGTTGGTCACTCATGATTATGATGACTTGCCATTAAACACCCAATATCCGCTTATCAATCTTCTAGAGTTGACATACATTATGCTTGATAGATGGTTTGGATAAAGTTCAGTGTCATTTTATTGATTGTATACACTCATATAACTATAAATTTTAAAGAGTTAGGGCATTTTGTTTTTCGTTTGAAAAATTGATCATTTTTCCTTATTCGTTCAGAAACAGAAGATAGTAGAATAAAAATTGGGATTCATTGACAAATTGAAATGGACGTTTGATACATAATCAGTTTCTTTTAGTCAATGAAAGCTGAGGTAACCGAAGTGATTTTTCACTCTTACGCCATACTGTTGAACACGATTTGCACTTACTAACTCCAACTACACTTCTTTCTTCAATGAATAATAATAGAATATATTCTACTCTGCTTGATTTTAAAAGCTAATGTATTTAAGCAGTTAACGTTGAATTTTAGTAGTGTAATAATTTTATGTAATTAATTCATTTGTATTGGTTTACTGATTCTTCCCACTGATATTTTAGACTGAAACTGATCAGTCTCTTTTGGCGAATGTACATCCTGTGGGACTTCCCAATATATTGCCATTAGGTCACAAGCATTATAAGCAGAGCTAAATGGTCGCTGGCAGTGGAATTCTGGATTGCACCGCTAGTGACCATACAATCTATGTAATTATTTTCTAACTTTAATCTAACAAAGAAGTGAGATGCATTTGATAAATATGTAAAACAGTTTTCATTTAGATCAAGTTTATCAACAGTAAAATGAATTTAATAGCTTATTTATCAGTTAGATTTCAATATCATCGTTACACAATTAATTTGAAATCATTTTAAACAAGACCTAATTGGTAGCCAGTTGCTATTTTTATAATTGTGATGAGTTAAAACATCAGAATAGCTGATAATTTATATTAGTTTAAATAAATTTTTATTCAAAGACTATACATTTATACACCTTTCGTAAAATTGCCGCAAGTTAGGTGTTCATTATTTATTAGAAATGAATTAAAAATATCAGAATAACGAGCATCGTAATGACTTGATGTATAAAACGTAACAGGTTCATAAAACGGGACAACACAGCATTACAAGGGTTCAATACAGCCCTCCTTCGACATACCAACAAATTCAAGATAACTATCAACAACAGGTTCCAAGCCTTAGAACATCTTCTCAAAGAAGCAGAAACTACTATGCAGGACAGTTGGAAAGGGATGAAAGAAGCACTAACTTCAATGTGCCAGGCGGTACTGGGCCGCAAGAAGTACCGTCATTAAGAATGGATCTCTATCGAAACTCTGAACAACATTCCAAAAAAGAAGAACGAGAAGACAGTAATTAACAGCAATCGAACAAGAACAGAGAAATTCAAGGCACAAGCTGAATACACAGAAGCAAAATAGCAAGTGAAGAAGAGCGTTAGAGGTTACAAGCAAAAATACATGGAAGAGCTGGAAACGACAGCGTAACAAGCTGCAAGAGAAAGAAATATAGGAAAACTAAATGAAACTACGAAGAAACTAACAGGGAAATATGGTAAACCAGAGAGACCGGTCAAGGACAAAGAAGACAAGTCAGTCACTGAAATTCAAGAACAAAGGAACAGATGGGTGGAACATTTTGTAGAACCATTGAATAGACCATCTTTATTGAATTAACCGGATATCTAAGCAGCACCCACAGACCTTCCTATAGATGTCACCCCATTAACTACCAAATAAATCGAAATGGCCATCATAAAAATCAAAACGGGAAAGCAGCAGGACCTGACACTATACCAGCTGAAACAGTGAGGTGAGATATAGAAGTAAGTACAAGTGTGCTTCATGTTCTATTACGCAAGATTTGGGAAGAAGAAGAAGTGACGATAAACTGGAAATAAGAATATCTCATCAAGATACCAACGAAAGATCTGAGCAAATGTGAAAACCACAGAGACATCAGACTACCGTCAGTATCAGGAAATGTTCTCAGTAGGTTTTTAGCTGAGCCGGATGAAAGACTCAGTGGACGCCCAACTTCGAGATCAACAGGCTGGATTTCGTGAGGATCGGTCGTGCACAGATCGAATCGCGACAATACAGATCATCAATGAACAATCAGTTGAGTGGAACTCCTAACAATTCATCAACTTTCTTGATTATGAGAAAGTGTTTGACGATGTGGATAAAATAACCTTATGAAAACTTCTTTTACTGTTGGGATATTCAGGAAAATATCCCAAAAATTATCCTATTAAGTCTAATGCTATTCTTGGACTTGGACATGGTATGATTTTCTTATTGGTCAGTACTTATTTCACGTGTTATTTTCCTACTGGTCAATATTGTACAATGTTATTTTCTATTTTATGGTACGTTGTGGTCTGATTGACTGGTATATAAACAAAGTATGTTTGAAATATAATGATTCATACATCCGAGGCTGTGACTTGCGTTCTGAACTCAACTGCTGGGCTAGGCAGGGAAGCGGGGCCAATCAGAACCCTAGGTCGTTCTACGTGTTTGCGCGTCTTTGGTCCGATCGATAATTCGCTACCCTCAAATCTGTTGTTCACAGTTATAACATTTACACTATGGTCTAAGTGGCTGAGAAAATCCTCAGCATCATAGGGAATTTATACGACAAACTACACTGCCGTGCATAGTGGACAGCTCACAGATGCATTCCAACTGCAGATCGGTGTCAGATAAGACTGCTTACTTTCTCATTTATTCTTTCTTCTGATGGTTGGCTGGATTATGAAGACCTCCACATCTGAGGGACAGCACGAAATACAATGGACAGCTTAGATGCAGCTAAACGTTTCGGACTATACAGACGACCTAGATATTCCATCTCAACCACAACAACAAATGCAGATGAAGACAGTTAGTGTAGCGGTAGTTTCTGCATCAGCATGCACAAGAGAAGAAGCAAGATTCTGAAACACAACACAGAGAGCACCAACCTGATCACACTTGGTGGATGAGTTCTAGAATGGGTGGAAAGTTTCACGTATCTGAGCATCATCATCGACGTACAAGGAGGATTTGATGCAGACGTGATGGCATAGATTTGCAAAGTGAGGGCGATATTTTTACAGTAAAAGAGAATATGGAACTGGAAACAACTGTCAACAAATATCAATGTCAGAATCTACAATGAGAACGTCAAGACAGTTCTACTGTCTACTGCTGAAATTTGGACAACTACTGCAACCATCATCAAAATGTACGGGTATTTGTCAACAATTATGTACACAAGATACTCAATATCCGTTGACCAGATACCATCGACTACAGTTTAGTGTGGGAGAAAATAAATCAGCATCCAAGTGAAGAGGAAATTAGGGAAGGACGCTGGAAATGGATAATACATGTGTTGTGGAAATCATCAAACTGCATCACGACGCATGTACTAACTTGGGATCCTGAATAGAAACGAAAAGGAAGAATGACAAAGAACACACCGTGTGGAGAAATAGAAACATACATGAAAAGAATGAGTAGCAAATGGAAAGGATTGCCCTGGACGGAGTTGAATAGAGAGTGTTTGTGGGCAACCTATGCTTCTCCACAAGTGATAACAGGAGTAAGTGTGTATGTATCTCATCCTTCATATCATTCTTTATAAATATAGCCTACCGTGTTATGAAACTTAGATTTCACTAAGTGTCTTTAGTATGTGGTTCTAGGTATTTTAGTTTACAAGTAACTAAGTGTCAGGTGTCCTCTGTTTCTTGAATTACAGAAAAATTGTAGAATATAGGACTTATTTTCAAAGTATACATTTTCTTCCTCTTACAGAATTTGTGTTGTTCTAAACAGTCTAGTGGTATGAGCAGAAAGTAAAATTTTTATTAAATGAATGAAAATCAAATTTATCTTAGCCAGAATAGACTGCTGACAAGCTCATTGAATGATTAATTTCTTTTCTAGATGTACAAACTAGTTTTCTATTCAAAAAACTAAATTTTTTATAAAGTATCAATGACAATAGAATGAATTAAAATTTATTAGTTCACAATTCATATAAATGACATATCTTTTAGAATTTTTCTTGGAAATTGTTGTGACTTTTAGCATGGCCAACTATCACGTGACTTACTCGCCAATTGGAATACGACCTATACAATCTTAGCACTGTGCCAAACCAATGACATTCGACCATAATGAGCACCCTAGCGCCCTTATTGGTCCTTATTCCTCATAGCCCCTCCAGTTGAGTCCAAAACATCAATACCAACTTCCATTATATGAATCATTTATTTCAAAGATATTTAGTTTATATTACCAGCCAAACAGACCATATCATACCACAAAATAAGAAATAACATTTATACAAGATTAAGCCAAAAAATGGCTGTGAACGTTGGAGACTGTAATTAATAAACTGAGTATAAGTTAAGAATAGTAAATGGTATCATAATGGTCTATAGGTCAAAACAAAGCCTATAATAAGAGGAATATAGATATAAACATAATCTAGTTACTGAACAGTTATACAATACGAATATATATATATATATATATATATATATATATATATATATATATATATATATATATATATATATATATATAATATTGACCCTTTCATAGCCCTCAGAAGTGACCCATTATTTAATCTTCACTAGGATAATAACAGAAATGTATATTTCTGTACAAACACATTTAGTATCATTAAATAACTCATTAAAAGTGTTTTCTTTATCTAATTAATTATGGATAAGAAAATAAATAAATTTAAGAAAGAAAATATAAGATTGATTGATAAAAAGAAAATAAATAATACAGATTTTCGTTACACAAATTTGAAAGAAAATATTCATAATGAAAAAAACAGTAAAACAAAACTATGAAGCTAAAAGAAAACAGATTTGTGCAAATAATAAAGTGTAAAAAAGTAAACAAACAAGCAAACAATACAAATGCAAATGTGAATTGAATATTTTATAAATTGTGCATTACATTACTGATAAATGTGTAACAATAGTTTAACTTTTGTATAACATAAGTGTTGTGCAAAAAATCACCTTATCAAACATTGTTTATAAATATAGATTAATTAAATATCTCAATACTGATATTTAGTTAGCTACAATAACAAGTATCTACTTTGAAAAAAATATTACTGTTAGAATTGTATTCAATAATTTTCAATGAATTGAAAATCGAATAGTTTGTTTATCATATTAGTGATATACTTATAAATAGGTTGAGTATATAGAGGAACTTCTATCAATCTACAACTTGAAATAAGTTGCTTTCTTAAGGAGCCGATTCATTGAAAATTTGATTTATTTAATAATAAATTTGTGAATAAAACTAGTAAGACTTGACTTGAAAATTTTCATTATTTATTCAAAGAGGTTCCGTAACGTCTTTAAGTTAAGAAAATTGGTTCTTTATACTTATTACAATGTCACAACTATATCCTTTCTCTTGTGATGAATGAAATCGGATTTTATGATAAGAGTCATTGAAAAGTGCTTTATGTTAATGAATATTATCGAGTGAATAAACTTTTAAAATTGGTTATTAAAAGATATCAATAAGACTGTTTATCCTAATCGAGTATTCACTTGACATTTAAAAACAATTTCTGAGGAAACTAAAAATGATTGTAGAAACATTGGAAAGTAAGCATTATTACAGGCGGCTATTTCAGTTCATTGATCACATCACTATTTATCAGAGTTAAATGATTCCTTTCAAATTACCTGTTTCCTAATGTAACACTTTATGCCGTACACAATATGATACAATAAGTACTGGAGATTGTGTTTAGGCAAAAAGAAATGTAATAAATATAACAAAGTAAAAATACGATCAAATTAATTTCATTCAATTGATGATAATTAAAACTGAAGAAACCATTGTAAATTACTTTTATCATATGACAATTTGTAATAATAGGTTTCATCAAAGAATAATAATTCGAAATGCAATAGTTTACATATAACTAAGTTCCGAAACCCACTATGAATACTATCAAATGAGATGAAACTTGAGAATTAAACAGACACAATAGACAGAATTATTTAAAACAAATATATAAATTACTTTAAACTAAACTTATTTACGAAGTGCAGAATCGCGAATACAATAAATTTATTTAATTATAAACAAATAATATAATGCCATAACTAACAACATCTATTTAGGTTACCTACCATGACATAAGTGTGCAATTTTCGGAGTAGAAACTAAAAATTCAATTGATTTATCAGATTTTCTAATTAAATAATGATTCCATCCATTTTTCTTTTCAAAACAGATAGTCTTCCTATGATATACTAGAGAACAGTTTGATTTCGTATTGGTCTACAATGATAACGAGAAAACGTAAAACAAATACTTTTTGAACATTTAGAACAAGTTATATTATGCAGTAATAGATAATTTAATAGTTCTTATGTGTTCTTTATTCCACCCAAAGTGATAAACCATTTCACTTAGAGTTATTCATATATTTTCCTGAAACTTTTCCCTTTAAAATTACTACCTTATGCTAGATACAATCATCCATTTAGGTTTTCTACCTGAAAGACAAATATCTTACAAAACTTTTGTTGGTATAAATAATAAACATCTTAGTCATAAAATGGCACGCATTGTAGAGGAGGATTTGGTCACTGACACTTTCAGAACATATTCCATAACTGTTTATTTTGCAAGGGCCTCATTCCTACAGTTAAAGAATATATGAAATTCAAAACAGCTGTTAACAAATATCAAAGTTAGGATCTACAATGAGAACGTCAAGATAGTTCTACTGTACGAAGCTTGTATTTGGACAACTACTACAACCATCATCAAAATTTATGGGTATTTATTCGTTGACCAGATACCATCGACTACAGCTTAGTGTGGGAGAAAATAAATCAGCATCCAATTGAAGAGGAAATTAGGGAAAGACACTGAAAATGGATAATACATGTATTGTGGAAATCATCAAACTGCATCACGACGCATGTACTAACTTGGGATCCTGAATAGAAACGAAAAGGAGGAAGGCTGAAGAACACACTGCGCCGAGCAATGGAAGCAGATATGAAAAGGATGAATATTAACTGGAAAGGACTGTTCAGGACAGAGTTGGGTTGAGAGTGTTGGTGGTTGACTTATACTTCTCCACTAATGGTAACAGGCGTAAGTATGTTTGGGGATGTGTTCCTTGTACTGGATAGTTTAATCGTAATATTACTGTTTAGAAAGACAATGAAATGTTCACAAATAAAGCAACCAGTACAAGTGAAATAAGTTTAATTTTTAGTTTATTTTTTGTATTTAAACACTTTATCGAGCATAATGTTATAAAGAAGAGTGGGAATGTACTGTCACCTATAGAACGACAATTCTCTATTTGTCAATATTCTGATACAAACTGATAATTCTCTATTCACATATGCTCACTTTGAATAGATGCCTTGACAATATCTGTATTGACAAGTCAGACATATTTTAAATGTTAACCATTATTAAATTCATGATAATTATCTTGACTTGTCTAGGAATCTTCAGTTTGATTTGTGTTTATCCCGATGTGGAAATTATAATTATAATGTAGATCAATCTAACCGATGAGTTGCGATTAGAACGAGATGTATGTTATTGATTCCACTGTTAAACAATATCTATTAATTCATAATAGTTTTAAATGTTTTCATATAAGAAGCATCGAATCAAAACCAACAACGAAAACTTATACTGACCTTAAAATAAAAATTTATAGATAAACATTTTTCTTGAGAACAACATAACATTAGACAATCCTGTAATTCTAATGGTTTTAATTGAAGTACTGAATATGTTGTTAGAGTATTATTTAACAATGTTGCTTTTTTAACGCATTGTTCTAAATTGTTTGCAGTTGTTTTGTATACAAATGAAATAACAATGACAATGATATATAACTTATACATAGTAGTTGGTTGAAAGATTATTAAACTAGAGAAGAGTTTCTCAAATAAATCATATTGTCTATTTAAACTAGGCCTTTAAATACTACTTTAATCCAACCAATCAAAGAAGGAAGAGAATGAAAATTTTAAAAAAAAACTTTTCTGCCTATTTTTATTTTTTTATAGGTAGTTTCTAATTGTTGACAGTAAAAACTTGTTTAATAGTCGACTAAAACGATTGTTAAATACTTGAACAAGATTGAGATTTTAAGTCAGATTTTTCAAGAAGGTAACTTGAAAATCAAAACTCAATCCAACGATTCTATCTTGTATGGATTCATAGACCAAACTGATCTAAAAAAGAACAATCTGAGTGAGACAGTAATGAATACAAAATACTATTCATTATAAAAAAAGTAATTTAAAAAGAGACTTGCTAATAACTTAACAAATTACATTTATAACGAAACAGTTTGATCAAATGAAATAAATAACATATACAAGACATTTATAAATAAACTTTAAAACATATCATAACCGTGCCTAATCTTGATCATTCAATATAATTAAACTCTTTTTTCTAATTACCTTCCAGATGATACATAGACGGTAGGAGAATAACATGACATTAAAATAGTTATTTAATTCAAGATTTAAATGAACTTAGATTACAAGTATAAAATTAATCTTCCTCATTCGATTTTCTAAAGTAAACTTGTTATTATAAAATGACTGAAAACTTGAAAACAAGTTAGAGATATTCATGACAATAATTAATCGAATTCATTTCATTTATTTAATTCTCAAACAAACAACCATTACAGTGATGTTATAGTTAGTGTTTAGTAATATTGATGCTTGAAACTCAAAATAGTTGAATAATCGACTTGTATATTATTAATTATTTTAATTTTGTCATTCTAAACAGAAAACTAATTTGGAACTTTTCATTCAAACTTAACAACAATCTATTATGATGATTAAAGTGTATTAAACATTTCAGAAATGTTTATTTGGATTATGAAGACCTCGACATCTGAAGGAAAACACGGAATTCAATGGACAGCTCAGAATCAATTAGACGATTTGGACTTCACAGATGACCTAGCACTCCTATCACGTACACACGAACAGATGCAGATAAAGACAGCCAGTGTAGCAGCAGTCTCTGCATCAGTAGGCCTCAGCATACACAAGGGGAAAACCAAAGTCCTCAAATTCAAAGCAAAAAATAACAATCCAATCACTCTTGATGGCGAAACTCTGGAAAATGTAGAGTCCTTCACATACCTAGGAAGCATCATCGATGAACAAGGAGGTTCAAATGCAAACGTAAAGGCAAGGATTGGCAAAGCAAGGACAGCATTCCTACAGTTAAAGAACATATGGAACTCAAAACAACTTTCAACCAATATCAAAGTGAGAATCTTCAATACCAACGTCAAGGCAGTTCTACTGCATGGAGCTGAAACTTGGAGAACTACAACAAAAACCATCAAGAAGGTACAAGTATTTATAAATAGTTGTCTACGCAA
Source organism: Schistosoma margrebowiei (assembly GCA_944470205.2). Lineage (NCBI taxonomy): Eukaryota > Metazoa > Platyhelminthes > Trematoda > Strigeidida > Schistosomatidae > Schistosoma > Schistosoma margrebowiei. Next base: position 42,538,473 of record OX104028.1, on the reverse strand, counting down.
GATACTCAACATCCATTGGCCGGATACCATCAGCAATAGCCTTCTGTGGGAGAGAACAAACCAACTTCCAGCTGAAGAAGAAATTAGGAAAAGACGATGGAAATGGATAGGACATACATTACGCAAATCGTCAAACTGCATCACGAGACAAGCCCTAACTTGGAATCCTGAAGGGAAGCGAACAAGAGGAAGGCCAAAGAACACATTGCGTCGGATAATAGAAGCAGATATGAAAACGATGAATTACAACTGGACGCAGCTAGAAAGGATTGCCCAGGACAGGGTTGGATGGAGAATGCTGGTGAGCGGCCTATGCTCCTTCACGAGGAGTAACAGGCGTAAGTAAGTAAGTAAGTTGTTTTAAGGAAAAAGTTTAGAATTTGGATTTATGTCACAAAACTATGATAATCATATTTTTGATGAAATACATTCGTTTGATTGGTACATAAAATTTGGACAGTGTCAACGAAGAAATATTTACTTACTTGTGCCTGTTACTCCCAATGGATCATAGGCCGCCGACCAGCATTCTCCAACCCACTCTGTCCTGAGCCTTCTTTTCTAGTTCCATCCAATTCTTGTTCATCTTTCTCATGTCTATCTCCATTTTCCGGCGTAATGTGTTCTTTGATCTTCCTCTTTTCCTTTGTCCTTGAGGATTCCATGTGAGGGCTTGTCTTGTGGCACACTTTGGTGCTTTCCTCAATGTGTGTGAAATCTACTTCCTACGCTTCTTCCTCCGCTGGCATCTGGTTTGTTCTCTCCCACAGTAGGTTGTTTTTGATAGAGTCTGGCCAACAGATCCGAAGTGTTTTGCATAGACAGCTGTTAATAAACACTTGTATCTTTTGGACGATCGCTTTTGTAGTTCTCCAGGTTTCCTCTCCATATAGTAGAACTGTTTTGAAATTTGTTTTGAAAATCCTGACCTCTGTTTTGGTTGACAGTTGTTTTGAGTTCCAAATGTTCTTCAATTGTAAATATGCTGCTCTTGCGATCTTTAATTACTCATACAATACAATCTAATATTCAATTATCTACTTTGAAATGAGTTTATCAGAAATGTTAGAATTCAAGGATTTGTTTAAAATATTTCTACTTATTTTATATTGTGAAAAAGAGGTTAGTTTTAAAAGAAAAGAAAAACACTCAATATCCAACATTCTATTCTTGCAAAATGATATTGCAATGTTATACAATTATGCATATAACTATGTGCTTAAATATTTAAAGAGTAAATATGAATGAATGATTTACATCAACTACAAATTGTATTCATATTTAATGATAAATTCAATTGATAAATGTGTAAAGCACAAAGTCGAATCTATTTCATAATGGAAACTAGAAAAAAGTAAAGATGAAGTGGGGATTTAAAATTTATTACATAGTTGTATCTATTCTATCTATAGTCTTAGTACTTTAATTTACTTTAAAATATTTTTTTTTTAAAAAACATTTCGAAATTCATAAATTTGAAATAAAATGTCAATAAATAGAACATCACTATGGTAAATATTCACTTGGTGATTGTTATGGTAATATCTCTTTTCACTTTACTGAAATATAAAATTGTATGGTAACAACATGTTATAAATGAATATATATATATATATATATATATATATATATATATATATATATATATATATATATATATATATATATATATATATATATATATATATATATATATAATATTTCATTATGTTTATTATATTGTAGTTAAGAGTTATGCTTAATTGACAGATAAAGAAGAAGAAACAAAGAATGAAATATAACACTATCTATTTTATTATTGACTAAGGGAAATGCTTATTGACGTGATTGACACAAACAAAACTTATTTTGTTTTTTAAAATGCTACAATAGTATATTGTTTTAATTAAGTAAATATAGTAGTATATACACATGAATATTAAAACATGATGTAATATAGCTATTTAACAAGTAAACCATTGATATATGAATGAATGATATATAACCATAATGATAGTTTATTTATTTAAATATTTGATAATGGTAGGCGTTTATCTTTTATCAAAAACGATTGAATAACATCTATTCAAATAAAATAGTGGAGATAATATACAATAAACCAATAGGGAAGATTCACAATAGATGTTGTCAATCATGAAAAACAACAAGAATGATCTGATACACATGACATCGATTACTACCCAGTGATCAATCAATTGTAAACACATCTTACTCCTACAGAAGGCCAGTCGCAGCACGGAAAAGTCAGCAGCAATCTCTCTGACTGTGAAGCTGGGTGACACGGCATTGAATCCGTCAGAGAGCACCAGTTCCCTCAAGATTACAGGTAAACCTTGCTGACAAGTGCCAAGTAGCACGAAACCCTGGTCCAGAGTTTCCTGTTGACTACCTCCAATCACCATCTTATCTCAACATATTGCACTCAGTATCGAGTCACCTAGACTACGTTACAACTTGGTCGATAACATTCGATCTGAACTAAGAAGGACTTGACACACAAGACATTGATCACCACCTAGTGATCAGTCAATTGTAAAGAAACAAGTGTTTTAACCACTTACATCACATCGATTATTTTAACATTTTTATTTTTATTTTAAAATTGAAGCAATCTATCAATGATTGCTATATGATCATTTAACGTATGTTAATAGTATATGCTAATGGTGTTTTTAGTGATAATTAACTGAGATATAGAATTCTTAAATCGATGCAGCTACAAAAATCATTGAGATAATCTGCTTTGTTCTTAAAACTTATCAAAACATAGATAAACGTTTTAACAACAAAAGTGGGAAATTCTATGGTTATTATAAATCAAATATTTAGATTAATCTAAAGATCCCATAACCTATTTTTTTAGTTTGAGGTGTTATATCTTCATTCAAATATCAGTTTCTCCAGATTCTGATAGAGAGTGAGTGAACAAATGGGATGAGGTACAAAAGAAAATGTCAGATTAATAGTGAACCAAGCCAAATACGATCAAGTGATTTGACTGAGGGTAATCGTTAGCTCACACTATACTTGATATCATTATCAAAAGGATTAGTGATAAGTCTTCTAGCTAAACGGTTGCGTAGGTTTCCTAAGCTCTTCTATAACCTCCAGGCTGAATATGGATGACAACTTGAATATGAGAGAATAGGCGCAAAGTGTGGAAAGAACTCTCTACTCAAAGGTTAGTTCATAAACGGAAAATCGATGGTATTTATGGCATTTCGGATGTCCTTAGTTTTCTTAAGGTTTTTGGAACCGTACTAAGCATAGTTGGAGGATAAGTAATTATTCAATCAGAAATGTGGTTCGTGACTCTTCATGTTCCAGATATTCCCTTGAAGTTTATATTCAATGAGTATTGAGTAAAATGTTTCCCAGCATTTTCATTGCCTGTATGGACTTTTTTCATGGAACAATTTGAATCTTCCTAACACCTTTCTTTTTTTCAAAAATAAGACCACTCAAGGTGTGATGAACATAAACATGATTGGAAAAAAATAATTTCATTTGTCCTGGAACTCAAATGCCCCTGTACGGCCAAGGGCGGGGTAGAGACCGCTCTCTCTCGAAACGCTCTTACATGGCCACGTGCATACAACCACTACCAAGGAAGTCCTACTCACTGCCTTCTCGTGAAGGGGCTAATTTTTGCGAAATTGAGAGAACAAAAAGAGAACGTCCAGCGCTTTAACCAGGTCAGTGGATACAGAGGATCCACCTACACGAGTTGGAAAACTCTGATTCCAAACCATTGGTGCACATGAGCTGCAGGATCCTGAAGGAACAAATGGTGTATGAACTAATGATTAGTCACCGGCTACCATGTGACTGCATCTCCTTAGGTTGCTCCACTGCCTTGTGGATTAGACCTTTAGGTGAAATGCTCAGTGTGTGACCCCTCAAGAGAACCACCTGCTTCGGTTTGGGTGCCCGAGCAGTATCATACGCCTTACACAAATCGAATGATTTATGTGGCGTATATGTATTCTGTGCCCCTTTGTACCAGTATTTACGTGTTAAATGAATGAATAACTAAATCCCAACACCTTTCTTTTTTTCAAAAATAAAACTTCTCAAGTTGTGATGAACATACATATGATCGGAAAAAAGCCAATTTCATTCGTCATTCTGATTTCAGTTGATTAAGCTATTACTAGCCATAACAAGTAGTACAAGTGCATATTACGAAAGCGATGACATCACAACAGATGGAAAATAATCATATAAAATAGAACCCGAACCTACTGGGGTGGATTGCATTATAAGTCCTATTTTGTTTTTAATCGAATTACTGTTTTACAAAATTTTGAACACATTTGAAATAGACGGATTAAAAAAAGCATATCAATCCTTAAAATTCATTCTCTAGATCTTCGTTAAGACTGTATAGACATTCGAGTATTACATAAACTTATTGGATTGGAAATTATGTATCTGTGGCTAGAAATTTTTTCCACACCTTTCGATAATGTAATAAGAAGATGAAGATTATCAGAACTATGTGATATATTAGCGCAATACATTTCGAGCAATCTGATCACACATATACTTGTTAAGAACATTTATATGTAAAAATAAAAGGTCAACTAGACTGAAAATGGGGTAAGAGGAGACAAGGGTAATAATAATAATAATATGAACACAATCAGAAACCTAATCACTCTGGGGTAGGTTTAAGGTCAGAACAAACTGTTTTTGAACACACAAAGGGGGTTTGAATTTTCGTATGGCTAAGGCTTCAATAAACCTCAGTATGCGCACTTTTACACTTTTATACAACACCACAAAAGACAAATTAAGATCAATCTTATGACCAGTTTCGATTATGGGTTTGGCAATAGAGGGTGGTAGATGTTTATCCTCTGCTCTTATTTGTTTCTGCAACCATTTGGTACATGTTCACATACCCTAATTTTGAGATCACGATCGCTCCTCCCTAGTATGTAGGTTTGACCACACACACATTTAAATTGGTAAACACAGTGGGATGTGACACAACCGTTTTCATGTCTTTTAGGTTTAGGATGAAGCATGCACCTTGTTCTTCCTTTGATAATGACCTTTGCTGCGCAATACGTTTTGTTGATGATGCATTTAAACCTTTGTTACAGTGATATTAATATCGCTTAAATGGTCGACCAATTTAAAAGAATCTTTCAGAGAATACTTATATAGACGTCTTCGGATAGGGTCCAACAATTTTGTTAGCCATTTAGCCAGGTTATGTGTAGGTGATCTGTACATTGATTAAAATGGGACGTAAAGGAATGTTTGGTTTGTGAATTTTGGGTAGTCCATATAAATGAGGGTACTCAGAACCAATAGGTTTTAGAAAATTAGATTCTTCTCTGTCAATAATATTCATGTGAAGCAGTTTTACCAGATTTGAATTTATTCTTCCCTCTAGTTTGCCAATACCTTCAAATTCGATATCAGGCATGAATTTACTTTCATCACTGAGGATGGATAACACCTTACTTTTATATTCATAATTGTTCATGATAATCACGCTTGATCCTTTGTCAGGCTTCAACCATACAATATCAGGGTTTGTTGGTAGTTCTTTTAATGATTTAAAGTGGTGAGAAGTTAATATGCTTCTATGCTTTGGTTCAGCATTATGTAATTGGTGTGCTATATCCACCAGTTTAGCTCTAAACCAATTTCGATTATTTAAAGACGTAGGGGTTAGAGTACTCAGTTGGTCGTATAGATCTTCAAATTGGGCATTTATTTCCAATTCAGACATTTGCGTTATAGGGACCGAGAAATTAAAACCAAGAGAAAGTGGTTCATTTTCATTGGCAGATAATACAATGGAAGATAAATTAGTGATATACTTATCAAGATTAACTGGAAATAAATTAACATGATTAGTAATAATACAAGATTTTCGGACTTTCTGCCGATCCTTTACTTTGTTTTCAAAATGACCATACTGCAGAAGTTGATGAATTTAATATGGCAGATTATAGATATTTCACACCACCAAATATCTACAATATTTAGTCTTTGTCATGTAAATATCTAAGTTTATGATAAGCCAGTAGAATAGTTATTGGAAGCAATTTTCATACACGTACAACTGGAAGAGACTGAAATCGAAGAACGAAATGAAAAACAAAAACTTGCTGAATGGGTAGAAGCATTTATCTGATAAGAGCAAAATGTCTGGGTCAAATTGTTTGTGTGGGGTTCACGCTACTGAATGATAGTAAGTAGTGTAACGTGAAATAAAAAATAGCCTTTTTAAAAGCATGGTGGAAATATTTTATACGAATATTCGTCAAGATTAGAACGAATGGTTTGACAGTAATTGAGCGCCGAATATAGAGAAGTCATTATATGTGAAAATTATATTTGAAATATTCTCAGCGATTGAAATTTAACTAATTCCAACGTTTCGTCCAGCTAACTTGTCTGGACCTTTCAGGGTAATAATCAAAATCAAAATTATCAAAGGAAATAGATTTAAAATGGCTAACTATATGCGATTCAAAAATCAAAAGATTATAGTACTTTAATATATATATATATATATATATATATATATATATATATATATATATATATATATATATATATATATATATATATATATATATATATATACGATCAGAAAACGTACCGGAGCTTCGAAGTAGTTATTGTGAACCAAATCTTTATAAAAAGAGTACTTTACAACCTCGTAATTCAATTTAGAGTCTAAATATAGTGTATAAATCTATCGAGTTGGGAGAATGAGGTTGAAGATGACTATTGGCATGTGGTATTCTTCTGATACCATTGGAAAGCATAATGGATGAGCTGTTTAAATAATAAAAGGGACATGTGACACTTTAAGTTTTTGCCTGTTGAGAATCATGAAAACTCGAATTCGCTGAAAAGAACAAAGGCGTGAGCTCGAAGAACTAATACTTCTACTGTTATATTTTACGCGCTCCTTATATTCTCTGACGATTATTGAGATACACGTTTCATCAAACATGACTGATAAATTCTACTGAATAAGTGTTTCGGCCACTGATTTTTCTCGCCCATCTATGTATAATTATTGAGGTCAGTCTGCATTTCAGAATTTGCAAAATATTTGGTTATATGCCGCTTACTTTAGTTTCTTTTATTTATCGGTTTACCATTTGGAAATTAAAGGTGCTAAATAAAAAGTTATCGTTTATTGTAAACCTTGATAGATATTTTAAACGTTTTCACTACTTGTTGCTTGGCAAGGCTTTATTTAGGTATCTCATGCTGCATTTGTGGGCCTTACATCTGAATACCATTATTTGGCACGCAATGTATGAAACTCTAATTTTGACAAGATACACGAGGAATGTACCAATATATGTAGACAAAACAAGTCCAAACTTCTTTAATTTCTGACTTATGGGGAGGTAGAATAAAAAAAGTGGTAGAAAAGAGTGGAAACGGATCAATGACAGTGAATCTGCAAACAGTTTAGTAGTAGGAAATGTTGGCTTAAATAACTAAGGACAAAGTACATGAACTTTTTTGAGCGCCCTGTTTTAGGAATATTTTCTAAGTAATGATCCATTTAATCGTTGGTGAATAAATTTCAAAGTCTTGAATTACTGAGACAGTTTGCTGTATCTGTGACATTACTAAAATGACGTTAGCTTCATTTCGATCGTCAATATATACTCGAATTTTGTCCGAACAAAGACGTATGTGGATACCATCGAAGTTTTACTGAAATAGTATGTTCTCAGAGTAAAGCAAATTAGCATTGAAATAAAATAAGAATCTACGATATTAATTAATACGTCATCACACATTTAAATTAGTATGAAACATCTTCTGATAGTTGTCTATAAAATAGTCCATTTTTCGGAAGTTCACATGAAAACAGGTAGACATTATCAAAACATTGCGCAAACCAAAGCAATTATATATTAGTGATTTTCTATCTCCGAATCTGTGTGTTCTGCATTAATTTCTAGATTTCCGAAACAATAAAACTTGCTGAGTCATTTGAATGTTACATGATTTTCTTTTTTTACATCTGTTCAAACCAGTGTACCTTCTTTGTTCAGAATGAATAACATATAGCTACCAGAAGATACTTAGTAAATATTCTGTTCAATGTAAGCATTTCAAGTATTTCATATATGCATCCACTATTGTGCATGGCTGATTAATATCATAGAAGGGCTACCGAATTCGATATTTCAACAAAACGAGTTTTCAACTTAACGGTTTTTCAAAAAAAAAAAGAAATTGAAGGGTAGATATTTAAATGGGGGAACCAAAAATCTGCTTTATTTTTTAAGTTAAGAAAATCCATATATCTTAGTTGGTTATAAAATACATCACATTAAGTGATATACTTTTGAAGGCAACAAGTTTGATAGAGAAGTGTTCAACATGATACATTGACAGAATATTAGACAGCAATAACTTTAAAACCTGGACAACCTAATGCAGAAATGTGACAAATGAAAGTTTAAAAGAAAATTGACATCTTTTCGTTATTGTTCTAATGTAACATCACTTCCTTCCTAACTGTTGGATTCTTTACTTCGTTCACATTAATAAACTTTATAGATTTCATGTCACATTCACTATCAATACTCGAATCAAATGGTTAAAATGGTATATTTGTAGTGAATTTTCAAGTTGAAAACATTTAATGATAAATTTGGAAAACAAAATCGGCTATTGTAATTCAGAATATAGATAGAACATAAACAAATAGATTTACATAAATATTAATCTCATTAAAAATTAGTTTAACATAAAAGTATTCATAAAATAAATAAATAAATAATTATTCTTTGAATAAAATCATTGTTGCTATGCATTTTCTTTTATTAAATAATCAATAAATTCAGCTGGAGGTTCATTCATTGAATGTTCAATTCTTTCAATTTTTCCAGTTGTTAATCGAATTAATTTATGTCTAAATAAAAAAGTAATTTGTATAATACATCATATTCAATTGTAAAATTTATGTGTTATATAGGAAATAGTTTATAAGTTTATTAAATGTTTCATAATTACACATTTAATTACGTTTATATAATGAACATCATATTTTATTTCATTTAATTAGTCTATTATAAATAGAATCATTCAATGAAAATAGTTTTCAGCAGTTTAAAAATCCCCATAGAATATTCAAAAATGAAGAATATTTGAGCGAACAATTGTTTTCAATAACTTCATCATCAGGTTCTACAGTTATAAGTCCATAATTATAATATTTTACAAAGCCCAGAAATAAGGCTAGTTACATAGGCCGTACTCAGAGGGCTTTATCTTTGCGTGTTCGTGAACATGTACCAGCATGGTTGGGAAAAGGAGTCACCAAATCGATTAACAGCACCATTCTTTCTCACTTGGTAGATAGTGAACATCATATTAAAATAGAGGAAGCTTTCTCTGTTTTATATCAAGTTCCAAAATGTCTACCTCAAGGAGCTAGATTACGACTGCTTTACACAGCCGAAGCCATCTGGATCAACTCCAGAAGACCTAATTTATGCATCCAGAAGAAATATATCCAGCCTCTGTGTTTACCCTGGCCTACGACTAGATCACCAAATACCTAGACTGAATATTATAAACCTCTTACCCCTTCCTTCCTTCATTTTTATTCATTTTATTTATTTTCCTAATTATCATTATTTGTCATTATCTATATCTTAATCTTCATATCCATCATTCCCAATTTGTTGACCGTAATTACCATGATAACACCCCCCTCATTACATATTATATTCACACAACAATATTATGATCTCAGTTGACAAAATTATTTTCAATTTTGCAATAGTACTATTACATTATCTTATTGTGACTGAACAGTTTACTGACCTTTATTGAATGACCTTTCTAATTTGCAAATATTACAATTTTTTTGAAGTATATATATATATATATCGTAACAGATGCAAACGTTTACCATTTTTAACACATAACATTGTCAAACTCATTAAAACATGCCTTATTTTTGGCCTTTGTAAAATATTATAATTATGGACTTATAACTGTAGAGCCTGATGATGAAGTTATTGCAAACAATTGTTCGCTCAAATATTCTTCATTCAATGAAAATAATTTTCTTAAAGATTATTAATGAGATTTATTTGAATATCACTAACTTTAGGAATGTTTATTAAATTCCATTATGTTTAGAAGATTAAAATGATGTGAAAACTTTTAGTTATTTACTTATAATATAGTGAATCTATTAAAAATATTTTTAAAAAAAAACGGAGTCAAACTAGTTCGAGTTTCACGAAGACTATCTATTTCATGTAGGTTAAAGGTAGATGATATCGATGAGTATCAACTCACATGAAACCTTAGTTCAAGGTGCCCTGCAAACTATTTTCAACCAAACGATAACAATTGAAGAAAAAAGTTAAAATTTATAAAACTGTTGTAACGGGTGACTGCAGGTTATGATAAGCAGCGCATTTATCGATTGATTCAGTGACACGTAAACACGTAATGAACGTCAGCAGTGAGCTTCCTATAGATGTGTTGTAACGGGTGACTGCAGGTTATGATAAGCAGCGCATTTATCGATTGATTCAGTGACACGTAAACACGTAATGAACGACTTAGAGTCCCGATTGGTCCTGCTTCGCTGTCTAACCCAGCCAGTTGAGTTCAGAACGCAAGTCACAGACTCTGAGATATGAATCATTATATTTCAAATACACTATGTTTATATACTAACCAAGCGGACCACATCGTACCATAAAAATAGAAAACAACATTTACACAATATTAAACAAGTGAAGCAAATATCGACTAATAGGGAATGTACATTTAGCGTCCAAGGACGACATTAGACTTAACATGATAACTGTTAGTATATTTTTCTGCACATCCTAACAAAAACTTAACGATTAGGTTGGTTGGTAAAGTTTCAATTGATCCTAACATGTCTTAATCATTTTTCATACGTTAACATTCATATATTTGATGCATAATGATAATATAAAACTTAAAATGTGAAACAATGATTTTCATGGGAGGTATGTATTAGGTAAACGAGTAACTGCTTATTCTGTAATAAATACAAATTAAATAAATGTTTTATGTCGTCAGAACACTATTTTTCCATTGGACAAGTCTATTTTATGCTATATATCTAACTTAAACACTGTTTTTAGTGCGATATTTTGGTAATTGAAATCACTATGATTTTTGTCATTTGGAAGTGCGCTTAAAATATTGAAAGTCTTAAAAGTGATACATTTGACCTGAAACTTAACTGGAGCGTTTTTCACTTTATTTATACAAAAATGTTTGAATAATGTCAAGATTATCTTCTAAATATTAACAGAAATTTAAAGTAAATGATCAGTTTATTACGTTTTGCAAATATCATTGACAAAAACATCATGCTATCAATTAGTTGAGTCTAATTGTAATAATATCTAATTCCATCAAATGTTTAGTCATTATTTACATACTTTTGAAGGAAGGAAATTTTATTATAATGAATTATCAACTACCTAATCAGACATTATAGTGACATTGAATCTTACATGAAATTAATCAAAAAGATGCTTTAATTTCTTAACTGTAAAATGATAATTATACGACAAACATCTATAAAATAATCAATATATTCTTAATTAAACTTACTTTTTAATTAACTTGCAGTATAATAGTCGAAGATGTTCAAGTTTTTTACAACCTTTTAGTAAAAAACTTAAAGATGTTTCCCTACAAATGTATAAATGTTTATATATATATGTTAAATAAAAGAGTTTCAGAAAATTGCTAAGAGAAAGTCAATTTTTATGGTATTTATAATCGTTGGTTTAGTAAAATATAGGTATAATTGTACAAATTTATAAATAAGAAGAGTATAAATAATTACATCATTTTAAGATATTCATGACTTTTATTTTTTTTTGATCAATGTTTAGTGGTAGAATTATTCTTCATCAAGGATACTGGTTATTGAAATAGAGTTAACAGTTAGAAATAAACTTTGTTTTATTTATACATTAAAATGTACTTCTGAAAACAAGTAGTTTTGGTTAAAAGACATATATCAACTTTTATATACATTTTTCTCAGTAATAATGACTGAAATAAATGTTGTACAACACTTATTGGTTGGAAACCTTAGGTTGATATTTGCAAAGTCGTTAAATTATTTTCAAACGGAAAAAGAATTAAATATGCGTTCCTTTGCGTAAATCATCTCTATTCAAATTGAACTATGTATACAAATAAATGTTAGGTTAACCTTCTTTGTTTCTGTGACGATAGTTGTGAAGCACTAAACTTTACTACATAAGTTCGGTTTTCACTAATTCACTATTTTATACAATGCGTTAAATAGGAAAATAGATGGGTTAATAATATTTTAAAGAATAATAGAATTAGTAGCTGTATGACACAGAAATATTTTCAAGACTTCTCTAACCACACATCTACCATTATAGTTATAAACTTTCATATAGTCTATGGACTACCTTTAACGACAAATGAATGTTAAAAATCAATGTGAACAAAGTTGTGAACTGTTTTCATAGTAAGTTGGAACATTTCCAATTTACTAATAAATACTTCAACGAAAAACAACTTTGCCAATAATGAAGAGATTTTCTTTGTATTTTTCTTTGGTGTTACCAACTGGATATGAACAGTATGATTATATCTATAGTAAATGTCAAATTATTATTAAAAAGTCTGTAAAATAACACTAAGGTCATCAAATGTCCTTGTACGGCCGAGAGTGGTAGGAGTCAGCTCTCCCTCTCGAAATGCTATCACATGGCCACGTGCATCCAACCACTTCTAGAGAATTCCTACTCACTGCCTTCTCGTAGAGGGGCTGATTTCTGCAAAATTGAGATAACAAAAACTGAACGTCCGGCACCTTAACCAGGTTATTGGATACAGAGGATCCACCTACACGAGGTTTCAAACCAACGGTGCACATGAGCTTCAGGATCCTGAAAAAACAAATGGTGTATGAACCAATTATTGGTCACCGGCTACCATGAGACCACATCTCCTAACGTTGCTTCACTGCACTGTGGATTAGACCTTTAGGTGAAATGCTCAGAGTGTGGCCACCTAGGAAAACTACCTGCTTCGGTTTCAGTACCCGGGCAGTATCTCAGGTCTTACAAAAATCGAATGATCTATGTGGTGCATATGTATTTTGTGCCCTCTTGTACTAATGTGTATGTGTTTAAATAAATGAATGAAGTTATTAAGACGTCCGTTGTTCAGATATGTTTTTAACGTCAAAATCTTGTCTCATAGATAATAAAATGATGAAAACTATTAACAAAATGAGCAAACATAGTAAATTATCAAGTTATTCAGTAACCTTGAAACTTAATTAAGCCATAAATTAATTGTTCTAAAAACTGTCAAACATTGTTTTAACCATGTGTAAAAATATATTTAGCAGAGATGCATATATCAATATTTTTTCAATAAGTTGTTTTAAACTTACGTGATCAATTCACAACCGGACAAATCAAGAAACTTTAGATAATGACATACTCCGGAAATATATTGTACAGCCATATCTGTCAGCTTTAAGAGAGATATAGTGAGTGAAAAAATGTAACAATGAACGGATACTTACCAGCTTACACCCAGCCAAATTAATCCTGGTAAGGAAATGACAACAAAATGCTAGTGTTTTAATTCCATTGTTTGTCAAATTCTAAATGGTTTATAATAATTACAATTTTAGAACATCATTTAAAACAAAACTTAATTTACGTGACAAAATGATAAGTCAATGGATTCTAAGTTTATACCAAGATGTGCAAACTTTTGCAATCCTAAATCAGTGATGGCGGTACATTTAGACACTTTCAGTTCACGTAATTTAGGCAGTGATCCAAGAGCCGACAAACCCTGTAAGAAAGTGAAAATAAGGTTGATTGATGAGATATACCGAAATATAAGGCTCCTATAATTAATGGATAAAAGAAGTATTCTAAACAAATAACTAAATACGGCTCACTATCATTAGCTATTTAATTAACACTGATTTTCCTGCTAGATTGGAACGCAACGAACTGATGAATAGATCAATTTAGTCGTCTACTTCGCATTTAAGTCACAGTTTGGAGTGTCATTGAAAGACGAGAGTGAAACAAAATCCTATTAGCCGATCAGGTTAGTAAATTATCTGGTAGATAAATAAACGATTACTAAAAGGTTAGTATTGTGATGACTCCATATCATGCTTTTTTTTAAACAAAAATCAACGAATTAGTTATACCATTTAAACAGATCACTACAGTTACTCATTGCAAAACTTCCTAAGTAACACAGAGGTAACCACGTCGATTTGATTGGTGAGGGATGGATTATAATGTTAAGAAGATAATTGAATGTGACGTCAATGTTTACTAATCTGACGTATCGTGATTAAACAAAAGTTCAAATTTCCGTCCAAATTCAAACTTACTCGATCACCAAGTTTAGTAGAATTTAAATTTATCTGCCATAATTTTTGTAGCTGACTTAGGAGTTCGAAGGCTCCATCAGAAATCAAGGGGCATGATGCCAAACTCAAGTAAGCTAAATTAAGCAGTCTAAAATAAAAAAAAATCAAAGTTTATTTAAATGAAATACAAATTCCACTATATATATTTAAGCAGTGTAGTTAAACCTCATGTTATTAAAACAAACATAAGTAGTTGATAATATAAGTAGCATCACTACTCACCGTGCACTCATTATATGAATCGCCTTATCAGTTAATTTGTCACATTTTGCTAAATACAGTTCTTTTAAATTATCCGCGTATGCTCCATCAGTTAATAATTTTATACCTTGATCTGTAAGATTTTCACATCCACTTAACTTTAAAACAGTTAAATGCGGCAAAGGTATTAAATGTTGAAGAAGGATATCATTCATCTAGAAGCAACAATGAATGAAAAAAAAACAAGTAAGTAGTATATAAATTTGTGCATATATACTTTCTATTTTATATTTATAGAAAAAAACTGAAGCTAATGAAACATCTGAGTAGAACAGGAGTAAGAAGGAGAAATAGCATTATAGCATTAAGTTTTCTTGAAGATCTATGGAAAAAGTGTACTTTCGAAACTTTAAGAAATTTCAGATGTTTCCAGTTACTGACTAATAACATTTTAAGGATTCTAATTTTACTGATTATAAATTTCTACATGATTGATATAGAACATTAGCTTTATCTCTTAAAGTATTGATATTTCAGATGACACTGAACATGAAAGTTCATTGTCAGACTTGTCTTGAACTTATGTCCTGAAACTAAATCAGTGCAACGTTTGTGGTAACTTTTACGATTTTTTTGTTGTAATTCACTCATTCTTAGGCAATTACTATTTTGATGCTGCTTTTCAAAATTTGTTATTTGAATTTTTATTTTGTTCACAATCCTAAACAAGCCATAGGGTCAGTTGATCTAAAGAGAGTAGGACAATTATTTATACTAGCCGAGCATATGTCATCGGACGTAACCCACCTTTGGACAATCAACGAATGAAATTTCTAGTAAATTTAAACTACCATTTTCAAGGAATCCAGAATTCAGTTTCGATAAACGATGAGTTTTACTTTTCGAATGTCTTCTTGACACATTATCATTTGGTACAATATTATTCAATCCAGATCCATCGATTGAACTCATATTTGAAACAAGGAGTTTATTTAAATTTTTCCCACATACTGATTGTAGACCACAATCCGTAATTAAACCATTCATATTTGGATTTGAATTATTTAGAGTTGAATCAGCATGTTTATGAATTAAACCAATAGATGTGATTGGTCTATTTTGCTTATTTTTTATTTGTACAGCACCATCGACTGGAGTTGATTTTTCATGGAAAAGACAGATTTTTGAAAGATAATTTAGATCGGATATAATTACGTTTTGATTATTGACCATTTCTAACGTGTGTATTACTGAACAGTTGGATCCAAGAACCTTCAAAGAGAGGGGAATTAATTAGTCTAAATGCTTTGTGGTCGAATCACTATAATAGTATTATACATTAACTGCTCTGTCAATGAGTTTACTTTACATTCTGACACTGAACTCTACATTTTCAGCTGAATCGTCATAATACTTTAGTTATTCTGTATTTATCCTTTTCCACTCATAACCGTTTGTTTGAACTATTTATGTATCAACCCATGGGAACTAATTTCTCATTGGTAGGAATTGAATTTCGGTGTACCATTTTCCTTTTTCTATTGGATCAATCCAAAACGTAGTTCTACATGTCCAGCTGATAGAATATTATGAAATCAATGAAATCTGTAAACTTTAATTAAATACAATTTTATGAGTTTTTTTTACAGTAATTATGTCACTTCACATGTCTACGTCGACACATGTGGCTGATAATGCTATTTAAAGATACTTGTTGGTTCTAAGTTTACCATTAAACAAGAGTTTTCTCAAACAACTAACACTTTTTGGGTTGAAACTCAGGCATTAAATTATCGGTGATGGCCATCGTAAGGAAAATGATTTTTACATTGAATATGTATGCAAAATAAAAAGTCAAAGAATGTGGCCAATCGTATCGTCACCAAGAAAGTATGTCTCTCCATACCCACCCTGTCTTGGGTAGGCATTGGAATGTCAAAATGAGTCCTTCGCTCATTTTCTGAAGGTAGAGTGGTTGTTTACATGCATTAGATAGTTAGTGAGTCATAACTTTGAGTTACTGCTTGTTATTTACTAGAGAAGCCCGGAAAAGCAAACAAGGAACATTCACTCTTTATTAGTGTCTGGAGATATCGTCTTTGTCGTGATTTTTGGGACGACTTCGTGGAACACAGAGAAGCTCTCAAAAGCCTTAAAGGAGCAGAAAATAATTCATCCAGTCAGAACTTGCCATAGCCTTCTAAAATATCGATGTGGCATGCTACGATTGAACACAGGCATAACTTGTCTCCTTGCCGGCTGGTTGAATTATAATGATGTTATTGTCAATACTAATAGTTACAAACACCTATGTTCTTCTGTGCATTTTGGATTCTTACGCAGTAATCACTTTCCTTACTTCTTCCGTCTTTTGGTTTGCGACTGTGGGGTTCTATACATTCGAGTGACGTTGGTTGGATATCGTATTCTGCCGTAATAAAGTAGGGGACATAACAGTAATCTACTTCGACATATAAGTCCAACAAATCTCAGACAGTTTTAACATGTTTATTTACTGAAGCCCTTTGTACAGCTCAAATACGTTTGGGTAATTCACCTTGTTTTGCAAGCTAAAATTATAATTAAATTATCCAGCAGAAACGTGATGATCCAATAGTGAAATGTCCTGAAGAAATAATACGGAGTTGATTATTCATACTTACATTAAGATCAGTATCTGAAATCCATGGGATATCGTTCAGTATCCAATGTTCCACTTGTGTCACACTTTTAATAATTGTTTGTAAACCAGCCGACTCAATCTAAAGTTATTAGGTTCAAATAAAAAAAGTCATTCTCATCTTGAGTAATAGATACATATTTATAAATGATATGAATTACGGTACAAAATACTACGATTTGTTTTCATTGAGTACCATGAAGAAGATATTTTTCAAAATATACATCTTGAATAATTACCAACAAAATACTTAGAATTTGATTTCATATTCATACAAAGTGTACCAGATCACTTTTCCGTTAAATATTATATTAGTGTACATAAAGAATTAAACAATATCTGATTTGGAATAAATATAATGAAGTGGAACATACTAAGCAGATTTTAATACTTACTTTCCTTTTCACCTTGAATATTTTATTAACATGAGAAAGTAAGTCAGAATAAGTGTTTTTCAAAATAATTGCAAATAAATGATACAATACAGAAAGAATGTTGCAGAACAGAACCTTATTTTCGAAGACGTTTAACAGTAAATATATATAGTAATTGTTCTCAACCATCTGTCATAAGTTGTGGTCATCCTAAGTAACACAGACAAATAATATTAAGTTCCATTTAGAAAAACCTGTGACGTTGATTATAAAAAGATCACATGGACCTGTTAAAGGTTTCGGATGCAAGATTGAAGTTTGTGATTTTTTATAGTGTAACATAATAATTATTGGTACCCTACTAACATGTTGATTAAGAAAACATCTTGTAAATGACTCAGGAATTCATGACTAAAATACAGTTGTTATTAGAAGGTTATTTATGTTTTACAGTTTAAAAGATTAGTTATTTTGTACATTTCATATGTTAGCTGATAAATCTAAACAATTAACAAACAAATATCATCCAGACAATGAGGATCAGCATGGACCACTATTCGACTGTATGGCTAACGTATTACAAAGATGTTTATATCTGTACAACTAAAAAACTGAAACTGATAAAGTAAGATGACAGATAAATGTAAATATGGTTTTTCTAAAAATATTTATCAATATTTAAGAGAAGACATAAGTAGATTTATAAAATAGATCATGTTTCTAAGTGTTTCATAGACCATCATTAACTATATTCAAAATACGATGAGACTAGAATTTGTGGACGACGATTGAGTGACGCTAAACTGAACTTGAAAGTGTAGACCTAATAACTAGGACTAATTGAGGGTTATAAACCAGTGTGAAAGATTTGGATTAGGATTTACATTTGATGGTTAAGGTTAAGAATTAGATTCATGGTTTTCATCACGAACTGCCAAAACTCTATTTAACCAAATGAATGAGTGAATTTCGCGCCAAAATCCAAGACCTGTTATCTTATACCTGATTGGTTCGTCCATAAATTATAGTCTCGCCCATATAACGTTAGTTTAAATAGCTGTTCTGAATTTTTCAATACACTTAAAATTTTTCTCATAATATCAATTAACAGTTTTGAAGTAGAGGAACTGTACTCTCATATATAAACATAAACGTGTATGCTAAACGCTATCTAGTTTGAATGTCGCCTGAAATCAAGTTATGTGGTGTTTAAATAAGATATTGCATTATTCAATGAAATTATCGCTGATCATATGTGACTGTTGCCAGAGATGAACACGGTAATTTTGATCCACAAGATAATCATAAAAAGCAGGTTTTAGAAAAACATTAAGTAACACGTCTTACAATCACTCAAATTGTCACTAAAGTATTCATTTTACATATTTATCTAAAACACAATGTTCAGACATCTTATTCTTTTATTTTGAGTTATATATATCCAATTTTACTATACTCTCACTACCTCTACAACTACGAGATTTGAATTGACAACTGCATTTCTGTGCTAATGTGGCATGGCAGCTCGAACTGATATACGTACGTACAAAATTCTGCGTTGTTACTGACTGAAACTTACTATCAATGGTACTATTATAATTTTGAATTCTTTGTTTTTCGCCTGATTGATTTTGTTTTAGTATTCAAAAGCAAAACAAAAATTGGTGAATTGAACCGTCTTACATTCTTGCTAGATTAAATACTATTTATAATTATAACTATATAAAACTCTATTATCTATGCAAAGAAAAATAAATCTTAAATTAATATATACACCAGAAAAAAAAAGACAAAAATTCTTACGTAAATACATCCAGATAAATCCAAATAAATTAATGACTTGAAACTTTCTAGTTGATTGAAATAAGTTGAACAAAGTTGTTTTAATCGTGTACAATAGGCTAAACTCAAATATTGTAACATTTTTGTATTGCTTAATTTCAAAAGAAAATATTTTCATGATGTTGTACATTTAATGTAAAAAAAAGCAAAGTTAAACATGGGTATATTTATTACATAACAGATATTGTAAGTATATTGAATTTACATGTTTGAATAGAATAAGAATAATAATAATAATTTAATTAAATTTATTTAGTTTTATATCAAATAGATTGGATGTTTATTTACAAGTATGTATCCGTGCCATAATGTGTTTGTCAACATATCAAAATATATGAAATACATTGTTTAAATATAATCTAGATTATAGATAATTATCTAGTCTGAACTATAAGATAATATGTTGAAATCTTTATTAAAATAAAACTAATTACAATGTCATTTAGAGAAATGTTAACTACCAGATTGATGGGAACTATTAAGTTCCTTTAAATACAAAAACGATTTCTGTTTATCTATAAGTTATCACTTTAGAAACAATCAAAATCACATGTTGATACTATCAACAAGTTTTTTTAATAACTTATGTATTTAACAAAGAACCAAACCTGGAAGCACTGGACGGCCGTTTCATCCTATTGTGGGACTCCTCAGTTGTGCGCATTCACGATCCCGCATCACGGGATTTGAACCCAGGACGCAGGATCCCAACTATTGAAATTTTTACAATCTACACAAAACCCCTTCTGATACTAATTAACATATGCTCATAAGTGACTGACTGCAAGAGGTGCACCCTGGAGTTCTAGTGAGAAGCAGCAACTAGTGGAGTTCAGCCTGATCTGTTGTGAGATATTAACTCATTAAAGAAAATAGTGGATGTGTAGCCCAATTTCGTGGATTGGTTGAATTTAGACACTAACACCGTTGGATGCCGTCCAAATCAGTGGTCTAGTGGTTAGGTTCTCGCGAGCGAAACTGATAGGCCCTGGGTTCAAATATCGCCAGGCGGGACCGTAAACGAGCACTGCTGAGGAGTCCCACGACAGGACAAAACGGCCATCTAGTGCTTCCGGCTTTTTCTTGATGGTGTAGCTTCAACTGGCTTATGACCACAATCTCCACAAAGTTCCTTCTGGTACGAATTTTTAAATTTAACCATGGATATTTGGAAGTCTTATGCTTTTTAGTACTTGTTGTTGTAAACAAATAAAATATCGAGGTTCAAGCTTTAGTTTTCATTCAAATTTATCTTGATTTGATGAGGAATATATGTCTAAATATATACAAATATTAAAACACATTCTTATCTTTATTAAGTTCGAAACAAAATTGTAAATTTAAAGTAAAATTATATACTCACATCGCTATGTGACGAACTGAATCATCAGTAATTTGAGTATATGATAAATTCAAGTAAAGAAGTAAACTACATTCAACAGTTATTATACGAACTGCATCATCCTAAAGAGGACAAAAATAAAACAAAAATACTGTATTCAAGATATTAAAAACATACATCGTTTTAGTATTTTAAGAAAATGAATGATATTCTTAATAATTCGTTATTTCACTTAGAATTATGTAAACAACTTATGTTCACGATCTATAAACAGTAAAATGATTATGTTGTGTATCAGAAAAGAAGGGAAAAACAGATCAAACTGTTCAACTGTAAGAACAATTTAATTTGTACGTTAAGGCATGTGGTTAAACATACTATGGTGAGATTCATAAACAGTAGAAAGTATATATATACTTTTTATCTTATTTAATTCGATGATTACTGACTTGTAGACTAATAATTCGTAAATAAACACTTAAGGTCAAAAGAATGTATTAGGGACTTTGAAACTACCATATCTTCCTAATGAGGCATTTTATATTTGTCAAATAATGGAATTCCACAATAAAGATAAAAAGTTAGAAGATTATTAATTTGTTAGTACATTGATGTACATATTATTTCACCAGTTGATAAAATAAAAATTAGCTGCAATTAACAATATTTAAAACTGTCACATTTAACTTTTAAACAAAAAACACAAAGCTAAAAAGATCGACATTAACATAGTAGTACCATTGATCATGAAGAAATAAACAGAAGTAAATTAGAAAAATTGAATTAGGTTTGATAATATTAAAATGAACATTTTAGAAAAAGATACAAAGTGAATGGATCTAGTTAAACTATGTTATCTGAGTTATTTCTCTATTTTTTCAGTCACGACTGTCATGTGAACAATTAGCAGTATTTACAATTCTCCAGGCATTAAACTAACCAATGTTTTGTATGAACACTATTTAGCTTGCTTTAAAACTACTTGTAGGTTGATCAGCATTCGATGTTACGTTTTTATTATTTAAAATTTTATCATATACAGAGTTGAATATAAACTGTATTTTTTTTAACTGTGATTGAATTAGTACAGAACCATAAAATATACATATGAAGAGTCTTACAGAATAACAGAACTATGTTTCAAAAATAAAACATTTCAACCATTACTTCTATGAAAATACATGTTTTCAGCTTCAGATACACAATCAATACACTGATGTATAAAGAATATTAAAAGCTTATTCAAATTTCAAAGTTATACTACCGTTATCATAAGGTCATCAAATACTTTATACCTTTGTTTAAAGCGATCAAGGGAACCCATTATTATTGATAAATTTAAACCAGTAATGAATAGCTTACTTATGCTTACTGTGATACCAGTGCATTTGGATAAATTGATGTCCTGTAAATTAGCGCAACTAGTTAAACAACGAATTGAATTTAAAGTACACAGACTACTATTACGTAAGTTGATATGACGCAAATACATTCGACGTCTTCTTGTAAGCCTAAATAAAAGTTCTTCTGTTAACCTATCAAAAAGGAGAAAGAATATGTCAGTATGTTACAGTAACTTAATGAATGAATAAACTTTTAGTAATAAATTTCTAAATTTCAGGTATATATATATATATATATATATATATATATATATATATATATATATATATATATATATATATATATATAACATATTAAAATCATGATGTTGGAGTAACATTATGGTAACTGTCGGTTTTAAAACATTTTGTACATCAATTTAATTAACAAATCGTTTGTCGCTATGTATATAATGGAACCAATTCTTTGTGCAAGTTAGTCTCAATGATTGGTCTCTATGGTTCATTAAAAATATATTGTGAATTACATTTATTGTATTCAAACAAAATATCTTGTTCATATTTACTAAATGTGTGAATCACATTTATGAATTTGTAAATGAACTCACTAGGTAAAATGATGTAAAAGTGTTTGGAAATTTTATAAACCACACCCAAACCTAAATATAATGAGTTTGTGTTCGCGTAGGCTTGTATATGTACACTATTGAAGAGGTCACAATTCCAGCAAGAACAGTTTTTCAATTCTCTATGATTTTCAACTATTTTGTCACCAATATATTTTTATTGTGAAGATAACCTAACTTTTTAAACGGTGTATTTAATTCAATAATATCTAATAACATGGAGCCATAAAATTAATGATTAAGCAATTTTTTATTGATACGATCATTATAGTGTGATTTAAAATACGTTATGGTTGACATAATAAGTTTACCTTTTACCAAGGCACGATAGATCCAAAGTATTTTTCTTATCCATTTCACTAACTACAGACCACCAATAATGAGATACACAAGCAGCTCGAGCTAAATCTATGGGTGTTAAGTAGCCAAATATCTAATCAAAGAAAAGCAAAGGAGAAATGAAATTTGATAAGTAAACTTTATTTTTGACTTTTGAATTTTTAAATTAAATATTATGAAGTTAAAACTAAACTAAACTTCTTTATCGACATTTTGTGTAATTTACTTTATTCACAAGTCAACAAATCTTAAAGCATCAATTACACACAAAAAGAGAAACCTAATTTCCAAAGGAATGAAACAGAAATACATTTTTCAAATGTTTCATACATCTAATCATAAGATTTTTCAACGAGTCTTCAGTTCAGTGATTTTCAGAGATAAAGTCTGAATCGAATTTCAAAATTTGAATATTGAGGGTGTTCTAAAACGTACACCCATGTAAGTTCAAAATTAGAACAAAATATTTAATCAGTAAATAATGCGATTTCCTCAATGTTTCAGAGTACTTTTGAACTCGCTCAGTGATTTGATAATTTTGATAATACAAAATCTTATTACTTTCTCATGATTAAGAGCGAAAAGATTACGGTAGTTTAGTGGAATGGGATACAAATAAATTTTATAGAAGATTTTTAAAACGCTGAAAATATTACGTTAACATTATTAGTGTTTTACATTCAAAACCATAGTCATAAGACGTTGAACAATATCCATTACAAGGATAAAGTTTTAGATTTTCAATAGATGAAACTGTCCCCATAAGGCTTAAAGTACTCAAGTCTCTACTTTAGTGTACATTATCATGTTGATTACATTTAGTGAAATAGTAGTGAGAATTAATTATATACAGATTTTTGTTTTTCAAATGAGAAAATGTTTACAACAAACAGTCCAATATTTTATGTATTTTAAGTTCTTAGAAAATGATTACTAACACACTTCTTCAATAAACATTGTTGTATGCAATTTATTATTGAAAATAAAAATGAATTGATAGGAATTTCAATGAAGTAAACCTTAATTATATCATGTGATTGACGTCCATTAGTTGTTTATGTATTACATCTAATAGTAAAAGTATTACTTCAGTTAGTCAGTCAGTAACAACGTAGAACTTAGTACGTACGTACATCACTTCCAGTTGCCACACCACATTAACACAGAGATGCAGTTATCTATTCAAATCCCGTACGGGTAGAGGTAGTTCGAGTATAAGCAGTAATCGGAAACATTAGGGTTTGAAGATGTTATTAAAGGAGTATAATACAGTGAAATAAATTTGGAAAGAGAAAAAAGAAAGGGACATGAAGAATTCAGAAGATAAGAATTTGGGAGAACACAAAGAGTGGATGCACCTGCGCCATTGCAAACGATTTTGAGTCATGTCATTCAGGGTCTCTAACCATCGGTTGCTATCATCTCGCGGTCCCCAACCAGGTAGTCTACACCTATCAACATGACTCAGACCACTTGTCAGTGACTTCATGGACTTGTGCCATGTTTTGGTCTGGCCGCCCCTAGCTTTCTTCCAACCTACTTCTACACCGTAAAACATAGGGCGTCGAGGCAGTCGGTCGTTGGGCATACGTAACATATGTCTCAGCCATCTCAACTGATGAAGTTTCACTACTTTATCAATTGATTTGCCATCCTTACCTAGTACCCGTTTCCTAACAAATGTGTTACTTACTCGATGGTCCCAGGATATACGAGCAATATTTCGAAGACACCTATGACCAAATACTAGTAACCTACGATTATCCTCTACACTTACCGGCCACGTTTCACTGCCATAAAGTAGGACGGAACGAACTGCTGCTCAGTAAGCACGTCCTTTGATTGATAGACCGATATCTCGCCTACGCCATAAATGACGCAAGTTGGCAAAAGCTAATCGAGCCTTCTGTATCCGTGCTGAGATTTCGTCACACACCAGACCACAAGGGCTGATGAAACGTCCAAGATAAGTGAAGCGATCGACACACTCAACTACTTCACTCCCTATCATTAGTTCGGGTGTCAATGCAACCCAATCCTGTAGCAACAATTTGCATTCTGAGGGGGAGAATCGCATCCCGAACATGCTTGCATTGTTGCTTAGAGTGGTCAGAAGACCGCATTTTGTCAGCGTTTTCACCAAATAGAATTATGTCATCGGCATATTCTAGGTCAGAAAGTGAATCTCCCGGTAGTGGTTCAACCCCTGGAAATCTAGATGACGAAAGTGTTATCTCTAAAAGCACCTCAACGACAAAGTTAAACGAAAATGGAGAGAGTGGACAGCCCTGACGAACACCACTTGAGGTAATCAATTCTGATGACAGTTCGCCATAAGCTCTCATACGACCAGTTGTGTTCGAGTAGAGAGCCTTTACAAGGTTAATGTACTTCTTTGGTACTCCTTTCAGTGACAAACACTGCCATAGAACCTTACGATCAAGAGAGTCAAATGCCGCCTTAAGGTCGAGAAATACTACCATTGTGGGGCGTCTGAATGTGTGTCTGTGTTCTAGAACCTGACGTAGTGTGAATATTTGGTCTATACAACCACGTCCAGGTCGGAAACCAGCCTGGTTTTATCTAGTCTGCTCTTAACGAGCTTTGGTTAGGCGTCGAAGTATTATTGAAGCTAATATTTTAGAGGACTTCTCTCCTTTCTTATAGACTGGCACAATCAGTGATTGAGACCAGTCAGATGGGATTACATCCAGTTCCCAAATTCTACCTAAGACCTCGGTTAATT